>CM062573.1:44173935-45373935 GCA_031468815.1 Morus bassanus | reverse complement strand
GTTTGTTTCCACTATTTTCAAAAAATCATTTCGTAGCAAGGGTACCAGAATAAAATAAGCAAATGACTACGTATTGAAATATAAAAATTAGAGTCAGTGACTTAGTTATTTAAAAAAATTAATTTTTTTCTGGTATTTCTACACCCCATGATGTCTGGACAGGGCAACAAAATCAGAAGTGTACAATATAAAACATGAAAGATTTTTCCATAATTTTACATGAGATGTTGACAACACTTCTACACACTGCTTTTAACTAAAGAAAGTGACGATTCTACATCCAAAAATTATCAGTCAAAACTCCACTGTGATACTGTTGTAGGGAGGATAGGATCACTTGAGTCACCCACAGGTATGGACAAAAGTGTCTAAATCCATTGGCAGAAACTACAGCAATATTCACAGATGGCCAAATTATGGTAAGTACCTTGAGTTCTACTTATATATGTACCTTTTGGTCAAGCAACAGTACTCTACAGGGAAACAAAGAAATAAATTACTACAACACAAATATTTAAAGATCATATCATAAAGTGAACAGATCAATTTATAATTACAGATTTAAAAGTTTGCTTTAGAGATTACATTCTAGAACAGACATTTGGAAAAGTTGGTTATTTGGAGGTCTTCAGAAGCAAACTGCAGTTTGGATAAGGACACTCTTTATGGCATCATGCACTGAGTATATAGCGTCAACATTTCACTGAATTACAGTTTAACCAAAACAAATTAGAATTAATGTTGTGGTGGCTTTCTGTTTTGCTTCCACAGCTTGCATTATCCTTGTTCAATCCCAGGCAGCATCATTCCTTCTAAAACAGTTTATGGCACACCCTGGCCAAAGAAATCTTAACAGGAAACTACAGTTATTTGGACAAAGCTAGATGTATTTATAGGGAAATAAATACATTTCCTGTTCAAACTGGTAGCACAAAGGTATTATGTGACGAACTATCAACAGGTCTAAAGAAAACCTAGCTTCTCCTGAGTGGATTTTTAAACGCATTTTAGAAGGCATCTCAACGAAAATACATGTTGGTGGACATTGTCTCTTTAAGTGTTCAGTTCCCCCTGCCTGAATCTAGGAAAAATAAAGTAGGGTTTTTCTTTAAAAACAAAGACAACCGGTATTAAAGGAGCACATTAATGAGCTTCATTTAGGATTAGGGTCCAAAGTATCAGGCATCAATATTTCCCAGCAGCATGGCTCTTTTGTAGCCAAAGTCCCAAGGATGTCACTTATCACTAGCAGACACTGGAAAGCTACAGAGAAAAAGCAAATCAGACGGAAGCGTTACTGCCTTCTGCATGATTTACCCTCCTCCCTACATACCGAGCCTGCCCTGCCCACAGCCCACCATCTGCTTGCTTATGCAATCTTCCTTCATGCACTCTGCCCTTTAGGTAGGTAGAGAACCCTCTTTATCTGGGAGAGACTCAGTGACTTGGATAATCAAACCTTTCTTCCCAAGGAGAGGCTACTGATCAGCAAACAGCAGCTCCTTCTCCAACAAGATGGAAAAATACACATCAAGTGCTACACACAAAGCAGGCTGCAAGTCTGGAGGGTGTAGCCTACCGCACAGCCATCCAATGCTCAGTTCACGGCCTTGATGACCTGAGGTTGTTACTGTGGCATGCTGGTATTTTCATTTAAAGTACTGTTACGTTTCTAACTCTCAGCATTGGAAAGAACACCTAGAAATACAAACAACGTATTCAGTAAATGTGTGCCTTCCCCAATCGGTAGATGATCAGACTCTTCTGTGATTCTGCCAACAGAATTACCTCCATTTATTTTTTCCCCTATTACAAATTTCCATCACTGCCCTCCCCCCACAATATTGACAGACAAAGGAGAAGGCAAGAGATAAGGCCACTAAAAGTGTCCCTCAGCTGTGATATTGTGGTTTTGTAGGGCAGCATTAGTTAAATTAGAAAACAGCTGGCAAGCAGAGACTCCATAAAGCCATGCTTGATGGCTGCCCAGAAAACATGTCACCAATCTAATAAGGATGTAGGCCCAAACACGACAAGGGACATTACACAGAAATAAAAACCGAGTTTCTGAACCATCTAATTACATTACAGTTTAAAGACAAATACTAATTCCTGATGGAAGGTCCAACATTCCCGAAGTAGAAGTGTGATCCCCAGGGCTGGAAAAGAGGTCAGAACATGGCAAAAGATGTAGAAACTATGCAGAATCTGGGTACCAACAGTTTTCTTCCTGCTGCTTCACAGCAGCTGACAGTGGCAGATCTTGGTTTAGAAAAGCCTACAAAGATGTCCTCCTCTGCCACCAGGAAGCGTAACCTTGCACTTGAGGAGAGTTTATAACACCTAACAAATCAAAAGGAAGAGAATAATGGCAAAAAGTGCATTCAGAATTAAGTTACAGACGGCACCATTCAAGACAGTGTTCACGTCCTGCAGACAAACTTTCTTTTAAAATGCAGTCATAACTGATATTACGTGAACAGGACAGCCAGCTCAAACATAGCAGAGGTCCATCTCCACAGACAGCATGATGTTTCTTTGCTGCTGACTTCCCCCTTGAGGTTATCAAGGTCAGTATTAAAGGAAGACTAAAGGTTGGTTTAACATTTAAAATCAATTTTATTTTTATCTACTTTATGATGATTTATTCTTATTTTTCAATCCAGAAATTATTCTTAAACCTCTGAAAAGTTACATCTAAGTCTTGCGTTTTGTGGGGCTTTTTGGGTTTGTTTCTTTTTTAAATAAAATCAAAGCCCAACAATTAATGACGGAATCACTTGTTCCATTTAAAGAGCAAAACGTAGCTCCCGCCCCCCCCCACTTCAGGTCAGTTGCCAGGTGCTCACATACTGCAGAACCTCTTTGAACTTTGAGTTTCAGCTCAGCAATCACGAGCCAAATCATATACCAGTATTGATGTTTGCCATTCTACAGTTAAATTACATCAAGCATCAATGCAATCAACTCATTAGCTGTTTTTTATTGAGCACCAACATTCATTACTTACTTTTCAATTCTTTGATTAAGCAACATATTGCCTGTATTCCCAGTCTACATCTACCAGCTGATTAGCTCAATAATACTGACAATCGTCTCAAGTTAAAAGAGCTGGGAAGGGAAGTAACTGAAATCCCTATGAGCAGACTCAATTTACTCCTTCTGTGTATAACATCGATACACTAAAATACTAGCAATACAATCCAGCAAACAAAACTTCAAATGTGCTAAGTTAGAGAGTAATTTTAACAAAAAGTCACAGCAGGTCATTAAAATGCCCCTTAATTGTCTCTAGATCATACTCCGTTATCCTTCAACAACCTTCCTGGCATGCTGAGATTTTAAATCTCTTCTGACTGATGCAAGAACCAAGCACAGAACTGAAGTGTGATTGTCACATACAGAGTCTGAATGCCAAAGGTCAAAACAGCTTACTGGTACGCTGGCCCACTGCTCCAAATTTTATATCTTTTCTGTCCCTCGGTTATTGCCTGACATGATTTAACAACTGTAATTCCTTATTTAACGATGTCAAAGGTTTTTAGGAAATTGACTGTATTTCACCAACGATATATTTCTTCTTGATTACAGAGTGGTTAAAATGATTTTAAACCAAGACAGCAAAATAAAGCAGTAATAAAATCAATAAAAGGTGCTTAAAACATTCCTTCTATTAGGTAATGGCATTTAAAATATCCGTAGCTTGTAATGGCACTTAGGATATGCCCAAAAATCAATGAGCTAAATTACTTATTGAACTAGTTAATTTGACCATTGAGTTTTATATGTATATTGATAAAACAAGCTACAAGAACACCGGCTATATTTGAATTTCACGGTCAGATGTCTCCCTCTGCTGGAACAAAGCCTCTAAAAACTCGACCAGAAATTTTTTTTAAAGGCAGCAACACTAAAGGATGTAACGTCTAAAAAACTCCACAAGAGGTCTCTAATTCTCGCGGAGTTTGTACGTGAACGCTGCTTTTGCTGAAATCTACTAAGTGTTAAAAGATGCAAAACAGCAACACAAAACTTTATGGATTTCACCCAGAATCCCGCCATTTGGTCAGACCTGAGAAATATGCAAAACACACATAACATGTGGGAAAAGCGTAGAAAATAAGGGATATCATAACGCTTTAAGATCAGTGAGACTACCCTCAAAAATTTTGCTAATACTTCTCATGTTAACTCCTCCACAGTAGAATCGGGAGTAACAGCCTCAGGCTCTGTTTTCTTGCTAGAAGTACAAAAGACAAGCTCTGTGTCTACCAGTTCCTACTCGTGAGGTGCAAAACCCCTCCTACAAAGACTGGCCTAAGCACTCAGCTGAGTTCACAGTCTGTTTCTCCTTTACCTCGAGGAAAGCTGTACTTCAGAGAGGAAAACATTTACAAAAAGCAAGGCTGAGTTCTGCTGGGTTTGCCTACAAAACAAAACAAATTAGCCTAACATAATCCCCCTCAGAAGAAAGCAAACACCAATGGTAATAAATATTTCTCCCTATTCACATAGGCTTTTATCACTGCAGTACTGGGAACCTGTACTGAGCTTTACTGTAACTGCAGTTACCCAAAGCTCTGGAACCAGAGGCAGGGCGATGGAGTTTTTCCAGCCCAAGCTGCAACAACTCCCAAAGTTGCAGGGACAGGCACAGAAGTTAAGGCAGAGCGCACGGCCAAGAAGGTCAGGATACCTCCTTGTACATGCTATTAACGCTTTCACCATCTATCAACAGGAGAAGACAGCACCCCCGCGTTTTTAACCTGCAGCCTAGTGGTAACGGTAGGATTACACCACCGTTCTGAGGCCGCACTCTCGTTTTTTAAAGGTCATGGTGATTAGGAGACGCTCCTGACGAGTGGGAAAAGGCAAATGCCACGCTCATCTCCCACAGGAGCAGCAGAGGGAGCCGGGGGAGACTGGCCAGCCCCCTGAAAACACTGTCCCTGGAAGGAATATGGGGCAAACGCTCTTGCAGGCCACGTAGTCAGCAGGTGGCCGAGGGACCCGCTGGCCGGGGCCGGGCGGGGCTGCCCGCCGCCCTCCGACCTGCCTCCTCAGAGCCCCGCCGAGAGGAACCAGCCCCGCAGCCGCCCCCCCTCAGGCGGGGCGCGCCGAGGCCTTGCGGGGAAGGGAGACCGGCACCCCCGGGAACCCCCCGAGCGAGGGCCGCCGGCCCGGCCCGCCCCTCACCTCCGGGCGGAGCGACCCGACTTCCCCAAGATGGTGCCGCGCCGCCGACAGCGGAGATGCACCTTCCCAAGATGGCGGCGGCGCGTCCGTCTCCCGCGACCTCTCCAAGATGGTGCCCTGCCGCCGCCGACCTCTTAAAGATGGCGGCGGCGGCCCCGCCCCGAAGCGGGGCAGGCTGGGAGCGGGGCCGCGCGGCGGGGAGCGGGCCTGGTGCGGGCGGGAGGGCGGTCGGGCCGGGCTGGCGGCGGAGCAGCAGCGGGGCCGGGCGGGCGCCATGCCGGAGCTAGCGGTGGACCGGGTGGTGGTGCACCCGCTGGTGCTGCTCAGCGTCGTCGATCACTTCAACAGGTGGGGACGGACGGACGGACGGACGGATGGGCGGGCGGGCGATCGCGCGCGGCGCCGCGGCGCTGAGTCACGGTCACGGGCCGGGGGGCCGTGAGGGGAGCCGGGGGGCCGGGGGGCCGTAATGGAGCCGTGAGGGGAGCCGGGGGGCCATGAGGGGAGCCGGGGGGCCATGAGGGGAGCCGGGGGGCCATGAGGGGAGCCGGGGGGCCGTGAGGGGAGCCGTGAGGGGAGCCGGGGGGCCGTGAGGGGAGCGGGGCGCCGGCCCCGGGGCGGGCGGGAGGGACCCCGCGCCCTGAGGGGAGCGGGGGGCCGGGCCCGGGCCGGTCGCTCGGTGCCGGGGGCCGCGATCCGCGGGTGGCGGCGGGAGCGCGGCCTGCGGGAGCCGCCGGAGCCCCCCCGCCCCGCCGCCGCCGTTGTTTTCCTCTCCGGGAGAGGAGCCGGAGGGCGGGGAGCGCCGGGGCGCCGAGGGGGGCTGTCAGCGCCCTGCCCCGGGCCCGCCGGGGCTCGGGAACGGCGTCCTGCTCGTTCAGACCCGGGCGGGGGAGAAGCGGGGTGCGTTCCTGCAGCTGGCTGAGCGGGGCGGGGGATAAGTCATACCTAGCGTAATTTGTGCCTGATTTATCTTAATTGCGCCAGCTGACAAGCAGTTTTAACGCTAAAGAAATAAACCTCGCAAGGCAAACAAGCCTGCGATTGTGAAAGCGAGCACCGAGCAGTTTCAGAGCTTACTCCGTTCTTTTATAGCGCATTGTCCTGCGGAGAGGCTGCAGCGGTGCTTATTTGGGGTCACGTTCCCCCTTGTTAGCTGCATCGGACCACGTAGTCCTCTCTCTGCCTCCCTGGGCTACAAGGTTTGGTTCTGAGGGCACCGAAACGCCTTTTCCTAGGTGTAAATTGACAATCAGTAGTAAAACAACCATAACGCTTTTTCTGCCGTTCCAGCGCACGTGCTGTTTAACTTGCAGGAATTAGAGGTAACAACTTGTCCGCTGTTACCGTCTTTCCTGAATCAGGCTTTTTGTCATCAGAACTGACAGTCTTTTCCATTTAGAATAGGAAAAGTTGGAAATCAGAAACGAGTCGTTGGTGTGCTGCTGGGCTCGTGGCAGAAGAAAATACTAGATGTGTCCAACAGTTTTGCAGGTGAGTTCGGGTGCCCTACCCTTGTTCAAACCTACTGAATTATTTAATAGATGAATTGCGTTTGGGCTTTTTTAAGCCACCCTGCCAGACCACAGATTCTTCTGGCCATGTACGAATCAGCCTATAGCAAACAAAAAGTGCTAACTGCTGCCAAAAACACACCTATTCCGGCCAGTCTTGTGCTGCATCTTCCCTGTAGTATGGCGCAATGTGGAATGGTTCGGGAGCGGATGTAAACCTCTTTTAAAATGCTGGTGAATATTTTGCTGCAGTGGACTCGCTGACCTCTGCTGAGTGATCAGTGTCTCGACATGTCATACGGCAATCGCAGCGCTCGTGCTGATGTAGCCGTTACCTACTTGTGTAAAGATTTAATGTATATTTTAGCTTTACTTCTTTTCCTCAGATTTTGTCCAATTAAATACTAGTTCTTTCCTTAAGTGTCTTGTTAATAGTGTTGAAATAGTTTCCTCTTAAATACTTACATGTGATAGTAAAAGTACTTCTTGAACGCATGGCTTCTGCTGACCCATTTGTGTTAGTTAGATCGTTTCCTTCCCAGTGGGGCTACTCTGTGACAAAGCAAAATTATCTCAGTTTATTTATGGAGTTTCACAGTTTATATGGAGTTCTTCTCCCATGTGTAGACTATTTTTTTTCCAATTTTTGGAGGAACTTTTTCCCATTTGAGTTAAAAAGAGGGGGTTTTGTCGTTTTAACAGCCTTTTAACTACGAAGCTTTTACTATACCTATAAATTAAAAGACCAGTCCTTGTTCTCAGAACTGAGCCTGTGTCCCTGTGTGCGTGCTAACTGATAAAATTACTAGTCGTTTACTCAGGGGTAAAGAGTCCTTACTTAAAGTGCCTCATTTTGTTCTAGTAGGCTATAAAAGTGCTAATGACATGTGTTCTACACTGAAAACGAGTATTTCTCTAAGTAGGCTGCTGTTGATGAACAAGCTATAGAGTCTGCGGGGATACTCAGTTTATCATATCAAATGTCAGTGCACACTACTGAGTCACTTTTGTGTGTGAGAGGTTTTCTCTCTGATGCTTGATGTTGTCCACTGAGGATAACCCCCAGAATGCTTTGCATTTCATTCCTCGGTTCTAAACTGTTAGGGATTCTGAGAGAACTGACCAGCACTGCAGGGTAGCTTGCGCAGCACAGTGTTGCAGAACACCTGAAACGGATTAAACTCTCCTTTAGCAGCCAAAGATATCGTAAAACCCAGTGTTTCTATAAACGTTTTCAGTCTGGAACTTGGATTCTTAAATATTGGGATTTCGTTTTGTTCCCAGTACCTTTTGATGAGGATGACAAGGATGACACTGTGTGGTTTCTAGACCATGACTATCTGGAGAACATGTATGGAATGTTTAAGAAGGTCAACGGTAAGCTGGGGTCTTCTTGCAGCCAAGGTTACTCTCCTAGAAACTTTCAAGACTTGGTATGGGAAAGTGAATTCATAGTAAGATAGAAAATTAATTGCTCGCTTCAGAAGCCACTCCATGCCAATTCCTTGTGTGGCCTCACTTTCACTGATGGTTTCCATGGGTTAATCTGTGCAAGTAGTTTGTGTTCTTAACACGTTAATTTATACCTTGTTATTTTACCTGTCTCCTGACAGCTTTGTGTCTTCAGAATAATTCAGATTTCAAAAATGCCATTGTTTCTGAAGAATTTCAAAGCTTTCCCCTCTATAACCTGTTTTATACAGATGTGCCCTGAAATGAGTTTATGAACGTTACAGACATTTAAGTAATGATTTTAATTGCTCTTCGCCACTGTTTTACCAAGTGTCTTCACTGCTCAGTCTGAGACTTTAGAGCTGAATGTTCAGTCATAACTTTAAATTCCCATGAATTTTCTTAGCACTGGGAACAATTGTCATTCTCAGGACACAGTTTGAGTTTCTAGAATTTTTGCATTCTTAGATGTCAGAGTTTCAAGCTGTCACATCCTGGTATCTGCAAAATTAGTGAATAATATGAAACAGTCCAGCTTAGTTAAGAACCTAGGAGTAAAGTTATATATGTGATTGGTAAGCTACCATAAGTAGGTATGATCAGTGAGCTGTCTGTCGCTAGCCATGTCATTGTCTTGTCTGCTGCCATTCATTTCCCCCTACTTTACACTCAACTTCTAGAGGCATCAGATTTCACCCTTGATTTGTTAATTCAGTCTCTGCCTAAATCTTTCTGCTGTTGTCATACCATGCGATTCTGATTTAGAATCCTTTCTGGTTTTGCTCAGCTAGAGAAAGAATAGTTGGTTGGTACCACACAGGCCCTAAACTGCACAAGAACGACATCGCCATCAATGAACTGATGAAAAGATACTGTCCTAACTCCGTAAGTGTGGCCTTTTTTTCTTTTTTTTTTTTTTTTTTTTCTTTTCCTCTCCCTCTCTCTTCCTAAATGGGGGATCTGGGAACCCTTGGCCCCCACCTTTGTTACTGGTGATACAGCATGTTAAAGACCTGGTAGCTGTAAAATGATTGAGGCGCTCAGATCAGAGTCTTTTGAAACAGCTATAGATATCTTCTCGATGCCTGAAGTGAACACCTCTGAGCAGCCAGCGTACCATTGCTGTGGAGTGAAGAGCTGACTTAGGTATTTTTTTCTAGTCCTTGAACGAAATCTGGTTTTCTGAAACGTTTGCTTTTTCCATAAGGTGTTGGTGATTATTGATGTGAAGCCAAAGGACCTGGGGCTGCCCACAGAAGCTTATATTTCGGTTGAAGAAGTTCACGATGTGAGTATTTTAACATGTCTCTGCCTTTTCCTAGGAGAAAGGTTTCCATTAAAAGATGGCTGTTAGGGTTGCCTTGTTTTCTGAAGGGTGCACATCCCATGGCACGTAGTTGCCTTTTACATAACGGATGTGGCACTCACTAGTGAGGGCCTCTGACTTGCAGCCAAAATGTGCTGAAACCAGAGGTTAAATCCCAGTCACGACATAAGTGTTTGTAACTACAGCTTTCATCCACCAACGCTCTTGGAAGAAAAACTGTGTGTTACTGTTTGACCTAAGGAATTCCACAGCTCCAGCTGTCCGTATGATTTAGATGCTTCTTACTTGCTTCTGTCATGTCCATGGCCATGAAGAAAGTCACAGATTGGAGCATTTTTAAGATGTCACTTTTACATGTCGGCCTGTTTGCAGAGATGTTCTGAGTAATTGCGTGCTTATTCATTTGTGCACCTGCCAGTGCTGAGTAGGTAGGTCAGGCATGAGCAACACTTACTAATCACTTGCAGCACCATGCAGACAAACAACATAGAGTAGTAAGTCAGCTTTAGCTTTTAATTGGCAGTTGTTTGATTTAAATTACATTCTGGATGTATGTAAAAAAAGTCTGATCCTTTTGCCTTTGAGACGCTCACTACGGAGAAAAAGCTGCTCCCAGTATCGTAGATCTTCTGTCTGCAGGATTTGTTCTTAGTTTTGTGAATCCTCAGTAGTCCCGGTTGTGCTTTCTGTTTACAGCTGTATATTGGTCCAGGTAACGGTTTTGAAAGCACATGGGTAAAACTCATTCTCAGAAATTCAACCCGTGAATCTTCTAAACATCTTCCTTAATATCCACTGCATAAATTATAATTATAATGAGATTGCTGTATATTAGGGTTTTTTTTTTTTCCCTGGAACTGCATATGTGCTTCTAACTGGCTGAGGGCAAACATCAGGATGACAGAAGGTATCCCAAAATGTAATAAGGTCATATCAGGAAAGCAAGAAGGAGTTGTGATATTGAGTGAGACTCTCCATTCTACCCACCAGTACATAGATCAGCAAAGCACATTAATTGAAAATTACACAGAGCGCAAGAAAGAAGAAATTGCTAGCAACTCTGGGCTTGTGACCATTGGTAATGCTAATTAAATCAAGAAAAATCCAATTAGTCTTCCCTCTCTGATTTCTTGTGGACTGTGTATAACTACTTCGCTAGTTTCATTAAGAGAGTTTCTCATACTCCATCCAAAAGTCCATGTTTTTAAAAGGCATTGTGATTCACATACAAACCTTTCCCCTTAGCTGTGTACTTCGGTCCCCTGACACTGTTTTGCCATCATTTGCCCCATTGCCTTGTCCCAATCCTGTCATGCAAACAGGTGCCAGTTAATCTTACGCTGTGACATGGTGCGAGTTGCCGTGTGACACCCGTGTACTGGCTAGTGTGCGCACACCTGTGTACCTGCAGCCAGCTCTCTGCTCAGTCTGACCGCCTCTCCTGTATCCTTGTACCTCGAAGGATGGCACTCCGACCTCCAAGACGTTTGAGCATGTGACTAGCGAGATCGGAGCAGAGGAGGCAGAGGAAGTTGGTGTTGAACACTTGCTACGGTAAGCGTCTTTAAAATGAAAGCGCTCTTACGAGACTTGCGTAGCCGTGAATGCGATCCATCTGGCATCTCCCAGTGCCAGCTTCCTGGGGGAAGCGCGGATCTTGTTAAACATGCTACTTAAATTCTAAGAACATACTCATTTAGCAGTCTTGCTTGGCGTATTCACTCATAGCTAGTGAAAAGTGTGACTGCCCACTGACGAGATGATGAAAACTACATATTCATTCTATCAAAGCCGCGGAATACTGCGTCGCTTGGCACTGTCTCCCGCCGCCGTGTACCTCACAGAGCGGGACTGAATGGAAGCGTCGCTGATGGGTCTGTAGCTCTCCAGTCAAGAAAAGAGAGCAGTCACCCTATACAAACCGTGTCGCCTTCGCACCAGTCAGAAATCCTGTTGTTTTTTCTCTCTATCCCTCTAAGGGGTGTTACGAATATTCCAAAGAGAATGTACGCGCGCCACAGGATACACCAGCCGTCTACTTCAGATATACTTTGTAACGTACATCAGGTTGTTCTCGTTCTTTGACTTGAAGCATTCATTTCAGTTGTACTTGAGCTGCGCTTCAAGCTGCTTTTCTTTTTTGAGCTGGAGAGATCCCTTAAGTGACTACGCCCACCTGTTAATGCGAATGCGAAGTAACATTCTAATGCTGATTCGTTCTGTTGTGGGTGTTTCAGAGATATCAAGGATACCACGGTGGGCACTCTGTCCCAGCGGATCACAAATCAGGTCCATGGCTTGAAGGGACTGAACTCCAAGCTTCTGGACATCAGGAGCTACCTAGAGAAAGTAGCCATGGGCAAACTCCCCATCAATCACCAGATCATCTACCACCTCCAGGATGTCTTCAA
Source organism: Morus bassanus (assembly GCA_031468815.1). Classification (NCBI taxonomy): domain Eukaryota; kingdom Metazoa; phylum Chordata; class Aves; order Suliformes; family Sulidae; genus Morus; species Morus bassanus. The sequence goes on along the minus strand of CM062573.1, from coordinate 45,362,038 downwards.
CCTGCTACCGGATGTCAACCTGCAAGAGTTTGTCAAGGCCTTTTATCTGAAGACCAATGACCAGATGGTGGTAGTTTATCTGGCTTCTCTCATCCGGTCTGTGGTTGCCCTGCACAACCTCATTAACAACAAGATTGCCAACAGGGATGCAGAGAAGAAAGAAGGACAGGAAAAAGAAGAAAGTAAAAAGGAGAGAAAAGATGAGAAGGAGAAAGACAAGGAGAAGAGTGATGTCAAGAAAGAGGAGAAAAAGGAGAAAAAGTAAAATGTGTAGTTTTTTTATTTGTAAATTAAAAAAATCTTGTAAACTAAACCACTTCGCTGCTGGGTTCTTTTCTCTTGCCGAAATGGTCACTGCTCTGCTTTCCTCTACTTGGGGAACTGCTCTTTGTGTTTCTCGTCCTGTGGCTGGACAGAACTTGTCAAGCTGCCAGCTGTCACAGGACGCAGACGGCTCCTGGAGGGCAGGGTCTCAGCACCGGGCAGGGAAGGGGTGAAAGCCAGGGGCGATTTTGTCATTTATTGTTTTTTAATGCGGCACTCTTCCTTGCCCAGTGCTCCTTCAAGGACTTCTAGGCCAACGGCTGAGAATTTCTACCACATACGGTGTTAGCCTTCATTCTAGGTAGTTGTCTTACCGACACATATTTCCACTGCTAAGACCCGTTTTATTAGCATCGATTCATTTTTGAGCTGAGGAGGAGGTGCCGAGTTCTGAAAGCACCATGGAGTGAATTGGAAGGAGGATGTTGCTACTCCTGGCTGCTTTCTTCCAGCTGTACGTTGTGCTGGGCTAGTTTTGTTTTGTTGTTTTCTTTTTTTGCCACCTTTTCTAGGATCAGGGTTGGCTGTTTCGTTACCTGACACTCTTTAAAAAAAAAAAAAAACAAAACCCTACTCTCCTGGCCTACGTGCTGCTCTGCAGGGGTGGAAGCACAGAGGGTTGAGACGATGGGATCCTGCTCTGGTGAGGAGGGAAGGCTGCATGGTGCAACCGTGGCGTGAAGAACATTTTCTGTGAGATATTGGGTCGTTACCATTTTAGGTGTGTGGTGTGCATATGTATTTGCATTTTTTTCAGGACTAATTCATTACAAGTAGCCAATTTTATGTAACATAGACGTCTGTACGCTTAATCTCATTGCTATTTGCACAGCCCCTAGGCACCTTGTCGCTTGCTGGCGTAGCGCAGGCGGCACATCGCTGCTGTTACAGCTTCTGCAGCTCTGTGCCAGTGAAGGACCCAGCTTCGCTGCCTGCCCAGGGAGGTGCCTGGGCTGTCGGGCCTGCCCACCTCGGCCCGCTCCACAGGTGGTGTGGTTAAAACGGTGGTGGTGGCACGGAAACAGGCTGGCCTCTCGGCAGAGCAGTACTGGGGAGCCTCCCTGGGGGCAGCCATGCCTCGCACCTGCCCTCCTGTACCACGCACCATCCCACACCCGGCTGGGGACAGGGAGCGCAGGCCGCTGCTCTGCCCTCCTGGGCCAAAGGGGCAGGGCGGACGTGTGCTGCAGCACTGCTCTGGCCTCTGGAGCCGCATCAAAAACAGCTCCCAGGAGATGGGGCACAAGCCGCTGCCAGTTCCCCTGCCACCTCCTGGGCCATGCCTGAGGCTCCAGGTGGACGCAAGCGCTGCGTCAGCACACCGCTGCCAGGAGGCTGCAAAGTGCCAGCAGCCTGCCCACAGCGAATGAAGCATTTCTTCTGGGCCTGGGCTGGCACCCGTACAGACTTCGGGAAAGAAGAAAAACCCCACACACCACCCCAAACCCACACAAAGACCCAAGCAGCCAAGGCAGCTGCTGAAAAGCAGTCATGGCAAAATTACGGGCTGCAGGCTGGCCACTCGTGGTATGAATAGTTGGTTTGTTCAGTTCTGTGTGTGTTGGATTTTTTTTTTTTTTTTAAATACTAAACACCGCCAGCCTAGGGCAGTCGGCCTCATTCACCTGATGTTGTTCCACCAATGCCGCTCTGGCTTGCACACGGTGGCACAGGGAGGCAGCCCCAGCTCTGGCAAAGCATCCTGGTGACATTTATAGCTGAGTGCGATTATAGGTTGGGCAAAGGCAGGCAGGAGTGCTGCGCCCAGCCTGACCCTCCCGCGCAGCGTGTGCATGGAGGGGGAAGAAAAAAAAAAAAAGCCACACAAAACATATTTAGGACCCCACTGACAAGCTCCGGGTGCCCATCCCAGCCCTCCAGCCGAGCCCCCCACGCAGACCTCCCCGAGGCTGCACCGGGCTGTCCCCCGTGTGACACACTGACCAGGGACACGCACCGCGGCAGCTGCTTATCGTTTATTGCACAAGAAGTCGGCATCGCTGAGGCAGGATGGTGCAGTACAAAACTATCCGATTACCAGTCAAAAGCTATTGCAGTGTCTTGTACCCACAGACTTCCCTTACGTACAGCTATGTACACCAACGCTAGCACGGCTCCGTCGCCCCGGTGCACGCTGCGGGGGCAGCAGCAGAGGTGGCATCCAGGCGAGGGGCGGAAGCCTGGTCCTGCCCTCGCCCGCAGCTGCGGGAGCCCCTGGCACCAGCCTGGCCGGCGACAGAGGAAACACAGGGCGTTTGGGCCGAACCCACGAACCAAGCAAAGGCCAGATGTGCCCCGAGCGTGACCGGAGGCCCTGAGGCTGCTGCAGAGCACCGACTCCGAGCAACACACCACTTACCTATTAAATACAACAGCACAGGGACCACGCGCTTGCAAATCAGAGCACGCAACAGCCGTGGTCGGCCAGGCCCTGGGGCCAGGCAGTTGCGGCTCTGGCACGGGAAGGGGCCGTCCCAGCCCTCGTGCGGTGCATCAGCCCCAGCAGCATTGGCTGGGGGTTCCCCATTACCTTTGCTGGGTGCAGGATAAGGCCCAAAAGTGACCTGAGAGTTGGGTCGAGAGCCATTTCCCCTCCTCGCCTGCATGTATTAAAATGCCATGAGAAGGCAGAAAACACTAGGGGGAAAACAGCCTGTGCCGAAACCAGATCTCATTTAACTGTGCCTGCGAGGGGGGGAGCGGGGAGCCTCGGGGCACCGCACGCTGCCTGCCAAGGCCCAGGGCTTTGCCCCATCCCACGCCCCTCACGAGCTGAGCTGAGCGGAGCCAGGCTTTTGCGTCCACCTCCCCATCACACCTAGAATTTGTTTGGGGAGGGAAACGTGGACCCATTTCCCCCAGGGCTGCGTTAGCGCAGATCTCGCACAGGAACAAGAGCAACAGTGTCCGCAGCTGCCTGCGCACCATCCTGCGGAGAGGGCTCGGCCCTGGGCTCCGCGGGCACCGGCAGGCAGGACCTCGCGGCCGGCAGCGCTCCAGGGCCCTTCCCGCCCAGGGAAAGCACCAAAGCTCCGTCACTCCTGTCCAAATCCTTCCGTCTCCTCAATCGCATAAAGCAGCTTCTCCTTCAGCTGTTCATAGCTCTTGTAGGGCGGGAGATCCAGACGGTTAAAGCTGGAGAGACAGCAGAGGCTGTGAATAGCGCTGCAATCCCGATTCTCCTCCCCGCTGCAGGGTACCCTCCGGCCTCAGCCACACACAGCAGCTGGGGTAAGATGCACGGCCAGGAACGGCAGCTACGTCCCGTGGGAACGAGGGCAGAGGGGATGGACGGCGCCCGGGGCCCCAGGCAGCCCCGCAGAGACTGCCAGCGGTTGTCCCCGTGTGCTCCTAACGGGGCCAAGGAGAAACGACTTACCATGTATGGCTCCGAGGCAGCCACGTCTCTTTGCCAACTTTATCGATGCAGAATTTCTGGGGCCCGTTGCTGCCTGTTAATTACGAGCACAGCAAATCTCATTATACGACCAGGAGCTAAAAAAAAAAACCCCTCTGACACGCCGTTAGCCAGCAGATCACACCATTGCACACCGTTATGATCCTAGAGACACATCAGGGCATAAATCCATAGCAGCACTCGCTGCCTGTTCTGACCCCTTTGCAGAGAGGATGTACACAAAACAAGAAAGGAGAACGCTGAAAAGCGTATTCACAGCATAGAGAGGTAACAGCGTGGCTTCTAAGCAGGATGGTTAAATAGCAAGTGCTAAAACGCATTTATCCATAGACCCACAGGACTGAGCGGGTCCATCCGAGAGCTTTAAAGGACCTGGCTCAGGAAGTCTGAGTCACTGAGGTCACTTTTTAACAGATTGTGAATGCGGGAGAGGTTCCAGGGGGCTGGGAAAAAAAGCTAGTATGCCAGCAAGAATAAGCAAGTAGGCTAAGTTAGCTGGTTAGCTTGACACTGATTCCAGGAATGTAAGGGAAAGGCTGGTACAGGCCCCAAAAAGTAACAAATTAAAGGATGAGAGCAGAATAACGCCACACTGGTTTTCTGGAAAAGGGGCTTCATTGCACAAAGATCAAAATTAAATTTAAAAAAAAAAAAATCTCATTCAAAATGAGATTACAAGCTGGACTGACAAAGTTAACTGCGGCAGCACAGGTCACAGCTAAGGAATTTATCTGGGTACAGCACACTGCTGAGCTAAATCGCCGTGCTCAGACGTTGCAGCTGCTTCACTGCTTATGTGCTGTGGGCTGTCTTGAAGCCTGTGATGGAGACGTGGACAGCCAGGTCCCACGCACGGCCGCTGCCCCCGCTCGCCTCTCCCCAGGACCCCTCGCCCAAGCCGAGCGCCCGGGAACACGCACCGATGAGCTCTGCGAACCCCCCGACGGGCAGGCGGCAGGTCCCCGTCACGAACTGCAACAGCCGGATCCTCTTCTCGTTGTCCATCTCTTTAACCACCTACGACAAGAACACGGCAGGAGAGTGGGATCCCCGTCACCCCCAAGCCCACAGCCCGCCCGGGCCTGGGGCACCGTCCTGCAGCACAGCTCCTGCCACGAACACCCCACACCCTCCGGCCGGCTGGGCTCGGACACAGCCCGGGGCAGTGCAGCACGCCGGGCATGCGGGCCAGCCCTCGCCTCCGGTCCTGCATCCTCGGGGACGAGTGCATCCCGAGGGGCCTGCGGGGAGCAGCTCTGCCAAGCCTTGCCCTCCTTCAGAGCCATTTTTGACCCCCTTCTCTCCTGGCCAGCACGGAGCAGCACCGCCTGAACTGGCACAGTTCTATTGCATGTCACCCCCTTCCATCACCCTGTCCAAGAGCGGCAGCTATTGCTAGAAGCACGCTGACCACTAAGTGCTGCCTGCTGTCCTCGGCGGCAGCGCCGCCGGGGCCTCTGCCAGCCACAGCCGAATGCTCCTTGCTGAACACGTGCTCGCGGTTGTATTTCGTTCTTCCTGACAGCCTGAGAGGCTGCCGGCCCCAGGCCAGCCCTGCCTGCCCCAGGCCTCAGGGAGGGGACGATCCCAGGGCTGTGGAGTGGGTCAGAGATGCTGCCGGTGCTGGGACTGACCTGCCAGAACCACTGGATCTGCTTGCTGTTCTTGTTATAGTGCCGGTAGATGGTGTTCTTCTGCCAGTCGTTCATGTCGATCTCCTGCATGCCGCACAGCATCAGCTGGGGACAGGGGACAGTCAGCAGGGGGATAGAAACAGGGCCCCACGCCCATGCTTCTGAGCACTGACTCCTCCAGTGCCGGGCTTCACAAGGCACAGGCTCCAGCACTGGGCAACGGAGGTGCCTGGAAGGAATTCCTCGCCTCCAACGAGATGTTTTCTTGCTAATGGACCCAACGGGCCACCCCACAGACCCAACCACCTGGGGCAGTGGTACCCGGTCAGCAGAGCCAAGGGGCAGGGAGTGCGAGTGGAGCCTGTGCACTCTGCCGTCACCGCGTGCCATTCCCGGGGCAGCCTGCAGTGGGGTGGGAAGCACCGGTACCTCTGCGTCCCCGTCCCAGCACAGGCGCCAGCTCACCTCCAGCTCCTTCTCATCGAAGTACCGCAGCCACTCCAGCGGCACCACCTCGTTGAAGCCGTCCAGGAAAGCCTTGGTCTGCTCCTCCACACCCCGCGTGAACCTCCAGTCCGTCAGCAGCCTGGGAAGGCAGGCGGCGGGTGGTCGGCAGGCAGGCAGCCAGCGCCGCTGGCCCGGCACGGGGAACCCCCACCATCCCTCCTGGGGGAGGGCCCTGGGAGCTGCAGGGGTGCATGGGGAGGGGAAGAGGGGCTCCTGCAAATCACCAGGGCTCCCCTCAATTCCCACTAGTGGGTTTCTCCCACTGCCTCTGAACCCGTGAGCAGCAGACAGCCCTGAGCACAGACCAGCAGCCTTCGGGAGGTCAAGGGGTGCAAACCACGTCCCCTGGCCAGAGCCTACTGTCAGCAGGAAGAGACAGCCCTGGCAGCGCCCAGCCAGCCCAGCAGCGGACGGGCAGGGTGAGCAGCCACGGGACAGGGAGAGAAGTCTCACCCTCTCTCCCCTCTCCTCTTTCCTGAAAGTACTGGCAACTGCCCAGCCAGCAGCAAGCCAGACCGCAGCGGAGCTCGGCCGACCGCGCCAGCCCATACTTGTCACAGGCCACGTAGCCCGGGGAAGCGGCCACGTCCCAAGCCCCATGTTCCCACCCCAGAACTGCCCTGCAGCCGATGGAGGTAGGCGCCCGGCAGGGCCCTCAGGACAGCCACTCACATGATGTACTCCTCCTTGTTCTCCTCCGTCACCCGGATGCTCTCGCCGCCCTCCTTCAGCTCGTGGGTGGTCACCTTGCCCAGGATCTCCATGTCCTGGATGAAGTACAGCTCCAGGCCACACTCCTCCAGGCTGTTCTCCCTGCGGGAGGACACCGGGATGTGGCTTCTGACAGAGGCACCCGGCAGCAGTGAGGGGCCGTGGGGAGGAGCGCTGCCTCCCCCCGCAGCAGGACGGACCCCGGGGCACTCACTTGGTCCAGACGATGGAGTTGTAAAACTCAGGGTCGATGGATTCCAGGTCCTTCAGCGTGGGCCGCTTGTTCAGCATCCGCTTGTAGAAGGGCAGCGTGAAGCCGGTATCAATGAACTTCCCATGATACAGAGCCTGCGGTGGGGAGGTGATGCTGGGTCACGGGGGACCCCAGGACAGATCCGCGCAGCAAGATGGTGCTCTACCGCTGGGGCAGCTGCGGGGCGAAAGGGAATCGCTCTCGGGGTCCCAAAGCTGCAGCACTCACTCCTGGCTGGCAAACGCGGCAGGGAGGAGCGGGCTCCCCCCAACAGCGCTGCCCGGGGGCGGCTTGCCCGGTGCGGGGTGTGCTCGCAGCCCCTCTCCCCTCCCCACCGCAAATTCCACCCCGTCTCCTTCTCCCCTCACAGCTCTATTAAGAGCACTTGTTTAAACAGAGCTGTGCTGCGGCTTCCCTGAATCCCTGGCTTCCAGGAGCCCCAAGGCAAAGGCAGCCAAAAATAATGCAGACGCTTGTCTAGAACGGCCCAGCGGTGAGTAATAGTCTGGGGTTTTATTGGTATCCTGCAATGCTCAGGGCAGGGCAGGGCAGGACAGAGCACGGACTTGAGCAGCACGCAGCCACCTCCCGCACACACCTCGCAGGGCCACGGGCCAGGGATCCTTCCCCAAGCTCGGGGAGCCCCTGCCAGCCCCACTGCCAGCCCAGGGCTGGGCGACCTGCGGCACGTTGGCCTTGGGGAATGCGAGACGAACGGGAGGAGCCACTGTGGGGCTTGGGCAGCTGGAAAATCTCACACTGCTGTGGCTAAAAATAGTTCCCAGAGCTGCAGACCCGACAGCACCTGGGGTGGCAGCCAAAGACCTGGAACCATCCCCGCCACACAGCCCCTGGGAAACCAGGTCCCCTCCAGCCCCAGAGCCGTTCCCCGGATTTAAAGTGCATCACCCCGCAGCCTTCCCCGCAGCACCCCCTTGATGTCCCATCTCCCACAGACCCACGTCTGAGCGAGACGGGGCTTAAGGAGGGCGACAGTGCCGAGCCAAGCACAGCCGTGGCACGCAGAGCTGCCCCTCGCCCCGCTGACCACCCCTGTCCCCTGCAAGGCCCCTGCTCCGTGTGAGGGGACACAAATGAAGCGTCTTGTCTCCCCGACCCCTCTCGCCCTGTCACCCCAGGCTCTTACCATGGCAATGAAGCGGCCGATGAAGCGGAAGTAGGTGAGGTGGTCAGGGTTGATGGAGGAGGCAGCGTTGATCTGCAGGCAGTAGTTATTCTTGCCAGCGTACTCAAAGAGGCAGTACATGGGGTTGAGCACCTCGTGGGACAGGAGGAAGAACCACTCCCTGGGGCGAGAGGAAGGGGGAGCGTGGTGACGAGCGGCTCGAGGAGCCGGGGTGCCCGGGGGCTGCACGGGGAGGCTGTGCCCCAGCGGAGGAGACGGCCATGCGCCTCCACAGCACACCCCACACAAACCAGGTGCCTGTCTCCTCGGGGTGCCGGTGCAAGCGTTGGGCCCTGGTGCGACTTGGCGAGGGTGTCCTCTGCCCCAGGGGTGCTGTGCGTGGTTTGTGAAGGGCTTCTGGAGACATCAGCAAGAAACGCCCCGGTTTGCCAGAGGCCCCGCTCGGAGCACCAGGGATCCCAGCAGGCACCACGTGGCTCAGTCGCACCCAGGCTATCGCACACGTACACACACACTGTTGTACACACACGCCCCGAGCCTCCCCGCACAGGCTCCCCCCGGGAGCCCCATCCTGAGCTCAAAACAGCACGGGACGGGTACCGTCCTGGCTTTGCTCCCCCGGCCGTGCAGGGAGACGGGAGTCCTTGGACGCAGAGGCAGCCCCGGCATCCCGTCCGTGGTTCTACCCTGTGGTAGAACAGCATGACGTAACCTACCATAGGGTAAAACCACTGGCAGGACACGGAGAGAGGCGGAGAGCAGGAGCCCCTGCACCAGAGCCGGGGGCAGCGGCACCACAAAGGAGGAGCGGGCAAGAGCACGGCAGCGCGAATGCCGGGGCGGCAGCAGGCAGGGAGAAGCGTTAGCTCAGCACCAAGGCAGACGCCCCGAGCGAGCCAGCGGGGTCTCATGGGGACACGGGACCCCTCTCCAGCTGAAACGCAGCCCATGCTCTGCAGTAACACCATCCTCGTGGCAGGCACTGGAGGCTGCAGCAACTGCATCACACCACATCTGCCCTGGCACACACTGGCTGTCCCGGGAAACACCAGGGCCTGTTGGCTGCGAAGGTGGGCTGCAGGGAGAAGAGGCCGCTCGACCCATCGTCTCCACGCCCCAGGGGCGGCAGGAGAGCCCCAGTTGGGTCCCCCAGCCTTCTGTGCCAGGGACAGGCTGGTGCGATGCTTTCAGGGTGTCCTACCATTCCTAAAACTCACACTGTTTCCCATTTGAACACCCCTGGGCTCCTCTGCCCAAGCAGGCACCGCAGAAAGGCTGGGGACCCCGAGTGCAGGTGCCAGACAGGCTCCCATGCCTGCACTGCCCTTTAGGGATTCACGCCGCAGGCAGGGCACAGCCCCATCCAGCAGCAGGCACGTGGTCTGGCACGCCAGCGCTCACCTAGCGATGCCGCCATAGTCCAGGCCCTCTTCTCCTCGCATGATGATGTACAGGCGGCGCCGCAGGTCGTATGGCTTCATGTTCATGATCTGGGGAGAAGCAAGGGGAAGCATCACCGTGGGCTCGCGCGAGGGCTGGCTCTACACCTTCCTGGGCTCTGCAGCCCCGGCACCTCCTCACCTGCTGGAAGGAGTCCTCAAAGAGCGTCTGTCGAGAAACGCTGATCTTCACGTGGCTGGGCAACGCGTTCGACTACGAGCAAGGCAGAGACACAAAGCTTTGTGCAGGCTGGCCCGGAGGCTCTCCTCACCCATGCCTGTCCACGGCGTCAGGCTGCCCACGCACCCATCCAGCCCTGTGGCTCAGCAGCCCCCGAGCTGCTGAAGCCCTCCGGCCGCTCTACTCACGTGGCAGAGGAAGCGGAACTGGTGGTACTTCCAGCGAAAGCTCCGGTCGTATGCGCCCGGGGAGCCACCCTGCTTGCTCCTGCAAAAGCCGCACCGGCTTTGGTTCAGCATCCCCGCCTTACCTGGCACGAGCTGCCCAGCCCCAGCAGCCTCATCACCTGCCAGGCAGGAGGAAGATCTCTGGGGCGCAGCTCACCTCCATCAGAGCCAAATCTGAGGCCCTAAACCCGCTTATCAGTGTCTTTGCAACAAAGCTGACCCACTTCTCCCGCTCCGCATCATGACCATGGGAAGGCACGAGCTGCGAACAGGCAGCTCGAGGCCCAGCTCTCAGCGTGCAGCCCAGCTGCAGAGCGAGGGGCCCAGCCCAAAAGCACTTACCCAGACTCGAATCCAGGGCGCGGGTCCTTGAAGGTGGTGGTGCGAGTGTTGTGGTCCACGAAGTAGCGCACGCCCTCGTTCGTGTACTTCATCTCCCAGCCAGGCGGCAGCGGCGGCTCCTGGATCATCCTGCCGACAAGGAAGGGGTCACCAGGCAGGCACCTCAGTCAGCTCTCACCCTGAACTGCAGCCCTACAAATTTCTGCCCTTGGGGACCACCTTCAGCTTGCAGCTCCAACCCAGGCAAAAGGAAGGATTCATGGTATGGGATTAGCAAGCACCCGCCTGCACCCCGAGACAGGAGCCCTGCCTGGGCTGCACTCTTGGCCACGGCCAGGACTGGCCACAGTTACAGCTTCTCTCTCTCTCATTGCGGGAGAGATGGCCTCAGTGGACACCTGGGCCAGGTCCTCAGCTGGGGCAGGTCTCCGGAGAACCACAATGCAGAGCTCTCAGGAGCCCAAGCAGAGCCCTGCGGGAAGGTAGCAGGGCAAGAAGAAAGCACCTCTTTCTGCCCAGAAAGCCCTGCAGTCTTCCCCATCCTTTCCTCATCTCTACCCTCAGCTCTCACAAGCCAGAGAGCTGCCCCACGACGCCAAGGGTTGCAGTGCCCAACCCTCCTGGGCTCCAGCACTGCCTGCTCGCTGCCTGCAGTTCTCAGCGCTTTTAGCTCCCCAGCACTGCCGCCCGCTCGGTCCCCCGGCACGGCCAGCTCTCAGCGCTCGGTAGCCCATCGCGTGGACCTTCCAAAACTGCCAGCACCCTCCCTGCTCTGCCCGCAGGCTGCCTACCCCTGCGTGCGAGGGTCTTCCCACTGGGTGGTCCGTGTGTTGTGGTTCACGTAATACACTCGCCCATTGTCCTGTCTCTTCTCTAAGAGAAAAGGGAAAGGAAGCGTTAGCTGGAGCGCCCTGGCCAGCGCTGACCCGCAGTCCCGCAAACAGCCCTCCCCTTCCCAGCTCATGAGAAGTTTGTCAGCACCCCCTGACCCACCTTTAGAAAAGGTAGGATAAAAAAAACCCTACATTTCTTCTATGTGCACAGGCCAGCTTTCTCCGGTACCCAAAGGCCAGCATGCTGGGAGGTGCCACGGCCCTGCCAACGTGCTGCCAGGCTGGCACAAGAGCCGTGCTCGGCCATGTGCCTTGCTGGGCAGGCGACATACGCACCCTCCTCGGACACGCAGCGCTCCGCAAGTGCGGCATCCCTCCAGGCAAATCTGCGGATGCTTTCTCAAACGTGTCCAAACTCCCTGCGTGGCCCCGCTGCCAGCGCAGAGCTCGTGTTCCCGGCGTGTGCTGCACACGCATGTACACCCACACCTCTTTCTGTTGCGCACAGGCATAAAACAGGCACGCCACTCACGCCAGCACCACTGCTCATCCCCGCTCTGTGCCCACGGCTTCACATACTTGTTGCACAGGACCCTTCCTGCACATGCTCCCCACCTGCCCAACGCCCTCTGTGCGCCACACGCTTCCCCAGGCACCCCCTGCCCAACGTTATTTGCACACTCAGAACAGCAAGTGCCTCCCAGCCGTGGCTGGGCACCACTTGCCCTGGCCCGGTGGTGATCCCGCACCCGCTCCCCACCTCGCCAGCCCCCAAGCGCCTGCACCCACCCCACGCGCCCCCCTCTTGTCACGCCTGCACGCCTGCCGACGCCGCTCTGCCTCTCGCCAGCCTCCCCTCCGCGCACGCCCACGCGTGCTCGCTGCCTCCCCACCAACACGTGTGCCCCACACGCAACACACCTCCTCCCTCCACGTGCCTGCGTCACTCCCACACGCACGGCCCTGCTCCATGCCGGCAGGGACGCCCTGCACGCACGCTCCCCTGTCACCTCCCGGCCACCGCAGCCCCCCTCACCGCGTCTCACTCCCGGACTGCGGGAAGCAGCCCCCAGGCCGCGGCTCCGGCAGACCCCCTGTACGATGACCAGGACTGCATCCATCCCGGGGACGCCGTCCATGCCAGGGACTCCCACGCCACCCCAGGGTGCTCGGCTCCACGCAGAGCTGTGCCTCCCCCAGTCTCACCCCGCTGGGCCACGCAGCGCGGCAGCAAAGGCTCCAGCGCTGACCCCATCGAGACCCTGCCCTTGGAAACCCCTTAGCAGCCTGGGCCTCCTCTGTCCTGCTCCGAGCTCCCTGCGGTTTTAAGCCCTCTCCCACCCTCCCTGCCTGCCTGGTACAGCACAGCCCATCTGCTGCCTGTCTGCACCCAGGAGCAGCCCAGCCCGCCCTCTCCAGGGATGCTCTCGCCATGGAGGGGGGGTTCTCTCTGCCTCGGGGATGGCACAGGGACCTTTCAAAACATCCTGGCACATGATGCTTTGGCCATAGCGACAGGACAGCCAGCCCCACTCCTGCCAGCTCCTCACTGCCAAGCAGGGCAGAGCATCCCGGGAGGCACGCATGGCAGCAGGATAGATCCCTGCTCAGCAGAGAAGGGGTCTGGGGACAAGTGAGGAGTTGGATCCCCAACCTCTCCCCCCATCCAAAAGAACAACCACAAGCACTTCTGCATTCAGTAGCTGAGAAAGACTGGGAACTCCTCCAGGAAGAGAGGGGAAAAAAAGGAAAAAAGCTGGATTTCAAATCAGAGATCGTGCTAATCACAGGCAGACTCAGCCCCACACGCAGCAGAGCACTGGGAATGCTGGCTCCCCAGCCACCGCTTCCATTAATGCCAGGGACGGGAGCAAAGGAGCTGCTGACAGCACCGTCCTCCCCACGGGGCAGGCAGGGTCCCGCTCCGGGTGACGGAGGAGCGTCCCCGGCGGGCTGTCCGGCGAGCACAGCAGCAGGTAAGTGAGGCGGCTCAGTACTTACCCCAGCCAGGAGGAAGGGGACCAAGAGGATCATTGTCGGACGGGGCGCCGGACGACTAGAGACAACAGAGAGGGCAAAAACACAAAATAAAAACCAGGGCAGGGACGCTTGGGAAGAGCGGAGTGCGGAGGTGAGCCGTGCAGCCCCGGCTCCCACTTGCCTCCCCTTGGCCCGCGGCTCCCTGAGAACTGGGGGAAAAAAAAAAAAAACCAACAAAAAAAAAAAAAAAAAAAAAAAAACAAAAAACAAAAAACAACAAACTTGCAGACTCGGGGGGGGGGGCGGTTAAAAAAAAAAAAAAGCACAAACTAAACAGAGGCTAGGGCAGCCAAGGGGGCGGCGGTGCAGGGGCCGTGCCGCACGGAGGGGAGCGGGACGGCGCGGCGGGGTCCAGATGTGCGCGGCTGCTCGGCTCCCGCCGGCTGTCCCCACCAGATACACCTCCAGCCTCCTCCAAGAACCACACACAAGAGGGGAAAAAATATCGCAGGCCTTTCCAATGAAATCATTCCCACAAGCCCTGTCCACGCCCAGCGCTTCCTGGCGAGCCGGCGGCCCCCTCCTCCCCGGGCAGGGTGCGGGGTGCGGGATGCGCTCGCACTGAGGCCACATTCATCCCGCGCAGACGGGCGGCTCCGTGCCCCGCCACCCCCCCAGCAGGTTGGGGGCCACCGCACAAAGCACCTTTCTTCTTCCCCAGGGCGGGCAGAGCCGGCGGCCGTCACCCAGCCTGAACCGGGGGATGCCCCGGGACGGGGGGCGCAGGCTGGCGTGCCGCCCCGGCGTGCCTGAGCCCCCCGTCTCCAGCTCCGCTGGAGGTCCCTGGGGATGGAGGCGCAGCCCCGACAGTCGGGGGTTCAGGGGAGAAGGAGGCCTGCGAGTGCTTTTAATGGTTAAATAAGAAACGCATTGTTACCAAAAAGGCATTTTCATTGCACCTCCTGAAACCCAGCTGCTGGAGAGAAGCTGGCGTCCCAGCCCTCCGCGCTGGGCTGGGGATCGGAGTCAGCCTCGGCTCAGGAAATGCCACCCGCAGCCAGGCCCGTCCCTCCCGCCCAGGAACCGGAGGCAGCCCCAGGCCCAGGCACGGCTGCTATTCAGGGTGACAGGGCCCCCCACTCCGGGACAGGCTCCAGCACTCGGGGCGCCCCACGGCAGCCCAGCACCCCTGGGACGTCCTGGGGCACGTCAGGGACGGGGCTGGCACAGTCCGCGTCTCTCCGAGCTTCGTCTCTTGTCCCCGACCCCATGTGCCAAGGCTGGGCGCAGGAGGCACTGCCCCGGCAGCGGCCAGCCCGGCACGGTGTGCCTCGGACTTGGGGCAGTCTCCGCTCCCTCCCCGCCCAGACAGGCTGGCCAGAGACGCAGCCGAGTCACATCAAGAGCTATCACCTCACTGTGACCTAAAAATAACTAATTAAATCTAACAGGACAGAGACACAAGAGCCCGGGGCAGAGCTCCAGGGAACCAGCCATCCTGCAGCTCTCCACAGACCCTGGGAACAACCTGGCCCCTCGTGCTGGCAAGACCCCTCAGTGCAAGGGATGCTGCGCGCGGGCACAGCCCGGGGAGCCCTGTGGCACCGAGGTGCCTGCTGGCAGAGTGGTCCCTGCCGGCACCCCGAGCTGTGGCTTTCCCCAGGGGTCTGCACAGAGAGGGTTCTGCATCGCCCAGGGCTGCAGCACTGCTCATCACCTCCCCACCTTCCTCTGCCGGCAAGGAGGGCAGGTGGATGCTGGAGTTGGGAGGGCAATGCGAAGCAGAAATCCCCTGCGGGAAAGGAGGCAGAGCGGGAGCCATTGCCACTGGCAGCAGAGAGCTTGAAACAAAAAGTACAATCGTTTCATCAGGCTAAATTTGGAGCACGAGTCCCTCCCTCTGCACTCCGCGGAGCCCAGCCAGGGCGAGTCGCGCAGCGCTGGAGCGGCTCCAAGGCTGGCGCTGGCGGAGACACGAGCGAGCGACAGGCCAGGAGCCCCGTTCGGCCTCCAGTGGAAGCCCCCTCCCGCACACCCCTCTGCAGCAGTCCTGCGAACAGCGTGCTGAGGAGCACAGGCGGGCGGAGGGCAGCAGAGCCATGATGTTCCAGCTCCTGCCGCGAGGCTTGGAAGGGCTGGCGAGCTGTCCAGGGAGAGATGGGCACGGGGAGGAAAGGGGCAGAGCAGCTTCCCGCACCCCTGGGGAGCAGCCCTGGTTGCGTCTCAGGCAGAGCAGCACTAGAGGATGGACTCCACACCCCCTCCCAGAGAGCATCCGAGCTCCTTGCTGGAGCACAGAGCTTTCACCAGCGCTAGCAGCACTGCTGGGACACGTCAGCCTCCTGGCTTTCTCCGAGAGGAGCTAAACGTCGATGGGAAGTTGGTCACCCTGCTCTGCCCACCTTCACTCCACACCTGCCCCGCCAGACCTCTCCGCCCTCTGGCAAGAGCCGTGTTTTACACCGTGGCACAGCCTCTGCGAGGCACGTGGCCAGCTGAGAGTGGAGAGCACTGCGATATCGCTGCTCCGGGAGGTGGACACACTCCAGCCTGGCTCTTTCCCAAGCACTGCTCACCCTGCAGCACAACGGCTGCCAGCATGGTCCCTGTTATCACAGGGTGCTTGCCACCGCTGGAAGCCAGGTCCCAGCTCCAGCAGCCAAGGCAAGACCAGGACACGAGTGGTCTCTGCCCAGGAGGTATTGTTCTGCAGGGCTGTTGAGAGATCATTCCCTAAGCAAGGAAATGCAGCTACTCAGCCCAAACCAGGAACGAGGGGAAGAAGCAGAGAAAGCAGGAGGAAGATCGCTGAGCCCAGCAGTGCTTGTTCCCTGCGCTCTCTGGTCCCCTGGTTCTTGCAGCCCTCACCATGCCAGCACTTGTACCCTGGGCCTGCAGCTACTGCTGCTGACTCCTGCTGCCACCAGGACCCAACTCGCTGTCCTCGGTCCAGCAGAGACTTGGGGAGGGGCGAGCTCAGCCCCAAGAGCCTCCCCTCCTGCTACAGACCAGGCTCCCACAGCTTCCTCAGCATATGCCCAGCTCTGACAGTACGCAGCAAGTCCTGCAAGCCTCGCAGGTAAGCAGCAAGGCTTGGCTGACAGGAACCATGGGAGAAAGCATGTGCCTAGCCATGCTGGCACTGAAAGGACACCAGGGACAGGCTGCTGAGGACACCTCCCACCACCCTTCAGGGCCACGCAGGCTGTTTTATAAAAAGAAAGTTACTCCCACGGGGTTCTCTGCACGCAGCAGAGGAGCTCGTGGGCTCTCCTGTCTGAGCACTGCTCTCTTGAGCTCGCCGAGCCGACAGACCCCACACAGCCCAGCGAGCACCTCCCCATGCTCAGAGTCTCCCAGGTGAGACCACTGGGAGAGCCAGGCAAGATCTCCACCACCGCAGCCCCCAGCTCTCACCTGGTACAGGAATCTTTGGCTGAACTGCTGCATGGCTCCTTGGAGCTGGTTTCGCTGGGATTGCCACTGCTCATAGTTCCTGACGTACTCGGCTGTGGGGCGCTGCCACGTGGTGGTCCGGGTGTTGTGGTCCACATAGTAATACCTGCCTCGAGGATCCACGCGCTTCTCCCACCTGGAAACAGCAGAGGAAGGTGTCACTGTCTGTCCTCAGACAGCTCAGCGGGTCCTGCTGGCAGGTGCCTCCAGCTGCCGTGCAGCAACTCAGTACTAATGCTGGTGTGAAGGCAGCAGAAAGAAACCCCGGAGAGGTTGGGAGGCACAGCAGAAGGCACACACCATTGCCCTCGCCCAAGGGCTGCCTCTGGAGTCTGGATGTGCAACAGCAGCTTCAGAATATCCAGCTGCTGCCCCAGAACGTGTTGAAAGGGTGACTGAGAGGAGCACTGGGTTGTAAGCCACTTCCCCAGCTGCCACACTCCCCCTGCGCTCCCCACGCAACAGCTCAGGAAAGGATTTGTGGCTGAGTTCTGCCTCTCAGAAACACAGGTAAGAAAAGCAGCTCATAGAAGGGAGAAACAGCCGAGAGCTGCCAGCGCCCAAGGGTCCCGCTCTGAAGACTGCGATTTTTCACTTCTCTCTGACACCACAGGCTGACTTCAGACACTTGCTCCCTGGCTCCTCTCACAAGACTAAGATACCCTTTAACACAAGGGCTCCACTCCCAGCTCCAGCATAACCACCAGTTTCACAGCCAAAGGGGCTCTTTTGGACAAAGACCCACCAGAAGGAAATACAAAAGTCTAGCAAGACTTGAAGCATCTCCCTGCAAGGGCACATGAAGCCTGCATGGCATGCCCAGGCACCAGCAGAGTTCACACCAGGATGCCATAAGCATTCCTCCAAGACAGCTGACCTCCGACGGAGGCAAGGCACTGGGTTGGAGACCTGTGCAGGAGGGAAGGAGTGCACCTGGGGTACTCCAAACCTGCCTTTCCAGGTAACAGCCTCCCTCCTTTCACACCAGACAGATTTCAAGCTGTTGTAGGACAGAAAGCAGCTGCAGAGATCACAGCTTAACTGAAGGTAGCGTGCGCCCACAGGAACCTGGAGGCTCCCATGGAGGAAAACAGGACGGGTTTGTATTTCACTTTCATGCATTACGCTGGCGGTTAGAGCACACTTTAGTCATTCCAGCCTTGAACAAACTCAGTCTAGAGAACAACAACAGTTTGGCTACACAGTCTTCTCTGCCTTCAGGAGCACAAAGAGGTGAGAATTCAACAAGCTTCTGGAAAGCACGTGGCCCCAGGGCTGCGTACAGCCTTTATGACCTGAAGACTGTTTACTCCTGCAAATGAAAACATGGCCCTCCTGGACATGAGTTTTGCAGAGTGCTTCCTGCAGGTCTCATGGAGCTGAGCAGCATCTTCTCGAGCACAAGCAGACCCCAACATAGCTGAGAACATAAGAGGCCCCTCTGAGAGAGTCCGGGGTCCAGCTCCAGGTTCGGGGCACACTGAGCACATGCCTGTTTCTGCTCACCAGGAGCTCAGTCCTCATCTAGAAGCATCTGGTTTTCCAGGTGATGAGACCCACCCCCTCCTTTCTCCTGGTCCTTGGGGGGACTTTGCTGGCACCCTGTCCCAAAGGCCCCCCCGTCTGCTTTGCCCACAGGCTGTTCCGCTGCTGCTCAAGTGTTCAGTAATTTCCGTGGACTGTTTAAAAAACAAGAAAAAAAAAATCCTCTAACAGAGGTCAAAACGTAACAGATTGGAAAGCTTTTTCCTTTTTACAAATGCTGAAAAGACCTTTTTGAGGATACGTGGTGTGCTTTCAGGCCAGCGAACACTTGGTCCATCTCATCCCATTTCTTTATAGGAATGAAAAGACCTTCCTGCTACCAATTCACTTCTCCCCTTTTGTGCAGACTCCCGTGCACCTGATACAACAAGTTAGTTCAGTACGTGAGATGCCAGCCGCCCCCAGAGCCCCTTACCCTGGCGGAAGGGGTCTCTCCCACGTGGTGGTCTTGTTGTTATGGTCTACATAGTAGACTCTACCATTAGGCAGCTCTCGCTGTTCCCACCTGCAAGAAAAAAAAAATAATGAGACATTTGATACTCGCTAGCACAGAACCGAACCCTGGCTGATGTAGAGCTACCAAAACAAACTGCCCTCTGCGATGCCAGCCAGAGCGGCATGCCTCCCGCTGCAGGGCTCCCCAGGCGCCTGCCGCACCACACACCGCTCCGGGGCCAGCTGGGGAGAGCAGCACCCCTCCGGAGAGGAGGTGGAGGAAACCCGAGGCAGACAAGACGGCGCCTGTCCTCTCCTCAACCACAGAGGTGAAGCGAAGGGGTTCGGCTGGAACAAGCAACATGGATGCAGCAGCTTCAGCCTCTGTACCTGGAGGGCAGCGAGAGCCGGAGCCTTGCTCCTCGTAGGACCAAGAGACTTCGCAGGCACCTTCCTCTACTTTAAATCATGCCCAAACAGCCTCCCTAGTAAAACTGTTTGCATGTGTGCCCATAGACTCAGACTGTAGCTGTGCAGCCAAGCCTCCCCCACAGATCAGAGAGCTGTGAATAATTAATAATCACCTTATTACCAAGAACGTCCAGAGCGCTGCATCTGGTGGATTAGCAAGGCTACCTCCTCACATTGCTTAGCTACAGCATGCTAACCTTTATTTAAAATAAAGAATGACAGCAGGTCTACATGGTGGTTGCTTGGCTTGCTAGATCAAGACGATCAGAGACATGCTGCAGCAGTCTGCTTTCTGAAAACAGGCATAATTTCGAGCATAAATTCCTAATTTCCTCCAGAAAGTAGGAGGGTCGGCATAAGATTTCACACAGGGTCAGTTTTATGTCCTGTGAGTTTTTGATGTAGTTTTTGTTTGGTTTCTCTTAATACATCTTTAAAGGGGGGCCTTTGAGTTTGGGCTGGGGCTGAATTTTCTCCTTGGCAGCCCTCCTGCTCACTGCTGACAGACACCGCTTAAAAACATCGTGTGGCCACAAGGCACTCGGTTCGGAGGTGGTCCCTAAGGGGAGTCGGTGTGATAGGGAAGCCTGGCTTTACACGGCTACACTGAAAACCACTCTTTGCCTTAATTCATTCATGAAAGTTTATGCCCTGGCAAAGGTAAAAGCTCCGAGGAGCACCGTGCTTTCCTGTCAGCTTTTATTCTGCAACAGAGAGAGGCGAGCCAGCAGCTGCTGACAGATGAAGTGTTCTCCTGCCACACTTCTGCTCCCACAGGTCTCCCTCCCAATTCAATCTTCAGTCTTAATTAATCACAAAAAAGCCCTAGGAAATTAATATACCAGCTTCTGTTGTGACAACAAGGGAAGAAATCTGGGCTTGCAGAAAGCAAGAAGCGCTTAAGGAGGAGACACACTGAGGGCCAGTGCCCCACTGCCTGGGCTTACACCGTTCCTGCTCATCCTCAGACCTCCCCAGGGGACAATGAAGCCACCAAACGGTGACTTCAGCCACAACCACAGATCTGCTGCAACCGTTGTGTGCATGACAGCCTCGAGTCCGCTCTTCAAAGAGGTGGGAAGGCAGAAATGGGGAGAGCTTCAGCCGCGTTCCCAAGCCCTGGCAGCGTGCCGTCAGCTGGGGACCCCAGCAGTCCAGCAGCCATGCAGGCAGCCTGAAAACCCTCTGCCCTGGGCAGAACGCAACGTTGCACTCCGAGATAAGAGTCAGTGCCCCAAAAGCAGGAGGGGAACGTGAATGCCAAGCTCAGGATTTACCAGAGAGATTGTCTAACCCAAAATCAGAGCTGTTGGCTTTGCTCCTATGGGCTTCTCAAAAGCACTGTAAACTTAATGCATATGCAGAGACCAGGTAACATCTGCAGATAAAAGCTACCAGTCAGCAGCACTGGATCTTTCTCATCCCTAGAACAGGTCTAGGGACACCAGTGGTTATCTCTGATGGAAAGAGTCCAAGGCAGGACCTACTGCGCCCGTACACCTTCGACAGCGAGGCGCTGCCAAGCATAACACCACCCAAAAGAGTGACCACGTGAGAGCAGGGCTGGCACTACCTGGTGCCGTTCTGGGATCAAGAATTCTTTGTTTCTCCGCCCAGCAGTCAGCCCTTTTCCTGGGTTACCTCTGGGCAGCGTTAGGCGTTGTCAGAGGGGAAATGCCTGGAGTTTCCTGTTTACTAGTGATGAACTCGGTGCTTCATAGGCAAAAAAGCACCAGGACAGCTAAAAGATTTAAATCTCTAGAGAGAAAATCAGCATAGTTGGGATTTCTTGATGACACAAGCATGTCCACCCCATGAGATGGACAGCAGAAGGTCCCTGGGCATCTTCAGAGAGAAGACAGGGCTGTGGAAGTGCTGCTGGCTGGAGAGCTGCCTGCTGCAGGCACTTCAGATCGCCACCAGCAACCAGATACGGATCGGGCACAAGGCTCAGGTGGAGGAATGCTATTTGCAAACAAAACTCCAAGGCACAATTCCACTCATGAGACTTTGCAGGAGCCGGCATCCTGCAAAAACCCTTTAAGCATCATCTTTCCGAGGTCAGTCATACGTAACAGTCTCCTCTGAGCGGATCGAGAGACCGCAGCACCACAGGCTTACAGTGAGGACAACCCCAGCCAGATGTCCCACCCGTTCTGTCCACGCCGACATGTGGAGCTTCAGAGATGAACGAGACCATAGCCTTGTGCACACACAACCACTGGTGCCAGCAGTCGTTACTGGAGGAGACAGGTCCTCCAGACTCATTAACAACAGGTTCTCTGATCAATATGGCTCTAAGGACTTGGAAGTCCTTTATGCAAGAGGCTCTCAAGCCCCCAGGTACCATTTCTGTGGCTGTAGAGACCAGAAATCCCACGATGAGGACTCCTCGAGGGCAGAGGGTTTCTGGATCCCTCAGATACTTCTCTGGATGCCCCCATGATTGCAAAGAATCACAGAGGATTGGGGAAAGCTGCTGGTAGCAGCTGATTTATGCCTGCTGTCCCCATCTCACACCCTGTACAAACAGGTGACAAGTGCACATGCTCCTCAGGTCAGCAGCAACCTCGTGATCTGAAAGGTAAATTTGCTGAGGGCTGCCTTGCCCTACAAACAGTGAACCACCTCTGTTAAAGAGCAAGCTGTGACGAACTGTTGTTATTGCTGATACACAGCAATGGCCTCAGAAACAGGGGCACTGTAGGCAACCCATCTGTGCTCAGACCACCTTGCCCAGCTCTTCACAGGCTTCAGCCTTTTCGAGCTTCCCTGCGTCCCGTCTGCCATCCCACAAGGGACAGCTCAGGGAGATGCACGACAACGGGCTCTTCCTCTGGGGAGCCTACATCCAGCTGGCCTTCCTCCCCCGTGCTTGCTGCCACATCACCACCAGCAAGGAAAATCAGCGGTCTAGCAAGTGCTAGATGGCGGGAGCTCTCGCCCACGTGCACCGCTGCTGCAAGCACGAAGTGCGCGACGTGTCGGCCCCTGCTAGCTCCCCTCCAACTGCCCACAAGGCTTGCAACGGCAGCAGATACAGGGAGCCACGGACGGTGTGAAGTGGCAGTGCTGAGGCAACCCTGCAGTCCAAACAAAACGCCCTCC
The DNA here is from genome assembly GCA_031468815.1 of Morus bassanus. Classification (NCBI taxonomy): domain Eukaryota; kingdom Metazoa; phylum Chordata; class Aves; order Suliformes; family Sulidae; genus Morus; species Morus bassanus. The sequence goes on along the minus strand of CM062573.1, from coordinate 45,340,027 downwards.
TTATGTAAGAAACCACAGCCCCATGCCTTCTGCCAGGCAGCATAATGTACCTCTTTGTACGGGCGAGACAGCGCTGTGTACACACACCGCGCTAACGACCGTCTGTCCCCCGCGCAGGATCATCACTGATAGGAACCAGATGCAGGAGCCAGCAGCTCTTGTGCACTCCCCCTTTTCACTATCAGTCCACTCGGAAACCCCTACGTGAGAACCGGGACCCCGCACCGAAGGCCTCGAGAGCTGTGACCTGCTGCTGCTGTGCCACACACGCTCCCCGGCTTCGCAAGGGAACATGTTCTGCCCAAGCCAGGAGGATGTGAAGGAGGTTCTAGGCACTGTCAGAGCTGGAATTATTCAGAACACTTTCCAGCACCCTCCAGCGCCTAGAACAGACTCCCGGTTATATGAGAGATGCCTTTGTGCCCGCCACATCTGGTGCAGATGTTCAGAGACAGCTATCTGAGCAGAATAAATAGCTCTGAATCCCCACATGAACCCAGCTGCTCTTGACTCCATCTGCACGCAGCCTGGCGCAAGCAGGGAGGCTGGGGCTCAGCACACCCACCAGCACACAGCTAGGAAAAGATGCCACCTCTCCAGAGGCTGAAGGGAAGCTGAACAAGAGTACTCTCCATGCTCCCACGGATGAAAGGAGACTCCTAGAGAATGAGGCAGGGCTCCTGCAGAAAGCAGGAGAAACAAAACGGCTTTCCAGCTCTTCAGTGCCAAAGTGACCGGCAGCTCTGCAGGGGACGTCGCTCCTGCAAGGAGCAAAGCAAAAACGATCACTCAGGAGCTCTGCAGCACTCTGCACAGCCATCCCCGCAGGAGCCAGGCCAGCGAGGGGCTATCCTGCACCGCTTTCTGCAGAGCACGCTGCTGCCAGAGCTGAAGTGGCCTGGTTTTGTCTGCATCCCTTCTGCCTGAGACATCGCTGCCTCCACCAGCCCAGCCAGCTGCATCCCCATCTCCCAAGCTGGGCCCCAAACCACTAGTTAAAGCAATACCCTGGTGTGGTGAGCTGGCCAAAAATCAGCTGCCCTAGATCAGGTCTCAAGAGATCCCCAGAAGCTCATTGGTACCACCCCAGGGCCACAGCGTTTTGCGCAATCCCTGTTTAGCAAATTCATGTTTGTGCAAGTCTGTTAGCCCAGAACCTGGTCTTGCCGCTCTCAGGGCAGGGCTCACACCATGGAGACCTTGACGGACTCAATTCTCTGCTCTCCTTCACCTGGGAAGACCTTGATACTTGGTCTCCACCTCACCAAGCAGGTCAACGGCCACCCAAGCCAGCCCAGCACGAGTGTGTAACTCAGCACATGCAAGAGGGTTGCTGCCCTCTCACCCCACTACAGATCCTACGGTCAGGACAGGGAGGGAGAGATACACAAGGCGCTAACCAAAGGTGTCTCCAGAGATCCAAATTCCGCAAGCTCAGCCTGGAGGACAGCTTGCTACACCTCCACTGCTCTTCCCCAGCCATCTCCCAAAGCGCAACAGTTTTACCCTCGTCTCCGCTCTGACATGCATGATTCTCTGGTGTGTGAGCACCACAGAGAGACAGGCACGGGGGGGACACGGGCCACCCTTCCACCTGGCTGGACCAGGTAAATGCAAGTCTGGCATGTCTTAGAAAGCAGGGCTTGCAATCTCCCCGAGCCTCCAGAAACCCCGATCGTGAGATACCCGCAGGCTTTTCTCCGCCCTGGGAAAGAAACGGCCTGTTTCTACCTGGGGCCGTGCAGAGGTGGGGAAAAGGAGACCTTCAGTCTACCTGGTAGGAACAGAAAGGGGCATAAGCTCTGGCTGGAATAAAGACCTTTTTCAGAGCACTGGACTTTTCCAGCTGCCTGGAAACAGGAAGCACCCAGGCCAGAGAACAGAAACCCTCACACACCCCGCATAAAGGCACACTGAGCCGTTAACCCTAATTACCTGTGACTGACACACGAGCGAGGCCCTGACCTTCCAGGCATTGCCTCAGCCAAAGGAAAATAAACAGCTCCCTTCATACGAAACACAAGCCATTTTCAATCCCCCCCTCTCGCCACTTTGCATTTTCAGTCCAGAAATAAAGGTGTCTGAAATACAAGGGGAGAACGACCCAGCTGCAGCAGGAAGGGGGGCTGAGCCCAGAGCCTGCCCACCACCCCCACCAAGAGCCAGCGAGCCCAGGGCTCAGCCAGCCCCAGCTCTCCTCCCAGCCCCTTCCCCACATCCCACAGGGGAGGAGGATGCGGAGCATCTGCAGCAGGGAGACAAATGAGCCCAGCTACGCGAGGGTCCTGCCCTCCTCCCCCCCAGCAGCGGCCAATGCCTCCACAGTGTCTCTGGAGTGCATGTTTGTGCCCTCCTGCTCAGAGGGAGCTCCCTGGAAATCCACGCTCACTCTCTCATGCATCTTCCTCTGACTGATCCCTTCAGCAGCCCCAGGAGAGCAGAGGACTCTGCTGCTTCCCTGGGCACAGACACTGAGAGGCTGCTTGCTGCAGAGACGTGATTCGCTGTTTATTACCCCAGAGCAGACACAGATCAGACCCCGGCCCAGAGGAGGAGAGAGGAGTCCACGGCACAGTCACAGACCAGACAGCTCAGACCAGGGAGGACAGGCTGTGCCAGGGGAGCGGGGTTACAGCTGCGACACAGCACTCCCAGGCCCCCCCTGCTCACCTGAGCACCAACATTTCCACCGCCTCCTGGTGCAGCGCAGTCCCCTCCCTCAAACATCCCCTTCTTCCAGCCCACAGCAGTGCCCCAGTTTGCTCATGTCCCCCCTAGCCATCCTTCCGTGGCTGTGCCTCCCTCTCCAAGGGCCACAGGCACTCTGTCATGCTGGCCCTGTCAGGGGAAGGAAAGTGTCAAGCAGAAGGCAGAGCTTACCCGGGGGGCAGAGCATCCAGGGCTAGCACCGCTGCCCGGGCTGGTGGGGTGCTGGAGCTGGAGGCTGCCTCCTCTGCCTCTCCAGAGCTGGGCAGGGCAGGAAGGGCAGGAGCGACGGAGCCGTCAGCCACGCTCGACGACGCCACGGTCGGTACAGTCGCTCCCGCTGCTGGCCTTTCCTCTTCAATGTCCGCAGCACCCGCTGCATCTCCATTCACTGGAAAGGCAGAGGGCATAGACATTAGCACCCAGAAAGCGTAATGGGGGGCCCGGCTGATCTACCACACCACGCAGCCCTGGAAGCAGAGCACGTGGTGGATGGCAGCCGCTACCACCCAAGCACGGGACTGACGGCGCTCCCAGCCTGCAGCAAAGGCAGCACCTCCTTCACCCAGCAGTCAGATCCCTCTACAAACTGCCACCACTGCCTTTTGTCCCAAGACAAAAGCAGAGGGTACTTTGCATTTGTGCTCAGTATCTCTTCCGACGCTTGCAAACATGCTGCGTGCCTGATGGGAATTCAGGTGATGAGCAGGAGCTCAGAAACGGCTGGCGCAGCATCCCCCCCAGGCAGAGGGAAGCCCAGGCACAGCAAGTCAGCTGCTACACTGGTAAGAGCTAAATGTTACTGGATTCCACTGAACTTTTGGAAAAGGGAAGGGGAAGAGACAGAGCAAAGGAAAATTACAAAGAAAATTGATGAGAAGGAAAATGCAGACCAAAAAAAAAAGGAATTTGTTTGACGAATATTTATTAGATAGCCAAAAAAACCTTGAGACTTGGCAGTCCAGCAGAGGATAACATTCACTACAAGACATGCTGGCTTCAGTGGCAAAGCAAAAGCATTAAAAACAAACCAGCAACAAGTAACAAAGAAGGGATGCAGACAGAGCTCCACAAGTTAGAGTTGAGAAACGTAGAAAACTGTAAGGGCAGTATCTGTGTCTACAAGCCCAAGTATTTAGAAGTATTGTAGGAAAAAAAACCTCACAACTGGCGGGAGACTGAAGAACTACAGACACTCTGTAGTTCAGAGGCAGAGGCAGGCTGCTCGGGACACTTCTGCTTTGTGGCTGGAGGGAAGCAGGACAGCATCCTCCAGCTCCAGACGAATCTTGGTACCCAGCATCAGCAGCTAAAGGAGCCCCTCAGGCCGCATCTATGGGCGATGAAGCTTTCCACGTCAGCAGGCTCATAGCGACTTCCACCAGAGCCCTGCAAGACTCGGGTGAGGAGGTCTCCAACTGCTACTCATTCCTAGCAAGGCTTGGAAAGGGCAATTTTAGAAGCTTCAAACACATTGTGCCAAACTTCAAAGGGAACCTGCAGAATGACCCAGGTAACTACGCTGTGATCGGTTTGATCTCAGTCCTGGACAAAAGAGGGGAAAAGCTGATCCAAAGTTCACCTGACGAGGAAGGGCTCCAGGGGGAACTAAGCTAGGGCTAAGCAATGTGGCTGTGGAGAAAACATGCCATGAAATAACCTCCTTTTATTGTTGGATGAAATTACAACTGTGAGTGACAAATGTAATGGGGATGTTCTTGCAACAGTCTGCTCAAAAAACATGATGATGTCACCAAAATGTACTAAACTGAGGAGGAGGAGGACGGTTTCTAGAGGCATTCCACAGAGCACAAGACAGGGTATTGAGCCCTAATCCCAGCCACCTGCAACACTCATCTCCCTGTCCTGAAGTGTAAAATCATCACTGACAGGACTTGCAGGAGACATGGAGGTTGGTGAGTGGTAAACAGCGATGAGGACGGCACAGTCATAAGCCACTGGCGATGCTGGGGCCGGGCCAATAAAACATATTTTAAACAAACCAAAGCCAAGGAGTCAAGCTTTACTTGCAGGAACAAAAACTCTGTCCACAGCCCAAGGGAGTGTCCCCTGCACAGCGGGGACGCTGGGAAGGGCTGGGTGGGCACAGGGGACACTGCGCAGCATTCGCTCCTGGTACAGCACTGCACTGAACAGGGCAGAGACGAGCCGCAGCCCCACGGAGAGGAGCACAGACCAGGAGCGACAGCTGAAAGGCAGCATTTCATGTCAGCCTTCCGCTTTCCCATCTCCCTCCTAAAATGGGTTTTGGCAAAATTGAAATTGCATTGCTCCAGGTTTTTCCAATGAAATGGAAAAAGGAAAAAAAAAAATCTTCCTTTTGGGTTGAACAAAACATTTCCTTCTATCCGAAACAAAGCACTCTGCTTCTCCTTCCAGGTCTCCGATAAAAGCAAAAAGAAAGGATGGCGCTGCCTGCAAAAGCAGTGCAGGGGAGCAGGAGATGCCATGCTGCTCGGCCAGCTCCCTGGGGCCAGAGAAGGAAAACAGATAAACCACTTGAGGCTTCGTAGTCAGGCACTCAGCAGGTCCCAGTGTCCACTCTACAAGGTACTTATGGCTTGGCGGACAAACCCAAGAGAAGACAAGAGAAACCCTTCCAGAAATACCCTCTGGTGTAAGAATCAGCCCCCTTTTGAGAGGTGAGTTTGTGCCTTCTCTGGCTCGAGAAGACAGCTGCTCCTCCCCACTTTGATGGGCAAAGAGCTCAAAACATTTTTGAAGACTGATGGGCAAATTCAGCTGAATGCTCCCATCCCTGAAAAAAGTCCACTCAGCTGTGATAACTATCCTCCTTGCTGTGGCATCAGTGACATTGCTGTCCCGGTATCCTTGTAAAAACCTGGAGCTGGACGCAGTATTTTTTGTCAGGGAGACTCCAGAGAGGAGCCACATAAATTATTCACGACAGGCAGAATAGATCCTACCAGTACACTCTACGGAGCTGCCCAGCTTATCGAAAGTAAAAATCAATAAAAATCAATCAATTCACAAGGACCAAATTCCCAGGCGCTACACGATCCGTTATTAACAGAATTTTCTCCCACAAAATGCAGCCCCGAGCTCCGTCCCCTGCACCTCCCATGAGCACTGGTTCACCTGTGCCGTTGGCCGTGCCGTTGGCCATGCTGGTGTGCTGCGTGCTCTTGGCCTGCTGCCGGTGCCGGCTCCTGGCGCTAGGACTTTGCTCTCCACTCCCCGTGTTTTGCCTGGCCACTCCAGCCGCATGTCGGTGCGCCCTGCAAGGGAAAGAAACACGGGAAGTGAGACACACCGCTGGCCTCACAAAGAAAACCCCACTCCTGCCTTTTTGCCTCCATCTTGTGCTCTCCCCCAGCACAGCCATCGGCGTCCCCCAAGAACAGGGATGCAGCCACGTGCCTCTGCTCCTCCGGCAGAGCCCTGAACTTCATGCTGCTTACTCAGACCTGCCAGCCTGCCCACAGGCCCTGGCACCCACCTGCCAGTGGCGGAGTCCCGTGGAGGACTAACCTGGGTGCCAAAAACCTCGCTTTTGTTTGCGGGTGCTCACCCCGGCTGTGCCATGTGCTGAGGAATGGCCCCGGGCACTCACGGCCAGACACCTGCTTGCAGCACCAAGCCGTCACAGCCCCCAGCAGTTTGCTCCTTCCACCCCTGCAATAAAGCTCCCAAGGGAGATCCTGCACCAGCGCCAGCTCCTGCACTGCAGTGCCGCGTCAGGTGCCGGTGGGAACCCTCATCGTGCCTCCCACCCGGCTACAAGCTTTGCACAAAAGCAGGTGAGGAAGGTGCAAGTGTTCGCTGCTACCAGGACAGCTGGGACAGCCGTGGCCTCTGGCTAAGGACGGAACAAGCAGCCAGGAAAGACGGGACCTTAAATCACGGCACAGGTTGCGACCAGCTCAGATGCAGCTGCTCCATCTCCTGCGGGGGGTATTCCCTTTGTGCCACGCTGGAGCTCCCTTGCCACCGCATCCCCTTCAGCAAGCTCTCCCCCTCTGACCATCCTGAGCCCCCGAGGCAGCCCAAAGGCATTCAAGAATTCAGGGTTTTCAGGCTGATTAAGAAGCCTAGTTGTTACCGCAAGCAGGGAGGGGGCTGGGGCAGGGCGGGAGGCGGGGGATGCTGCCTTCCCGCATCCGGGGCTGGGGGAGCAGAGGCAGAGCCCGGCCACCTCCGCCCAGGATCCCAGCCCAGGGCAGCGACCGCAGAGGGTGAGGACCGCAGGGATTAGGAAGTCTGTTTGCCCCAGCCAAGTTCTCCCCTTAAAAGGGCAAAACCTGCAAGCTGTCCCCACGTCTCAGAGCTGGAGCTGGGAGGGGACAGCAGCTTGGCAGCGAGAGGGCACAGCATCAGTCATGCCACCCTCACCAGCTCCAGCAAGCCCTCGGTTCCTCCCACTCGCTCCAAAGCCAGTCTCCTTAGGGAGCGGCTCACGACAGAGGGCAGAGGAACGGGCTGGGATCAGGAGGAGACGGAGACATGGGAAAGCAGGAGATGGTTGTTGAAAATAGATCAGATAAGAGCCACGGGCAGAGCAGCTTATGAGCAGGAGCTGTTGAGGCCGCTTTGACCAGCCATGGACCTTCCCAGGAGGGCAGCCCCGCACAGGGGCTCCTCGAGGCACTCCTCAGTGAACTCACCCCAGAAACCCTGGCTACCCCCAGGACACCACCGCACGCTGGGGGTTTGCTTTGGCCACCAGCACCTGAGGACTCGGAGCAACTGCAGGCACAGAACAGGCTCCTTTTCCCCCGGTCAGGAGGTGAAGGTTGCCCCTCGCTGCCCGTCCATGGGGCTTAGCAAGGCACACCGGCACCCCGCACCTCCTAAAAGTTGGCCAGGACCCACCTCCCCACATTAACCCCGTGGTGAGGCCGGGAGGTGGCGCAGCCCCTGGAGCCCCAGCCAGAGGGGAGTGGGCAGGTGGCACCGCCGGCAGGAGCCGGTGCTGCCGGGAGAGGCCCCCGAGGCACGGGACGGATCTGGTCCCTGCCCTTCTCAGCACAGATGAGCTAAGCGCTGCCTGGAGAGTTTTTAGAAACCAAAACAGGATGTTTCCAGGCTGCCAGCCGGCCGCACAGGGTTACCAGGCCTGAATTAGCCGGCTCGCCGCCCAGCCCAGCCCTCCTACGAGTGCTCCCATCTGGGCATTGTCTTTTAATAGACGCGTGGAAACAAACCCAGTGAGGCCACGTGAGAGCGGCGGGGCTGGGAACACGCTCTTAAAATAGGAGTGGGGAGAAAACAAGTCACAGCGCAGATGGGAACAGCCTCTCACGGCCACGCTGGTGGGACAGAGCAGGGCGTGCGGAGGGCAACCCACCTCCCAGGCGGCTGGCAAGACCCCCCGCTGTCCCCCATCCATTGTGGACCTCGGGTGGCTGCCCCATGGCATGCTCTGCCCCATCGCCCCTCCTGGGCCAGAGGCTGAGGGAACGGATGATGCCAAAGAGGAAAGTGGCGTCAGCCAGGGTGACATCAACCTTTCAGCTCCCCGCTTCTGCCAAGGCAGAGCCCCCGCACTGCAGAGGCTGACATGGGCCCCTGGCACGAAACCCAGGAACGGCCGCCTCCTCCCGCTGTGGTGGCCAGAAGGTCCTGGCATGAGATGCCAGCAGAGGTGGCAGCACCAGTCTCGGACTCACTCAGCACACCTGATCGCAAGCTGCGGCCGAGTAGGAGGGAGGGCAGAGCATGCAGCCAGGAACCAGCACCGGCTGCAGGGGCTCAGGGCACGACCACCGAGAAACACAACTAGGATAGCCCTGGCACCATGTGGGTAGCGGGGGCTCAGCTCCCAAAACACAGAGCTGAGAAATTCCCCCTGTCCCTGCAAAGCAGGGAGTAGGCAGCCACATCCCGCAGCACCCAGCCCTCACACCGGCAGTGCTGGGAGCAGAGATGGTACCCATGTACCAGCACCCTGGAGCTGGGGCAGGAGGAACACCCCCTCGCCCCACGGCAGTGGGACGTGCAGCCAAAGAGGCGACTGGTTCCAAAACCCCGAACCTGGCTCTGGCATCTGGCTCCAAAACCCGGAACCCAGTTTATCCCTGTAACCCATCCCCTTCCAGCTGACCCAAGACCCATCTCATGGCTTGTTCTCCAAGGCCCTGAGCCACCCCCGGCCCCTCTGCAGTAGCAGGCAGCACGCCTGCCACGTAACACTGCCTTCCTCTCCCCTGCCCGTGCCAGGGCTGCAACTGGAGATCGCAGCTCCCCAGGCCTTTCGCTGCTGCTGTGTCACACCAGAAGCCACATGCCTGCAGACATCCCGCAGCCACACGTGGGGCTTTGCAGAGCAACGCGTCTCAGGAAGGAAAATACTTTGTCTGAGTGACCCAGAGGTGTGTCTCCCACCTGCCCTCAGGGATGCTCATGCCCGTTGCTAGCTGATCGGTGACTTTTGGACATCACACAAGCAGAGAAAGCAAAGCACGCTGCACCAAAATCACTTGAGTTTGCACGAGCTCGTGACAGGTGACGGCAGTTTCTCACAGCCATGCCTAGATCGCAATACCTGATGTGGCTCATGAACCAGAGCCTCCCCGCAGGGCAAGCAAACCAGGCTACTTTATTCCCTGCTGTCAGAAGAGGTCCATTTGACCACCACAAGACAAACAGGGATTGTGGCAACTCTCTCGGCACCCACAGCACCAGCTCTCAGCCAGGGACCTCTGGGCTCTGTTTTCTCTCTGCACAGAGGGCTGTGGAATTTCACACCCCGTCACCAAGATTAGCAGCAAATCCCAAGATGACATTTGTTCAAGAGAAGAAAGAGAAGCCCTGACCAAGCAGTTTCTCTTGAGGGGACAGTGTAGAAATAGCTGAGGAGCAAAGAATGACCCTTTTCTTTCCATCCTGCCGCGAGTGAGTTTGCCAGCATCCATCACCAAGCCCATAAAAATAAACACAGCTCTGCGTATAAACAGAGCAAACATCAAACAGCATTCCCATGTGCAAAGGACCCGTACTCCGCTCCAGAGAAGGCAGCTGCCTCCATGGTGGGTACATACAGCAATGCTCTGCCCCACGTAGCAGTACCGCATCAAACTGTGGAGTTACGTCCAGAACAACCCTAAATTCAGGTGAGTGTAGGATGAATTGAAAACTAGCTAGGAAGTTTCCTGTACCAGAGCAGCCATGGGATTTTTTAATGATTGCAAGCATATCTGGAAGGTCTCTGAAGTTCCCCTGCAGAAGTACTGGCCAGACCTCACCACACTTATCTTGCGTGCTCACAGGTCAAGACGACACCAAAAGCAGAAACTACTTACAGACAATGGGAAAGCAGTCAGGAATCAGAAGTAAGCAGTCACACCTAGTCACCAAGCTGCGCCTCCCAAGCTAGAACTTTCTTTGCAGGCTTTCTAGCACCTCCTGATAGCTGCTAAGTGGCTGAAAAGTCCAGCTCCAAGTCAGGACACTGAGCACTCTCTCACCCATGAGAAGGCTTTAACACCTGGAGAGCAGGAATCAAGAGGAGCAGCCACAACAAAAGGGCACAAACTGTGATCAGCAACCTGCTCCCAATTTCCCATCCCACTCCCTCCTCGGGTGGGACACAAACATGCGATACGGAGGGCCAGGGTCACTTTTTAGAGCCAAAAAACATTTCTCCCCTTTGCTCATCTCTTGTAAGTCCCTGGCAGATGAAGAAGGAGTGGAAGAACTCGAGGTGTGGGGCTTGTTGCTGAGAGTGCTCCTAAGCCTGGGGGCACACAGAACCTCTTATCGGGCAGGCTGCAGGCGCCCTCTCTACAGGCACACTTCTAACCAGAACATCTGTATAGGCTGCTGGGCCACTGCCATGCTCTGGAAGTATAAATAGGTGTTAAATTCAACTCCATGTTGACAGTGTGACACGTCTCTCAATAACCACAGCTCCAAAAGGAGTGGCGCTGAGCCACTGCAGCCCAGCGAGAAGGCAAGGAAGGGCACCGTGCCAGGCACAGGATGGCCTGGCGCCCAAGCATCTCATTTCCTTTGGAAGCAGCTGTTATTTCCCTGCAGCTCTGCTTGCTCTGCTTCTCCTGCTCTCCCTGGACCTTCAGAAGCGTCCCCCTGTGACCATCGCCCAGAGGGGCACTGTGCTTCCCAGCCTGGCCCAGTGCCTGGCCAGGGCTGTGCTTGAGGCAAGAGCCGGGGTCCCCGTAATCCCCATTTGAAGGGACCCCTGCAGACCCACCCTTTGCTGGTTTGCCTGGTCACAGCCTGCCCCACAGCTCCCTGGTAGACCATTCCCTCAGCTGCCAGCAGAGCAACTGGGGGAAACTGTCGGGCCCATCGCAGACCTGATATTCCTTGACAAACAAATACTTTAAGAGAGGCTCAGGTCAGCCGCACCCTGGCTGCGTGGGCACCCCTCAGCACCTCCCAGCTCTGCTGCCCTCCAGGAGGTTGGGCAGCCCAGCCCTGCTCCACACCTATGGGCTGCTTTGCTGGGGGCTCACTGGGAGATCGGGAGTGGGGTCCACTGTACAAGGATGATCCAGACATTTCTCAGCTGCCTCATGGCCACAGCAACCACCCAGTAATGGACTGGCAGGTGCTGCCAGCACAGGACCCTTACCTTGGTCTGCTTCCAAAGCAGTTTGTACTGGGAGGCTGGTGTCTGCCCTCTGTGGCTGCAGCCATGCTGCTGGGGTCCCGTCCAGGCACCTGGGACCCTGAATGGGTGAAGAAAGAGTGGGTGAAGAAAATGACTGAGGTACCCACTAGTTCTACCCTCCTTCCTTCCCTCCCTCCTTCCAGAAAGGAGACCCAAAAGCACAACAGCCCCACATATCACAGGACAGACCCACCAGCACACAAGGACCCCCTGCCCTTATGCTTGGGTGCTCTCCACTTCCACCGCGGTGCTACGGCACAGCCCGTCCCCACAGCACCCCGTGGCTCTGAGTACAGCGCTAGGGAAGGTAAACGCAGGACTTTGCAGAACTGGCAGCACCAGGAGGGCAGCTGCATTTAAGACTCCCAGATTTCCCAGGCTTCATCTCCCAGCAAGGAAGGGAAGGAGCCGAGGGAAAGCAATGCACCAGTCCCTGCCCAGCACAAACTCTGCTTGCGCCCCAGGCAGGCCCAACAGGTCAGACATCAGTCTGTGTCTCTGCGCACCCTCTGCCACGGGGAGCCCTTTTCTGAGCGGTTCATTAAATACAGAAGCCATCTCCCCAGCCCACAGGGGACAGAGAAGGCAGGGGTTGAGCCATACGGGTGGCTGGTGGAGGGCCCGGAGAAGGGCTGCTCCCCTCACGCCGGCGGGGAGGCAAGGCGTGAGCCTGTCGACGCTCCTGCTCCTGTCCCACCACGCGCTTGCTCCCGCAGGAGCCCGTGAGCAAGCCCGGAGTTGGGGCGGGCAGGGGCCGGAGCCTTACCTGGGAGAGGAGGCGGCTGCTGGCACTCGGACGTTTGCTCAGAGGTCCCGGGGGCCGTGCTCTCAGCCCCGCTCCTCTCCCCGCCGCTGTTCACCGCCTCGTGCTCAGAGCCGCCACATGCATGCGGAGACGGGCGGCACTCACCCTCTGTCACGGCACTGCCATTAGGCAGGCTTCCCAGATCAACAGCAGGCCCGTCCAGGAAAATCGTCAGCTCTCCGCCGGAGACAACGCTGCCTTTGTTCTCCGTCTGCAGGTCCAGGGTCAGCTGCCTGTTCTCCACTGTGGGAGATGAGGGGACATGGAGAAAGAGACCAAGCAGTCACCACTCAGGATGCCAGCCATGATGGAGGATGGCTCCACCACCCCGGCTCCCCCAAGGGACAGGACGTCAGCCTCCTCGTTCCCTCCAGGCCTCCCCATGCCTCCAAAGGACAATGTGCCCGCTCCCTCAGGGCCAGTTGTCCCAGCAAGCACCACCAGCATTGGCCCCACGCCTACACGTACCTAGCAGCATCACCAGAGGATACCCAGCCAGCCCCACCACCAGCTCCCGAGGAAGACCTTCCTTCATCAGCCATTGCTCACAAAGCCAGGTCCCTCCATGAGGGTGGAGCACCCCCAAGGCCCCTGGCTGCAACACAGACAAGACCACCATCGCTCACAGATCCAGAAGCTGGGGCTGTAGGGGAGATTGTGGCAGGAAAGCTAAGGAATTCGGCTGGTTTGACATGACACACAGGGCAAGAAGGGTCTTGCATGAGGGTGACCACCAACAGGTGCCTGGGACATGAAGTAGTCTGATGGCTACATGCCCAGCAGTGCCTGTAGCCCTGGCCTGCTGCAGAGGAGCAAGCAGCATCTTTCAGAATTGGGGGTATCCTCATGCTGCCTAGAAAACCCAGGTAAGACCAGCAAAGGAAAACCCCAGGCATATCCCTCCACCTTCATCCCTGTGTATCAGTTCCACTGAACGCAATCGGCACAAAGGGCTGCCCCCAAATGCACAGAAACACTCTGCTGCAGCATCAGACTGCCTTCGCAGAAGCTTCTGGAGCAGGTGGCCTGGGCTGGGAGGCTCCTGGAGACAGCCGCCAGCTCCACTCCCCTCCCTCGTGAGCCAGTTTGGCTCCAGCAGCTTAAGGAGACTTTGCCAGTCACAGCTCCAGGCACAGCTGGACACTGTCGCTTTGCTCAGCGGTAACAGCCTCAGGAACACCGCTCACCATTCCCTCGGGCATGCAGTGAGGGGTTGCAGCGGCGGGGAAGGGGAGCCGATGAGCTGCGTGGTGCCACGCGCCAGGGCACCCAGCAGCTGCTTCAAGAACTGGCACCTGCCCTGTTTCACTGACACACATCGGCAGCCACGGCTTTCTGCCTCCCCGCACTCCAGGACAGACACCCGCCACCCTTCCAACTCCTCCGAGGCCTCCTGACAGCTCCCTGCTGCGTACGGACAGCAGCAAGAGGTGTCCCTGGTAGCCACCAGCACCCAGCACGGCTGAAGCAAGGCACAGTGCGAAGGGGCTGCCTGCATGCCTCCCACAGCCTCCTCCAGCCGTGCACACAAAACCACCTACTGCAGAGCCACGTCCCCACAAGCGATGAGAGAACAACATGACCCTCAGCGCCCACGGGCAGGCAGGGCTCTCGCACCATCGCAGCAATGCCTGCTGGAGCCAGCAGGACTGAAACACCCTGCTCCACCACAGAAGGCCAGAAAAATTTGGCTGCGCCAGCCTGGGACACCAGCCCAGACGCTTCCTGACTCATTTGCTCAGATAATATTTGTATTATACACGGATTGCTCATGACACAACGGCACCATTTTTTAGCAACCTGCTTTGTCCCAGTCCACTGTGGGGACAGGGTGCGGTACCTGCCAGCAGGAGCAGGAGGAGGATGGGAACACGCTCTCCATGGACCCCTTCTTCCATCTCTGGCTCTGGGGTGAGACACACCGACAGGGCCCCAGGGTGTGCCGCTGCCACCCAAACAGCACCTACGGCTCCCGGCTGCCAGCCCAGTGCTCACTCAGCACCAGGGGTGAAGGCGCAGAGACCAGGGTGCCGCTGCACACCAGCCTGGCCATTGCCAGGACCAGAAGCATCCACGCACCTCTCGTGCCAGCCCAGAGAGTAGCTCCTGCCCTCCTTCCCTGTCCGGAGCTGGTCCTCACTGTAGGGCACCTGCCAGCCTCACACAACAGAGAAAGGACATGGAGAAGGGGTCCGGCACAGGGCCGGCCACAGCACTCGCACCATGTGTGCTGGCCCATGGCTAGTAGCGGTCCTTCCTCCGAGCCGACCAGCGCTGCGAGGGGGAGCACAGCTGCAGCTCCACGCTGGGATTCACCACCCTGTCTCCGAGCGGTCTCTGCCCTGCAGGGCACTCAACAAGCACCCGAAGCCCAGTGCCACAGGGTCTGCGGGACAGGCTGCACTCGTGGATCTCGTGAAAGCGTCTCAGGATTTTAGTGCCAAGGAGGCAGGTGTCCCCTCAGTGCCCCGGGTCCGGGCATGGCAGGAGCACATGCTCACAGGGGCACAGCACTGAGGTTGGACCCCAACTCTGTCATTCGTTACCTGCCCATCCATCACACCAGACAAGGGCTTCTGCTAAGCCTGGTCTTACCCATCTGCCTAAAGAAGTTGCTCTCAGTTTGCTTCCAAGGGGAACCGATCTCACAGACCGTTTTAAGAGCCTGAGACAGAAGATGCTACTGAGCACGGCCAAAAACCAGAACAAATCCAGACCCTGTTTCTCTCTGGCTGCTCCAAACCATAGGAATTTGCATTTTCTCCGAGCCGTGCGGAAGTCGTGCCCGCATGCTCCGGGGGTCCCCTCCATCCCCCTCTGCGAGCGCCCGGCAGCCGAGCACGCCGCTCTCCCCGCCGGAGCTGCACAAGCCCTCATTGTGCAGGCGCCCAGCCGAGGGGGCGGCAGCGCAGGAGCAAAGACAAGGTGTCTCCAAGTGGAGGATATGAACATGAACCTCCCAGCCGGCTTCCTTCTCCCCCTCTCCACCCCCTTCAGCTTTTTTAAAGAAAATAAACACTAGCAGAACCTTCCATTCACTGTCCCAGTCCAGCATGCGGGACACACAAAGGGACATTGCTGTTGCACCAACAGAGGGTCCCCTGAATGGCTGAGCACAAAGGCTGCCTGTGTCCCGCCTGCAGCCAGAATGTCAGAGGGATTATTATTATTTTGGGAGGGGGTCGGGGGGTGATTTGGTCCTGAATAAGGTCTCAGTTCAGCTACTTCCAGTGCCCCGCAAGCAGCATCAGTGCTCCCATTTAGCAGAGGCAAGCTGGAATTCCCACCCAGCCCATTAAGCGGATTTACAGTTCCACGAAGCAAGGCTGGTAGCAGCCAGCGCGATAACGGCCCCAGGCTGAGCCCAAGCCCAAGCCCAAGCCCTCCGGGACCTCGAGGAACCACATGCATCCAACGCCCATGCGCACAAGCACCAGAGAGCTGCCGCACCGGAGGGGGCAGCCCCTCTGCCTCTTCCCTGGGTTGCGTGGCTCCATCTTCGTGCACGCAGCCAGGAAGATTTCCAGACAGACAGCCGGACGGTGCTTCCCACCCTCTCAGCTCCCCAAACCCTCTTTGCACAGTTCCACTGGATGCAAAGGCCAGTTTCCACTCAAACGGCTCCACGCGATCAAAGCCATATCCGCCGTCACCCCCTGAGAGCAGCGCCCCGCAGAGCAGCCAGGACTGCCCCTTATGCAAACTGAAGATAAGCAGATCCTCTGGGCTACCCTGAAAACCACGCGCTCCAGCCAGCAACCTACTTGCCCCCCATGAGTCTGCAGAAGAATCAAATCCCAGAGCCAGGACCCTGCCCTGAAAGCACCCTGGCACTAGACAGAAAAAGCAGAAAATAACATCAGCGGGGCCACTCTCAGCCCCAGTGGGAGCTCCGAGCCGTGCCAGCTTCCCCCGGGTCTCGGGGCCCCTGAGCTCAGGGCTGTCAGGCAGGCAGCACCCACCTCCCTGGTGCTCGACAAGTTAAGACTAGCTTAACTTTTGCGCGTACCTGCAGCCAAAGGAATGACTCCATGCTGTGGCTACAGTCCCTCCGGGAAGAAGCAGGGGAAAGTTAGGCCTTCCACAGCCATCCCTAAACCAAGGAGGAACCCAGAGTTTAGGGGAAGCAATAATCTTTACTGTCCCAGGTAAAAAGCAAAAGTCTCCCCAGGCAGTGGGAAGCTTTGCCCCTACTGCTGACCCAGTCTCAGCCACCGCAGCTTAGAGACAACTGTGTGTCCCACCCCATTTATCTGCCAGGTATAACCAGGAGGAGCTCAGACTTCTGCTTCTTTCCTCTGAACCATCACAGCCCTGGGAAGGAAGGCAAGATGGGGAGAGTCAAAGAGCCCGCTATCTCTGACCGGGGGCAGCTGGCTGTCTGCAAAATAGACCTGCCAGGGCACGGCAGGACCGGAGCCAGCAGACCCTGCCTACTCGCTGGCTTGGGCACAGAGAGCAGCCTCCCATCCAAAGAGAGCCTGGAGGTGGCCAGGGCACAGGGACAGTGCCAGTGGTCACAGTCCCATCAGCTCTGCAGGACTCTCGGGATATGACATCCAAAAGGTGGCGCAAGGTAGGCACAGTCCGACCCCTGCTGTGACTTACTGGCTTGGACAACCAGTTTTACAGGACTGTTGCCCAGCTGCTGGAGAGCCAGCTCACTGAACAGTCACCTCAGCCAGTCTGTGCATTTCCCTTCATGACTCCTTGCTGGGCCACGCAACCGAGCTCCTGCGACAGCACATCCACAACAAGGGGGGAAGCTGCAGCTTCCCCAAGGTTTGGGGGTTTGCTGCTGGCTTCCTGGAGGGTCCCGCAAGGCCACAGCTCTAGCAGCTCTGCCTGGGGTGAAGCAACAGGGAAAGAAAAGGCTTTGCAGGATCTGTAAAGCCCTGGCATGTGGTGCCACTCAAGAAACAGGAGCCTGTTGATGTAACTTGCAACCCGAGCAGCAAGTAATAAAAGTGAGCGCTTTCATTTGCAAGCTGCAGCCTGGCTCACTCCAGTGCCTGCGCAGACATCCATTGCTCGGCAAACAGGGCAACCAGCAAAAACCAGCAAGGCCCAGTATCAGCTTCCAGGGCAGACCATGGCGCAAGGCCGGCTGGGGACGTTCCTCAGGCCTCATGGGAGGAGTGGGCGAGGAGCTCCCGGAGCCTGGGAACAAAGAGGTGCCTCTGCGGCAGGCAGCAGCTCGGGGGCCAGGGCAGGGGGCTGTGCCATTGCAAATTAGCTGTTTTACAGGAGCCCTGGGAGCAGCTCCATGGAAGGCTTCAGCGCGTTTTCTGTGATTGAGCCCATTCTTACCCACCTCTCTGTCTCCCTGGCCAATCCCCTCCGAAAGCGGGAGGGTGCTGCCTGCCAGAGGAGAGGCCCCGGAGGCGCCTGCCAAGGCGGTGGGAAGTGCAGCGAGCCCGAAAGCAAGGCTGGACCCGCCCGGAGCAGGAGTTCCTGTCCGACAGCTCGGGCTGTTAGCTCCAGCAGACTCTCTCCATCTTCCCGGGAGCTCAGGCCTGACCAGGCTCGTCACTGAGCTCTTTTTCCAGGCTGCAGGCCTCAGAGCTGAGACTCTTCCACCTGAAGCAAGGCGTGCTTGGCAGGAGGGCCAACAGAAAGAACGGGGGGAGCTCCAGTGTCTTCCCGGCAGGCAGGAGCCCAGCACGCAGTGCCACGGACGTCACCAGCAGTGGGAACACCACCCCTGCCCAAAAGCAGAGCAACCAGAACAATTCTTCCACACCAAGTAGAACAACTACAGGAACATAAACCAAAGGCCGCAGCTACACTCACATATCAGTAACTTACAGAAAACCTCACCATAACCATGACAAACCCAGCTAAGCTAGAAAGTGGGTCTGCTGCCCAGCAGGAGCAGCCCTTGGGGAAGGCACACTCCTGCTGAGTGCTTCCCAGGACGGGGAGAGGATGGCCGGGCACCCACCAGTGGCAGAGGACACACGCGTTTCGGTGCCTTCCCCAGGCAGAGGGTCACGGGCTCCATTAGGTCATTACTTGTCTGACTCAGGATGGCTTGAAATCCCAAATGCCCTTTGCATGCCCTTGTGTGACCTGGCCCCTTCCTCAGGCTGGCAGGAAGAAGGAATGGACTCCCCTCCTCTCGGCAGGCGAGGACCCTCCTTGGGGAAGGGGTCTCCCAGGCGCCCAGGGACGCAGGCTCCCACGGGACCTCTGGGGGACCGGCAGCGGCCTGGGGCCCATTCAGAGCTCCAGCAAAGCCCAAAGACCAAGCAGTGAGTCTGCAGAGAGGAGGAGGGAGCAGATGCCACGCTAGACAAGAGAGGCAGATGAGAGCACATGGCTCGTCCAGGCAGTGCCGGCTGCCCCCAGCCCACGGCAGCACCTTCCCGGTAGGGCAGGGCAGGCTCTGCAGCTTTAAGAGTTCTCCCTCCCAGCCCACGGTGTCAAGGAAAAATCTGACACGTTTTTTCTGGTGGATGTTAACGGACAAGCTAGAACAGCCAGTTGCCTTTTCCATTCATTTTCCACACAGCCCCCTGGGACGCCTGGTAATGAAAGAGCCGATTGTGCCCCTGCAGAGGAGCAGGCAGGTAGGGCGGGAGCAGCAGCGGCTCCAGGAGCCCAGCACGGCAGGGTATTCGCACAGCTCGGGAAGAAAAAGCTGCAGAGGAGGCTGCCCTGGGGCAGAGACCCCCACTGCAGGCTGCCTGACAACAACAGCCCAAGCAACAGGCAACCCAGCCCTGCAGCTACCCAGGGCAGACGTTCAGGTCTTCACAGGCTTTGCGAGATGGCGACGGCGGTGGCAGCAGAGCTCCCTGCATGGCCCTCGCTGCCCCAGCAGGACAAGGTGCCACCCAGGGGCACGGCAGCCTGCCCGCCGCAGGGAGCGCAGCGGGGACGCCATCGCGGTTTCGTAGCCTGCAGCTGGCAGCGCCAGGGGAAGCCGCTCACCCCAGCCCCTGGCACAGGGGAGAGTCTGAACCAGCCCCGTATCCCCGGGAGCACGGGAGGCCCCTCTCCCTGCTCAATACCAGGTCTGTCTCTTGGAATCGGCAGAGCTTTGCTTGGAAAAGACAGAGCGAGCCTTTTCCAGCCCCGCACAGCCGCTTGTGCAGCCCAAGCTCTGAATGGCCGCCTTTATGCGGTAGCTGCTGTCACGAGCCACACTCTGGCGACCACAAATGGCAGCAAATAAGCTGAGGGGTTTGTGTTTCCATGCAGGCTGCGGCACCCGGGCTAACGGAGGTATGGCTTCCGTCACGCCCCAGCCCCCCGGCCCTGACAGGCAGCCCAGGGCACACAATGGCTCCTTGTTCCCTCCCGGGGCGAGGGACTGCATGGGAGCCGCTGCAGCCACCGCCTCACCTCCCCGCTGCGCACCTACGGGGCAGGCGAGGCGGCGGGACCCTGCGGAGTGCGGGGCCCCCAGCCAGGGCGGAGGCCGAGGGACCCCGGTGGGGTCCCGCTTGTACGTACGTTTCCCACCACTCTTAAGCAGGTTGCCAAGGCTGACGGAGGCGGTGCCCAGCAGCTCGTTCCTCAGGGTATGGCAGCTCCACACCTTCAGGTCCAAGTGGCTCTGAGCTGTGACGTTCCTGCAGAGATCAGAGAAGGGGGCCATCACCGTGGCCTTGCCCCTGCTCCATGCTCAGGAGCGGGCAGTGCCAGGCCTGCCAAAGCCAGGGAGCAGAGGAAAGCGGGCAAGGCCACGGGGCAATGGGAGACCCCCCTCCCACCACCATCCCAGCCTGGCTGTCCCTGGCAGCGTCCTCATCTGGGCGGGGGGAAAGATCTCTGATGCCTGAGCGGCCCCAGCCGATGGCACAGTGGGGTACACCGGGGAGCACGGGGCCAGCCCCGGCACCAGCCCCACACCAGGGAGTCGTGGAGACTTACAGGATGAGAATCTCGTTCCACAGCAGCTCGAAGCTCCCAATCTGTTTCCCCGTCTTCTTGGTCTCGCTGGGCAGCCCGTCACCCACCACCTCCACGTAGCAGTTCATCCGTGACGGGCGGCTGTGCACCTTGGGCTTCATGGACACGACTGGGCAGGGGGGACAGGCAGAAGGTGAGGCAGCCGCAGGGGAGACCCTGTCCACTGCCCCCAACACACAGGCCCCATCCCTGCCAGCTCGGGGTGCCACGACTCACGACAGACTCAAACTGCTTTTGGGAGAAGGGGAGCAAGAAGCTATTCTCCCGACGGCAGCAATGACCGTATCCAGGTGCTCCCGTCGCCAGCCCCTGGTCACTGCCTGTCCCCAGCTTCACGCATGCCTTGGCCCCACACCTGAAGGCTGCAGGACTGTCACGCTGCCCACAGACACCACCCTACCCCAGGGCTTGTGGGCAAGGGGGCTCTGCCAGAGCCGCTGGGTAGAGGCACCCACCAGGTGAGGCTCGGCCGCCCCCCAGGCCAGCAGTGCCCTGCGCAGGGGCTGCGGGGCACAGCCGGGGACGCGGCTCCGGGGGACGCAGCTCCAGGCATCGGGAGCCATCTCGCGGCCACGGGAGCACCAAGGCGGCCCCGGCAGGGCCACGGAGCCACGTCCCGACTGCAGCCGGGGAGAGGAGGCGGCAGAGCCCAGCCAAGGGCCGCTCCGCTTCCCAGGGCGCCCATGGCACGCAGGGCACTGCTAGCCTTCCCCAGCCCCTGCTCCCCTCAGGAAGGTCTCCCAGCCCGGGGCGCAGGCAGAGCACACACCCGGACCAGATACACCCGAAATCCACATTCCCCGCTGCGGGACTCCCAGCCCCACCTCCGGCGAGGCAGCGGGACCCACCTTTCACAGAGAGCTGGGACTTCTCGCAGGGCGGCCCGGCCCTAGCCCTGCTGGAGCTCGCAGCGGCCATGGCATCACCCCTGGCTGGAAGCAGAGAGAGAGGAGATGCCTCAGCACCGCACCCAGCGTGCAGAGGAAGCTGGGGATGCACTGGGGTCCCAGGTCAGCCCCCCTGGGCCCGAACACAGCCTGGCCATTACTGCAGGTGACCCACATAGCAGGGGCACTGGGCAATGGACAGGCACATGCCTGGTACACACAGGTTCCCTCTCACTCCTGAAAAACCAGCCCTGCACCGCTGGCAACGGCAACGCTATGCCCTAGGAAGAGAAACTCCCTTTCAACGGCGCCACCATACCCTGAAGAGATCCAAGCCAAGCTGGGCAGCGCTCAGCCCTCTGGACACCCCATTTGCGCAGCTGCACCTCGCCCTGATCCAAAGGTCGCTGCCGATCACAGCCAGCACGAGGACTGAGCAGTCTCCAAAGCCTTCAGCAGATACGCTGTCCCACGCCCTGCTCTGTGCTGCTGAGCAGCCTGCACGGCCACCGCACAAGGGATCCCTCAGAAAGCACAAGGCAGTGACACCAGCAGAACAGGGGGAGATACGGTCACAGTATGGCAAAGCAGCCACATCCCTCAAGGGCAGCCTGGGTCTCTCCCTGGCAGCAAAATCCCACAGAAAAATCAGTCCCATCTACTCTAACACACCGTGGAGGGGACAGGGACCACAGCTGCTCTGAACACAGAGAAGGATCACACTGAGGAGCAGGCTACAAGCCCAGACCTCCATTTCCCCAAGCGCTCACCACTTCCTTGTTCTCCGGCGCCACGTCACTGTCACCGCAGGCACAGCGCTTCCCCCTGCCCCTTCTGCTGCAGCTTTCCCCTGGAGTCACCCACTGGGGACAGGGAGCAGGCAAGGAAGGATGCAAGCTGTAACACCCAGGGGCGCTGGCAGTACACGTGGCTGGGCGCCTCTGCCAAAACGACTGACCATGAAGTAGAAGGATGAGGTCATGTATCACACAGAAGCACGAGGTGCTCAGTCTGGGACCAGAGAGTCAGCTATCAACTCGCACCACCTTCCTGAGCCTGTGGGCAGCAGTCCTCCTCTCTGCACTTCTGAGGCAGAGGAGCTAGAGAGGATGTGACAAGTGCAGCTGCCTGCAGCGGGTGTCAAGGTCAGGGACCAGAGGGTCCCTGCCTGCGCAAGCCACCGACACAACGGAGCAGACCGAGCCGTTTGCTGCCCGCCCCCAGGCAGGAGCAAAGAGGAGCCTCAAGCTTGTCTCCCAGGGCAGCAGCGAGGGCTCAGATGGGGTCAAACCTGATCCCTCTCCCAAGCCACCAAAGCCAAGAGCACCCCTCCTGCTCAGCCCCGGACCGGAGTGCCTGCCAGCCTCTCCCTCCCCTGATCAGGGTGAGGGAAGCACGAAAAGGGAAGAAGAGCATCTCCAGCAGCTCCAGCCTCTGCCACCTCCCCTCCTGTGCAGGAGTCTCTCTTTCCCGCCCTCTCCCCACACCCTCATTAGACCTCACCAAGCTCCATCTCAAAGCCGGGTTCCGTTTTAAATCCCCTCTCATAAACCAGGGTCTCTGCTCTCCACCCCCTTCTCCACGCCAGCCCTGTGCAACCTCACCCCCCCAGGATGGCAAACCCTCCCGGGACCCCGGGCTCAGCCAAGACCTGGCCGGTGCCTTGTACACTCCCCACCTCTGCCTGGAAAACCTTGTTTGGTACCAGTCTTGGCTCTATCAGACAGCGGCTGGAGGCTCGCTGACACAGGCCAATCTCCCCCCACCCCGTCACGAGTGGGGGACAGCTGACTTAAGGAGGGAGGTCTTTCATGAGACTAATAGCACTTGCTATTACTACAGTTACTCCTACTCCAATTATCCTGGTCCACAGATCACCCCAGCCTTCCCTTAGGATATTGTTCATCCTCGTATTTGCTATGACTCCCCAGCTCCACACCACCACTTATTTCATTAGCGCCATTAAGCAGGCCCACAGAAAACAGCCGGGCACACGTGCCCCTCCTAAGCAGCACCTCCTGCGCCAGCCTGTGAGCAGCCCCTGGGCCAGAGCGACCAGCCAGCCTGTCCTTCAGGGCCTCTTACACCAACGTGAGTGACCTGCGCCTCAAAGTTATTGTGGTAGGACCCAGGGCTCACTCCCCTGCGGTGGGGACTCTGGATCCCCAGTCCTCCCTCGCAGTCAGGGAGTCACAGGAGCTGCTTTTGCTCCTCCCCAGCCGCCCCCCGTGGCAACGCCAGCCTTGCCAGCCCAGCCGCCCTCTGCCAGCTCCCCCAGAGAAGGCGATTTGGGGTTCATTAATCACCGAGTGTTACCTGTCACGGAGGCATTTCCACTTCCAAGCCCTCGCTCCGCACACACGTCCCCTCGCAGCCCCGTTGCTCTCCCCTGCTCCCGCTGTACCCCAGCGCCGGGGCGCAGACCACAGCCGCCGTGACGTGCCTGCCCTCTGCTCGCAGACTCACCCGAGCACCCCATGACAGAAGGGGACCCGGGGCCAGACGGGCTGGCGGTTTCCTCACCGCACGCTGCCGCGTAAGACGACGGCAGAGACCCCTCGCGTTCGGGCTGTGTTTATCCTTTTTTCGATTAAATCTTGACTCTTTGCCCCGCTTTCTCTCTTCCTGACTCTACGTCATTTCGCTATCGCTTGCTCTAATTCCCTGCCCGCATCAAACGCCTCCCACCTCCCAGACCCCGCCGCGTTCAGCACCATGCCCAGGCGCGCTTTCCCCTCCGACCGGCCTCTTCCCGCTCCCGCACGCTCCGTTCACTGCTTAAACCCTCGGCCGAGCCGGCTCGTCCCCGGCGCAGGCCTGGGGCGCTCCCTCGCCCACGCACGCGGGTTTCCCTCTTCCCAAGGCCGAGGCCTCCCCCGGGGGCTCCCGCCACCGACGGCCCGGCCTCGCCCCCCGGGGCTGCCGTGAGCTCCCCCCGGGGCAGCCCCACCGCCGTCCCGCTACCGCACGGCTCACCCGCGGGGCCGCAGAGCGGCGGCAGAGCCGGGGCAGCCCTCCCGGGAGCCGGGCAGCCCTCCCGGGAGCCGGGCACCCCCACCCCCCCCCCGCGCCGCCGCTGGGGCCGGGCCAGGTCCTGCCCGGCGGCCGGAGCCGGTTCGCCCCGCACACAGAACCGGGTCGGCCACCGCGGGGGGCGAGACGGGGCGGAGCACCCCCGCCGCCAACCCCGGGCACCGCGGAGGGCAGGCGGCGGCCAGGACAGGCCTCCCCGCGGGCCCCACCGCCCCGGGACCGGCCCCGGGACCGCCCCAGAGCGGGCAGAGCCCGCGGCCGAGCAGCTCCCAGCGCCCCGCCAGGCCCTGCCCGCCGGACGGGAGCGGCTGGGGGGCCGGGCGGGCCGCACCGGGGGGTCCCGGCCTCGGGAGGCCCCGGTCCGGTCGGTCCCGTCCCGTCCCGCCACCCGAGTTACCGGCGCCCGCTCCGCTCCCGCTTCCGGCTCCAGCGCCCGCCGTCATGTGACACCGGCTCGTCACCTGACCGCGCCGCCCGGAAGCGGTCGCGCCGCCGTTCCCGGCCCGCCCCGCGCGGACTACATTTCCCGGCGGGCAGCGCGGCGCGGCGCGGGTACGGGTACGGGTACGGGAAGCGGCGAGGGCCATGGGGCGGGCGGGCATGGCGCGCGTGGCGCACGTCGTGGCCGACACCGGCGCCTTCCTCAGCGCCGCCCCGCTGCAGGTACCGGGCGGGGGGGGCTGGGCTGGGGGGGGGCCGGGCGGGAGCGGGCCGGTCTGACGGCGCCGCCGCCCCGCAGGACATCGCGCAGAACCTGTACACCGTGCCCGAGGTGCTGGCCGAGATCCGCGACAGGCCGACGCGCCGCCGCCTGGCCGCGCTGCCCTGCGAGCTGCGCCTCCGCCGCCCGCGGCCCGACCTCCTGCGCCTCGGTGAGTACCGGCGCCCTGCGGCCCGCAGCCCCGGGGAGCCCCGGGAGCCCCGGCCCGGCCCGACGGCCCCTTCCCTCCCCGCCCCGCAGTGACCGACTTCTCCAAGAAGACCGGGGACTACCCCAGCCTCTCGGCCGCCGACCTGCAGGTGCTCGCCCTCACCTGCCAGCTGCAGGCCGAGACCGACGGCCTCGGCTGCCTCCGCTGGGAGCCCCGGGACAAGGTAGGGCCCGCCCCCGGGATGGGGCCGCGTCCCCGGGGCGCCCCGCCGACCCCCGCTCCCGCCCCCCCCAGGTGCGGCTCAGCTCCACCCCGCGGCACCCCGAGGCCCCCCTGCACCTCGCCGGCTTCCATCTGCCCGCCAAGGTAAGGGACGGGGACGCAGCGCCCCGAGGCGAGGCGCTGGGGACGGGGGCGCAGCCCCGCAGAGCCCCCGGGCAGCAGCAGGCCAGGGACCCCCTGTCCTCTGTCCGTCCCCCCCCGCAGCACAAGCGCCCGGGGAAGGGCCAGCGTCAGCCCAGTCCCGAGAGCAGCACGGACCCATCCGAGAGCAACGAGTTCAGCTCCTTCCTCTACTGGCGAGCGCCCCTGCCCAGCATCGAGGAGGAGCTGCAGGAGCTGCTGGTGAGACCCAGAGCCTCCCCTCCTCGCT
Organism: Morus bassanus; assembly: GCA_031468815.1. NCBI lineage: Eukaryota > Metazoa > Chordata > Aves > Suliformes > Sulidae > Morus > Morus bassanus. Next base: position 45,314,535 of record CM062573.1, on the reverse strand, counting down.
GTCCTTGCTACCCTGCTTTCTCACCAGGAGCGTGGCGTGTGCCGTAGCTGACTCTTCTCTCCACCCCAGAAAGCTCAGGCCGTCTCCGTTAGCCCAGAGACCACCGAGGAGCACCAGAGCTCTGAGGATGGGGCCAGTGCTGAGGAAGAGGAGGATGAGAGTGATGATGAGGGTTGGATAACACCCAGCAACCTCAAGCAGGTCCAGCAGGACACAGGGCACTGTGACGCTGCTCCTGATGGCATCCAGGTCGGCTGTGTCACCACTGACTTCGCCATGCAGGTGGGTGCTGGCTGCTGCCCCACACAGGACCGGCTCCAGCCGCAGGAGCATGGGGGGCTGGCGGGGGTGGGCTGAAGGCAAGTTCTCAAACTACTCAAAACCTCCGGGCTGGTTAAACCAGCACACCGAGACAGAAGAGCGCGTTGCCGAGTCCCCTGGACAGGATGAGAGCAGCTTTATGATAGCTCCTTTTATCTTAAAAGCAGCCAGTACTCTCCATTGCAGAGGTGTCTGCAAAGCCCGTTGGCATCGCTTCCATCAGCCTCTCGCTGCCTGGGCTGGCAAACCCCGGTTAAAGCTCCCGGCAGTCCCAGCTCATGGCGTCCCGGTTTCTCCCTGCTCGTTGCAGAACGTGCTGCTGCAGATGGGCCTCCATGTGCTGGCGGTGAACGGCATGCTGATCCGCCAGGCCAGGAGCTACATCCTCCGCTGCCACGGCTGCTTCAGGTGAGCGTGCGTGTGCGCAAAGTGGCGCTGCCCTCGGCACGGGCACGCAGTGCTTGCTGGGGTTGGGGGGATGATCCCGCTCATGGGCTAAGCCTCTATTCTGTGGCCCAGGGAGCAGCAAACCCCCTCTGTACCTGTCTTGCAGGACCACTTCGGACATGACCAAGGTTTTCTGTCCCCACTGCGGTAACAAGACCCTGAAGAAGGTCGCGGTGAGCGTCAGCGACGACGGGAGCCTCCACATGCATTTCTCCCGCAACCCCAAGGTGCTGAACCCCCGAGGGCTGAGGGTGAGTAGCTGTATGTGACGTGCTGGGCAGCTGCTGCTGAGACAAGGGCTGGGCTTGCGGCCAGTAGGTTGGAGGGAACTGTTGCCAGATGGGAATTAAAGCAAAGCTGTGATCATCCTTCAGATGTTCCACTTGACCGTGGGCTTTCAGGCTTCGTTTAGAGCAGAACTGAGCAGAGGTCTGCAGTGATCTTCAAGTCCCCTTGAGCAAGAGTTGCCCCTGAAGCAAGTTTAACAACTGCTTTTCTCTCGGCAGTACCCGCTGCCAGCCCCCAAGGGAGGGAAGCACGCGAACAACCCTCACCTGGTGGAAGACCAGCCCTTCCCGCAGCAGCGGCTGTCCCGCAAGGCCAGGCAGAAGACCAATGTCTTCGACCCCGACTACATCGCCGGGGTCTCGCCCTTTGCAGAAAACGACATCTACAGCCGCGCGGCCAATCTGCAAATCCGGGACGCGGCCCTGGGCGCTGGCAGGAGGCGCCTGAACCCCAATGCCGTGACAAAGAAGTTTGTGAAGAGGAGGTGAAGGGCAGGACCAGGCCCCCTGCAGCCGGTGCTGTGAGGGAAGGACCATCCGCCCACGCCTTGCATGTTGCTGCCCATTGCCTGATGGCTCTGGGAGGGCGAGGCCTCTCCCAGCACCCTTCCAAAAGCAGTGGCCCTGGGCAGGGGCCTGGCCTTTCCTTCCACGCTTTTCTGGTGCCTGAAGAGCAGCCGTGACTGGGGGCAACAGTCATCGGGTTTGGGGAGGCTCTGACCTGGGCTGGCCTGCTGGAATTAGGGGGAGCTGGGCAAGGTGGTGGCTTCACTGCTCACCCACCCCCCCCAGGCAGCGGCTGCGTTGCTAATAAACACAAAACCCGCAGTGCCGTGGCTCAGTCTCGTTTCTGTGGCTGCCTGTAGCAGGCTTGCAGGCTGCGGTGTGCCTGCCTCTGAGCCTTGAGAGGAAGAGGAGGGTTTCTCAGGGTGTTTTGTCCCTTGGCCCCACAGTGGCACTAATGAGGAGGATCGGTAACGAGTGCCTGCAGCAGGGCTGGCAGCTCTGGAGGGGGCCCCCCCCCCGCACCACGGCCGCGTCTGACCGCAGGGCTGAAGGGGAAGGCGCTGGGGCAGCACTGGGGAAAACCTTTCGGATGAACCTGCTTAAATCTTTCACAGTGAAGCACCCTGCCTAGCTCTTGGGGTGGGGTAACTGCAGTGTTTCTTCTTACCCGCCCCCTCTACTGCAATTTCTTGAAATTACAAACTTCCTGATCCCGGCTGCTGGCGCCGTGGCCCTGCCAGAGGTGACGCCCCTGCAGGAGGGCAGCAGGAAGGGGAAACACGCTCCTGAGCCTCAGCAACCCCTGATCGTTTTTTAGCACGTTAGCACGGATACACCAAAGATGCAGATAAGCAGGTCTGTGCTAATTCTTCTGGAGAGGCAGTTAATTCCAGTCATCTCTGCTTAGGACTTGGGGCATCGCCTCCCTCGGGCAGAACAGCCCCCAGACCATCCCAGGGGAGCCCCCTGCATCCCCCCGCAGAGACAGAGCCCTGCTTCAGGTGGGCTATGGCAACGCTTTCTTTGAACGTGCTGCAGTTTGGAGGCTGGGGTTTGGGTAGTAAAACGGGTAGCACAGGTGGTTACGCTGGACACCACGAAATCAGAAACATTGCAGTATTTTTTTAAAACATGCACACACAACACAGTGCCTTTTCTTATGCAACAACTCCCGTGGGATGCACCACAGGCACAAATCATGGCGGGCTCCTGCCTTGCCGGTATTTCCTGACCCGAGCACCATATGGTGCCCAGACGGGTTTATTCTGTACTGAAGAACAGACACTTTCTCCCAGCAGAGAGAAGATGCCTTTGAAAAAAACACAACAAGACTTTACACTGCAAAATGAAAACTTTCATTGTTTTATTCTTGACTGCAGCTGTTTACAGAAATATAGTTGCGAGTATACAAATGTCCCAATAGAAGCAAAATATTTTTATTTTTTAATATTCAACAAGTTATCACAGGATAGCTAAAAACATAGATGCAAATGAAATATCCCCTCAGAACAAACTGAAAACACTGGGTATCAGTGCTTTGAAAATCCCAACTACGAAAGCCATATACACAGAAATGCACAAAGGAATATTCTGGTGCTACTTTCACATTGCAGGACAGTGGAAGAGGCAGCTCAGCAGTCGATCAGTGCGCTCCAGGAACACATGGCAGAAAGGCGGGTAAAACACTCAAAGATGCAGCTAGTAACAGAGGTAGAAAGCTCTGCTCTGAAGGTTTTTGGAGCTTACTCGTTAATAATGAGCTCAAATCTAAATATTTCAAATAGCGTCCAGAATAAAAAAAAAAGGTTCAGGAATACTATGGTCTGCTAAGCAGGCTACTGGAACACATTCCCAGTTCTGCAACACGCTGAGGTGCCACGCTCTCTCCTTTCAAAAGGGAGCTTCCCTTATCCCGACCGCCGGGACAGCCGCGCTCCTGCGTGGGGACCCACCTGCACAAGGGACACTCGGGCCAGACCTTCCCCGACTCACAGAGGGGCAGTTCCAGGGACTAAAAAGATGTGAAGGCCCTTTAGGTGATCTGAACGCAGGACCCTTCGCTAATCTGAATCCTGGAGCACGTGCACACAACTGGAATATTTTACAGTGGGCTGCTGCTCGGTGTCGGGATTTTGGAGTCCGAGCCAAGCACTCACAAGTGTCAGTGTCCCACTGCAAGCAGGGAGATCCTCGAGTTCCTCACCCTTGTCCCAGTACACTTGAATGTTAGGAGGGAACGTCATGAACTGTAACAGCAAAAATTACAGCAGCTCTCCGTCTCCGGAAGCAGCAGAGATCAGACCTGCAAACTGGTGGCTCAAAGAGAAGAGACAAGGACTTTTCCTTTGGCAGAGGTGCTTTGATAAAGCCTGTACCAGGACAATGATGTCTATCGATCAACCTAATGTCACGCTGCAGTGGAACACACCTGATTTGGCATGAAGATTCGTGGTGGACAAAATACACGCTACGTATTTTACGATCTGGATTTCTTTTAGAGTTTAATTTCTCACACAATCTGTAAGAAATCGGTACAAGTTGGAGCAGGGTTCCTCACGGCTAGAAACCAAGGAGAGCTTTCAACAGCTTTCCAGGGGAGAGTTTTCTAGATAGTAGCTGCTGCAGTAAAGCCAGTTAAAAAAAAAAAAAAAAGATGCCTGCCTTTGTCAGACCAGAGACAAGAGGAACGACAGATCAAGCTTCACCTTCCCGATCCAAACGAACCCAGCTGAGCAGCAGCCGGGATCCTTTGCTCTGCAAGAACAATTAATAACCCCCACTGGGAGAGTGCTGCTGGTGTCAGTCCAGCTCCTCGAGCACCACAACCACCACTATTCCCTATCGGCACGAGCTGCTGGGAAACTGGGAACGGAAAAGGTCCCGAAGTCGGGAGTCACTTGAGGACAGGTGGCGGGAGCACGCGGATGCAGAAAGCCTGCGCGGCCGCTGCGCCTCCCGAGCCCATCCCGCGGGCAGGCTCTCAGCCAAGGCTGTCAGTTCTACCGTTTTGCTAACACCACATCTGCAATTATTAATAAAAATATATAAAAATATAAAAGTGTACAGCTGTTTTCAACCCGTGGATATTAGTGATGTTCACAAGCAGAGCAAGATTCTGGAGCAACATTACCAACAGCGCCACGTGTACAGTACTGAAAGGTGTTCATACAACTGTTAATGAGTTACTACAAAAACCTTGGTAAATAACCTCACACTAAGGAAAAGTAATATTTCATGTTTATAAAAATGTAAATATAACAGTATTATATGCATGTGTCTACTAGCTCTTTATATATAATAGATATGATTCCTCTATATACAGATATATAACCCTAGAATATACAGGCATTGCATATTTACATACCTATACAGATTGTAAGAAAGGAAAAGCCTCTCCTCCTGCGTCACCCCTCAGAGCCCCACACGCAACCACAGAATTTTCGAGTACACTTTCACAGGAGTTTACCTGCTGCTGCATTTTTCCTCATATCTAAGTAACATTTATCAGACTTCCAACAGGGACCCTCTGCGCTCGGTTGGCAGCCTGCGGTGGCACAGACAGACGCGCCTGTTTGCAGGCTCAGGTGACTACTGTCATACGCAGCTGGCATAATTGGCCTGAATGAAGATGAAGTGCTCACAACCCATCCCAAAAGATTACTCCAAATTAAGACAAAAACCCTGAACAAACGAACAAAGCATCTCATTACCAGTTTCCTTTTACTGTCTAAAATAACAGAGCTGCCACCAGGCCCTCTGGAACACAACCACCACCTAGTCCTTGAAAATACATTTTACACTAATGAGAAGTCACCAGTGATGAGTATTTTTTCTTCTTCTCACCTTCCACCTACAACTCATAGCTCAGAGCATGCAAAGCAATTCATTCTCCTTGTTCCTGCTCTGTCACTCGGATCAATGTCCATAAATCCCTTTTACTCCTCTCCTGTAATCACCCTGAAAAAGGAACCCAACGGTTTGCCATACAGAGGCGCGAGATTCAAAACCTGAAAATTCTTTTCTAACTCTTAACAAACGTGCACGTGCACGCCTGCCCACTCACACGCATACCCTTGGGGGAAACTACGTGTAGCTTTTTTAGTCCAGTAACAACTTTTTTGATTTTGCTTTTTAGTGAATCACCTTTCCAGCTACTCAGGTAGTGATTTAAACTACATCTTAAGACAAATGCAAGCTTCTGACTCGTTTGGTGTTCTTTCTGAGGACTCTGGAAATATAATAAGAGAGTAGAAAATCTATTCAGACACGTTTTCTTTTTAGAAACTATATCCTAAATCAAAATCACAACAGAAGTTTTAAAAAAAAAAAGTTCAACTTATCTAAATTAGGGGAATGTCCACTGATACAGCTGCCCAGACTCTCAGTATTTCCAGTAAAAAAACCTGCCAAAAGTAACAAATGCTTAACCGTTCGTGCTTTATTCTATCTTAAAACTAAATAGGAAGTAACCACCCCATCATAATTAAAAGTAATTATAGTAAAATGGTTGGTGATTAAACATCCACTTTGAAACAGCAAGGCTGAAATTGTTTCTTGAACTATTCTGATGTTAAAATAATAGCAAAGCATTTGGCTTGAATAACTGCTGAAAGATCAGACAGTGAAGAGGCAATTAATAACAAAACGTGGACCTGCTAATTAAGCACAAAGCACCATTAACTTCCTACCAGAGGAGATGTTTAGCTAATAACTGTGTATTATGTGCTATTCATATGATTTTTTATATATATACACACACACAGACAGAGTGTATAAGCGGACAGGAGAATGTACGCAGAAGTCACGACTGGTGGGTCGCACGTACGTCTCCCTAGATTTTAAGCTGTGCCAAGAAATTGCCGTTCCATAAACCACCACGTACCACGGACGCCGTGCGGAGAGCGGACCATGGGTGCTGCAGAGGCACACACAGGAGAGAGCACAGCCCACATTTAATATGGAGGATCAGATTTAACGATTCTTTAAGAGCGAGCTCAAGCAGCAGAAAAAACAAGATACAGAAAACCCACCCCAGCGATGCAGCTCTGCAGTTTTTCATTTTTCACCTAGTAATATCTTCTACATTTAATTGCTGCTTTGTGAATATGATAGTAACTTCCCCTTTATAATAACATCAGGAACTTTAAATTAATATTGAGACTAACGTCTCAGTATCTTCTAACTTTCTCAACCAAAATGGACTAGACCCGACACCACCACCTCACCTCTGCAGGCTAGCACTCCGCCTGCCCACAGCTAACAGGCAGGCCAGCGTGAGCATGCAGAGGAGTAAACACAGGGATGAAAAAAAAAGGAAAAGGCAGAGTAAGCTCCAATTATCACTATCAACTGCTTAAACCACAAAAGTAAGTGTTCAGGACTCTGATAAAATACAGATGTGGCTCACACTGTTCTTGCGTCTTTCTGCCATGAAATCCTGCAGCCTGGCTTTAAGCCCTTCATTGGCTTATCAAACCTCTCTTTATCCTCTGTAACACCTGTGTGCAAGCAGCAGTTCAAGCACTAATCAACCGCTGAGCAATCTCTTCATTCATAAGACAAATACTTTTTGTAACCAAATCACATGTTCAAAGTGTTGTACATTTAAACATTGACCTAAAATGAACAAGATAAATTTAACACAAGAAAAGAAAGGTGTTATCCAGAAGTGGAAAATGTGATAGCACAGCCCTTTTTTTTTTATTTTTTTACATTTTTTTTTATTTCTCTTCATAAGCGACCTAAAACACGCACACAATTCAAACATACCCTTCCCCTGGAGCTGTAGCAGTCTTGGTATGAAGTTCTCTTTTGGACACCCATCTTGTGAAACGGAGAATTGGTCCCTGGTGACTTGGCACTGACCAACGTAAGGATACACCCCTTTGGAACAACGGAACAAACTGAAGCAGCACACGAGTGAATTTATCATTCCTATTACTTCTTCTGTGTATGAAGGCCCCACATGACACCCAACAGCTTGTCCTGGGACTGCGATCCTGCAAAAGCCACCAGTTCATTTTTTAGTAACTGGCTATCAACTTCCATGACCATCTGGAAGTTGTTTCAGTCCATAATTCTCAGTCTTCTACATAGCCTCATAGAGCATTTAGTCAATGCTGCAAGATTGCTCTTTTCATGTCATGAACCATAACAGGATTTTGTTAATATTTTGTCTTAGCGGGGGCGGGGGGGGGGGGGGGGGCGGGGCGGGGATCACAGAAAGAAAAAGTATGGTTCAGGGTTATAAAGCAGCTCTGGACATTATGAAGCAGGGAATTCTTTTTACCATGATTAAAATTTTAAACATTTTAGCATAATCATAAATTAAGAGTTAAAACACAGAGGCGCTAGTAATAAAATATTAAATAGACAATGATAGTGGATAGAAGCTGAATGGCTCATTCTGATGAAACCCCATTGTTTTATATACGCCTAAATGCCTACGGGTTTCCTCACTAGATCGTATTGCTGAGTGACAGACACATCAAAACACACAGTGAAGCTCCTCATAGCCAGCTGGAACAATAAATTGCCTGATGGAATGGCGAGAGATGAACAAGTTATTTATGTTGCAAAAAGTACTTAAATACTCAATAAAGACATAACAAACCCCACCCCACCCCACTGTTATCAGACGCCACGTTGTGGTAGAACATCAGACAAACTCACAAATTTACCACAAAAATGTGTGGCAAAAAGAATATTATATATATATGTATATATATAAATTTTTATATTTATGCCAATGTACTCACTCAGTACAAATAGCAAAATAGTATACCATTTCCTAAATACAAAATATAGCTTTCCAAAAAAATGAAACACACATTAGATATAAACCATCCAAAACTTGAACGATTGAAAACTGTATTCAAAATTAAATGACCCAGAGCAGGTCTCTTTCTGAAAAGTTCCCTTCATATCGGCAAGAAGCCTTACTACTGAAAACGTAATTCAATGCCTCTCAATGAGAGAGAGAAAGAGAGAGACAGAAAGAGAAAGTGAACGTTATGACGGACTAACAAACAGGAAAAACCATTAAAACAAACAAAAACTCTACACGGCTCAACTAAGCACACAAGTTAAGGGGAAAACACACAGTAAACAGACTAGAGTAACTTAAAAACCATTTACAGACTATTCTTTGTTATTTAAAATAACAAAAATGAAAAATGACGTGATACCAACTACACTCTACCAAGGCATAATAGCCATACATGACAGCTGTTCGGCTCTAACTGCAGCAACAGCTTTCTACGTGCTGAAGGAGAAGAAACAAGTATCTGAATGAGGCTGTAGTGAGATATCACAAAACTGTCCGGATAGTTGGAGCACCCAAAAAATTCACATGCCTCACAATACAACTGCATGGTCTGGAGTGGGTTGTTTTTACATTCTGTAACATCAGTCGATTTTTTTTTTTTTTTAATTGAAACATGACAATCTAGAAACTAGGCTTGGGGACTGTTGGTATTTAAAAAAAAAATCACTTCAAAACTGCAACGAGCTCAATATGCTACAAAGATGCAACAGCTCAGGATGAAGTGAAATTTTCAAGAATGCTTAAAAATTATATGATTTGCTCCGTACTTGGAGTTAGGTCAAGCTGAGGATTTACATCAGTAACAACTGGAAAATGACTGGTTAAGGGGGATTCCTGCATTGAGAGGGTGGTGCAGAAATTGTCTCCTCTTTCCTTGATCCTTGATTATTTGTCAAAGATACACCTGACTAAGCAATTTAATGCCATGGATTCCTAAAAGCTGCTTCTGATCTTTAAAGCCAGTAGGATATTTATGTCTTTTTTAAAAACACAATATGAAACTGAGGGAGAGAGAAGGAAAATCATGAGAAGAACGAAAGGGAGAAGGCTGGTTTTTGAGACTGGATAACACAGCTTTACCGAGTTCTAACCCATACAGTCAGAGTGGGAGATGAGGATTTCTTTCCTCAGCCAGGCAGAATGTTCCTTCCAAGCTGAAGATATTTTAGAGGATAAGATTTTAAGAGCAGAACTTAACTGAAAGCTCCCCTTCATGTCTTCATATTGTTAGAGCCACCAAACCCTTGCTCTACGTACAGTTACACGTAAGAGACATGGAAAACCGTTGATCACATTCTCAGATGGGAAGCACCCACCTCTGGCTATCTACAGTAGCAAGCAATTCTCTGCTTGTTTATTACAGTTATCAATATTTTTCATTGCCACCTACTGCAATTAACAAATCGCAGTATTAGCTCTCCCACTCAACTGTAAAACACGCGATCCCTTCACTTACTGACAGCTATGAGTCATGGCTCATGTCACAGGCATTCGATGTTTCTGCTTCACAAGCTTTGCTAGTCGAGAGAGGGGACGTGAAGAAGGAAGAGGAGGGAAAAAAGTAAACGTGGTAACACGTATTACCTTCTAACGACAATAATAACTGACCAGATATGCTTTAAATTGAAAGAGCACCCCACTGTTAATGAGGTTTAGGAATTGAGTAACAGTACAATCCCATGCCCTAGTAAAACAAAGCATAGCTTTTCAGCATTATTGGCACTACAAATCCCAAATACTATGGTCATAGCCTTAGGTGCTAGACACTGCAATTGGCCCATGTGTGCTCTTTAGAGAAGAGGGCCACTTTTTGACAGAAGCAATCAGTTCCACACCGTCTAATCCAGAGTCGGAAGGTCTGAGAGGATCTGGGAAATCACCACTTTTTTCTTCACAGAATTTCTGCAGGAAAAAACAATCAAGCAAAAAAGTTAGGCAGAACTAACAAAAGTCATCCTCTTACTTCTACGTAGTTCTTCCATTCTGAAAGTGTCCTTCACAAGCAGACACGAAACCACAAGCGAGTATCAGAATGCAGCACTCTTTCACAGAGCAGGACTACTCTCCTTCCACTCTTTTTTTTTTTTTTAAAGTTCATAACTTCATATACACAACAGTTTAGATTAGAAAATGAAGTGTATCACTTAAGGGACAGTTATGGGGGATTTAGGATGGCAGAGTTAACTAGAGCCAAGTTACACACTGCGGGCAATACTAGATTCCAGACTCCTCCTGGTTCTTGGTTCTCATTTGTAGTCAAATCCTATTTCACCTCTCTGAAAAAGGCACCTTTCTAAGAGCAGAATGTTTCCTAGTAACAGCCGATTGTGACAGCTCACTTTTAACAAAGACTCAGCATGTGGCACGCTCTCAGTAGCTGCCATATTCTATTCACATTACGTTATCGTAACCCAGGGGGCAACTTCAGAATAGTACAGACTTGAGGTGTTATTTACTCAATAAGCCTCAAGTTTTTAACTACAGTCACATTGCATAATGCTTTTATCTGCCAAGCTGTCAGTGGTCTACTCTCCTTCCTAATAAAGTACTAGACCGTAACAGCAGATGACAAAACATACAGCAACTGAATGACAAGGCCCAGCCTCAACCGTTTCATACAAATTCTGACCTCTGACTGTTTTTAATAACTCTTCATTCTAGCCACTGGTATCACATTCTTAATTCAGCAGTACTGGTATTTTAGCTGATCTCTTAGACTATGGTGATACACTCCAAAGGGAAGACTTACTGAACAAAAGTATGTGTGGCAGGAAAGAACCCAGAAACCCAAACACATGACTTACTTGACTAATTAAAATGAGCCAGCCATATTGTTCCCTTGGTTTTGCAATGACACAAGCAGATCATCTATTTTCTCAATATTCTGATTGGTTGCCATAGCTGAGGGTAGCGGAGAAGTCTCGGATATCTGCTGGGAGAGCAGCGTTGGCACTGCTGCTTGTCCCTCGCTCTGTGGCTGACCTGGCTGACTTATAGCCATCAACTCATCCGGCAACGTAGCTGGTCCAGAAGTTAGCAGCTGCCCACAGTCTGTTAAGCAGTAAGTGAAGAACAAAGGACCACTTAAATGAGGTTAATACATGCAGTGAATTAGCCAACTTCCTTACATATATCCACATTGACTATAAACCTTGTAGAAAGTCACACGCACTTCTGTGACCACCTTTGTTCACCACTCCCTCAGGGTATAAGCACAAGTTCAAGGTGCACACACTGAATATATGGACTCCGTATTACAACCAAACACTACTAATACCCCAAAGAGAGGACAATACTTAGCTAGAAGAAAACCAAAATGCATGGCATAAGTGTTGGGTATGCCCATCCTTCGTCTTCGTTAATTACAGACGTGTCTTTCAGTTCAGCCAAGGTATCCACTAGCTCCTTCTATAAATCTGCCAATGGTGTCACACCTCCTACCATTTCGAGCATTACCTTCAGCGTCATGGAAAGGCTTGGCTGTACATGGCCTGACTGTCAAAGACAGCAAAGTCCATATTCAGGTATACCCACAGACCAAGCACGCAGCTATGGCTTTCTGTCCAGATCTTTTTAAGATGCTATAATCACCATCTGCTCCTTCTGGAGCTTCACAGGTACGTACAGCCCCGTACAGACAGATTAAAGGATCTACATCCCAAAGAACTTGTCATGGAGGCTAGATTCAGAGATGAGATACGGAAAAGTGCCGGCTTTTGAAGTTAAAGGAGTTTCAAATACACTTCCATAGACACTTCTCTGGGCTACACAGCTTAGGAAAAGAATCCTTCCTTTCAACAATGTGTGGAGAAAGCCACTGCATAAATTGTGGAAATCAAATGCAGCAAGAGAAAGATTAGGGGAGCTGTCTTAACAGGGGGTAATTTTTTTTTAAAACGTGTGTACATGTATTTTATCTATTTGCATACGTATTGTTAATATTATATATAATATTTCTATATAAATATACACACAATTCTAAGATTGTTTAATCACGTTAATCCAAAGTGTAAGACGACCAACAGGTATTTAAGCTAAGAGTTCTCATGCCAAATCAGCAACATAAGTGTACATTCAGAGCAACATGATGAGTACGTATATTCTCAATCATAGCGCTCCATTACTTGTTTCAGGATTTTCTTTTTTTGCTAAGGAAATATCTTAGAATTGAATAATCATTGTCTTGTGGGGACTCCAATTAGTAACTCTTCTAAACTGTAAACTCAAAACCAGGCATCTACCACTTACTGTTTTGAATGCCAAACAGGAATATTCCTGATGTTTGCTGAGATGAAGCAGGAGAATTCTGCAGCTGGTTGATAGCACCTCCTGCCGTGTTGTGAAATAAAGAAGCTTGTTGCTGTGGAGGAGAAGCAGTTCCTTGCATTCCTGCCATGCTGTTTTGAGAAGAGTACATAGGAGACTGCTGCAGCTCTTGCTGGCTCATACTATTCTGCAGGGCAGACATGGAAGCTGAAGAGATGAAGAGGGTGACTTGTTGCTCTTGAGAACTTGGTGAGCCTTGGACCAACTGAATCTGGGGTGAGTTATGGAAGATGGCTGGCTGCTGTGCTTCAGCCTGGTTGGATCCAGGATTCTGAAGAGAAGACACCGTAGTCTGACTCTGGAACTGCATGGGCTGCTGCTCCTGGTTCATCGACGCCATGTTAGTCTGTGGATGAAAAATGGACTGGCCTTGTTGCTCCTGATTAGTAACTGGGTTTTGATTTGGATTGAAAATCATGTTCTGCTTTTGAGAGGCAATTGTACTCATTGCATTTTGATTACTGAACATCATGTTCTGCTGTTGCTGCTGCTGCTGCTCTTGAGACGGAGGACTACTCTGAATAGCAACTATCGAATGCTGAGGCTGGAAGATAGCTCCTTGTTGGTTCTGGGGAATTGAACTGGACTGGATGGAGCCTAATGACACTTGAGACTGAAACAAACCTTGCTGAGCAGGCTGAGCCTGGGGCTGTTCTTGGGGAAGCATAGAACTCTGGATATGAGATATCTGTGTCTGCTGCTGGAAAGAAGTCTGCTGTTCAGTGTTTGTTGCTGTCTGAAGAGGAGAAATGGAATTTGGGCTTGTGAAGAATGACATCTGTTCTTCCTGAGTTGCAGGGTTGCTCATTGAACTCTGGGAAAGGAACATGTTGGCAGACTGCTGGTCTTGAGGAACTGAAGAGCTCTGTAATACACCCATGGCGTTCTGCGAGTGGAACATTGGAGGCTGCAGTTGGTCTGAGGAATTAGTACTGGTCTGGTTGTGGACAATGGAATTTGGACTGTGAAAAATAGAGCCTTGTGCTTCCTGTGATATATTTTGAGCATCACCAATAGGATTCTGAGAGTGAAAAAGCTGAGCTTGTGAATGCGGAGACTGCTGCATAAAGCTTCCCGACTGAATAGACATGATTTCTCCGCCCTGCTGGAACAGACCACCTCCTTGTTGTTGAGTTCCACTTGCCTGAACAGTCATCATGTTTTTGGTAGATGAAAAGAGATTAACTTGAGATTGACTTTCTCCACTGTGCTGCATTTGAACCATTGTCTGAAATACAGTACTTTGCATCTGTTTACTCTGACCTGAAGCTTCTTCTCCATCTGCAGAATTTGATGCTGGAAACATAGTAGGTCCGTTGTTGGAGACCTGCTGCTGAGCAGCAGGAGTAGTTTCACTTCCAGAAACACCAGGAGATGAAGAGAATAATTCACACTGCATTTGCATGTCTTCGTTTGTTGATAACCCGCTCATTATGTGAGAAGCCTGCTGGTAAACAGGTGACTGTTGGAGGGCGCCATTCCCTGAAGTAGTTGAAGAGAACAAATCAGACTGCATCTGCGTTGCAGCTTGGCAAATGTTTTGTTGGATTCCTATCACCATTGCTGCAGAAGTCTCCATCGCCTGCTGCTGCTGCTGCTGTTGTTGCTGTTGATTGGACAACGCATTTTCAGGCTGTGAGTGAACATTTTCAGCTCGTCCAGGCAAAAGGTTCTCTGGTCTGGAATGCACAGCTGTGTCTGATGAGGAAAATATCCCAGAATTGACGCTATTTTGTATCTGGCTAACTTGCTGAAAGATATCTGCGTTTAGCTGATCTTGAACATCCTCACCGCTGTCTGAACCAGAAAATAAAACAGAAGATAACTGCTGTTGAGCTTCCAATACCTGTTGCACCAAGTCAACATTTCTATTGCTGCCAGTGGCAGTGTTAGTTGGAAAATTTCCAGCTTGCAGTTGCTGTATAGTGTTCTGTAACTGACTCACGCCGCTTGCTGACGAGAAAATACTTGATGAAATCTGTTGCTGCAATGCCTGTGCGGGTTCTGAGAGTGTAGACTGTTGCTGTTGTGATGCATCAGTTAATTGTGACAGAGTGACTACTGTGCCATCTGATTGCAAGACTTCCCTGGTTTGGGAATCTCTTGTTTGGAACTGTGCAGCTTGCTGCAATAACGCATCACTGTTCTGCAGCTGACCGGGAGTAGAGACTGCTGAAAAGCTACCGGGCTGGGAAATGTCCTGCGTTTGGATAGTAGTTAGTGTCTCTGGATTATACACCTTCGGCTGTATTTGTTGCTGGTTTTCATTTTCAGAAGGTAAATGGGAAGCAGAAGTTGATATGCCGGACATACTGTTTTCCAATGTTTGCTGGGTTGGTCCAACCACATTTGAAGCCTGAAAAGAGCAATATATTAAGCAATTCGTAAACTTATTCAGGTTATGCTTATAAAGTTTCCACCAATCCACTATGTTCAGGAAAGATCAGATGGAAGATTTGATGGCTATGTATCTCTCCATACATAACCTAACAAGTAAGCGAATGACTAGCAGTGGAAATGCTACTTCAAGGAAAGAGTCAAGGTACAATTTAATTAAAGCAATGCTAGGAAGTGATTAAAATAATATTCTTACAGTAATTTACTAGTTCTGTGTCACAGGACAAAAAAATTCACCATAGTATCACTAACAGATCAATCTGTTTGAAGGCAGGAAATTGTCTATTATTTTAATCATGCTCTGGGATCGCATGTTTTGCCCAGACCAGTCTCAGACACGATGTTTTCCCTGTGCGTTACTCTTCTCCACTATTAGAACACGGACTGATGGGCAGATGTAACTAAGACTATTAAAGCTACTGTCTTCAGATCTCAGTCAAACTTACCTTGAAGACAGGGGGAGATCTTTTTTCTGCACTTACTTCCATTGGAGCCACATCTTCATTCTTAATCATACTGCTTGGCATGAGTGGAGTTATCAAGGCACTAGGAAGAATGTTTACCTTCTCCAGGCTACAACCAGTGGCCTTCACTGCTGCAGTCACAAATAAAAATAAAAGAAGGGCAATGGAACGTTAACATCCACTATGCAAAGAGCGGGTTTCTAGTGGTGGCCTGCTTCCTATTTCACTTTTCAGCCCTATCATAAGAGCTCTCGTCCTCACACAAGATGCTAATATGCAGAGAGAACACTGCCAATATTTGAATGTGTCAAATAATCCTAGAAAACCTGAAACCTTCAAAAGGTTATTTTTAAGACTAGCAGCAATGCCATAGTTTTGTTTTTCTTCCATTTTGTATCCTTCTAGACCAGGACAGACATCCACCAACTGCTTAAAGTACAAACATAAAAGCTTAAGATATCTTTCCACAAATTATCAGATTTTAGACTTTACTCCACTTTAACTGTACAACTTCTCTATTTCATTTCGAAAAATGGCTGTTTCCAGATAACCACATGAACAGAGTGCTCAAAGCATTCAGACTATTTTTATTCATTAAAGGACTAATCAAGCAAAAACTTCATAAATCTGCATGCCAGCTCTGTAGCAAGAGCAAGTTGTTATTTTGCCTTTGCAGCACCTATTTTTTCTATTTTTTTAATCAACTTAAAGCAACAGATCTCCATGCTTTAAACAAATTTACATCTTACAATAACATGGCAGTAAAATTTCTGCAGTCCTTGTGTGTTTATTCTATGTAAAACCAAAGACTCTCTCCTGAAATGTTATTTTCTGTCTTCAGCAATAAATTCTCAGCCATCAGTACGGCAAGAGTTGTCAATATACCGACAGCCAAATAAACTCTTTCCCTCCTTCTGTTAACTCAGAGGTTTGGGGTGGCGGGCCTCAGAAATACAAACCCCGTTACCTGACGTGTTGGGCTGCGCTGCTGGCAGGGCACGCAATTTGAGTGAGAGTATTCTAAACTACCTCTGCTTCAGGACAGCTAGTCATGCAGTCTATTTAAGACAGCAGTCAGTATCTTTCTGTACCATAGTTACAATTTATAAGCTTTTCTCTTCTGTGTGCTTAATCATGTTGTGTTCATCAGAAACAACAAAAAAAATTTATGTAAGTAATTAAAAAACATCCCAATGCTACACATATTAGATTCTAGCAATGGTATGTTCGTTCACAGTGACGTATTTGGTTGGAAGAACAAAAAAAAAAGTGAGATTGATAAAGAAGTTTCAAAAGCAGAGAAACACTGTTGGTTTTGGTCTTTTACCATGTTTTTGTAATATGCTTAGTTCAGAACTTCCGAACAGTTACCATCTTATCGAGGCATACGCACCCTCTTTCCCTTTTCTCCCAAGGCTGGAAACTGAAACCATCATTAGCCACTTGAAAACAATGCTCCAGCGCTACTTCAGTGTTGGAAGGCAAAGACCTGAACTACGTGGCTGCCCCATATGCCCCCACCTTCCTCGAGTTTTACAAAGCAGCTAAGGATTATAAATGTCTTGAAATGTAACTTGTCATTGAAGTCTGTCACACCTGCAGACTCTTAAAATGTTAGAGCTAAGAATCCGTAATGGCTTTGGGAAGCCACGTTTTCGGGGTTTTTTTTTGTTTGTTTGTTTGTTTGTTTTTGTTTTTTTTTTTACAAGGGCAGATACTGTAATAGAAATTATTTTAAGGAATATTCACAGATAGCCAAGAGAAAGATTAAAACCACCTGTGATAGGAAGATAAAGGCCCTGTAGCTCAATACATAACTGTACGTGTCCCTGGCAGCAACAGTTCATTCTATTTGGCCAGGGCTGCTGGAAATTATGCCACTTAAGAAATTATGAATTCTAGGATTTTTCTCCCACTGAAAGGAAACAGGAAGGAAGTAGCATCCCACTGGATCCCCACCTGGTCTTTATCATTTCAGGACAGTGAGGAAGGACGGGCTGGGACACATGCAGAAACAAAGTACATAAAGCAGACAAAATTGTCTGACCTCTGGTTCATGATCAACCTAGAGCAGAATAGGTACAGGAATGAACCATCAAAAAAGAGCCGGCTCGCAGAAAACCCATGCAAGAAAGTAAATTAAGATTTATCGCATAAATTAAATGGAAGACACAAAGCCACAGCAATAGCACATTGTGTTCTTATGAACAGCAGATGTTCTCCTGAAGCAGTTGGTATCTTCCCTTGGTTAAGCCTCCATACCAAATTAGATGGATGTCAGGCTTGTCCTGATACTTTAGTTATTATTTTCCTCATCTCTTTAATCTTGCTACTAGAAGACTTACCAGTCCTTTTATCAGCTCGTTTCATTGCCCTAAATATTTCTGCATATTCCTCCCCTAAATATTCTCTGCAGGTTTAAACTCATCATATCTTGTACTATCCTCCCTAACAAGTTGTAATGTCAACTTGTAAATACATCCCCTGCCAAGACCAAGCTATTAACTTCAAACATGAGCTTCATGATTTTAACCTGAAGCTGTGGATTCCTATCAAACTTGTGATCACATTGTTAATTTGCTTACCTTTCAACCTGCTTTCACCAGAGCAGGCTATGGAAATTTCCATTAACCTTTGTACACTACCATAGTTTTAACAATCAACTACGAAACATTTCCTTCCTCTGCTTTATTTCAATATCGGAAGGATCAATTCACTTCACACTTAAACAGGCAAACCCAGAACTTGCTCCCTTGGAACAAAACGACAAACTTTGCATGGACAGAATGGTCAGGAAAAAAAACCTCAAAGGGAATAAGCTGAAATTGCCAGAATTAGCATTCCTAATGAGACCCACTCAAAGCAGTCTTACAAAACCCCTGGACAGCTTCCGAAAAATACCAAGTTAGCACGTTTGTGTTTTTCAGTACTCTGTTCCGCCCCCACCACCACCTTTATATGTATTTTTCCTTAAATTAACACTATACAGTTTCTAAATCCTTTGTATTAACTGCCATCTCAAGCTTCTTTCTCTTTCTTCTTCCCTTTCAAGCATATTACATGAAGATTAGACTGCATGGCCTGAGGCATGAGAGCAATTTTTTTTTTTTTCAAAGTTTTTGTTCTATACTAGCTCATATTAAAATATACTTAAAGGAACACAGTTATAAAGTAAAATATTCATAATCAGAATTACCTCACTGTATGAATATGGCCAGATTTTATAAGCACAGACTTACCTTCACAGCACATCCGATTCATTCCTCCAATTTTGGGTAGGAATTTATAGTTAAATTATTAACAATAATAGTGGTAAGAATCAATTTAGTACCTTTTATAGCCTCTTCAAAAGAACAATGTTGGGCTGGGCTGGAGATTTCCTTTTTCACATTAACATTCAGAGTACCAGCTGTTGAGACAAAACCCATTGAAAGCTTCCTTATGTTAAAACAACAAACAAGCAAAAAAACCAAAGCAAACCAAAACAGTTACTTATACCTTAAAGAAATTAAGGTTCTTTGGAACCCAGAGAAACATTCCGAGTTTGTGAATGCACCAATGATCACAGTGCGCAAAACATCATTTTCACTTCCAAAAATGGAAGAGCCAGTTAACAACTGTGTATTGTAAACATGGATAAATAAAAATACATTACAAGGTCAAACTTCAACATTCCTTAGGACAAAGCTTGGTCCTATTTTTCGGTTGTATTTGGTGCACTGTATGTAGTGTGTCTACTTTTATTCCCTGCTCAGCTTCATTTTGAACCTTATAAAGTAGCATCCATTTTCTAGTATAAGAACAGCTGTCTCCATGCAGCTGAAATTTGAGCTACCTGCCACATAAATGAGAAAAGCCAGGCCTTTAGATTTTATTATTTAACGGTTGCAAACCTCGCCAGCAAGAGGAGTTTGAAAAGATCCACGTTACTTAACATTTCTGTTGTACAGACTAAATACTATGAAATCAGCAATGAGATGCTAAGCAGGTAAAACTGTCCATTCCTTCCCCCAGATTTCTATTTTACATACATGTATCTGGAGTGTACGTAAATGGTTGCACATCGTGTGATCTTCCAGCATTGGTCACCACGTATATTCCCACAGAAACAGCTGAGGTTATTTGCTGGTCATGATATGGTGGCACCTTCACAATAAGGTGATTCTGCAATGCAAAAATAATTTTAAAAAATCAAAATTAGAAACCTTACTTCACTACTATGTGCCTTAATTGTATTTACATCCATCAAAACAAAGAAACAGACTGATAAAACACCATAAAAAGCAAAGACATTGGGGGAATCGTGATCAAGTTACACTTTCAATAACTAACTTGTGCTAGAAGAGAGATTTGAATAATCTGCCTGTATGATGCTCATTGGCATCTTACAGCTTAAATAGAAGGTGAAGAAAGGCAAGACACATAAAGTCCAGCACTTTAAACATAAGCTTATGCCTAACATGCCTTCCTGAACTGCAATCAGTTTGCCATCAAGTTCTGCTGTATCAGGCCTTTGTATCCAGTGTGACCAGATGGAGGACGCAGCTTCATGTTACACTTAAGCTGATTTAACACTGAGCAGACATCAAAAAATAGGCTTGCAATCATTCATCAACAGTAATGCGATGAGTGATCTATGGGCTGTCTATTCCCCAACTATCCATCCCACTAGGAGTGAAACATCATTTCTACCAGTGCCTGCATGGAATACTGCCTTCAGTGGGAGCAAGATGACATTTGTCAGATGACATTTACATCTAAATTTCTCTAATTTCAGTCCAGTAGTCTACAAAGACACTTAATTGCGTCAAAAAGAATCAACAAATATTTTGCAAAATATTTCAAAGTGGAACAGAAATTCAGTCAGGTATAAAGACTACGGCGTACACACAATGTATTTCCACTCAGTAGTAATCTAATGTGTCCTTCGGAAAGCTACTGGAAAAACTATATCAGGCCTTCTAATTACATTGTATGTGAGGGCAAAGACTTGCTCACCAAGTCCATATAACACGCTCCTACTGTGGTATCTAAGTTCTCAATTAGAAATTGAACAATTATACTTGTGTAAACCCAAACCAATTATATTCTACCAGACTCATTAAAGAGCTGATTTGAAGAAAAGGAATATTATTTCTATAAATGCATAGGAAGAGGGAAAGGCTATTCAATTTTTCTTTGGAAACAGAGTCAGAGTCTTTTTTTTTTTTTAAATAATACAGAAGTACCTGATGAAATAATTCCATGTCTATTTCAGCTTCTGCCTTCCAAGAATTCTCATCTAAACAAAAGTTAAAAAGCATAATTTATTGCACATCCATATAAAGCAATTTATTTTAGTGCCTTTGATTCTGCTTCTCAGTTTGTTCTCCACAACTAAACTTCATCAACCAACGTAAACCCAAACATGCTCTCTTCAGCACCCCAAGCCATTACTGCTTTCACACTAACCAGAAACGTTCTCTTGGAAAATCACTTTTGTTCCCTTTAGAAAGTTCTTGCCAATCAGAAAAACTTCCTCTTCACCCTTCACTGAACAACTGTGCAGGCTTTTCTTTAGGATCTCTGGAACTCCTGCTGGTTGAGCTGCAATTGAAAAAACACATAGTTTGAAATCAAGAAAATATCCATATCCAAAACAAAAACCTTTTACTTACAGGATTATAAAGGAAAGAACAAAATTCCTGAGCTTCTTCCTTTATTACATCATTCATGACAAAACTTTTCAGAAGATAACAGTTTTTGTAATTTCCTCACTAAACGTAACAACCTCATAAAAATCACACCTGCCTAAATGATCCACCAGTAATCTTTTCCCTTTTCTCCTGCATTTATTAAATCTTCAAAACAAAACTTCCAGTCTTTGACCTAACGCTCAAGAAGCGTTCAGGAGAGAAGAAAACTCGGTTCTGTAATTTCCCGGCATAGAGAGCGATAAACAAATGCATCGGCCCTTAGATACAGCTGAAGCACACCTTTCAACTTATCCTGAAGCTCATAAAAATATGTTTTGTGAGGCTTATTTTGTTCTGCTATGCAGAAGGGCAGAAGTAATTCTCATACTACCTGTTTTTTTTTTTACAGGTTGTTTTTACATGATGTAGCTTTCTGGCTGGGGCAAGAACTAACCCAGGGCCTTGAGCAACCTGGTCTAGTGGAAGGTGCCCCTGTCCATGGCAGGGAGGGGTCGGAACCAGATGATCTTTAAGGTCCCTTCCAACCCAAACCATTCTGTGATTCTATGACTTCTTAGACCTATACACTTCAGCTAATACAAATCCTTGCAAGAGTCGCATCTCTCTAGTTGGGGATTATAGCAATTTATAGCCTATAAACTAGCGAAGAGCATGCGGCTTACAGATACGCATCCCTGGCAACCTCTGCCCCTCAGCCAGTGATTCAGATGATTTATGTAACACATATTGCAAATTGTCTTTGCTGCAAACTACTTCTATGCTTCTTAAAGCATAAATCAAATAAGACCATGTGTGTTAAATGAAAATGAGCACCAAAGACAATTTAAATCCATACATTTTAAAATAATGTATTTTTAACTTTGTCACATTTAATATGTTATAAAATAATTCCAGTTTCTAATAAAGGTTTCTCAACCACCTTTTCTGCTCACCATAAAATCCTAGTGGCATAAGCTTGTACTTGCGCTTTGCACTTACCTAGCCCACTTTTGCTGTTTAATAACAGTATTCTCTGGGTTTACTACATAGAAGAACATACATACTGTAACACTCCAAATTATTTAATGACCTTTCAGAAAGGATTTTTCTACAACTGTTGCAGCGGGTTCCTAGGCAACCATTACGCAACGACTAAATATGCTCAAGGCACATGAACTTCTGAAAAGAGTAACTGGATTTAGGTTTGCTAACAAGTTAACAAAGCCTATTTAAAACATAGACCTTAAATAAAGGGCCTGCTTCTACTTGATGTCTTTCCTATGCTTGCAGGAACATCACTGCAACTTTGACAGCAATATTAGTCCTGAAACACAACACAAATAGGCTCTGATGAGTGAAAACGTAAGCCTTATTATGAGAAGGTACAGTATACAACTGTAGTAAGACACAGCAAACAAACCAGATGTAATGTGCTCAAGGAGATGATTTATATAAACATGTAAATTAATAATTAACAACAAAACTGTATGCCACGGTGATCAGCCAGCACACGCGTACCAGCACTACGCAGGCTACGGTCTACTGCAAGTCACCATAACTTCAGAGTAAGTTAAGACAGCAGAAGCACAGAATCCTAGAAAGCAAGCCTAGAAAGAGGCTCAAGAATTCCCCTCTCAACCTTAACATCATGATCCATTTTACCCACATCATTCCTCCAGGACACGAGTCTAACCAGAGTACTTTGTTTCTTTGTTTTAGACTTCCAGCACTGGAGATGCTATGAAATTCCTGGGTAATCTCTTAGCTACTTCCACAATTAGGAAGATTTTCTTATCAACTGACCAAAACCCAGCTTGCTAAAGACTAAACCAATTTACTCCTTACTGTATATGTTTTAGAACTTTATTTATGGAAGGATAACTTTTATTTCCTTCTTTCCTTCTAATGTCCCTTAGCATGTCATTGTTTTCACATATTCTGCTTTTTACTCACTGCCCATACCTCAAAACATAGCTGCTAATGTTATAGGTATAAATGGATGCATTCAGTAAACAGAATGAAGACTACAAGGAACCCTCACAAACCAACCCTGGAATGGCCTTACCAACAAGCTAAGCAGGAGGTGCATCAAATACAGCTCTTTTAGCTAAACAGCCTATTTTAAAATCAGTCTCTGAAACACCTCAGACTCTCAGCTTCTACCTACAATAGCAAGTTTTGGACCGTTATGTGTTTAAGAAAACACCAGATGATTTCCATTCCCACTTCTGCTATGATTTAAATAGTTTTATCTTTTGCCAGTAAGTTAACAATACAAACAAAATGCATGCAGAAATAGCTTTTAGAAATGTTATAGAAAATGGTTGTTTCTTAAGTCTGAAAATGACTATCAGGTACTACAATGCAATACTGACTGGAATGGAGCTACAGACACAACCATATTTCTAGCAAATGTATTTAATATATTTTCCAACAACATAAATACATAAATCTGAGAACTCCACCAGTTTAAAACACACTGTAAAAAGAAAGATTTAGCAAAAAGCGGCGGGAGGAAGAAAAAAGAGGGATGGGAATGCCTCAAGCTGACCTTTCTGGAAGAGCACCCCAAACGTCAAACTATTGCCTAAAGCACAGAACATGGCTGAAGAGACGAGAGTCCTCCCCTGCATCAGCAGTGACACGTCTTTGGTTATCAGCCTCTTCAGGGTTTCCGCAGGGTTCCTGCTCTCCCTAAGTCTTGCCCGGGGATTCTCTGTGAGAGCAGAGCACTGGAAGGAGAGACAGGCGACATGGCACAGCTGCCAAATCGCCTGTTGCCTGCAGCATTGGAATCGCGTGGTGGTATCTGGTGTGGAAGCTCACATGCTTCTAATTATCTCCTCTTCCAATCTGTTCTTTCACTGGCAACAAAGCTGCAGTTTCTGACTAGTTGAATAGGAGCCCTGACACAATAGGTACTGACAGCGTTTAGAAAAAAGGAAAAAAACCAAAAACAGTAACTTCTTTTTATACAACGGAAAGAGCACACACAAGCACTCAGGAGCTTGCATAACCATACTATAGTCCACGGATGGATAAAAAGCTTTCCTATCACCTTGTTCATCAAGAAGTATCGATAATCAACAGCTGTATTAAACACATTTCCCTACCTCTTCTCTTTGGCAGATGAGCAGCATTCCCTGTAACTGGAAGTCACTGCAGGCTGCCTATGCACCGGCAGCCCCTGATGTACTGCAACCTCCTCTGATTTCATTGTCCCTGTTGTTCAGTACAACCTGACCAGTCAGTGCAGCCATCTGTGCTCAGTGCTAAGCAGAGCATTTTAATAAATAGCTATAAAAAGTTCCATTCTTGCACTGAACCAGAACAGATTCAGCCTCTGGCCCAGCGAACTCCCACAACTGTACAGAGCCATGCTTACTAACTTATTAGAAGTCCTTTCTATCACTGAAAGCGGACAGATGAACGTGACAATACAGAAGATATTAAAACCTGTATCAAGAAAGTCATACAGTAAATTCAAAGCAATCATGACAAAAATTCTGACCTTTTAAAAGGCAAAAATTCATTTAATAAAAGTTATAACTACTTTTAAATATTGGTCTGTCATTTAACTAACACCTCACACCAAATTAAAAAAAAAAAAATCAATCCAGGTGATCTCAGCCATAGCAATTCTGAAATAATCACAGATTAACACTGGGGTTTCCCCCCCAACCCCAAGTGTTTTATGGCAATCACACTAAAATCCAGAGTCCTCTAATACCAACTTTTTATTCTGATACTTACTGCACAAAATTGGGGAAGAAGGTGTCTGAAGAGTCAAAGTTGAGCCATCTTTGCGATTGATGTTAACACGAAATACCAGTCTAGCACGTGTGCTTTTTTTCTTGGAACCAGCAATCCCTATCCTAGCTTCAACATCAGCATTTCTCAGCTTCAGTATTCCCACGCAATCAACCCTAACAACACAAAACAGTCGAGGATTTAATAGAGTTTAAGTTCAGCATCTGTAATAATCTTGCTACTAGTTACACAAGTCAAAGTCGAAACTCTTGTAGTAGTTACCAAAATATTATTAGTTGGTTTTTGGTTTTGTTTTTTTTTTTTTTTTTTTTTTTTATTTATTTACATGAAATCTCTATATGACCTTTCTCATTATAGAGCCTGGCTTTCAATTCATCCCTACATAATTTGCATGATGAACCATGGAGGAAGGAATATGAAAGTAGTATGAATAAAACAGAAAATGCAACGTAACAAAGTAATTCTGGTAAGCATTCAATTTATAATCACAGATCTTCATTCTTCCATTCCTGGGGCTAGATCTAGGTTTGTAAGATTACTACTACAAAATATTCTGCATTCACTTAAAGCAGTAGTAGAAGAAAACTTACTGTAGTCATATTATTTTTTATGCTCAGAGGAACTTGGAAGTGATAGATACGTCATACCATAACTGTGGTCCTACGGGAAACGTACACAGGGCCAGGGTGAGAGTGTGATGCAGCGCTGACTTTAAGAAAGACATGCTAGATGCAAAATTATTTCAAGAAAAAAAAAAAAAAACAAACCAAACCCAAACATAGCCTGACGTGTTAAGAAGAATATTATAAATTTACCAGGATCTTATTAGGTCCTACATCCAAAAACTACAGGGACCATCTGATATCTAATTTGAGTAGAACAAACTTTTGTGCTGCATCAGGGCCAACAAGCAACAGCTAGGGAGCAGAGAGGAGGGCAGAGTGTGAATCAGAAGGTGGCACTGGCATTACCATCAATAGAGAAGTGCTACAGCATCACTGAAATACCAGGAAGATTTCTTTTGAAACATCAAGATATCTTTTGAGAAAACAGCCTAGGCAAAGCTTTTCTTCCTAGATAATTCCAAATTCATCTTTATAGTACCTCTACACTTACATGGTTTTACATTAACACTTGAGGACAACTATAAAATTACTCTCCAAGAGGCAGTTTCCAAACTTATCATGGGAATATATTAAAAAAAGAATATATTAAAGGAATAAAAAGGAATACATTAAAAAAACAAATTGATTCAGCCTATTAGCAAAATGTATTATCCTGCTTAAGAAGTGGGCACTGTAAATTGAAGAAACATTTCTTCTCTTGATACAAGACAAGCTTTTAGGTAAAGAGTGGCAGCTTTCAACCACATACCCATTAAAAGACGTTCTACTGAAAAGAATACTTTGGAAGAAGATCACTCCCTTTCTATATATAAAGATATATGTGAAAAGCTTGTTAGGGAATCGCTTATATCTGAAGTTTCCTGGGAGATCTAAACCACACAGGCAGATGAGGCCACTCGCTCAAAAATCTACTGCAGTAAACTGCTGCCATCAGACAGAGCGCATCCCTTCTCAGCAGCGGCCGTGCACTGCCGACACGCATCTGCAAACAGCATCCAAAACGTTGCCTATACTTGACCAGACAAGCTCGGTAAAGACAGCGAAGCAGGAGGCTTCCATGACAAAGGACTATCGGGTGGAAATGACAGAAATGGAGCAAGCAAAGCAAGAGAGGAGAAAAGCCAGAGTTTAGCCTCACTAGCCACAGCTCCCAGGCTTTGGGCCTTAAGGGATCTGAAGATGCCAATATTCTCCCTTCCCTCTTCTGACTAGCAATTCTGGCCTTGTTAAGACAAGACAACCAGCAGAACCAGTGACAGGTTCACATAATGCTTGAATATGCACATTATTGTTCAAACAGAACATGAAACTAATGTAACAAAGTTAACTGATAAAAGTTTTAGGAAAGACCAGATTAAGCATTAAGTATAATAAATGCAAACCAAGAATGCGATTTAAAAGTTTTTTCTTATACATGTAACTTTACTAAGTGCCTGGTGTGTACCAAGATGTTCCAGACTTAACTACTAACCAATCCAATCGAAAAAAGATGACCAGTGCCTGAAAACAAGCTAATAAATGAAAATATTTTAAAAAAATAAGCTACTCACGCAAGTGTCATATTGTTGCTCGGGTCCAGTCCCACCTCAATAACAGTAGTCCCCTCTATATCCACTTCTTTACAGGGAGTAGTGTTTCTCCCAGTAACTCTGCAGGCCTGGTAGAACCCATGTGGCTTCACTCGACCGGAGTCGTTACCCACAAATACCTGCAGCACCACCGGCTCATTGTGACCTTCCAGCTGAAACACAGCAACACAAATATTTCAATTGGCCAGCAATGCCTCTTAATTAAAACAGGAAACATTTTATGTAGCTGAATTTGAAGTTAATCTGCTCCCAGTGTTGCTGGAAACAATTCTAAGGGAAGAAGGAACAAAAATTTTTCATCTAGTTTATAAACAAAATGCTAATGTTAATCTTTTCTCATTTGTTCTTCCATTAAAAGACAAGTCATTTAATAAACAGATGAAATCATTTTTTAAATTATTAATATTTTATTTTTAAACCAGCTTGAATCCTATCTATCTTCACACAGAATTATCTCAACTTTCAGGTCTCTTATGACCCCTTACTCTCACCCCAACCGTGACTATCTCCCCATCTCTTCCCAGGAGCCTCCTTCTCCACCAGCATCTACATCCACCAGTCACCTGAGAAAGAAAACATTTGCTGTGGCTGGTTCCAAAGTTGATGAGCATTTGCCGGTCAGTGTGTGCATGCTGATCAATCGCTCAGCATGCTGCACTTCTAGGATCCCATCTTCACGCCAGCCACACCTTACAACCTTTGTGAAGCCAGATTAAAATTGTCTAATGCTTGCAAAACCACCGCATGAGTAAGAGCAGGATGAGGGGGGAAGCAGAGGGAGGAATGGGATGAATGATTGTATGGCCCAACCACGCGAACCTGGTTTTCCTTCAGTCACCAAAACAGAAACAAGAAAATGGCAACTCAACATCTCCTACTTAAAGTTTATGTGTAGTTAAAGTGTTTGGATTCGCTGAAACACTTAAATGAAGGCAGGACAGACATATATTTCACATAATGATTCAGCAGTCCTCCTGCAATCCAGCATGCAAGCCGTAATTATCCCAGAACATGTTAGTGAAAAATACATTCGTTTTTGTAACATTGACATCCTAGCATGAAAGGGCCTGTGTCCTTTTAATGCTTAGCGGAATCCCACTGTGGTGCTGCATACTAAAAATACTCTGATGTGGAAGTAAAAGAAGTGTTGAAGTAAACCTGGACGTTGTATTATGAAGTAACTGCTCTTATTCTTTTTAGGTAATAGAAGAAATACTCCAAGTAAAAAGAAACACTAGACCACTGCCAAATTCCCAGGCCAGAGATGGAAATTCTTTGCCCCAGCATTCTAAGAGGAGATAAACCAAGTATTCTTAATGTTTTCATTAAGCCACAGTTGTTGCTAGAGGATTTCTGGGTGACAATGTTATGTTTCGTCCTAGGCCTGAAAGCCCAGTCAATACCTGCAGAAAGAAGCTTGTCTTTATTACTAAGGAGATGCAAATGAGAGCAGAATCCTCTAGAGGATCTCTTTAGGGGATTACTCCCTGATATACTTAGAAAATGCAGTTCTGCAGTTCTTAACAAGCTTGAAAAAAAAAATCAGCAAATACTGATAAAATCATAGTATGCTCCTCATGTCCAAAAGGAGCAGTGAGCTTACAGCAGGCAGGTGGGTTCTGACTGCTATGGGTGGGCAAAGCCAAAAGATTTCTGGAGGTGGCCTAGTACAGGCTCCCACGAATGAAGCACAGGCTAACAGGTATAGTTCACACCAAAGAGCTCAAAAGCCAAGAGAGCACGACTAAATAAGAGACCCTGAAAACAGCCAACAAGAGGACTTAATTTCACCAGGTGGTCAAAAGGAAGCAGGAGTAAAGGGTACTCTGATATTCTACCACTGAATCTCTCTTATGTGGAAAGCTGAATGAACGGTCTTTGCGTCACGTCACCAAGGTCTCCTTGGCTAGAAGCAGCATCATCACAGCTAACCAGTGCTGCTTTCCTTCCCTGGCGTTCTTGTTACAAGAAGGTATGAAAGGTGTGCAAGAGCATGTCTCATCATCTGGATGGTAACTGCTCCAGCTTTGCAATACCGGTAACAAGAAAGCATGCAAATCTGCTACTGATGGCTGGAATACCTCCGCAGACACTTTGCATTCAGGATAATCTTCCTTTTGCCAGACAAGTCACTTGACTAAGGTTTGTTTATACAATTTTAATGTTGCATATTGATTGTAGACTCTCTAGTTTTAAGTCATCAAGTAATAAGGTTTTCTTTAAAGGGCCATAGAACCTGCTTCTCCTCCTCAGTCTGCTTAAGAGGGATGCACCTGAATGGCTGCCCGTCACAGGTGCTGCCAGAGAAGAGCAAGCACCAGATCTCTACTGAACTCGCAACATTTTTAAAGATGGGGAAGAATAGTGTAAAACATCCCAAAAAAAAACCCAAACAAAACAAAAAGCCCTATTGTCCTTTACTTTTTTTTTTCCACTAGCTCAGATTTCCTGAAGATCCACTGACTCATTTTGTCTGTCCAACCATGGCAGACTTTTATATGCAAGGTATGAACTAGTTTGCCTACTGGTAAAGCAAGCTTGAGCTTCCAGGAATTCAGTAACACGAGACTCTTCCAAACAGAATTTTCACTGATGGGTGCTAAAGGGTAACTGGGAAAGGAACTAAAAGGAAACTCAGATGAACAAAGGCCCATTAAGAAAATTCACATAAGTGAGCACTAAATCACCATAGCAACAGGACTATATGAATGGATTCTTTTCTTATGAAACCCTACTGGACTTCTACATTACTCAGGAGGACTAAGTAAAGTGTTGGAGATGTTTCTAACACTGTTGAACAGGACTTTAAAAATAAGTATACTTCTATACTCTGTCACCAGTAGTCAGCATAAATTTTAAGGGCTGTATCATAAACAAACATTTCTTTGTGACCCTGGTAAAGTAGTTTGGCTTGAGGACAGCTTTGCTGCTTTCTCAAAGTGGCAGAACTAAGAAAAAGTATGAAAGGAAATGTCTTTTATCTTTCTTATTTGTATGATAACTAATAGAATTGTCTCCTTGCTCGACCTGCTGCCCACACTCCTCCCAATATAACCAGGATGCCATTTGCCTTAGTTCCATTGAGTGCAATGCTGGCCTGTTTTCAGTTCGGTGTCCACTCTCACATTCGTACTGTGGTCGCTGCAACTTTTGTGATGATATCCGACATCAGTTCTTCTGTTTGCCTCCGTGTAAGTCAAATACAGCATTACTCCTGGTAAGCATCTCTACCATTTGCATTGGGAGACCTTCACAAGCACAGTTCTAAAGTTCTTAGATTGCTTCCACCAGGCTATGTAGCCATCGTTGCAGACGGACAGATGGCTGAAACCTTTCATGATGACAGAGGTTTGTGAGCAGGAGACTGCTCTGGGTTACCTACAGAAAGCATCATCTATTATCTTCTCAGTCAGGCAGTCTGTAACAGATACCAAAACATTATCCCTGAGCTTCCTCCCTCCTCTGATCTCAACAGGCCAGTCTCCAATTTCATGCCAGAGGTCTGCGCAGTCAGGGAGCTCCTTATGATACATGATGTCCTCTCTTCTTTCTAAACAGCTGCTGCACATCCACGACTGCATTCCAGCCATGTACGCTACCCCCCATCTCTGCAATTCCAGCCAAGTCACAGCCCTGTGACTACACGAGGGAAGAAACAAGACCTGCAAATTCACGCTCTGTGCATTAGTGTGCAGTCACTGGAGAACAGCCTCTGAATCTTCTCCCTTTTGATCAGGAATGTGAAAGACCTCTTTGTAGCCCCCTTCCTCATGTTTCTCCTCCATTTGTAGCTCCTCCTTCCCTTCTGAGCTTTGGTCCCCATCCTCTGACGAGCTTACAGGAAAGCCCTCCTCACCAGGCTGGCAAGCCTGATCACCAACAATTTTTCCCCTCTTTGAGTAGGGCAAATTACATCAGTCATCCTTTTCTCCCGTCCAAATGAAAGACGACGAACAAAGACGCTAAATTCTTGCTGGAGAAACCAGCTCTGCAGCCAGGCCCTGGATCTCTGACTGCATCTGCTCTATCCAGATCCTTCCCCTTGATCGGAAGGATTGAGGGCACCATTCAGTCCTGTGTGCCACTCATCCCTGCCTCAGAGCAAGTGACATCTACGCCTAAACTTTAAGGCATCAGAGTCTATACAGGAAACAGGCTGAATTTGTTAAGTGTGCATACAACTGCTTCCTCTTTTCTTCCCCCTCATTATCCAGTTCTACTAACCCACATGTACTTCACAACTGCTAACCATACTGAACAGTACGACCCATGAAGTACACCTCAGTTAGATCTTTACAACTCTACTTAAAAGACAGACACTGGATATGCGGATTCAGATACTTCTTATTAAAAAAAAAAAACTAGCCACTTTTAATTTACTTTTTTTTTTTAATGAAACCTAGTTTTATGTCCTTACCAATAAGGCATAATGACGACCCACTGTCATCAGCAAACAGTTACAGCATTTCACTGTCCTAGTTTTGTATGCTTCAAGTGTCTATTTACACGGTTTGTATAATTGCAATCTAACAGGACACGCACCACATTACATATCACTGCCTTGACATAAAGCTTCCTTCCTCCTGTAACTCTGTGATGCAAACAGACTTCTTGTTACCTGCAAGAAGAGATACAGTACAGTCTCTACAGCAAAGAGACTGCAAAGTCTCTCCCCCTCCGTCTAAAAATAGAGATTCTAGGCCTGTTTGAACTGAAGGATCCCTTGGAAAGGAATACCCGTATCACCTAACGCTAAACAGCCTACCTTTACAGTTGGAAAACCTTGCTGTGTCCGGTCTTTCACTGAGCCTCGGCTGCCTTCAGTCAGATAACGAGCCCTGTGCTGGGTTTCCGGCTGTACCACTATCTTCAGCTCCTTCCCCTCACTCTTGGTCGGATACTGACCACACAACATTGGGGTCTTCTTCCCTCCAGCTCCCTTCTGGTTCTCTGATGCTCTGGGAAGTCAAAGCAGACCACAGAAAGATGTTATAAGCAGCTCCCCAACAAAAACAAACTAAATCACAGAAAAGCTAAAAAGATAAAGAGTGTATATCAATGAACAGAGGATTCATAGTTGAGAGCAAACTTTGGAATTCTCTTTCTGACAGAGGAGGAAACCTGCAGGATGAAGAGGAAAGGTGCTTCCCTGCCTCCTCCATCCAGTGCAAATAGGAACCGCTTTTCAGAGAGTAAACATAAAGGAAGCGAAAAGCAATTAGCATTAAACTATGTTAACAAACAGAAGGCGGCTCATAACCTGCTTTTTCATAGTATATGATACAGCCTGATAGCATCTGAATAAGCTGTTTCGCTTCTGTAACAAATATACGTATGTACACACACACACTGGATGGATTTAAGGTTGAATGATACTTCTTTAAACAGGAAAACAGCCTCATGCCTGTCTCCACCTGAACTTGCATATCCATGCAAACTCAAATACCAATTTCTGTCAAAACAGGTTGATAGATTTATGTTAAAACCAAATTAGTTATTGTAAAAAGCTCTGACATAATTGCACCAATTTTAAATCTGCAGCGTATGCAAAAAGACTGTTTCTTTCCAGGTGCGTACCTTAAGATGTACTGTATCTTGTGCTCAGTTCCATAATTAAAACCTGAATGAAGAAGCCCTCCAAAGTATAACATCTTTGTTCACTTTAAAGCACAATGGAAAATAACTCTTGGTCTTATACAGGGCAGGTTTGTAGAATGAGCCTGAACTGACGTCTAACAAACCCATTTGACACCAGCAAATGTAAATGTGCCATGGCAAACGGTACAGGCAGGAACAGGGCTCAATGAGTTCGTGCAGAATGTAATATTCTTTTTTTATTACCAAAAACTAGTTTCTAACAGCTAATGACTCTAAAGAAAGTGGTTTAAAATAACAGGTGTGAATTGCCTAAAAAACAAATCTTGTTCCAATATGCAACATACGGAAGTAATTTATCCAGGATTTTTTCTCAGGGAAAAGGGTGAAAAAAAAAATGCTTTCTCCTCAAAATACTTCGCTGCGAGCTTTGCCACTGCATGAGTTTTTCACTGACCTCAAGGCTGGGGTAACCTCACAGCGTTCTCCTCCCAATTACCAGATGATTTACAGTAACAAACAGATCAGCGCCTTTCCTAGAAATCCTACCGTGCAATGAACAGCACAAGGCCACACAGCACGCAAATACTTGCGAGCCGCTCCCCAGCCCCTGCCCAGCCTGGCCCAGCGCTTCCCCTACAGAAGGGCCTTCTCCTGCCCCAGGGGAGGTCGGGCACTTTGCCCCCCAATTCCACCACATCTCACACCCCTGAAAGTCCTACTTGTCATGCTCTTATTTCTACTAAACCTTCCAAAACCTTTTAATATACGTAACAAAGGGTTAAGATGGACACTGCTGAGCCGCTAGGTCTGTGCTTCGTATTAATTTCATTCCTGTTTTTCTGTTTGTGCTTAACCACTTCACTGCCCAGCGAGCCTGCTGCACATCCAGCTGAGCTCGGGACGGACGCCCAGCGCGCGTCCCTGAGCAGCCCTGGCTGCCTCGCACGCTCGTGCAGAGAGGCAGGATCTAGAGGGTGTAGAAGACTGCAAGAGTACCATCCTTCTGCCAAGGAGTCCCAACTACTCTGCCACAGTCTAGTCAAACAGGCTGTTTAAAAAAAAAAAAAAAAAAACAAAAACGCTACGTAAAAACACACCTTCTTTTAGGAAAATAAAAGGGACAAAACTCTTCTTCAACGTAGCATATACAAAACCTGCGATGCACTAAAACTGTAATTCACACCACTATGCTCTTCACTTCCGTACAAGTTAAGCAAAACCCCTAATCAAATTCAAGCTTGTTAGATAATCACTTTCTCTATTCTTCCCGCCAGGACATTACTCCAATGGACTTTCAATGAAAGCCTTCTCTTTTTCTTACTTGGAATTTTAGATCACAGAGCTACAAACTCCCTGCTTCCCACAGGGAAAGCGGGAAGGAACGCTGAGCAACCTCAGCTACTGTAAATACCACCGCGTTACTGAGAACGCTGTGCCTGGGACCCCTGCTTTCTGCACCTCTGCTCGGCAGGCTGGACACTGTAACGTCACGGGAGAACGCTCCATGTAAAGACATCCCATGGATTATTACTCAGACTGACCTTGTCACACTTTCCAGCTCCATAAATTAATGCAGGAGACTGAGATGATATTGAATTTTGAAGGGAAGCGTTAGCAAGGCAGCCATCAAAATGAAATTCACTTTTAACACTCAAAATGTGAAGTTTTAGCCGTGCGACATTAACACTTTGGCCTCTCCAACACAACTCTATCTTTCCCTGACGTTACTTTACACTCCTAAAACCCAAGTTACCTTAATTGTCAACATACTAGTATTTTATACAGTCATATTTACGCAAAGAGATGCTGCCTACCAATTATTTTGAAAGTTTTCCCTCTACAAACCTAAAGTAATCACTGAAAGCAACTGCAAAGCCTTCACCAGAACTCCTCAGTAGTCTTTCTTCTAAAAATTATGAGGATATATCATTTACACATCCTTTTAACTTAGTTTATTTATAATACTAATATCCATGCACATACAAATAGTAAAATATTTCATGCACACACATTTATTTATTAGCTTAATTGTTACCAGACAACGTCTCCTCAAAGCTAGCACTTCCTTTCTAAAAAAAGCAATAAGCAGCAAACCCCATGATTCTATTAAAACAGATTTCATGAGTTCAGGTTTGCCCGGTCCTGCACTGGCATCAGGGCTGCTCCCAGTGAAGACCTGAAAGCAAAAGTGAGACCAAGCATGTTGGAGATCTGAGACTTTGCCCTGCATCACCATCAATTCATCCGCTTCTAAAAAGGCTTTCACGAATTCCAACAGTTTCCACAGGAATATATTCTTTTTCTGCCTAGCTTTTAAAGACAACTGACTAGAATTCTCTTTTGAGGCAAATGCTATTTCCACTTCACACATTAGCAGGGGCGCTTTCCTTGCTCTTTTCTTAAAGCCAAAAGTAAATGAACTCCCTTGGCTGAACTCCATCAGGCTGGAAACTTAAAAAAAGGAGTCACTACTGTGACCTAGATTTGCAATGCTAAATCTCCATGTTCCAACTGCAAAATTAAGTTTTCTAATACCGTGGCCATTTCTTATCCCTGAGCCTTTATTGAAAAGGCTAATTCTGTTACGTAGAAGTTTTACTGTGGTTCGATCTAGCCTGTGTATGACACATCAGGAAAAAAATGATGCTTATCTACCCCTGCATTCACAGAGTATTGCTGACAGTACGGATGAATGTTCACTGGTCAGCCCCTAATGTTTTAGGGAATGTTACAGTCTTGTGATGTTTTAGATCGAGATCATACATATTGTTCCAGTTTACTAAATCTCCCCTTTCTGTCCAGAGATCGCATTTACAGCCACACAGATCTTGCCTTTCGATAAAGTCTTCCCTTTGCAAGGGAGAGCCTGACCTCCTTTGTGCTCAGTGGAGGCAGTTTCCTAGTTCCAAGCAGCTGCTTTACAATTGCTAATTTGCTCCTTCAGGTCTACCATGTACTAATGGTTTACTTTATTATCAATTTCTACTCGTGGAAACAAGAGATGCTGGGCAACTGTAGTCAACCTTAGCGCAGTTGTTGTAAGGAGAGGCCAGAAGACCCAGAGGTCCGAGGAGGCAGGAGCCGGCGGCAGAGCCGGTGCTCCCGGTACCAACCAGCCCGGCTTTTCCCGGCGCGGTACCCAGGTCAGCACACTCTGGAGAGTTTCTCAGAATCACTTTCTCACAGTGAAATTTTAAGTATGGAACTGCAATGACCCTGGGAATACAGACTCCAGGCTCTTTCCCTTTGGAATATGAGAAGTTCATAATCTTTCCCATCAGTCATATTTTAATATTCACCATTACTGTGATGAACATTAGAACGTACTGCGAGCACATACATAAAAGTAAAAACAGAAACAAAATACACCCCCTCCGCAAAAAACCCACCCGAAATAAAAAAGCCAAATCTATCCACTTGACCATCCATCTTAGAAGTACTAAAGAAGCCACAAGTTAAGAAATAAAATAAAATTTTTTAAAAAATGTATCAACACACTATTGTAAACTGATGGACTTTTTCCTCTTTAAGCAACTACTGAAATGCATTTAGTGAACAGTGTGAAGTGGGAGAGATGAGAGACCACCACCCAGGCGTGCCCACGTACAGACACACGCATGCACACAACCCAGAAGCACAGAGAGAAACAGGATTAGAGGTTTATTTCTGAAAAAATCAAATACAGCAGTGAATTCACAAGAAAACAAAATTTTGGTTCACCATATCATCTTAACATTTTATAAAAAAGTAAAGGATGTGTTAATTTAAATAATGAGAAATCTTAACAAGCCCTTCACTTCTTCTCCCATCACTCTCTCTATTTGATAAATAGAGAAAGAGACAAACAGAAGCAGGTAAAGTGCACAGACTGAAATCCTCACATGAAATCCTGCAAAAAACATTAAGATTTAGGGTGCGTCCAGTCCACTTCTGCCTTTCTTTGTAAATACAATAACATTTTCATTGCCATTTTATAAATGGAATTGTGCAATCTTTTAGCAATTTCACTTAAAGGAGAATACAGATGAGCTCATCAGTGCTGCATCCAATTGTTGCAGGAAAGTTTAGCTTTATCTTCTAAATAAACATTAACAAGTCTAATGAGGACTTATCATGGGCTAGGACGCAAAAGGGAACAGCAGAGAAGGGAAGGGATTTATGTGAGAACCTGAGTAGAACACTTGACGGGGGGTGGGGGAAGTTTTATTAGTTTGGTTTTACATATGGCGATAGAACTTAAAAAAAAAAAGCAGATACCAACCCATTTCCTGCTTTTGAGTTGCCTTTGCTGTCCGTGCTGAGCTGAGAAAGGACATAGTGAGGCGCTTTGGCACTGTCGGCATCAAATATATCCATGTTGGACTCTTCACAATCTCGACGTTTGATCCCTGGCCTCTGCTTTGGATTTCGTTTGCGTGATTTACGTGGCACCTCAGTGTTATCATTGTAGGAACTGGTACTCATGTTACTGAAGTTGGAGGGTGAATCCTCCATCCACATACTGCAGCTCTGTTCTGACTCCAATCCACACCCCTCATCCTGGCAGGACATCCGACTGTTGTCCAGCAAGTCCTCAGGTGGTGGCGAGATGTACAGGACTGTGTGTCTCTTCGGCGTTGACTGCTGCTGCTGGACTGTGTTACTGGTTAACTGCTTTTCACTTACCCCTCTGGTACTTACCCCCACGGCTGAGGAGCAGCTCTCCACTTGCATAGCCTTGCTGTCGGTGACTGAGGTAGAGTAAATGGTAGGACTGGAAGAGGTGGTAAAGGAGCTGCAAGCACCGCCCATGGAGGAAGAGGAAGGAGCTGAAGAAGCATCTGCGGTGTATAATTCAGAAGTAAATACAAGATACATGGTTCTGTGTGTGCTGGCTATAGCAGTCCCATTGAAATAAAGTGATTTATGAACCGATTTCTTTCCCCCAACAAATATTTGGAATTTGGTAAGTTTTAGAATGTAAATGCTTAAAGCAATACAGCCTAGCCAGTACAGTACTTTGGAAATGTCCAAATAAGACTTAGTATGATCCACTGTAATCAACTTTTTTAAAACTTAATGTTAATTCATAAAAATGGCTGCAAGTAAACAGAGCTTTCATTGCCTCAGCTGGACTAGTTATTTGTGTAGAAGCCATTTCATCTAAAATAATGGAAGCCCCAATGCAAAATGCTTATAATCCACATTCAATGCCAATTAAACCATTTATTGTTGGAATTTTTTATTTTTGAAAAAGACGGGACTGTGCTTAGCCACAAAATATTAAAATAAGTTTCTAACCTATGAAGCAGAGAACTACAGGTCATTTTTAATGCAGACACTCCCTGCTTCAGAGGCAAATCCTGGAATAAAAATATGAGAAAATAAATGAGAAAGAGCTGCTGATTATTCCATCATAAATGAGAAATAAAATATAAAATCAACTGAGTTGGTAGGCAAAATGGAACTGGTATCAGTCACTATGACATAGCTGTTTATTCTGAAGGTTCAAAACAGGGATGAAATATCTGTATTGGTGACATGCTGATACAAGATGACATGAAATTTCTGCAATTTGACTCTTTCAGTCACTGAGACTGACTTCTTTCAGACTTCATTAGCCGAGTCCCTTATGTGTACAGAGACAGCTTGGGACAGACCTCTGAAAAATTCACATTAAGCAGGATATTTTAAACTATGTGATTGTGACTTCTCCGGAGGTCACACAGATCAATCTGTTTTAGAAACATGAAAGGACAGCTAAATGATTAAAACAAAACCCTGAAAATTTCTGGAGAACACCACAATCACTTCCACTGAAGACTTTTATTGGAGAAATCAGCTGAAAACGTACGCTAAAGTGTTTGAGAGGACGCAGTACGGACAAACATACATATCTATTTATTTATTTAAATCAGCTGTAGCTCACTGAAGAATAACTTACTGAATTTTACATTCAGATTTAAACTTCCTAGGGAGGGATATGCTATTTTCTGTATTTCTGCACTGCTGACCACACCTTACACAATAAACCAGAACCACAGAAATAATCTAATTCTGGAAACAATGTGTACATAAAATATATATACACACATAATTATACAGTACATTTGTTCAGCTAGTTACTGGTGTCGTAGAGGTAATACCTATTATTAAGAGGAACATGACATTTTCCTTTTTGTTGTTTGCGAGTTTGTTTAAAATCCAGAATACTACATTAATCTCTCAAGGCTAAAAGGTTTAGAGATAGTTGAACTATTCTATCCAGTTTAAGCTATTTAAAAGTAACAGAATAAAGTATGTTCAGCCACGATATACATATATTTAACTAACAGCAAAACTTAGCAAGCCTTCCTGTAAATCAGCCTACTTGTGATTACCAGGGGGTATCAATGACTGATGATAAAGAATTATTAAACTGTTATTGTTTCTTACAGCTTTTCTGTGCTAAATAAATTTAAAAGTAAACCTACGCTACTTCAGATTGTAAAATTTAGTGGTCATTACAGTTTATCAATAAACTCTTCTGCTTTTATCTCACAGGAAGTGTCTTCTGCAAACCTCCCAGTGAACCAGGAGCAGATGAATGATACCAGTTCCATTTTCCAGTTTGTTCTTTGGCAAATATAGTGGCTGAAATTGGAGGATTCAGTCACTTTGAACTGCATTCCAATTTAAAGGCAAATTTATCCTTTCTATATCATGCATTAATGCAATGCTTTTTTCAAAAACATTTATAGGATTGGCAAGAACTCTTAAATCTAGATATCGATTTCAGTGACAATATTTAGGAGCTGATTTGCAGCCACTTTGAGTTGAGAAAGATAGTTGCTATTTGGGATGTTTACTTTGTTTTGTTAAAATAGAAGTAGTTTCCATTCATCATTTATACACTCAAACAGCAAAAAAGAGAAATATGCAGCATGCAT
Source organism: Morus bassanus (assembly GCA_031468815.1). Taxonomy (NCBI): domain Eukaryota; kingdom Metazoa; phylum Chordata; class Aves; order Suliformes; family Sulidae; genus Morus; species Morus bassanus. The sequence continues at coordinate 45,274,793 of CM062573.1, read as the reverse complement.
ACAGCATGTATGCTGCATGCAAGTGTTTGCAAACGGAATACGTGGAGCACACAGCAGTAATGCTGCAGAACTGAATTACTGAACAGCAGTATTTCCCCCACTTAAAAATCTATCCTTCTTTTAACAGATGAAGCTGAGTATCGTGGACAGTACAACGCAATGTGCACATGTCTCGTGTTTGCCTGGCCATGACAAAGACTCTGACAAGTCAGTAATGCTGTACATTGAACCAGGTAGCAGGGCTCTGGAACTGGAAGACTTTTCCTCCAATAGGTTAATAACAAAGATTTATCTTTTTGCAGCAAATACTGGGAATGTTTTAGAAAGGTCTTCTTAAAGACCTGTAAGAAAAACTTGAAGTGACAATCCACACACAGGTCTGCATTGGAACAGGTATGCCAAACACTGATCATCCCCTGCATATCAAAGGGTTCAATGCATACCCTGTCCAGAAGGGCAACAACCGTACTTTTCCCTCACTTTCCTAGGAAAAAAAAATAAATACATCACTAAACAAAATACTTTTCAGTATAAAGCTAAAAGAGCTGGTAATGGTATCATTATTTTGGGGTGCAGCATTTTGCAATGTTGAAGTTGCTATCATTATTGCTATCCAAAACAACTTCTCCTCAAGGTTTTTTCCTAGAAGTCAAAAAGCACGTATGTGTATGAATATGTGTATATGGTTTTCCTTTATACATTTAAAAAGGAAAGAAATACTGTCTCTTATAAATTGGTTATACTCTCCGCCATTTATCAGACACACCCCCATGCAACAATAAGATTATCGAAACAATATCACGCTAAACAGTAATGGCAAGAAAACCTCTCTCTTTAGCCTTATCTGTTCTGAAATGAACACCATTACCATCCATGAACAGGCAAGTGTTTTAAAGCATGTACAGGCCAGTGTCTTCTCTACTATAATAATCAAAAATATGTAAGTATGACAAATATTACAGCCAATTAAATAAAGCTGGCTATATAAGAACAATCAAATACACAAATTTAAAATCTATCTTAGGGGATAAATCAGTAATTCCTTTAGTAACATTTTAAGTTACAGAAATACTAAGAAATGTAGTAAAATTTATGTCTTCTCACAGAGTCTGCAGGCCATTGGCCAAGTCATCTCCCTTTGAACTAATAAATAAATAAATAAATGGGGTCAACCAAATAAGAATTCACAAAGTTACTATAATGAATAACCCACTATGTGTTTTACATGGCTCCCATTTTGTTTTATCAATTTTATTCTAAAGCCAGTAACAACACAGTATCTGATACCCAAAGATCTCTTGGTTGAATATACTGCATTTTGCAGAGAGAAGTTTATTTTAAAGTTTTCAGTAATTCAAACTTGACTGGCATTGCTTTAAAAGGTGAGAACATTTTGCATTTTTCTGGTTTTGAGGAACGAAGTTTTCCCCAACCTGCAGATAACCACCAAACTATACCCAGCGGACGCTCCGTGCGAGGGGTTTGCCTGGTCCCTGGCCTGCCAGGTTAAGAGTGGGAACATACACACGCCTTTCCCAGTTTAAGCATTTCCTTTATTTGAGGTTACTTTCTTTAGACATGTGTTAATGGGAATTGTTACAAGCGGCTTTTTCATTTAACAGTGCTTGCAATGACACATATGTAGTTTAAATGACTATGTACACTTTGTGTTAAAATATATTCAGTGTTATACTTCAGCTTCAAAATAAAAATTGTTTTCAGAGCAACAACACTGGGTAGGAGCCAAGTGCATGTTATGGCAAGTGTGCTGCCACAGCATTATAAATGAAACATGCACCAGCATCACAAGGTGGTTTTTTCCTTTTTCTTAATAAAGAAAAAAATGAGAGAGAAAAGAAAACTACTTCCACATTAGAGCAACTTTGATCACTGTTGAAACTAAACCTCCTGAATCTATCCATTGCCATCACTGTAACATGTAAGGTAGTTGAAATAAGTAATTCAGAATTTGTTGCCTGTCCTACAAGCTTTTTTTCCCCCCCTCTAAGAGAGGCAGAACAATATCAAACAGTTGAGCATAAGGAAGTCCTGGTTCTGTTTTGGACATCGTAATTTACACATCAATAACAAGCAATTCTGTAATGTGTAAATGAAAGATAGAAAATAACCAAGAACTAACAAACTACGGGGCTAGTGCTGGAGTTCAGAATGCAAATAAAGCTAAGCAATCGCTCCGCACTGCTCCTAGGAAGACTAAATTTCAAAGAAATTCCAGTTGTTCATGATACCAATCATTTGTACATTTGCACCCCAGAAAATCTAAAAAGGTGCCTACCGCTCCCAAACATTGACCTCACTTTCAGGCAGTGAATGGAATTACATTCACAACCAAGAGACTGAATAATTCAGGGTCTTTCTGAAAACAAAAAGCAGCCAAAAAGCAGGCAGTGGAAGAGGGGATGCAACACGCATGTGGCACAAATGCACGCTGCTAAAAATCACAGACTACTATAGTATTGGAGACTAAGGGAACACAGAGCAAAGAGCATCCCCGTGAGCAAATCAGTGCAGTCTTTCTTTTCAATAACATAAAGCATTGTACAAAGAAAATGTATTACCTCCTGAGTCAGCAGCTAAGGCAATGACATATTTCTATATCCTATTATCTTGTGAAGTCAAACAAGGCATTCAGCCTCTTAAAAAAAAAGGTCTGAAAGGCAGGAGAAAGGGGGGAAAAAAAAAAAGCACTACTTGGCATTGGGAGAGTCTTGTCTTTAGGTAACACTTACGTGTAGCCAGTCCTGAAATCCTTGTTCATTCTTTCCAAAGAGATCCTTAAATACAACAAGGATTACCAAAAGTTCTCAAAAAGAAACAAATAACGTCCTGATGACTTTTTTTTTTATTGCAGCTGCAGTGCAAAGCAAGTCATTTTCCAGGCTGGAAAGCTTAAGATTGCGAACGCAAATAAAGTGGAGATATTTTGGGGTTTACAAGTTCTTCAGCCACCTGTGCATGAACAGCCAGGACTAGCAAAAAGCCATTAGAGAACTCGCCTTTTCCTCAGAACCTAGCCTGTATCCCAGGCGATCCCCTATGCTGTGTTCAGAAAACAATTCAGTGTCAGAAGTGACAACTCACCACACAGGCTGAAGTTTAGGTGGTGAATAAGCTTAATATGCAAAGCATACCCATTTATTGAATTTGTGAATTTATCTAACATGTCATGTTCTTGGTAGGACTTTTTATGTTAATTGGTTTATTGGAACCACTGGACACAAAAGAACAATTTCAGAACAAAACCAGAAGGATACTATGTGCAAAATTTCCACCATCAACCCTTGTGTTGCCAAAGGTTTTAAAGGTAAAAACCAGAACTTACAAAGTGGCTGCAAACCTGCTTTCAACACCTCACATGCCAAACTTGGGTTTCTACTTTTCTTCTTCTTGTATTACTGTGTAATGTCAAAAACTTTTCCAAAAAGTTTAGTTTCAAATCAGTATCAATCCACTATTTAGAAATAAAACAAACAAAAAAAAGAAAGAAAGAAAAGAGACTTATGAAGAAGTCTGAAAACAAGACCGACCTATACCCTGGGTGAGATTGGATGGGTTAAGTGTCTCTGGCACTATTTGTCTTCACTATTGACAGACACTGTCACACAACCCACCACTCGATGCCTGTCTCTGAATGGCGAAGCTAGAATGCAAGTTAAGTGTATTAATAGAGAAAAAAACTAGCATCCCAGCAAATATAATAAAGCAATCCAATTCACCAGTTATTAAAAACACTCAGATTCAAGATAGGTAGGTTAATTTAATTTACATTAAGCCCAACAGTGTAAATTCCCCTTACATTCACATGCTGACCCAAGCAGTGCATTATACTTTGGGTAAATACATCAATCAATCTGGTTTTGTTATAAATGACATCCGTTATTAAATTAACACTCAAGTTTAGGTATCTAAGTAGAACTTTTGTTAGTGGCTCACACACACCAATTCCATGTATCTTAGATCCTTCCCCACTCGGAGCAATAATCAGCTGCATCCAAGCAAGTCAGAACTCTAGGACCCTCAGCTGCTCTCTTCAAGCTCTACCTGTCACCTCCTCCGCTCCCTCCCCAGCCCACTACCCTAAAAGAGTGACTGTACGATGATGTCAGGACTGATGGATCTGACAAAGAACACTTCCATTTAAGAAACAGACTTTTTTGTTCTTTAGATGCACGGTTGTTTTTTTCCTAAGAAATTAAGAACCCCTCTTGCCCTTCATGAAGTCCCTGATGCTGCTACTGCAAGGAGGTGCCCAAATAGTAGTACAAGAAGGTTATTCTCTTTCTGCCCTTCACTGGCTTGGTTTTTTGTTATTCGTTAAGGAATAGGAAATTCTCTTGCCACAAAGTAATTCTCAGGCCTTTCTGACGTAAGAATAGGAGCCACTTAATGCAAGGATTTGCCATAAAAGACCTCTCAATGATAAAAAAAGCTTGTGTTTGATTGAGCAGTTCTGGAAAATTGGGCTTACTGACTATATGAGACTCAGGAAGACTGAAAATAAACTTAAGATATTATCTAGAGTACATCGATATAACCCTTTATAGATAGTTGTAAGGAAGCACTGCTCCATGCAGAGGAGCAGGTATGCACTCAATGCACATACAACTCCGGTGTTTTAATGGAATTTGCAGAGAACAGATCATCTAAAAAGTTGCCGTAAAATGGAGACAGTAAGAGAAATCATCTTCTTTCACATTTCCCAGCAGTGACTTCTCACCATCAGGCAGTTCAGAACAATGAAGGAACCTCTCCGCCACCCCCCAAGCCATACCTAATCACACCTGGCCTCTCCCAGACCAATGCAATGAGCTGCACCATAGCTCTTTTGGGCACACACTATTGCCAGGAACAATACTTAAACTTGTTCACATACGTGTTAGAGCTAACAAACCAGAGCGGCCAGGGCGCTGTACAGCACCAGGAAGATATATTTTTAAAGAGCATTAGGATCTGGTTTAAATTAATTCTGTCAGAAAGATGTATTCGATACATGACTGAAGCAAGCAGACAGAAATCCCTGGAAGACATCCTCCTAGGAAATTACAGGAAGGCATTTCCAACTGGGAGGGCGGTGGGAAGAGGAAAGGAAAAGGCTACAAAGAAATGGAAGTTTTTACAGGCATTGGAGACCAACTACAAAGAAGAATCTTTTTTTCTGATAATTTGTTTACAACATGTAATTATAAGCCCAGGATAATAGAATTAGTAGCAGCCCTGATAGACCCTTTGAATTCTCTGGTAATTATTTCTGTATCAACAGGAAAAACTGACTAATAGACACCAGGAAGGGTGATAAATTGACAAAATATTTTCATTAAAAACAAAAATCAAGAAGCCTGACTCTAGCTACTCAGAAAAACACAACACCAAAAAACACCCCACATCTCCATTTTGAGGCTTCATTAGAATCTGTAGCTTGAGAATGATGAAAAAGCCTTACCTTGGCAGTGGAAAACATGACCCATACCCCTTCGCACCTGGCCTCCACCCCACAGATGATGCAAGTATTTTTATCCATTTCTCTATAGTAGCAATTGAGAAGCAAAGCCTTATTTTCATAATTAAAATGACCAAAAATGCTTATGGCAAGTCTTTCAATAACAACTCTGATCAAAAAAGTCAATTATGCCTGTTTGGGACAAGTAGTTCATCCCTTTAATTAAAAAGGAGCACAAAATTGACATGACCGCAAAAAGGTAAAGCTTCATCGTTTACCAAATATTTTCCCAGGATACAATCACAGATGTTTGGGAGCCAGAAAAATTCAACACATCACAGATTAATTGTACCCAAATATGAAGAACACAAAAAGAGATCAGTAAACACATTTCAGTGGCATAAAATCTGTTCCCCTTTTGTTACACGAAGAACACCACGCTCTTTGTGAAGAATTCAATTTGAGATAAGAAATGGAAACTCTCCGAATGGAAACAATGCAGGAAATACTGTCCTGGGGAGCTATACAAAAAAATATGGAAAGATATATATTGGCCTCCGCGGAAAATGGAAAGCAGCTTAAGAGATCATCAACAAGCTGAAGCAGCTCATTCCAAGATCTGCTACAGGAAGAACAAACAGACGATAAGCAGAGAAGCAAGTTTCTGTAACAGTTTCCTTCACTGGGGTTCAGAAGGTTTGAACATTCCTGTTACTGGAGATAAAAGATGTACTTTAAACAAGTGTTGCATTTTCATTGTCGAAATGACTCCTGAATCATCCCCAAAAGACAAGAATAAGGTGTTGACCTACCAACTAGAAGGACACTTTTGAGAAAGGCCTTTAATTAGCAGTGTGAATTTTGAGCATTTGAAGCATTTGTTCAGTGTCTTGGATCAACACCAAAAAAATTGTTCAACCTTTAAGAACCAACTGAAGAGAATCAAGCAACCCTCCTTGCAACTGGAGCTTAAAAATACTGCGTAGAAGGCATTATTAAAGCTTCAGGCACATCTATTTCATATAAGAAGTCTCCAGGCACAGCTTACAATGACATTTCTCAGCATGACACCCTCATGCATTTCAAGAGTCTAGAAGATGATTCATATTTAATGTGTTTATGGTACCGCACCAGGCAAAATCCTCCTTTTCCTGTCCCCTGAACAAAGACACTTGTAATTCAAATAGCAAGCAGAGAGAACAGTTTCTAGCGGCAAAACCAGATCCTCTTCCTCCCTTCTGCCTTCCCGAAGAGTAACAGAATTAGAAGCTTGAGACAGCAGCTTAGGTTGTGAACATCGCAGCTCAACATCCTAGAGTTCTATTAAATTATACTTGCCTGTTTGATATTCAGAGAGTGGATAATACCTCTTTTGTCTGGATTAATGAATGAGATACACATTTATTAACAAATTAATGAAAATCCAATCAGCAACATTCCATTTTAATACTCTTAAAACTGTTCTGTAAATCACAAGACAAATTTCCAAATGGAAGAACTAGAAGTCTGCCCCTGCAAGGTCATCACTGCTAAAAACAGCCCATCCTGCTCCTCCAAAAAAACCAGAGAAGTTAACTGCAGCAATATGTATTTCTCACCTATAATGGGATTTATATCGAACAAAACCCCACAGCAAAAAGACTGACAGAAGAGCCTCAAGTAAATTGAATTTCAGCCAGATACTACCTTACTCTGTGTTTTGGGAAGCAGGAAACAAACTGTGTTCATTATTACAGGAGTAGTAAAAAGCTCTCACCACTTCAGATCATTCCCTGTGATGTAATCCTCTCATTATCGAGAGTCATCATATCTGCACCTGACTTCTACATACAGTGTGCTAGCAGCATTTCAAATTAGCCCTTCCTTTTAAAAACAAGAGTAAAAGATTACCTACAATGCTATGGAGACTGAACTATCATTTCCTTATCATTTCCCAAAAAAGTGGAAGTTTTAGAGGAAGGAAGAGCTGACATAAAAATACAAAAAAAAGTAGGAGACAGACTTACACAAAACAAGGGAAAGATTTTAGATAGAGGAACACTAGGTTGCCAAAGTCATCCTTCCTCCTCACCCCATCATCTGTGCAGTGTCAGCTCCTTGAAAATGTGCCTCCAGTCTGCTATTAAGGACTTGATATATGCAAATGAATAGTCAAGTGTGGTCTTTTAAAATATAAATGTAAAAATACATATTTATATTTTCCTGTATAACCGTATAGACATGCACAAAGCCCAGGCTGATTTTCCTCTTATTTTCCTGCTAAGAAATCAGAGCCCAGCCCAGCCAGACTTCTCATTACTACAAGAGGCAGGGTGACAGGGCGTAAAAATGTGGCAGCAACTTAAAGACGCTGTAGCAATCCTAAAACAATTAAAGAAAATAGTAAAATCCAATAGACCCTTTTATCTAGAAACATGGTACAGCTACAGCAAGAATGCAGACGGAACACTTGTGTCCTATTCTCTTGAGAAAGTGGAGAGATTTGGGTGCAGAAGAAACACACAGCTAACCTCAGTGAAAAGCAAAAGTGCCCTGGGGATTCTCGAAGTCAACTGAGAACACCAGCGAACACTCCTGGTAGCTCCAGCTCCATGGTAGCTGCGGGTACGAGCATCGGTTCAGAAATGTTGAGTTCAAGATGGCTTAGAGGAAGAATCCTAATTAGCCGCTACACAGCTGGAATTTGTGGGAGGGGGAACTACAAGACAGTCCACTGAGATCCGCTGCAAAGAGTAAATTCACCTCTCCTTGTATCCCCACCCACAACTTTTGTAGGCATTGATGTTCCTTCCTCTGTTCCTAAGAGTTTGTCCCCAGCTTTAAAGGGAAAAAACGTCTGGCCTCAGGCCTACCAGAAATGCCCAACCAGCTGTCCACCTTTGGGGAATAACATATCTTATATATTATTTAATATCTCTCTCTCATCTCCCAACACCAGAGGGAGGAGCAGGCACTGTTCTTTTCAGCTTTCTGCTCTGTCTCTATAGTTTTGGAACACAGCCTACGGACCTGTTTTGCAGGTAAACATTTATCTAAGATGCATGTGTTTTCTTTCAAGGATGTGGTGGAGGACAGGAGAAAAAACAAAGACAAACAAAAACCCCACTAACATGTTACACTAAAACTATCTGATATTATTCACTGGCCAAAACGCTGCGGCTGAGCCTTCCCTGACAGCTATGGAGTTGGGCATCCAGTCCCCTCCAACAGCACCAGCTACAGACATTGCTTTGGGCTGGGCTCTTCTCTCCTTACATGTGTACACAGCACAGCTCTCAGCTGAATTATCCTGGTCATCACAATTATATGTTTATAAAAGACCAAGATTCAATTGTTCCTGCCCTCACTGTAGTGGAAAGTGACATGAGCAATGAAAACAAAACTAGTCTTTGCTCTGTTTGGGGTTTTTTGGTTGGTTGGTTAGGTTTTTTAAAGAAAATTTTTAACAACTTGGAGAACTAGTTGCTTCTGCTTAATACTTTTGATCCTGATTTTAACGGCACCCAGAAACTTAACTGTCTCGTCACAAGACTGATGGAAGCTCTCCAAAGCCACAGTTCAGTAAACAGTTTAAACCAGCACAAGCCGACAGCCACTGAGAGAAGCTAGCTCCACCTTTTGTGACGGCTCCTTCCTCCCCGTGCTACTCCTTTCCTTGAGCCACCAAAAACATTCGTGCAGACCTGCAGCGAACCCATCTGGGACAAACCTAACCTGGAGCAGGTCTGTGATCCAACGCACTCTGCAGCACCCACATGAAAAGCTCTTCTTTCGCAGCGGTATCAGCTTAACGTCTTTGTGAAACTACGCTCTGACACTGAAAAGTGTTCTTATTTGGACAAGTAGGTCTCCTTTCAGGGTTAACAAAAAAATCTCAATGCTGTTTTTTGAAGTTTTTCATTCAAGAAAGTTGTGCTGCAGTTTAACCCAAACACAGCTAACACGGTCTTAGTTTTTTTAAAAGGAACTGGACTGGCTGTTAGCAGACACTAAATACCTGGAGGTAACAGACATTTAGTTCCATTCAAGTTTTTCTGTTAGATACAGAATTAATTAGCAGTTCATGTCTATCTGTGGATTTAGAGTGTAACAGGGTTTGTGGGATTTTTTTGTTCGCTTGTTTTTAAGATACATGTTTCTGCAGGATTTGGTCGCTGCTATGCCTTTGAACCAAACCGATCATTAAGTATCTTGATCTTAGAAATATATGTCCACATTATTTTTTGAATAAGTGATATAAAAATATCAAATCCTTTCAATATAGTAAATAAAAACATCAAATTCTTTCAATGACTGAAGTTCCACTGTGCACAGTTAAATCCACAGGTGTTCTCAGAAGAGGTCTGGCAAAACATGAATGGTGAGCAGTGCTGTAAAGTTTCTCCGACAAGTCTACAGTCACCCCAGTTTCTGATCAGGATTCCTGTACCATGCAAATCTGGGAAACATTCTCACACAAACATTTAATGCATATGAGCTAAGAGAGAAAAAAAAGAATAATGCAGCTACCTGATCCTCACCTTAAATATATACATTTTTCTGAAGCAACAATTTAAGGCCAATTAGGAAAGTGGAACATGACCTTGTAAGAAATATGGGCATCAAATTATGCAAAAAACCCTTATCCAATGAAGAAAGATGCATCAGTCATGAGCATGATCATTTTCCCCTTTTTCCTCATTGCACAGATGTTTACTAATATATACAAGTTACTGAGAAGAATTCCAGATGCAAACCAGCACTAAGGCCAACCTCACAATCAGAACTTTGCCCTTTTTACATTTAATGAAGGTCAATGACAGTGTCTTTAGACTAAAGTCTAAAACATGACTAGGAGTAAGATAAAGATGAAGATAAAAAGGTCATGCCTCATTTTTATATGCTGTCAATTAGAAAGATAACTAATTTAAACTAATCAGTTTATAAAAGTGCCATCCTGACATATATTATATTCTCATACAGCTGAGAATTTTGTAATACATTACAATAGAGAGCTATGTGTGAATGGAGTTTAAATACTAAGCTTTCTCAGGCCTCTTAAAGGAAAACATGACCTTTCTTCGTCCTTACAGTTTGGCAAAAGCTTCATGGCCCAAAATGTCATCTCCTATTCCATTTTTTATCCTAGCTCCAATTCACTGTTTTACAGTCGGTCAGCATCGTGCCTTAGTTCCAAATTGGTATTTATTACCTCTGAAGGCAGAGTGCATTCTAGGAGTTAACCGGCCTGTGCTGCATAATAACAGAATAGCAAAACAGGTAACTTATGTCTTATGAAGACATATGTATGAAATACAGCAACCATTAATATAGAATACCTGACGATTTAGATCACCCAGTTTAGCTTAATTTATACTACGTAAATTCTCCTAGAATGAACTCTGTTACTTCTCCACAAGCTCTTTTTGCAATCAAAACTTTGCCAGCACTGTTCATGTTGGCCAGAATGTTACAAACCTTAACAAAGCAACTGAATAAATGAGAATGCTTACCAGCAGCAACTACAGCTGGAGGCGGCGAACCTGCCTCGCCACCACTTGTTTGGCTCATGGATGCTACAGATGTTTCTCCGGAAGGTGGTAACTGCAGCTCCTTTGGGAGAAGGTCATAGACAGATTCTGTTGAACAGAGGGAAGACAAAAAGGATTTGATCAAAAATTTATTCATGTTTTCTAAGAGAAAAGAAAAAATGTTTTTGCCTAAAAGATATGAACTGTAATCCAATCGTTCCAGCACCTTTTGAAAAAGGTTACATTAAGCCCTCAGAGATCTTAGCATCATGGAATAAAGTTATTTCAGAAAACAAACAAACCACAAAACCATTAAGATGCACATTCTGAAGACCGAAACAAAAAGGACACAAATCTGTTCAAAGAAATAATTCATTAACTTCCACAGAAACCGTACTCGTTTAGAACGAAGGGGCTGTCGGCATGTACGACAAATCACGTGAGAGTCAAAGACAAACCTGTTCTCGGAATTCAAACTGTGCAAATGACTTCCAAAGAGACTAATTTAGTATCGCCATCCATGGAATATCCTATAAAGTCTTCTCAAAAGTGTCAATTATTATTACATAAGAGTCCCTTACTTCCATTTATCTGCAACTTTTTTTTTCTTTGCCTCAAACTCTTCTGTAAACTCATGCAGATGCTCCAAAGAAAGCAGTCTCCACTAACAAAACAGCTGATGCCAATTACATTTTACACAGAAAGCTCTTTGATATAACTGTGGCAGATCTGTGCAGCCTCTTAAGAGATTTTCTTGCGACTTCTCTATTGTGAAGCAGCTCTGGCCACAGCACAGCTCACCCGACAGAGCTTCGGCAGCCAAGACACAAGAAGTGAAGTCAACAGCCTCACATCCAACCTGCTCCTCCACGCTTGCTGATGGTTCAAAGCAAGTCACTGCCTACCGTCAGATGCTCCTTCGGAGTTCAATTAGCCACAGCTCTCACTGCACCCAACAGCTGAGAAATTATCTCAGAATACACCAAAGATGCACCATTTCCAACATCCCATTTGGAGATATAAGTAACCTGAATCAACAACTCTACACCACAAAACTTTATGAAATTCATTTACATGCATTATTTAGGTGCCTGAGAGAGATACGGAAAACTCAACGTGCATTTTTTAAGTTTTCTACCCTATGGAGCAACAGTTACACTCAACTGATCCTAAAGTACAATATCCTTGCGCAGCATTTCTTCTGTAAAAATAATCTAACTGAAAACACAGAGCTGATAACCAAAAAGCTTTATCCACAATTAGGCCCTGTAATAAATGAAGCATACTCAAGACAAATGCACAGGTATATACACTCCCAGCGACATATATTGTATTAAAAATATAACACATACCAAATGCTGGTTATGCCACAAACCAGAACAGTTACCACACTGGGAAAGAGTGAAAATACTCCCACCACAAAATGGCACTAAAAGAGCCCAAGAAAACTTTAATGCTCTTTACAGGATACTACTTGTCTGTTGTCTACAAAATCACAAGCAACTACCAACAACGGCTGCGAACTGGCAGTGAGGTGTAACTGGAGTTAGCTCCGCAGACCGCCAAACTGCTTCCCATCTGCTGCAAGATTACTTTTTTTTTTTAATTTATTTACCTTTTTTTTAGTTACACCCACTTTTCAGAGAAATAGCTTTTCAGTAATGTGACAAAGAAACAGAACAGGACCTTTTTTTTTTATTTAAACTGATAATTAAAACATTGGCAACCAGAGGTTGCAATCCAAATACCAAGCAGAAATCTCTGCAGAGCTTTTCCAGAAGAGTTACCCGTAATGCTGAGACAATGTACAAGTAAAGTATTTTGAGACAGTTCAAGTTAACTAACCATAAATTCATAGTTTTATTCTTTGGAACATTCCGGGGGCGGGGACGGCATTTACTTGTGCTTACTGAAGATCTTAAAAGGTATGAAAGCCAAAGGGGACAGACGTTTGCTCCTACTTGTGCTCCTGTTTTACTATGAGGCAGAGCTGCATTAGCATTTCCCTCAGAGATGAGTTCCCTTTTTAAAATTAACTTTTTCCTCGACTATTAAGGCCTGATTTCTCCCTCTTCTGAACTAGTGATTTTCAACACCATAACATTGGCTTTCAAAGTAAAATAAATTAGACCAGTTTAAAATTGGTTCTGTAAAGATATGGTTACAATGATGCTTCTCATTTTATACTTCATTTTTCCCAAAAAAAGGTTAGTTCTTTTTTAGTGATAACGTATTACACTTCATTAAGCAGGAGCATTGTGCACTTTTTCTATGTGTGAGCACTTACATAGTTTAAACATACTCTTAAATTTTAGCCTTTATTAAAAAAGGTGAATCACACCTTTATCTTACAATTTTTACTTATGATGCATGTGCATATAGACTTGAATCCAATGCAAAAACTAAAAACCAAACTAAATTACATTTAAAATTGTTACTAGCCAAAGACTAACTCCTCATGCCTGCTGTGCCAATGAGGGGGGAAAAAAGGGGGCTATCAAGGCACAGTTCTATTTTATGACAGGGAGTGCAGAAATTACAAGAAAAAAATACATTGAATAAATAATCAAAAAGAATTTATACTGATATTTGAACAAGAATGTCTGAGGAAGGTGAAGGAAGTGACTTTTTTTTGTATGGCATCAAATATACTTCTGCCAATGAACCACAAGTGCTAAATTCATAGCAAAGAGATGCAATGGGTGTTCGCTCTCAGAACAGCGTGGACAACCACAGCTCTAGAAGATCACCTGTGACCTACTCTGCCTTGAGTAAAAAAATTTAATAAGAAAAAATTCTACCAGTCAAGTTCTGGCTGGACCGTCCACTGAAGAAGAGTGGGGAAGCTGTGCATTATCTGGCTTGCAAAAAGGAGCACATTTGATTTTACATCGTTTAAGACTCTATGCAGTTGTATTCACAGCTTTAACAACAGGGAGGACAGGCTAAAATCCAGAACTGGGAAGCCAAGAAGCCCGGTTACTTCTTCAAATAGTCACTGTCAGGCAGTTTCCGCACTGGCACTATAAGGACAATGCAACTTATCACCAGGTGTCATTGTAAATTCAAATCTGCTTTAACAGCTGAAAGCATTAGAGCGAGAACCCTATTAACGTACTTACGCCGACTGCTATTGGGGATTTTCAGTCTCAGTCCTCCTCTTTCTTTCCTAAGCCATGAAGTCAGTCCTCCCATACAAATCCCAGGGAAGTTATATGAAAGACTGAAACACATGTGTTTGCACCTTTTTAAAAACAAGCCAATCTAACTCATGGTCCCAAGCCACCTCATGCTCTGCAAGCACAGGAACGAAGCCAGCGCTGCATATTTTGTAGACATTTGTTATTTGTCACGCTGCATTCTGAGAAAGCTTCTGTGAACCACAAAATCTCAAGCAGTTTTCAGAGAAAATGTTTACTTATTTCCATGTTGAATGGCTCCTATAAGCTTGGCCGCTGGCACAGCTATCAATATGTCAAAAAATTCTCCAAATAAAATGTGGCGTTTGGAAACCACAAGATGTCTGTGGGTCTATTTTCTGCTGAACTACAAGTTTTCTTCAAGATGAGTATCTCAATTCAAGAGACTGAAGCATGAAAGGTTCAGATTTTGTCCCAACAATGAAAAGCACAAATACCAGCCGAAGAAAAACAGGGCTATGATGTGAGAGGGTACTTCCCTACTTGACATCCCTGTGCCTCTAAGTATTCTTGCCCCTGCAGCCAGCAGTTTGTACAAGAGCTCCAGACAGCAATGCCTTGTAAGCGAGCACCAGCCTTTACTCTGGCTGGCACTGATACTACTACTACCTACAGGAGGCGAGTAAAATCGAAGCTCGCTTCTGCCGAAAAACCAGCCATAGGCAGATGTTTGGTGCTGGAGCAGCTGCTGCACTGTCATTACCACCCAATGCATCTGTCACAACCTCTCGTATGGAAAACTGCGCCCGTTCAGCTTTGTTGAGAAAAAAGTGACCTTAGCTTAAAGTACACTCTGCAACGAATTCTTCCTCCCAAGCCATCCAAGAAACTCGCACACTTCACCGTGCCAGAGCTGGGAAAGCTGCTGCCTCTGGAGGAGGAGCAGCAATATTCAAAGCTGCTGCAGTCACTCGACAGGCAGCTCTGCTTATACTCAATATTCTTTTACACCTAAGACACTGGAAGCAATTCACCAGGTAGTTCTGTTATGCAAAATGTTTAGTGACGGGCCCCAAAATGAGGGATCATAACACAGTGTGTGTACATGTGCATGTAAGCAGAGAAAGCTTTATATATATGTTGCATATATACACTCATATATTTTCATTCCTTTCTGTTGTCTGTCAAGAAATCCTCTTTGAGGAGAGTATTGCTCATCATCATAATTCTGTCACGACTCATAAGATATTTGGTATTGATTACAAAGCCTCATTTCCCAAAGCTAAGTTATCAGGTAAGAGTGAGCTTTTCTCTTTGCCTTGGTTGTTGGGGGGGTTGTTTGTTTTGTTTAAGAAATGTATTTTTAACTCTCAAAGGTGATGAAGGTTCTGTCAAACTTGCTGCTTTAAAGGGATGCTCACATCCAAAACTCCCACAGCATTTTTTTTTCTCCAGGAACACACAATTTTAGCAGTAATCCACAGCCAGCACAATTATCATCTTTGTCAATAATTCTAACAATATGATAGAGAGGGAGGGAAGGGAAAGCTAGCATTAGAATTGAAGTACATTCCCAAAGATCACAAGACTATTAAGAGCAAACCTTTAATTTCATGCTTCATTGATAAAAGGCCAAACTACTTGAAACATGGTCTAAAATAAGACACCCAGTTTTCATCCCAATACACTTGGATACTGCACCTAAAACTGAAGATGGGCCCTACACTTGGAAAAGCTGCTGGCATTAGCCTTGACAGCTGTAAATATGAGAGGAAGGAGCAAGCTATTAGGAGGGAAGGGAACACTGCTCTTAGGAAGTCACTGCGTGGGGCAGCCCAGAGAACACCGATGTGGTGGAAGAGGAGAACAGCCCCAAGAAGGGTCTAAACAGATAGCACAGCCCTGGCCACCGCCAATGCCCCCCCCCGCCTCGCCAGCTCCTCCAGGCCCATCTCCCCCTCTGCTCTCACGGCTCCCCACACCTCCCCTCCCCTCCCAGCAGTGTGAGAAATACTGCGTAAGGAAACGGGAGTGAGGGAAAACACGGGAGGTCTACTGGGTAACACACGAGGAGGAAGAGAGATCAAAATGACGGGGTTAACACATGGCAGAAGTTTAAGGTCAAATCCAAACTTTAAGAAAACTAAAACCCTCCTGGCTTTTCTTCAGAACAGATGTAGCTTCACAGTCTAACATGCATCTTTAGTGAACTGGATTCCTAGGAACGATCATTCCAACACCTCTCTAAAGCACCTGAAATTGTTTGGGTACCTTTAAGAAAGCTTGCTGCAACAAACCTGCTCTTCACAAATCAGACTTCAAATGAAACTTTGTGTTTTCACCTAAACAGGGGCCAATGTTTATATATGCTGCACTATAAATAGCATTGAAGCAAAAACTGTCAGATTCCAGAAAGACTAGAGTTGTTGCAAGGAAACTAATCCTTCCCCAGAGGATATAGTTTCCACCCACACCTGATATCATATGTAAACGCCTAAAGCTCCCTCCCCTATTGATCAGCTCACCTCCATCACCATGTTTTACCCGCGTGTGCACACACACGGACACTGAGTACATGAAATTTTCTGCTATAATTTTACATCTATTCATGTGGAAAACACCCACAGAAAAGAAAAGGCTGTTATGTAAATGCAGTATTACATCTGAAGGCAAAAATAAAAATTCAGCATCATTACCTATTCCCACCTAATTAGCAAGAAAAAATATGTAGACAGAATTCCTGTTTCCAGCAGCCACTGTGTTGAATCCACAAGTCACATTTCAGCCGGCTGACAGTACAAAGTGTCTTGTAACTTACTGCTGATTTCAAGTCCTCTTGATCAATATATTAGTTGAGCTCAAGTTTCTGGGGTTTTTGCTAGAAGTAGCTCCATTTACACCCAACATCTCCCCCAAACACATTTGCTTTCTCCGTATAGGAAGAGAGGAGCATGCGTTTCAGGAATACTGTTATTATGAAATACAACCAAGATCAACACACGTAGTAACAAAACACTAATGATCAGCCAATCATTTCCACAGACAAAGCTCCACCTGCATTCATGTAACCAGTTTTTAGACACCCTATTTAAAACAAACTTCGGAATCTCATGTCTTCCCTCAAAATACCTCAACTAGGCTAACTAGAAGAACCCAGGCTTTGCAAATTCTACTACTGAAATCAAGGACACATGGAGACAGGCAGATTTACAGAAAGTATTTTAAGTGTCAAATTTCTTCAACTGCCCTTTATCCGATTATGCTACCCCAATAATCTCTCATTTGAGATCAGCTGCTTGTAACTTTGATCTTCCTGCCAGTTATACTGACAGTTCAGAAAACTATTTCACATGGCTATACTGACCAGGTCAGCATCAAACATTAGGTCAATATCCCAACACCACAACATTTTAAACCTGGGGAAGACAAGATTTTGTTCATGTACTGCTTGAAACTGCATAAAACATTCAGAATTAAAATATTAATGAAAAATAATCAAATAATGATATCGGACTTGCTAGTCTTTTGCATGCATCTTTTGATGCAGCACATCAAAAACAGCGCGCCCAAGCCAAACAACAAGCATTCCAGTACCCTTGGCTACCAGCGGGAACCGAGCCAGCACCCAGTGTCAGGTGAAAGGTATTCACCACCACTTTTCCCAAAGAACCTCAAGAGCCCCAACAAATCCTGAAGATACACAAAAGGATACACAACACTGCTAGAAGGGATGCTCACCTAGTATAAACTGCTACATGCAACTGAAACCAGTTCATTTTAAATTAGAAGAACGGAACAAAAGCTATCTGTGAAAGGGCTGGATGCATTACCATTGGTCTGCACAAAAATTTATGATCAATCACAGCAGCTGGTGGCAGGAGCTCTGTCTTTGAGGGAGAGAGGAGAGGCCTAGGAAAGACTTTGGCAAAGTAACTCAGAAGGGATAGGAAACGGTGGGTGAAGCTGACCTGATGATGTTGCAGTGGAAGTGCAAGAGGCTGGGGGTTCACGATGGCAAACTGGAATTTTTAAGTGCGCCTTCTCCTCCTATTTCTCTCACTTCACCTTAGTGCACACACACAGTTGCCCCTTTTGTAGGAATGTTTTTAGGTTTCTACACATAGACTAACCGGGCTAAGTTACAGGCATCTAGGCTTACAGCAAAACCCAAGCACTCTAGCCTTCCCCCATCACCACCACCAAAAACCACTAAAACTTTTAAACCATTCTCACCATCACGATATCAAAGCACCTTCCAGAAACACGCCATGCCTTGTGATCAGAAACATCAGGTTCCTCCTTACGAACTAGGAAACTGATTCTATTTAGACTTTATTCTTAGGAACATAACAGTTAAGCTCATGGAAGCAAAGGGAACACAACACAACTGCTTCCTGTTTGGGAGCACTAAGACAACTGTAAGATTCTGTGAGACGTCACTGCAGCTTTGGACATGGCCCAAAGAAAGCCCCGCTTTCTCCAAAGCGTACGTATTCTCACCATGGAGGGTGCTCTGCCTCATAACAAAAAAGGAGAATTCTTATTTCGGAATTTCAGATAACCTCCTATGGTCAAAACAGAGGCCACTTTGAAGTAAAAGGTCTCTTGTTAAATAACACAAGTTTAACACTGAAACGGAGATAGATGTGTCACTTCAAGAGGACGGAAGGCAAGAAGAGGAAAGAGAAGTAGTTTCCCCAAAATAGCTAATGAAAGTAGTTGCAAATAATCAGTTTAGCTGTAATGCAGCAAATCAAGTACAGATGAATCCAGTATTCCGTCACATGCAGCACCTGCAAGACTTCTCTGCAGCTACTCACATTTAATGAATCTGGAATGCTTTTTTGGTTGCATCTACATAGGAATTTCAGCTATACAGATTCAGAACTGCAATTACCAGTAAATTAGTGCCTCATTAACTCACACTGTGCTAGCACTGGTTCATGGTGTGACAAAAGAACCTGTCTGGCCTTCTCAAACTTCTGTAAGGCTTTCTTGGCCTACCAGCAAATTCAATTGAGATCCTCCTGGTTAGCTGACCAAAGAGCTTTTGTCTTGTAACTCAGCACTTGGTGACACTGGGAGCACAGAAGATATGGAGAACAGCAGAGAACGCCCGTTTCCAATGTTTAAAAGCAACAGCAGGCTCATCCATAATGAGTGCAGACATCCTCATTTTGTCAGTACCACTGAATGCCTTAAACGTTATGGAATACCAACGATTTCCCTCCGCTTGGCTATTCTGTACCAGAAGCAAAGCCACGCCACCCAGAACGTCCACGTACGGAAGCCGAGTTATGAACTTGATGGAGAACTTTGCCCTGACCTACTAGCAAATGAGGCCAGAACTAATGTAGGGGGAAACGGATATCACCACCTAGAAAGGTCATCTACTCCAAAATGCTGCAGGTCCACAGAATCCTGCTACAGAATTAAGAAAGCAATATGCAGTAAAACAGCCATTTCTGCTTTCTAGGTATGTAGTCCTCCCCTTTTTTGATTTTGTTTTGGGATTGGTTTTATTCAATGTAAATTCAGTAGAATAACCAGTTAACCTGCCAACATTTCCCCACTATTTCAAGTTTATTTTTGACAACACATAGTTAAGAACACAAAAAAGGAACCCAGGAAAGAAGTACTGCTTTTGCCTTTAGCTGAAGCCATCCTTCCACTGCATGTAACAGCCTCTAAATCAATTTCCAATCATGATGTTGAAAATCCCTGGTTTTGCTACAGTTTTCCTCTTAACAACAAAGATGTCAGACATCAGTCAAGCTGGCTGCAGCTCCACCTCCTAATTCAATACCACTTCTCCAGGTTGTTCCCCAGGCCCAGCCTCGAGGAGATCACTGAAATACAGCCCTGGCTTTCGCCCAGCCCACCCTTCCGTCTGTTCCACCATGGTGATCTGCTCCTGGGACCTCACCCCCTCCAATGCTGGGGGCTTCTTCAACTGCATCCCTTTTATCCCCACCCCTAGACTAAAAGGTAACAACAGCCTCCCTGCTCAAAAGGCAATCATGCAGGAGAGCATGATCAGTAAATGGGTGATGAGAACCAGCCAAATTGTTTGCAGTAGAGGCAGAGACAGGGCATTTTCCACTTGCAGCTGGTATTTTTTGCCTTTAAGGGTAGGTACATCCTGGAAATCCCTTACCACTTCTATGACCTCATGAAGAACAGCAAAGTTAATCCTTGTCTTTTAATAAGCTCCCTGCACTGAATGGCTGCCCATTTGATCCCCACTGATACTAGTCTCCTCAACATGTTTTAATACCCGTACAGATTTGGCTGCTTCTTCCAAAGCCATTTCCTTGCTGCAGCACATGACAGTCACACCAGAGATTAGACAAAACCTTGGTGTACTCTTCTAATCAGCTGGCAGCATCCAAGCAGAAATCTTTTCTAATGATGTACTCTAAGCTGATTAAAAAAAAAAAAAACACAACAAGCAAGCAAACAGGCAAAGAGAGTTGTTTATATGGAACTAAGATTAAAAAACAATTAGAAATACATGAACCTGCAAGTAGCCTCTGCTACATGGGAGGCAGGTGAGAAAAGTAAAGTGGAGCACCCATGCTCAACAAATTAAAGAAACTCTATAAAGAAAAAAATTAATGGTGCCCATATTCCACCATGTCCCCAACTAAGCATACAAATTCAGGTTCGGAGTACCCATACACACATATATAAAGATTCTGTGACGCTAATCAGTTCACGTTAAGACTCAGCTTTGGGCTAAGCCTGTATTACCGAGGTTCCAAATGTCAACTATGGGCCTGACTGTCACTCCTCCCTCCAAAGGTAGCTGCATTTTATTAAGACTATATATGCATCTGAGTATCTTTCAAAAACCTTTGTGGGTAAGAGATGCTAAAACCAAAATCTATTACACCTGAAAAATCTAGACCTCTGAATCTGCCAGAAGATCTTGTGGCTTGTTTGTTTAACTTGAAGTTCTGTTCTACTCAGAAGTCCATGATAAACAATCTATAGACTAGAAGTCTATGATAAACAATATAGTTTAGTGGTTGAGTTTATCATATGCCACCGATTCCACTACAACAGCTTAGTTCATCAAGAGTTTTTAAAGAATGATGAGTTGGGGAACGGGGCGAGTGTTGCATCAGCTCTATATATTCCAACACCTAATCAAAGCCTTGCTTTGTTGCAAAACGTTACTGTCACGTGACCCTCACGGACTTTTCTGTATACAAAAGCTTGGGTGTGGGAATACTTTGAAGCAAACTATTCCGCCTGTCAGGAAGAACCTGTACCAGCCAGCCGATGAGCCCTCCAGTTCTTAGCCCTCCCCACAGCTCCCCCCATACATCTACCAAAGACAAACAAGTTCTCCTGCAGATCCCAGGGAAAGAGTTTACCGAACAAGTTTGGTTCTTACAGCACAGAGAATAGAGGATCCGTTTCAGAAACCTTAGGCCACCCTCAAGTATAACAGGCATTAGAACGAAGACAGAAACCCCACGTTACACAGCGCAGTGACTGCTCTCGCTGCATCTAGGCTAAACTGGCAGAAGTAACATCAGGACCCACTGGAGTAGATTCTGCAGTGAAAATATAGGGCAGTCTATTCCTTTTGTGTCTCCGAGTCAGGAAGATGAAACATTACTACAGCTACATTGAGAATACACACCTATACCTCTGTGCAGATGAAACAGAACTAGTACACAGCCAGTGGAATATTTTAGGAATGGTGGTTCCATGAGATGGCACGCTGATAAGGGGCTGGCGCAGTGCGTAGGAACAGGGACTGCACAGACGGGAAGCCAAAGCAGGATAACAAGGACTCAGTAAGGAGCTCAACAGAGGAAGCTTTGAGAGTCTGAAAAAGGGAACCAGAAGACAGACAGAGAGCCTAGTGCATTAAAACAGAACAGAAACAGACTGAGATAGGCACAGGCCAGACGATTCTGTGACCACTGAAGTACTTTCTACTCCAGTGCGGTGGTTTTGTTGTTGTTGGGGTTTTGAGTTGGGTTTATTTTTCCTTTCTTTTTTTGGTTGGTTGGTTGGCTTTTCCGAGTACTCCACAGGAGATCCAAACTCTCACTCACAGAAGTGAGAATCACCCACAACTGCAGGCAACAGCAGCTCTGCTTAAGGTACAGCAGAGATTTCGTATGGTAAAGTTACAAAAAAGATTTAGAAGAAGGAAAGAATAGACAAAACAGAGTGAATCAGCTTTTGTTCTGTATCTGTCAAAAGAGGATTTATGATACATTACAGACTCTCGTAGTTTCTGTATTTCCTAACATCTTTGCAACTTTGGTAGACTTAACACAGGCTTGCTCAGCAGTAGTTAAAATGAGGCAAACAGCCCTGAAGACAGGTTTAAGTTTCATACGGAGCAAGAAGGTAAGACCCTACTTGAGCATACATAAGAATAGATAAAATGCAGCAACTGTGCAAAGAATTAGATACTTGTTGCATAACTGCACAGCAAAAGCCAACAAGCAAGGAAAAGCCTATATGTAGTGAAGCTGAGCAAAAGGACACCATACAATACTGAGCAGTCTCGATGCAGACACCTCAAACATTTTATGAAGTTGTCAGTCTGATCACTCCCGTTTTTGCAGCTGCAGAAGCCGAGCGGTGGAAAGAACGTAACTCACAAGGCTCCCCAGCCAGCAGCAGGACACCATTGATTTTCTCTTACCCAGGCTGCAGTCCAGTGCTCAATCCACTAGGTAACACGTACTAAAACAATGCTTTTATTTCATGTCTTCAAGTAAGTCTCAGAATAACGTGAGCAAACACAGGACTCTGTTCAAACTGACAGTGTAACCTAAAATTGGTAAAGACTATTTCCTTCTCTTCCTGTACACATTAGTGTATTCTGAGTAAGTTCCCCACCGCTACCTGGACCACTCTTTCACACAGCTCTCAAAGGTACGTCAGCAAGGCGCTTGGTATGCTTCCTGACATCGTCCTGGTACCATCTAAAAGAGTCGTAGCACCTCTAAAGAGAGGGCAATGGAAACAATCTATGGAGCACTACTCCCTCTCTCTCTATCTGCCATGCTGCGTTCAGAGCATCTGTAGATGGTAAAGCAGTGAAAGACTGGAAGCAAGTCTTCCCGCCAGTGCTCCTGTTATTGTCAATACTGGCAGAACTATACTGCTGCTACAGCAACAGTGGCAGGTTTTCAAAGAAACTGCAGTGTATACAAGGATGTTTTACACAGCCAAACAGAAAATCTTCCTTCCAGTTCCCTCTGGCTTCAGACAAAAGAAGCAAACCCTAAATCAACACGATTCAGGAGCACACAGGGAAAGGCAGATGCCAGGGTTCTGCCTGCACTAGAAAACCTGATGATTAAAAAGTTTGTCGGTGCAGCTCCACTCTGAAGAATCAGCAGAGGACCGGAGCACTCCGTTGATGAGGTAGCACTGGACACTGCAAAATCCAAATCTTGCCTCCAAATGCTGCTATTCCAGCACTGAAATGCACATTACAGTATGATAGTGAAGAAGGGAGAAGAGTTTGCTGAAAGACAGCCACTCCTATTTTAAAGAAAGATGATCGGTAATATATTATTAACCACCAAAGTCATTACAGTTTTATCACAACTGTAATATTATTTCTTGTACTTAAAAATAAAAATGAAAGCTAAGTCATTTCTTGCATTTTTTTAAGGCACAAGTATTAGCACCAAAAATGCTAGTATCAAAAAGGTAATTTTGCAAGCAATTCGTAACTGAACAAAAACCAGTTACTGCAGTATTCCACTAACCTTCAGAAAAGCTGTTAATCTCAATATTCAGGATTCTGCCCAGCAGGGTAGGGTTGAGAAATTAATCCTTTTAAAGTTGAATTTCAACAACTGACAAAGGCATGTGTTAGCTGAATTCTATTTATGGCACTCATCCAAATATCAAATAAAGCTTTCCTGGCTGTGTTTCAGTCATCCCCATTCACAGCTCAAAGAGTACTTTTATAAATGTAGACAGACAGTATAAATCCTGTGTCTTGTTTGCATCCAATTTTACACATCTCAAAGAGAGAACAACATTATTTAGTAATCGTCACTTCAAGAAACAGACCTCTAATGACCTACTGAAAAGTCTAGCCTACGCAGTCATAAACTCCAGACAAAAACCCAAGAACTCAAAAGATAGGACTAAAATACCACAGGGGACAAGGCAGAGCAACTAAGGACTGACAGAACTGCACATACATGAACATAACAGGGTATCACTCTGCTAAACAGTTAAACCCTTCAGCAATGTATTTGAAAGGTGTTACCACATGAGGAGTAGTATTTAAAGATGCACATTTCTCTCAAACAACCCAAAAATGGGAGAAATTTAAAGAAAAAATTCAACCCATTCACAATATCTTAAGAATTAAAAAAGAAATAAATCCAACATTGCCACGTTTTAATCTTCCAGCATGAGGAAACCAAGCTAAGCTTATGTTTTGAAAGAATCCAACTATGATAGGTATGAAAATTCAGTTAAGGAATTCAAACAACCTCATTTTGCTTTATAACACTGTTATATACAGTTGTTATAACAATGGCCTTTCTTTATTTGTGATTCTATATGAAACTTAATGTTAAGGATCGTTGGTTTTCTCCCCATCGTCATCTTCTGTCACTAGAAAGACTTCATTTCTCAAATGATCAAAGAAACCCAAATACAGTATGACCAAAGAATATTAATAGTAGCTATTTATCAACCACTATAACACACTGCTATAGTTTCAAAATCAAAGCTCACCAGAAACACAGAGGTAATCAGGTGCTCCAGCCAGTTATGCTCGTCCGTAGGTGCAACGCACCATCCAAATTCGGTGACACGCAGAAGTCCACCTGACCATCCATTTACTATTGTCTCAGAACAATGTTTCTCAGCCTTTTCAGGTTTGCATAATTTTTTCCAATGAGGTTATTTTTGCCATCTCTTACGTTTGCTGCAGCACAAGGCATGCCCACACCAGCAATGAAAAATACATGCACATTTTTCTTTTGAAGCTATACCACGATATGTGACCTTGAAGAACAAAAGCGTACAGGTATTGACAGACTTTCAATACATTGCAGCCATCTCTCGGATTCAGTATTTTATTATAAGCCTGGCTGTAGAGGCTATGTTCAGGAGACTTGACGTGTCCTAGTAACTCCTAGCATGATGTCTAGCATCTTGAGCCCACAAACCATCTTCACACCTCCCTCCCTTTACTCATTTTGGTTCGATGCTGACATTAAAAGGTATTTTCTTCTGTCATTCCCCAAAACTGAGAAATATTTATGCTTCCTACCATCATTTTGGTTTCTAGTTATAATTCAAGTACTATGTTTGATGGCAAACATAGTTTTTAAAAACAAACATGAAGTAATCTTTAACAAACAATACTCCTTGGCACAGTTAAAAGAAAGCTCTGCTGAAAGTCTGACATCTGTAACATGTAACAACTAATAAACTGATCAGGTACGTGAAAGACGTGTGGTGTGAAAGCGATGGAGCCCGAGACTCTTGCATCTCACCAGCTTCTCTCTCTGGTATCGCAAGATCCCAGATTAGGAGGTACAACTGCATCAGTGTTAAAAAACGTGGAAAGTAATGAGAGGCAGCCCTGATGCTTCACACACGTTTCGTACAGTCACAAGGCATCTCAGGAGCCCCAGACTGCCTGCTCAGCTTTGTCACGTTTAGCCTAACAGCAGCTACTCTGAACACGCTCGTGCTGCAAACTGGAAAAGAGAGGAAAGGGAAAAAGAAGGTTATAAATAAAACCCTTTTTAATGAGCCTGAATAATACGGCAGAAGCATGTGTTATGGACAGCATTCGTTCAAACTAAGCTGTCATCAAGCACAAGGTGCTACGGTTCCAGCTCAGGCTCAACATCTACAAGCCCTTTGTTCTCCTAACAAGCAGTGCTGCTGATCCACACCAAGCCTCCCTTAGACCGCAGATAAAGATAGACGCAACCAGTGAGGTGCAGACTCAACCACAGGCAAACCTGTGTGATAAATACTGCACCTGGAAGGAATTCCTCAAGGAAATAAAGATGCAAGTTGTTTGTAAAAACAGGTTTTGAAACTATTAAGCAAGCTCTTCTCCAAATATGTCCACACATGACTCTCAGGAGAGAAGTGGGAACCTAAGCCAACCATTTAACGGCAAAACATGGATCAAAGATTCCTTTCTGTATTACAGAGCTAAAACCCCAACGGAATCAGACAGAGAGCAGCGACGAAAGAATCAGTGGTGTAACTGCTCTGGAACTTCCACCTTATGTAAAACTTAAGGATGGTCATAACAAATCAAACTAAATATTGATTAGCCCACATCTTTTCTCTGATAGCAGCAAACTATAGCGAAAGGTTTACAAGAACCAGTAAGTTTAGAAGAGTATTTCTATTATAATACCTTCCAAATTCTGACAATTGGCTACAGAATAACTTCCTAGTTTATGGGCTTGCCTAAATAGATATATCCTCTACGAATCTAACAGCTTCTTGAACCATTTATCCTTTTACCACCCAAAACAACTGTCAATTGTTTCCACAACTAAATGCTGTACAGAAAAAAAGAAAAAATCTGTCTTTTATTTTAAATTGCCACCTGGTCATTGCACTGGGTGTCTCGAAGTCATGAAAAACAATAAAGAAGCACGGCCTGTTTATCTGTGCTATACCATTTCTGGCTTTCGTACTCCTCTCCCCTTCACTCAAATCTTCTTCAGTTTTGCATCTACAGTTAAACTGTGCAACACCCTGTATATGCTAAAGCTTGACATACATCCAAGGAAAGAATATAATGGAAGATGAGTCCACTGAGGGTTAGAGTTCATGGGGACAACTGGCAAGCGTGCAGATAAAGATCGTATCTGGATGGATGCAGCGTACCTGTCAAAAGCTTTTGGGGATTCCAACATACCTGTCAAAGACTATCCCACCCCCCTCCCCAGTAGCTGAGCTGTTACCATCTGCTATGACCAGCTTCTCCAAAGTCATATGCCGTTACACTTAAAGAGCTCCTTAGCTCAATTAAATTGTCTTTCCATACTGGACTTCTAAGGGAGGAAAAAACACTTGTACTCTGAGTCTCTTGAACAGATAACTAGTATCCCACTAAATAAAGCGTTTGCTTCAAACACCCAGAGTACTTCAGCTGTCTTTCCCTCTACGTCTAAAAGCTGAATTCAGTTAAAATAAAGCCTTTAGATTCCTTGGCTCAGGTGCAGAAAGGTAGTAATCTTCCTAAATGAATTCTTTTGCTATTAACGTATTGAAATACCTGCACGGCAAGGAGTACTTAAATTTACTCTAAACAATATAATCCCTTCCTTGCTACCACACCTCCAAAAGCACCTTTTTTCCTTAAGTGGCAGCAAATAACTGAATTACTGAAGCTTAAACTGAATCCTTTCAGGCCACAAAAAAAGAAACCAAATTATTTCCCCATCTGATTAAAGAGCAACTCCATTCCAGGTGCGGTTCAAGTTTCAAGGTGAGGCAGATGGCCCTGTCAAGAACTGAGATGCCCTAAAAGAAAAACAAAATAAGATTTATTCCCAAATGAAAACTGCACACAGGCTAAGGGCGGGCACTGATCACACACAAATACACTTACAGACAAGAGACGATGGAAGTTCTCTCTCCATCACTAACAAATGTAGAGAAGAGTTTAGAACTGCTGAACGAGCTGAGCGTGCCTGGAGCACAGAACCCCAGCAATGCCCAGAAAGTCACTTTCAAAGGAACACACTCTTGATAAATAAGCGTAACCCCCTTTCTTAAGGGAGCAACGCAGCAGTCATCTCCCAATAGGTTCTGTACCTGGTAGATAATCCTCAGCAAAACTGGTAACAGGATACAAAAATCTCAGTGTACGTTTCCTACAGATTTCAGGAAAATAAACAGCTATATTCAAAAGGAAAAACCCACTTAGTGCCCCAGTAAGAAAATGACTGCAACGTAACACTAGACATGAGAATTTCTGACGTGGGAACTCACACGTCCCAACAAAAGTAAAAGCTGTTCAGAACTCAAAGTGACATGCATTTAGGGCCACGAAGATGAAGGGCCTGGAGCATCTTTCACACAAGGAGAGGCTGAGTGAGCTGGGACTGTTCAGCCTGGAGAAGCCAAGGCTCAGGGAGATCTTATCCATGTGTAGAAATACCAGAGGGGAGGGAATGAGAGGCTCTTCTCAGTGGTGCCCAGTGACAGGACAAGAGGCAATGGGCACCAATTAAAACACATTAAATTCCATCTTAATTATCTTTGCCATGAGGGCAGCCAAACACAGGCACAGGCTGGCCAGAAAGGTTGTGGAGTGTCCATCCACGAAGACAGTCACAACCCAACTGGACACGGTCCCAGGCAGACGGCTCCAGCTGGCGCCGCGTGAGCAGGGGGTTTGAATCAGATGATCTCAAGAGGTCCCGGCCAACCTCAGCAACTGAGTGACTGAAAGCTGGCACTACCTCCAGAAGTACTCACCTGGATCCTCTCGCACCCCTGCACAACTGGGACACCCGATTGTTTTCAGAAGTTTAACCTAAATCAGATTCCTGGGATCTGTAGCGTTTACTTACAAGATATAACCAAGACTATTAGGAACTGTAATTATAAGTTCCTCAGTAAATCTGCTTTAATAGGAATACATATTCCAAGCTAGGCCACCTTTTTCCCCCCCTAAGAAACAAAACCATACTCACATATTTTAAACCAGGAGACCTCCTCATTCCTAATATTAAACTGAAGAGAGAGTAAACTTGAAGTGGAAGACAACAAAGATTTCTTCACCAAGTATACGATCGGACTGCAGAATTTCTTGCTGAATCCAAAAACTTACCAAGAGTCAAAAGAGAACTAAGATTCCAGGTACTCCTGTTATACCCCAAATAGTTAAGCACACACTCGCATACATGCAAAGGAACCTCACCGCAAAGGTAGACGTACCCGAGTTGTAAAACACGCGTTGTTAGTGGGATTCGTGTTACTCAAACGTGTTATAGACGCGCGGGGCTGCTTGGCACGGGTTCTGCTACGGCCTGCAGCGCAGAAGGAGCCGCCGCTGCCACCAACGCTCTCTGAGGACAGGCACTGAGGGAAGCAGAATGTAATTTTAACAGAGGCAGATTGTCACTTACAACTCGCATCTTCCTGCCCCACTTTACCGAGCAGCTTGCACGACCGCTGTCAGTTGATAGTCATATTAGTAGGTCATGTTCCCCTATGCCCGGGAAAACAGAAACTGTCATAGTTAATAGAAGCTACTGAACTCTGCAGCTTATTATTTCCCAATCACTCTGTAGCACTACTATCAAAACTTACAGATTCTCCTGCTGAGTGAATCCGTACCAAAACAAACAAACAAAAAAAACATCAGGCCTCTAGACAATGAAAGACTGAAACAACTGGCTTGTAGCGGCAGTTTTTCTGAACGGGAGTGGAACTCCAATATTTGAAAGCTTTTTATTACTGTCTTTAAATCTCTTTCTTTCCTATATGCTTCATCTTGTCTGGGCATTAACAGGAACTGCTATCCATCTTCCTTTTGTTTGCCAAACAGCCTGAACTTCACCCCAACTCAAATCTGCTTTTAGCATGAAAACGTTGCATTACTTTGGCACATTGCATTCGTTTTATAAACCTTGTAAGGTGACCCGAAATTCTTTCTAATTATTTACAAAGCAACTGTAAAACCTTTCCAACTGCTGGAGGGACGAGGAATCAAGGGGAATTGGAGAACAATTTTTCACTGCATATTTATGTAAATAACGAAAACATTCCTCTTAGTCTGGTGCAGTGATATTCACCCTACAGATGACTCAGAACTACAGGAGTTAATACCACGATATAACTGATGTTGAGCGTTTACATTTCAAACACTGCTAAAACACTGCAAGCTTTTGGAAACAGCAGTTACTTAAGATTTTTCTATGTGCCCATTAGAACCCTCTATTACAACACAGTTCCAAGTTAGATCTGAGAGTTCCATTTCAGTCAGTTCCTAAAATAATTGCTGTACTTGCTGACAAGAGAGCCAGAACTTGTCTGAGTATTCAGCCTCATCAGTCTACCCTTTACATAAACACAGAGAAGATAACAACGGCGATAAACGGCACCGACATGACCGCATACCTTACTTCACCTGCACTTTGGCCGCTCATCAATTTCTGCTAGGGTTTACCAGCATATCTGAGCTTCAAAATGAGTTCAGGCCACCGCCTTTTTGCAGAAACAAAAGCATTGCTTCTCTTTCATTTTCCCCAACTCAGAAGTACATTTCCACATAAAATCAGGTAATCTGTGTACCGGTGCAAAAATCAGATCAAGGCTCTGCCTGACAACCATCTTTAGTCAACAGAGCCCAACAAAAGGTGACTACACTCTTGGAATAAAGCTTTATAAAAATTGAAAAATCTTAGCCTACAATCTGGGAAATATATGATAAAAATTCACTTCTTGACTATACTAAACAGCAGTATCCTATGGACCCCCCCATTATGCGCAGCTGTAATGGATTTCAAACATGCAGGTCCTGAACTAACTGAAGCACAAGTGCTCTTGACTCCTGATATTTTAATATTCTAAAGATTCTCAGATCTCTGTTAGAGCAAGTGTCAAAACTACACAAAGAACTTTCCAGAAGAAAACAAAATATAAGGGACACTGAATGGCATAACCTCACATCGAAGAAGAATGCGATAAGCCGGAAAGACTCAGGTGGGAGGAAAGAAAGTATTGGGAAAGAGTGTCTTCCTCTAAAGCATATCAGCAATCAGAAATATCCGCACAATAACTTAAGACAGTTTCCCAACCTCCGAGTCCCTGAGAACCCCCCAACACTGCTGGATTAAAAGACAACATAAGAAAACGTACCCATTTGACTTTGCAAGTGGAAGAAGTCTGAACCCAACACATCCGATCGCCGGGAAGCACGCGCTCACAGCCCGCAGGCTTCACCAGCACCCTCCTCCAGGAGCGGCCCTGGCTGACGAAGCACCAGAGCCCATTTCCTTGTGAAACGGATCGCTGTGGCACTTGCCGAGATCTCACTAAATCAAGCCAAATTCAACCTCCTCACTGCAATATTCAAATCCTTCCATGGGATTGAAATATATTCTCTCCAATTACTGTTTCTCTGAATCTCTAAATTTAAACAGGACAAGAGAACTGGGAAATGTATGGAGATTCTCTAATAGAAAAAAATCTACAACTTCCACAGAACTACATAACGTATCCAAAACAAGTAAAATCAACAATGAAAAAAATCCACTGGTCTTAGAACTAAAGAAAAAGCTTACTTAATTCCTCTTAATTTCCCCTGTTCCTTGATCCACACCACACATTTACACCCAGACTCAAACAAGGCAAGCACTGGAGAACCTCAGGCAGGAGCACAGTCTCAAACTCTTCCATCCACACCTGCAGCAGGAGAGGTGCAGCGGCGTCCTGCCCGGCCTCCCGAGCTCCAGAAATGGATTCCCTCGCCGATCCCCACGAAGGCAGCCCAGGCAGGAAGCCTGGCTTTCTTGGTCTCGGCACAAGGACACAGGCACGGCAAGCGCAACAGAAGGCACAAGGTGAGGAGCATTTCTTTTCCGTGGCAGAGCCAGTTTAGCAGTTCTACCTCATCTGCTACCTCCTCCACCATTTAATCCCAGTCCGCGACACCTCCTTTCTTGTCCTGATGCCCCTACTCGTGCAGCTGCACAGTAAACTAGATGGGGGAGCTGAACAATGTTAGAAAATCCTATCAAAAGTACAATACACTCATTCTAGATTGGTTTCCTAATCCCATTCATCTTGCAGCCACAAAAAACAGTTGTGCTGGCTCAATTCAGAGAACAGTACACGGGTGAGAACAGACGGTGGGGGAAAAGGGTCTGTTTAAACAGCACTGTCACTGGAATATTCAAATTACAGTGTGAAAAGCTGTGAACTCAAGATCCTCCCTCCACCCCCAGCACCACACACAATCATCTTGCAGCAAGGTATTCCATAGTTCTGTTTTTGAAGCCAATACGCTAGTAAGAGCCAAAGTAAAAATGGACATTTACAAGGCTGACGCAGAATTTAAGAACCCTTGCTACAATCCATTTGAGTTGACTTAAGTCAGAACGTCCCGAGGGCAGCTGCAAGAGCTGCAACAGGCGGATGTACGCAGCCCGTCCCCGACGTAACGCACAGCACAGCACCCTCTATGAGCCACAAAAAGCAGCTAAGTATTGTTATAAAAAGGAGCTAAGGATTATTTCTATTCCTAAAAACTGCTAGTACTAGTTCTAAAACTCAAAACTAAAAGCAGGCTCTTACTATTTTTAGAAATCATCTGTTCCATCCCTCTTTGATAACTCAGTCACTGTCTTACTAGAGTTATCCCTTGGAAAGAAAAAAGTTCTGGTAGAAAAAAAAAACAAAATCACCGAAAACCACGTGTTGTATCAACAGTTCTCAGTGAACACAAGCCGATTACCATCATTTAACATTTAAGCAAGGAGGAAAATTGAGTTTTGACTACATGACATTTTTAGGGCAAAAGAGCTATTTAGGAGACTACTAACATTTTTCTTGTTGCTTCCAAGTTCCAGAAAGTCTCACTCACAGTTTTATTACGCTTACTCAGCTATGGAAAGCAAATCGGGAGGGGGGGATATGAATACGAAGTTCTGACTGTACTTGCTGCAGCACAAAAACGCGCCTTTATTGTACACGCACGTTACTTTGTAATTGTTCAAAATGAATGTATTAACAAAATTACTCACACATCTAATCAGCTCAGATTTAGTACCTGATGTTTGATGAACTACTTTAATCAACCACAGTTTTTCACCTCTGCCTGTCTACAACGAAGAGCTAACTTTGCCATATTTGAACATTGCATATGATATTCAGCCACAGAACAACTAGCCTCAAGGTTTTAGGTTTTATGCTCCAGTGATTTTTCTACTACATTACTAATTTGTATGCACATTTGGGTTGTTTTATTTCAAAAAGGACAGTACGTTATGTAAAGACAGGAATTAAACCTACTACATTCTACGCATTTTCAGCATTCAAAAATGCATACGTTTTTGTACATCTCTATTACCTTTGTATTAGGAGATACCATCCTCCTGCAATGGTAACAAAGCATATACCCTCTTTTAAAATTGATTAGACATAAAAAGACGGGTTTTAGTCCTTAGCACAAGTCAGTTCCTCAGGAGCTGTGGGGATTAGCTTCAGCAACAGGCCTTGGAATCAACACTTCGCATTTCTTTAAACAGCTATAACCAGTCATATTCCAGAGGCCTGCAACTGAAGTACAGTTCCACTATCGTTTTAAGCCAATATAAGCTGGCACTGCTGCTGAAAGAAATAGTCCCACCCCTCCCCACTGCTAGTTTTCACATGTCCCTTCCTTGAGTCAGCACAAGCCATTTACGAAGACCCACAGCAAACACGACCAGGATGCTCACCTAGTTAAAAATCAACACTTCTCTTCCCCTTTTCCTTCTTGCCGTTGGAGAGGGGGCAGGGTGAGAAGGAATAAGGGAAAAGCTGAGTTAGTTTGATCAGTTCCCCAGTCCAGTTCACCGCATGGCCACGTAGGTGTTGGCGTGAGCTGAGCAGCAAAGAGAGGGGACAAGACGGTTTTAACTCGGCAAGTGGGAATTCGTACTGGCTGGAACTGCTCATGAAACCACACCTACAAGAGTAAAAACTGGAAGGTAAAGCATTTAGATATGCAGAGAAAAATATTCTCTTTCCCAAGCTACACATAAATGAAAAGAAATAACTCAGACGAATTATCAGATCAAGTTTTAAATGAACGACTCTCCCTTTGTCTGTATCGCCATTTCACCGTAGGTTTGTGTGCTTTTACAAGTTTTGCTTAACATTTTTAAAGGACTACGAGAACAAAAATCTTAACAGAAATGGCCATGCAAGCCAAAACTCTAACACGTAGCGTGGGGACGGAGCGATGACATAACTTGGTCTGTCCAGAGAATGGGACACACACCACCATAAAAAACTGCACTAGCACAAGCTACATCTTGATTCACTGGGGTTTCAAATATAACTTCACTTTTAAGAGCAGGCAAGTACGTTTTAATCAGTACACTATGACTCTTCCACTTTAATTTCAATAAACTAAAGTATGCACATCAGAAAACCTCAGTTACTCCCAAGACCACCCCAGCCTTACAGCTTCTCTCACTTTCATAAGCTCTGTGTTTCCAAAACACCACGGTGATCATCACGGACAAACTTACAAGACAGGTATCATTAAACCGCAAGCATCCCGACGCGCAGCCGGGAATGCAATTCAGAGGAAAAGTTACTGGCCCCGATTCAATCTGCGAGCTGGATTCCACACTGCGGGGTAGCTGTATTTCTAAAAGGAGAGCAGTTATGAGAAACTACGTGCTCCTAACACACCCTCATCACAAATGCATACTTGTGGCTTTCTCACTGTGTTCAGACCTTTCCCTTTATCTCATCAGTTGTATTCATACTCTGATCCAGAGCATTTGTCCACAGGATAAGTTTATCCGTGTCTATCCAGGAAAAAAAAAAAAAGGTGCGCTGAAGTGTGTTCGGATTAATCAGATAACCACTACACCTTTTCCTAAATCCAGCTAAAACTCGTACCAACACACCTCACAGCAAAGAGGATCACTGAATTACTCATTCTGTAAAAGTATAATCATTTGTTCTAAGTTATAATTCAAATTAAATTGCATTTCAACTGAACATCCCCTTGATCTTCTCTTATTACAAAATACGAAAAGCGAGCCTCGCTTTAACCTCTTTATAACCATTCACTGCTTTATACTCCTCTATCACATGCTATCTTGTTTGGGTCAAGAAGCTCGTTATGACCACTCCGAAGCATCAAAGACCCTCCTCCAGACCTTTTCTAGCTCTGAGCCCGCAGCAACGCCACTGGCAGAACAAATACAGGCCTGATTCATCAGTTTGAGATCCTTTTCCCACCTGAAACAGACACTCAGCCATTCCGTTAAACATCAAAAATTTTGAGAATTCACAGTACGATCGGCGAGTTCACAAGTTCTGTTCAATGAAGCGCGGGTCCTTGAAGGAATCTTGCAACTTACGCGGAACCTTTTTATTTTAAAGGTCTTACAAATTACTTTACTGGTGCACGCTTTTCCAATGTCCAGTATAATAAATAACAATTTTGATGGGGTTTATATCACCTGTATTTTTTTAATTACGACTGCCCTGTTTCAAAATACTCTTCCCCTTGCTAGGACTGAAACCAACTGGAATGCCTACCTGTTGGATAACAGGAGAGCCTTAAAACCCTGAAGTAATGTCTTTAAAACAAACTGTCATACGCTGGTGATAACTTTAAGACCTCTAAGCAGTGAGACAATGACTTAGGGCAGTTTGAGAGCTTTAAAGATGTGCTTTGACTCGTTAAAGTCTTTTTATTCCTTTTACCTTCAGCACTAAGGACATGCAACTCGGAGTTAATGAGCGTATCACAACCAGTTCCAAAAATTCTGAAGTTTAATCTTCCCCGTAACAATGTTAAACTCTGATGAGCAACCCTCACTTCATGGTAATAAAAGACTTTCCATTCCTTTTGTCATACGCCCCCAGAACTGCTCCCCCTCCGCTGTAACACGCAGGTGTGTTCGACAAACTGCGAGTAGCGACTTGCAAGTCCTTTAAATAAGAGCAGCCGAGTTAAGAGCCGTGCGGGAGCTCGCTTTGCGCTAAGGCACGCATCCCCGCACCTGCCCAAAGCCGAGTTGGGGGAGCAGGAAAACGGGCCGCCTCCTCTCGGCAACCCCCCCTTCCCCGGGGGGGCCGGCTGAACCCCCCGGTACCCCCAGCTCTCCGCTTCTCGGGCTCTTTGCCCGTCCCCAACCCAAATCGGAACGTTCGCCTCCCCGCCGGGGCCGCGTGTTCCACCGCGACCCGCCTCCGAGAAACTCGGCGAGCAGCTTTCGGGGAACCCCGAGCCGCCCGTGCCCCTCCCCCCGCGCCGAAGCGCCCGGGCTCCGGCGGGGCTGGGCCCGCATCCCCGCCGCCGGACGGCGAGGGGGGCCGCGTCCCCGGCACCGGGGCGGGAGGGCGGGCGCGGGGGGAAGGAGGGCTCCCGCGGGGGCCGCCGCCGGGCCCCGGGCGCAGGAACCTGTCGGGACACATTCTTGAGGCGGCGGCGGCCGGGCCAGGAATGCGGCCGGGGGAGCCGGGCTCAGCCCCAGCGCGGCCGGCGGGGCCCCTCGCGGCGGCGGGGCGAGCATCCCGCCGGCGGGGGGGCCTGGGGCGGCCGAGGCTCCCCGCCGGCCGGGGGAGGAGGAGGAGGAGGAGGGGGAGGAGGAGGAGGAGGAGGAGGAGGAGGAGGAAGGGGGGGGGGGGGGTCGGCCCGGCGCGCGGGCCCGGCCGTTAGCGGCGGTTAACGGGGCGGGCACGGCCCCCCCCGCGGCCCCGCCTCCCCGGCCCGGTGCCACACTCACCCTTGGAGTAGAGGGACTTGGGGGACTCGAGGTCGAGGTCAGCGCTGAGCAGAGAGATGAAGTCCGAGGGCATCGCAGCTCCGCGGCCCGGCAGGGGCGAGGGGGGCGGCGGGAGGAGGGGGGGGCCGGGCCGGGAGGGGGGCGCTGCTGCCTCCGCCGCCCCGGGGTGCGGAGGGGAGACACCGGCAGGCGAGAGCGCGGCGCTCCGCACGTCGGGGCCGCCAACGGGGCCGGGTCGGGCCAGGCCGGGGGCTCCGCTCGCCGTCGGGACCGGGCGCCGCCGCCGCCACCCGCCGCCGCCGCTGACAGGAACCGGCTGCTGCCAACGGAACGCGCCCGACCGCCCCCTCCGGTACCGCTCTGCGCCTGCGCGGGCGGCGGGGCGGGGGGCGCACACAAGGAACCCCGGCGCCGCCGCCCCGCGCATGCGCCGCGGCGGGCGGGGAGCCGCGGCGGCGGAACAGCCTACGGGCCGGGCCCTGCGCGCATGCGCAGCGCGGCCCGCGGCCGCCCTCCCCCGGCCGTCGCCGCCGGGGCCGCGCCGCGCATGCGTGAGAGGGAGGGGCGGGAGCGGAGGGCGGGGGGCCGCCGGGCGGAAGAGCCGCCGCGGTGGCGGGGGGCGCGGAAGCGTCTAGAACGGGGCGGGGGGGGGGGGGGGGAGCCTCGGCCCCTCACGGGCGGCCGGAGCGCGGTGGTGCCCCCCAGGCAGGGGGTGGGCGCCGCCCTCCCGCCCGGTGCTGGCGGCGTGGCCAAAGCCTGGTTTGCATCGTTCCAAATAAAGAATCGGGGGTTTCTGAGCAAACAAAATGGGAACGTGGGAAGGGTGTCACCAGCGCGTTTGAATGGGGCGAAACAGGCGGCGTACGCCGTAAGAAAACAGAATCACAGAATGTCCTGAGCATGAAGGGACCCGCAAGGACCATCGAGCCCAGCTCCTGTCCCTGCACAGGACAGCCCCAAATTCACACCATGGCTCTGAGGGCCTTGTCCAAGCGCTTCTTGACTATCGCCAGCCTTGGCGCCGTGACTGCCTCCCTGGGGAGCCTGTTCCAGGGCTCCACCACCCTCTGGGGGAAGAGCCTTCTCCTAATATCCAACCTAACACCCCCCCCACCCGGCACATCTTCCTGCCATTCACAGAATCATAGAATCATAGAATGGTTTGGGTTGGAAGGGACCTTTAGAGGCCATCTAGTCCAAACCCCTGCCATGGGCAGGGACATCCCCAACTAGATCGGGTTGCTCAGAGCCCCGTCCAACCTGACCTTGGATGTCTCTAGGGATGAGACATCTCCCACCTCTCTGGGCAACCTGTTCCAGTGCTTTACCATCCTCATTGTAAAAAATTTCTTCCTTACATCCAGTCTAAACCTCCCCTCCTTTGGTTTAAAGCCATTCCTCCTTGTCCTGTCACAACAGGCCTTGCTAAAGAGATTGCCCCCATCCTTCCTATAGCCCCCCTTTAAGTACTGAAAGG
This sequence comes from Morus bassanus, assembly GCA_031468815.1. Classification (NCBI taxonomy): domain Eukaryota; kingdom Metazoa; phylum Chordata; class Aves; order Suliformes; family Sulidae; genus Morus; species Morus bassanus. Next base: position 45,236,745 of record CM062573.1, on the reverse strand, counting down.
CTGCAGTAAGGTCTCCCCGGAGCCTTCTCTTCTCCAGGCTGAACAACCCCAACTCTCTCAGCCTGTCCTCGTAGGAGAGGTGCTCCAGCCCTCGGATCATCTTTGTGGCCCAAGGACCATCGAGTCCAGCTCCTGTCCCTGCAAAGGACAACCCCAAATTCACACCATGGCTCTGAGGGCCTTGTCCAAGTGCTTCTTGACTCTCGCCAGCCTTGGCGCTGTGACTGCCTCCCTGGGGAGCCTGTTCCAGGGCTCCACCACCCTCTGGGGAGAGAACCTTCTAATATCCAGCCTAACCCTCCCCTGGCACATCTTCCTGCCATTCCCTCGGGTCCTGTCGTTGGTCACCAGACAGAAGAGATCATCCCTGCCCCTCCTCCTCCTCCCCTTGTGAGGAAGCTGCAGACCGCCATGAGGTCTGCCCTCAGCCTCCCCTTCTCCAGGCTGGACAAACCAAGTGACTTCAGCCGCTCCTCATACGGCTTCCCCTCTAAACCCTTCACCAGCTTCGTGGCCCTCCTCTGGACACTCTCCAGTAGTTTTGTATCTTTAATATATTGTGGCGCCCAAAACTGCCCACAGCACTTGAGGTGAGGCCGCCCCAGCACAGAGCAGAGCGGGACAATCCCCTCCCTCGACCGGCTGCAATGCAGTGCTTGATGCCCCCCAGGGCACGGCTGGCCCTCTCGGCTGCCAGGGCACGCTGTTGGCTCATGATCAACCTGCCGTCGTCCCTCTCTGCAGAGCTGCTCTCCAGCCTCTCGCTCCCCAGGCTGTCTATACAGCCAGGGCTGCCGTGCCCCAGGGCAAAATCCGGCACTTGCCCTTGTTCAGCTTCATATGGTTGGTGATTGCCCAGCTGGTGATTGCTCCAGTACCCCAGGTCTGGGTAATCTGGAGAATGTAACTCTAAAAAGCTGAGGAGGTGAGGGGGTTTGGGACCCCTTTCCCTCACAAGGAAGGGGGAGGAGGTAAGGGAAGGTCACCCGCACAGATTTAAAATAACTTTTCCAAGGTGATAAAAATCTACTTTGGAAATGGGGAAGGGATTGGAAGGCGAGAGGGCTTGCCATGCGAGTGAACGGAGGTGCCAGGCGAATGCTTAAGCTGTGAAAAATGGAGGAGGAAGGAGCTGTGAACAGCTGGCGCATAGCTCTGGCTCGGCAAAGGGTCCGGTTTCCCCGCGGGGACTGGGTCACCAAAAGGTTGGCTCCCGTCCCTCCTGCAGCCGGCTCCTGTGCCAGTCCACTCTCGGATCCTGGCAAAATTGCTCTCCAAAAGCACTCACCATCTTCCAGAAACTGTCCGCACCCCGCCAGGCGGGACAGCGGTGCTCGGGAGGGTTTCTGGAGACGCCTCGAACACCCTCCACCACCAGCTGCCTGCCGGTCAGTCGGTCACCGTGGGGCAGCCTCCTGCCCGGTGTCCTCACCAGACGTCCAAGCGCACTCCTGCATTCACAGTGCTGTTGCTTCAGTGCTTCGAGTGCCGGGTTTTGTTCTGCCATGTTACCCCCACAAGCAGGGCACCGAGACGGTGCCTGTGGAGTCGGTGTGGTGTGGCACACGCGCGGCGTCCCGGTTCACAGCCCTGCGGAAGAATGATGGCAACCACGCGGTACGCGTTCGGTTCTATTTGAAGTCGGGTATCTCTTTCATCCCAGACATGCTGCTTTAATCCCCCGGAGCTGTGCTGGCTTTTCCTCTCCTCTGCCTGACTTCAGCGTCATTTGTGGCGTTTCAAGAGGGCACAGTGCTTGAGCGTGGAGTACATCGACAGATTTCAGCACTGTCCAAGGGCTCATTTGTATCTAGACTCTAACATCCTTTTCTGTCACCATCTACCTTACCGAATCTCCTGTTCATGCCTCTCGCGTACTTGCCCATTCCAGTTTTGCACCAACTCGTGCCCGGGTGTGCAAGGATTTGCCCAGCAATGCTCTCCACCTTTTCCTTAAGGAGTCGCCTTGTTGCCTGCTAAGGCAGCCAGTGTGCGCCCCGGGGAGCAGGGAAATGCGTCCCGCCGTGCAGAGGCCATCACACCAGGGCCATGCCTGGTGACCAGCCCCTACCTGCGGTGTGCCTCCCTCGAGCACGGAGGTCCGCAGGACCCTTCCCTGGGCCGTTACAGCCTGGATGTGGCCGTGCCATTCCCCGGGGAGCACTCGTGACGGCACACCGTAATTCTTGTGCTGTTTCAGGGTGCTTAGCAGTGTTCACCAATACAATTGTTATTAAATGTGTTATTTTTACCATGTCTACAGAACAGAGCATTTCTGAGGCTGAACCAGAGATAAAGCAAGGTGTTTTTCCTTCCTTCACAGGCACTACAGTCATCCCTGGGAACAGTTCTGGTCGCTTGCGTGCTGCTGTGCAAAACAAGAGCGGCACTCATGCGTTTTGCTCAGAATAGGCTGTCGAGGCCTCCTGGACACGTCCCTGGCTGCTTGCTGCTGCCAACAGAGCTTTTCCTCTGCCTTTCAGAAGTGCCAAGCAAGTTTCTCCGCTGCCTGTGCCCGGAGCTTGCGCAGGCCTTTTCCTCCACTCTCGTAGCTCCTGTGCCAAGTGGAGCGGGCAGACGGCATCATGTGAGGACATTGTTCGTTTGCTTCAAGCCAGGCACAAGTGTCCTCCCGAGTTAAAAATCTTCCAAAGGGTTTTGCTGTAATCGCTACACTATCATTCAGCTGGCAGGTAACATTTCCTTGTGGCAACCCGGCTGCCTGCTTTGCAGTTTGTTAAGTTACAGCAAGGTCCAGGAGGGGTTACCAACTTTCAGAGGGTGGTGTGCCACTGCCAAGTTCTGCATGGCCGACTTTGGCAAAAAAATCCCTCACTGAAAGGAGACGAGGAGCACCCAGATAGCAGTCCTTCGGAGAGCTGATTTCTGCAAACGTTACCATAGCAAAAAAATCTTTGTGTTAATGGAGCAAAGGGAAGCAACGTGAGGCACACCTGGAATTACAGCTGAAGGCATTTCATGGACAGTTTCATGGTCTGCTAGCTACTGGGAGGCTGTATGTGATTTGAGCTGTCCATAGGGGTGAAGAGATGGTACAGGTACCCTCCGAAAGCAGCTGACGCCCTGAGAACAAGCGCAGCTCCCAACTGGTGCCAGTGGGAAGCCGGGGTGGGCAGCACACTGCTTTGGAAAGGGGAGGGACGGCTGATGTGAGTAAGTCAGGTGTCCTTTGGGGGTCCTTAATGGAAGATCACAGGCACAGCAAGCTTTGTGCATCACCCAGGGCACTCACATACTGCATTTAACTATTACCAGTTACTGCCACTTGTTTGTTGTCCTGGAAAGACATCGGTTCATTCCCGTGTGCAAGGAATAGGAAATAGCTGTGAACTGCAGGCAGCAGAGCTGCAAGGACCACCACTGCCTGTTGAAACAGCAGCGTGTGAGCGAGCTCTGCCAGAAGATACCAGCGCTCCTTTCCTGCATGGTTTGAAATCATCACTCTGTCCCTCCTGTGCTGAATCTTGCATTTTTTCTTCATCTGACCAATTAAAGTTAAAATTGAAACCCCAGCTGCTGTCCCTGGGTATCCTCCCATGGCAAGGAGGCACGGTTCATGTTGCAGAGGTGGAGGCTGTGCTGCAAGGTGCTTTGGTGTGTTTTCCAGCACATCTCCTTGTGTGACTTGACAAATTTAGCTCCTAGCAGCTGAACAGCTGTACCACCACCACCCCTCGTGAACCACAGACCAGCGCTGACCGAGTTCATCATGCCGGGTGCTGCAGCTGAGCCAATTTCATGGTTACTACAGCCGTAAGGGCGGAGGGCTGCTGCTCCCACCACCCGCTGCTGCAGCACAAAATGCTTCTGCCAGACGACAACACCCTGTCCTGCCCCGGCCATGTCCTCATGGCATTTGCGCTGGCTCCACTGCTTTTCCAAGTGCATGCACGGAAGCCCCTCAGCAAACGTCCAGGTGGACGCCAAAGCCGATGCAGCAGGCGTAGAGGCTGGCCGTGGGGCAGAGGCAGCCCCGTGACAGCCACAGCTGCGTCACCGCATCACTGCAGCAGTGACTGGAAGTCTGTCACTGTAACTCGGTGGTTACTGGCAGCTGCCGTAGAAAGAGGTAGTTGTGCCCTAGACCACGTACTTCACCCTCTCCCCATGCAGGCACTAGAGCTCCTTCAGTCCCGTGGTGAGTGAGGGTAATAGTCTGCTTAAAGCTAACACTTCTTTTTTATCAGGTTATTTTGCAGCGGGATCGGTTTCCCAGCCGGACTCCGTCCTGCTCAGCACTAGTGCCAGCACAGAGCAGGTTGTGCAGTGGAGAGGTGAGACTTGCTCAGGGCAGCCCACGCACGCTCAGCTCAGCTCAGCATGGCTGCAGGACCGCAGCCCACCTGAACTGTTAGGCTACCTAAGAATACAAAAATCAGCAAAGCAATTTGCCAAACATAACAATGTTAAGGGATTGAAATAAGGAAAAATACCAGCTATAAATTCAAGAAAGAATGAATTTCAAAGCATGAGTTTAAAGGTATTACTTAGCTGAACTGCACAGGGGCCTTGTATAGCTGTCAGAGCATGCAGGAGAAAAGAGGAGAGCTGAATATACACAGCACTGTGCAAAGTGGCAAGCTCAGATTATATGGCCATGGAATTAAAAGGATTAGCTGATAAATTTACTCAGCAACTGGCAATTATTTTTATGGTGGGAAGTTTAGAGAGGGGGAAAAAAAGCTGTGGAGCCGTTGTATTCAGAAGAGCTGAAGGGCAAAATCCCCTCTTCGGCAATCGCCCTGGGAGGGAAGGTGAATTCATCTGTGCCAGGGGAGAGTTGCCCTGCTCTGCCCAGCAAGGGAGGAATGCCTTTCCCTTGAGGAGAGAGGGAGCTACTCCTACGCTGGCACTACAAAATCAAGCCATTTGGGAAGCACCCAGGGAAAAAATATAAGACTGTGCTATAATCACCTCCTGTCTAAGTAACAAGGGAAACAAAGGCTTTCTGAGAAGGTGCTACTAACAGATGGTCTGTGGCAGGGAAGAAAAACAGATCTTACACCTGAAAGGGGAGCGATGAGTGACAGAGCAAACAGGGATGGAGCAGGTAGCTCCACTGCTTTTGGCAGGCAAAGGAATTCATCCTTGGCCAGCAAGACCGGACAGCGCCGAAATCCCAGACACTACAGCACAGCAGCAGCGGCTACGTGACTGCGAAGGACTCACACTGCAGCAGGGACAGGTCACCCCGTGGCCGACAACTCTTAATTGTGGATACAGACGCAGGTGGCACAGGAACATGCTCCTTGTGGCCGAGACCCAATCTAAGTGCCTGTGCCCGACAGAGGCGAGCTGCGTTCATACCAGCTTCTGCTGCCCAGTGGTCCTGCAGCCACCGAGGCGTTATCCTGGGCATCCCGAGGCAGGTGTGCCCGAGCAGGACACAGAGCGGTGGGAGTGCCACTGGCAGGCAGAGCTCTCAAGTGACGCTGTGTCCCCAGGACTGACTGCACACCCAAAACTGGGGCAGATGTCTCTGGAATCGGCTAAAGTCACTAGAGCAAACAGCAAGCCACGACCACCTCTTGTAGCTGTTCCCCACGAGAGCTCTCAGGTCCCATACAGTCGTGTCTGAAGCCAGTTGGCTTAGGGAGGGCTTTTGGTTGTGAAGAGCCTTGCAGAGTCCCGGGAAGGGCAGAGCTGGTAGAGCGTGAATGACAACACAGAATGAGGGTAAAAGTGGAGAAAAAAGGAGTCCTGATCCTCTGTGGAGTGAGGCAGTAACAGTGCGGCTGTTCAAACCCCACCTATGGCTTACCCAGCCTGGAGTTAACTTCTAAAGCAAGGCCATGATAACAGATGGGAAGGAGAGAGGCCAGGGATGACATGCTCGGAGACAGGCTCCTGGGCACTCTGAGAGCTGCGCGTTGTCACCGGGGAGGCAATGGGCAAAGGCCAAATTTGTAGAAAGAACAGATAATCTGCTCTTTGGGAGGGGAGTGCAGTCCCATACAGTTAGACTTTTTAATGGCTGAATACGATTAGTCCAGGGTACAGCACGGAGCAGTGCCTAGCAGTGGGACTCCAGGAAGTAACTGCACCGAGACAGGTCAACAGCACAAGTACAAAGTTTTTTGGAGTCCGTAAACTCCTCCTGTGGGCCCCAGAATGTGAAAAGCCATGTGGAGCCTGTAGCAGAGGTGCTGCCAGGGAAGGTGGGACTGTACCTCCTTATCTTACAGTTTTGAAATCCAGCTTGAGTTACAAGATCTCCTGAAAGGGGCAGCGAAGTAAAAAGAAGAGGTGTGGGCAGATGAATGAGAAGACTTCACAAGCCAGAGCGCAGGAGGACGTTCAGGACATTGCACGTATCCAACTGATTGCGCTGGCCAGGGGATGCCATGAAGCAGCACGTCAATCATGCCGTGTCTCAGATTGCTGGTGGATAGCAGTGGGGAGGGCTTACTTACAGGGGCTTTTTTACTTATGTTTTTACTTCTGGTGGACATGCCCCTTCACTCAATTGCAGGGGGGTTCTTGAGGCTGTCTGGAGAAGACCAGCACCAAACGGTGGTGATGATAGGTCTTGTACGTATCACCCAGGGAAAGGAAAGCTGCTACCGCTTCCCAAGACAGAGAAAGTTTTCACATGAACAGGACGACCCTGATGAGGCAAGGCAAGAGAGAGGTTTACCTTTACCAAAGAATCTCAGTCAGGACCTCAGCCTCCAACCTCCCCTGACTTGCCCAAGATCTGGGTGAGGTTTAAGCTACAAGAGCAACTACAATGTTTAATCAAATCCTTGTCCTGGGTGTTCTCAGCAGCCCCAGGCCACGCGCTTGCCATCACGCTGTATTGCTGTGCTGGGTAGACAGCAAATGAAACCCAGCTTGTGCTCCCTGCCCAGGAGAATTAGGGGACAGAGAAGGAGGGATTCATACCAGCTACTCTTCAGGGTGGCTGAAGATCATCCGGCGTCTGGCACAGCCCAGCTGTGTGGTACCAAGGCCCAAAAGTCAGCTTGGGACTGAGTCCTCTGGCCCCAGGGATGGTGCTGGGCTCCAGGTCTTGATCACAAATAAAACTGGAAGCTGGAGAGGCTTATATGCTAAAGGAGGTTGTAGATGAATGACCACTGAGCTTGTTGTGCATTTTTCTTTACTTTTATGATTTTTGAACACTTTTTGCTTTTCGCTTTGGATAAACGTCCCGTTTCCATGCCAGCCTAGGTAGGTTTGCTGGGGGATTCTTCATATAAGCGTTGTAGATCCTTTTCAAATGTCAGTTTGGTTGATGGGCAAACCCCTTAATGTCCTGAAAGGGCAAACTCCAACCGGTGCCTGTGGTGGAAACAGTGAGCAGGATCCGAACTGTGGAAGTGACACAAACAGTGGAAGTTGAAATAACACGGTAAAGGAAACCTGCGTCCCGTTTGGGAGCAGGAGGGACCGCAGCTGGGGGCGGTACGCAGCTATCGTGGGTTTTTCCAGTCACCACAGCAGAGACATAGAAGAAGATGGGCTCCGCTTGGGATTCTGCCTTTGGAGTCCTGGGTCGTGGAACTGCCGATCCCCGAGGCCTGGGATAGGCTCCCGGGGCGGGATCCCCATCCACATCTGCTCTTTTTCACGTGTTTTTCCCTGGAGTGTGAGCTGGTGGCTGCTGCTCGGCAAGCAGAGGGGGAACCTCGTCCAGCTCCGGTCAGGGAGCTGAGTGAACTGAGGAGCAGCATCGCGTGGCCGGAGACGCGGCCGAGACGGCACCTCAATGAGTCGGTTCTCGCTCGCACGTCTGTATAATGTGGCAACGCGTTCTGCACGCATCTGGATTTTGCAATTACAATATATGGAATAAATGTAATTAAAATACACAAAAATCCTGACTGATTGCCTGCCAGACACTGAAACAGGAGACTTCCCATTAAAAGTTATGTGTTCTGTGTAATTAAGGCATTTTCTCTTTTTATAATGAAGTTGTTCTCCCTGCATAAGCAGTTGGATGGCAGCAGGTGTGAGGGGGAAGGAATCTAAACCAGGATCGTGCGGATAAATTAGCAGGTGCATGCGTAATATTGCTAACCCCATTTGCAGCTTTGAAGCCTATGTAGGTGTTTTATTTTCTAACTGTGTTAGAAAGACTGTCAGAAAATAATTAGGCTCTGTCAACAGTTCCCCTATTCCCAGATTACTGCTTCCTGACTCATTAGAGCTGGTGAGGTTGGCAGGAAACTTGTTTTATAGTAATTTCTGTTAGCGGTGTCCCTGGAGAAGAGACAACACCGAGCATGTGACGCTGGTGTTAACCTCATCCTCGTGATGGAGGCACAGGGCGGGTGGGAGCCCTCGGGATTGCCACACGGCATTAATGCTGGCATGAGACATCAGCACCTCCATATCCCCAGGTGGGAGCCGGGGACAAGACGATGGGATCCCAGGCTGCGTGGCTGACAGCTGGGCAAGGTTTGATTTTAAGGACTAGGAGCTGGTGTGCATGATTTGCTGGTTTCCTGAATATTTGGCTGGTTCATAAGGGTTTTAAAAAGAGAAAAGAGAGGGGCCTCTTAAAACCCATTAAAGAAATGGGTCTTCCCATTCAATCCCATCAATAAAGCCACAGCAGCATCCCCATCCTTGCTTCCGAGAGCAGCAGCCGTGATGTGTAAACACGAGTTGGTTGCGTCAGGAGGCACCTAGTCTTCCGTGGCCTGTTGGCGGCAGGGCAAGCGTCCGACCTGGGCTCCGCTCGGGCTTCACTGCTGTCTGAGCATGTCCCAGGGTGGGAGTTTGTTCCGTACGGCTCTCTGTCCCTTATTTTCCCCATCCTATAAGTACTGAGATCATCAGGCAAAACCTGGTATTCAAGCTGTAATAGTACTAAGGCAGTTGTGCCATTGATGCTATTAGAAGCTATTTTTAAAGCTGCAGTGTTTACCCTTTTGTGTTTATATTCAATTGTAGAAAATATCTGTATCAATTTCCATAGCGTAAGTCAATACCTTTTCTCCTCTTTAAAAATGTAACTATTTTATGTTTAGGCTGGCCTAACACTGCATAAGGGGTATTTCTACCATTAGAAGAACACTCAATACATTGGGCTTTTTCCTCATGTTTCATGAAATATTTCTGCAAGTGCTTTTCAGAGGCTGCGGTCAGTAGGTTCATGTCCTGCACTGTGCAGAATAAGCAATAACAATTTCCTTAAGGTCAGCACAGTAGAAGAGGATAACACAAAAGGCAGGCGAGTGCTAATGAACAGCAACACAAAATGTTGTCTGTATGGGACAGGATCGGAACGGCATTCACAGGTGGCAGTACGACCCCAAAGAGTGGTGCATTGGGGATGATGTGCAACTCCACAGCAGAAGGTCACAAGCTTAAAAACTGGTGAGACTTTCTATGACAAATTTTTGCCCTATTAGTTGGAAACAGCAAAGGACAAAACACAACTGGCACTCACAAGCTGGCTTTAGCTGTCGGTGCGGGGTTTTTGTCATAAAGCTTGGGTGCAATGTAACTCCCACACTGATGGAGAGTTAGGTATTTCAGGGTCTAAGGCTCCGGGAAGCCTTCATCTGGGACATTTTGTGTGTGGTTATGGATTAATTCCAGCCGGAGCAGCTGCAGGAGGTGACTGCAAGGGAAATCATAGCCTAGTTCATAAGTGGAAGACAAATACTCTTTTTTTCTGTAATTTATCACAGTGAATGCTGAGGTTACTGTCCATGAACACCTGGGAGGAAGAGAATGGGTATAAATGAAAGGATGATAACGACACGAGACCTGTATGTACGAACTGGTCCCAGGAACACTGGTGCTCAGGATTAGGGGAGTTTCTAATCATTGTAGGACAGATGGTGGGTCCCTGTCTGGTGGGAGCACAGGAGGGTGAACCGAAAGACACGGTGATGTATTTAATACCAGAGTTAACGATGGCTTATTTGTAAAAGGAGGATTGACCCTAATGAACTGAAAGGTCTCCTGCAGCTCTGTGCTCCCACGCCCCAACGCTGCCCCGCTGCAGTCAGGGAAGGCAGAGCTCGGGCGCAGACCTGGGCCAGGGCTGGCACCGGCTGCCGGGCTCTGAGCTCCTGCACAGGGAGCGCAGCGAGCCCCAGGGCTGCCGGAACGGACGGGTCCTGTGAAGCACCGGACAGCACAGATTTGCTGTGCCTTTTGAAAATCTTAGCACAATGCTTTAGGTCATCTTCATTAATTAAGCAAAAGAAAGTGTTGCTTCGTCTAAATATTAGCAGGATATGTCCTCGGTCTGTAACAGGCAGCACTTCTTGTCGGGTGCTAAGGAGGGGAGAGCGATTTGAGTTGGTCCAATAAAAACAAGTTTATTCTGTTTCAGTTGAAAGCTTTAATAATTGACTCCATCTATTAAGGGTATTTCCCAATTTCTGAGGAGCTTATGCTGTTTATCAAAAAGATTTGTTTCTACCTCCTCCTCTCCTGCAGGCTGTAAGGAATAAGCTCTCGGTTTACACAGCACTATCACCTGTAACACAGTGGCACAGAAACATCGGCCGGGTTATTCAGGCTCCCCATCCTCCCGCTATAACTACACAGAGCTCATCACGGAAGGAACAGAGCTGGGACAAGCGTGCTTGACTTCTAGCCACCAATTTACTAATTAACAACATCCCAACATGAGTTTTTAATGATTTTGCACTTACTGCAGCATCATGCTCTGACATTCGGCTTCCCCAGGCTGCGCTAGCAGGGATGCAGAGGTTAGTGAGTGACTTACCGCCTGAAACGACGGCAGATGCGTGGGTCCTGCTTGCAATTAAGGTAATTGTGCTCCGGTACAGGGAGGACCGTGGCGTTGCTCCAAGGATCTTTTCATCACTCTGGAAGGAGCACCCTGGTTCCCCCCACGCCGCCCAGTCCTGCTGCGGGGAGCCAAGGCAGCGAAGTCCTCGCCTGTCCGTGCTACAGCTCATCTGGAGCGCTTCGCGCAGAGACATTTCTCCGGGGTTTCGGAGGCTTCCTGCTTGTCCCCCAGCAGAGCGGCGGGTCCTTGCCACCACCCTCCTCTGCAAACCCGGGGGGTGTCTGTGATCCCGCTGAGTCGCAGCCCCCACGGAGGATGCGGGAGATTTCTGTTTTGCTCGGCTGCACAAACCGGATTGATGAATCCTTGGCACAGCTTGTCCAAGTTAAACACTTTGGTCCTTCTGTCTGTTGTCCTCACTAAAAATTAACTCCCCACAGAATGGTACCATTGCCAAGAAAACCTTCGTGTCACCAGCCAGCGGCTGGAGAAGAGCCCAGCAGCACCGCAAAAGTGGCAGCACTGAACCCCTGTCTCTCCTGGGCGAGCAGGGCCGGGTACCGGAGGCTGGCTGTGCTCAAAGGTGAGCGACAGTACTCTCCTGCCCGGGGACAGGAGCTGCAGGTTCTCCTCCTTCCCCACAGGCAGCAGCCCTGTTTCAGCCCTTGCTATGGCCTCCCTGGCCAGGGGGGAACCATCTGAAATTGTATGGCTTTTCTCGGGTGCTGCGGGCTCTGTGGTGTCTGAGCGCTCCCACAAACCTGGACTTCAGCCCGGGCGCTGCAGATCCTGGCCGGGGCACATCCCACCGGCTCCTGTGCTGCTGCACCCACATGGGGAATTTGGCCCTGAGATAACAATCCTGTTCCTGCAAGACGCTGTGCAGGTGCTGCGGACCTAGCGGCCAGGACCCGTCCGGAGGCACGGAGAGCAGCAGCCTCCTCCCTGTGCCAATGTCTTCTGCACCCAGAGCTGTTTCCCCTCCACAGCAACAGTGCTTGGCCGGTGATACTGCGCGGCGTGGTGCGTCCCGGCAGGAATGCTCCCAACTTGGGCATGTTTTCTAAACTGCTTTACTGGGAGTACCACAGCTCAACAGGTCAGCTAGTGGGAGGGCTGCTCGCATTCCCAAGCGCGTATCTGCCTGCAGCCAGCACGAAACGTTCCTGGAAAAGGAGCAGTGTTTTGGGCAGCGTTTTACGCAAAGGTGGTTCTGTCCCCCTCCAAGAACACGAACTGCACTTGTGTTTTTTCTCCTCTTTCCCCCTTCCCCAATGACCCGTTTCAGCTGGAAACAAAGCCAGCACCTGCAGACTGGTTTCCTCTCCGGAGCTCTGGGTACGGCTTGGAAACCAGCGCAGGATGCTATTTATGCTAAATATGCTTCAAATCAATAGAGAAGGGAAATAAGATACTGTCCATGAATATGAAGAGATATGGGTGAATGGCATGTGAAGACGGCACGGTGTGACAGCAGCAGTGGCTCTGGCCCAGGCGCCCGGTGCTGCAGCAGCTGCTGGGGACAGGGTTGGGAGGACAGAGATGGACCAAACATGGCCTTTGGGGTGTTTTAAAGCTCTTGCTTCTCCAGCTGATGCTTCTTTCAAGGAAGTATCAAAAAATACTCTTTAATGTAAAAATAGTCTTTGGAGGGGAAAACAACACTCACTGGAGATTTACTGATTGGGAGAAATTAGAATGTAAACAATAGCTAGCTTCATTAGGAAGAAGTCAAGACGGGACGGTGCAGACAGACCAACGTGCCAGTCATCGTGTCACCTCCTCTGTCACAGGCACTGGGGTGACTTTTCTCCCTCTCCCTGAGCTACCTCAGCATTCCCTGCACCAGCGAAGGGCAAGGTACAACTGCACACAGAGACAAGGCTGAGACGTGGGACTAACGAGAGGCGCCAGAGCATTTGGACTCCCCTAATTTTTTATCATCTCTGTCTTGGATGCCCTGCAAATTCTCCTTGATGCTTGGAAGAGCGAGACTGTGCTCGGTATTGACCCCGCAGTACTTGGAAGCAGATTTAAAAGTAGTTCAGAAGTCTCCTCTTTATTTCTGTGGCTTTTGAATCCAATTCCTCTTGATCAAAGATAAATAAAGTTTACCATGAAATAGTGCTTGCCAAGAAAATAAATCACAATCTTCCCTCATATTGCAAATCAGTTTTTCCTTTCCTACAAGCACACCGAGGATGTCCTGTCCTGTGACCGCAGTGCCTCAGTCTTTAATAGTGAGACCAATTGTTCCCAGGGCACCCAGCCCCTGAGCTGGAAGACAGGGATGGGGAGCAGAATGAAGACCCCATAATCCAAGGGGAAATGGTTAGCAACCTGCTACACCACTGAGACACACACAGGTCTATGGGGCTGGATGGGATCCACGCAAGGGCACTGAGAGAGCTGGCGGAAGTGCTCACCAAGCCACCTTCCACCATTTATCAGCAGTTCTGGCTAACTGGGGAGGTCCCAGCTGACTGGAGATGGGCAAATGTAACACCCATCTACAAGAAGGGCCAGAAGGAAGATCTGGGGAACTATAGGCCTGTCAGTCTGACCTCAGTGCCAGAGAAGGTTATGGAGCAGATCATCCTGAGTGCCATCACGTGGCACATACAGGACAACCAGGGGATCAGGCCCAGTCAGCATGAGTTTATGAAAGGCAGGTCCCGCTTGACCAACCTGATCTCCTTCTATGACAAGGTGACCTGCCTAGTAGATGAGGGAAAGGCTGTGGATGTTGTCTGCCTGGACTTTAGTAAAGCGTTTGACACTGTCTCCCACAGCATCCTCCTAGAGAAGCTGGCGGCTTACGGCTTAGACAGGTGTACCCTTTGCTGGGTAAAAAACTGGCTGGATGGCTGAGCCGAGAGAGTTGTGGTGAATGGAGTTAAATCCAGTTGGTGGCAGGTCACAAGTGGTGTTCCCCAGGGCTCAGTGTTGGGGCCAGTCTTGTTAAATATCTTTATCAATGATGTGGACGAGGGGATTGAGTGCGCCCTCAGTAAGTTTGCAGATGACACCAAATTGGGTGGGAAAGTCGATCTGCTCAAGGGTAGGAAGGCTCTGCAAAGGGATCTGGACAGGCTGGATCCATGGGCTGAGGTCAGTTGTATGAGGTTTAACAAGGTCAAGTGCCGGGTCCTGCCCTTGGGTCACAACAACCCCAGGCAACGCTACAGGCTTGTGGAAGAGTGGCTGGAAAGCTGCCCGGGCGGAGAAGGCCCTGGGGGTGTTGGCTGACAGCCGGCTGGACACGAGCCAGCAGTGTGCCCAGGTGGCCAAGAAGGCCAACGGCATCCTGGCTTGTATCAGGAATGGTGTGGCCAGCAGGAGCAGGGCAGGGATGGTGCTCTGTGCTCGGCACTGGTGAGGCCGCACCTCGAATCCTGGGCTCAGTTCTGGGCCCCTCGGGACAAGAAGGACATGGAGGTGCTGGAGCGTGTCCAGAGAAGGGCAACGGAGCTGGGGAAGGGTCTGGAGAACAAGTGTGATGGGGAGCGGCTGAGGGAGCTGGGGGGGTTTAGCCTGGAGAAGAGGAGGCTGAGGGGAGACCTTATCGCTCTCTGCAGCTCCCTGAAAGGAGGTTGTGGTGAGGTGGGGGTTGGTCTCTTCTCCCAAGCAACAAGCGATAGGACGAGAGGAAACGGCCTCAAGCTGCATCAGGGGAGGTTTAGATTGGATATTTGGGAAAATGTCTTTACTGCAGGAGTGGCCAGGTACTGGAACAGGCTGCCCAGAGAGGTGGTGGAGTCACCATCCCTGGGGGTGTTCAAAAAACATGTAGACGTGGCACTTGGGGACATGGTTTAGTGGTGGGCTTGGGGGTGTTGGGTTGGTGGTTGGACTTGATGATCCTAGAGGTCTTTTCCAACCTAAATGATTCTGTGATTCTATGACCCTCTCAAGGGATGCTCAGTGGGTTTTGTGCATTAACCAGCACTGGTTGCAAAGTGCTCCCTGGCCCCAAAACTGTTACCTCCAACTCAGCTAATGGCCTTTTTTTCCCTGCATGATTTCAGCTAAAATCAAGGACCAAAGCAGACAGTTCACACTGACTTTTCCTTGCCCTTTTATCAAGTCAGCGGCTGCTGGTTTGCTGCCTTGCTGAACTCCTGCTTCCTCCTGGGATGGTCTGACCAGGTACCTCTTCCCTGAGGCTGCTGCAACGACTGTGAGAGCCACAATTAGGCAAATTTTTAAGAGCTAGATTCTGCTGACAGCTGTGGGAGTGGAGTGTTATAGTCTTTTGTAAGTATACATGTAAATAAGAGATGTATTTCGTGGTCTCCATTTCATCTTTCCATTGAAAACAACCCTCCTACACGCTCTTCGTGCGGTGAGGAGTCTGTGCTCCCCTGCGCTGCTGGAGCGTAGCTGAGCTTCTGGTGGCACAAGGCGATGCTCTGCTGCCAACGCTCACACAGAAGGCAAGAGACAGCACTGCTGTCACTGTCACACGCTTTACAGCTCCTTATCTGACAAAACTTGCTTCCATAGCTTCTTTGCTGGCTCATTGCACTTCCTAAGAGGTAACGAATTTATCAGGATTACGTAGGGACCGCTCACAGCTCCCCTGCTGCGATTATTAAAAGTCCCATTATAGTTACAGTGTGAAAGATTGTACAGAATCAGCAGCTGCTGAAGCGAGAGCAGATGTTCTCAGAACTGGAAAAGCAAGACAGCACTTGGCAATGTAAATACATCAGCCGGTCACAGAGATCTTCATGACAATTAAGCAACCATAGAACAGAAGGAGAATGATTGCATAATGCTTAATACCTGCTTAATACCTGCAAACTTAATAACGATCCACATTTAGATCACTGTGGAATGAATTCTGTAGAAAACCCCATTCACCCCCAAAAAATGAGTTGCATTGCTTGCACAGCGCTTATCCACAACCTGCTGCTTTCCCGACACATTGCAAGAGCAATTGTATTCTTGGTTACAACGCTTTGCAGATCGTCTTTGGCACAGCCTCAGCTTTAACTGATGCCGTCTTAAAAGATTTTTCCTCTACTGACAGGAAGACAAATCCTGCGTCTGCCATAGCTCACCTTAGCTTTAACTACTAATTAGTTTTAAGCAAAACAATTGCCACAACCAACGTCTTCCTGCTCCAACTGCACTACATCTACACGTTGTCATTTTCAAGAACTCGAGTTACTGCTTCAGTCACCTTACACCGACACAGCACTCCTAATACCGTTTTTTCCCCGATAGACCTTAGCAAAGTGGGAGGATTGTTCTGGGAAACAGCAAGCAGCTGCTGAATACTCCTCCCACCCCAAATCCTTTTGTCTGACTATAATTCCCACTGAGGTGCAGTAGACATCCTGTGCCTCAAATACAAGTGATGGGACCTTGTCAGGTTTGTAAAATATAGCAGACACTGGAAATTCAAGCCCCACAGGACAAGCAGCCACCCAAGCTGGCAGTCAAACAGCGCCTTCATGCAGGGACAGATTAACTAAACATTTTGCGCCTGTTGTAAGACAGAATCATGCACTTGCTTGCTGTACACCTTTATTGAACACGGCAAATACACAATCCAGCATGTCTCGCTGGCCAGAAGGTCTCCGGGTACAAGAAACGGCATTTCATGGGTACTCCTGCCTCAGAAGAGAGCACTGCCCAACCACCCCGAGCCCGCGTTCTCCCCACGGCAGCGGCCAAGGCTCCCAGGTCCAACCTTGGTGGCACAGAGGGCTCTGCATCCCGTTCCCTCGCACTTCCTTATCAGCTCATTTCAGCAAAAACAGGAGCACACTCAGACCTCCTACCCATCCTCCACAAACCAGCAACCCAATTAACAGTTACATTCTGCTTTGTCAGGGAATTTGCGTTCATGGAGAGGCAGAAGAGACCAGCGCAGTTCTGTTGGCGCTCCCGAGGCAGCTGAGATACGGTTACATTAACCATGGAAGCTGCCTCTGTGCTCAGGTTCTTCACCCAACTCCTCTTCCAAAGCACCTGAAGGAAGCAAAGCACACACACCCAGCTTTAATTTCACCAAGAGAGTTTTCTCAAAGGGTGAAAGCTGAGACAGCACCTGGACTGTGCAGGGGACCTGGCAACAAACATTTGCTGTGCGAGAAGTTCAGCATAAGGACAAAGATTTGGAATTGTCTTTTTTAATCCTCAAATGAAATGGGCAAACAAGCTCTGTTAATGCCTCCTTTGTTGACTGAGCAGTTTCACACCCATGGGACCCATCATTCAGTGAGCCAGAAGAAGAAAAGACGAAAGGAATGAGAAGAAGCGGGCTGGCCCCCACCACCTCACCAGAGAAAGCCTCAGGGAGGGGAGCTCAGCACTGGGAGGGCACCGGGCTCACGCCAGCCTGTGTCCACCACATCTATGTTGTCCTTCAAACCTGCCCCAGCTCTGGTTGGCAGAGCTGTGGGAAGGATCTGCAGGACGACAGACCAGTAAAACCGATACCTGTGCTGGGTAGACTGGCAGATGCTGTTCTAAGCTTGTAAGCAATGGGGAAATGTGAAGACTTCAATGTGGCTTCGGTAAACGCATCTCAAGCACCTCGATCTTTGAGGGAGCCGGCACACGCGCAGAGAAGGGGCAGCTGTTTGGCAGAGGCTGCTTGGGTTTCCACACGGCATTGGACAAGGCTCTGAACAGCTCTCGGAAGCCCTGGCACAAGACTGAAGGTCCCCCCCGGGCAGTTAATTGGTTAAAAGGAAACAGCAGCAACAACAGAAAGGCTCCGTAACAAATGGGAATTAATGGGCAGTTTTCCCAACGGTGAGCAGCAATGGGACAAGATCTGATGATGGCAAAAAGTTATCCAGAGTTACCAAAATGCACTGAACATAGAGAGCACCAGGAAAACAGTATCTTAAAAAAACCTCTGTATGCCAAAATCCAGGTAAAAGCCATGCCTATGGAGAAAACGGACACATTTCCACCATCGCACCGGGCACCGACACCAGCCCCTTTCCTCGGGCTAACCTGAGGCTCCTGGAATCAAAGCAGCTGACTTTTGTAGAGGGCCCTGCACTTCCCTGAGCAAACCTGACTCAGCAAGATGATGCTTTAGCCCACACACACCTTCCAGCTTTAAAATGTTCTGTTGATAGAGAATCCACTATAAACCTCGCTAAACTTCCTGGTTAACAACTTTGTGATAAATGTGAAGAAGTACCTATTTCCAGTTTGAACTGCTCTAGTGTTGACTAGTGGCCTTTTTTAGACCACCGTCCTCTAGATCAAAAAGCCCTTTGATGAAGTTTCTATTCCACATGCGAGCACCTCCATGCTACAATTCTGTAACCTTCCCTTTGATAAGCTAGACTGGGCTCAAGTCTCTCACCGTAAATAATGTTTTTCAAGCTTTTAATCATTTACATGGCATTTCTCTGGATTTTTAAAAGCCAAAGGCATAGTCATAGCATTCATCCACTGGAGCGACAGTGCCAAACGCAGCCGAGCCTTCCCACTAACGCCTGAGAGGAACTCGCTGGACCTTTACCCCGTGGTGTCACATTCTGCCACTTCCCTGGTGCGATGCTGCAGCCCGACATCCAGCACTCCAGCCTGGTTTGTTTTCCCATACACAGCCTTGCGTTGACCTTACCAGTGACCCAGGCCGCTTCGTGGTAGCGGCTCACCCTTCAAGCGAGGCAGCCATCACCAGGCTCACTGGTTTTCCAGGGGGCACGTTTCCTTCCAGGTCACTGCTAAGTCTTAAACAAGGATGGATTACTCTTTGGGGTGACTCTGAAACACGTTCACCGACTGACCATTGCCCTTCCACTGTTAAATCAAATCTCAGGACAGGAAGGACACTGAGGTGCTGGAGCGTGTCCAGAGAAGGGCAACGGAGCTGGGGAAGGGTCTGGAGCACAAGTGTGATGGGGAGCGGCTGAGGGAGCTGGGGGGTTTAGCCTGGAGAAGAGGAGGCTGAGGGGAGACCTTATCGCTCTCTGCAACTGCCTGAAAGGAGGTTGTGGTGAGGTGGGGGTTGGCCTCTTCTCCCAAACAAGCGATAGGATGAGAGGAAACGGCCTCAAGCTGCGCCAGGGGAGGTTTAGATTGGATATTTGGGAAAATGTCTTTACTGCAGGAGTGGCCAGGTACTGGAACAGGCTGCCCAGAGAGGTGGTGGAGTCACCATCCCTGGGGGTGTTCAAAAAACATGTAGACGTGGCACTTGGGGACATGGTTTAGTGGTGGGCTTGGGGGTGTTGGGTTGGCGGTTGGACTTGATGATCCTAGAGGTCTTTTCCAACCTAAACGATTCTGTGATTCAGTTTTCAATTTGCCCTTGTGGATTTTTGTACTGGTTTTGTTAAATCAGACACTGGACCTTGCAGTATTAACTCAGAAGCCTAAGCAGCACATCAGTGTATTTTCAACTCATTTGGAATATAAAAATATCCTGTCGGACTGATAAGAACTGTTTTCCATAAACTTCTATTGACTGACTCATTGCTGACTTTAAGACCTATGTTAATGTATGACTCTATGGCCTGTCACCTTTATCCTTTAAGATGTAGCTAAATAGAATTTCCCAGGTCCTTCCCACTGGATTTTCCTTGGCTCAGATTTATACTTTGCTGCTGGACTCCTGTTAGGAAAGAATAAACAGAAACTAGACCACCAAAGCCGCCAGGGCAGAATGAGGGACAAACGTAGTTTGCCATAGGATATCCAAGAGCTGCTTCGGCAATGGTGAACTCTGGCCAGATGGTTTCCTTGGCCAGATAATTCACCATAAGAGACGAAACAATCAATAGCAGTGAAAAAAAAGTCCTGTAGGAAGGCAGACCTCTGCGGGGACTCCTCTTGCACCCCTGCTAAAACAGCGAGTGCTGAAACATGAGATGCTGCTGCTGGCAGCGAGTGGCCCATGCCCACGGGAGGAGCAGAGGGAGCAATGCAGCCCCAGCACTGCTCACCATTCCCAGTGACTACGCAGTTCCTTGGCCTTCGTTTTTAAAAGGTAGAGTGTAATTCCACATCCAAGAAGTTCTTCCACACAGCCTTCTCTCTTCTGCAAACCCGCTATGTTCCCCAGAAGGAAAAACGCCAGCCTACAGGAGGTTTTCACAAACAGCACCCCAGTATATCGCTTCCCTTTTTGCTGCAATTCAAAAAGATGATCAGCTTTGCTGTAACGTTTGAGCTAGGAACCAGTGTCAGGACAGCGTTGTACAGCACCGCTGAAGGATATCGGACACCAGGACACCAGTTCCCTTTATTTAGCAGATCCCAAAGCCACAGACCAACATGCTGAAAGAGCTGGAAAGATTCATGCCTCAGTGCACGAAGCATACCTTACATTGTCTCTGCACTGCTGGAGGCTGACTACACGATACACAAAAACAGAAGAGAGAAATATCCTCCTCTGTTCCAAGACAAAACCAGCATTATGCACAAATCCCAAATGGATTTCTTTTCCCTTTTCATTTAGGGAGAAGAGACTGGATTTGTTGGGTTTTTTCCCCCCATCTGGTGCACATTCACAGTAAGAATGAGTTTTGTTTCCAATACATGTGTTGGATCAAGACCTCGGGGAGAAAGAAAAATCTGCATTTTGAGAAGCCACACGTCAGTTCCCGTTTCGAGCATTGCCGCACGCAGCACAAAAGAACCCAAACAAACCAGGATTCACAGTATAAATTGTTTCACAGAATATACATTTTAAAGGGACAAGTACAAATATTACAAAATGAACAGAACTGCTTTTAAAATACTTATATTTGTTTAACCATTAAAAACAGACACGTACAGAAAGAGGTAGCAAAGCTAACAATTTCCTGCTGCTCCAATTAGTGTTGCCTGCATGCACTGGGAAAGTTACTGCGGAACTGAATCTCCGGACATCTTTTCTGGGAAGGACTGTAGACAACTTGCAGTTTATTTCTGACAATGCTGTGTGAGGACTGAGGCAAACCCACAGGCTCACACCAGCAGCTGTTTCACGTTGTCTGGCTTAATGAAAAGGCATTGAAAGAAAAAGGTTGTCTGTGGCTTACTTCAGAGAGCCGGGGGGCGGGGAGGAGAGAGAGAGCGCACGAGTGCACGCACACGAGGGAGACCACGCATAAACCTAAGAGAATACCGGGAAGTTGCACTTGCCCTGCAACTACAAGAGGAAAGTACGACAGGTCTGTGGGTCCCAGAGTTAGGATAGACAGTTTGGTATTAGCTTGGTCCCACGGATATCAACATCACTTGACAGACTCAAAGCTAAAAGCAAGGCAGAAAAAGTTAAGGGAAGCAGAACTCCACGTGTTGCACGCATACACTCTCTCTCACACCCTCTCTTTCAGGCTTTCTGAGGTCCCAGCAAGGTCAGTTCAAGAGGTTCTCCCATCCAACATGTAATAGCGATACATTAAACCTATGACCAGTGCTCCGAAGATGGGGATTAGCCACGCTGACCAGAAACTGTGGGGAGAAAAAACAAAACAAAAAACAAACACACACACAACATACACCAGAAGAAAGTATCAAGTTAATAATTCATTCAAGATGCTCATCACTAATTACATGTCTGTTTTCACCTAGGGAATTCTCAGGACCTGTCTCCCGTCAGCTCACAGACCAGCCACACGGGCCTTGGCTCGCAGGGCTGGGCAGCTCCGGCCGTCCCCACGCTCAGTGCTCTGCCCAGCCCCTGTGAGAGGCCCCGACGCCTGCAAGCGTGGCTTGGTGGCTTATAAAATAGCAGCTGAATTGCTGAAGTTTCCAGCCTGGCACATACAGAAACCAATTTGGGTTTTTTGTTGTTGGTCGTTGGTTTGTTTTTTTTTTTTTTCCTTAAATAAGTCAGACTGTAATTTGTGCTATACAAACAGCTGAGTTCACTCAGGGATGAAAATTGCTACAGCTATCCCACAATAAATCTTCCTCACTCATAAACCAGAGGCCACAGGCTCACCTTCAGCAGCCTCCTTAGCAAAAAAGTTCTGCGTCAGCCACAAAAGACTCGGGCCCTGTTCTGGCTGTAAGCACCCCTGGATTTTCAACTAAAATGGGGCTGGTCATGGTAAAGATCCTTAAAAAAAAAAAAAAAAAAAAAAAAAGCAGCACATCACTGTGTTGCATCACCCCGTGGCCTGCAGCAACCACCCAAATAACCACTGCAGTGCGAAGGGACTGCAGCCATAGCTGTGTAACGTGCACACGTGGGCCAGAAAATTCAAGCTGCAAAACACCAGGACACCTGTTCTGCCCAGCGTGGAGCAGGGGACTTCGCCCGCCGGCTGTGTCTCCACGTCCGACGAGGGAGGTGCATGCCCTGGCAACTAACTCGGTGCACGGCCGTTTGGCAACTTATTTTGGACTACCCGCTTCCTGGAGGAAGGACAGTACAGTAATATCCCCAGGGTTCTTTTCCTGCCCATTAGAGTTAATATGCAGGTCTACAAACGGAGACTCCTAACCCCTCAATTTCTTACTCTTATTTTAAGAGGATACTATACCTTGCTTGGCCTGAGGATGTCATACTTGGATCCTGAAGGAGGAAAGGGGGAGTTAGCAGGGAAAAAAAAGAAACATTAAACATGTGCTAGTAAGACTACAAGACTGAACATGTGATTACAAATATGGAGGAAAAATAACCCTCCCCTCCTCTCCCAAACACCCTCTGTCACAAGTGCAGATGTTTCTGGGGATGTTTGCCCTTGTCCTCACCTCCACATTCTTTCCATCAACGTAATCGCTCCCACCCAGTCCTCAACTCCACACTGGAACTCGCACCCCTCTCACAAAAAGGTCTCGCTCGTTACCTCGCAAACCAGTCTGTTTGTCCCTCATGCTATGGACGATAACTGGCACTCTGATATGGCTAGCCCTCTCGCTACGATCCCCTCTCCAAACCCCTGCCCACGTCCCCGTTCGCTATCCTGCCGCCTGACCACTGAGGCGTACAACCACTATCTCCTCTTCAACTCTTCCTCTGCATGCAACCTGTTTCCAAACTTTTATACTTCTCCTTTCATACAACTCTGAGTATTTAAATACTTTTTCCAGTCAGCCAAAATTCTCATGGAGGCTTTCATCAACTCTACAGCCTCTTCCTCGATGGCTGTTGCTGCTCTCAGTTTAAGCAATACCTACCAGCCAAAAGTCACCTTTTCTGCCCATCCTAAACAGAATTATCTCCATTTCTTGAGAGCCTCAGTGCTTGCTTTTCTGCTGTAACACGTTCAGTGGATGCTAAACATTGACACTTGTCTTTGGGGAGCTACCTCTAGGCTGCATCACAAGAGTACTTACGTACCACTTTTTTTTTTTTGTGGTCCTCCCTACTCATTTTTACATTGCTGACTTCTATCTCTTGCTGCTATTTTCAAATTATACTTGAGCCTGCTTTTAAAACAGATGTTGTACACTGGAGAGAGACCTTAGCTGTACATAACTCACTGGACTTCCTCCTCAGAAGAAAAAAAATTTGAAAAAATATTTGACTCATATCCATGGAAGCTACTCAGATTACTATTCATTTCTAGGCACATTTGAGACATGTGATTCTGTTTATGAAATGGAGTTGAACCAAACAAATTTTAAGGTGAATATATGCATAAGCATATATATATATATATATATATAAAAAACACATATATAGTGTTATAACTAAGCATAGGCTTTACCCAGCCTGTGTTGTTCTTTCTATGGCTGACTAGAGCAAGCAAACACTCAAGGGCTTCGTCGCCACCCTCTCTGTTGACAATTTCCTTCTTGATTCCTGCTACTCTGCAAGTGGCCCTGCTTTGAACAGCATCTAATGAAAGCGTTGTTGAAGGCAGAGCTGCGCCTGGTCCAAGCCTTCAAGCCAAGCAAGAAGAGAAGCCAGCTGCAAGGCACATGTTTACCTCTCAGATGGGATTCTATTTATTACCATTTCCCTCTCCCCTTCCATTTCAAAGGCATTTTTGCAACACTGTGCCCTGTTCTAATCCAGGAGTACCCAAGTTTTAAGCAACACCAATGATTACTAGAGCAGTTAACAGAGAATTCTTGTTTTACAGCCAACCCCACAGTGGCTGTGCCTGTCTCCTGGCTTGAATGTAAAAACACTAATAGTTCAGTGGTCAGGACATAGCGAGTAATGCAAAAAAAGGGTCTGTGGCTCAAGGTGTGGAAATAACATTGTTGATGTCAGGGGAGAGGAGGCACAAAACACCACTTCCAATTTCACACTGAGGTGACTGCTGAGCTTCAGAACAAAAACAAAGATATAATTTGCTTGGAAGATTTATTCATTACTGTAGTTTGTGTAAACATAAACCCACAAGCTCCACAGGAGAAAAAAAAAAAGAAAAAACACATGTGACAACTTCTTTGTTCATTTTGTGAGCATAATATCGTTTCCACAGCATTAAATTAAAACAAAAAAGTAAAACACTAACAGCTTACCTTAGAACCTTCATTTTTACGATCGTGCTGTCAAGGAGGAAAAAAGAAGAAAAAAAGATAAGCACTGACTTCAAAAGAAACCTGCAGTCTTTATGAGAGAATTGTTCTGTACAGTCCTCATCACAGGGTTAATTGCCTGGACTCGGTTTTCATAGGAGTTTTTCCTTCTGCACCCAAAGGCACCATCTTTGTAGCAGGCAGGAAGCGGGTGTTTGTGCCCTGCCCCTGTGATCCCTCACCCTCCTGAACTTTAAATTACAAGGCAAGGGGAAGTTATGGCACCCCCAGTCAAGGAGGAAACCAATTAGATTAGCTTCTTTAAGTGCCACTGATTTAACTGTAGTGAGAAATCTGTTCTGAATGGTAGAAAGAGAGGGCTAATTTAGTTTTGTTTCCTCAGCAGAAGTCCTGGACGACACAGAGACTGCCTAAAACCCTTAACTACTTCATTGTTTCACAAGACATCTCTTGGTATATGTGTTTAGCGGGTTACACAAAGGAGAGTCACACTTTTACATAGTCCCATCCTGTGTTTGAAAGAGGCCGTCACAGCCAGCTGGCCCTTACCGGGTGGATCTCCCCTATGTAGTACTCCTTGAGCATTTCCCTGGCATCTGTGGAATGCCCAACGTCTTCGAAGCTCTCTGTGGCATCTCTACCAGCTTGTTCGAGCAAAACCTCTTCTCCACCTGGGTGCTGGAAGGGAAGACTTCACATGAGCAAAGGGCTAGATGCAAAAAAGGTACCCAGAGTGTCAGCAGCCTTCCTTCCAACCCCTTCCATTCATCACTGATGCCTCAAACCAACATCGTCAATAAAACCTTCCAAAAACTCAACTGTCCAACCTCTTCTTCAGGAATTCACAGAGAACGACATGTGCTGCACAGCCTGGAGAACACCTTGCATAATAAAAACCGTTCCAAAGAGGTGAATCCCCAACGTAGACAGGGAAGCACATCTTTGGCCCCCACAGCCAAGCTATCCCTTCTGTGATTCTGTAACGGATTTGGGCAAGAAAATAATACAAAGTAAAGGATATCCTCATGAGCTTTTCATGGGCTTCACTGCATAAATCAGACTCCCTTGCTTACAGAGGAGCCTCTTCTGCATGATTTTCTCAAGAATTTTCCTGAGGCAACTCAGCTCCTAGTGAAGCACAAGACAACACTGCCTTAACAGGCACCAGTGGAGGAAAGGGTATTCTACTTCTTCAGATACTACAAAAAATAATAGTATTTGGCTGACAGCCTCTCTCTGATTGTAGCTGTGCAATGAGGAATGGAGGAAAACGGAAGAGAAATGCATCATGTTTTCTAGTGGCATTAGCAGCTACGACTCTAGTGTAGCCCCAACAATACTGAACTTGATCCAGTGTACAACCACTCGATGATGAGGGGAGAGAAAAAAAAAGCATCATGAAAAACTATACTGTTTGACATCATATACTGATTCCAGAGATTCAGAAGTTACAACAAAAGTACCAAATCCACAGGACAGTCCACAACGACACTGGCATTTCTGTTGGTGGCAGAGGTCACGGACAACTGTCAGATGAACTGACAAAAAACCCTGGTGCAATTCTGTTTTCCTTGATGGGTTGGGCTCTTCTCCAGCACTGTCAATACCGTAATTCCAGGCACAGGCTGGCAATGGAAAGCGCTAACCACAAAGCCTGCAAAGTACAATCTCTTTACAGTGTGAGTGTGAACAAATAGTTCAGTTTAAACTATCAGCTAATCCAGTGAAACCAATAAAGCGGTCAGGCTTTGGAGTGCACCCACAGGGACTAACCCCGTTTTCTAGAGCATCAGGCAACAAGCACTAAATGCTCCAGTCGAGAAGATGAGACTTGTTCACTGCTGCCTGAAATGCCTCTAGCAGCTACAAGCCTGGAACTGGAGAAGAGATGTTAGGCTGAATTTCGGATCAAAGGACCAACACACCTGTTTTTCTCTGTAATATCCTTTTCCTTCCCACAGACACAGAACAGTTGTCATTGCCCCTCTTCCTTCAGCTTGTCTGTTTTTGCTGCCAAAAGTCTAAATATTCCCACTTGGCTATCATACCTCATACCAAACATACTCAGTATGGACACAAAAACAGTCCAGTTGTTTACTCCAGTGAGTTGCTGCAGCCAATTCTGCAATCCTCGTATCAGAGCTCTTTATTCTGAATAAATCCCTTGATTGTCCAGGTATGTAACAAAATCAACGTGGAGCTTTCTCGGCAGCCGTGAAGGGCAAAGTCTGCAGTCCTAGGACTCAGTTTGGTTAGCAGTCAGTTATTAGATTGCCTTAGCTGTAAAACCAAGTGAGGCTCCACTCTGCTCATCCCCTCTGTGCCTCACTACGGGTCTTGCTGCCATTTCTCCCACACTAACCCTCGTGCTCACTTGATCTCAGAGGGAGTCAGATCAGGGACTACCCTAGCAGAAAACCCACCCTACAAAAAAAGAAAAGGAAGCGATTATCTGCTGGGGTAGCTGTGAATGAGCTCGCTACAGAGTTGGATGCATGCCTCTGTTCACACAAGGGAGCTAACGGGAACTCAGGCTGCAGCAAGACCAGCCTTAGATAGCTTCTGCGCGCCTTAGATCACACTCTGGGACTAGGCTGCAGTGGTAGGATGCTGTGTATTGTCTATGGATATTACTCAGAACAACTGTCCAATTTTCAGCTGTTTTATAAGCATGCTTACAGAGATCCACAGAAATTAGGGGATGAAAATCTGGCCATTTACTTTAAGCCTTCTAGAAGAACTCCTTAGGGATGTCTCACCAGGAATCTAATTTTGGATGGGAAAATATCAGAACTTAATTTTAAGATGATAACCTTACTTTCCTAAACATCCACCCTAAAAGGGCAGACAAAAACCTGCAGTAACAGGGAACATACAATGGATATTGGCTTTCAGTGGCATCCAGTCTTTGCATACACAAGAGGCAAGGAGAACGCTAATGTTTACTCCTCTTTACACCTTTGGGTCGGAAGCCTCTCCATGCACTTGCTAAATCCACAAGTAAGAAAAAGAATTATTTATTCACGCACATCTGTCCTTCACTGTAACCACCAAGCCAAAAGAAAAAAACTTCAAAACATTTTGGCATATCGTATTTCTGAAAGGACTCCCTTGTCTAGACAACCACAACTGCAGCCAGACAATTCCTACCTTGTCATACCCAAGCAAACGTAAAACCAGACTATTTATACAGGAAGTCATTTACTCTGCCACAGAACTTCCCAAAGCTACAGCTCCTGCAGGAAAACATGAAAACTGAAAGCGTTGCAAACTGTGAAAAAAATGGACTTCCAGAGGAAACAATGGCTGGAAAATGTCTGTTTCTGAAAAGAAACAGACAAAAGCAAATAAGAACAAGAGAGGTGGGCCCAAGTGCCAGTCCTCAGAAGTTTTCCTCAACAGTGATAGAACTGGAACCTCCTTGTCACTAGAGCCTTCAGCGCACACAATAAGTAAAGTACACGTCAACAGCAACATTAATAGTCTTGAAGCACCAGTTCTGGAAGGATACAACCAATGCCACTGCGCAGAGAAAACAGTTTTACAGGGAGAACCCTGTCATTTGGAAGTGAAAGCACGCCAGCCATCACCAGTATGAGGCACCCTCCACAGTCCCCGGCCCAGGCAGGGCAGAAGGGCGGCCAGCCTGCTCTTGCCAGTCAGGAGATTTAGCAGGGCAGAAAACACAAGACTTCCTCATGCTCTGCAATACTCACACCTACAGCCAGTGCTCTCAAAAGCATCATTTCAGTGTGATCTTTGAACCAAGTTCTCCAAATTCCAAACTGGGTCCAGAGAAGGACAGCAGAAGTAGGGAGTTGTACAACCCCGGATTCACTCCAAGCTGACTTTAATGTCACTGATGCTCTAAGGTGGCGAGAAAAGAAAGTGTGCCCTTGATGACTCACTCCCTAATTAGCAGCTCATATAGACCATCTTCTGCATTCAGCCAGCAAGGCTGTATTTATTCACGAGACCTCAGAAGACACTCTATCTGCGTAGCCTTTAGACGGGATATGGAGCAAGCAAAAAGCAGCAGCAAGTCAGAACCGCAGGCGCGCAGCAAAGGCTTCTGAGAGTGCAGTGCAGAAACTCGCTGCAGAAAGCTAGAGCCTAGAGCTGCCTTTTCACAAGCTCCAAGAGCCTGTCTGCATATATCTGCGGTTACAGACCCACTGTAAACTACACATGAGCTCAGAAGCAACACTAAGCTCTACGACTAATTAGATTGCCAGATCAGGCAAGACACAAGATCACCAGGTTGAGGAAGGACACAAAAGCTTTCATTCCTAGCCCCCAGTATTTGAGTAATACACCAGGAAAGGGAAGAGCATTACTGTGCAATGGTAACGTGCCAGTACCATACAAGCCAGAACACAAGGACAAGCAGCCACCTAGGCAAATGGTGTTCGTCAACCACACATCCTTCAAAGCTTGTTTTAAGACATGGAACAGGTTTCCCTGAAAACATCTTGAGGCAAAGCTGGAGCAAGTCAGCATGAGCAAAAACAGATCTGTGACATTCCTCCTTCTCCCTCACAGGGTTCTGGTTTCAGATACACCAGAGTGTGCAGAAATTAAATGCAGAAAGACAAAGAAGGGTATTCAATACTGTTTTCTTACTGCTGGTGCAGTAAGGAGGTAAGAATCTAAAAACTTGCTGCCTCTTTGGTGTAAGCAACCATCTGATACTTCCCTCCTCTTTACTTTCATGTCAATGATAATGCTCTTAACTACCAGCTCTTCCGAGCACAGACCGTACTTTAGCTATACACTTGCCTGGAAAGAGCGTAACTTCTGTTAGAACCATATAATTTTAAAGAGAAGCTGTCAGTAGTAGAACATTTCCTTCTTTTGAAACACAGTTTGAAGATCATTATACTTGAAACCAACTGACCATTTTGGGTTAGAGTTGTCACAGCCCAGGCTCATTCCACTTGAAAACCGGTTCAAATAGATTTCTAGTCCCACTTACCACGGTTATCAGAAGCAGCAGCGCATGCCAAGAGACAAAGCTGTGGGGTCTGCTGTGTCTTGTGGACTCAGATAACAGACACAGGGGTATATTGAAGAAACACATATCTCCAAATCCATATCTTCCAGTCGTGTGTAAAAATGGAGATAAACCATGTCCCTCTATCATAAGAATGCTTGTGAAAATAAGTCTGTTACAGATTGTGCACAAGTTAAAAGCCACAGATTTTCATACCAGTGTGGTGAGGGCCTAAGTGTGAGCAGTGCCAGACATCAGAGAGCCTCTCCGGGAGGTACGCCTGCCTTCCTCTGCTTCCTCACTCATCGTTCACACCTACCCAAGCAGCCAGCCCTTTTTGCTCTAGCCATAGTCTACACTTGCTTTTCTACACTACTGCAATCAGGAGTAATAACATGTACTCTGGTGGTCCAGTTACCTAGATTTGGGAGAAAATTATACTATCGCCGTAAGGCTATCTCAGATTTCAAATAATCACGCTTCATTTCAGGCGCTTACAGGCTTTCTGAAGCACAAGAGATTGCAGTCTCTCAGAAGCATCTACGAAATTTCAGTTGCTGTCTTTGCACATCCTCTGCATTTTGTTCACATTCTTATAATTCAGTAGACTTTTGCTATGTGATAAACATCTTAATTGTTGCTCCTATTATCCAGTAGATAACAGAGTCAATTGGAAGTTTAAACTGATCTACGCTTCAAACAATGTACGGATTTTGAGTTGGCTAGCTAACGTCTGACCTGCTGTACCTAGTTTGCAGGAATCGGGAGGCAAAATTCAACAATCTTTTAGCAGTGAGGCTTCTTTGAGATTACACAATCACTCCAAGGTAACGCTCCAGTGCAATTCAACAATCCTGTTCAAATAATCTGTGACCAAAGGCTAGAAAAGGCAACAGTTAGTGCTTCAGTGACTACAC
The DNA here is from genome assembly GCA_031468815.1 of Morus bassanus. Classification (NCBI taxonomy): domain Eukaryota; kingdom Metazoa; phylum Chordata; class Aves; order Suliformes; family Sulidae; genus Morus; species Morus bassanus. Next base: position 45,206,678 of record CM062573.1, on the reverse strand, counting down.
AGGATCATAGGGGAAATATTACCCACTGAAACCCTGGGAGCTGCAGTTACAGCAACTCAGCTCTAAAGCAGAACAGTTTATCAGACAACTCTAACTTTTAAACAAGACAAACACTCCTGGTTCTGATCAGCTACACATTGTTCTCCTGTCACTCAACTGATTACAGTGGGGTAACAGATATAAAGTGTATTTGTGCCAATAAATTAGGCCTTGATCTACATTTACAAGTTTCACTATGTCCACGAGGGGTGTACATAGCAGAGTCTTGTGTCAGCCATGCTGGCACAGTTAGAACAGTAGCCTTATTCTTCTTCCTTTCCCTAGTCCAAGTAGATCTTTTTCATGTCATAAAAACACAAATGGGATAAAGGGCTTGGAAAGGGCAATGTGAAATATCATCTCAAGGTAACAGACAGGGCACTGCTAAACCTGGCTTGCTGGGAGCGGGGCGGGGAGTGAAGCGTTTTTCTGGGCTCATTTATAATACTGAGGATGTCCCAGGGATCATGTCCCAGATGCTATCTCACACAGAGAATGCCGAGATAAAGACTGTGACCACCACGGAGTGCCCGTGCTCTGAAACGCAGCATTATTCACACTGGGGTAAATATCTTGAAAGCATTTTTCTATCTCCCAAGTCTGAAAAGCGATAAGCAGCAACCATAACCGGAACACGGAGGCAAGCATAAGACCAGGCACGCGGTTTCTGCAAGTACCGTCCCAACCTCTGGCTGGTTTTGGCTCTTCCTAAACCCACAGCGTTTTGTTATTTAGAAACCAGCAGTGAATCACTCTTCCAAGTTTTTGCCCTGTCTTCCCCTGAATCTACTTAACCTTCTTGCATCCACAACAACCTTTGGCAAGGAGTTCCACTGGTCTGCTCCCTGTTGCGTGACGAAATACCATTTGTTTGTTCTGCACCTGGCTCCAGCCAGCTTTGACGTCCCGTGGTTCTTGTACTGGACTTTCGGATGCAGTCAAACATGAAAGATTTCAGAAACTAGTGGAGTAACAAACATTCTTCAAAATACACCCGCCATCCTGCCCGTTTCATTTGGTCAGCAGCGGTAGCTGGGCCCACAGCTTTGTACTCCACTGCGCTCTCCCAGGAATTTGACAGATGTCAGATGACAGCTTTGGCCTAGTGCCGGGGAACCCAAACACTGGAGGGGCCGTGCATGTCGAAGGAGGCAGTCAGCTGCTCAAAAAATCCTCACGTACCAGCTGGAAAACTCCTGGTCTTGTGAACTGACCCTGGAATAGGAATCTGAGTACCTTAACTCTGCTTGTAGCTCCACCATTTAACAGCCTTCTCAGTTAAGAGTCACGCTCAATACGATTGTCCTCTCCTTCCCACCCCAACAATAAGCTCTATACAGTACAATTTGCATCTTGTTGTAGACGTATGCAACTAAACATGCAACCAGTCCCTCATCTCTGCTGGACCTGCAGGCTCTCCTGTAACACAAACAGCTGAGCATCAGCTGACAATTCTTCATGCCACTGCTGCTCTGTGGCACCAAACTGCCATGCTTCCGCCAGGTGCCATCCCACTGTCCCACATGCTTTGCTTTCCAGCATACTGGGTGCCTAGAGTCTCTCTCAAGTATCAAAGACCCAAGACCAGCAGCCGCTCAGCAGGCTGCTTTTCAGATCCTGCACCTGACACAGAGGCATCTGTGAACAGTGCTGGAGTACCAACAGCACACACTGGTGAGCAAAGGGGCAAGCAGCCAGGATCCATTTATGGTCCTGTGAAAGCAAGATTTTTCATTATAAAAGCTATGAAGAGAGCAGAACTGGCTACGGCATACGCCAGCTCAAGCCACTGCAGTAAAAGACGGTCCCTAATTTGTTCACTGAAGTACCTCAGAGGCTCTCTTAAACATTGCGGGGAAGACTCAAATCGCAAGTCAGATTCTGAATGAAGTGTTATGATGCTGGATCCAATGGGGAAAAAAAAAAAAAAAATCGATTGTGTCCAACTTTATAAATAAATACAAAAAGCTACACAAAGTCAGCTGTCAGGCCACTGTAAAAAAACAAAAGCTGCCAGGTTATCGCTCTCTCCTCCTATCTGATAAGCCTCTACATCTCACTAAGGTAACCTTGTCATTATATGTTATGACTACATAGCAGACATGCTTTAATCACATATGCCTGGAGGAAAATCAGTTTAATTTAGACAAGCAAAACCAGCAAGCAGCAACATGTGCAGTTTCAATGAAGTGCTCTTCTTTTAAAGCTGATTCAGACTAACTTTCATACGTTACCCTGTAGATGCTACAAAGGGTTTGGTGTTATTTTAAGCTGGGATAAAAGCCCTTTGAAATTTTGTGACCGATTCTTCCCACTCTATTTTCAGCTCCAAACACTAATGATATCACTCCCAACCTTTTCAAAAACCGAAGCCAAAAAGCATCGAGTCTAGAAGCAATTTTTGCCCATACATCCAAGAGAATTGGAGATTACGCATCAGAGAGTGCATCCCTCATGCACAGTCACCTCTGGGAAGCCAGTAGCGTGGCCGATGCTCGCCTACTGAATCACCATTACTTTCTCCTTTAAGTTCTGGGGTGTTTGTGGAAACATCAAATTTCAACTACTGATCTAGTCTGATACGGTTTACCCTACAAGACCAGAAACAAAGCCACATGGCTTAAGGAGAGCTGCACCTCCCACGTAAGGCATGCCTGAACATTTCCTGAGAAAACAGTTGACTCAAACGAGTAGAAGCACAACTCCTGCACTTGGCTGGCCTTTGCCAACACGACCCGCCACCGCTCTCCCATTCCTCACAGGCAACTCCAAGCAGGCGCAGGAGCTGTCCCGAGCATATTAAACCACACCGGCGGCCAACAGTCCATCGGGTCTCCTGGGGACGCTCCTCAGGGCTTGCGGACCCCTCCTTTGGGTAGTGCTGGGCCGCTGAGGGCCCACAGCCTGGGGCCAGAGAGCTGCCTCAAGGACACAGCAGCCCCCCCTGCCGCGGGTTCCCTGCCCTTCCCAGCACCCCTCCCTCCCCCCCTGAACCCCCAGTACCCCTCCCTGCTCCCCTCAGCCCCCCAGAGCCCCTCCCTGCTTCCCTCAGCCTCCCGGGGCCCTCCCTCTCCCCCTCAGCCCCCCAGAGCCCCTCCCTGCTCCCCTCAGACCCCTCAGCCCCCCTCCCCACAGTCTCCCCGACTGTCCCTGCCCCCCTCAGCCCCCCTCCCTCGCCCCGCCCAGCCCCCCCCACCCCCTCAGCCCCCCCTCCCCGCTCCCCTCAGCCTTTCAAGGCACCCCCCGCTCCCCTCAGACCCCCCAGCCCCCCTCCCTCGCCCCGCCCAGCCCCCCCCACCCCCTCAGCCCCCCCTCCCCGCTCCCCTCAGCCTTTCAAGGCACCCCCCGCTCCCCTCAGACCCCCCAGCCCCCCTCCCCGCTCCCCTCAGCCCCCCCAGGCCCTCTCCTTCCCCCACCGCCCCTGAGGGGACGGGCCGGGACCCCGCCCCGCCCGGCCTCACCTCCTCCAGGAAGCGGGTGACATCGTAAACGCGCCCGTGGATAACCAGCCAGGCCTCGCAGCTGGAGTTCCGCTTCGCCACCTCCTCCAGCGTGAAGAAGGGCCCGGCCGCCGCCGCCGCGCAGCCGCCGGCCTCGGTGCGCTCCCCGGGCTCCATGCTGGCAGGCCGGCAGCTTCGCGGAACGACAGACCTGGCCCACGGCAGCCGCCGTAGCGATGGCGGACGCCCCCGCCCGCTCTCTATAGCTTAACGGCGCGCGGTGGATCCCAGCCGAGTCCGTCGGCCAATGAGGAGCGAGCGACCCCGGCGGTGGGGCGACTGTGACGCCGTGCTGCAACCAATGGGAGGGCGCGGCGGCGGGCGCGGGCCAATAGGGAGCGGGCAGAGCGGTAGGGCGGGAAAGCGCTGGGCCTCGCCTGGCCTCGCCTCAGGCGGCGCGGCCCCGGCGGCCCTCCCTGCCTTCCGGTGCCTCGCCCCTGTCGGGCGGGCGACGGGGAATATTTCTGTGGAAACCGGGATCTCCCGAGAAGCGCCTGTGGGTCAGGGACCGCTGCCGAGCCGCAGGCGCCCGTGCCAGGCCGCCTCGGGGTTGTCTCCGGTAGCAAACACGGCTGGAGGGACGGTGCGGCGCCGCCGAACGCGCGGCGCCAGCCATGGCGGCGGGTGCAGGCACAGGGGGCCGCAGCAGCGGCTGTTCTGTCAGGAAAGCGTATGGGATGTGCTGTCAGGAATCATCTGTCAGGGCCCCTGGGCTGAGCTGCAGCGCTCCTTTGGTAGGCTCTCCTTTCCAATGACGGCTGGAACAGCTTTTTCTATTGCTCCTTTTGATTCTTTCTGCCTGTATATAAAATAGATGGCCATCTCACAGATCTTTAAACTGAGCCCATGCTCTAATGTCCTCAGAGTGCTGCATTTGTACCAGTTTCTAAAGGAAAGTGTTTGTGTGCAGGTCTGACACGAGTCACTTGGTGAGTTCCCTCTTCCCTGCCAGCCACATGAAACAGGTTTAGGGACAGAGAGAAGCTCAGGACCCTGAGTAACTTGTAAACCTGATGGTTTCCATTGATGAACTCGCAGTTGTGGCTGTGGAATTTCTTCTCTTACACTTGCAGTGCAGGTAGAACGCTGGACAGGGGACTGTTTGTTTTAATGTAACTGCTGAGGACGCAGAAATGTCCTATGTCGTAAGAAGTATTACCAACATCGGCTAAAGATTAAAGGCATATGCAAAGAGAATTTGAGCAGGCTAACATCTGTGCTGTTTTCTTCAGTTGGGATTTTGAAGGGAGCTCAAGTGAAGTAGGTGCCCGCACCTGGCTTGCTGCGAAGCTGGGATCTCTGTGGGAATGAGGCATACCTAATGGTATGGTCTGGGAGATTTATCGGCTCAAAGATGTTACGGTAACTAACTGTGCCATCTGTCCACGTCCACTTCAGTACAAGGACAGGTTAGCTCCCTGAAGATCCCAGGTTGTATGTCAAACAAATTTTCTAGGTCACTCTCTGGTAAGAAAGAAGGGTGTCTTCTGTTACTGGAGAGAAAAATTGCTCCAGTGGTGCCTGCCAACCGTAGTCTTCAATCCAGTTACTGTTGTAATGCACAGCCTTCGCAAATGGCTGAAATTCTGGGCTTAGACCTGCACGGCAGCTGCTTTTCATATGCTGGCTTATCCTGGCCTTGTTCTGCCTAGTTTTGTACAAGGAAATGGGAATCGAGGTGCAATCAAAGAAGTGGTCAGGAAATAAAGCCACTGCACCTGGTCAAGAATTAAGTGCAGGGAGAGACGGCACTGGAGTCAGATCAGTCTGACTTGTGTAGGATTCAAATCTGCCTGTCAGTGTGTTCTCTGTCTTAGGAATCCATAAATCTGGATACACCACAGCAAGAGCTGAGCTTCACTGAACGTTCCACCTCCTTCAATACCTGGTGAGGTGGTGACTTTTCCTTGTGCAGGCTGTTGTTCCCTGGTACCTTACGAGGCTCGGTTCTCAGAGCTGTAGCAAAGAGGGTTTGTCTTCATAAGTGCGTTTACTGCCTTGTGCTTCCCACTGAGCTTGTGGTCTTTCATCAGAATTCTTACTCATACTCTGTTGGCACAGCTAACGGGTTTCTGCTTCTCCGAAAGCCGGGTAGGCAGTGCAGCACGTGGCTGCACACGCTGCCTTTGCTGTATTGCTCTGGTGAATTGTAGGCTTTTGTCTGGCCACCTTCTGAATTAAACTCTGTGTTACTTTATGACATTTATTGAGACAACCATAAAGGTAGAATATTTCTCCATCTCTTGCTGCTTTCACCTATGCTAGCTTTTTTTTCTTCTTACTAAGGCAATGCATGCACACTTGAAGTCCTCCGTTAAATATACACTCATTCCCCACCATTGCCCAATGAAGTCTGCAGCGACTTCTTCCAAGCCAAGGTTCACGACCAGAATTCTGTCTGTACGTGCCTGGGCTGTGCAGAGCAGCTGCCAAAGTCACACTGTTCTTGAAATCCTCGGCTGCCTTTTCCTCTAGCTTTGTTACAGGCTGGACGGCGCAGACCTCACAGCTTCCTCTCCAGCCGTTTCACAGCAATACGGATACTTCGTCTGTAAATGCAGATTCAGGTATCTCCTCCAGGTGGGCAAGTCCATACATTTACTTAAGCAGATATTTGTATATTGCTAAAGTCTTTGCCCATTGTTCTGAAACTTCTTCGGTTACCTGATCAATAGCTCAGTCTCAACATAGCTTAAGTATTGAGCTGCTGCTTCTTCTTTTGATTCTTTCTGTGTATCTTTTTCCAGACATTGGGGACATTTCCCTGATTCTGCATGTAGCCTGCCTCTCTTCTGTGACATGGAAGCATTTCTAGCTCCTTGCACTGATGTGACATACAACCTTGCCGTTACCTTACTGTGTAACGTTGCTAAGAGAGAAGCTCCCCCCAGCCAGGCTACATGCTGTAAACCAACATGGGATTTCATCGTCGTGCACCCCCACTGCCACAACATCCTTCTGCCCGGCCTCGACAAGCGCAGTCCTGTACCGTTTCACACAAAGGGCTGCTGTACAGATCACTCTACCCTCTCGCTTTGACCAGGCTGCCCATCTCTTGGCATGTTTCTGCCGGCCCCATCCCTTGGCTGCATCAAAAACTACATGTATTTTTCTAGATCCTTCCCTGCCTGTCTCGATTTCAATATGAAGTTCTTGCCTTTGCCTCGAATGGGTTCACAGCATCAGGTTCTATAAACTACTTGATGCATTTTCAACTAAGTGCCTTTGTGCTTTCTTCTCTTCAGCTCTCACGCTTGGAGGTTGCTCCGTATATTTTGCAGAGCGATCTCATCCTCCTCCTCAACTTTTCCCTTTTCTACAGACAACTGTTTCGTGCCTGCCTGTTTTTCTGTAGCTGTCCACTGCCGTTCTAAGACTACCTGGCACAGTGTCTGTTTTGCACTTGTGTGTAACGCAGTGGCATCCTGCTCCGTGACGGGGCCTCCTAGGCCCATTGGCCACACAAATAGTGAGTGTGGTAACAAATGAGTTCTGTATTTATTTATTGATCAACAGATTTCAATCGCTGCTCTCCCTTGCCGTTACCAAGCCCCAACAGAAGTCAGAAACCTGTCGCGTGTCTGTCTAGAGAGCAAGCCCTCTAGGGCACGCGCCGTTGTCTTCTGCTCAGTGCTGCACCGCACATGCAGCTGGAACTCTGCGACAGAGAAGAGAAAAGAGTGTGTGGTGACCAGGTGCCCCTGGTCATTTTCCTGTTTTTTTTTCCACTGTAACTCACACAGAAGGACAGACACGAGACCGCAGCAACGTGCAGATCTTGTTCCCTGGAATGTTTTCTTTCATCTGTAATCACTTCATCAAAGTCCATAAATCAACTAGTTAAGACTAAAGAGCACATACACGACTGTAATTTGTGCTTTCCTGCCCAGTGTTTCTTTTGGCATGTGAAACACCAAACCTTTTCCTGAAAAAATTGATGATGACACCGGGCAAGGATTCGGTGAAACTGGACAGTGAGGCCGCTTGCATTCCAGGTCCACTGCCTGCTTCCATAATCCCTGCTTCCTTTTCACTCATTGTAGAAGGTTCGGAGAGTAAAGCAATGGTTTATGTTTCTGTATTTGCTCTGGAAATCACACTATCAGGCTTCTTTCCCAGTGCTGGGTGCTGTTAATGCGTAACTGGCCCCGGCAGGCCATGAAACAGCGTGGGAAGGAAGCCTTGATGGAGATGCCAAGGCTGCGGCCCCTATCACATGCCCTCTCCTGGCTCCAGCAGCACCGAGGGCAATTAGCACCTTCTCAGCTGCCCGGCGGCTCTGCCCTGGTGATTACCGCCCTTCTGACATCTGTCAGCGTGACCGTGCTATGGCTCCTTCAGCCGCTGCTGTCCAGACCGTCCCAGGAACTGCAGAAACCTCATCGGTCTTGTCTAACCTGGAGCAGTTCCATCTAGCAGGGCAGGACGCGATCGACGGAGCGGCCCTCCCAGGAGATCTGAAGGGCTGACACCTTCACTGGGGAGATGCTGGTGGGCAGGAGAAGGAGGTGACGGCAGTCCCAGAGGGACAAGGACAGACAGCTGAGGAGGTGGGCCTGGTGAGCAACAACTCTGCTGCTTTTCCTGAGTGAAGCCTGGCTTGGGGAAGGCAGGTGGTCCCCGGATGGCTTTGTCCAGGCATCTCCGAGAGAAAGCTTGCTTTTTTTTCCCTTGGAAGAGGACTCCAGGGACTCTCTTTTCTGATCTTGGAGCAGAAATAAATGAAGTTGCTCAAAATCCTAAAACCTGTACTGGCTGATGGGATCTGCCAAAGCGGCTGGCGCATCTGGTTGGAGTGATCTTAGAAAGATCTTAGAAAGCTGCAGAAGCTACCGAGCTTTTCAGAAAACATGGAGTTTTCTAGTCAGGAGGTTCCCTCCTGGAACCGAGGGGAGATCGGTGAATTTCAGGGGTCACCTGTTCTTGCATCTTGTGACAGAAAAAAGAGCAAAACCTTTTTGCTCGTGAATATTTCATATGGAAAAGTATTTTAATCAAAGCATGTCGCCCTGTCACCTCCTCTCAGCCCAGGAAACAGCCATCGGAATCTCTCTCCGCATCCTTCCTAACATTTAACGGCAGCGAGACTCGCTGGTCGTGTGACGGTCGTGCTGCATCCCGCTCGCACGGCTCCCTTTCTGCCCTTGCGCTCCCCAGGGCAGTCACGCTGCTGAGATCAACAGCCACCCTTCTCTCTTGCACAGACTATTTTTATCTCCCTTTGTTCACCAATAAAACATCCCTCCCAGTTTTACTGTTTTCCATCTGACACATGGATTTTTCTCATGTGTGTTTCCTTCTCCTCTGGCCAGGGGCAGAGGGAAGGGAGTATCCTGGATAATCTAATGTGGGAGGAATTTTCACGTGCTTTTCCACCTCAGGTGAGGTAGTCTCCAGAACAGCGTCAGTGATGTCGCCAAAGCGACGCCGCGTCCGAGTGAGAGAGATCCTGGAGCGGCAGAGAAGCGCCCCGTAATCTGGAGGCCCAGCTTGCCAGCGCCTTTGCCTAAACCAGCCTCTGCAGGGCACCAGTTCTTGGCTGGATCTTCAGTGGGATCGCTGGGAAGCCAGGGCTTCTGATGTGTTACGCGGAGTCTGGGTGACTACGGGAAGACCTCTGCCCCAAGATGCTGAAACAGGGACCTCATTTTGTTGTTGCACGTCAGGGGAATGGGATTTGCAGGTGGCTGGAGTACAAGGAACGGGAGTAAATGGTGTATAAAAACGTCCTGGCTGTTCAAAAGACTAGAATAAAGAGCACAAAGTAAGAAAACCCAAACAAAGCACAAAATACAACTCCTGTCTAATGCTTGAAGCGTTCGGTCACGGCTGCAAATGCAGGTTGTGCTTAAGCCTCAGCGCCCTGCCCTGAGTGTCAGTGCTCCCTCTCCCCAGCTCCGTGGGGACGGCTCGCGCCTCGGAACACAGCCCGGCTCCGCTGCGCCCGTCAGCTCCCAGCACGTCCGCGCTGGCTGAGGTGGCACCGACCCTCCGTTGGAGGTATGAGAACAAGCGTGATGGACACCTCCGCACCTCGGCAGGGCCCGAGGGGAGATACTTGGCGCCGGGGGTCACTCGTGATTTGCTGGTGGCGCTTCTTGGGGCGGGGGGTGTCTCATAAAACACCGAGGGAACTTCTGTCCTGCTTCTCCCGGCTGGAATAAAGTACCCAGCGCTCCAGGAAATACTGGTTTTGCCAGGAGAATGAAACCCGCGGTTGGAAGAGCCTGAGGAAGGCGGCGTTGTTCTGCCCCTCGCTCCGCGTTTGCCTTTCAGCGGGCGCAGAACGACCCCAGAACCCGCACGACGCCCCTGTATGAGCACGTTTGCCGCAGGGCTCTGGGCCTGGGCGTGACACCTGCACCGGCGGGACCTCGGGCCGGCGGGGCCTCACCCCCACGGGGCCCGGGCTGCGTGGGCGCCGGCAGGAGCCTGCCTCGACGCCCACGGGCGGCGGGCGGGCCCCGGGCCCGGGCGGGGGCGGCCGGTACCGGCACTGCGGCGCGGCGCTCCGCCCGCCCGGCAGGGGGCGCCAGCACGGCCCGGGGCGCGCCGCGGTGCACGCCGGGAGCTGTAGGCGGGGCTGGCGCGGCGCACGCCGGGAGCTGTAGGCTTGGCGCGGTGCATGACGGTCGCGGCGGCGCAACGGCGCGATCGTCACTTCCGCCGATGCGTCGCGGTAGTTCCTGGCGGGATGGTGGGGAAGCGGGAGCGCGTGTCCCGCCGCGGGGCGATGGCGAGGCGCGGCGGCGGCGGTGTCGTCGTCTCCGAGGAGACGGTGAACGGTTGGGTCCTGCAGTTCTACTTCCACCAGGCCATGGCGGCCTACCGCTCCGGGCAGAACCGCGACTTCCGCCAGCTACGAGACATCATGCAGGGTAGGCCGCGCCGGCCGGGCCCGGGGGGTCGGGCTGAAGCGGGGAACCGGGAGTAGGGGGGAACCGGGAGGGGCGGCCCCGCGGTGGGGGAGGCCGGGCCCCGCTGTGCCGCCGCCGTAACCTTCCCCCTTCTCCCGCAGCGCTGCTCCTGCGGCCCCTGCAGAAGGAACCCGTGGTGGCCCAGATGCTGCGCATAATGCAACTCCTGTCGCAGATCGAAGAAGGCCAGAACCTCGGTGGGTTCCCAACCCTCCCAGCATGGCGCCGGGGGAGCCCCGGCCCGCTGCCCCCGCCGGAGCGCCCCGCTCTGTGCTGCGTCCCTGCGGCTCCCGCAGGCTGAGTGTCTGTGCAGAGCAGGGGTCTGGGCTGAAGCTGTGAACCTGTAGGACCTTTTCCCCGAGGGTGAGGGACCAGGGAGCACAGCCGTTCGTGTCTGTGTCACGCAGCCGTAGCAGGGGAGAGGCCATTGCCCTTAGCCAAGAGCAGTGTGCTCGAACCTGAGCTCCAGGGCTGCCCCGCCATCTGAGTGCACCCCTCGTAGCTTCTGAAATGTTCCCCTGGGTCAGTTATTTGTGGTCAGGTGGCACTTCTATAGTTTCTCATGCTGGGGGGGAGGTGGATATTGCACAGGTCTGGTGCTCGGCAGCCAGCCTGCTGTTCCTTCTCATCGTTGTCCTCGGTAGCTCTAGAATTTGCAGTCACGCTGAGGAAATTGAGTAACTAGCTCTCTGCGAGGCATTGCTGCGAACGCCTCGCAAACCAACGGCTGTGAATTCTCTTAGATTGCACCTTCGATAAAGAGTCGGAGCTCACCCCTCTCGAGTCGGCGATCGGGGTCCTGGAGCTCATCCAGAGAGAATTCCCCGTGGCTGAGAAGACGATGGAAGCTATTCAGAAAGCAGTGAAGGAAGCTGTAAGACCTTCTTCTTTTTCAATAAATACTCTGCTCATCTCTTGCCTTAGAAAGGTCTTGCGTAAACAACAGTGGGAATTACCTCGTGTGTAGAACACCGTCATTAGTACTGACTTGGCCATAAACGCCTGTTCTTCAGTGTTTGTGCTTCTTCGTCAGTTAACGTAGGTGTTGTTTCTCTGTGTAAGTTGGTACTAAGCTGTTACCTGTACCATGCTTGATTACAATACGTGCTTTTCCAAAGCTGATCTAGAGCATATGGTCAATTCAGTGTCAGCAGAGAAACTGGCATTTGTTTTTTTTATTACTGTAGGCTGTTATTGTTTGCATCAAAAACAGAGAGTTTGATAAAGCTTCAAAAATTGTCAAGAAGCACATGGGGAAGGAGCCCAGGAACCAGGTGAGTCTGCACCGGAATGAAAGGTGGCTGTTTGAGGACTGTCCAATATGTCCTACGGGGTGTGGGGGAGCAGGGGTGTTTGGGGGTGGTCTGATATGTCTTGTGGAGCATTGGGGGGGCACTTGTGACCCGTATCGCAGACCTAAAAGGTGTCCCTGAGAAGCATGCCTCGCAGAGAAACCTGAACAAGAAGAAGGGGTACAAGTGAGGAAGAGTCCTCGAAGGGTGGACCCTCGGTGCTACGCGTTTCTAAAGCTCGTCTGTCATCACTTTGACGCTCCCTCTGGTACTTGTGTTCTCTCACGTATCTTCATGGGTCTTTCAGGCATCGACGTTCATCCTTTGCCTTGAGGCAGACTCAAGCTCACGTGTAGAGCACGAATTCGTAAGAAGGGCTGGTTCTGAAAGCAGAACGAGTCCTCGTTCCTGCCTCTGTAGGCAATGTAGTGCCTTGGGCGCTGAAAGCAAAACGTCAGAACTGCGGAAACAAGACGGCTCTCCCGTTCCTCCAGCCTTTTCCTAGCCTTATGTCAGTGTAAATTAGTTGTGTCTGGAGAACGTCAAATGGGAAAGGCCTGATCCTCGCGCAGATCCCAGCCCCTGCAGTTGTCATTTGTACCCTTGTATGTATTCAGAGCATTCTTGCCTCTCCTCTAGAAAAAGAAGAATGAGTTGCTGACTCTCATCCGGGAGAAGAATTTCACTCATCCAGTGGTCAAAAACTTCTCTTACAAGAACTTCCAGCAGACCATGTTTCAGTTCCTGAAGACCTATGTCGACGATTCAGAGCCACGGCTGCTCACGGTACGTGTCTGCCCTGCTTACCTGGCTCCCCGTCCGGCACTTGCTTCTGCCCAGCGAGGGGCAGCAGGAAAACAGCACAAGGTGCAGATTTGGGGAGAACTGACACTTACTCTGCCATGAGGCAATGAAATACAGTAATTTGGCTTCTACGTGCCTTCTGTGCCAGCAATAAGCTGGAGTTTAGGCACCTAATTAACAGTGGGTTAAATCCAAAATACTTTAAATTCAGTCAGTTCCTAAAAGGTTTGTACAGTTGAACGCATTTTTCAGTCTGCGTAACAAGTTTTAATTGATAGATGTGAACTCCGTATGTGGTTCTGATGGAACTGCAAGTAGCGACTTTAAAATGTGTTTGGGAGGGGATAAAGTTGGATGGTAGTATGAGGAATCATCTTTTTAATGGTTACATGCTTTTCCTCTGTCCAAGATAATGAAAAAGACTTTGAATTCAGAACGTGCCAAAGGACGAAAATACTCGCCGATGACTCCTAAGTCTGCAAATGGGCCAAAGGACCAGGCAGCGCCTCCGAAGCCCTCGGGAACGGCAGAAGGCCCAGCAGGAGCTCTTGAGCCTGCAGAGACGGCAGAGAACCTGGAGGGAGCTCCTGACCCTGCAGAAAGGGCAGATGAGCCCGCAGCGGCTCCTGATCCTGTGGAAGGAGCTAGTGACTCTGCAGCAGCTCCTGAGCCTGTGAAAGGAGCTACTGACCCAGCAGCAACTCCTGAGCACCTAGTAGTAGCGGTTAATGTCTTGGAAGATGCTTCAGAGCCTATGGAAATATCTAAAGAACGAGCAGCAGCAGCTCCAGAAGTTCCAGGAGTGTCCTTCAGGTACTCAGAAAGGTGGGCAGAGGAATCTGGCCCTTCGTTGTGGATGAAGCAGTTCTCTTCCGAGGGGTAGTTTGCTCTGTCCAGGCAGCTCTTAACGCCCCTGAATGCCAGCCCAAGCGGGTCTGCCCAAGCAAGCCCCAAAGGCTACCAGCGTAAGACTTCTGTAAAGTAAAACTGTTAAGGTGGTTTGGTTTTTTTTCTGAAGATCTGTAGTACTTCAGCAAACTAGGGAGGGAGGGCAACGGCTGCCAGAAGGTTTGCTCTCGTGGAGCAGCGTGTGCTACCCGCGTGGCTCAGCCTTTAGTCGAGAGTAGCAGGGCATCCAGTGCGCCTGGAGCCTGGGCGCATTCCCTCAAGGCCTGCTCCCCCAGTACGCTGCACCATTTAGGAGGAGGGCGGACCGAAGGGTTGGGAATGCCCTCTTCAACAGGATTTATTTGCAGCCTAGGGTCAATCGTTGAGGGTCACACCGTAGGGGAAAAGCCTAATTTCAGTGGAGTGGAGCCACCTTGGTGATGTCCTTACAACTTGCTCAGTTCTGTTTATTTTGTAGGCAGCCCTCTGGAACTGTAACCACCTATGGGATTTCTGTTCTGAGAGAAGCTTTCAAGATCCTGTCGGACTCCCAGGATTCTGATGCGCTCTTCACCAAACTGGACGAAACAGACTTTTCTTTCCCCAAGCAACTGTCTCCTTCTGTATCCCACAGAACCAAGAGACGGAAAGAAGAGGAGAACCAAGATTCTGAGATCTCAGACCCTCCTAAAATACCCCGTAAGGGCAAACGCTTGTTGACCATAAGCAAACTGGTCATGGAGCAAGACACCCAGTACAGCGAGTCAAGTGAGAGCCCAGACTCTTCCCAGGAGCCAGTTGTATCTTCTGCTTCCAGACCTGTTCAGAAATTGCATGACCAGCCCGTATCTACTAAGAGTGCCAAGTACGAAGCCCATCTCTTGTGGTATATTCTAATCTGCACCCAATCTTTTGACTTGCAGCTGACATCAGTAGCATGAACAACAAAACCTTTATTTTTAACTCAGGATGAGTGTGTTGACCATCCTTGTCCACTAGCGTATGCAGAGCTGGGCAAAGTAAACGCTCTGTTGTCCTTACACTTCACCGTTTGGTTAACGGAGAGGAGAAAATGATCTGGGTTCCACTGGCAGTGAGTCAGAGGTACTGCAGGTAGTACTGGTAGGTGACTCCAGCGTGCGTATCACAGGGGACACATGTTTCTCTGCACTTCGATTAGCACTGCCGAAGCTGGAGAGAGTTAGTAGGTGCATCTTGTGGAACAGATTAAACTCTCTTTTCCACCTGTTGAAGTACAACACTGACCTTGCTTAAGCTCTTTTTTCCTGAAACCTGTGTTCGTTAAGAAACTCCTAGCTGTAGCTTTCTGACTCCTCCTTCAGTATGAGTTATCACTTACTTTGTGGCTGAAATGACTGCAATAAGAGGTAGGCATATGTTAGGGTTTTTTCCTTTTTATAAGGATTTCCCACAGAAAATGGCAAAGTAGGCTTACCGGCAGAAATCTAAAATTAACGCTGATACGAGACTTTTAAGCTAAGAGTCTCATGAGTATCTCCTGTAGGCCGTAACAAGGGTGTAACAAAGCTTCCTGCTTAAAAGTTGGAGTTGCTCTTCTTTTGCTTAGCGAAGTTGCGTAGCAGCCAGCAATAACGATGTTTCAGATCCCCAGGAATAAAACTGGGAGGATTGAGGAGAGCTTGATGTGTTTGAAAAGATAGCTAGAACACAATTTCCCTTAGTTCCTGGCTTAAGGATGTCAGAAACACAGAGGTTTGGTTTTGAAGGGCGGGCAGCAAAGGTCTCGGCGCTCTGTGTAGCAGCTCTGGAGATGGACTGTCTTTCTCTGAAACATGGGAGGGTGGCCACAGGTAGAGATGTGCTGCAGCATAGCCAGCATCGATGCAAACTGTGGTGAAATCTCTTGGACACCTTGCTGGTGTGTCTGGCTCAGGGTTAAACTAATTGTCAGAGATGATGCCGAGAAGGGATTTCCACCCTGCCGTGTTGTCCACTTCCTAGAGTCATCTGGGAATTTTACTTAATAAATTTCCTACTTTTTCAAGGACTCGTGAGTGGTGACACTTGATCTCTTCTGCTTTTTTCCAGTAGTACATTGCAGCTGACGCGGCTGGCCCTAGGATATGTCTGGAGTTTATTCTGAGGGTGCTGGGGATTGTTGTGGGCATAGGATGATGTTCTGTGAGCTCCTCCAGGGCATAGTGCTGTGTCTGACTGCAGTGGGAAGGGGCCGGCCTCAGTGACTGGGGTGCGCTGCCTCCCCATCCTGTGCTGGTTGCCTAAAGCGAGGCTCAGTGCCGGATCAGCAGGAGCCCGGAGCGGGGCTGCTGCCGCTGGCTCGAGCAGTTCCCGAGTTTCAGCCCTGCCCTGTCTCACTCTGCAAATTGGTTTCCAGTTCAGCTGGAAAGTGATTGATTTGTCTGTGCTGCTTGTGTGGATGTCTTGTCCTGAAGCCTTTGAGCGTTGGGACTCTCTTGGTAGCGATGGTGCTAATGACATCTCTCGGGAAATCTGATCCCGTGCATCTCTGCCGGCAGCTGGTTCTCAGGCGTTTATGTGCAAGAAAGAGGCGCTCAACAGCGCAACCTCAAGTAAGAATAGAGAAGAGTTGTTTTCCTGTAATCATAAATGGCTTCAGTTATATTGGATGTGACAGCCAGGGGTGAACCTTCTGAAGTGTTTCTTGTTTTAACAGACTTAATTTCATCTCACAAGTTTGTGCTGGGGGACTGGAAGCAGGTGACAGCATTGAGGCACTTGATCTCATGGGGAGGCCTCTGTAGCTCAGTTGACCTCAGTAGCGTTAGTAGTGAAACAGTAAGAATTAAATGCTTCTTGGGGAGACTAAAGGCTTCTGGCCTGGGCTGTCAGCAAGTCTGTGCCGTACACGAAGGCCTGGGAAGTCCGGCTGCGTGTGTCTGTTTGCTGTAAGCGCTTCATTGTGTAGTTAATGCCCAGTCACTTGTTTTTGCAAATGCTGGCTACAAAATCAATACTCCCCTTGTATTTGAGTATATATTGCATGCTGTACCTTTGGGGGTGGGGGAGGGAGGTCCTAAGGATTCATCCTGTCAGAGGGGAGTGGAGGAGGTGGTGGTGTGTTTACGTGTCGCTTTATGGATGTGTTTCTTCGCACCGCGTGCTCATCGCAGGCTTGCCTGCCGTGCCCCAGGTGTCCCTGCACCCTCTCCCCCTAAAACGTTCTCCCTAGCCAGTAGCCAAAGTAAATGCTTGCCTGCTTTCAGGTCCTTTCAAGGAAGGTGGAACAGCTCGTACGGCAAAGAAGGAAAAGACAGCTGGAGTGAGGAGGATGAGCTCTTCTCAGATGTAGGTAAGAACAGAGCCCCTGTTGCAGGTGTTAATCGATGATAATCCTGGCTTTGGGGCTCATTCACGGGTGTGTGGCTACCTTCTGTGTCACTGAATTTTGCAACCAGAAATCCTAAAAGCCCAAGAAAATAGGTAGCTGTCCAACTCCGAGATACTTGTTCTTTGTACCTCTGACCTAAAACGCATGCCAAAAACCCCTGTTCAAGTTTCAGGCTAATCACGCTTAGCTTATGGGATGTAAATATTGGAAATACAGTTCTTTCCCCGTTCCCACTTTAGTGCCATGAAATAAAGGTGAAGTTTACCTTTTTGAGCCAGATCAGTTCTCCAGTCCAGTTCCCTTTGTGGCTAGATAGGCAGCTTAGCAGGTGAAAAGGAGCGGACAACGGATGCCTCGTGCCAGCCTCAACATACAGCGCAGCCCCATCCTGGATGGATGTCCCTGTTCTTGACGTATTGCCTAGTTTAAAACAGATCTGATTGGAAAGCTTTCACATAAAGCAATTGGGGCTTGAAATGGAAAGGCCATGCACGCTATAGCTGCAGAAAAGGGAGGGATAAAGGAATTTGGTTTTACTGTCTGTCACGGGATGCTCTGATTGCAGGCTGACTGCATAGGTCAGCAGTTAAACCCAAGGCAGCCTCTCGAGGAGGTCTGTACCTCCTGAGTTACGGTGAAATGTAATCCTCTTGCCTTGTTTTTCAGCATCATTTGGGACAAACAGCCACAACACTACAGTCTTTGGTTCCAAGAAACAGGTAACGTGGAGCCCTTAAGTCCTCTCAGTAAGGCCTGAAATCAGGACGTGTCCGCCTAGAAGAGCAAACTGTTGGCCAATTTGCAGTACGTTGGCGAGGCCACTCTGCCGCTCGGACCACTTCCTCAGCGGCTGCGGTTCACCACAGCAGGGCGAGCTGCTGCTGTGCGTTAAGCGAAGCACCCGAGGCTGGGTCGGAAAGTGATGCTTCCTGAGGCCGGTGCTTGCAGCGTCCAGGCGTGATCCGAGTTGTGCAGGTCTTCGCGTTCACAGAGCTGGCTGGAGTTTCTCTGTTAAAACAGCCCAGTTTGGTAGCCGGCTAAAGCTGTGGGCCTCCCGCACGCCAGGCGCTGAGGATGTGCGTGAAGGCCCTTCTCCTCGATGCACATGGTTCAGGGCTAGGTCTGCTGAGTTCCCCACGCACTGGAGAGGTTCAGCACCTTGTTCGGGTGAGGGACACGTGTGCAGCAGCTCTTACCTGGGAAGAGGTCCCGAGTTTGGCGCAGCTAGGAACTCTCCCACCCTTGCTTGTAGGAGGATGGCTGCTGGCTCTTGTGCTGCTGTGGTGTGCTGTTAGGCAGGGTGTAGGCAGCCAGTACTTTGTATCTCTGGTGCTTGCTGTTGAATCGAAAGGTAATTCCTCTTTTACGTGATCACCATATAGTGCTTTGGGAAGCGAAACGCCTCCTGACCTTATGCTGGAGCGTAGCACTTCTCTTATTTGTAACGGTTATGAGAGCACACCTACAGCAAAGTGGTTAGAGTGCTGTGTGTGCTATTGGCAGGGTGTCTCTGCCTTTTCCTCCGTGTTACTAGCAGAGCTGATAAAGGGAAGCTAACGTGCTGGGAAGGGGATACACCGCAGTTCTCTGTCAAATGTAACTCCTCTCTGAAACTCACAGAGCACCGCTTTCCTGCTCTTTTGTAGAAATGGACAATACAGGAGAGCGAGTGGATCAAAGAGGGCGTGAAGAAGTTTGGAGAAGGGAGGTGGAAGGCCATTTGCCAGAAGTACCCCTTCCAGAACCGCACGGCAGTGATGATCAAGGATCGTTGGCGGACCATGAAAAAGCTGGGAATCCTCTAAAGTTGGGAGCCATAAGACCATCAGTGTAAAAACCTTCTTATTTTTTCATTTGAAAGACAGGCTGGAGCAGTAGTAGCAGGGAGGCCGCTGTGCTCGTCCCTGATGCCTTTTGGGGCCGGCGTGCCGAGCCCCTCTGGCTCGTGGTACCCGAGACCGCTGCGGCGGGCAGAAACCATGTCTGACAAGAGCTGAGGAGCCTTGTGTCTCCAGTTGTAGCTGCACGGTTTAGGTCTTCTGCAGCTGGGAGAAGCTGCGCAGCCTGACTGCACGTGCTTGGAAACGGCCTGGATTGGGATTTCCTTTTCCATCTGACAACGGCAGCCTTCGTAGAATGAATCGCAACCTGATGGGCTGCTGAAGTGACAGTTTCTCTCTGCTCAGACATTCTCAAACGGCAGGATAATCCCCTCGCTGGCTATTTTTATGTGTTTTAATTGTCCAAACTATGAATCTCTTGTTTCATCCGTTTGCACTCAGTCCCCTGTGGGAGAGAGGTGGCACATAGTCCCAGAGCTTCTGGGGAGAAGAAGAGATTTAGGCAAGGTGATCTGCTTTGGGGGTGTGTTTTCCCACATTTCTTTCTGCTTTGTAAACAGCTAGTCTGTGAGTGGGAATTTCTCCCTCCCACCTGTGAGGCTTTAAAACCATTATTTTTTTTCTTTGTTTCAGTACTTTAACATGGGAACAACCAATATTTAAAGTTCCAGTGCTTACTGATTTTGGTCATACCTTACTGGCAGTTCTTCCTGGAAACCTTTTCCTCCTGCGTGCAGTCCTTGCCAGCGTACGAGCCCCGAGGGCACTGCGTGTTTCCTGCCTTCAGGTGCCAAAGCCGGAGTCCTTGTCTGAGCGTCCTGTAAAATAAAGTTCCTTTTTTGTTGGATATCAAAGAGTTGCAGTAAGTGTGAACTTGTACCTCGCGGGTGGAAATGGGGCAGTTTGGGGCGCTGCCCGGCTGGGCCACGCACCACCCCGGGAATGTGGGGCTCCCCTTCGCTGCCTGGGGCAGGGGGTGCTGTGTCAGCAGCTGTTTGGGGTGGAACAGCAATGCCCTGAAGGGATGAAGGGCTGCTGCAGTGGCATAGCGTGAAGCAGAAGCTCCTGGGCTAGATTGCTGTTGAAGTCAAAGGGCAGGGGAGGTACGGGGGCATGCGTTGGCTCTTGGCTCTGTTCCTGCAGAGCTGAGGCTGGGGAGAAATCTGCTTAGGAACACCTGCTCCCCCTCTGTCCTTCAGCAGCAGCTGCTGGAAGGAGCTTCCCTTGTCACCTGGCTGTGGCTGTGTGTTTCCCTCCCCTTCTGCTTGTTAAAACCACAGCCCTGGGTGGATGGGAGCACCCTGTGCTTGCAGGGGCTTGTTCCAGGGCAGAGAGGCTTGGTGGGAGCCACCAGCTGGACCAGTAAGTGCCAGTCTGAGGCAGAGCCCCGTTGGTTGGGCTGGTGCTGTGCCCAGCTGCAAGGAGATGCATTCGTGCTGCATGGGGCAGAGCCCATCCTCCTTCCCTCCTCTGAGCCGGGCTCTTGCCCCAGGCTGTGCAGGGAGGGGGTCGCAGCCCAAGGCTTTACTCTAAGAAATGGGAAGTTTCTTGGAGTAAAACACTATTCCTGCTTAATTTGCTCATTCAGAAGACACGGCCTGGCAGAGCGTCAGTCAACGAGGGGAGCGGGGCTGGCTGGTGAGCGGCTTGCTGCAGCCGGGAGGTGCTGCTGGTGACCGTCGTGCTTCTTTGTGGCAGCCTCGGCCTCTGCAGAAGGGCTGAGCTGGGCCAGCTCCTGCTCTGCACCGAGATCACCTTGAGGAGCAGAGCCTGTGCCCCGCTCCTCCCGATGCCAGCCCCGGCGCTGCGGAGTGCCACTGCGGAGCAGTTAATGATTACCCCTGCCACCTCGGCTCCCCATTCCTGCCCTGCCCTGGCAGGAGGGAGCGCTGGAGGCTGGGAAGCAGGATGCTGCTGCTGGCACTCCTGGTGCTGCTGGGCCCTGCCAGCTGCCCCAGGGCTGAGCCCCTGAACAGGTCCAGCCAGGAGCCCCCCTTCCGTGGGGCGGATCGCTACGACTTCGCCATCGTCATCCCTGCCGGCACTGTGGAGTGCTTCTGGCAATTTGCACACCAGAGCGGCAACTTTTTCTTCAGCTATGAGGTGAGCGCTGCGGGATGTGTCCTGGGAAGCTGCCGGCGCGGTGCAGCTGATGACGGGGTCAGGGAACGGCCATGTCGGATCAGCCCTGCGTGGCGGCTCTGCAGCCAGTGCCGGCTGCCTCCTCGGACGGTGCGGCAGGTCCCGCAGCAGGCAGTCCTCCGTCCCCTTGGTCCTGTGACCAGGCTTAGGGGTGGAAGGAGACCCCATGGGATGAAGACCACATACCGGCTGAACTCGGATCCGCTGCCCCCAGGATGGAGGTGGTTTGCCTTGTGAGGGAAAGGCCCTTGGTTGAGACAGGGAATGGTTGCAGTTGCTTGGATGTTTCTTCTCAGGGACCGTGCTTTTTTTAGGCAATTTCCATCATCAATCCCATGTATTTTTTTTTTTAAAATACCTGTTTTAAAAATATAAAGTGGTGCTGAGAGCTCCAGACATGGTGCCTGAGCACCCGGAGCTCACTCGCGAGGAGCTGAGGGGCGTCCGGCGCTGCGGGGAGCTCTGCCCTTCCCCAGGCCAGCACAAGGCTGTTGCATAGCCCTCGGCTCTCCTCTGAGCTGCAGCTGGAAGGCGCTCCAAAGGACCCGAGCACAGCCCTATCTGCTTGTCCCTGCGCTCCGTCCCCTTCCCACAGAGGAAACTGCAGCCCTTTTATCTCCTGTTTACACGAGGCTGGTTGAAGGAGAGCCTGGGCATGGCCATGCCTGGCGCTGGCGGCTCCCCCCGCCCCGGCTCTGCACTCGGCAGGGCAGCCCCACAGGAACACAGCGCAGCCCTGGGCTCAGCACGGCTCCATCACCCAACACTCCAGCAGCAGTGGTGCCGGTAGCACCCAACACAGGCAGCAGGGAGCCGGGGTGTGAGGCGTGGAGTCTGTGCGAGTGCCTGCAGCACCAGAAGCAGGCATTGGGAACCGCGGGGGGTTCATTACCCAGGGCTGCAGGTTGCAGGTCTTTTCTTTTACGTGTAGCTGCCAGCTCACTGGAGGCTGTTCCTGGCCTCGGCTCACAGTAACGAAGGGGGCAGCTCCCCACAGAACCCAACCCAACCCCTGGTAGAGGCAGGTCCCTGCTGGGTCCCTGCCCTGTGTGTGAGGGCTCCTGTCTGTTTCCTGGGTGCAGAGTCAGACCCACAAACACCCCTCGGGTGTTTCCTGCCTCCAGGTCCAGCGGGCAACGGGGATTGCCAACAGCAGGAACATCCTAGCCACGGCGAGTGACCCCAACGGCGTCCGGCTTGGTGCTTCCCAGCACGTGCGAGGACAGATCAACTTCCTCACCAAGGAGACAGGTCCCTGCTGCCCCGGCCCCTGCCCGGCCCTGCTGCGGGCAGATGGGAGCAGCAGCTCTGAGCCTGCCCAGTTCCCGGGGCATTGATCGCTCTGATCACACCTCCCTCCCTAACGGGGAGGACGAGGGTGGAGCGCTGGGGACGGGTCTGCCTGGCAGCAGCTCTTCTACTCAGTGAACAATCATCCCCATTTGTCTCTGCAGGTTTTTACCAGCTGTGCCTGGACAACCAGCAAAACCACTTTGGCTTCATGCAGGTGTATCTCAACTTCGGTGTCTACTACGAAGGCTCCAACGTGGAAAACAAGCAGCCGCAAGAGAGGAAAGAGCTGAACGACACGCTGGAGGCAATCGGGGTGAGTGTCAAGACGACCACAGGGTGCTCCGATGCAGCATGGATGGGCTTGTCCTCCCAAAGCAGCTGAGGAGGGCGTTTGCCATTGGCTGAGCTGCAGCTTAACTTAAGCTGAGCCCAGCGGGCGGTTCTCAGAGCGGCTCTGCCGGCTCCAGGCTCTGCCACAGCCCCGCTGCCGAGCACCCGTCTCTCCCGCAGGTCAGCATCCAGAAGCTGCAGCTCCACATCTTCCACATGTGGCGGTTCTACAACTTTGCCCGGATGCGGAGAGGGGCCGACTCCTTCCTCCTGGAGTCCAACTACAACTACGTCAACTGGTGGTCGATGGCTCAGAGCTGCGTCATTGTCCTCTCCGGGGTCCTGCAGCTCTACTTCTTGAAGCGCCTCTTCAACGTGCAAACCTCCAGCAGGCAGCAGTGCTAGCAGCACCCCAAACCGCAGCAGGACTGCTGCCCGCAGCGCTCGGCAATCAAGCTGCCGCTCTGCCCCTTCCCAGAGCGGGAGGGAAGGCCGGATCCTGCCTGGGGGAGGAGGAAGGAGAGTTCTCCCCCCTCCTGCCTCTGCTCTAGCCCTGCCTCGGCCAAAATCTCCCCAACAGAGGAACGGCGCAATGTGATCGCCTGAGTTTAGTGCGCTGGGTCAGTTTGTTACATCCCTACCCGTCATTACAGTGTCCCAACATGCCTTTTCTACCAGAAACCCAATAAATGAACCACTGGCACTCGCTCTGTGGAGCGATCGCAGCCTGCTGCCTGCTGTCCATCCTCTGCAAGCCCGGGTGAAGCAAGCCCTACCTTACAGGCAGCTGCCTGCCCCATCCCTCTGACAGCTCAGCCCTGGGCTGCGAGCCTTCCCCCGGCCTCGTCTGCCGAACTGAACACGGTGCTTCTCCCCCCTGGAGTCGCGCCGCCTCCCAATGCACCGCCCCAGGCAGGTGGAGACCTGCAACGGGGGTGAGGGCTGACCCCCGCCACGCTCCACGCTAGACAAGAGGCACTCCAGGAGAAAGAACAGGCTTTATGTGATGGCAGGGGCAGGGCTGGCGCGGGGGGACCCCCTCCTTGCCTTGGCAGCAGCCCCCACCGGGGGTAAAGGGCTGCACACAGGTAGCTCTCAGCCCCTTCACCCTGCTCAGGGAGGGCTCCCACGGCTCCCCGCGCCGCTGCTGCACTGACGATGCAGGACAAGGTCCGTTCTGCCCAGAAAGGCTCGAGGTTCCTTAGGTCAGTGTGTCCTCGTTCCGCACGTACTCCCCGACGTCGGCCTGGTGGAATACCACGATGGCCATGGGGTCCACCTTCCGGCACTCCTGGGTGGACTTGGCAGCCACCCCAAAGCCCTGGGGGGGGTGAGGGAAAGGTGAGAAGACAGTTTTCATAGAATCACAGAATCATTAAGGTTGGAAAAGACCTCTAGGGTCATCAAGTCCAACCGCCAACCCAACACCCCCAAGCCCACCACTAAACCATGTCCCCAAGTGCCACGTCTACGTGTTTTTTGAACACCCCCAGGGAATGGTGACTCCACCACCTCTCTGGGCAGCCTGTTCCAGTACCTGACCACTCCTGCAGTAAAGACATTTTCCCAAATATCCAATCTAAACCTCCCCTGGCGCAGCTTGAGGCCGTTTCCTCTCATCCTATCGCTTGTTACTTGGGAGAAAAGACCAACCCCCACCTCACCACAACCTCCTTTCAGGCAGTTGCAGAGAGTGATAAGGTCTCCCCTCAGCCTCCTCTTCTCCAGGCTAAACCCCCCCAGCTCCCTCAGCCGCTCCCCATCTCACTTGTTCTCCAGACCCTTCTCCAGCTTCGTTACCCTTCTCTGGACACGCTCCAGCACCCCAATGTCCCCAGGTCCCAGCTCCGGAAAACGCAGGGGCCGCGCCGGCCACTCACCAGCGGGACGTCGGCCATGGAGTACACCACCACGCCCTGGTACTGGGCCGTGTTCTCCGTGATACGGCCCAGCCCCGACTTCAGGACGTGGTTGCCGTAGAGGAAGGACTGCTCCGAGCCGGGCTTCACCCACACCTTGTACTGCAAGAGAGGCGTGGAGCGGGTGAGGGCCGGCGGCCAGGCAGGGGCCGGGGGCTGGCAGGGGGGCGCGTCCCACCTTGGCGTAGGGTGCGAGGAAATCCAGAGCCGTGACGCTGAGGCGGAACTTCTGCGTCTTGGTGAACTTCCCGAAGCAGGAGCCCAGCGACACCAGGCTGTCCCGGGGGACGCTCGCCGCCACCTTCAGCAGCTTCTCACTGCGGGGAGACGGGGCTGAGCTGGAGCGGCTCCGGGACAGCGGCCCCCCGGAGCCCCACCGCGGGCCCTGCCCCGGGCCCCGCCGCCAGCCCCGCCGCTGGCCGCTCCCAGCCCCGCCGCCGCCCCGGCCCGGTCCCGCTCACCTCAGGTAATAGACGCGGTCGCGGTGCAGGCGGAAGCAGTAGGTGCCGTCGGGCCGGTCCACCAGCAGCTGGATGTTCTCACCGATGCTGCGGGGACAGACGCCGTGAGCCCGGTCCCGGTCCCCCCCCCGCCGCGCCGCCCCGTGCCCGGTGCCCCGCCGTGCCCCTCACTATCTCCCCAGCTTCTCGAACACCGCCCGCGTCTCCGCCTCCGTCAGCGGCCGCATCGCTCCACGCCGCACCGGACCCGGCGGAACCGGAAGCTCGGCGGAGCCGGAAGTGGCGCGGCGGCCCATAGAGAGCGGGCGGGCAGAGCGGCGCCATGGCGGCGGCGGCGGCGGAGGAGGCCCGGGTGTTGGCCTGGCTGCGCGGCCCGGCGGCGGCGGGGCCCGGCGGCCCCGAGCTCTCCGCCTACGTGTCCGAGCTGGCGGCGCTGGGGCTGGCGGAGCTGGGCCGGGAGCCGGCGCGGCTGGCGGCGGAGCGGGCGCGGGTCGGGGCGGAGACGCGCCGCTTGGCCTTCGAGCACTACCGGGCCTTCATCCGCTCCGCCGAGTGCACCGGCCGCGCCGGCCGCGGCTTCGGCGGCATCGAGAGCCGCCTCGGCAGTCTGCTGGGCCGCCTGCCCGCCCTCCAGGACGCCTGCCGGTGCGGGGACGGGCACCGGGGCTGCGGGGGTACCCGGGGCGGGGGACGGGCACCGGGGCGGCAGGGGAACCGGGGACGGGGACCGGGACGGCGGGGGCACCGGGAATGGGGACGTGGGACGGGGACCGGGGCGGCGGGGGCACCGGGGTTGGGGACGTGGGACGGGGACCGGGGCGGCGGGGGCACCGGGAATGGGGACGTGGGACGGGGACCGGGGCGGCGGGGGCACCGGGGTTGGGGACGTGGGACGGGGACCGGGGCGGCGGGGGACGGGGACTGCAGCACCGGGAGCACCGGGGATGAGGGACGGTGGGTGGTGGGGGCACCCGGGCAGAGGACGGAGTAGCGGGAGCACCCGAGGATGGGGGACGGGGCAGCGGGGGCACCCGGGGCGGGGAAGGCACGGGTGGAAATTGCGGGGGGAGAGCAGAAAGGATGGGATATGGGGTGAGTTTGGGACAGGGTCTGAGGGTGCAGGAGCAGCCAGGAGGGCAGGGGAGCCCGGGGGGGTGAGAGGGGCCCTGGTGCTGGGCCCAGTAAGGATTGGGGCTGGCTGGGACTGGGGGCAGAGGCAGGACTGGGAGGGGGCCCTGAATGGTGCTGAAGAGAGGCTGGCAGGCGGGAGGGTCCCAGGGTCCCCCCGATGCCGGGGGGAGCCTCACACTGATCCCCTCCCGATCACGCAGGAACTTCATGCGCGATGCCGAGGAGATCGCCTGCAGCCGGCGCATGAACAGCCTGACGCTGAACCGGCACACGGAGATCCTGGAGATCCTGGAGATCCCACAGCTCATGGACACTTGCGTCCGCAACGGCTACTACGAGGAGGCGCTGGAGCTCGCCGCCTACGTGCGCCGGCTGGAGAGGAAGCACAGCAGCATCCCCGTGATCCAGGTAGGCACCGCTCTGCCCTGCGGCCGCCCCACACCTGGCCCCCGCGGCTGAGGCCTCTCTCCTGCCCCAGGGCATCGTGGACGAGGTGCGACAGTCCGCCCAGCTGATGCTGAACCAGCTCATCCAGCAGCTCCGCACCAACATCCAGCTGCCGGCCTGCCTGCGGGTCATCGGCTACCTGCGGCGCATGGACGTCTTCACGGAGGCCGAACTGCGCATCAAGTTCCTGCAGGCGCGGGATGCCTGGCTGCACTCCATCCAGGCCTCCATCCCCGATGATGACCCCTACTTCCACATCACCAAGACCATCGAGGCCTGCCGCGTCCACCTCTTCGACATTATCACCCAGTATCGCGCCATATTCTCCGATGAGGAGCCGCTCCTGCCCCCCGAGGGGCAGGCCCTCAATGAGGGGGCCATCTTCCACGGCTGGGTGCTGCAGAAGGTCTCCGAGTTCCTGCAGACGCTGGAGCGCGATCTCCGGCGCGGGGTGGGTGGCCGCCTGGACTCGCTGCTGGGGCAGTGCATGTACTTCGGCCTCTCCTTCAGCAGGGTGGGGGCCGATTTCCGTGGGCAGCTGGCCCCCCTCTTCCAGCGCGTGGCTGCCGCCGCTTTTGGGAAGGCGGTGGAGGAGGCAGTGGAGAAGTTTCGAGAGGAGATGAATTCCTACACGCTCATCTCCGCCCCGGCCGTCCTGGGGGGCAGCGCAGGGGTGCCGGTGCCCACAGCCCAGCCGGGGACGCTGCAGCCACCCATGGTGCTGCTGGACTTCCCACCCCTCGCCTGCTTCCTCAACGGCCTCCTCGTCGCCTTCAATGACCTGCGGCTCTGCTGCCCCGTCGCCCTGGCCCAAGACGTCACCACCTGCCTGGAGAACGCACTCAGTGAGGTGAGGCGCTGGGGGACAGAGCTCTGCCTTGTCACGGGAGGACATGGGGATGGGCTCGCCCTGCCCTGAGTATTCCTAGGGCAGAATCATGCAGGTTGGAAAAGACCTTTAAGATCATCAAGCCCAACCATTAACCCAGCCCTGCCAAGCCCACTGCTAAACCATGTCCCCAAGCACCACATCTACATGTCCTTTAAATACCCCCAGGGATGGTGACTCCACCACTTCCCTGGGCAGCCTGTTCCAGTGCTTGACAACCCTTTCAGGGAAGAAATTTTCCCAAATATCCAATCTAAACCTCCCCTGATGCAGCTTGAGGCCGTTTCCTCTCGTCCTATCGCTTGTTACTTGGGAGAAGAGACCAACCCCCACCTCACCACAACCTCCTTTCAGGCAGTTGCAGAGAGCGATAAGGTCTCCCCTCAGGCTCCTCTTCTCCAGGCTAAACCCCCCCAGCTCCCTCAGCCGCTCCCCATCACACTTGTTCTGCAGACCCTTCCCCAGCTCCATTGCCCTTCTCTGGACACGCTCCAGCACCTCCATGTCCTTCTTGTCCCGAGGGGCCCAGAACTGAACACAGGATTTGAGGTGCGGCCTCACCAGTGCCGAGCACAGGGGCACCATCCCTGCCCTGCTCCTGCTGGCCACACTCTTGCTGATACAAGCCAGGATGCCGTTGGCCACCTGGGCACACTGCTGGCTCGTGTTCAGCCGGCTGTCAGCCAGCACCCCCAGGGCCTTCTCCACCCAGGCAGCTTTCCAGCCACTCTTCCCCAAGCCTGTAGTGTTGCCTGGGGTTGTTGTGACCAAGGTGCAGGACCCGGCACTGAGCCTTGTTGAACCTTGTATAAATGGCCTGGCACTGTGGGAGAGGAGCGGCTGTTTCATACGTGGGGTTGTCTGTGGGGAATATTAATGACTCTCTGGGGAATTAACAATTCTGCTTTTTGCTCCAGGTGACCAAAACCATCCTGGCCTTCCACCGTGCAGAGGAGGCGGCTTTCAGCGGGCGGGAGCAGGAGCTCTTTGACCAGTTCTGCATGGCTTTCCTGGAAGACCTGCTGCCCTACCTGAACCGCTGCCTCCAGGTCCTCTTTCCCCCGGCGCAGATCGCGCAGGCACTGGGTGAGACCCCGGGGGCTTGTGGCTCCTGCCCTGCAAGACATGCTGGGTCCTGTCTGCTGTTGGCACCTCTGTGGGGGTTTCCCACTGCCCCGGGCCCGCCCTGAGCCCCTTCTCCCTGTCCAACAGGCGTCCCCCCAACCCAGCTGCAGCGCTTCGGCCGCCTGGGCCGCATTGACGTGGTCGCTCTCAGGGAGCCACTGGCTTTCCTCCTGCCGGAGCCTGCCCAGGAGAACGCCCCGTGCCCGGAGAGGGAAGAGGTGGCCGTTCCGGGGGAACCCCTGCCTGCAGAGGAGCAGGAGAAACCCCCCGGCGGGGCTTTGCTGCCAGACGTCCCGATGGCCATGGGGTAGCAGGGCTGGGCTGGGCTCTGTCACCCCGAGACCCCCCCCATCCCTTGGGAGTAAAGCAGCCCCCGGCTGCTGCCCGCCCCCCTGCCCGCAGGCCCCCATTCCCGTACTCCTGCCCATCTCCCCCCTTCCTGCACCCCTTCCCACACCGATGCCCCCCCCCCCGCCGCCCGCACCGGGGCGTCCCGCCCGCCCCCCCCGTCCCGTCCTGTTCCCCCCCCGCTGCCCGCCCCGGGGGCGGTGCCGGCCTCCCGCCGCCAGGTGTCGCCCTCGCCTCCCGTCACCCCCCGCGGCCGCCGTGTCCGTGCGCGCGGCCCGGCCGGCATGGCGGCGGCGCTGGCGGCGGGGCGGCGGCTGGCGGCGGGGCGGGCCCGGGCGGGCCCCCCGGTGCGCGGGTGCGGGCAGGCGGCGGGCTGGGGCCGGCGGGAACGCTCCTACTGGCGGGCGCTGCGGCGGCGGGTGCTGGGCCCGCCCGCGCCGCCCTTCGCCGCCCCGTGCCAGGTGGGCGCCCCGGTGCTGCGCGCCGCCGCCGCCCCCGTGGCCCCGGAGCGGTTGGGCGGCCCCGAGCTGCGGGAGCTGGCGGAGGCGCTGGCGGCCGGGCTGCGCCGCGGGCCGTGCCTGGGGCTGAGCGCCCCGCAGCTGGGCGTGCCGCTGCGGGTGTTCGCCGCCGAGCTGCCCCCCGCCCGCTGCCGCCGGTACCCGCCGGCGCTGCGCCGCGCCCACCGCATCGAGCCCTTCCCGCTCCGCCTCCTCGTCAACCCCGCGCTCCGCGTCCTCGACGCCCGCCTCGTCACTGCCTCGGAGGGATGCGCCAGCCTCAAGGGCTTCTCCGCCTTCGTCCCGCGCCACTGGGCCGTCCACGTCTCCGGTAACGGGCCCCGCCTGCCCCCCCCCCCCGCCCCCCCACCCCGTCGCCCCCCGGGCCCGCTCCCCTGACCGCCTGCTCTCCCTGGCTGCAGGCGTGGACGAGCAGGGGCGGCCGGTGAGCTGGGAGGCGACGGGCTGGGCTGCCCGCATAGTCCAGCACGAGATGGACCACCTGGACGGGGTTCTCTACATCGACCGGATGGACCCCCGCACCTTCACCAACGTCAGCTGGATGGAGCTCCTCGACTGACGCCCGCCAACCCGCCCGCCGGCCACCACGGCGTCCCGCCTCGCCGGAGCAGAGCCGTGGCAAAGGCCCAGGCGTGCGCCGGGGCGCTTCCAGCGTGGTGCTGGGCGCTCACGGCCTGGTAAAAAGAATCAGCGCGGAGCCACGGCCCCGGCGGCTCCCGCTCAGCTTCACAGTGGCTAATACACACCGTGAGGACACAGTGTGGCTCCTGGACCTTCCTGCCCGCCTGCTCCCCGGCAGAGCCCGGCTCTCGCGCCTGGAATTATTTCATGGGTCTAGGAAGCAGGCCTTGCTGCCGGGGGGCTCCCTCTCTCCAGGACTCGTTTGGGGCCCAAGGTGCCAGGGGAGGTGCTGGGCGAGGGGCTCCGCCTGCGGGAGGGCAATGGGGCTGACCCTGGGACAGGGCAGGGGGACACAGCGGGGACAGTCACCCTCGGGGCTCATCCCCATGCCAGGAGCTGGGCCGAGCACCACGTGCTCTGGGGGAGCAAAACCCTGAGTACCCCCCACTTCCCTGCCATGGGGGCCAATCCCTCTCTGGGCCAGCTGGAGTTTGGGGAGCTCCGCACCCCTGCCCAGGACAGGCAGGGTGGGAGCCCCCAGCCCTCGGGCAGCATGTTACCGAGGGGGCGGGCTGGGGGCCCCTCGTGCGGTCAGAGCCTCAGGGAGGGGCCGGGCAGTGGCTGAAGCATTTGGATTGTTTTTATTTTCATATAAACAAGACAGAACCCAAAGCAGCATTAATTTAAAAAATAAAAAAAACGAAAGAGCAGGAAGAAGAGTGGGGCACAGCTCGAGGGGGGGGCACCCAGCCGCCCAGGCCCCCCCAGGTAGTGTCAGGCCCCCCCCAGGCCATGCTCCCCGTGCCCCACCGGGTGCTGCAGTGCAATGGGGTGAGTCGTGAGCGGAAGATGAACCTATTTTTTTTTTTGGCACAGCCGGCGCGGCGGGTGGGGGAGCACACAGGGGGGACCCTGCCGCCCCAGCCCTGCGCCCCCTCGACCCCCACCCACCCACCCACCCTTAACCTTCCTGTCCGAAATCCTCCGTGAATTTCTTCACCTTCAGGAGATCATCGGCATTCACGGTGGGGCGGGTGGTGGCCAGCGAGCGCAGCATGTCGGACTGCAACACAGACATTGGGTGGGCAGCTGAGACCAGGCGCTGGGGGCAGGGGGTGGCAGGGGGTAGGGACACCCCCCCCCTCCCCCCCGGCAGTGCCAGCTCTGCCCGTCCGGGTGGGCTCTGGGGCTGCCGCCATGGGCTGGGTGCTGCACCCCGGGGGGGGGCCAGGCGCTGGCACCTGTGCCCCACAGCAGCACCCACCCTGTGGGTGGGAGCTGCTCGGAGGACCCAAGGCCCTCATCACCCCGGGGGGGTTCCCCTCGGGGAGCGAGGAGCTGTGCCCACCCGCAGGAGCCACAGCCCTGCCCTGGAGCCAGGCGGCTGCGCTGGAGGAGGGCGGGGAACCAGCAGGGCCGGGGCCGCAGCATTGCTGCGCCAGCCTCCGCCCAGCAGGACAGGTGCTCAGCCCCGCATCGCGGCAGTGGCACTCACCATGCAGACGATGGGCTCCATCAGCTTGTCGCTGGGCACCTCCATCCAGGTCATTTCAGTGGCGCCCGGATCGCCGGGCGAGCACGGCGTCAGGAGGTCGTCCACGAAGGCGCCGGGGGTGGTGCGGGAGGGACCGCGGACCTGCGCAGAGCACGGCGCTCACGGGTAGGATGCGGGGGGGCCACGGAACCCGCGCAGACCCCCGCCCTCCGCTCCGGGAGCAGCTCCCTGCTCACCTTCTTGAAGTGCGTGGCCGACTGCACCTTGCGGACAGGCTGCATCAGGGCATCCCGCACGATGATGCTGATGTCGGCCCCTGAGTAGCCGTCCGTTTTCTGGGCCAGCTCCTGGATGTTGGCCTCCGTCAGGCAGTGTGGGGTGTTGCCCAGGTGCAGCTTGAACATCTGGGCCCGGGCCGCCTCCTCAGGCAGCGGGATGTAGATGCGCTTCTCGAACCTGCGGGCAGTGCAGGCAGGTGCAGGAGGTGAGCCCCACGCTGCCAGACCCTGCCGGGGATGGCCCCGCGCGGCCGGGGCAGGGCAGGAGTCGGGTCCCGCTCACCTTCTCCTGATGGCCGAGTCCAGCACCCAGGGTATGTTGGTGGCACCCAGCACCAGGATCCCATCACTGCTGTTCCCCACACCTGCCCCGAGACACAACGGGCAGTTCAGAGCGATCCCCAGGGAACCACGGGACATGGGCAGCTTCTCCCCCACCTGCCCGCCCTGTCCTCCCCGCACTGGCTTGTCCCCACTCACCCTGCATCTGCACCAGGAACTCCGTCTTGATGCGCCGGGCTGCCTCGCTCTCGTTCTCGTTGCGGGATCCACACAGCGAGTCCACCTCATCGATGAAGATGATGGAGGGTTTGTGCTGCCTCGCCAGCTCAAAGAGGTTCTTCACCAGCCTAGGCACAAAGGCAGGGGCTGGGGTGCCCGCTCCGGGACCCTCCGCAGCACTGACATCACCCAGAGCCCACGACAGTCCAGGGCGAGAAGCCCCGCGCACCACCAGCTCCTCCTGCCCCTGCCCGCCCCCGCAACCCCGCGCTAACGGGTTTCACCGATGCTGGTGGCTCCCCAGCCCCAGCTGGAGCTCCGGCACTGCCGGCCTGGCCAGCGGGGATGCCGGGAGCCAGCCTGCAGCAGCCACGCCTCCCTGCGCCAGCTTACTTCTCGCTCTCTCCCAGCCACTTCGACATCAGGTCCGAGGAGGACACAGAGAAGAAGGTAGAGTTGTTGGCTTCGGTGGCCACGGCCTTGGCCAAGTAGGACTTGCCGGTGCCAGGGGGCCCGAAGAGCAGGATCCCTCGCCACGGCGTGCGCTTCCCTGCGACAGAGGCCAGTGTCACCGCTCCCCCTTCCCCGTGCGGGCCTGCAGGGACATGCGTCCCCACTGCTCGGGGTCACCTCGTGGGAGCACGCGCTTGCCCCGGCTGCCACGGCCCTCACCGGTGAACAAGTGCGGGAACTTGATGGGCAGGATCACGGCTTCCTTCAGGGCTTCCTTAGCTCCCTCCAGGCCGGCCACGTCACTCCACCGCACGTTGGGCTTCTCCATCATGATGGCACCTGCGAGGGGGCGGCTCTGCTCACGCGGCCCCATGGGGACCGGCACCGCACTCCCGATGTCTGCCGAGAGCCGGGAGGGGCAGAGCCCCGGCCCTTCCCACACCTCTGCCCCACCAAACCCCCCACCCACACCAACCCCGCTGCCCCTCGGCACGCAGCACGCCATGGGGGCTCCCCTGGGCCCCCTCCCCACAGCCACCCCTCGCAACGGCCGCTCAGGAATCCCTCGGTGACCCCCGCAGCCAGCCAGCACAACCGCGGGCGCCGTGGCCGCCGCAGCCCCTCACCCATCAGCTGCTCCTGCAGCTTCTTCTTCTCGGGGTTCTCGCCCTCGCTGTCGCTGTCGCTCCTGGGGAGAAGGGACAGGGGTCAGGCAAGGGACCGGCGCGGTGCGGCAGCGGGGCCCTGGCAGCTCCGCCGTCGAGCGGGGGGGGTCCCCCCGGCCCCACGCACCCCTTGTTGTCATTCTGGGACTCTTTGACCGGTTTCTTGCCCTGCTTGTCCTTGCTGCGCAGGTACTCCTTCAGCTTCTCCGCCCGGTCCAGGTACTGCATGCACTTGGCTCGGATGCTCTCCTTCGCCTTGTCGCTGTGAGCCTCATCTGCAGAGACCCTCCACACGTGTTAACCGCGGCCCCGCGCCCCAACCAGCGACCCCGGGGCCACCTCCCGAGCCCCCCCGCCCCGAGCCCCCCGGGCCGTGACCGGTGACACCGGCCCCGTCTCACATTTGATGGCGTGTAGGAAGTACTCGACGGCGTGCTGGTACAGCCGCAGCGCCTCCTCGTAGTTCTTGGCCTTGTCCTCCTCGGTGGCTTTGGTGACCAGGTCGATGGCTTTCTGGCAGGGGGGAGGGAGGGCACGGCGCCGTCACCGCCGGGGAGCAGCACCGGGACCGGCACCGGGGCCGGGGCACGACGAGGCCCGAGGGGGCCGGGGCTGCGGGCACCGGGGCCCCGCCGCAGCGCCCGGCGGGACCCTCCTCCCCCGCTCCCCGCCGCCCCGGCCGGGCCGAGGCCGCCCGAGCGGGGCCTGGCACCGGGGCCGGGCGAGGCCTTCAGCCCCGCGGCGGGAGGAGGCCCCGCGGGGCGCCGGGGCGGGGAGCGGGCCCCGGGCCCCGGCAGCGCCCCCCGCCCCGCCCCGCCCCGCCCCGCCCTACCTGCAGGGTGGACGTTGTCATCTCATCGCCCGGTGTCGCCGCTCCTGGCGCGGCCCGGCCCGGCGGCGGCGGCGGCGGCGGCGGCGGGGCCCGCGGGACCGGCCGCCACTGCGGCTGTGCGCGACAGCGCCCCCTGGCGGGCCCCGCCGGGCCCCGCGCCGCGGGGCGGGGCCGGCAAGGGACACGCCCCCCTCCCCGCAGGCCCAGCCACGCCCCTCGGCGCGCGAGGGCGGGAGCGGCCCTACGCGGCTGTGTGCACACCCAGACCCCCCCAACACCGGGGGGGGTGTGTGTGTGTGTGTGCACCCCTACAGACACCCCTACAGACACCCCTACAGACACCCCTACAGACGACAGACACCCCTACAGACATCCCTACAGACAGACACACACCCCTACAGACACCCCTACACACCCCTACAGGCAGACAGACACCCCTACAGACACACACCCCTACAGACATCCCTACAGACAGACACACAGCCCTACAGACACCCCTACACACCCCTACAGGCAGACAGACACCCCTACAGACACACACACCTACAGACAGACACCCCTACAGATGACAGACACCCCTACAGACACCCCTACAGACAGACACACACCCCTACACACACCCCTACACACACCCCTACAGACAGACAGACACCCCTACAGATGACAGAGACACCCCTACAGACAGACACACACCCCTACAGACACCCCTAAACACACCCCTACAGACAGACAGACACCCCTACAGACAGACACCCCTACAGATGACAGACACACACCCCTACAGACACCCCTACACACCCCTACAGGCAGACAGACACCCCTACAGACACACACCCCTACAGACATCCCTACAGACAGACACACAGCCCTACAGACACCCCTACACACCCCTACAGGCAGACAGACACCCCTACAGACACACACCCCTACAGACAGACACCCCTACAGATGACAGACACCCCTACAGACACCCCTACAGACAGACACACACCCCTACACACACCCCTACACACACCCCTACACACACCCCTACAGACAGACAGACACCCCTACAGATGACAGACAGACACCCCTACAGACACCCCTACAGACAGACACACACCCCTACACACACCCCTACACACACCCCTACAGACAGACAGACACCCCTACAGATGACAGACAGACACCCCTACAGACACCCCTACAGACAGACACACACCCCTACACACACCCCTAAACACACCCCTACAGACAGACAGACACCCCTACAGACAGACACCCCTACAGATGACAGACACACACCCCTACAGACACCCCTACAGACGACAGACACCCCTACAGACATCCCTACAGACAGACACACACCCCTACAGACACCCCTACACACCCCTACAGGCAGACAGACACCCCTACAGACACACACCCCTACAGACAGACACCCCTACAGATGACAGACACCCCTACAGACACCCCTACAGACAGACACACACCCCTACACACACCCCTACAGATGACAGACAGACACCCCTACAGACACCCCTAAACACACCCCTACAGACAGACAGACACCCCTACAGACAGACACCCCTACAGATGACAGACACACACCCCTACAGACACCCCTACAGACAGACACACACCCCTACAGACACCCCTACACACCCCTACAGGCAGACAGACATCCCTACAGACACACACCCCTACAGACACCCTTACACACCCCTACAGACAGACACACACCCCTACAGACGACAGACACCCCTACAGACACCCCTACAGACAGACACACACCCCTACAGACACCCCTACACACCCCTACAGGCAGACAGACACCCCTACAGACAGACACCCCTACAGACATCCCTACAGACACACACCCCTACAGACACCCCTACACACCCCTACAGACAGACACACACCCCTACAGACGACAGACACCCCTACAGACATCCCTACAGACAGACACACACCCCTACACACACCCGTACAGACACCCCTACAGACAGACACCCCTACAGACAGACACACAGCCCTACAGACATCCCTACAGACAGACCCTCCTACAGACACACACCCAACGACAGACACCCCTGCAGACAGACACCCCGATGTGTGTGGGTGTGGGTGTGCGCACACCTCCCAGCCCGTGTGCGCAGGCGCACCGCCCAGCCACACCCGCGTACCCCCCTATCCCCTGCACCCCCGTGTGCACACCCACAGCGCGCACAGTGCACACCCGCACCCCCCAACCACCTGTATGCGCTGCCCTCGTGTCCGCACACCCCTACAAACGCCCCTACGTGTGCGTGCGCACAGGCGCGGCGGCTCCCCCCACCCACACCACGTACCACCTGTGCGCACACCCACGCACGTGTACAGTGTACGCCTGCACACCCCCCGCCCCAGCCGGGGGTCCCCAGGCCGGCAGCAGCCCCTCGGGTGACCCAGCCCCGCTCCAGCTCGGTGCCGGAGGGGACTGGCACCAGTGTCACCCACTGGGCAACACCCGAGGGGAGTGGGCTGCCTGCCGCTGACCCCCACCCTGGCCGTGCACCCCCCAACTACCCGCGGGTGTCCGTGCCCCCCTGAGCCGAGCTGGCCCCACTGCTCCCACCACAAGAGACACCCCCCCCCCCAGCACCCCCCGGCCCTGTGCCAGGCCCTGCCCAGTGTGTCCCAGTCCCATACTGGGCAGCCCAAGCCTGCCATTCCCTGGCCCGCGCTGTACTGGGAATGACCTGCCCTCCCAGGGGCGCCCACAGCCCCCCCACCACAGCCCGGGCATCCCCAGAGCGACACTCGGAGACCCCAGAAAAGGCAATCTGATATAAATAGCGATTTACAAAGAATACAAAAATAGAAGGGGCGTGCGGCGCCCGGGGCCGGGGCGGGGGACCTGTAGTGCTTGTGCGCGAGCCACGACGCGGGGCCGGGGGTCCGGCCCCCCACGGCCCCCCACGGCCCCCAGCCGGCGCAGCCCCACGGGAAGCAGAAAAATGTGCAGAGGAGTTTGGCTGAGGGGAGGCCCCGGGGGGGTCCCCCCGCTCCCCCCGTGCCCAGGGATCCCCCTGGCACCCCCAGGGTGTGGGAGCTGCCCCCCCCCGGGGGGGGGGGGGGGGAAGGGAAAGTACAAAAAGCAAAAGTGCATCAATCTACACGTCCTGCCCCAAACCCGCAGGGGCCTGCGAGCCCCCCCGGCAGCGTGGGGCAGCTCCCAGGGAGGGGGCGCAGGCTGCAGCGGCCGGGGGGGCCATGGGGCAGCGCAGCTCGGGGGGCGGCAGCCCCGGGGGGGCTCCCCCGGCAGCCTCAGCCCAGGGCAGCAGAGACTCAACGTTTGTTTTCTGGCTTTGGGAGGTTTGGGGGCTCGCTGCTGCGCCATACCCCAGCCCTGCAGGCAGCAGCGGGGGGCACGGGGGGGCTGACCCCCTGCCCGCACCCCAGGACATGCCGCAGCGACGAGCACCCCGGGGCAGCCCCTTTTGTACCAGTGCGTGCCCCCAGTAAGACAAGTGTGTGTCCCCCACCCTGAGTGGGGCAAGGGGACCCCGTGATGCAGCAATGGGGGCAGAGGGGGGGGTCTCATGGCCCAAGCCCCATCCCATGCAGGGACAACGTCACCCCCCCTTTGGGGGGAGCCCCAAGGCAGGGAGGGTGCTGGCTCCCCAAGACGTGGGTGGGGGGAGCACCGGGGCTCCCCCGAGCTTCAGGACCAGGCTCGCCCCGCTCCCAAGGCACAGGCGGTGAGATCAGCGATGGCTTCAGGCCCGGGGGGATTAAAGCTGGTGTCTGTGCCCTGGCCCCCACCTGGCACCGAGGGGGCCAGGACCGCTGGTGTGGAGCAGGAGAGGCTCACCCACTCCTGGGGCGGCCCCCCTGCCATATCCCCGGCGGCTCTCAGGGCAGCGAGTCCCAGCCCCGGCAAGGCACTGGTGGGGCAGGAGGGGCTGGGGGGGTCCCTCCGCTTTCCCCAGCTGGTTTGTGATGGGGGGAGGCGGGCGGGGGCCGGGGCCGCCTACGCCAGCAGCCCCATACGGGTGACTTTGGCCGAGAGGAAGGTGTGCAGGATGAAGACGATGGGCTTGGGGCAGGAGTGCAGGTCCAGCGCCTGAGGGGGGAAGATGGAGAGTGGCGTCAGCGCCCCCACCAGCACACCAAACCCCACGGGGGGCACCGGGGGTCTCGCAGTTGGACCTGGGGGCTCCCAACCAGTGGTACCCAGCGGGTCCAGGCAGCCATGATGCTGCAGGGATGGAGGGAAGCAGGAGCCACTCCTGGAGGAAGAACCCCCCCAAATCACAGGGTGAGCCCGGCTGCCCCCTCCTCACCAGCTCCCCCTCGGGGCCCCCGAAGTCCAGGTAGAGGGTCCTGATGCCGTCGTCTGCCGACATCTTCAGCTTCTCGTAGGGGTAGTGGAAGAGGACGCTGCCGCCTGGCTCCTCCCGGCAGATGGTGAAGCCACCCTCGTAGTGGATGGAGAGCTGCACCTCCTGCCCGCCCAGCGTGCAGCCTGCGGGCACAGGCAGGGCTCAGCCCCCGCTGCCCACGAGACCCCCTGGATCAGGGGTCCCCGCCGGGCTGCCCAGGTCCCGCTGCACCCCAGAGCCCCAGGAGGGAAGAGGGGAGCTGCGAGGGTCCCCCTCCCCCAGCACTCACCCACAGACACCTCCTTGATCAGCTCGGCGGCGGCGTGGCAGCCCTGCACGAGAACGCGGGTCCAGGAGGAGAGGTCCCGGTGGGTCTCCACACGGAAGACATGCATTTCCACACCCTGCCGAGAGCCCGTCCGGGTGGCGAAGGTGAGCTCCGAGCCCAGGGCAGGCGAGCGGCGGCCCGAGCCCGAGTGGACCAGCCTGGAACGGGGAGGGAGAGGCGGAGGGGGGGTCAGAGGCACGATGGCAGTGCCAGCACCACGCTGCCCCATGCCCATCGGCATTTCGGGGCCTCCCTCACTGCTCCGCCGGGAGGCAGAGCCAAGATGTGAGCGGAGGAGCCGGATGCGGCCGAGGGGAGGTGGTCCCCGGAGCATGCAGGTGGATGGATCCAGCCCACCTGGTAGCCACCAGCGGGTAGCTGTGGCAGGGGGAGGCCCAGGCGTCCCTGGTCCAGGGCATGCCATCGTACAGTAGCAGGTCCTTCTCTGTCACCGCCATGAGGACCGGCCGCCACTGCTGCCGCCCTCCGTCCAGGCGCGCCTGGAAGAGACGGTGAGGGTCACTGGGGGTGGCAGGCACCCACCGCCGCGCGGGCACCCTGCTCCCTGCACCCGTGTCCAGGCTGACCCTGAGGCAGCAGCTCCACACGGCCAGGCTCTCGGCAGCGTCCACGTAAAGCTGTACAAGGCGCCGCCAAGGGCGGCTGTCCCGGAAAGCCGAGCCGGGAGCAGCCCCCGGGGGATCCCACTGCTGGGGCCGAGCTCACCGCAGTGCCCAGGCAGGCTGTGGCTCTCAAGCAGTGAATTCGTGAGCAAGGGGGTGACGAGTGTCTCCAGCCAGGAAATCCCAGCAGGAGAGAGGGCTGAGGGCACGGGAAGCACTGCCTTCACCAGGGTGCAGCCGGCCAGGGCACAGGAGAGCAGCCGAGCCCGGTGCCCAGGCTGGTGGCAGGGCTCTCCAGCAGCTGCGCAGCTGCAACCACAGCCCCATCAGCGCTGCCATCCCCGGGGATGGTGCTGGGCAGCGCCTGTCCGCAGAGCAGCATCTTTGGCACAGCGCCGGCAGCACGTACCTGCTCGGCCAGCCAGGCGATGTGCTTCACCTCCCTGCCGCCGGCTGCGGCGCCGCCGGTGCCCAGCATGGCGTTGAGCTCAGCAAGGACCTGGGGGAGCAGGGCGGTGATGTTGGCGTGCAGGGCCATGAACCAGGAGTGTGCCGTCGCCGTGTCCTTGCAGCGCAGGATCAGGGTGTTCCTGCTGTCTGGCGAGTGCAGCTCGATCAGCCTACAAGGGGACGCAGCGCTGGGTGGGACAGGAACGGCGGCGCCTGGCTGAGCGTGCCCCTGCCCGTGCCCAGCCTGGCAAACTGGCCACACTGGTTTGGGGCTCTGGCCATGCCAGGGAGGCACCAGCACAGCCCGACACCAGCCTTGCCAGCAGGCAAAGCCAGGGGGATTTGCAGGGCCCCCCCTTTCCATAGGCAGGAAAGGCTACCAGCCGCCCTGGGGGGAGCACAGCACTGCCCCGGCCTCAGCCAAACCCCCCCGGACTTTCCTTTAATGGCTCAGCGGGGGAAGCAGGAGGTCATGGCCACGGCGAGGGGCAGCACCCAGCCCCATCCCGGGGGTCCAGCGGGAGCGGGGTCCCACACGCCGGCAACCACTTGGGGCTTGGCGGGAGGTGGGGGGCGCAGGCAGCCCCTGCCCTCACCTGTTCTCCAGGTCGGGCATGCTGAGGTTCCTGGCGGCGAAGCACATCTTCAGGGGGATCACCTTGCGGTCACGGGAGCCCTGGTGCTGGGGGGAGCCTGAGTCCTCGCTGCCGCTCAGGCTGGGTGACTGCGGGGCGGCCCCCTCCCACGGCAGGTCTGACACCAGCGAGGGCTTCTTGATGTAGGGGGTCACCTCCCGCATGAACTTCACTGGGGAGGGAGCGGGGAGACAGGTTAGGGCTGGACAGGGACCTTACACCCCTATGCTGCAGCTCTGCGCCCCAGGGACGCTCTGACCACGGGGATGCCTTTGTGTCGTTCCCCCCTCCAACACGCATGGGGTCTTGGCCAGCCCTGGGGGGCTGCAGGACCTCCCCCAGCACAGCCCATGCCCCAGGGAGCTGAACTCACCCCCTGGCCTTATGCTGCAGGCAGCAGGCAAAGGAAAGGCAGCAGGAAAGGGGGGACCCTGCCTTCCCACCCCGGGGGTACGGCAGCCCCGGAGAGCCCTGGGGACCAGGGCACAGCCCGGAGGGTCGCAGCCTGCCCCGAGGTGGAGACGTCCCAAGTAAAGGACAGGCGCTGGTGGCTCATCCCCACTGCCGGCAGCCGGCGCGGGCGTAGGAAAGGGAAGGCGGCGCAGCACAATGGGGCTGGGCAGGAGGTCAGGCTGCAGCCCATCCTGAGCCGCCCTGGCCGCCGCGCTGCGAGGACAGCACCGGCCAAGTTTCCAGTGCCACAGGCGCTGACGGCAGGCTGACCCCGCGCTGCTGCTCACGCCTGCCAGCAGCCTGCCTCCGCTCCGGCAGGACGAGAAGGAGGAGGAGGAGAAGGGTTTGCAGCCAGGACATCCCGGCTCTGCGCTCCTCTCCAGGCCAGGCAGGAAGGAAGGAGGCACTGACTCGTATTCCCCAGGACTGTCCCTCCCTGAGCACCACCCAAGCCCAGCCAAAACAGAGCCCCAGCGAGGCGCCAGCACCCCGGAGCCCATCCCAGCTCCGGACGGGGTGAGCAGGAGCTGGGGAGCCTGGCTCATCCAGCCTGCGGTGCTGCCGTGGGCTCACCAGTGCCAGTGGCTACGCCAGCCCCACGCTTGGGGAAAGCCAATACCTTCAAGATGTCAGGGAGCGTCAGCGGAGCCGCCTGCCAGAGCGGGGATGAGGCCGTGCAGGACGGCACGCTCGGCCAGGCAGGAAAGCTGCAAGTGAGCGCTGACAGCGGCCTGGGACACGGCGCCTGCAGCCAGCGCTGGACCCCCGCCCGCTGCACTCCCCCCAGACACAGCTCCCTGGCCGGCACGCATGCCGTGAGAGAGCCGTGAGAGCCGCCTGCCTGCACCGAGCCCCAGCAGCCTGTCCCCGACGGAGGAATGGGCTGGGAACAGCAACATCCACATGCCCTGGGGCAGCGGGGAGTTAAAAACAAACAAAAAAAAAATCAAATAAGCTGTAATCTGCCAGGAAACAAAGCTCCCCCGCTGCTCGGGGAAAGAGGCCGCGTAGCTGGCACAACGCCGCACCGCAGCCAGGCCACCCGGCCCACCGGCGCTTTGCCGGAGCAGGAACGATGACAGCGGTGGGGCCCAGGTCCCGCTGCTATCCGCTCATGCCGCTGCTGGACCCTGCAGTCCCGTGGGCAGGCGTCTGCCGTGGCCCAGGGCTTGCCCGCTGCAAATCCCGCTGACGCCTGCCTGCAGCGTGGGCAGGAGGTGCCGGCAGGGATGGGGAGCGGGCAGGCCAGCCCCCAGCCCTCCCGCCAGATTTGCTGAGCTGAGCAGTGCAGCGGGGTGGGGACGTGCTGCCACGAGGCGTTTATCCTTATTGCAGGCAGCAAACGAGTTAATATTAGCCTCCCGCCGTGCTGATCCCAGGATTACTGCCGTCCCCACGCACCCCTAATCCCGCTGCCTAGCCGGGCAGGGCAGGGCAGCACCGCGGGGCAGCGGCAGGGGCGGCAGCTCCCGCTGTGGGGCCGCTCGGCAGCTGTTTGCCAGATGTGGGCACCCGCCTCTAGCCCTGGCCAAGAGCCTGGCACCCTCCAGCCAGCCCCCAGCAGGGCTCCAGCCCGCAGTGCCGGTGCCAACCTCTGCCGGGGCATGGTCGCCACCTCGCCGAAGACCAGGCTCACCACCGAGAGCTCCCAGAGCCAGGAGGGCGAGAGGCTGAGCCAGTGCCAGGGCGCTGCCGGAGGAGCGTGGGCTTGGCGGGGCCGCGGCCACGCTGATGGCTCTCGGCGGTGGCTGGGACCAGCCGGCAGCCGCTGCCAGGCTGCACCAGCTCAGCCACCGTAGGAAGCGTGGTCCGGCACCACGCAGATGCCCGGCACCGTGTCTGCCAGTGAGGACAGCAGCAAATCTGGCTCCCTGCTTTTTTGGGGATGCAGCTACGGCACATGCAGGAGCATGGAGCCCCCTATATCAGTGGGCACAAAACTGGCACCAGGGCAGTGGCACCTGCAACCATCTCTTCTGCTTCTGGTGAGCCGGCAGCCGGTGCACAGCCACCCCGGCACAGCCACTGCTGCCCCGCCTATGCGCTCACCACAAAGGAAACCCGGCTGCTGCCTGCACCCCTCGCCCGACCTGCCACAGGAAGGTGGCAGCTCCGGCTGCACAGCAACGCTGGGTTAGCACCGGCCTCACCGAGGCTGAGCCCCCCGCACGCTGCCCAGATGGCATCAGTCTGTCCTCGGGGCCAGAGACCCCTCCTGCCACCGGCACCCGTGGGGGGAAACACCGCAGAGCTTTCCCCGCGTTTGCACATGGGTCGGCTCTTGCAACCAGCCTTCCCCTTTGCCAGCCGCCAGGCCCGCCTGCCCGCCGGCCGGCAGCTCTGCCCACAGCTCCCCCAAGAAGCGGAAGGGCTCCCTTCCCCCAGGGTGCCGGAGCGTGCCATGCGCCCGCAGGCACCCCGGCAGGAAGGCGCCCAGCACGGGTCCCTGTGGCCAGACCCAGCGCCCAGGGCAGGGGCCCCCAGCCCCACCGGGGTGCCGGCACAGGGCTGGTGCTCCCACACTCCACCACCGGCCCCGGCAAAGCCCTGGCACCGGCCCGGGAGCCCTGCCTGCCAGGGTGGTTGCGCCTCCAGGGACTAGCGAGGACGGATGGGCCAGGGTGATAGAGGTCTTCCCCAGCTCCTCTCCAGGGCCAGCAGCCACTGGCCAGCACCCCGACGCCGGGTCCGGTGGGAAGGGAAGGGGCGGCTTCCGCAGCACCTGTGCCCGTGGCGGAAGCGAGGGACAAACAGGCCACGGGGCCGGAGCTCCTGGGGGAGAGGATCAAACGGGTGGGTGGTGCGAGATGGGAGCAGGGGGGAAGGACGCCGGGGGGAGGTGGCAAATCCGGCATAGGGGAGCCACGGGGACTCTCGCCGCCGCCTCTGATGGCGAATGCTGACTGCCGGGTGTTTAAGAGCCAAGCCCAATGCTGCAGCTCCACCTTGGCCCCCGCAGCCCCCCAGCTGTGGCCAAGCCACACAGAGCCACCCCGTGCCGGGTGCGGTCGTGCCGGGGAGCCCACCCGTCCGCCCTCGTGCCGGTGCAGCGTGCCGAGAGCAGGCGGGTGAGCGGGAGCGCCTGCCACTGGCGTCAGCCCAGCCCAGCCAGGCACAGGCGACCAAGCCCAGCGCCCGCTGGGCACCGCGTCCAAGGAGCGGCCACACGCGCCAGCGGACAGACGGCCTCACCGCGATACCGGGATGGTGCGTGCGGCACTGCTGACCTGCGTGGGCCACCCTGACCCACGGCACGGGGGGCTCGTGTCCTCGCCGCTGCCCAGGGCGCGGTGCCCCACGGCACGAGCCCCGTGCCGCACGCCACCGGGCCAGGCGGGTCCTGCCCGAGCTTGTCGGGCTGCTGGGAACAGGTCGGGCAGGAGCCGGCGGCTTTGCCGAGCCAGCCCCGAGCCAGCTGTACCGCGGGCACGGAGCCCACGGGGACACGGAGCCCACGGGGACACGGAGCCCACGGGGACACGGAGCCCACGGGGACATGGGAAGAGCCCAAACCAACCCCCCAGGGCCACCGCCCTCCCTGGGGAGACATGGGGCACAAGCCCCCACCCCGGGGGCTCCTGTCCCGGGGGAGGACGCCGCAGCAGGGGGACCCCAGCTCTGTCCTGGGGGGGACACGGTCAGCAGAGATGGCAAGAGGGGTCCCCGTCCTACCGCAACGAGGAGCACCCGGCTGGGGAGGGGACGCCCCGTCTCCGTCCCCGTCCCAAGCGGGGACGCACCGGGAGGCAGCACCGGGGACGGGGGTTTTGAGGGGGACGCACATACCGTGGCTGGGGTGTGGGGGAAGGAGCGGGGTCCCGCAACCGGAAAAGGGGCCCAAGGAGGGGTCCGGGAGCCCGGTGACAGCGGCAGAGGGGTGTCGGGAGACCCGGTAATGGGGCGGGGTGGGGGGGCACCCGGGAGGGGAGAGAGGGAGCACCGGGGGCCGGTACGGGGAGGGGGGAGGGGGTTAGCCGGTACCTTCG
Source organism: Morus bassanus (assembly GCA_031468815.1). Lineage (NCBI taxonomy): Eukaryota > Metazoa > Chordata > Aves > Suliformes > Sulidae > Morus > Morus bassanus. Next base: position 45,161,776 of record CM062573.1, on the reverse strand, counting down.
AGGATGACCTCCCTCCCGGCTCGCTTCAGCGCCTGGACGGCTTGATCGTGGGTGGCATCCCGGAGATCGACGCCGTTAACGGCGAGGATGGCGTCGCCCAACCGGAGCGCTCCGCTCCGTTCCGCCGCCAGCCCCGGGAAGATACGCGAGATGAGCACCGGCATACGGTTCTCCCGACCTCCCTTGATGCTGATACCGAGCCCTCCCGCCTCCGCCTTCACCACCCGCACCCTCCGCACGCAACCGGGCGCCGCCTCCGCGTTGCCGTTAACTACGCCGTTAAGCACCGCCGCTTCGCCGCTTCCCGGTTCCGCCGTCAGGCTCAACGCTTCACCGCTCAGCTCCGCCGCCACCCGCACCCAGCGTTCCCGCAGCAGCAGCTCCAACAGCCCCGCTTTGCAAGCGCGGGTCCACACGGCCATGCCGCCTCCGCCGCCGCCGCGCACCGGGAGAAGGGGCGGGGCCTGGAGGGGGCGGGGCCTATTCGCCACGCCCCCGCCCGCATGGCGCGCTGCGGTAGGCTCCGCGCTGCGGGAGAGGCGGGGTTAAGACACCCCTCCCCTCCCTCCGGCGTGACCAATCGGGAGGCCGCCGCTGCTGCGATTGGTCGCGCCGGAGGGAGGGGCAAGGAGGCCCCGCCCCGCGCCCTATTTCCCGCCCTATGCTTTATTTCCCGCCCCGCTCTCCATTTCCCGGACTTTGCCTAAAGCCCCGCTTAGTAAAGCTGCGCCTCGCGCTCCCTTGCCTAGCCTCTAAGGGACCTCTAGCCGTTCCTAGCGCCCGGATTTTCCCTCTCGGATCGAGAATGTCCACTGGGGTTCAAGGGGGGGTCCCCAAACCTTGCTCCCTCCAGGGAGGGTACCAGCACAAACTGGAAACAGCGTACTGGTGTTACTGGAAGGGCTGGAGGAGAAGGTGCCTGGCATACAGGTGCCAAGCACCGGCGATCGCTGTCCGTCTGTCCCTTCAGAGCCCGGCTCACTAGGGAAGGGGAGCGGCTGCTGGTGGGTGCGGGGAGAGAAGCCAACGTCGAGAGCCAGCGCTGCCCAGCGGAGCAGCCAGCGAAAAGGCGGGAGGATCCGGGGTGCCACCTTGTCCCTGCGGCCCTGGGAGGAAGGCTGGCACGGGCAGGGGAGCCCTACGAGGTGGCCACGTCCTCGTGGGCTCAGGCCAGCGCCAACTTGACATGCTGCTCCGACACCAGGGAACCCCGCAGGGCAAGGACAAAGCCTGAGCCCGCAGGCGTACAGAACAGCGGGGATTTATTCCTACAGCACCCTAGGAAAGCAACACGCACAGTTTCTGCGGCTGGAGCAGCGTGTTCTGCTCTCAGGTGCCAAATTTCTTCTGCTGGATGGGCAGCGGCAGCTGGGTCTTGATGTCCATGATGGGCCGCTCCACCATCACGAGGCAGTTCTCGTCCAGCAGATCTGCGAAGAGCAGGGGCTGCGGGGCAGGGAGCGGGCAGGAGATAAGAGTGCGGTGCTGGCCCTCCTCTGCCTCGGCTTGCCGGGCTTGGCCGCGCAGAGCTGCCCTGCAGCCAGCTCCAGCTTAGCCGTAAGCAGGGACGCTGCATAGGGCTGTGTGCTGCGGGAGCTGCCAGGCAATCGGAGCCCACGAGATCGCAGCAAGTGGCTGCACCGTGACAGGGACTGAAACCGAGTTCTGCTCTGCCGCTTGGGTGCCCGGCACTGGTACAGCACTGGGAGCAACTGGGCACAAGAGCACGTGAGGCCACAGGGACCACAGGTGCAGGGCACCCCCCTGGCACCCCTCCTCGACCCAGCACACGTCCAACACCACCATCACCCACCTGGAACTTCTTGCAGATCTTGAAGGCGTGGAGCTGCCGCTGCCTGGCGGTCTCCGGGAGCTGCTTCAGGGTGCTCTGGTTCATCAGGAGGGCACTGTTGTCTGGCAAGGGCTGCGAGGAGAGCGCACGGCACACATCAGCGCCCCCCAGACCACCGCTGCCTCGGTGCTGCGCAGCCCTCCCTCCACTCCCAGCTGGGACAGGGCCAGCCAGGCCGGGCAGGGGAGATGCTCTGGGTAGAAACAGAGCATCTACCGGGCACAAGGGCTCACCAGGGACTTGTCGAGGACGCAGAACATGTAGATGTCGTGGAGCAGGATGTGTGAGGGCTTCTTGGGGTTGAAGGTGATGTGGGTGATGGGCGAGTCCCTCTCTAGCCAGACCTTGTGCAGCCCGCAGTTCTGCACCATGCGGCTCCAGGTGGTGTACTCCTTCTTGGGGATGCTGAACTCAAACAGCTGGAGAGGCAGAAGAGGGAAATGGGGTGGCTCACAAGGGTCCTCCCTGGCATCGCCCCCACACCGGCGTGCGGGCGCCCTGTGCTCCAAGCCAGGCCGTGAGCGCTGCGTGGGGTCAGGCTCCTGCCAGGGACAGCAGGCAGCGAAGGCCAGCCGGGTCCCTGCGCCTGCCCGGAGGAGCGGCTCTCCTGCGGAGCGGCGCAGCCAGAAAGCCCCGAGGCCAGGGGGAGAGCCACAGGGAAGGGGCCAGGGCCACAAGGGGTGCAACCGAGAGAGCTCGTACCTGCTGGTCCGAGTAGGCGATAACAAGGTTGTTGGTGAGGGGGTGGATGGCGAGGGCCGTCACCGCGCAGCTGTACATGGGCACTGTGCAGTGGTGCTGCAAGGCAGGAGGGCGGCACGCTGATGGGGGCAACCAGGGCCACTTCCCACACACCTGCCCCCAGCCCTGCTCCAGGGATGCAGCGATCGCTTCGGGGAGGGGTCCCACGTGCTGAGCCCACCCTCACCCGGCTCCTCAAGGCAGGAGGGCAGCAGGGGTCCTTCCTGCAGCGCCCTCCGGCACCTGCCCCTACCTTGAAGCATTTCAGGTTGTAGATGTGGATTGCCCAGTCCCCGCCAACTGCAGCCAGCCACTGCCTGTCTGCACTCAACGCCAGCAGGTAAACGGCCTCGGGGGACCCTGTTGGAACACCCTCACCGGCTGTAACGGGTGCTCGGGTTTGCAAAGGCACAAGGAACCCCAGACCCAACACCAGGAGATCTCCGGACCCACACAGAATCATTAAGGTTGGAAAAGACCTCTAGGATCATCAAGTCCAACCACCACCCAACCCCCCCAGGCCTCCTAAACCATGTCCCCAAGCGCCACGGCTACACAGTTTTTGAACACCCCCAGGGACGGTGACTCCACCACCTCTCTGGGCAGCCTGTACCAGTGCCTGACCACTCTTCCTGCAAAGACATTTTTCCTAATATCCAATCTAAACCTCCCCTGGCGCAGTTTGAGGCCATTTCCTCGCGTCCTATCGCTTGTTGTTTGGGAGAAGAGACCAACCCCCACCTCACCACAACCTCCTTTCAGGGAGTTGTAGAGAGCGATAAGGTCTCCCCTCAGCCTCCTCTTCTCCAGGCTAAACCCCCCCAGCTCCCTCAGCTGCTCTTCATAAGACCTGTTCTCCAAGCACTCTCTTGACATCCCCCCTGCCAATCTGGGCGCCCTGCTCCCCTGCCCCTGTCAGGTGCGAGGGTGGCACAAACACAGGGCAGAGGCTGCCGCGGGGGAAGGACCCACACGCCCCAGGGCAGGAAAGAGGGGACGCGCTCGGCCCTGCACAGCCCTCTGCACCTGCAGCGGGGACGAGACTCGGAGCCCCGGGACATCCCAGCACCCCCCAGCTCCCCACCAGCCCGAACCTGAGGGCGGCTGAAGCGTGCGCAGGTGTTTGCAGCCTCCCGGCTCCAGCAGCTGGAGGACGTGGATGGAGCCTCGAGCGGAGGCAACGAACAGGCTGCCGGAGTCGGAGGAGAACTGGAGCTGGTAGGCCGGGAGCAGCAGCTTGGGCACTTCAGGGACCTTGAAGAGGGGAGAAATCAGGGCTGGCAGCCACCTACCACTGCCGCCCTCGCTCCCCGTGAGCAACGTTGGCCATGCCAGCGCCCCCCCGCGATGCCACAGCCACCCACCAGCCCTCCCCGGCAGCAGGGTGGCCCGTCACACTCCTCACCTTCTTGATACTGACACCATCACCCTCATATTGCACTCGGTAGAGGTGGAAGCGGGAGGCCGTGCAGTAGGCGACCCAGCTGCCGCAGGGCGAGACACAGCTGCAGTAGATGTGCTCTGGACCCTGGGAACACAGAGGGGCTGAGCTGGGCCCGCCAGGTCCTCCAGCAGCCTGGCACACGCAGCTCAGCCATCAGAGGGAGAGCGGAGGCTGCCGAGCCCCATCCTGCAGCAGGGCAGACACCAGGGCAGACCGTGGCCCCGGCTCAGCCCTACCTTGCTCTTGATCTGCACGAGGTGCTCAGGCATGCGGCACAAGGGAAGGACCTCACCGTCCTTTCCTGGGACAACAACAAACCACACAACGCATCAGTGGCAGTGGGGAAACTGCTCAGGTCCTGTCAAGCAGCTGGAGATCCCGGGCGAGTGCCTGAGGCAGAGCCCAGATCCTTCCCCAACCTCTCCCAACGCTGAGCTCCCCAGGGCCTGGCCCTGCTGCACTGGAAGCAGAAGCGCAGCCTCACGCCAGCTGCACAGCCCATACCCAAACACACACCGTGCTGGTAAACACAGCCCTGCCCATGGCCATCATGCCAGCGCAGGGCTGTGGTGAGGACAGGGCCCAGGCTAAACCACCCCTCCACTGCCCAAGCAGCAGGACAGGTCATGCCCAAAATCCTGCAGGTAGCACAGGGTCTGCCGCAGGGCTTGCACCAGAGAGCTGGGCCTTGCAACTCACCGGTCTCGTCGGTGGAGCCAAGTCTCCAGAGCTCCAGGTGCTGGGAGAACTGGAAGAGGAGCAGCCGGGCTTTTCTGGCGCAGGAGACGAGGCGTCGCTGCGTGCAGAAACGGGCAGACTGATGTGAACCCACAGCCTGGCAGACAGGGCTGAGCCAAAGCTGAAATGCCCTGGGGTGCCAAAGACTCCGGGGCGCGGGAGAGGAAGAACTGGGTCCCACGGGATGGGAGCCCAGAGATAGAGTCCCAGCAGGACCAGCAAGACAAGCTTGCAAACTTCTACTGCTTCACCCGCTCCACAGCAAGAGCCTTCAGACATGCCAGGGCCGGGGAGGGGACCCGGCGGGGCGGGGAGTGCCAGTCTTCTCCCGCAGGAAGAGCCAGCCCTGCCATAAGCGGCACTCACGTGGGGGAAAGTGAATTTGCGGAGTGCTGCGTCGTAGCCCTTCTTCTGCATCTTCTCCATCAGCGGGCGGATCACCAGCTGGGCGTCCAGGCCTGGAAGCCAAGCAGAGGTCAGCTGAACCGGTACCAGGGCGGGTGGAAGAGACCCAAGCCCTCCTTATGAAGGCACCCAGTCGTACCCCCGGAGATGAGAGCTGTCGAGCTGTGCGCCACAGCTCGCACGTCGTGGGTGTGATGCTGGAAGGGCTTTGTCCGCACCCAGCGTTTCTCCAGGCTGCCCATTTTCACTGGCAGCAGCTGAAACTGGTAGGTAGCCCCGGTCGAGGTGCCCACGATGATGCTGTCCTCCTCCTGGTGAGAGAAACGGGGACAGGGCTTGTGGGCGCAGAGCAGCAAGAAGGAGAGGGCAGCGCCGGGAGGCAGGCAGGGACCGGCAGCCTCACTCCCAGCCCTGCTCCTGCTGGCCCAAAGGCACCGAGCCAGGCAGCTCCCACCCAGGCGCCTCCGGCCCAGCACACGGGAGCCCCGACAGGCCCCAGCTGCCTCGGGGAGACTCAGGGGGACCTGCCTACCTCCGAGACGGCCAGCGAGAGGACAGACGAGGTGCTGACAGTGTGGGACTCCAGCAGCGTCCCTCGCTCCCAGTCCCAGAACTGCACCCTCCCAAAGGAATCCGAGGTGACGACGGTGCCGCTCGAGAGGAAGGCGATGCTCCACACGATGCACTCGCGCTTCACTTTCTGCACGTGGTAGTTCACCATGATCCTCTGGAGGGTTTGGCCTGAGAAAAGGGAAGGAGAGTTGGGGGTGGCATGGGGATCCCCCCAAAGCGCAGGGCAGTGTGGTGCTGATGGTCCCCGGGGCAGGATGGGCTCGCCTCCTGGGGCAGGACTTACCTGAGCAGACGTCGAGCACCCGGATGGTGTCAATGGAGCCGGCCACGATGTGAGTGTCCGACGGGTGCCAGGAGAGGCACAGGATGCGGCCTGCAGGGAACGAAGCTCCAGATGTGACCCTGTGGACTCGGAGCCCTTCGGTCACTGGGACGGACAGAGGGACAACGCTGCCGCAGCACCGAGTCCTCCAGACTCACCTTTCCGCCTGTCCAGGTTCCGCTCGAACTGGATCCCCCCGGGAACAACTTGGAAGAGCTTAACGGAGCCATCCTCACAGCCGATCTGCAGGAGGGTCGGGGTCAGCCCCAGCAGGACGGGCGGACCCTCTCCCTCCGCCGTCCCCACTCCGGGGCTGGGAGAGCCGTCCCGGTGCCGGTGGCACTCACCGCCAGCTGCGTGCCGCTACTGTTAGCCGCCATGCTCCAGATGGGCCCCCCGCAGCCGTCCACGGAGCGGGCCACGCACAGCCGGGCCAGGTCGTACTCGGTGATGTCCCCGCCGAGGCCAGCCCCGAAGAGCCGCTCTCCCGGTGCCCAGCACAGCGCTTCCACCGACCGGGCTTCATGCCCGGGGATCACCTAGGGAGGGACGCCCGTCACCTGCTGGACGGCCCGGCACGGACCGGTACAGCCCGGTAGGACCCGGCCCGGTCCGGTCCAGCCCAGTAGGATCCGGTGGGGCCCGGCCCGGTCCGGTCCAGGCCGGTAGGATCCGGTGGGGCCCGGTAGGACCCGGCCCGGTAGAGCCCAGTAGGACCCGGTAGACCCGGCCCGGTCCAGCCCGGTAGGGCCCGGTGGGGCCCAGCCCAGCCCAGCCCCCTCACCTTCTCCTGGAAGTAGTTAGCGGCGAAGTTGTAAACCTCGACGGCGCCGTCGGTGCGGGCCAGGGCCAGGCGGCTGCCCCGGGGCTGGCAGGCCAGGCAGCGCACGCCGGCCGGCACCAGGCCGAAGAACCGCACCCGGTGCACCTCGAACTCCCCCATCCCGCCCCGCTACCGGCCCCGGCCCCGGCCCTGGCCCCGCTCCGCCCCGCACAGGCCCCACGTGCGCGCGGCGCACCCGGAACCGGAAGCGAAACCCCCCCCTCCGCCATAGCGACCGGAAGCGGAAGTAGAGGCACGGCGCGGCGGGAGATTCGGGCGGCGGCGGCGGCTCCGGCCCGGCCAGGGTGCGGAGTCGGGGCGGGCGCGCGGAGGGGAGCGGGGCGGGGGCTCGGTGGGGTGGCGGCCCCCCGGGACTGGGAGGCGGGAGGGACCCGGCCTGGCCGCTCCGACCCGGCCCCGCACCACCGGGGCCGCTGGAGGGCACCAGCGCCCCGCGCACCGGCGGCGGCCCGGGGGGTCTGTGGGGCCGGGGCGGAGGTCTCAGGCCCGGGGGTACCGGGAGGGCCCTACGCCGGTGCTCCCGCCGCCGCAGGGCCCGCCCCACCGCTCACCGTGTCTCTCCCGGTACTTTGCAGGGCCCCGATCATGGTGCAGATCGTCATCTCCAGGTGAGGCCGCGGCGGGCCGCGCAGCCCCGGGCAGGGCCGGGGCCGGTGGGTGACGCTGCCTCTCTCGCCCGCAGCGGCGGCGGCGGCCTGGCTCGGTGGGTGCTGGTGGAGCTGCAGGGCGAGGTGGAGCCCCGGCAGAGCGGGGGGCTGGCGGGGAGCCTCCTGGGAGACCTGCACTACACCCGCGAGGTGAGGCGGCATGCCCCGCGCCCCCCCAGCACGGCCCCGGGTCGGCCCCGGCCCTGCCCGCCCTCACCCACCGCCTCCCGCCGCTCTCCCTAGGGCGTCCCCGTCCTCGTCGTGGGCCACCACATCCTCTACGGGAAGGTGGTGCAGCTGGAGAAGCCCTTTGCCGTCCTGGTGAAGCAGGGAGCCGGCGAGCCGGGCCCCGCGGGGCCGCACGCCCGCTACACTGTCACTGCCCTCATCAAAACCAAGCTCCTCTTCAAAACCCGCCCCAAGCCCATCATCACCAACGTGCCCAAGAAGGTGTGAGGACTCGGGCCAGGGCGGCCATGGGCTCCGCTCTGCTGCCATCGGGGCTCGGGGAGAGGCAGGGCCGGCCCCAGCCTCATCCCTGCCCCGGCCAGAGGGCTCAGGGCCAGCGTGGGGTGCCAGGCCCTGGATCCGGGCACCCAGAGCCCCCCCCGGGTCACTTGCCCGCCCCGTAACGACTCGATTTCTGAGAGCTGCTGCACTCTGGGGCGCAGACCCGGCTGCCACCCCAGGTGAGATGGGTCCCAGTGGGCAGCGACCTCCTCCGAGCCCGGCAGGGCTGTCCCACCCCGTCCTCCCCACGCGCTGCCCTTTCTCTGTGCAAGTCTTTATTTTGACAAATCGGTCAGGATATAAAAACAGACTTTTTCAAAATACAAAAAAAACCCGCAGGTTAAAAAATAAATAGATTTACAAACAATTAGCAATAAGTATGAATACCAAAGAGCTACAAAAGTCATCTAAAAAACCTCGTATTAAATTAAACAAAACCATCTAAATGCTCGATTGTAGAAAGGTTTTTAAGCCCTGAAAAAAAGAGGGCCCAGGGGAGCTCCCCAGGGAGGGGGGAGGCTAGGAACCGGCTCTTCCCTGCCCTCCTCCACATGCCTGAGCCCAAAACCTAGCATCTCCCTGCTGCCTGGACAGACGCCGGGAAGGCAGCGGGGTTGGTACAACGGGGCCACAGCCCCGGTTTCCCCTGCTTCTGCATGCCGGGGTCCCCCCCTTGGCTCTTTGGCAAAGCTGAAGGGAGGCGCTGCCCCCCCGGCACAGCCAAACCCCCCTAAAGGGGCTGGAGGGAGCCCTGGGGGCTCCCTGCGGGTACGTGCCTGCACATACAACAGCTGTGGGACAGAGGCAGGCAGCACCAGCCAGCGGTGCCGGGGGATACTGTGCCGCCTGGGGCCATTCTGCCATAGCACCGTGGGAGGGGGACCACGAGGTCCCCACGGAAAGCACCGAAGGGTGGAGGGCCCAGCCATGGCGGCGGGGTTGGGGGGAGCCCGGCCAGCAGCGCTCCGCGGAGCACAGGGGGACGCTCAGCACGGCACCGGGTTGGGGACGACGCTGCCGTCACCCCCAGCAGCACTGAGGCTGTGCCAGCCCGGTGACGGGCAGCCCTGGCTCAGCCTCTCCCTGCCAGCTTTGTCCAGAAAATTGAAAATAATAAGGAAATAAAAAAACCCCAGAACAAAAACAAAAAAGCAAGACTTGATCAGAAACGTCGTGGCGGGCGCGCTCAGCGCTGCCCAGTGCCCGACGGCTTGGTGCTGGCTGCGCCGGGGCCGATGGCGGGCAAGGAGGGGACCAGTAGCGGTCGCGCCATTCCCAGCACGCAGGGCCACCCCGGCGCTCTCCGTGGTCAGACCTCAGCAAAGGCCAGCCCGCACTGCTCCTGCCGCTTGCCGCAGCGCCGGGCAACGATGGCCAGGTAGAGGGTGAGGAGGGCCACCCAGTAGCAAGCATAGAGGATGGCGCCCGAGATGAGGAAGGCCACCTCGGTCTCGCTGAAGAGGTCCTGGCTGTAGGCGGTGTAGGCCAGCCCGCCCAGCAGCACCGCCACCCACACCGACACTGGCAGCAGCCCCACGAAGTTAACCACGATGGTTCGGCGCCCCGAGGTGCCCCAGCCCGACTTGTTGATGGTGGCAATGGCGAACATCTTGGCGGGCAGCAGGCTGGACATGTAGAGGAGGGCGTAGAGGGACATGAAGATCATCTCGGCGTTGCCGCGCAGGAAGCAGGCATAGGTGGCCTTGATGATCCCCACCAGCTGCACCGTCAGCAGGAAGAGGAGGATGTTCCAGATGCGGCCGCGGTAGAAGAGCTGGATGACGGTGGCAATGAGGAAGAAGGGGAAGAAGCCGGTCACCACCGACTCGTAGGTCATCCAGAGGTGGTGCTTGTGGAACCACAGGGCGTTGTAGAGCCACTCGCGGAAGTAGGATTTGCTCCAGCGGGTTTGCTGGTTGAGCCAGCGCAGGTAGCGGGTGGGCGTCTCCGTCAGGCACTTGGAGCGAGCCGTGTACTTGGTCTGGTAGCCCAGGCTGAGCACGCGGTTGGTGAGGTGCCGGTCGTCCCCGAAGCTGCACTTGCTGCCCAGGAAGGTCTGGTGGTACCAGTCCTCAAGGAACTGCTGCAGCAGGGCGTTGCGGTACATGCCCAGGGGCCCGCTGATGCACTGCACGCAGCCAAAGTAGGACTGGCAGGCGCGCTCCACGTTGAAGGCCATCCAGTACCGCACGCTGCTCAGGAAGGAGATCCACGAGTCGTACTTGTTCAGGATCTGGGGAGGGGACGGACATGAGTCCTGGCACCGCTGCAGCGCCCCCCTCCCCGGCACCCTCATCACTCCCTCGCGGTCGGGGTACCTGGACGTCGCCGCCAACGCCGCCGACGCGGGGGTCGGCCTCCAGGATGCGGAGCATCTCGGCAGTGCAGGCGGGGTCCAGCACCGTGTCTGAGTCACACACCTGGGGGCAGAGGGAACGTCGAGCCCCGCTCCCGCCGCCCACGCGCGCCCGGCAGACGGCCCAGCCTGCAGCCGGGCAAGCCCGAGCCGCGGCCAGCGAGACGAGGCAGAGCTCCGGAGACCGGCAGGCAGCAGCAGGGAGCGGAGCGCCCCACAGTGCCCGGCCACCGCTGCCCCGGGCCACCCAGCCCCGCCACGTGCCCCGGCCACCGGCACCGCAGTGGGACCTGCCCGGCCACCACCCCTCACCCACGCACGGGGCCTCAGCACCCCACACCATGACATGGTGTCCCACGGGGTGACACCACCTGGGGGCACATCCTGCCCATGCCGCAGGGGATGCAGCGAGAAGGTGATGCAAAACTCCGGCGGGCAGCAGTGCGGGCAGGGCTCGGCCCCTCAGCCTGCCCCAGTGCCAATTTGCCCCCAGCCCCAGGTGCCGGTGGCCTGCAGCCAGCGCGCGGGGCTGGATCCAGAGCCAGGCAGCGAGGTGCTGCCGCGGGCTCCTGGGGCTGCTCCCGCTCCACCCGCAGCCCCTCTCCCTGGCCATGCGGGCCGGCCACTCGCTGCCCGCATCCCTCCCACCCAACCAGCCCGTGCATCCACCTGGATGTAGTCCACGGAGTCTCCGAGCGCCCGGAAGGCCGTGTACATCACCTCCCGCTTCCCGCCCCATTTCTGGAGGATGCAGGAGTAGGTGTTGCTGCGCACCAGCGCCTGGACATGGGCCAGCCCTTCCTGCAGCCCGGCCTCCGTCTCCCCCTCGCCCCACGCGTGGAAGTTGCTCCTCCAAACGTAGCTGCCCGAGCGCTCGGAGCCCATCACGTCGTGGAAGATGTCCAGCATGTAGATGTCGTCAGGGCCATTTCCGTCCACCACCATCACCACTTTGAGGTCGGGGAAGGCGATGCGCTTGACAGAGCGCAGGCACTTCTTCAGGTAGTCAGGATCCTCTTGGTAGGCGGCAATGCAGAGGGCCACCGAGCGCCCCAGCCGCACCGGCCGCCCCTCGCCCCGCATGCGCCGGTGCTCCAGGAAGGCGAAGAGGCTCTGGATGAAGAGATGCAGCCCCAGGATGGCCCCGTAGAGCCCGAAGGAGAGGTAGTGCTTCTCCGTGTGGATGAACTGGTACCCGGTGACGTAGGCGGCGAGGATGCCCCCCAGCACTGCCAAGGCGAAGAGGCTGGTCCCGACGACGCGCAGGGCCGTGGAGAGGCTCACTGGCATCTGGGGGGGACCGGACAGCGTCAGGGCAGGGCCGAGGCAGCGGCCCGTGGCAGGACCTGCTGCCCGGCCCCCCAGAAGGGGAAAGCAGGGGGACCCCGCTTCTCTGCCACCCCATTCCTCGCCAGTCACTGGTTTGGGGGTGAGACCTTCCCAGTGCCTCCATGGGGCCGGGTGGCTTGGGGGGGTCCCAAGCATCCCACTGTGCGTGGCGTCTGCACCCTCGGCCCAGCCCCGTCCAGCCAAGCGGGGACGCGGCTGCTCCGGGGTGACGGCCGGGCTGGAGGACAGGGAAGGGCACGGGGACGTCAGGCACCCGGTCCCGGCGTGTCCCCAGGGGAGAAGCCCTGCTTGTGCACGGCCACCCAGAGCCCCCGGCCACCCCGACCGCCCGCGGCGGGACCCCCGGCAGCGGCGGCACCCAGACCCCCACCCTGCTGCGGGATGGGGACCCGGGCAGGCAGCACGGGCAGGCAGCACGGGCACCCGCTCCCGCCCGGCAGCGGCGGGGACTGCAGAGCCGCACAGGGGGGCACGGCCGTGGGGCGGGGGGTGCGGGCAGGGCACGGCAAGCGAGGGGGTGCAGGCAAGGAGGGGGGCACGGGCAGGTGAGGGGGTGCAGGCAGGTGTGGGGGGTGTGCATGAACACGCGAGGGGGTGCAGGCAGGGGGTGCAGGCAGGGCGCAGAGCCACGGGGACACCACCCCCCCCGCACCACCGGCAGCGCCCCCCCGGGCAGCCCCCGCCCCCCCAGTACCCCCCCGTCCCCCGGGCCCCGCAGCCCCCCGTGCCGGCTCCGCACTCCCGGTCGGTGGGGCCGCGGCCGGTCCCGCAGCGCCCCGGGACCGGGACCGGGACCGGGACCGGGACTCACCGTGGTGGTGCCGGTGCCGCCGCTGTGCGCCCGGCCTGGCCCGCGCAGCCCCTTTATACGGCGACGGGGCCGGCACCGCCCGCAGCCCGCGGGGGCCCCGCCCGGCACCGGCACCCCCGGCACCACCACCATCGCCACCGCCACCACCGGCGCCGGTACTGGCACCCCCGGCCCCGCCCGCAGCCCGCGGGGGGCCCCGCCCGGCACCGGCAGCACCTGGCACCGACCCCAGCCCCGCACTGCGGGAGCCAGCACCGGCACCGGCACCGGCATCTCCGCGGTGCCACGGGCACCAGCACCGTGCTGCACCAGGGACCGGCCACAGCTCACTGGCTGGGACAGCACTGGGCCACCCCAGGGTCCCCCCTGTGCCACCCCCAGGGGACACCCCATCTCCCCCCGCCCCGCTCTCGGGGCCCCTCTCGTGACACCCACGTGTAACCTGCATGTCACCTCCCCGTGTCACCTCCCTGTGCCACCATGTCCCCCCACAGCTACGAGCCACCCAGGGATGCCCAGGGCCTGCCACACCGTGTCACCCATGGCCAGAGAATCCCAGGACAGGACCAGGGACACGCTGGGGATGACAACCCTGTGCTGGTCACACACGGTGTCCCTGCAGCGGGCTGATGGCAGGGGACAAGCAGCCCCAGGAGGGACCATGCTGAGCCCAGAGGACCTGCAGCCTCGGCTTTGGGCTCAAATCCAGCACTTTTAGGGTCCTCGCCCTGATACAGGCCATCATGTCCTGCTGGGCTGGAAGCTGGGTGCAAGGTGACGCCGGGATTAGGCCCAGACCCTCCCAGCCCCGGGAGTTGGGAAAGGGGATCCCTCCGGTGGGAGCACCCCGGCCAGGCGGGTCCCCTTGCCTGAAACCCCCGGCACCACCGTGATGCCAGCTGGAAACTCCCCACCGTAGGTGCCGGAGCAGCGCCCGGAGTGGGTGGCGAGGAACTGGTGAGCCCCTGGATGGCACGGATGTGCCAGGACCCTCGGCACCCCCAGTGGGACTCCCACATGGCCCAGCTGAGCCCGGCAGTGGTGGGGCGTGGAGGCACGAAACCCAGGGCGGTGGGGTCAGCCGTGGCGCGGTCGTGCCTGTGCCACCGCTGTGGTGCTGCCAGGCGCGTGCGGGGTCCCCGTGGCTGCAGGCGCCTGCCTGCGGGAAGCAGGGAGGGGGACAGGGAACAGGGGCAGCGTGTCCCCACCCCACAGCCCTCCCCATGCCCCTCGGCAGGGATCCAGGCCCGGGGCTGCCCCGTGGCCCCTTACCTTTTGGTGCGCCCGCAGCTGCTGGGCGCCTCTCCCCGGTGCCGGCCGGCGGCTGGCCGCAGGAGCGCTGCCCAAGGTGGAAACCAAACTCCCTCCTCCTCCAGCACAGCCACCTCCTTGTTCCCCGCTGCAGGATGGCCGGACGGCGCCTGGCCAGCGGCATCAAAAGAGACTTTTCATTCAAAAAAAGGTCCTCTGCCACTCGCAGCAGGCCCTGGGGAGGCACAGCCGGTACAGCAGCATCCCGGCACGTGCCGCCAGCCCAGCACCAGCACCGGCACCGGCGCGGGCTGGCAGTGGCGGGAGCGAGGAGGAGCGCTCGCCCGCTGCCGCTCTCCGGTGAGGACAATGCGCTGCCCGTGCACACCCGGCCGAGCGGCACGGCACGGCACGGCGAGGTGTGGGCCCGGCGCAGGCGGCTTTGCTGGGGGGTGGAGACACAGCCCGGCACCCCGAGCCTCGCAGGGAAGGGGGGTGCCGGGCCCCTCACACCATCCGGCAAAGCACGGCACAGGGCAGCCGGGAAATGGGTACCCAGGGCTGTGCACAGCGGGGCTGGGGGCTGCCCAGTGCGAGGGGGCTGCGCAGCAAAGGGGGCTCTGGGCTGGGTCCCCAGAGGCCCTGGTGTGACCCCACAGCACCCCCGCCCCCAACCCTGTTCCCCGCCCCCCCCCCCGGCGGGTGCACAGCAGCTCCCAGTGCAGGAGCGGGGCCCACGGTGCTGCAGCACCCGTGGGGGCTGCCCTGGCTGGAGGGAGAGGGGTGACTCTGCTGCTGGGATGTCCCCAAGCCCACGGCAGGGAGCGGGGGTCCTGGCCAGGTGCCCTGCAGGGTCCCGCAGCCCCTGGCCACGCTCCCGGCACACACGGCAGCCCTGGCACAGAGGGGGCTCCTGGTGCCGTGGTGGAAGAGCCCCATCCTCAGCCCCCGTGGTGAGGGAGAACCCGGGAACGGGCGCAGGGCGGGCAGTGCCACGGCAGGGCCTTCCCCAGAGGCACCGCGGAGGGGGACGTGTCCCCAGCACAGCCCCGCTCCCAGCACCGTGGCCCCACCATGCCAGCGGGGCAGGGGCTCGGCAACGCCGGCTCCATTTCCCTCTGCCCCCGCCACGAAAAATCACTGTGATTTGGCTAAAATCACAACATTCAGAAGCTGGCTCAGCTGTTGCCTCCAGGGATCGTCCCTGTCCCTTGCCCGGGGCTGGCACCCAGAAAGGCTCCCTCCCTGCCCATGGGCAGCCAGCAGCGAGTGTGGAAGTGTGCGAGAGCTGCCGGCCAGCTTGGTGGTCCCAAGACCCTCCAGCATCCCCGTGGTGTGAGTGCAGTGCCGCGGGAGGGCCAGGCAGGGCTGTGTGCCAGTCACCGGCTGCCTGCCAGCCCCCGGGGCGCACGGCTGCCCATGCTGCGGGGTGCAGACAGCAGAGCCCCCCTCCCTCCCTTCCAGCTCCCCTTGGGGGCAGCCATGGCACCCGGTACTGGTTGGCCACATGGGAGCCCGAGGCACCGGCCCCGTCAGCAGCTCCCCGAGCCCAGGGCTGGCCCCGGGGGCTGATGCCCACCCTCCCGCAGGACCCGGGGCTCACCAGGGCCCGCACTGCTGCTGCCACCCCAAGCGTGCAAAGGTGAGCACAGCCCAGCCATGGGCTGGGACATGGCCACGATGGCCCCCACGGGCTTCGCTGGCTCCCAGAGAATGTCACAGGTGCGGGGCTGAGCACAGCTGCGTTTAATCCCCTGCCCCATCCCAGCGAGCACCGCTTGCCCCTGCCACAGGGATCCTGGGGGGCGGCCACTGCCCTGCGCAGGCTGCGGTTTCCTCCCCAGCTGGCACCTGCCGGCAGCATTCCAGGGGCACAGCAAACCCTTCCCCTCAGGGAGCCGCTTGGCCCCGATACTGGAGCAGGAAGAGTTTGTTTCTGCAGCCGCAGTCCCAGCCCCGCTATGGGAGCACCACAATCTTCTTCTCCAGCGCCTGCGGGGGGAAAAGGACCCTCCTCATCACCGCGTCCAGCTCCTCCAGTGCCAGCTGGGCGTGTAGCACTGTCGCGCTGTCAGGCTCGGCCACCACCACATGCTTCAGCAGACGGTAGAGGTCCCGCAGGACATCCTGCAGCACCTGGGCAGAGCGGGCAGAACCGTCAGCACCCACCGGCGTCTCGCCCGCACCTGCACTAACCCGAAACGCAACCCTCGGCGTGCCCCGGCAGGCATGGTGCTGCCCCTTCCACCAACACTGCCAGCGCCAGGACACGGCGGCACCACCACCACGCTGCCTCGGGCGTGAGCCCCGGCCCTCCCATGACTCAGTTTCCTCACACACCAACCGCGCAGTCCAGCACAGCGGCGCATCGCGGCGACCCTCCGGCATGGGTGCACGAAGGGAAGCCGAGATCTGTGCTGCAGGGATTCCCGTGGGGAACCGGCCATTTCCTCCACCGGAGCCGAGTCCCAACATGCTCATTGCTGGGAAGCGGGGAGGGAGGCTGCAGCCCACGGAAAAACTGGGCATTTCCAAGTCAAATCAGTGATGAACAACTCCCATGACTCCCGAGAGCTGGCAGTGCCCCACAGCACGGCACAGCACTGCCCCACGGCATGGCACTACCCCATGGCATGGCCAAGCAGCTCAGAGGGACGCCCATATGAAGTCCTCTCTGCCCCAGGAAGGACTGGGCGCTGGGGGGGGCCTTTTGGTGGGGAAGGCATAAGCTGGAGGTCCCGGTCCCACGGGACTTTCCCTGGAAGCTGCCTGGGAATGAGCCCCACAGCCCCCGCGGGGCAGGGGCTGTCCTCGAGGAGCATTGTGCCAGTGCCCCGGGATGCCCAGGAGCCTGGCGGGGGCTGCCCCTGCCCCAGAAACAAGCGGGGAGGTGACCCACCTCGGTGGCCTTCTCGCTGAGCCCCCGCAGCAGCACCACTACCACGTGCACGGCAGCTCTTCGCACCTCCGCCTCGGGGTCCATCTTGGCTATGGCCGTCAAGCAGGAGGTGACCTGCAGGGACAGGGCCGGGGGGAGCCGTCAGCAGGGCAGGGGGACACGGGGGGACCCGGCGGAGCAGCCGCCCATGGTGGTGGGGATGTCCCTGGGCTGCCTGGGGATCGAGGATGAGGATGGGACCCCTGCACCCAGCCCGGGGCAGCTGTGCATTCCCCTGCTGGGCACCCAACCAGGGGGAGTGGCTTTCCGTGGGTTGCGGGGCACCGAGCAGCCCTCCCTCTCGTGGGGGCCGAGCACGCAGATGCCGTGGAAAGCTTTATAAAAAGCAGGCAGAGTCGAAGGAACCTAATTAAACCCCTGGCAGTGACAGCCGGGAGAATTAGCAGAGCTAGCGCCTTCCCGAAATAGCTGCGTGTGGTGCATTGGCATCTCATCAAACGCTGCCGGTACCCTACCGACGCCGAGCGGCTGCGAGCGGGGACTGGGGAAAGAAGCCCGAGTGCTGCATCCCTGATGTCTCCTGACCTCCCTCCTGCTCCGGGAGGCCCCGGGGGGCAAAGCTCCAGCTTCCATGCGGGCATGGGGCAGCTTGAGGGCTGCCGGACCGTGATGCCAATGGCTCCTGGCAAGCCTCCCCCCAACCCTCCGGGGAGAAGCCCCCCGAGAGCCGAGCTCACCCCACCAGGACCACAGCTCCAGTGGCAGCTGCGTCTTGCCAGGAGCCCGCAGCCAGGGTGACGGCCGGGCGCCTCTGCCAGCCATCAGCTGTGTGGTGATAACGGGAAGGGTAACGAGGTCTCATTAAGTGGGAGGAGGTGCCGCTGGCAGGTACTAACCGTGCCCCCAGGTCTCCTCCTGCAGTGCGATTGCCATGGGCAGAGCAGGCACCACTGCGTTTCCTTGGGCTATCGCTTCCCTACACAAGTGACATCTTTAGCTGATTATAAAGCTTTTAGCCCTAAAAATGGGGGCTAGAATTCCCTGTTTCCTTCAGATTCAATGACTTTCATACTCTCTGCTATCAGCAAATATCCCTCACAGCCTTTATGGGAACCTCAGGCTGCTGTGCCCCCAGCAGCGACCGCTCAGCAGCCCTGCCATCTGCTAACGAACCACCCTCGTTAATGAGCGATGGCCCCACGCTCCCCAGGCAGGGACCCGGGGAAGGGGCCAGCAGTGCCAGGATGGAGCCGATACCTCCTGGACGATGGAGCCCAGCTGAAAGCCGAGGTGCTGGCAGAGCTCGCCCAGGTTGGAGAGGCTGCTGGCCCGCAGCGCGCCGTCGGGGTCCCGTGCACCCTGCAGGAAGGCCTGGACCAGCGGCTCCCGGTGCTTGAACACCATGTCCCCTGCAAGAGAGAGCGGAGTGGCACGTCACGGGCAGGGAAAAACCCACAGCCCCTTCCTGCCAAAGCCCTGGCTCCATTGGGAGCAGCCAGATTGGCCCCCCCCGCCCCTTACAGCACCACCAAACAGCTGGATGCAACATCTGGAGTATGCCTTATGCCCCACGCGGGGACCCAGCTCTGAGTGAGGCACAAAGAGAGCATCGGCGGGCACCTGCTGTGGTGCCGGGGATGAGGATGCCGTGGCGCAGACCCCCGGGGTGCCGGCAAACCCCAGCACCACAGACCCCACGGCAAAGACCTTTGTCTGGGGCCGTTCGGTGCACCCCCCGGCCCCCGCGGGACCATTCAGAGGTGACCACAGACACAGCACACAGAAACGAAGCGCGAAGCCCAAATTCACACGTAATTCAGCCGCACACACCCCTCCCCAATTAGCACACGCAGGCACCGCGGATGTGTGAGCCGCCTAATTAGAGGTCGGTGCGCAGAGCCCGTGACCGGCATGCACAATAATCCAGCACAAGAGGTGCCGGCGGCCGCACACCCCATGGCGTGGGCACGGCTCCCACCGGGCAGAGGCTGCTCCGGCTGAGGGGAGCGCAGGGCGGCACTCGCCTGGGAGAGCCGGAGGAAAGGAGGAAGCTCTGGCGGGCTAGCTGGCCCACCAGCTCGGCAGTTTTCTGGCTCTCCCGAGCCCCGTAAGCCGCTTGGACACTGGTGTCCTGCAGCCGATGGAGGTAGTGGGATGCCCCGGGCTGCCCTGTGATGCGGGGACAGGATTAAGCCCTGCAGCAGTGGGACCCCATCACCCTGCACGCAGGGGCTCGGGGTCGCTGCTGCGAGGGGCTGGGGACCAGCCAGCCCCCGTGCTGCCGGCACGCCAACAGCCTGGCAGCACCGGCTGTGTGCAAGGAAGGGAAATACTGCATGTGATGGCCGAGAGCTGGGCAGGAACAGGCAAGGCGGCAGGCAGCCGGCTCCTTCCGTAGGACCGTCCTGTCGAAGCTTCACTCTTCCTCCATGGCCCTCCATGGCCCTCCCTGTTACTAAAGGACCACACCAAGGACAGCCACTCTTCCTCCAGAATGCAGCCTGCTCCGTGCTTGCGCCCCAGGAGTTGGTATTACAGCAGTCCCAGCAGTGCTGCATGATCCGAGCATGGTGCATCTCCTGCCCTGTGCCGCACGGCCACAGAAGCACGAAGTGTTTCCCTTCCTGCAGCAAGCAAGGCAGGTGCTCCCTGACAGAGGAGGGAAAAGGTCTGCCATGGTGCACTCGGAGCAGATTTAATGGGTTTGCAGCAAAAGCTAACTGGGTCAGTGCAAGGTCTCCATGAACCCTCGTGTGGTGCTCGACCCCGTGTTGCTGGAGGCAGAGGAACGGTGCCCGGCGCTTGGGACGGGGTTGCCGCTTGCTGGGCAATCATGTGTCTGCTGCAAAATCCCCTCCTGGATGGGAAAAAAGCTGCTCCAGTGAGAAGGGAAGCAGGGATGGGGACAGGGACGGGGCAGGAGGGAGGCATGGCGGTCCCCAGGCTGCAGCAGGAGAGCTCCGAACCACAGCAGTGCTGCTGCACAGAGCAGAGCATTTCTGGAAGCACCGGCTAAATCCTCGCTCTTGAATCCTGAAGCTTTGCAACAAAAACAACTTCATGCAATTTGTTCTATAAATACACAGGCGAGCTGGGACGTGCCAGAGTTGCTGCCCGCGGCAGAGGCACCGCGGGGAGCGGGGAGAGCTGCAGCAGAGGCCGTGCCCACCATCCCGCTGCCAGCCGTGCTGTGGGCAGCTGCCGAGGGAAACCCAGTGTGGTGCAGCTGCAGCGCTGGGCAAGGCGAGGGCTGGACACACAGACATTGTCCAGGGGCCTTCAGAGAATGAGAGGCTCTGCCGCTGCTCGCACGAGCTCCACGGGGAGATGATGGGATTGCCGGTCCCTAGGATGGCCCGTCCCCATCCCGGCAGCGGGGCAGGGGAGCGGAACGACCCGGCCCAGGGAGCAGCGGCCCCAGCAGGATGCCCACAGCCAGCAGAGCTCAGGGATGCGACCGCGGCCACAGGACGCCGCTGCAGCGGCTGTGCCCCAGAGAAGAGCTCCGGCAGGCCAGGCAGCCAGGGAGGTTGGCTCTGCCATGGCTGACCTGGCGAACAAAGCACCCGGCCGGTGACTGCGCACACCCGCCTGGCTGCCCTGGCAGTGGGGACACCAGCTGCCACCTTCCCCAGCTGCGGAGAGCTACGGCCCCCTGCTCCCGCTGGCCTGGCCTCTGCTGGGGAATAAGACGAGGCATTTTAGGACGTGTCCCAACAGTGGCTGCCGGAAAGGCCTCATCCAGCTTTTACCTCTAAGCCCTACGTGTCTGGGCACTTCCCGGCAGCCTCCGAGCCCAGCGCTGCCAGCCGAGGGGACGGTGGGCTGCTGGCAGGATCCACCTCCCCGCTCCTGCCCACCGGCAAGCCCTGCCCAGCCGCCCTTTGGCTTCCAACCCCCTGTGGCGGGGCCACGGGAGCTGGTTCTCACCTCCAAACAAGAAGCCCCCGATGGCTTCACCCCCCGGACCTGGCGGCATGGCAGAGAGCAGCGAGGGGCCGAGCAGCACCGCGGCTGCCGGCAGCGGCTAGCATGTGTCCGTGGGGACTCACCCAGCGCCCGGGTGACGCGCATCAGCACCTCGCCCAGCTTCATCCTAGTAATGGCAGCCGCGGTGTCCTCCATGCCCTGCACCGGGCACCTGTACCGTGCCAGCAGGACGGGCAGGATCCGCTCCGGGTACTCGCTGGAGAGCAGGGCAATGCCTGGCGGGGAGAGCAAGAGGAAAGTGCGGGTCAGGGCCAGGCGTGAAGACGGCACATGCTACCACCCTCGGCAGAGGAACCACCGGCAGCTGAGCCATCCTGGCGCCCTTGGTGCAGCCGTCACCCG
This sequence comes from Morus bassanus, assembly GCA_031468815.1. Lineage (NCBI taxonomy): Eukaryota > Metazoa > Chordata > Aves > Suliformes > Sulidae > Morus > Morus bassanus. The sequence goes on along the minus strand of CM062573.1, from coordinate 45,140,701 downwards.
CGGGACCTCCTGCGCCGCCCCGGCCCTGCAGCACATCCCGCAGCCCCTCCACACAAAGTCGCAGTGCCGGGGCAGCCCAGTGCCAGGTCCGGTTGGGTGCCAAGCTGAAAGATAAGTAACTGAGCGGTTGGCAGCAGGTGCCCACTAATTGCTGCTGGTTAATGTTCATTGACCTAGCGTCGACTCGGCACAGCAGCCATCGGACGCTACGGGGCCCATCCCCGGGCTGGCACAGCTCCGGGGCAGCCGAGTACCACAGGTGATGCTCGGGCGCAGTGTCCGGCTGCTGTTCTCAGCTCCCGGCCATTGGGCACAAGCTGCTGGTGTGTCCTCATCCCTGCCAGGGCTCAACAAACCCCCTGGGTTTGCCTGGCCCAGGCTGGGAGCCAGAGCCCAAGCGCACCCCGTGCCTGCCGTGTGTCCCTGGGGATGAAGAGGGGTTGGACCCCAGATGCAGGGCAGGCACTGGGCTGCGCCGCAGGGATGCGCCGGCTTTGCCATCCCTTTAGAGAGCTACCCAGAGCCAGCAAGTCTGAGCAGGGCATTGCAGGCAGCTCAGGGTGAAAAACCATGCTGGGGGCAGGCACCAGGCAGGGCTCCGGCAGCGCCGGGCTCCCCAGGTGGCAGGCGCCTCTCCGATGGGGAAAGGCAGCTGCTCTCCAGGGAAAGGGCGAGTGGCAGAAGTTGCCCCGGCAGTGCCAAGCGCTGAGTCAGGCTGCGCCCCAGCTCCCCTGCCCTCGAGGAGCAGCCGCCTTCACCTCCAACCCCATTCCCCGGTTATCGGAGGGTGCCCGGTGTGGGTTACCCTCCGCAAGCCTGGGCACGTCTGGCAGAGCAGCGACCTCTCCTCTGGCATCACCTCACCGGAGCCCGGCTTAGCGATTCCCAGCAGTGCTGTGACAGCCAGCTCTGGTCCCAGTACCAGCACAGCCAGCTGGCGGGCAGCCGAGGCCAACTGGGGCAGCGGGGAGCCTGACCGGGGCAGCGGGGAGCCCACCTGGCACACACGGCAGCACCGCGCGCGGCACGCCGCAGGTGCTGCTGCCAATGCGGCGCGGGCTGGGTGAGTCACCGCCGCAAGGAACCGCGTCAGGGTTAATCACAGCCACAGCCAGGCTGCGAAACACGGAGGCAGCTGCACAGGGTGTATTAATCACCCGGGGACGGTTGAAGCGTTTGTGTTTCACCTGCAAGGCAAGGACAAACCTGTCCCACTCAAGACCGTACAGGCAGAGGGAAGCACAGTGATAAGCTCCTTTTCCAGCTGCTGCTGAGGGTTACCTTCCCAGCGGCAGCCGGGGCTCCCGGAGGTGCCGGTATCGCTTCGGGTCATGGGAATGGCACCTCCCTTGCAAGTAACCCAGTGCACCGCGACCTGCTGGCACAGCCATTGCACAGGTCGCCCGCGTCATCCCGGATGCGGAGGCACCTGCCTGCAAATCCCGACGGGCAGCCCGGTGCCATGGGGTTGCGCCGAGCATGCCAGAGCAAGCACGGACCCGAGGGTTTCCCAGGAAGCAGCGTGAGCAGCGGTAGCTCTCAGTGCCCTCAGCAGCAGCCCGTGCAGGGAGGAGGGCAGCGCGCAGAGCGGCACGCTGCTGTCCTGCCAGCCTGCTGCTCCCCACCTCCTGCCTGCAGAGCCAGGACCAGCCCCGGGGCCAGGTGCGTGCCCACTGCTCCCCCCGCAGCGGGGCAAATTGTTAATTTGCAAGGCCACAAGATGCGATGGCTCATGGAACCGACACGGAGAAAGCCGCCGTGGTTCCACTTCCACAGGACTGGCCGGCACCGATCGGTAGTTACCGCCTTGGCCATGGGGAGGGGCGGGCAGAACCCTGAGGGAGCACCAGTGGGTCCCCACGGCCCCGGCTCCTCTGCCAGCCTGAGCTGAACAGACCAGCAAGCCAAAATGTGAGCCGGGTGCGGGTCAGGGTGCTAGGGCTGTGCCCACACCACGCTGAAACCGCAGCCCCAGGCTGGCGGCACGGACCTGGCACGGGGACGGTGACCCCGGGTGTCATCCAGCCGGGGGATGCCCCGAGGGTGAACCTGCCCAGGGCTCCGCCGAGGAGGCGCTTGTGGTCTGTGCACATGAGCAGTTCAGTCAGAGGGTAAATGAACTAATTACCCACTGAGTAAGCACAACTGGGAGACGAAGCCCGCTGGCTTCGGGAACGCAGCGCAGAGCCCGCACGCATCTTCAGGCTCAACCAAACAGTGTGAAGACGTGCTCCAGGAGGGCAGGAGATGCCGAGCCCTGTGCCTGGCTGCAGCTCCACTGCTCTTCACCCTCGCTGCCCAAAGCCCCCCCCCAGCACAAAAACATTCTCCTATGAAGTGTCAGCACTCGCCCCAGCAGGACATTGCTCACCTTGGATGGCCGAAAGGTAGACGAAGGCGTCCTCATGCTGCACGTTCTCCAGGAACACCTGCAAGGAGGGGGGAAGCACCGTCGGCAGCAGCCCCACGCTGGGCCGACAGCGCATGGCAGCAGCCCTGGTTCGTCCTGCCTGGCACCTTCAGCTGACGGTGACAGCAAGGTCGGGGGGCTCAGCCCCAGATCCATGCCGCGGCGCAGGATGGGGACCGCGGCGGGAGGTCGGTACCTGTAGGAGCTTCTCCTGAAACCGAAGCGCCTCCGGATCCCGCTGCGTGATCAGGTTGGAGAGGTGGCGCAGGGCGGCTGCCCGGCTGGGGGGCTGCGGGTCGTAGGCCGATACCAGGAGCTCCTGGAGCTCAGCTGGGGCCGGGCTGTCGGCACATGGAGCTGGAGCGGGACCCGTGGTGCCGGGCTCATGGCTCACACTTTGCTCTTTGCTCCTCTCCCGGGGAGCTGAGGGGCTGCTGTGACCATGCTGCGACAGTGCCCTGCCACCCCCTGGGCTTGGGGCTCCACCGGGGATGCTGGCAGGGCTCTGTGTTCCTGTCCCCGGCTTCTTCCCCAGCACGTCATCAGCAGCGGCGCCCACCGTCCCAGGGGAGAAGGCCCCGTGGGTGCAGATGGCGATGCGTAGGTCCGCAGCCAGCTCCTGGGTGAGTGGCTCAGGGTAGGTGCGGGACAACTCCTCCAGCAACGGCACCAGCCGCTTCAGCACTGCAAAGTCGCCGGATTGCAGCTGTGGCGGGGAGAGAAGCAATATTAGCATGGCCGGAACAGGAGGTTCGCTCCCCGGGATGGTCCTGGCAAGGCAGGCAGGCAGCCCGGAGATGCAGGCGCCCCAGAGGCCATTTCGTAGCCCAAGCCAGAGTGCCAAGTCAGCCGCCCTCCGTCCCCACCCCACGAGCTGGGCTCCAGGCGCCACGAGCTGCTCTTGGGGACAGCGATGTCTCATGGCCCCAGCGCCGATCCCAGCTGCAGCATCTCCAGCAGGGCAGCAGCCAGCAGCAGGCACGACCTCACCGGCCTGGCCTGGAGGTGCTGCCGGAGAAGGTGGGAAGGGCAAGAGCCCAAAGGAGAGTGGTGCCAGTGTGGGACCCTTGCACTCCAGCACCATCCTGCCAGTGCCGTGCAGGGCTTGCCTTCTGTCCTGCCTGGAAGGAAGCTCCAGGCAAGGCACCTGCAACCTGCCCCAACACTGCAGTCCCCGAGGGGGAGAAGTTCCTGTCCTAAACTGGATTTAACTGCTAATCCCAGAAGCAAAATCTGGGCTGTAAGACCTGAAAAGTGATGCTTTAGCAGAGATTTTGGGGAGCTTTTGGACAATTGTGTAAAAAAATCCCTTGGTCACTGAAACCCAAACAGTTTTGCGGCTGCCTCTGAAACCTTTTGCATTCAAGTTGCTGAGTTAAGTTGCTCCCATTAACGCCGGAGCAGGAGCAGGAGCTCGCCTGGGAGGGGGCCCATTAGAGCCGTGAGACTCTGGTTTTAAGTTTTCTCCAACTAACATTCTTTTCACAACATTGGGAATTTAGCAATAAGACACAATAAATTATCTTTTTCCATTAACAGTTGGCTTTTCCTTCGGGCAACTCCAGGGATGAAGCAATCCCGGCAGCTCAGTGATGTAAGTGCAAGCCGGAGTGACTGCAGCGCAGTAACGAACGTGCACTCGCTCCCTGATGGCAGTTCAGCTGACACCGTGTAACGGCGTGACTGAGCGAGGTACTGTTTTTATAGAGGATTTCCAAGAACAGTACAGCCCACACCAGGAAGTTCATTCTGCTCCAGAGATGGAGCCCGGGGACGCGTAGGGATGCAGAGGATGCAGTGCTGGTATTTAAAGATGGCATATGTGACTGGACTGCTCTGTCAGTGCCTTCATGGAAGTGGATTTTAGATTATAAATTAATTAATTGGGCTCTTACAGCTGCCCTGCTGGGATCATGCCCTCCACCAGAGCCCTGGCACTGTTCCGAGGAAAGATAATATATATATCTATACACATATGCACCCTGGGATTAAAGAGGGACCCCAAACTGGGGAGCACCCCGACCCCGGAGCACTGGCTGCAGCACCGTGCAGGACGGTGCCCGGTCTCCCTGCTCCCCACAACCCATAGCCGCCGAGCGCCCCAGCTTCACCCCCTCACCTGGACAGCTCCGCCGAGCATGGCGGCCACGAGCCCCATGGCCATGGCGAGGGTCTGCGTCTCCGCCGCCGCACCGGGGCCCCGCGCTGAGCTGACACAGGCCCGCTGCAGCGTGGCGGCCACGAACTCCTCCACCTGCCAGCAGAGAGCGCGGGGAAGAGCAGTTAGGAGGGGAGATCCCCAGGGTGCTCCCAGGAGGCTGCCACTGCCTGCCCCTGCCCGCACCTCAGGGTGCTGGTGCCTTCCCAGAGCCGGGGGCTCTTTAGCTCTCGCTGTCTCTGTTTCCGTCTGAATTTTTCCACCCCGCTGGACCTTCCCTCTCAGATCCATCCCAGTTGCCTTCCCAGTTCCCTTGCCGTCACCTTGCCCAAGTGAGCAGGCTCAGCAGTGCAGGGGAGCTGGGGGATGGCTGGGGTGCTGCTGCAGCCCCACTGGGGATGCACTGGGGATGCAGGAGGGAGCCGGGGCTCCTGAGGTGGCTGCGGGGGTGCCGGAGCCCCAAACCACATGCCAATGCCGGAGAGGTGGGCAGGAGGGGCTGATTTCCCGGGGTTGCAGCCCCCAGCCCCATGCCAGCTGTCTAAACCAGCAGACAAGGATTTAGGGAGCAGGGCTGGGAGGGCGGCTGAGCCAGACAGCCGGGTCCATCAGCAGCCATAGCTGCCAGGCTCCGGCGTGGGCTGGGCAAGCTCACACTGCCTGTCCGCCCGTCCACCGCAGCCCTGGGACACAGCGATGGTTAAACTGCAGCGGCTGCTCGCGGCTGCTGAAGTCCCCGTGGGGGCTGCAGGGGCAGGGGGAGGCAGCCCAGCACCTTCTCTGCCTCCTGTCCCTGCTCCGCTGTGGCCATGCTGTGGGATGGGAGCTGGAAAGTCGACTGGGATAGGTCTGAGATGGAAGGTCGGGTTGGTGGCAACAACACAGAAACACAAAGGGTCCGTATGAAATTGTGCTAGAAAAAGGCTCGGGCTTGGAAAATTCAAATAGGTGCAAACACAGACAGTGAGAGCTAAAGAGCACACAGCTCCAGGAAGGCACCGGTGCTGCAGACTGCTGGCATACGGCACAGTGGCAACGGCCAGAGTCGAGTAAGGATTTAGCACAGCTCAGATAAACTTCATCACAACAAAAATCACGCCTGCCCGCACCCCACACAAGCTCTGGGGAAGAGCACAGCCACTTCCCTGCCTCAGGCCGGGGCTGCTCCCAGCCACCTGCCCTTGCCCGGGATGGCTCCGCAGGGCTCCAGCTCCTGCCGGCTGCCCCATGGCTCCCCGTCATCAGACACCAGTCACCCACACGCAGCCAGCACTGGAGCCGGGCCATTTGCCACATGTGTCACTTATTTTGTGATTTTTTCTCACAATACTTCCCCCGCCCACCCCCAAGCCCACAATGATCCCGCCTGGCTGGATTTGACCTTCTCGACACTTGGCACCGACATCTTTGATTCTGCAGGCTTCCTGCCTTTCTAACGGAGCTTGGAATTAGTTTATTTTCTCCTTGCCTTTGCTAGCTGCACTGGCACCGCACGGCTCGGGGCGAGCTGGCTGGCACCCGGCCATGCTGGGAAGCAGCTGGAGCGGGGGTCGTTCCTACTAACAGGCGTGTTGCAAAAGAGGAGGAACTATTTTGCTCCTACTTTGGAAAACAAACTACGAGGGCAACAAGGTACTATTGCACCAAACCCCACGTTTCCAGCCTCCAGGGCACTGGCATTGGGTGCAGTCACTGCATTTCCTTATCAGCAGGAGAGCTGATCGCTGCCAGCTTTGTTAAGCGCATTCCTACTGCAGTGAGGAGGGAGGCTGGCTGGGATGGGCTGTGGAAAAGGCTTAGGTACCTTCTGGGCTGATTAGTCCAGAAAAGAAATGCCGTCAAAGAGCAAGAAAGTAAAAACAAGAGTCAGAACATCTGCTCTCATGAAACAGTGACACACAAGGTGAAGGGGTTGAAATTATATTTAATGCAAAAAATATGAACATCATGAATAAATCTATCAGTAGATCGTGACTGAGAAAAAACAAAAAGTTAAAAAAAAAAATAATCTAGAAGGAAAAATCCCCACCTTAATCTGGAAGGGGGAAAAAGCTTCAAAAAAATAAAACACTAGGGCACGTTTCTGTCTCATGGAGGAGAGCAGCATCCTTGGCCTATCAAGGAAATCAAGTCAATCTCATGAAATTCAGTTGTGAGCGTGGGGGAATGTAAATAAAATAAATTGTGCCACTGAGGGGGCCCATGGCTGCCGCCATTCCTGGGGTCTGGCTTTGGGAAGAGGGACCCTGCTTGCTCCGACCCCGTTATGCACAAAGCCACACTCCGGAGTGCCCACAGCAAGAACCAACGCCCCGGAGGAACCCTGTGCTGCAGAACCCACTTAAAACCAGCTCTGCAACTGCTGTCCCAACCCGAGGGAGCGCTCCCTGAAATACAACCCCCAGGTGGAAGTATAATGGCTTTTTTGTCGGGCTTTCTTCTCTGGTGGTCGTTTCTTTTTATACTAGACACACGGCTGGACCCAAAAACCTGGCAAAATCCTTCCCCGTTTCCCATCCCAACTTTCTGACCCAGGGAGTGGAGGCGGTCCCGTGTGGGTGGCTATGGTGGAGAGGCAGGTGAGGACAAAGCAGCACTGGCTGCCGTACCGGCGAGCGCCGCAATGACACCGGCTGGGTCCCCTCTGTCACTGCAGAGCACACACAAAGACTCCTTTGTCCCACAGGAAACCTGTGCTAGCGGTGACCGCCTCTGCTCAAGCCAGTCACAGTTAGCTGGCATAACCAGGTCACTGAGTTAAAAAAAAACCCCAATGTAGGATGAGGAAGTTAAAATACCCTGATCAGCTGGGGAATACCAGGCTGCCCTCGGTACCCAACAGCCTCCCTGACCGGGCTTGGCGCAGGACAGCCGACCCCCCTCAGCACTGCAGCAGCCTGGGCTCAGGGCGGACAGAAGTGCCATATTTTAACAATCCTTTTTGGTACCAGGTGCAATGAGTCTCAGCTGACCTTTGAAATTACAATATTTAATAAAATTTTGCGGCTGCCCATTCATGAAGACATGGACAAGTGCCAACTGTATGAGCACAGTTAGGTCAACCCTGATAACCGGACACACCACTCGGTGCGGGTGTCTCAGCTGCAGAAACCAGAGAAAAGCCACAAACGGCCTATCTGAGGACAAGGGGCGAGCCGGACGCGGCAGCGGCACCGTGCCATGTTTGTCCGGCTGGCAGCCCAGTTACCGCAGCTCCCAGAGGTTGCTGCCGAGACGTGCCAGAAAAACCAGGCACCAACACCATGGACTGGCAGCAAACGCTCGCTTCAAAGGTCTGATGGGTACAGATGTCTTTAAGCTTTGTTAAACTTGGGAATAAATTTTGCACAAAATAAAGATGAGAAGCTGGTAAGTCAGAGTTCTGATTAACACACAGACTACTCTCTTGGCTTTTAATACACAGCCATGGATACAAAGCTGAAGATACCTGCTGGGCTGCTCCCTCCCTTCTCTGCAGCTGACTCTGTCCTTCCTGCTGGCACTGCCTCAGACGCTGTCTTGAGACACTTGCAACTGAATCAATAAACTGCTTTTCCTGGGGATGCTCTAGCTTTCTCCAGCTGTTTCTTAGCCCTTGTCTCCTTAGAGCCCAGCAGCCCAGAGCTCGGTCTGCCACACGCTCCAGCCACCGATCCCCCAGGGTTCTGCCATAACCAACCTGAGCAACGTCTGTGAACACGGTGTCTGAGACGTTCTCACACAGCGTCGCCACGAGCTGCAGGACCAGCAGCTTCCTCCTTTGCCTGGCATGGTACTGCTCCAGCTCCAGGAGACTCCCTCCAGGCACTGCAGCCAACTTCGAATCCTCCTCGTCCTCCGCAGCCACGTGAGTCAGTGCCTGCCGGGAAGGAAGCACAGGGCACGGAGAAGCAATGGTTAAATACAGGTAAATCAGTGCCAGGAACATCACGGTCACCGCGCCAGTGGTCCGGGGCGCAGCAGGTCTGCATTACCAACACCTCTACCCTGCTGCAAAGGGCTCTCGGTTACCTCCCCTCTTCTAGCCTCGTCCCCTTCCACACACACGCCTGTCAGCAGGCCAAACCCTGGCAAACCTCCGTCCCTGTGGACACCACACAGGGCACCACCGAGCACTTCTAGGGCCAACCACCCTCTGGGCTGTGAGGCTTGCTGGGTCTCTGCTTGCCTGCAGCCTTGCTTTTGGCAGTGGCTGCTCAGAAAGGCACCCGGACCCCCCGTCCCCTTTGCAGAGCTCGTGCTGACTCCTCACGCGACCAGGACCTTCCGCTCGGTACGTCATGGTCTGCAAGAGCTGCCCACCGCTCCCGGGTGTCCCGCCTGTGTCACCGCAGCATCCCTACACCCAGGGTGCTGCAAACCCCATCTGACTACGGGCTGGGGCTCTGCCTACGAGCACGGGCACAGAAAGCGCAGCCCAGCCCAGGCAAGGCCAGGAGGGAACCGCTGGGGTTCGCAGTGGGATCAAAGGCAGCAGGTGCCCTGCTAGAGTCAAGGAAGCAACAGGGATTATTCACAGCCTCAAACACACCATTAAACTTCAGACATGCTCCTGTTGTCAAAAGAGCCCAGGTGATGAGGGTTAACCCCTTCAGGGACCAGGGCTGTCTCCCTCTCCCGGCCTCTCCTGCCTGGCACACAGCAGGACTGCTCCACCACGTGCCGTATCCCCGGCTCAGTCCTTGCGAGGCACGTAAGGGGATGCTTGGTCCCCTTTGCCGCCTGCCGCACACACCGCTTGGCCCAGGGAAACTGTTCCTGCAGACATGTCCTGAACAGAGAGACTTGCCGGCCCTTACCTTCAGGCAGCGGATGAAGAAGTCTCCGGCTAGACCGCTCTTCTGGCAGTGAGACAAGAGCTCCACCAAGCTCTCCACACGGCACTGCTCCGAGGAAACCTTCTGGTAGAGGGCCTCATCTTCATCGCTGAAACAGGTCACTGTGTCACCACCACAAACGTACCCAGACACCCTCCAGGGCTGACTCTGAACTACTCCACAGCAAGGTGAAATCCCACTTCTGCCTTCTCTTGGAAACCTTCTTTCACAGCACTACCAGGAAGTGGAAGCCTGGAGGCAACCGAGCCAAACTATTGCTCGGTTCATTTGGTCTATGCGATCACACACTCAGTTTATTAATTAACCCGCATTCATTAAAGGAATAACATTAACAGAAACAAAAACACATTTAATCCAGCCATCCTATAAAGAACAGGATTAGCGCTGGCTAATTCATGCAGCCATAAAAGCCATCGTAGCCATAAAAGTAGGACAGACATGGGCAGAACCATGGCTGTTAAGGAGTAATTTTGAAGTACAGCCAGTTTAACCAGTGCAGACCCCAGGGCAGACCTTCTTCTAATTCAGGTCAGGAATAGATTGAAATGAAACCAAAACAAGCGTGTTTGTAGGGGGTTTTGTTAGGGGTACACACAGCTGCCAGCACACCTGGCCCACGGACACTCCTGGACAGGAGCCGTGCGCTCTGCCTGCTCGATAGCACTGCCTTGGGCTCGTCCCTGCCAACTAACAGCTACCCCTCTTTAAACCAAATGTCACGCTGCCGAACAGTCCCAGTCTGCGTGGCTGGAGTCTAATGGCTGCAGTTTATTCCCCACATGGCCATGCTCTGCCTCTACTTGTAGAAACCATCTGCAAGAGCAGGAGGGGAGTTCAGTCTCTGGCTCCGCGTTGCTGGCATCGCTAGAATCCTTGCTGCGACAGCATCACCTGCACCTGAGGGATTCCACCGACTCCACGCAGCCGTGATCTGCCACGAGGCAGGCTCAGGCTGGAGGGTGGAAGCTGAATTTGGGGAGCATTGAACTACCTGGGTGCCTGGGGGGACGAGAGTGTGGTGGGACAGCACTGGCAGCCCCAAGTTCACCTGGGCGCTCTCTGCCAGGCATGCCATGAAAAGCCCTACATGCCAAATGATGCCTGGGGACTGCCCTCCACGCCTGGCACTGCCGCAACAGCGCTCACCTGATGGTCTCCTCCACCACGATGGTGGCACCACCCTCACTGCCCGCACGGAACCGGCACCGCGGGTGGAGGGCGTGCACGCTGCTGTTCAGCCCCGCAAAGCCTTCCAGCACGGACAGTGACACCTCTCGCTCCGACTTCTCCAAGAACCACAGCAGGATCTCCTGGCACGGGGAGCTGGCAAGGAGAGAGAAAGCAGTGGTAAGCTTGTTCTGCCCGCTGCACCCCTCCATGCACACCAGCACTGCAACAGGACCACGCGTCTCAGGGCGAGGGAAAAGGCAAGAGCGCTCTGGAGCAGCCACGGACACTCCTTGGGATGCTCTGGGCCAACAGCTCCGGCAGCTGAAGGCATTTGTGTCAGTTTATAAGGGGATCAGCAGCACATCCCATCCTTCTGGCGTTCCCAGATGGAAGGATCTGGGTCCTTCAAGATTTCAGCCCATTGAGGAAGGGAATGCTGTCTAAACAGCATGTCTGTACAAGGACAGCCACTTCCACGCAGCCTCGGCAAGCTGTGCCTGGTACTTCACGCCAACCTGACAAAGACAGAGCTGTCAGCTGTGCCAAGGGAGAGGAGGAAGGAGGTGGGGAGCACTGTAAGGTGGTAGGGGAACCCCTGCCAAGGAAAGATGCAGGTTAATGAGGTGGAGTAGCAGTGCTGTGCCAGGGGTCTGGAAACCTGAACACTTCCAGGCAGCTTTGGTCTAAGTTACCTCTGCCAAATTCCTTTGCAAAGAGAGAAGCGAGCAGCGACTCTGTTCACCCAGCAGCAGTGTTGGCTTGTTCTATGAACTTGCACTCAGGACTCTTCGAAGTGATTAATGATGTCTTTAATAATAGCAGAGGCTGTGTCTGCACCGACCTTTTAGGGAAAGCCTCCAGCACCCAAGCGCCAGTATCACCAAAGCAAAGCGTAAACCCACCAGGAGTGTATTTACTAGACTGGCCCAAACTCAGGGCAGCCCAGGGAAAGCCCAGGAGGAGAAAGGAGAGAGGACAGCCAGCACTGTCCCTGCCACCGTGACTGACACACGTGGTGCTTACCATCGTACATCAGTCGCGGAGGAGCTGGGCACAGCGTGAGGGACAACTGCCGAGAGGCAGGTCCTGCACGTATTGGAAGAGAGTGATCCCAGATGGGAGAAGAGTGATCTTGTATTTCCAAGAGCCAGCGCTCAAGCTGTTTTATCCAGTTTTTATCCTGTTTCTAAATCCCTGGTACACAGATCCCTCCGACACCCAGCCAGGTCCCAGCATCACCGCCTCTGTCCACAGACAATCACAATCCCTGCTCCTAGGCAGGCACTAAGAGCTAACCTGTGCTCCCAAGGCTCCTGCGGGACACGCTTGCCCCTACACCGAGCATTTTGGCTTCAGGGAAGACAAAAAGTAACACGAGAACTGCTTCCTTGGGCACAAGTCTGCCAGTAAGGTTGTGTACCGTGCCTATGCCTGTGGTTATTGCCTACTTTGAATGAGAGCTCTTCAGGGTGAGAAAGTCAGCCTCAGCTTCTCTACGTGCCCATGTAGAGCACGTCCTTTGGAGGTGGGCAGAACGGAGAAGATGAAACCCCAGAAGAAGCTGTGCACAATCCTTCCTTACCGTAAGTATGACACATTCTGCTTGGCAAAGGAATAGAGGGAAAAAACCACTCCCAGGACTGACTGTAAGGATCCCAGCAGCAGGCTCGAGCTGTCATTTCCAACCACATACACCTACAGAGAGAAGGGCACAGGGAGGAGAGTCAAACACCTACGTGGAGCAGAGGGAAGGCAATGGGAAGTACAGAAAGCACGTCTTTGCACAGAACGGCTGCCGCCAGGGAAGACGGCAGAAGGTTTACAGCCTCTGTTCCTTTCAGTCTGGAGCCCGTTTTCCCTGATTATGCCATATTCTGTATTTAACGCAGCCTTCAGCACCATCTTTCTCCTGGCATTTGCTTAACCACAGCAGAGCTCCAAGCTACAGGAACACTGCAGCTAGCTAGTCAGGAAGTCTGCTGCTTAGGGGGAAGGTCTTGCGTTACAGAGAGATGCAACACGCACCTTTGAATTAGCAAATATTTATGTAAATCTGCACCTAGAGCCAGATCTCAAATACAGAGATCAGTCGCCAGCAGAGCAGCTGCGATGACGTGTGCTGAGCTGAGCAGGGTTGCAGGGGCTCTGAGGACACTGTAGGGCTGTGCTCTTCTCCTCCGTCTCAAGCAGCACCCTCCCAAATCACTGTCAATGCCCTCCTCCACGAAACCAGCACGCCTTTCCTGGGCAAGCCACTGTCCCCAGCTCACCGCACAGACGTCCTACCTTGCTGCCCACAGAGCACAGGAAAAACACTCACAGAAATCTTACGACATTGCGTTTCCTTTTGAATCCTTTTAAAGGAATTGTCCAAAACCAAAAGCCAGGTAGGATGCTTTCGGTCAAAGCCACGGTGCTGGGAAAACTCGGTCCAGAAAATGGTTAAATACCAAGCCTTGCCCAGCTGGACTCAGGGTTTACTCAGGGTTTTTGTGTTCAGGTCCTCATTTTAGCAGGCTCTGCCTCCATCCACAGCTTTTAGCTTTAAAAAAAGGGGGGAAAATAAAGTGTCTTCACAAATTCTCCAAGGGACTTCCAGCTGTGTCAGCTGGTGAACTACCTGCTCAGAAATTGCTGTCCCTTCACACCTGAGCACTCCCCACACCTCTGACCAACGCAGCTGGAGAGCAATCACCAGCTCCAGGGCTGGAAGTGCCCTGGGGACAGACCAAAGAGCTTTTGCCTGCTGGAGGCAGTGTGACAACCCAGGTAGGAGGGCTAGGAGGGAGGTTGTCCTGATAACATTCTGCCCTGCTGTATTGATGCAAACAGACCTTTCCTCTCCTGCTAATCCCCGTGGAGCCTTTCCTCCTAACCAGAACCTTTTGTACACAAAGCCTCCCTGATGAAGCCCCAAGGATGGTTTCCCACTCAGCATCAAATGACGCTTGCTAGGCAAGAAACCCCGGCAAATCCGCAGGCTGGAGTCTCTGTTGCTAATCTGGCTGCTGTCAGGCCTCCAGCGCTATGCCATTAAGGAGGGATCCGCCCCGCACTCCCCCAGCACTCGCATTGTGAACGGCAGCCACACAGCAGCCCTCCAGACTGGTCTCTGCCTGCCAGCTAGTTACAACAGATCATTACTACGCAAAATACTACAACAATCACAGCATTTAAGAGCTTAGCCTGCCTAGGGGCATGCCAGTAAGCAAGTCACCAGCTTCTTAAAATTGAATTCCTGGGCTGGAGATGTCCTTCTGGGTTGGAACGCGTAGCAGAAAGCTGGGCTGCTGTCCGGGCAGGCAGCGAAGCCTGCAGCGCGGCACTGGTGATACTGGTGGGAACGGCAGAAAAAGGAGCTATGAGGGAAGGTTTCAGAAGAGCGGCTTCCACAGAACAGCCCTGTTCCTTCATTGGGAGCACAAGAATGGACCCCACGTCTCCCCTGAACGCCAGAGCCAAGACCTGCGCCGTTGAACACCCTGCGTGGCGCTGCAAGGGACCCTTTACAGGAGGGAGCTCAGAGAACGTGCTAAATCTGCACCGACTTGCCCACAAGAGATTTCTTCTACCACGGAAGGTGGTCTCTTATTGGCAAAGCCAGAGCATTTCTCCGATGAAGCCCGCGTTTCCTTCCATTTTCCTGAACCCTCCCCATCCCCCAGCACTCGACCGGGGCCTGAGAGTCAGGCTGGGAGAGCTGCTGAGCTTCAGCAATCCCTCCTGCTTCAGCAGCCAGGCACACAGACCAGCTCCAAGGCCCCGCCGCCGTCTCCAGGTACCGTCCTGCACCCGGAGCAGCTCCGGAGGGCAGGGCAGCAGAGGCGGTGGCTGGACACCCAGCAGCAGCTGCTGAAGGATTACCCACCCCCAGTTTTAAAGTTAACTTCATGCTCACGGACACCCACGTGTCACGGGGGTCAGCTCAGAACGGTCGCCGCAAAACAGGCTGCTCATTTTTCCCCAACTTATTGTTATCAATTTACCTTACTTGCCCAGTGGGACTAGACAGACTGTAATGTCTTTAGCCCCCTGGGAGATATCAGCAGGGGAAGATGAACTGCTGGGCACACCCAATGGGGACCAGCTGCAGTGCCCTCCCCGTTTCTGGGACACCTGAGACAAGGACACAGCCACTAACAGCATCTCCCCTGTGGCTGAGCTGCCACCCACCCTCCCTTCCCCCGTACCCACACGCTCCCTGCTTCCTAACAGCGGCCACCAGGATAACTCCACCTGGATAACAGCACTCCCACCTCTCCCTGCAGCTCTGCCATGCCTCCGAGCTCACCTTCTATTTCTTTTTCAGCCCGGTGACAGCTCAGCAGCCTCAGAGCCACACGGAACCTGCTCGCTTCGTAGCGCCCACTGCGAATGCCTCGCTGCCAACCACTGAGTGATGAGCTGGGGGCTCTGCCAAGCTGCCCTCACTGCAGGGCTGAGCAGTCCAGCACAGCTGGCCGCTTGCCAATACCTCAGGTGCCCTCTTTTCCAGGTCACTCATTCGGAAGCATTTTGGCCCAATGCGAGAGCCCGCTGCCACCCATCCCGCCACGAGGGGTTAATGCTGCAGGAGCTGTAGAAAGGCTTCCAGCTCCAGCACCCTGACTCAGGCTGCCCTCTGCAGACCTTGGAGGCAGGGAGAGCAGCTCCCAGCAGGTTCTCCCTCCCACACAGGTAACCCTGGGCTCAGTATGAGCCGTACTATCCATGCTCTACAGGAAGGAAACTGAGGCACGGAGGCACCAAGAGGAGGGTGGGCCAGCGACAGCCTGGGAGGAGAGCTCAGGCATCCTCTGAAGACTGGCACAAACAGGATTCCCTGCAACCCATCCTTCCCTCTGACCAGCTGCACACCTCTGATGTGGGTAGGTGAGCGGCATCATCTCGGACAGGGATTGACAGCCTGAGGCAACACGTGCCAGGCCAGTGGTACTCCTGACTAGGACCTCCTGCCTGCTCTGCTGTTCCCTGCTCTACGATCGCA
The DNA here is from genome assembly GCA_031468815.1 of Morus bassanus. Taxonomy (NCBI): domain Eukaryota; kingdom Metazoa; phylum Chordata; class Aves; order Suliformes; family Sulidae; genus Morus; species Morus bassanus. The sequence goes on along the minus strand of CM062573.1, from coordinate 45,125,138 downwards.
GCCCGAGTCCTGAAGCTGCTCTGACAGTACACCCAGGCACAAGGGTCCCATAGAAGCTGCTCAATTTAGCAATGCTCAGAAAGTCTTGCTGCAGCTCACGGAGAAAGAGAATATGAGAGCACCATGGAGACTCCTGGCTACCAGCCCACTGCTCAGACTCTTCTTACTTTGACACACCAGAAAGGCACTGGGAAAAAACAAACAGCAAGAGCTCACTGCCATCTCACAGGACGTTTTGGGGTGAGAATGTTTGAGAGGATTCAGGCAGCGCCTCTGGTATCCAGCATAAAGCTGCAGTCCCTCAAGTGCAGTGCTGCATACAAGGTTACTCTGTGCAGCTCTTGGCCTCAACTCAGCATAACTGCAGGAGACACTGGTTTTTGTCATGGTCTAACACACACATCAAGCTGCTCAGAAAGTCTCAGACCACCTCTTCCTTAGAGCAGTTTTCTTGCCTACCCTCAGGCCCAAATCAGGCACGATACCTTGAGCACATCTTCCACACAGCTGCCGAGCTCTGCCTCTGTCACCAGCACGGTCCCTGCTGATAAATCTTCCACTGCTAGCTCTGAAAACGAGGGGCAGAAATATCAGCACCCCCATGCACTGAGGTGTATCCAGCCGAATGGCAACCCCACCATGCCCAGCACGAGAAAGCACTTTGATAGTTCTCTTGCCTTCCCTCCCCTCCATCAGGGCAGCATGGGAACCAATGAGCCCTCATTAGTGGCGCTAAATATCACTGCAGTGTTGTAAACTCCGCAAGGTTACAAGCAAATCAAAGCAGGCCACAACTTCTTGATGAATTATTCCCCAGAGAGCTGTTCGGTCAGCGTGGGGAACTGATGGCTTCCGTCCAGAAGCCCAAAACGAGACCGTCAGACTGGAGAGTTTCCCAAAGAGCAAATGGCAGAAGTGCCACTACTTGGCTCTCACACTATAGTAATTTGACTCAAGTGCTAGTAAATGTGGTGCACACAGCCACACATTCACAACTGACAGAGCTGGGCTTGCACACTCAGCGGCCCAGCCACCAGCCCCCAAGAAAATTCTGATGGAAAGACAAAGATCAGCGAGAAGAGAAACTGATTCTTCAACAATGTGGGGCTCGGCAGGGAGCAGCCGGTACCTGCTGACTCCGAGCACCGCAGGAGTGGTGCCAACAGGGGCTGGAGCAGGTGCTTCTCTGCCAGCTGAGGGTGCTCTTTCACCATGGTGAGCAGCGTCGTAGTGGCCACTCGCTGGAACTGGCGCGCTGTCAGTTTGTCCTGGATGTGCAGCAAGTCCAGAATCTGGAAGGAAAGTCCGCAATAAAGGAACAACGATCAGCAGCCCCTTGGAAGCGGGGGCAGGCCGACTCCTTGCAGCCAACAGCAGAGACTGAGGAGCCTCCCGTATGCTGCTTTGCTGGACATTTGGCATGACATTCCACATACGGAACAGCCGGTCTCCTTCCCATGCACGCATTAAGGCAGGATGCATTTCTGGGCTCAAACCAAGAGCCTGCACCACTCCCACAGCCAAAGGCTGGAAGCAAGAGCTCCGCAGCAGAGCGCTCCTTGTCACGCAGTGCGGAAGAGCTCATGCGATCAGGCATTTCAATCAAATACGGAAAATTCAAGAGAAGGGTGGAAACATGTCCCACTGCCAGAGCAGAAGAAAAACATCTCAACATCGTCCTGGCTTGAGCCAGGCCACACTCAAGCAAAAGCAACAGTAGTGATGCTCCCCAAGCCAGAGCCGGCGTGCTGCGGGGAGAGAGGGACCTACCTGGGGGCATACCAGTCGGTAGTAGTCCTCGAGGGAAAGGCACTGCTGCGGGCAGGAAGCCAGGATCTTTGCAACTGTGTCGCATTTTCTCCAGTCCACAGCTGCTGCTTCAGCACCAGTGCCACCTGCTACACCAGCAGAAAGCCAAGAAAGCCAAGATCAGCTCAGACTGACAGCAAACGCAAGGCCATTTTTGGCTGAAGCCAGATGTTTCTGGCCAAAAACTGGATTTCTAGCTTTTATTACTCTCTTTAAACCAAGCATCTTTCAGGACACCTGTGCTTAAGAACAGAAGGGGATTATTGTCCAAGACCTTTGATACTGGAAAACAACTTCTGCGAATAGGTGTATGAGCCAAAAGGCGGAGGGAGCTCATGCTTGGCTGGTGTCGTCAGGTTGGTATTGGCCGGAGGAAGCTTTGGCACTAGAAACTGTGGGATTCAGCTTTTAGAGAGCAACAGTTTCCCTCCCTGGCAGGAAACAGAAAGCTGGGGAGCAAGGCTGCCGAGCCCTGGAGCAGGACAGGTCTCACTCCACCTGCAGCTGCTCACAGCCCAGCACCGAGCAAGGCTCCCACCGAACCAGCACCAGCACAGGTCCTCGGAACGAACTGCGCTCCATACACACACAAGGTGCAGCCCCACGGAGGCAAAAACAGACTAAATTGAGTTTGTCTGCTTTCAGTCTGGACCTCAAACATGATGGTGTACCCTGAACGAAAGGCATTTGCAGTTGGAAGGCATTCATGGTTTGGGAGATCAGCGCAGTCAGAGGCAAAATCTGCGTGAGTGTTACAGAGTCAGCTTGGCCTGACAAAAGCTGTTTCCCATTTCAGTGCTCTGATGGCACTGTCTTTCCCGGGCCTCTCATGGGATGAAACGCCTCAGACACATCATCACAGTCTCTTTTAATCTGCGATCCTGGAAGCCAAGAGCAGCGTCAGAGCACCCTACTCACCGCCTGTTCCCTCCATGATGCCCCGAACCACAGCCTGAACCCCGCTGGGTCTCATTAGCCTCTCGGAGAGCAGCTGACCACAAAGACGCCGCAGCCATGCCGGAGCCCGCACAAGGGCCGGCTTTGTTTCTTCCCCAGGAGAGGGAGGACTCTGAAAGGAAACAAAGGAGCAGGCTAAGGAGCATATTTGCACACTCCTGTGCAAACCCTCACTAACAGGCAAACAGCCTGCGCCCTGCCCTGCAGGACTCAAGACAGAAGTACAGGACAGGGAAACCTTTTAAATAAATCACTTCTTCATCCAGTGGCACAAAGTGAATTAGGGCTTAATGAGAGGCCAGCCTTCCCAAGAGCATCCCCTTCGGCAGAGCTTCCCTCCTTTAATTAAAGCCCCTCAGGGTCAGGCAGCAGCTCTGCCTCATTACCAAAATGGTGCATGGGGGGCCCGGGGGACAAGCCCGGTTCGATGCAGGTAAGGGGTCCGCAGCAGTGACCCCTGCCAGGACCCGGCACAGAGCGCTGGGCTGTGGAGGCGGCACCGCGAGCCCGCAGGCTCGCAAAGCTCGCAGGTCGAGCAAAGTGATCCCCCTGGGACAGCACAAAGCTGCGAACCCACAACACGAGCAGCTCGAATGGAGGTGCTTGCTTGGACACCCCGAGGAGGCAGGCTGGCACCGCTGCACTGGCAGGGGATAGAACAGAACAGAATATTTTCAGCTGGAAGGGACCTACAGCGATCATCTAGTCCAACCGCTTGAACACTTCAGGGCTGACCAAAAGTTCAAGCATGTTATTAAGGGCATTGTCCAAATACCAGCACAGGATATCAGCTTGGGTTTTAACCAGGAAACCCTGGCTTTTATGTGGAAGAACCACAGCACACACAGAGTGCTGCCCCATGCCTTGCACAGGGGAAGGCCAACTTCTGCCTGCTTGGGAATTGCGTGCGATCCCAGCCAGAGGGTCAGCGCGCTGCACAGAGCTGCACCCGAGCCAGCAGCCCCGTGCCATCCCACATGTGCACCAGCAGCTCCTGGCATCCTGACCCCAAGCTGTGAGGTGGCAGGTGGGCACGCACCTGCCCCCAGCACCTGCTTGGAGCTGGGATGTGGTCCCTTCTTCAGGGTCCCTCTAAACACAACGCGAAGGTCTCCCCAGAGAGTACCCGTTTGCCATCTCCTCCTCCCCGCTGCCACGAGGCAGCCTTTGAAACAGCCACGAACAGCAGCCGGTGCTGCGGCAGCACCGCTTCGTCCCCTTAAGTGGATGGGGGCAGGTTCTGGAAGAGAAGGCGCTTTGCTTGGCCAGACACAGCCCACGTAACTGTGATGAGAGTCCCCAGGTTCACCCACACCCCCCGTACAGCAGGGCCGGAGCTGCTGCTGCGTGAGCGACATGCACCCAGTGACTTCACCCGTGTGTTCGCGCGGTGCTTGGGGATGGGGGTGCTGCACTAAACTGGTTTTTAAGGTGTAAGAGCATTTCCAGGAGAGCAGCAAAGGCGCCCTCAGAGCGTGGGAACACACCACGGGCAGCACGCACCCCCAGCGCCCCGCGCCGGGGACGGTCCCACCACTGCCGCCACTGCTGCCGGGTACCTGCTTGGGCCGGCCCTGCAGGATGAGCAGCTCCCGCACCGCCAGCGGCTGGTAGACACGGTCCAGGATATGCCGCAGGGCCTCGCGGCACCGCGCTCGCTCCGCTTCTGAAACACCCTGGAAAAAACAAACCCCGGGGTGGTGAGGACAGGCTCAGCCGCCAGCACTAAACCCGCCGGACCCGACCGCGTGCCGCTGCTCCTCGCCGGGCTCCGTGGCTCCCACCTCGTCTCTTGCATCGAGATTAATGTGGGAGCTGCCACTGGGCGGGAGCCCCGGGGCTCGGCAAGCGCGAGCCCAGCACGGCCACGTGCTCGGCTGCGGAGCACAGGGAGCGATGCCGCCGGGCTCTGGCGAGGCTGGCCACCCCGACGCGGTTTTTGGCAGGGCCGGGCGAGGGGGGACCCACGGACCTCGCTGTGGGCGGCGGGGCCGTGGCCCAGCAGGCAGAGGCCGGCGAGGAGGAGGCCGAGGTGGCGGGCGAGGAGCGGGCCGCCCAGCGCGGGGTGCTGGGCCAGCTCGGCCAGGGCGGCGGTGGCGGCGTGGAGCCGGGCCCCGCGGGCGGCGGGCGGTAACGGGGACGGCGCGGGGGGCCCCGGGCGCTGCCCCACGCCCGGCGGCAGGTAGGGCGCCAGGCCCAGGCCCACGGCGGCCCGCAGCGCCCGCCCCACGGCGCGGCCCTGCCCCACGCTCAGCGTGTCGGCGCCGGGCGGCGGCGCGGCCCCGGGCCCGGCCCCGCGGGCGGCGGGGAGGGCGGCGAGGGCGAGCAGCCGCTCCTTCAGGCACAGTAGCAGCGCCAGCAGCCCGCAGGCGGCGGCCCAGCCCGGCTCGGCGTCGCCCGCCACGCCGGCGGCCAGCGCCGGGGCCCGGGCCAGCACGGCACGGCGCAGGCCGCGCAGCGCCGCCCAGCCCGCCGCCCGCCGCAGCCGCTCCTCCAGCGCCGCCGCGTTGCTGCGCAGCGTCTCCGGTCGCAGGGCGTCCTCCGAGCCGGGGCCCGGCCCGCCGGGCGGCCGCAGCAGCAGCTCCAGCGCCTCCACCACCCGCCCCGGCTCCGGGCCCGGCTCCGCGCCGGCCGCCATCTTGGGGAGGGAGGGCGGCTCCGCGCCGCCATCTTGGGGAGGGAGGGCGGGCGGGGCGGCGCCATCTTGGGGCCCGGCCTGAGGGGGCCCGGCCATGGCTGCCCGCTGCGGCGGGCTGGGGCTGCTCTGCCTCCCGCGGGGGACGCAGCCGTCAGCGTTCGCAAAGTTAGCAGCTTCCTCTCTCTCACAGCAGCCTGGGGCTCGTCCGCTTCCCTGCAGGTAGCGCAGGGCACGCAGCTGTCCCCTGCCCGGACCGCCCTGACGCCAGGGTGGGAGGCCTCTGGCCCTGCTGCCCACAGGTGCCAACAGCACCAGCCCCCTGGCAGGGCAGGTATTTGGGCAGAGCTCCGGCACCGAGGCTTGCCCTGGCGCCAGGAACAGCCTCTGACTGCATCCTGTAAAAGTGGGGCCCCCAGCACAGGACCTGTTGGAGCAGGTCCAGAGGAGGGCCGTGAAGGTGATCCGAGGGCTGGAGCACCTCTCCTGCAAGGACAGGCTGAGAGAGTTGGGGTTGTTCAGCCTGGAGAAGAGAAGGCTCCGGGGAGACCTTATTGCAGCCTTTCAGTACTCAAAGGGGGGGCTATAGGAAGGATGGGGGCAATCTCTTTAGCAAGGCCTGTTATGATGGGACAAGGGGGAATGGCTTTAAACTAAAGGAGGGGAGATTTAGACTGGATACAAGGAAGAAATTTTTTACAGTGAGGGTGATGAAGCACTGGAACAGGTTGCTCAGAGAGATGGTAAATGCCCCATCCCTAGAAACATTCCAGGTCAGGTTGGAGGGGGCTCTGAGCAACCTGATCTAGTTGGGGATGTCCCTGCTCACCGCAGGGGGTTGGACTAGATGGCCTCTAAAGGCCCCTTCCAACCCAAACCATTCTATGATTCTGTGAAAAGTTAGCAGCTTCCTCTCTCTCACAGCAGCTTGGGGCTCGTCTGCTTCCCTGCAGGTAGCGCAGGGCACGCAGCTGTCCCCTGCCTGGACTGCCCTGACACCGGGGTGGGAGGCCTCTGGCCCTGCTGCCCACAGGTGCCAACAACACCAGCCCCCTGGCAGGGCAGGTATCTGGGGAGACCTCCCCCACCAAGGCTTGCCCTGGCGCCAGGAACAGCCTCTGGCTGCATCCAGCAAAAATTAGCTGCCAGAGAGAAACCAGCGATTCTAAAAGGAGAAAGCCTGAGTGTGTCTCCATATTGTAATCAGCGTGCAGAGGCAGAGGTGTGCAAGATGGGCGTTACCGTCTGCACTGGGGCGTCAGCAGCCAGACCATAAACAGCTTATGTGCCTGTTGCAACGCACATAAATTAGCATCTTGCCTGTCCAGGACTGTAATGAGGCAGGATGACTGCAAATCCTTTGCCAGCCTCCTAGGCTGCTACGTGTTTGAAAGCCTGCAGGCAGCATGGGGCATGTTATTCTTTTGTGTTTCCTTACTGGGCAGGGCCTCGGAAGGGAGGTCATGGCAATTACAGCATTGGACAAACAGCGGCGATCGCTCACGCTGGCTAACAGCCTCACCTCTGCTGCGTGGCCAGCGCGGGGTAGGGCGTCGGGCCAGGCACCGCACACACCCAGCCACCGTGATAAGGCACAAGCCCAGTTTTCACGCCCTGTCCTGTTCCTTCGTTCCCTAGGGCCCATCCTGGCAGACGCAGTGAAGGGCAAAGGCAAAGCCGTGACCTGCTGTTAGCTGCCAGCCCTGCCTCCTCACAGCCCCTGGTGATGAGAAGACACGTGCTCTGGTATGGATCCGTCCCTCTTACACGGAGCCGGGCGTTCGCCATCTGCCCTTTGGAGGTGGCAGCAGCTGTGGCCACACCAAGGAACGGCTCGCCGCGGGGCAGGCTGGTCTCTGAGCATGGACACAGGCAGTGAAACCAGCAGAGCCACACAAAGAGAAGGGCTTTTGGTTTTCTTAAAACAATTTATTATTTCAATTTTATATAAAAAAACATACAGTTAATTAACACTAGACCCTTGCTGGCTTCCCAGCTCACATCAGACCCTTTTCCCATGATAAAAAAATACAAACCAGAACAACAGCTAAACACAGAGTTCAGAATTTCAGTAAAGCTGTTTGATTTCCAAAAGCGCCTTTCATTGACCGCACAATAATTACACCTGGCACGACACAGAAGGAAATCATATCATAATCTGAGATACAGAAAAATAGAAATCTGCCTGAGAAGTACTCTATCAAATAAAATTCCCTCAAGTATAGCGCGTGATAGGACATCTTTGGTCTGCATTTATCAATCACCTTGCCCTGCTCTGGCAGAGGCGCGGTGCCAGGGCCGCCCTGCTTCTCCAGCACTGGGTTCACGAGCCGAATGCGGCAGCAGGTCGGTGGTTGCGTTGGGGCTGGGAGCGCGAGGTATTTCGGAGAACACCGGAGAAACCCTTTCCCCAAACGGTGAAGGGAGGGAGGTGTCGGGAGCCCGTCCCCGCCAGGGAAGAGGAGCTGATTCTGGCCCGAGCAGCCAGGAGCGCCTCGACTCCAGGACGGGGAACGGACCGAATGGCTCCATGCCCTGCTTGGAGCCGAGGGGGGCCAGGAAGCACACAGGCTCCCCAGAAACAACCCCCCCAGCCCTGGTGACCCCAAGCTTCCCCTACGCCGAAGGAGGGGGATGTGGACACCAGGTTGAGGGAGTGTTGTGGGGGGGGTTTGGCCACCCCCCGGGTGAAAGCCAACGTGAGTCCAATGGGGTGAAATGAGGTGAAGCTGCCTGCACCAGGCGGCTGCCAGCCGGGGGGTGCCGGGGGGGTCCTAGTCGTCGTCCTCCCCGCCGCCATAGAGGTCCGCCAGCTTCTTGAAGCGGCTGCCCCAGTCGTTGAGGTAGTCGTAGTCCTGGTCGCGGTCGGAGGCGGAGGAGTTGAGGGAGCTGAGCGAGGTGGCCTCCGAGCCGCTGCCCTCGTAGTCGAACACCAGCAGGGAGTCGTAGGGGGGGGCCGTGGGGTCCGTGTCGGCTGCCTTCAGGTTCTGGGAGGGGCAGAGGGGTCAGCACTCGTCCCCTCCGCGCTGGGGATGCCGCCGGGCTGGGGGGCGCCCCAACAGTGCTGGCACGGATGGCGGCTTCAGCCCCCCAGTCGCCCCCAGCAGCACCGTGCAGGGCCAGGGCTCACCTCATCGATGAAGTTCCCGATCTCGTCGGGGTTGGCGGGCCGGGGCCGGTACTGGGGGGCAGCCATCAGCGGGGGGGCCACGTCATTGCGGATCACCTCGGGGCGGGCGTCCAGGCCCCGGTGCAGCTGGCTCAGGTCGTAGTCCTGGGCAGGGGGGACACGGGGAGGTGATGCTTGAGGGACGGCCGCGGGCAGTGCCGTGCTGGGACATGCCACTGGCTACCCCAGGGCAGGAAGGACCGGGGGCACCGGTGACCACAGCGGGGGACATGGGGACGAGCAGCTCCACGGCAGCCTTGTGCACCCCAAGCGCCCGTCGTGGCTCGGGGAGCAAGGCCACCACCTGCCGCAGGGAGGGGGCCACAGTGGCCCCACGGGCAGGGTCCGGCACAGGCATCCCACCTGGTCCTCCTCGCCACCGCCCTCCTCGTCGTAGTGGTAGACATTGTCCCGCATGTCGTCCTCGGGCGGGAGCAGCGGCTCCTTTACCACCTTCCTCCGCCTGGCGAGGAGCAAGAGCAGCAGCAGCAGGACTGCAAGCAGAGGGCACCAGTGTCAGGCTGGCAGGGCAAGGGGGGCCCTGACCCCGTCCCATCCCCATCCCCTGGTACTCACTCAGCAGCGCCAGGATGCCCCCCAGGATGCCCAGGATGGCGGGGACGCCCAGGCCGTCGGTGATCATCGCTCGCCGCACGCAGTTTTTGGCTGGCCCTTCGCAGTCGCACACCTGGGCTCTGATCAGCGTCACCTGCGCCTTGCCCTGCCCGTCCGTCAGCTTCAGGAAGATGCTGTACTCTCCCGGCTCCAGCTCCTTCACCGGTTTCAACACCACCAGGTCTTGCGCAGCAGAGAGAGGGGTTGGGCTCAGAGACACTCGCTCCCCGGTTTGGGGACACCCTCGGCACCAGTGCGGGGCTTTGCCACGTGGCAGTTCCCTGGCACCGGCTGCACTCGGGGGGGCGCAGAGAGCCGAGGGGTCTGGGATCTGGCCCTCGCTCGGCATCCCCCTCTGCCCCACGCCAAAGGTGGGAGCACGTACCTTGTCCAGTCAGCTTGACAGTCCAGTTGGTGCCAGAGCCGTGCTCCAGCGCTGCCTGGAAGGGGTAGGTGTTGGGTGGCAGGTCCTTGTCGATGATGTTCAGCGTCTGCTCCTCGGGCTGCTGGCTGCAGATGTCGAAGTTCCGGGGCTCCGGCATGGGCCCGTTGTCATTCACATCCTGGAGGAGGAGGAGCAGCGTCCCCGTGCCGGTGGCGTACGGCGACCCTGTGGGACCGGGGGTTAGCAAGGCGCCTGGGGAGGGAGGGGGTCCTGGTCCCGACCCCTGCCCCAGGAGCCCCAGTGGGACACGGGTGGGTGGCAGCAGCCCCTTCCCAAAGGGCAAGGCAGGGTGCTCCTCACCACTGTCTACAGCCAGGACGATGGCCTTGTAGGTGCTGTTGATGGCATGCACTGACTCCCGGTCCAGCGGCTGGGCTGCCGTGACGATGCCGTTCTCGGGGTCGATGGCCAGCCACCCCGCGGGGTCGCTGCCCATGCGGTACCTGGGGCAAGCGAGGGGTCAGCTGGAGGGAGGATGCTCTGCCGGGTGGGAAGGGGCACACAGCGCAGCCCCTCGGGCACCCCAGCATTGCCCCTCGCCACTAACCCCCCCCACTCACGTGATTTTCTGCCCCTGATCCCTGTCCGGGTCCTGGGCCGTGTAGGAGGTGACCTGATGCCCCAGCGGCAGGTCCTCCATCACCTCCACCCTCTTGACTGGGGGCACGAAGATGGGGGCTTCGTTCATGTCTCCGACCAGCACCAGGACACTGGCCGTGGAGAGCGGCAGGGACACGGTGAAGGGGACGGCGTTCTCCACTGTCACCACGAGGTTGTACCGGTTCTTGGTCTCGTAATCCAGGCCCTGGGGGTGGGCAGGAGAGAGGAGCCGGGTAGTGCCGGCAGGGAGGCAGCCAGCACTGGGGCAGCTGCACAACAGCAGGACTCACCTTGGCGGTTTTCAGGATGCCGTCGTTGGTTTTGGGGTCGGTGGTGATGCTGAAGTCACCGTCCTGGTCCCCGCTTTTGATGCGGTAGACAGCTTGCCAGGCAGGAGAACCCTGCATGTCCTGGTCTGTCACATGCAGCCGGGCCACCACCACCCCCACCTCGTTCTCGTTCACCGTCCCCTCGTACTGCAAGAGAGGGGATGGGGACAGTCACCCACGTGGTCCCGGGCACCCCAGGGCAGGGGGCTCGTGCCATGATGGCCCGGGGAGGACAGCAGCTCGCAGGAGCCAGCTCGGGTACCATGGTGGGTTCAAAGATGGGAGGGTTGTCGTTGGCATCGGTGACTTCCACGATGGCGGTGGCAGTGGTGGTCAGGCCAGTGCCCTCCTGGTCCGCAGCCTGGATGATCAGCGTGTAGTTGGGAGTGGTCTGCAAGCCGAAATCACCGTCGTTAGGACAGGGATGGGGTCTGGCATGTCCCCCTCCTCCAGGGGCATCACCTGCCTGCTCTTCCACCCTTCTCCAGCCACAATGTTCACCACCAGCACAGACGCTCGCTGACGTCCCAGCTACCCACCCGAAGGGCTGGCAGTCCACCCGCTCCCACGGCTCAGCAGGGCTGGGGGCCCCTGCAACATCCCCAGTGCAGATCCCCAAGGGGCTTGGCGCTGCAGACACCCCCAGAGCGGGGGACAGTGACCCAGGGATGGCAAGTCCCCGAAGCGGCCGATCTGGCATCGCCGGCTCCCCGCGGCAAGTCCCACCACGGAGCTGCCGCACAGTCCTCTGGGACGCAGCGAGGGTGCCCACCTCCCGGTCCAGCCCCGTGCTAATGACGCTGATGATGCCCTTCTCTGGGTTGATTGTGAACATCTCTTGCGCACTCTTGGGCTCCTCACTGATGATGGAGTAGAAGATGATGCCATTGTTCACGTTGACCCCATCATCTGCATCCGTGGCGTTCACGGTCATCACAGATGTGCCTGGGCACGGGGACAAGCGGGTGAGATGTTACTCGTGGGACAAAAGCCACTGGACATGCTGGCACAGCTCTGGCTCCGGGCTCTGCGTGGCCCTAGCCATGGGGCCCCCGGCTCGCCGGTCCCCCACACACCTGGCTTCGCGTTTTCCTCGATGTAGCCGATGAAGACTTGCTTGGTGAAGACGGGCCGGTTGTCGTTCTGGTCCGTCACGGTGATGATGATCTCCATGGGGTCCTCCACGGACTGCCCGCTGGCCGACACGGCGTGGGAGAAGAGCTGCGAGAGGCGCCGTCAGCCCGCGCGCTGCCCCGGGGACCGTCCCCTCCCCATCCCGGCCCCCCACTCACGACGTATTTATCGATCTCCTCCCGGTCCAGCGGCTTCGTCACCATCAGCCACCCCGTCTCCCGCTCGATGGTGAAGACGCCCACAGGGGGGGTGTCCGCCCCCTGCCCCGTGATGCTGTAGAAAACCTTGGTCTCCTTGTCCTTGTTGGATTTGATCTGTTGGCGAGGCAGAGGGAGGGTCGGAGGGGGGCCCGGTGCTCTGGGGACCCCCCTGCCCTGCACCCCATCCCCGCGGGGCCACGTACCTGCACCAGCTTCTTGGGGAAGGGCCCCCGCTCGTTCTCGGGGCAGTTGATGGGGGGGATGACCCAGTCCCTCTTCTGCCGCCGGAGGCCATGGCCGGCCTCGGGGAAGATCAGCATGTCGGGCACCACGTCCTGTAGGGAGAGTGGCTCAGCTCGGCTCGGTGCCAGCACCATGCCAAGCCATCTCTACGCTCTGCCCCAGGGAGAGGGGCTACAGCGTCCCTGGGGAGAGGGGCTACATTTTACCTGCTGCTGGTGGTGGTGGCGGCGATGGTGCCGCCGCCTGCGCAGGGTCACCCTGGCCGAATGCTTCCTGCCTGCGGTGTCCCAGGTGTGGACGGAGAAGCTGATGTCCTGCCCCTGGAGCTGCAGGGGCCGAGTTGCAGAGACCACACCGTTCCTGCTCACCCTGAAGCGTGTGTCATCCGAGAGGTACACAGCACGCCGCTGCTCACCGCAGTCCGCAAAGCTCACTGGAGACAGGGAGAGCGAGTGGGCAGAGGGCTCCCGGCGCTGCCCCGGGGGTAGCCGGGAGGCACCCAGGCACAGCAGGACGGGCAGGCGGCAGAGCAGGAGGGCGCAGTACAGGGTGACATGGGCACACACAGCGTGGCCATGACTCAGAGGCCTGGGGGGACCGTGGGGTCGCAGGCGTGGCGGGGACGCGCCGTGTGCGGTGCCACACACCCTGCCAGGATGCCACCCTGGGCATGGGCAGGGCGTGCAGCACGACGCACGGTGCATCCCTGCCGTGGCTTTGGTGCAGGACCGGGCACGGCACAACCTGCCGTACCACGCGATCCCTGCCGGCCCGGGGCACCCAGCACAGCGCGTCCCATCCCTGCCTATAGCACCGCTTACGGCACGGCACCGTGCACAGCACCGCGCGCATCACATCCCCACGTACGGCACAACCCCACGCGCGGTGCACCCCTGTGGCACAGCACGTCCCCATGCGTGGCACGTCACCGCTGCCGTGCCCGTGGCAGCGGGCAGAGGGTGCTGGCGCCGCTCTGGCTGCTTTTCAAATAAAACCAAGGTCAGTGCCTGCTCACCTGCGCTGGCACCCAGACCCCTGGCCGGGGGTCCCAGGGGCTGCCAGGGCTGATCCACGGGGCACCACAGGCCGGTGGGTCACGGTGCCCCAGTGCCTGGGGACCCGTGGGGGGTCCCCAAGCCCCTGCATGGCCGGTGACTACAGCCACATGCCTGCAGCAGGGACAGCTCAGGCTGCAGGAGGGGGACATTATCCTGTGTGGCAGGAAGGTGCCGGCCCCGGTGCACCCGTGGCGCAGGGCAGCAGCCGGGGCACCCAGCCCGCCCAGGCACCCTTCGACACCTCTGACGCCTCTGCTGCAGGGGGTCCCCAGGGACACCAGGCGCTAACCATGGACCAGGGCAGATGGTGTCCTGGCGTCACCAGCCTGGCACCCTGCTGGGGCACGGTACAAGCCGGGACCGGCACGCGGGGAGCCGCAGCCAGCCTGGGGGGAGGCTCTGAGCAGCACCGCAGTGGTCAGCAGGCATCACATGAGCCGGGGCTCTGCTGCCGGGAGCTCCCAAACAAACACCCTTTGTCTGGGAGATGGTTTGTTTGAGCCAGCAGCACCCAGGCAGGAGCCTCTCCCAGCACAGCCGCCATCGGCCCCGACGTGACCTGCACCACGTGGAGCAGGTGCCGGCGTTTCACCGTGGCAAGGCGACATGCCCGGGGTGGGAGGCAGTGCAGCACGTCCAAACACCGGGCACGAGGCCGCTGCCAGGGCTGGTGCCGCCATTGCCGGGGCCGGCCCCACCACCCCATGGGGTTACGTCAGCCCGCACGCAGCCCAGGAATTTGGCAGCGGCGGCGGCGGCATGGAGGCGGGTGGGGAGCAATAGCCGAACCCTGGGCTGGGGGCTGCCCCCCTGCCTGCCACAATGCCCCCCACCCAGCCCAGGCAGCCAGGGCGGACCCGCCAGCGTGATGCCAGCCCAGCTCGGCCCCACGGCGAGACCCCCGGCAAAGGCTGCAGGAGCCGGTGGGGCTGGCTGGGCAGGAACGTGCCGGGGCAGGCCTGCCGCTGCCGCAGTGGGGGCTGGCGGTGGGGAGAGGCATCCCGGCACCCACGGGCGCGGGTGCAGTGCTTGGCACCTGGGACCTGGCACCGTGCCGGATGGGTGCAGTGAGTGGGCAGTGCTCAGCCCCCAGCCCCGCATGGGTGCAATGAGCGCTGGGTGCTCAGCACCTGCTCCCCCCTTCCCAGCCGGCTGCGCACAACCTGTTTTTCCAGCTCCTCAGTTGAAGGAAAGCCTTCCCCAGCCCTCCCCTCCCCGTGGCGGGGGCCAGGGGGCCCCTCTCCTCTCTGGGAGCATAGGGTGGGAGGCGAGGGAAGCTGGGAGGGGGGTGGTCCGCAGGGGGATCCCCCCCTTCCAGGCCCCCGCCACCACCCACGGGGCGCTGGGACAGCCAGAACCCCTGCGTTACCAGGCTGCTGGCTGGGGCAGGGGGATGAGACCCCACGCCGGGATGGGGACCAGGGCAGCCCCCCCCAAGCCACACGACGTCCCACCAGGGCTGGGCATGGGCTGACTCACGGGCAGAGCTGGGTGCCGCCACCCCTGGGTTCTGGGTGCCACCACCCCGGCGGTGCCCGCTCTGCACGGGTTGTGCAACCGCGGCCGCCGGCGCAGCGGCTGACGGCGGTGGGGGCTCACGTCAGCTGGGGCAAAGGCACTGCGAGTGGCACATCCCGCCAGCGCACCCACTGACGTCACCCGAGTTTCGCTATGACCTCAGAGTCTCGAGGTTCCCCCACCCAGGGCTGACGGGGAAGTGTCGCAGCCCCCGCCACGTCCTGTGGGGCCGTGCCACCCCCGAGACCCCCCTTCACCCGCAGAGCAGAGCCACAGGGTCCCAGCCCAGCCCTGGGGACGCCGCGGCCCCCGTGCAAGTGTTTGCCTCCCCGGCCCAGCCGCCGGCGGGACCTGTCCAGACCTGTTGGAGGGAAAACACTGCGCTCAACTCATCAGCCTAATTACAGGCTGGCTCGTCAGCCCGCCCTCGCCGCGGCCTGGCCGCCGGCTTTGGTGTGCTGCGTGGCGTGGGGGCGGCATCGCCGAGTGCCCACCGTGCTCGTCCGCCCGTATGGCCGGGCATCGGCCAGGCATCACCTGGCTGGCCCGCGGCGCATATGGGCAGACATCCCCTTCCCTCCTCCCACAGCCTGTCTCCACCAGGGACCTGAAACTCGAAGTGCTGGTGCTGGGACAGGGGATTTCCAGAGGCCCCAGCTACAGAGGCCAGCCCTGCGCGGCAGGGAGACGCCAAGGCTGCGTGGCTGCCTGTCACCCTGATATCAGACACGGCTCTAATGCACACGGGCTGCTGCAGCCGGCTACACTCGTTACTGATCAACCAGAAAGCTAACGAACAAGCAATTCCTGAGGTGTGGGGCAGGGTCCAGCTCCTGGCTTGATACCTGCAGCCCAGGCGAAGCCCTCCCAGAGCTGGGGGG
Organism: Morus bassanus; assembly: GCA_031468815.1. Taxonomy (NCBI): domain Eukaryota; kingdom Metazoa; phylum Chordata; class Aves; order Suliformes; family Sulidae; genus Morus; species Morus bassanus. Next base: position 45,109,545 of record CM062573.1, on the reverse strand, counting down.
GTTGGGAGCCCTCTGCGCGGTGCTCGGTGCTCTGTACCCCTTGGCCCCGCGCCCGCCCCAGCCGCCCCCGGCAGACCGTGGCACCAGCACTGCCATTAACCATTAATTGGCGCAGATGGCGACAGCCCAAGTGCTGCCCTGGGAGCCTGCAGCCAGCCACGCAGCCCCCCGCACCCATGGGTGGGGATGTGCAGGGCACCCCGAAGCAGCAGCGGGTCCCCAGCACCCGCATCCCTGGGCACACCTTTTGCCGGTGCCTCCGCCGCGCTCCGAGGGCTGGCAGCACCAGGGCACCCGGCTGCCCTGGCCGGGGCTCGGTGCGCAGCAGAGGGGGACTGTTGGCAGCCCGGGCTGGGGTCCAGCCTGGCACAGTCGCCACAGGCAGGGCTCAGCGCCAGCACCTGCCGCACCAGGACAGGGGGTTTGTGCCGGCACGGTGAGACACCACCATCCCCACGCCAAGAAACACCCGGGGAGGCTGCGCTGGGGGATCGGCTCCACAGCCGCAAAAGGTGGTTTCACCCCTGCAATCCCTGCGTACCGGGACCCCGCAGGCGGGCGAGGCGGGACAGGTGCCTGCGTGGCCCCACGCCCCGGCTTGCCGGCCCCAACAGGTTTGCGCCGCCTGAGTCAGCGCCGCCCGCGCCGGCGCACCCCGGGGAGAGGCACCCGCTGCCCCCTGCGCCGCGACGCCATCCTGCCGCGGTGGGAGCACCGGTGCCCGCGCTGCCCCGGGCCTTCGGCACGGCCCCGCCACCGTGCATGGACACGCAGCTACAGCTCTGACCCCAATGCCACCTGCGGCAGCGTGCACCGAGCCTGTCCCCACCGCCATAGCACCGTCTCCACTGCCATGGCACCGTCCCCAAGGCCCTGTCCCCACAGCCACCCACAGGGCCAGGCAGAGACTGTCCCCATCGCCAGCCCAGCACCACATGGGCACGGAGCCACGGCTTCATCCCCCGTCACCAGCTCCAGCCCCACGCACCCAGCCCGTGCCACGGCCACGGCTTCGTCCCCTGTCGCCAGCTCCAGCCCCGCGCACCCAGCCTGTCCCACGGCCACGGCTTCGTCCCCCGTCGCCAGCTCCAGCCCCACGCACCCAGCCCGTGCCACGGCCACGGCTTCGTCCCCCGTCGCCAGCTCCAGCCCCGCGCACCCAGCCCGTGCCACGGCCACGGCTTCGTCCCCCGTCGCCAGCTCCAGCCCCGCGCACCCAGCCCGTGCCACGGCCACGGCCTCGTCCCCCGTCGCCAGCTCCAGCCCCGCGCACCCAGCCCGTGCCACGGCCACGGCCTCGTCCCCCGTCGCCAGCTCCAGCCCCGCGCACCCAGCCCGTGCCACGGCCACGGCCTCGTCCCCCGTCGCCAGCTCCAGCCCCACGCACCCAGCCCGTCCCACGGCCACGGCTTCGTCCCCCGTCGCCAGCTCCAGCCCCACGCACCCAGCCCGTCCCACGGCCACGGCTTCGTCCCCCGTCGCCAGCTCCAGCCCCACGCACCCAGCCCGTCCCCAGGGCTCCCACCTTACCTCGTCCCAGCGCCCGTCCCGCCGCCACGCTGTCCTGCGGCACGGCGAGGGCGAAGGTCTCGGCGGTGAAGCCGGGCTGGCACGGCGCTGCCCGCTCGCACCGCCGGTGGCCGGCCTGCCCGGAGAGAGCCGTCAGTCCCGGGCAGGGTCCCGCCGCCCCGGGCAGGGACCCCCGGTTCCGGGCAGAGTCCCGAGCTGGGTCCCCTGTCCCAGCTCTCACCTGGAGCAGGACGAGGAAGAGGAGGAAGAGGAGGCAGAGCGGGGCCGGGCAGCCCCCCCAGCGCCCCATGGCTGGCTGCCGGTGCCGGTGCGGTGCCGGAGGGATCGGGGCGCTGCCGCCGCGGAGCCACAGGTGGGTCCGGTCCCGGTCCCGGTCCCGCCCCGCAGGTGCCGCCCCCCCCCGCCCCGGGGGAACCGCCCCGCCCCGCCCCGCCGCGCCGGGAGGCGGTGCCGCCGCCCCGCCCCCGCCCCCCCGGTACCCCCCGGTACCCCCGGCAGCGCGGTGCGGGCCCCGGGGGCGCGGGAGCTCCGTGGGTGCCCGTCCAAGACCGTGGGACCTTTTTTTTTGGGGGGGGGGGGGGGCGAACGGGCCACCCGGGGCCCCACGTGGGAAGGAAAGTCCCTCGGCGCACCCCGGGGTGCTGCAGCCCCCGTCCCCTCCAGCACCCCTCCCTCCCTGCATCCCCAGGCACCGCAAAGGGGGGAACCCCACGGCACAGAGGGACCCCCGGGGACTCCCGGTGCCACCGGCCGCCCCACGGCTCCCGGGGCTGAACCCCGGCCGCGGGGAGCGGGCAGCCCCCGCAGCCCCCTGCCCACCTGCGGCAGCAAGGCCCTCGGCCCCAGTGGTTAATGGTTTTACTGGGAGCCGTGTGGCCAGGGTCCCGCTGGGGCCGAGGGGGCTGCCGTGCCTGCCCCACCACGCCAGGGGCGAGGGTCACCCCAGGGGGACGGGGTGGCAGCCTGGGGGGGGCTGCAGGCAGGGATTTTGCACCGTGACTCACCCCCCAGTGCCACCCGTGCCCACCGGCACTAGCACCGCACCCCCCGGGGACAGAGGCACCCTGGGGGAGCCCCCCGCGGCCGGGGGGGCCATGGGTGCTGCCCCCCACATGGGTGATACCTGCGGGTCCCATAATGGGGTGGGGAGCAGGCGGGTGCTGCTGCGGGGCTGGGGGTTCTGAGGGGGCCCGAGTGGGGCTGGGGGGGGGACACGGTGGGGCTGGGGTCAGCACTGACCCCCAGAGCGGGCTGCAGCTCCCTGGGGACCTTGCCCAGGGCACAAAGCCATGCAGAGGGTGGAGCTTTAAAAAAAAAACAAACCCAAAACTACATTCTTTTTATTAAAACTTACACCAGCACCCGCTCACCTCGTCCCTAGCGTCACACTACTTTTATTTCATACATTTAAAAAAAAAAAACAAAAAAAAAAACAACCAAGAAAAATACAGGAGAGGAAGGCGAAGGGGGCTGGCGCCGATGCAGGGGGCACGGCCGGAGGGGGAGCCCCAAGGCACAGGCAGCGGTAAGGCATGGGGCATGGGGTGCAGCGGGGTGCCGGGGGGGTCCTAGTCGTCCTCCCCGCCGCCATAGAGGTCCGCCAGCTTCTTGAAGCGGCTGCCCCAGTCGTTGAGGTAGTCGTAGTCCTGGTCGCGGTCGGAGGCGGAGGAGTTGAGGGAGCTGAGCGAGGTGGCCTCCAAGCCGCTGCCCTCGTAGTCGAACACCAGCAGGGAGTCGTAGGGGGGGGCCGTGGGGTCCGTGTCGGCCGCCTTCAGGTTCTGGGAGGGGCAGAGGGGTCAGCACTCGTCCCCTCCGCGCTGGGGATGCCGCCGGGCTGGGGGGCGCCCCGACAGTGCCGGCACGGATGGGGGGGAACGTCACCAAAGCACTTCGTGTCCCTCCTATCCCCTCCAGGGCCAGGGCTCACCTCCTCGATGAAGGTACCGATGTCATCAGGGTTGGCAGGCCGGGGCCGGTACTGGGGGGCCGGCAGGAGGGTGGGGGCCACATCATTGCGGAGCAGGACCTCGGGGCGGGCGTCCAGGCCCCGGTGCAGCTGCCGCAGGTCGTAGTCCTGGGGACACACACACGATGGAGGGGAGCAGGGTCGGGTCACCAGCGCCGGCACCGCCCCTCCCCCCCGTCCCCCCCCAGATGCCCACCTGGTCCTCCTCCCCACCGCCCTCCTCCCCGTAGTAAAAGACGTTGTCCCGCGTGTCGTCCTCAGGCAGCAGCAGCGGCTCCTTCGTCACCTTCCTCCTCCTCACGAAGAGCAGCAGCAGCAGCAGGATGACTGGGGGGAGCAGCTGTGTTAGCGGGAACGTCCCCCCCCACCCTCTGCCCCATGAGGGGGGGCAGCCCTGCAGCACCGGGACCACCGGGGACCCCCCACTCACGCAGCAAAGCCAGGAGGGCACCCAGGGCGGCGAGGACGAAGGGCAGGCCGGTGGCAGGCAGGGGTGGCTGGGGACAGCTCTGCACCGGCCCCTCGCAGTCGCAGACCCGCGCGGTGACGACAGTGAGCTGGGCTTTGCCCGGCTGGTCGAGGAGCCGCAGGTAGACGCTGTAGAGTTTCGGCTCCAGCGGCGCCACCAGCCGCAGGGTGACCGTGTCACCTGCGTGAGATGGGCGGCTCGCGGGGGGACGCACCGGTAACGCCACCATGGCGCAGCCTGCCTCGCGCCGAGCATCCCCCCGACGTTACCTTCGTCGCCGACCTCCACGGCCCAGCTGTCCCCCGAGCCGTGGCTGAGCTCGGCGCGGAAGGGGCCGGTGTTAGGGGGCAGGTCCCTGTCGGTGACAGTGAGGACCTGGGGCTGGGGACTGCGGTTGCAGACGGTGATGTCCCGGGGCTCGGCTTCAGGGCCATGGTCATTCACGTCGAGCAGGGTGAGGAGCAGGGTGCCGGTGCCCGTGGCGGGCGGCGAGCCTGCGGGGGGAGCGATGCTGGAGGGGCGCTCCCCAAAAATAACCAGGACTCTCACAGGGACAGGGATGCCCCAAGCAGGGGTGGGGAGAGGCAGCCCCCGGCACTGCTCCGTGCCGGCGCCGGGATGTGGTTCGCAGTGATGGCAGCACATGTCCCTCACGCGGGACGGCGGGAACAATGGCCCCTTTCACAGCCCTCACCATCGTCCACGGCCAGCAGCATGGCAGCGTAGGTGCTGTTCTTGGCGAAGGGGGACTCGCGGTCCAGGTGGTCCCGTGCTGTCACAAGGCCATTCTCGGGGTGCACGGCCAACCAGCCCGCTGGGTCGTGCCCCATCACATACCTGGGGGGGCAGAGGGGAGCTGGTGCCACGGCGGGGGGCGGCAGGGACCCCCCCAGACCTCAACCCCAACCCCACTCACTTGATCTTCTGCCCCTGGGCCTTGTCGGGGTCCTGGGCCGTGCAGGAGGCGAGGGTCTGCCCTGGCGGCACATCCTCCGGCACCCGGGCGAGCTGCACCAGCGGGTCGAAGACGGGCGCCTCGTTGACATCCTCCACATTGACCATCACCGTGGCGGTGGCCGTCGGCAGCTTCACGGCGAAGGGGGCCTCGTTGGTCACGGCCACGTGAAGCACGAACTGCTTCTTGGCCTCGTAGTCCAGACCCTGGGAGAGGGGAGGAGACGGGCAGCACCCCACGGTGGGCAGCGACAGGGGGACGCGGGGGGACACACGCACACCTTGGCGGTGCGGAGGACGCCCTCGTTGCTGGCGGGGTCGGTGGCGATGGCGAAGGCGCCTCCCTCGTTGCCGCGCAGGATGGAGTAGACGGCTCGCCACGCCGGCGTGCTCGGCTCGTCCAGGTCGGCACTGGCCAGCCGGGCCACCTCCCGCCCGGCCTCATTCTCCGGCACGGCCGCCTCGTACTGCGGGTCGGCGGCACTATCAGCACCGCAGCCCGGTGGGCACCGGCCCGGCCCTGGCCCGCAGGGGAGGGAGTCCCACTGGGGGTGCCCCCCTTACCATTTTGGGGTCAAACTCAGGGGCGTTGTCGTTGATGTCCGCAATCTCGATCACTGCCAGCGCCGTCGCGGTCAGCCCCTCGCCATCCAGGTCGGCTGCCTGCACGGTCAGCGTGTACTCCCGGACGCGCTGCGGCAGACAGACAGACACCCGTCAACCCCACCGCGCGGGGCCGGGGCCACGCCCCCAGCGGTGCCACAGAGCCCACCTCCCGGTCGAGGCCGCTGGCGATGACGCTGAGAGTGCCGGTGGCCCTGTTGACGGTGAACATGTGGGGATGGGGCTCCCGCGGCTCCTGGCCGAGGATGGAGTAGGCGATGACGCCATTGTAGGTCTCCACCGCATCGTCTGCATCCGTGGCTGTCACCTGCATCACGGAGGTGCCTGGGGACAGGGCGTCCCGGTGAGCGGGGTGGGGGGACACGGGGCACCCACGTGCCTCATGGGGAAAGTGCTGGGGCTCTCCCCAAGGGACGTGGCCGGCGGGAGGCAGAGCTTCCCCATGGCACAGCATCCTACCCGGCAAAGCGCCCTCCGGCACGGAGCCCCTGAAGACTTCCTGCGTGAACTGGGGCTTGTTGTCATTCTGGTCCGTCACCGTGACTATGATCTCCATCGGCTCCTCCACCGGTTTGCCGTTCTCGGACACGGCATGGGAGAAGAGCTGCGGGGCGGAGGGGTGAGCGGGGGGGCCTGTACGGCACGCTGGCACACCGCGGCACCCCCCGGCAGGGACCTACGTGGTACTTGTTGATGTCCTCCCGGTCCAGCGGCTGCGCCACCTTCATCCAGCCTGACTCCTTCTCGATGGTGAAGACGCCCTCGGGGGGGGCGTCCGCCCCCTGCCCCGTGATGCTGTAGAAGATCTTGGTGTCTCTGTCCCGGTTGGATTTGATCTGGGAGGAGATGCGGGGGAGCTCAGTACCCCCCCGCCCCCCCCAAATGCACCCTGCCCCGACGCCGGGGGGATGGCCACCGCCAGCATCGCTCCCACCCCGACGCCCAGAGGCAGTGGGGACGGACCCCTCCCCAGCATTCACATCCACACCTGGACCCCCAGCCCGGGCCAACCCCCCCATACCTGAACCAGCTTTTTGGGGAAGGGGCCCCTCTCATTTTCAGGAACCTTGATGGGGGGGATCACCCAGTCCCTCTTCCGCCTCCTGGGCGCGGTACGAGCCCCGGCGGCCTCAGGAAGTTCCTGCAGGATGGCGGGGGGACGGGTAAGGGCACAGCCGGATGGGGGGGTCACGGGATGGGGCAGGGGGCAGCAGGCGGGGAGCGTTACCTGGGGGGAGCGCCTGCTTCGCACGGGCACTGGGGCAGGGTCCGGCCGGCCGGCAGCATCGCGGGGGGCGACAGCATCGCCCGGCCGCACTGGGCCCCCGTCCACCCGCGCCCCGACACCGGGCTCCTCCGTCCCATCCGGCCCCGCGCAGGCTCCGGAGCTCGCTGCGAGGGGACAGGGGGTCAGGGTGGCTGGGGGGGGACACACACCTGTCCCCGAGCCCCCCCCCCCATGCCAGCAGCCCCAGGACCCCGCGCCCCCCCAGGGCAGGGGACGTCGGGTGCTGGCGGAGGTTTTGTCTTTGTTTTGTAGATGAAGGGAAATTCCTGGGCAGGCAGAGCCCTGCCCCAGCCCCCACCCGGTGTGTCATCCACCCCCTCCCCGGGGCTCCCAGCCCCACCACGGCCAGCACATGGGGCTCAGCACAGGGCCCCCCCCCCGCCCAGCCCCACGCTGGATGGGGCCCAGGCCCCTGCACCCCCAGCCAGGCGGCGGGATTAGGGGATTAGCGGAGTTGAGCCAGCTCCGGCGGCAGCAAGAGGCCTCCCGGGAGATCACGGGGAGCAGGACCAGGGGGAGAGGTGGCGTGGGGCAAGGAGAGCTGTGCCCCATGGCTGCCCCACACCGGGGCAGGGAGCCAGCCCCGGGGCGATGGCAGGGCCCTGCCTAGAGGGCTGCTCCCAGCCACGATGGCGGCGATGAGGGACATCAGCAGGGCTGGAAGAGCTCCAGCCATCCCGGCAACTGGGGCCAGGGCACGAGGAGCCCCCAGCACCTGCCGTGGGGAGCCCCCAGCCCTGCTCCCTGCCAAAGGGCTGGCGGCACAGCGGGGTCTGAGTCTGCAGCCTAGCTCCAGCCCTGGCTCGGGGCGGGGGGCCGGACCCTGCCGTGCCCTCGGGGTCCCTCCACACAGAGCCCACATGGCACCGTGCCGGCTCGGCCACGGGCTGCCCACGGAGAGGTTTTGCAGCTGCGTGGCCGGACCCTAGCCCCTGCCAACGGTGGGGGCCTGGCAGATCCCAGCGCCACTCCCGGCAGGCTCGGCCGAAGGAAGCGGGACGCAGCATCCAAAACAAGCGGAGGTCCTGGCCTCTCCTGGCACGGCGAAAGCACTTACCGCCAAGGAGTGCTTTTAGTGCTCTGCAGCCATTAGGTGAGCGCTGGCTCTGGCTGCGGTTCCCGAGCAGCCCCGCTCCCCCGGGACACTGCCGGGCGAACGGGGCAAACAGGCCCAGGCAACACCGGGCCAAGAGCCGGTGGCAGCGAGCCCCTGCCCAGCCTCAGCACAGGCTGGCCGGACTCTGCAGCCCACGGTGCCACGCTCCTGCCCACGGCTGGGAAGGGGGGCCCCGAGGGCACCCAGCCCCATCGCCAGCCCGGCGCTGGGTGCTCACCCTGCGGGGACCCAGCCCTGCCACGGCGGCTGCCTGCGGGCACCCCACGGCTGGACCACGGGCGCCAGCGCCGGCATCAGCCGCCACCAGCCCCTGTGGGGCCAGACAGGCAGGCTGGGCACCGCCAGCCCCACGGCCCAGCCCCACTGCTGGGGGGGACACCGCCAGCCCCACGGCCCAGACCCACTGCTGGGGGGGGGCACCGCCAGCCCCACGGCCCAGACCCACTGCTGGGGGGGGGCACCGCCAGCCCCACGGCCCAGACCCACGGCCCGGGGCGGGGCACTGCCCTAGAGCACAGGAGCCCAGCCCAGCCCCACGGCCCAGCCCCACACCCAGGGAAGGACTCGTCCCACGGGCCAGCCCCACAGCGCGGGGGGGACCCCCGAAAAGCACCGACCCCGTGGCCCGAGGGGCACAGCCGGCCACAGAGCCCCATCCTAGTCCCGGTCCCGGTCCCGGCCCCTCAGGGCCGGTGCCCCCCACCGCGCATACCGGGGGATCCCGGGGGGATCCCGGGGGACCGGGTGGAGCCGCGCCCCGACGGCGCCGGTTACCTGGTGCCGGGAGCGGCCCGCGGCGGAGCCCCGGGGGGACGCACGGCCGGGCCGGGGGAGCAGCGAGCGCGGCGGCCGCCGGCAGGACCGGAAGGAGGAGGAGGAGGAGGAGGATAGGGATGGGGATGGGGATGGGGATGAAGAGGAGCAGGCAGAGCCCGGAGCGCGGCTCCCGCATGGCCCGTCCGCCGCCGCCGCTCCGGCCACCGCCCGCCCGCTCCGCCCCGCCCGCCGCAACGCGCCGCTCCAGGTGAGGCGGTGGCCGCCCAGGTACCGCCCCGCCCCGCCCCGCCCCGCCCCGAGAGCGGCGCCCGGTACCCCCCGGGGACACCCCCAGGACCCCCCCGGTACACCCTCGGGACCCCCCGGTACACCTCCGTACACGCCCGGTAGCCCCCGGTACACCCCCGGGACCCCTCGGTACCGCCCGGTGCCTCCGTACCCCCGGCGCTGCTCCCCCCGGTACCCCTTCGCGGCCCCGCAGGCGCCGCCCGGGCATGCCGGTACCTCCGTTCGCCCCTCCCGGGGCCTCCGGTACCCCCCGCCGCGGCTCCCCCCGGACCCTCCCGGTGTGACCTGTCCTCCTGCCCGGGCTGCGACTCCCGGCGACCCCCGGGGACGCCCCCACCACCCCGCCCGGGGACCCGGCACCCTCTGGCTGCCGAGGGGGGTATGTCGGGGTGCTCACCCCGCCGGGGGGGGTCCGATCGCCTCCTCCCCTGCGCCCTGGGGGGGGCCCGGGCACGGCTTGGAGATCGCACCACGCTGGGTGAGGGGGGCTCCGAGGGTCCGACGGGGTCCTCAGCACCCTGCCGGGGGGGGCCTCAGCGCCCCGGGGGTCCTCAGAGCCCCCCCACCTTGGGTTCGCGGGGACCCTGCTGGAGTGGAGTGCCCTGCGGCCCCCGTGGGACAGGGGTGGAACCCTGGGGGGTCCCGGGCTCCATCCGCGTCCGTCCCCCGCCTCAGCCTGGAGCAGCACCGTGAGCACAGGGCCCTCCTGGGCAGCCCTCCAGGGCTGGGGGGGCAGGTGGGCCCCCGCCTGCGCCTGCTGGCACCCGTGGGTGGGTGTCCCGGCAGCGCCTGGCCAAGGTCACGGCCAGCCACAGGGAAGGTCCCCAACTGGCGCCCAGAGGAGTGGCCAGCGCAGCCGGAGCCATGTCGCCCTGCACCTTCGCTCTCCTTCTCATCCTCCTGCCGGTAGGACCCTCCCGATGGGGCTGGGGGCCACAGCGTGTCGGGGGGCCTCCGGGCAGAGCTCTGCCCCCTCCGTGGCCCCCAGCCCCGCTCCCTGTCCCGCAGGACATGCTGATCTTCCCCGAGGCCGGCCACGGCCTCCGGCGGCAGAAGAGGGACTGGGTCATCCCCCCCATCAACTGCCCCGAGAACGAGCGGGGGCCCTTCCCCAAGAAGCTGGTGCAGGTACGTGGCCCCGCGGGGATGGGGCGCAGGGCAGGGGGGTCCCCAGAGCACCGGGCCCCCCTCCGACCCCCCCTCTGCCTCGCCACCAGATCAAATCCAACAAGAACAAGGAGACCAAGGTTTTCTACAGCATCACGGGGCAGGGGGCGGACACCCCCCCTGTGGGCGTCTTCACCATCGAGCGGGAGACGGGGTGGCTGATGGTGACGAAGCCGCTGGACCGGGAGGAGATCGATAAATACGTCGTGAGTGGGGGGCCGGGATGGGGAGGGGACGGTCCCCGGGGCAGCGCGCGGGCTGACGGCGCCTCTCGCAGCTCTTCTCCCACGCCGTGTCGGCCAGCGGGCAGTCCGTGGAGGACCCCATGGAGATCATCATCACCGTGACGGACCAGAACGACAACCGGCCCGTCTTCACTGAGGCGGTTTTCCATGGCACCGTGCCGGAGGGGGCTGAGCCAGGTGAGACCGATGCCGCCGAGGAGGCAGCAGTGCCGGGGCGGCGGTGGCAGGGGGGACGCGGGAGATGTCACCGATAACCGCCTGCTCCAGGCACCCCCGTGCTGCGGGTGCTGGCCACGGACGCGGACGACACCACAAGCTCCAGGAATGGCATCGTGGCCTACTCCATCCTGCGCCAGATGCCAGACCAGCCCCAACCCCACATGTTTGCCATCGACAGCAGCACCGGGGTGATCTCTGTGGCCGCAGCGGGGCTGGTGGCACAGGTGAGCCCCGGGGACCACCCGTCACGCCCCCACCTGGCTCCGGCCCCCAGTTCAGGGGTGACACAGCCTCTCACTGCAGGCAGTCCCCGAATACACCCTGGAGGTCCAGGCAGCTGACATGGAAGGGTACGGGCTGCAGGCCACTGCCACCGTCCTCATCAACGTGCAGGTGAGGTGCCGAGCCCGCCCCGTGCCACCGCGGCGGGCGGCCGGGTCGCCCCCTGCACCCCGGTGGAGGCTGCAGCCCGCCGGCACCCACTCCTCCACCATCCCCTTGGGTCAGCGGTGCCGCGGTGCGACCCCACGCAGGGCTGGGGCGGCTCCGTCTCCCTCTGCACCTCGCAGCCCCGGCCGGAGCTGCGCCGAAGCCCCGGCACGCTCCCACTGCCCGGTGCCCACAGCCGGCTCTGCCTGCGGGAGGCAGCCAGGGCGGACGAGCAGGGTTAGGCCGCGGTGAAGCCACGTGCCCGCTCCTAGCAGCCCCCGCATGCCCGGCTGCCACGGCACCGATGCGCTCCGGGCGCTTCCCAAGGAGGGAGGCGAGACTGGGACGGCAGCTCCGCCGTGGCTCCTCCTTGGCCCAGTGCCACAACATCCCGCCGGGCTCTGGTCCACGGTGCCGTCGGAGTGTGGGTGCCGGCGGGGCTCCTGGGCGCACCTCCCAGGGGGAAGCCACCTGGGCTGGCTCGGCCCAGCTGGGGAGGAGCGCCCGGCTCTGCTGCAGCCCCGCACCGGGATAGCGGCACCCAGCCTCGCCGGCTCCGTGGGGAGAGGCCACGGCGGCAGGGAGGGCAGCCGGGGCAGGGGATGGCATCTTGCGCGGTGTCGCCGGCCGCAGGCCCCTGGCCGAGCGGGACGGAGCAGAGCCAGGTAAGCAGTCAGGCGCCCTTGCGCACCGTTGTGCCTCTCCGGCGTCCCCGCTTCAGCCAGCGGCCGAGGCCTGGAGCCGGTGCTGCGACAGCAGCAAGAGCTGGTCCCGCTCCAGGCAGCGGGCCTGGCCCAGCCTGGCTGGCAGCAGCCCTGGCGCAGCGGGATGCAGCACCATGATATACTCCCACCCTGCCACAGTGGGCCGGGGCCCGGCCGCCACTGCCGGCGCTGCCCTTGACCCCGCGCTGGCTGCCTACTCCAGGCAGCTCCGGAGCGCTTCCAGGGTTAACGTCTGCCCGCACGTGACACCGCGGGCAGGGAAGGCAACAGGGACGGGACTGCCGGGACAGGGTGGCTTCCTCCCTGGGTCCAGCCATTGCCGCCGTGCCGCAGCCCGTGCCGCGGCCCACTGGGACGGACAGGTGAGCAGGAATCCCGGCGCTGCCGCAGGCACGCAGCCCTCCCTCCGGGCAGGAACGTGGCGGAACGGCACAGGTGGCAGCGGTGCCGTGGAGCGCGCAGGCAGCCGCTGGGGAAGCCGGCGCTCCGCTGCGGGCAGGGCCCTGGCACCGCGGCCCTGGGGCTGATGGAGCTCAACCCCACGGCACGGGAAGGATGTGGGCGCCCGCATCCGACCCCAAGGCTGGCCCAGGGACCCTCCAAAGCACGGGGGGGCTCGGCTGCGGCACTGCCACAGCACGGCTCGGGGGGAGGCAGCCAGCGCTGCCGTGACGTGTCCCAGCCCCGTTCGCTCCTCTGCCCCAGGCCAAAGGCATGTCCGAGGTGGCGAACGGCTCCCTGACCACCCACGTGCTGAACACGGCCACAGGGCTGCCGGCAGCCGGCCTCGCCATCCACCTGGCCCAGCTGCAGGAGCCGGGGTCGCGGTGGACGGAGCTGGTGCAAAGGTAGGAGAGCCGGTGGCGGCGAAACAGGCAGAGCATGGTGCTGCCCGTCCCCCAGGAGCCAGCCGAGGAGAGGCTGCTCGGCCTTTGGCCCGGGGACCGCCGGCGGCAGGTCCTGGGGGCTGGGGATGGCCACCGCGGCAGGATTTGCTCCTTGTTTCAGGTGGACGGACGAGGACGGGCGCTGCCCGCCCCTCCTGGCTCCGGGGCAGGCCGAGGCCGGCACCTACAAGCTGCACTTTGAGACAGCAGCGTACTGGCAGGGCCTGGGGCACGCCAGCTTCTACCCCTTCGTGGAGGTGCGGGGAGCAGGGGACTGGGGGTGGGGTACGGGAGCCAGCCGTGGCCGAAGCCATGCCGGGGGGACGAGCCCGCAGGGGTCCTGGCGCCACAGCCGGGCTTCGGGACATGCCTGCCCCGGCCTCCCTGCCGCGGTGCTGCCGGCTCTGCTCCGAGCATCCCCCGGAGCTGGGCTCCAGCTGCCGAGCCCCGCCGGAGGGGGATCCCCGCTGGAGTGGGATCCCATCCTCTGCCTCCTCCCTCTGCCCCAGGTTGTCTTTACCATCACTGACCCGGCGCAGAAGCTGCACCTCCCGCTGCTGATCAGCCCCTACTCCTACACGACGTACCGGGGCAGTTAGGGGACAGGCACGTCCTCCCCTCCCAGGGATGCAAGGTCACGGGGGAGGGAAACTACATCACTGACACCATTAAAGGCTTCAAACAGCACCGTTTGTCTCAAAAAAAAAAAAAAAAAAAAAAAAAATCACCTTCCTGGGGGCAGCACACACATGGCTTCCGGAGGGGGAAAGGAGGGGAGCCGCAGGGGCGGCGTGGGCAGGGGACCAGCCCCAGAGGCAGGCGTGGGGGGCTGCTCTGCAGGGAAGACCCCCCCAGGGAGGAGAGAGAGGGTCCTCCAGGTCCTCCAGAAAGCTCACCGGGGTCTGTTTAATGGCACGGAGCAGGAAGGGGGCACAGCCCCGCTCCCGGCCCGGCCTCAGGTGGGCACAGCAACGAGGCCCGCGGGGCCCTGCCCCAGCACGGGGCTCGCCAGGGGCTTGAAGCCCAGGTTGTCCAAGGGGATCCCAAAGGCTGTCAGCTTTGCCTCGAAGGTCCGCAGCATGTCATCGTGTGCCTGCAAGAGAAGCTCCCCGTTGTCCAGTTGAAGCCCGGCTCCGGCTTAGCTCCCTACACACCACTGCATGGCGAGGGACACCCCGACATGCCTTCCTTCGTGGGGTGAACAGGGAAAACCGCAGCCTGGACTGGGTCCTGCCCAGCACAGGGCACGAAGCGGCTCAGCTGGCACGTGGCGGGTTCCCTTCCCTCCGCTCCGGTCCCGTTTCCACCCCGCCAAGCCACAGCCACCACCCAGCAGCCGCCAGCCCCGGGCCCGGGGGGGACAGGGCAGCCCCTTCCCTCACCTTGCAGGCTCGGGCCAGCTGGAGCTGCAGGTCCTCGATGGTGGCGTTCTTGGAATTGAGGACGTCCTGCAAAGGGAGAGGACGTGTCAGGCGGCAGCTGCCCAGCCCCGGGGGCACGGTGGCCGCGCCACTCCGTGGCAGAGTGCACGGAGGAGTGGCTGCGCGGCAGCCGAGCTGGCACCGGGGCCTGGCTCAAGCGGAGCGGCTCGCAGCACAGGCTGGCAGGCAGCCACCGCCCTGCTCCCTTTGAGCCAGCACCGCCAGGGACGGCCAGCCCCGGGCAGAGGCGAGGGACAGCGACCTCCTGGATCAACACCACAAGCGCCAGTACAGCCACGCCACCACCGTCAGCCCCGCTGTGAGGCGGAGGGGGTGACGGCAGCACCTGCTCGGGCAGCACTGCCCTGCCGCCGCGGCACCGGGGGAATTACAGGGAGAGAGTCTCCCTGAGAGGATGCTGGAGGCAGCTGAGCAGAGGAATTCCGGGACCCCAGCAGCTGTGGGAGAGCTCAACGCCGTGACGCCTTCCCAGGAATGTGTTTTCCTTCCCACTGCTGTGGCACCTGTGCTAGTAGGTGACACATCGGCTGCCCCGTCCCACAGCCCTGGAGCCTCGGCTGCTGCCAGGCACGTCCCCGGGGCACGCTGGCAAGGGGGCGAACACGCGTTTCAGTGCCACCCACCGCAGAGGGGACCTGGAAGGGGACGGGCTGGCGTGGGATGAGCCGGAGGGCGGCGGGGCGGTGGCCAAGCCGAGCACGGAACCGGCATCCCCTGCGTCTCAACCCAGCCCGAAGCAAGTGCTGCTTCTCCAGTTACGGCTGCGGCAGGCTCCAGGAATGTGGGTCTCCGAGCCGCCGCACCGAGGCTTTCTGCATATGTATTTTTAGCGCGGCAGACGTTGCAGAGCCCCTGGGAACCCGTCTATGCTGGCTCTGCAGCCAGGAAGGCCAGGAGGGGTTCACCGGCTGTGACTCCCCGCACATGGAGCACCCCGGGTCACCGAAGGACCCCGCACGCAGCTGGCTGCTCGGCAGCACGGAGCGCTGGTGAGCGCCCCTCGGCCTGGGGCCATTCTCCTCAAAACAGGCCCCACCCGAGGGCGAGATCCGTGCCAAACTCCAACACCCACGCGCTCCGCTCTCGAGGGAGAGCCGGAGCGCCCTGCGGCACCACACGCGGCCCTGGGAATGCTGGGAACGAGCGACGTGGCAGCTATAGACACGTAGGAGGGGGACTGGTGCGCTCGAGGGTCTGCGTTCACCCCGGAGCAGCCTCCGCCCCCCGAGGCCAGCTTCGCCGGGCCCCACAGCACCACACGGTACCTCCAGCTTGTGCGAGACCAAGGAGAGGGCGCCCGGCTCAAGGTTGGAGGCTGCGAAGACCTCGCTGAGCTCCACCTCCTTTTTCTCCAGGACGCTGAGGAGTCCTTTCAGCTTGCGCTCCAGAAGCAGGTTCTTGAAGCCTGTCTTCTGCTGCACCTCGTTAATGGCTTTGGTGAACTTCTGATAGAGCTCATCTCGCTCCGCCTGCACCTGCTCCCAAAGACAGCGCGCCTTCACACCCCACTCAGGACCCCCGGGGCTGGCGGCAAACAGCTCCAGTGGGAGCCCGGCCGCCCCCCACGGCACCTGCAGCCCGCGGGGAACGCAGGTGCTGGAGCACGGCTTCCCTCCCTGGCACCGCCTCAGCACCTGCGCTTCTGCTTCCTCCTCCCCTCCGGCCACGGGACACCGCCAGCAGCACAACGGGCCCACGGGCTCGCTGCTGCACTATTTTAGACCTCAGAGAGGGCCCCACAGCACAGCGGGGGTCTCTCCTCTCCTCCTCGCAGCTGGCAGGATTCCCTGGCTCACAGCTAGTTAATAAGTGTCCTAATTAGGACACAATTTCTCCTCCGCAGCCTATTTCTGAATGCACTGAATACATTGCTGCCTTAATGATGGATTGTTAACGGGGCCTCAGATCAACATTCATATTCTTGGGGATTTCTACGAATTGCAGATGAGCTCTCTTCTCGCCTCAATAGATTTATCTGGGTTAGCTGGTGGGGGAAGAGGCTGAGGCTGGGAGAACTCAGCCGACAAGACTCATCCTGAGCCACCGCGGCACGGCGAGCGAGGGGAGCAACCCCGAATGCCGGCAGAAGGAAGGAGCGAGCTGGGGCCGGGGCCAGTGACCATCGCTCCCCACAGCTCTGCCCCCGCGAGGCGCTGCTGCTGCAGCCGGTACCTCGCAGGCCGGGAGGAGACTGCCGTGATTGCTTAGCGAAGTACAAGGCCAGGGCCGTCTGCTGACTGGGGGAGACGCCAAAGTTGTGAGAAGCTTTGCTGGAAGCGGCAGTTATCTGCACAGCTCTGGATTAGGGCTTTGCAAAGCCCTTGGCTAAGCACGGACTCTCTGCTAAGCCCCTGGGCCCAGTCCTCTGCGGAGGAGACAGGGTTTGGAGAGGGAAACGGGACGCCCAGGCCACCCGCAGCTCTCACCTTACTGAACCTCTGCTCCAGCACTTCGTGTTCCCACTGAAGATCCTTCAGTTCCTTCTGGGTGACTTTCAGACGGGCTTTTGTGTTCTGCGAGGGGGAAGGGACAGTTAAAGACCATGGGTTTCTCTGAGGGGTATGAGGGATGTTCTCTGGCAAGGGAGGAGAGTGACCAGCAAAGAGATACGGGCAAGAAAAAACAGGCAGCACCCACACCAACTCCCTTCCCCCTCTGCAGCTACTCTGGTTTCTCGCTGCCAGAGTCCCGGGAGTCCCGCCTGACAAACACCCAGCTAAGCTGAAAAGGACTCAAAGGCCTCTGCTCAGCGGTCTGGCCAAGCAGCTCCCAGCCGAGTGGCAGACGTCACCGCTGAGCGACTCCCTCCAGGAAAGAGCTGGGGAAAGGACAGGGCTGGCCGCTCACCGTCAGGGCCTCCTTGTCCTTGTCATGGTGGGCCAGCTTCTTCTGCAGCTCAGAGACCTGCTCCTGGGCCTGCTGCAGGGGCTCCTTCAGCTGCCTGTTCTGGAGCAGCACGTCCGCCTTCTCCTTTTCCAAGTGATTCTCTCTCTTTTTCATCTCCTCCATCTGCTCCTGTTCTCGGGAACACGAGTGCCAACTCCTGGGAGCTGCCCAGCTCCTCAGAGTTTCCCACACTGCCCAGCCGCCCTCTCGCTGCTGGCCCAGCAAGACACATCTCCCCGTGCTCAAGAGCTTTGCTCGCGTGAGGGCGTACAACCCTTGGGAGGGCAGCAGCACCCGCGCCGTCACCAGTGAGCTGGGCAGGTCTGGGTGAAATCCCCACGGGACCGGTCCCTCGGTGCGAGGGTGATGCTCTGCGGGCCGGGCAGGCGGTGGCAGGGGGGCAGGCAGTACCTTCAGTAAGCTGATGAGCGCCAGGTTTTTGAGGGTGATGTCGTTGTAGTAGTTCTTTATGTCGCTGAAGGCCTTCTCGTGGTTCCTCATCAGCTCACCGATCTGGCTGTTCTTCCTCTCCTCCACCTC
This sequence comes from Morus bassanus, assembly GCA_031468815.1. NCBI lineage: Eukaryota > Metazoa > Chordata > Aves > Suliformes > Sulidae > Morus > Morus bassanus. The sequence goes on along the minus strand of CM062573.1, from coordinate 45,091,992 downwards.
ATGGATCTCGGTCTTCCTCCGCAAGTCAAGCTCATCCCGCAGCACTTGCATCTTCTTGGCGTACTTGGCCTCGATCTCTGGGGGAGCGCAGAGGGGGCTGAGCAGGACCTCCTGGAGACCCTGCGTAAGGCGCCCCAGCTCTGTGAGCCAGCGCTATGCCTGCACATGCCACCGCGCCGTTACTTGAGGAAAGTCTGCGCGACGCTGGGGGTCTGGCAGCCCCAGAGCGTGGGGCAGCAAGAACTGGGGGGAAAACCAGGCAAAACTAGGGGACAACTAGCCCCTTTCTGCTCAAGGCTCTGCCAGGGAGCCCGGCAGCGCCGCAGAGCTTGGAGGAGCCTTCCCCAGCGCACTGACCTAGGGAGCACGCGCAGGGGCTACGCGTGTGTCCTCACCCTTCACTTGTCTCTCGAAGTCGTTGCACAGCCGGGTGACCTCCTCCTCTTGTTTCTGTGAGGGAGAAGCTACGTGTTAGAGGCAGACAACCCAATCCTGAGTCAGCCACATCCCAAGGGATTCCCTCCTGCTCCTGCCGTGGCACCGATCCCCATTATCCGCGCAGACGGTGGCTCGGAGGCTCTCCGGCTCCCTGCTGCGGGACGGGTGGGAGCCCCACGGTCTCCCTCTGCGGCAGGGGCACCTCACAGGCGGCTCCGGCCCGGCCGGGGACGTACCAGGCGCATGTTTTTCACCACCACCTCGTTGGCCAGCTCCTGCTCCTTCAGCTCCACTTGCAAGGAGCGCATGTCTTTCCGCAGCTCCATCTCCTGGGCCCAGTGATCCTTCTGGGCCCGCTTCATGGACAGGGTACCCTCTGCCTTCAGCTCGGTGAGGTTCTCCTGGTGTTCGTACAACAAGTGCTTCACCTTCTGCTTGTAAACCTAAAAAACAAGCCACAGATGGGGTGAGGGGCTTCAGCAGGAGCCTCCCGGAGCTGGGATGTTGTCTGAGATGCTCCTGGCTTGCATCCCACCCAGCTCTTCCTCCTCTTCCCCCTTCCCTCACCTCCCCAGAGCTGCCCGAGGCTCACCCGGCACTTGGGGCACTCACACCGCGCCTTTAGCCTTCTCCCCTCCCACCTTGATCTCCACTTGATGCCGCTCCTCCGCCTCCTCCATCTCCCGGTCCTTGTTCCGCAGCTCTGCTCTCTTCTCCTCCAGCTGCCGGCGGGTGATCTCCCAGAAGGTGTGAATCTTGTCACGCTCCAGCTGGAAATAGTTGCGCTCTTCCCGTTCCCGGTCCAGCTCCTCCCGGAGGCGCGCAACGTGCTTCTCCAGCTGCAAAGCCGAGAGGAAGAGCCAGGTAGGGGGAAAAGGTAGCCTCGGACAGACACCTTTGCGAGGCCGCCATGGCAAGCCGAGTCACAAACCTGGCAGGACAGAGTGGCTATTACTGGAATGGAGAAGGGCGGGAGGGAAGGGGAGGAGCCCTGACACAGCCCGGACCTTACAGAGCCCATCGGCCTCCGGGAAAGGGGTAACAAACCCTGGTCCTACTGTAAGGCAGCCCGGGCTCAGATATTCTGTCTCGCAGTGTCTGGTAATGCTGTTCTCAGGTGCCTAAATACTACTGAATCATAGAGTCGCTTAGGTGGGAAAAGACCTTTAGGATCATCAAGTCCAACTGTTAACCCAGCCCTGCCAAGCCCACTGCTAAACCATGTCCCCAAGCACCACATCTACACACCTTTTAAATACCCCCAGGGATGGTGACTTCACCACTTCCCTGGGCAGCCTGTTCCAGTGCTTGACAACCCTTTTGGTGGAGAATTTTTCCCTAATCTCCAATCTAAACCTCCCCTGGTGCAGCTTGAGGCCATTTCCTCATGTCCTATCACTAGTAACTTGGGAGAAGAGACCAACCCCCACCTCACCACAACCTCCTCTCAAGTAGTTGTAGAGAGTGATAAGGTCTCCCCTCAGCCTCCTCTTCTCCAGGCTAAACCCCCCCAGCTCCCTCAGCCGCTCCCCATCACACTTGTTCTCCAGACCCTTCCCCAGCTCCGTTGCCCTTCTCTGGACACGCTCCAGCACCTCAATGTCCTTCTTGTCCCGAGGGGCCCAAAACTGAACACAGCATTCGAGGTGCGGCCTCACCAGTGCCGAGCACAGGGCACCATCCCTGCCCTGCTCCTGCTGGCCACACTATTCCTGATACAAGCCAGGATGCCATTGGCCTTCTTGGCCACCTGGGCACACTGCTGGCACTGAGATGTGCAGGATCTTATCCCAGGAGCGAGGTCTCAAGGCCAGGGCCATCTCCTCCTCCATTTGTAGGGCAAAACCAGCGGGACTTGGAGCAACCAAGGGGCCGTAGCTGCCCCTTCCACCTCTGCCTGCCCTCCCTGTGCCAGCGGGAGCCTCCTGCCCCAGCAGCAATGCAACCGAGAGCGCAGCAGGCTGCGAATCACAGAGCTCCAGGCTGAGCCATCGCCCAGCTGAGCAGGCTGCCGGGGTTACGGAGCCGGGGAGAAGACAGCAAGGGCGCTGAGAGCAGCGTGCCCCAGGCCAGCGGAAGGGAGGGTGTGATGAAGGGGCTGCTCCTTCCAGGAACAGGGAGAACCCCCCGCAGCCCGGACGCGTGTCAGGCAGTGAAACAAACCCCGGCCGCTTGTCTCTGTCACCCTCCACCACCTGTTGTCCCCGGGGCCAGGCGCCGAGCAGGGGTCCCGGGCGCTGCTCTTGCGGGCAGCAATGTCCCCCTAGCCGGGGGTGGGCTGGGTGGCGGGGGACCTCTCACCTGCTCCTTGCTCATCTCCCTCGGGGACGAGGCATCCACCACCGCCGGAGCTTTGCTCCCTTTCCCTTTTTTCCCGACTTTCCTTTTGGGTGCCTGAGGAAAGCAAGCAAAACGCCCGACGTACCGGGAGGAAGCCACGCTGCTCAGCGTCCCCACGCCGGCCCAGGCCACGGAGCGTCCCTGCTCTCATGGCGGGGCCGGGGTCCCTGAGGGGGGCCTGGAAGCCTCGGGGACCCCCTGGGACGCCCCGCCGTGGCTCACGGCCAGCCGCTGCCAGCCCAGCTCCGCGGCGGCGGCTTCAGCAGCGGGCCCAGACCGCCCGGGCTCCCGCGGGTCCCGGCCCAAGCCTAAACCTAAGACTAAACCCAAACCCAAGCTCAGGCTCAGGCCCAAGCCCAGGCCCCGCTCTCACCATCATGGCAGCCGCCGCCGTCTCCAGGCAACGGGGCGGGTTGTTCTCGCGAGAGTTGCGTGGCGGCCGGACACGCCCCCTAGCAACGCGGGGGGCACGCCCTAGCAACGGCGGCGGGGCCTGCTCCGGGCCCGCGGGCCCCGCCCTTCCCGGGGGCCCCGCCCTGCCCCGGGGGTCCCGCCGTGACCGGGGTCCCCCCGTTGCACTCCCGGTTACCGGTCAGTGTTCCCGGGTGTCCCGTCCTCCCCCTCCCCGCCCCGGCCCCGCCCCCGGCCCCGCCCCCGCCGCGGCGGGCAGGACCGTGCGGGCTGCGGGCTGGCACCGGGCCCGCCCCGCCCCGCCCCGCCACCGGCACCGGCACCGGTACCGGCACCGGCACCACCGCCGGCCCATGGGGGCTCCGGGAGCAGCCGGCGCGGCAGGTGAGGGCGGAGCGGAGCGGAGCGGCGCGGCCGTCACCGCGGTGTCGGGCCCGGCGGGAGCCCGCGGCGGGGGGAACCGGGCCGGGCCCGGGGGGGGGGCGGGGGGGGTGCACGGGGCGGGGATGTGCAAAGGGGGGTGGGGGACTCTGGATGGGGGGGGGGATGCCCGTGCGGGGGGGGCGCACAGGGGGTGCGGCCGTACGGGGGGGGGGGGGCGTGGGGCCCTGCGGGGGGTGCCCGACCGCGGGGGGGGCGGGGATCGGGGGCATTGGGGGGGGGGACACAGAGCAGGGGGGGTCTGTGCAGGGAGGGTGCGCAGGGAGAGCCGGGGGCGGGGGTCTCGGGGGGCAGGGGGGTGCCCAGGGCGTGTGGAGGGGCAGGGGGGTGCCCTGGGGGCATGGGGGGGGATGTGGGGGTGCAGGGAGTGCCCTGGGTGCACAGATGGGTGCCCAGGGGACGTGGGGGGGCAGGGGGGGTGCCCTGGGGGCATGGGGGAATAGTGGGGTGCCATGGAGACATGGGTGCCCAGGGGGTGTGGCGGTGCGGGGGGGTGCCCTGGGTGCACAGCAGGGTGCCCTGCGGACGTGGGGGGGGGTGTGGAAGTGCGGGGGGGTCCCCTGGGTGCACAGAGGGGTGCCCAGAGGGTCTGGGGGTGCGGGGGGTGCCCTGGGTGCACAGCGGGGTGCCCAGGGGGTCTGGGGCTGCAGGGGGGTGCCAGGCCCCAGCGTACAGGGTGCCTGGAGCAGGGTGAGGTGCCGGAGGGGTGCTGGGTGTGGAGGTGGGGTGCCGGGGCAGACACCCCTATGCAGGTGTGCCGGTGCCGGTGGGGGAGCGCGGAGGGCTGGGACACTCGGGGACGGGGCGGTGGCCGTGCCAGCGCAGCCGGGGGCGGGGGGGGGCCTGGCATTGCGTGGGGGGCTGCAGCGGGGTCCCACATGGTGACACGGATGGTGCCGGGGCTCCCACGGACGCCTGTCTCCCCACACACGCCCCACACACGGCTGTGCCGCGGCCCCTGTTGCGGCGGTGGCCGCAGCCGTGCCCTCCTGCGGCACCGGGCCCTTCGGCGGGGTGCCACCGGGCTGGGGAGCGGGCAGGCGCGGGGGTGATGCCGGCGGGGTGATGCCGGCGGGGTGGCCGGGGCCAGCTGCCGCCTGGCTCTGCAGGTTGTCGTGAGTCAGCAGAGCAGCGTGCGGGGACGGAGCCCTGATGCCGGCCCCGCTCCCCGCCAGGCAGCCGGTGAGTCCAGGCCTGAGCGGGGCGGCGTGGCCGGCGGCGTGGTGTGACCATGCAGGCGGAGGCCAGAGGGGATTTCTGCGGCAGGGACCAGCGCCCCGGTGGGTGGGGGCTCAGGGTGGGGGGGAGCAGGGCCGGGAGGCTGCCAGTGGCAGGGGAGGACGCGCTCCAGGTGCCACCGCCGCGGCGTCACCTACCCAGCCCTGGTGGGTGACGCTGCCGCGGCACGTGGGGTGGGATGGCGGGAGTCAGCAGCCCCCCGTGTCCCCCCCGGGGAGCTCTTCCCAGCGTTGGAGCGGGATGGGGACCCCATTTCCTGGCCAGAGGGAAGGTGCCGGCAGTGTGGGGCGCCTGGTCCCACTGTGTGGGGTCAGAACACGGCATAGCTGGCGTTGGGGCAGGGGTGCCGGTGTCCTGCGGCTCCATGTGCCAGGAACACGAACCGAACGCCCCTGTAAGGTCCCTTTCCCCATCCTGGCTGCTCTGGGTGGGGGGATTTCTGTCCCCTGCCCCACTGTCCCCGTCCTGGGGGGGAGGGAGATGCCCAGCCCGTGGCAAGCCCGTCCCTGTGCCGTCTCACTCGGCAGCGTAGTGACAGCAGGGCCTGGTGGCACATGGTCCATCCTGGGGTGGGCCAGGGGACCAGGTGCCGCCATGGCCCAGGCACGGGGGGGGGTCTTCAGCCTGCCCTCGGTGCCCGCTCAGCCCCAGAGGGGTACCGGCACCCGGCTGTGCCATGACTGCGGCTGCCTTGGCCCCGCCGGCTCTTGCCAGCAGACAAACCGCCCCTTGTCTGGGCTCCGGCACAGGGCCGTGCTTTTGTCTCACCGACACAAAGGGGCTGCGCGGAGTGGGGGGCGCGGGGCTGCCAGTGCGGGGGCTGCCGGGCCCTGGGCAGCTCTGCCCGTCCCCCCGCACCCCCCGGGGGTCCCGCCGCCCCCATCCCCCTCAACCGGGAAGCCCCAGCAGGGCCCTGGGAGGGACCTGCCGTCACCGACGCGGCAAGTGCCGGTATCACAGAGCTCAGCAAGGAGGTGCTGGTCCCGGAGCGCCCGGCGGGGACCCCCACTCACGGGCCGGCGCAGGAGCCCCCCGGAGCCCCCACGGAGCAGGAGCAGGGCGGCATCCCCATCCCCAGTGCCGGCCTGCTGCAGGTCACCGAGCGCAGACGTGAGTGTGGCCCAGCCCCCTCCCCGGGGTCCCCCCCCCCGGCTCCCCCAGCCCCTCTCCAGGCTTCCCGCCCCGCAGCCCATCCCCGGGGCGTCCAGCCAGACCCCCAGCACCGCCGGCTGCCCGCAGAGCCCCTGAGCAGCGTCTCCTCGCTGGAGGTGCACTTCGACCTCCTGGACCTGACGGAGCTGACCGACATGTCGGACCAGGAGCTCGCTGAGGTCTTTGCCGACTCCGACGAGGAGAACGCGGCCGGAGATTCACCCAGCGGTGAGCGAGAGGGGCCTGTCCGTCCATCCACCCGTCCGTCCGGCAGACACTGAGCCGTCTGTCCCCGCAGGGCTGCAGCCGGTGCCACGGGCCGGGTACCTGCGCTCGCCCTCCTGGACCCGAGCGCGGGAGCAAGGCCGGGAGAAGAAGCACCTCAGCGAACCGGAGCTGCCGCCGGGACCCCCGGACGCCTTCCTGCCCGCCGAGCGGCCCCGGGAGCCCTAGGGGACATGCCGGGGGACGGACACGGAGCAGGGGGACACCGGTGCCGGCCCCGGGCACCGCTGGAGCCCGTCCCCGCCACCCTGCCCGGGGAGAACCGGGCCGCAGGACTGGTGCTGCGGTGGGGGGAGCGGGCAGCTCGCCCGGAGGCACCGGGGAGCGGTGGCCGGCAGAGGCAGCCCCCAGCCCCGCCAAGGGGGGCCCGGGGCCGGCTAAAGCCAGTGACTGGGTGGACCCCCCCTGCTCCTGGGGAAGGGGCAACTGGGACCTGGAGCCCAGCACGGCTGCGGGTGCCGGGAGCGGCGGGACGTGCCACCCGGGCGTGGCCAGTGCCGGTGTCGGCCCGGTCCATCGTGTAGCAGCGCTGTGTTCCGGTAAAACCGACCGACCCACCCAGCACCGCCGCGGCTCTGCCCATCTCCGTCGCCGTGGGTGGGGAGGGAAGGGAGGGATCGGCGGGACCGGACGCCGGTGGGGTCCCGGGGGTTCGGGGCAGCCCCCCCGCCACGCCAAAGCACGGACACGAGTGCTGGGTTGCACAAAGAGGCGTCGTTAATGCTACAAGAAATGCGGGGGGGTCCCGCGCGGCCCCCGGCCGCAGCCCCCCGCCCTCGGGGGGCTCAGCCCCAGGACCGGGCTTGCTCGCGGTGCAGGGGGAACCGGGGGTCTTCCCCCAAAATCAGTAGCGTTATCCCAGTAGTGTGTGTGTGTGTGTCTGTGGGGTGGGGGGAGCCCCCCGTTGCGCTCGCCCTCCCCGGCAGCACCCATCGCTCCGGCTCAGCCGGCACGCTCGCCCACGCCGCGCCGTGCACCGGCACCTCCCACCCCACAGCGTCCGGGGTCCCGGCGGCCTCGCGGAGCCGGAGGTCACACCATACGTCCCGGGGGGCAGCCGTGGGGCCGGGCCCCCCCCATCTCAGGGCTCTGCCTCGGTGCCGGTGTCCTGGAAGAGGGATTGCTTGCGCAGGCTGAGCCGGGCGCACCGGGGGCAGGTGGTGGAGTTGTCGTAGTAGCAGTCCCTACGGGGTGGGGGGACGGCGCCGGGTCACCCCCTGGCACCGGCCCCAGCGCCACCCCGGTGTCCCCGTCCCCCCCACCCCGGTGCCGCGTCGCCGGGCCCGGTGGCGGGAGGCGGCTGTCGCCGGCGCATGCCGCCGTTACCTGTGGAAGACGGCGGAACAGTCGGTGCAGACGGAGGTGTGGCTGTCGAAGGGGAAGAGGACGTCGCCCTCCTTGCAGAGCTCGCAGACGAAGCCTTTCGCCTGGCAGCGCTGGGGCGAGAGCGGGCGGAGGGTCCAACGGGCGCCCGGCAAGGACCCCCTGCGCCCCCCACATGGCCCCGGCCCCACGGGAGCCGCGCCGTGGGTCGCGGCCAAGACTGCCCCACGGCTCCGGCTCACCTCGCAGTCCAGCTTGATGTGCTTGGCGAAGAGGGTGTGGATCTCCGTCAGGGAGCAGCTCAGGCGCCCGGCCTCGATGTCGATCAGGTCCTGCAGCGAGTACATCTCATCGTTCTCCACAAAGTGCTGCCGGTCCTGCAGCTGCAGGCGGACAGGCCGTCACCCCCGCGCCCGTCACCCCCGTGGCGCCGGGGTCCCCCCGGCTCGGCCGCCCGCGCGGGGTCTCGCCTGCAGCAGCAGCCGGGCCTCCATCGCCTCCTTGCAGGTGATGAAGTAGGGCTTCATCAGCAGGATGTCCTGGCGCAGCTTCTGCGGGGGGGGACGGGACGGGACCGATGAGATGGGGACGGGGACGTGGCAGGGACAAGGTCAGGCTGGGTCAAGTTCAGCCCCATAGCGGTTTGGGCACCCTCCGTCCCCACCCCTCGCTGCCCCCCCTGCCCGCCCCGCTCACCCGGATCTCCACCAGCTCCTCCACGTAGTTGAAGAGCAGCGGGTTGATCTCCCGCAGTTTCAGCACGGGTCGCGACACCATCAGCGCCAGGTACCGCATGCTGCAGCGCGACACCTGCCCGCCCGCCCGCCGCCGGGGCCACCGTCACCCCGCGGGCACCGGGGCTGTCCCCGTCGCCACAGCCCCGGGGACCCCAGCACCAGGGACACAGCCCTGGGGACACGGCCCCCCCCCCCCAGTGACTGCTACCCGGGGGTGCGACCCCCGGAGACCCTCGTGCCCAGGGACACAGACCCCCAAGTGACCTCCAACCAGGGACGTGGCCCCCAGAGACCCCTGCCCAGGGACACGCCCCCCCCCAGATGACGTCTAACTGGGACATGGCCCTCGGGGACCCCTGCCCAGGGACATGGACCCCCCCAGATGACATCTAACCAGGGACACGGCCCCCAGAGACCCCTGCCCAGGGACATGCCCCCCCCCCCCCAGATGACATCTAACTGGGACATGGCCCTCAGGGACCCCTCCCCAGGGACATGGCCCCCCCCAGATGACGTCTAACTAGGACTTGGCCCCCAGAGACCCCTCCCCAGGGACATGGCCCCCCCTCAAGCAACCTCCAACCAGGGCCACGGCCCCCAGGGACCCCCATGACCAGGGCCACAGCCCCCCCCCCCGGACCCTGGGCACCCCCAAGCCCCCGGCCCGCGCCAGGGGCACCTTGCGGGGCTCGAAGTCCCAGTTGTGGATGGCGCGGGCGGGCACGACGGCCAGGTCGTTCCAGTGGCAGCTGCTGCAGTAGTAGAGGCCGGTGTAGTCGCACTGCCGGGCCTCGCTGGGCACCCCCCCTGCGGCGGCACACGTGCCGGCGGCACACGTGTTGGCACATGCGCCGGCACCGCGCCACGCACCCCCACGGGACGTGCGGCAGCACCCGGGGACACGGCGGGGCCCCAGCGTCACCGTCCCACGCGCTGGGGGGCCCTCCCAGCCCCACACAGGCCTCGCCCTCCGGCTCCCCAGAGCTCCCACGTAGCCCCCAGCTCCCCCCAGCCCCACAGAGTCCCCAGTTCCCCCCTGCCCCATGCACCACCCAGCTCCCCATAGCCCCCCCAGCTCCACGCACCCCTCAGCTCCCCACACACCCCCCAGCCCCGCACAGCCCCTCAGATACCCCCAGCTCCCCCCAGCCCCACAGAACCCCCAGCTCCCCCCAGCCCCACAGAGACCCCAGCTCCCCCCAGCCCCACAGAGTCCCCAGTTCCCCCCTGCCCCATGCACCACCCAGCTCCCCATAGCCCCCCCAGCTCCACGCACCCCTCAGCTCCCCATAGCCCCCCTCAGCCCCACGCACCCCCCAGTCCCCCCAGCTCCAGAGTCCCCAGTTCCCCCCAGCCCCTCACACCCCAAAGCCCCACGCACCCCCCAGCCCCACGCAACCCCGAACGCAAAGAGCCCCCAGCCCCCCCAGCGGCGGCGCAGCCTCACGGAGGGACACGGGGGCACGGCACTCGGCGCAGCGGTAGTCCTGGCTGTCCAGCCCGCTCTCGGGGCAGATGCTGAGCTGATACTCGGCCTGATGGCTGACCTTGGCCCGCACGCAGGCCTTGCTCACCAGCGGCAGGCACTTGCTGTGGCACCGGTAGTAGCAGCCTGCGGGAACGGGCGGCCGTCAGCACGGGGACGGGGGCGTGGGGCGGCCGGGGGGGGTCCCGGCCCCACCTGTGCAGGTGTACCAGGTCTGGATGAGGCCCCAGATGATGGTGCTGCACTTGTCGCACATCTGCTTCACGCTTTTGCTCTTCTCCTTGTAGAAGCGATGCTCCAGCACCACCCGGATGTTGGGCTCGTCCTCGCCGGGGTCCTGCGGAGGCAGAGGGGGGGCTGTCAGCGTGGCCCCCCACTCCCCCCAGCCACCGAGAGCCCCCCGTTCCCGTCCCCACCTTCAGCTCCTGCAGCTTGAGGCGGAGGTGGATGAGCCGCACCACCGCGTCCTTCTGCCGCTCCGAGTGCTCGGGCAGCGCCAGGATAGCCCGCTTGCACTCCTCGATGGCTTGGCGCAGCTGCTGCACGTCCGACGCCAGGATCAGGCCCTGCGGTGGCGGCGGGAGGAAGAGGAGGAGGAGGAGGAAGCTAAGCCCCCCCCCCACCCTGCCCCCACACGCACCCCCCAGCCCCGCTCCCCCTCCCCAGCCCCACTCACCACGGGGCGGGAGAAGTGGTCCTCGGCCAGGCCCAGGTCCAGGGCGCCCTCGGGGTCCCCCGGGGAAGGATCCGGCCGCGGGGCTGGAAGGGGGTGAGTGCCATGGGGGGGCTGGGACCCGCTGCCCGCACCCGCGCCGTGGGGCAGGGATGGGGCGGGGGTCAGCACCCACCTGGGGCGGGGGCCGCCCCATCGGGGCGCTCCTGCTGCTCCTCGGGGGCCTTGTTGAAGGGGTTCAGGTGGGCCTGGCGGAAGCGGGCCAGCCGCTCGTCGTACGCCATCGCTGCCCACCCTGCGGGACGCCGGGCACCGCCTCAGCTGCCGGCACCAGCACCAGCATCCCATCACTGGCACTGAGACCCCACCACTGCCGGCAACACCCCGCCACCGGCACCCTGTCACTGTCACCCTGCCACTGGCACCCCCACCGGCAACCCATCACCACCGACACCGACACCTTATCACAGGCACTGTCACCCTGCCACTGCCACTGTCACCCCAGCACCATCACCAACACCCCACCACCCCCACTGGCACCCCATCACAGGCACCAACACCCCACCACTGTCACCCCGCTAACACCACCACCCTGCCACCATCACCATCACCCTGCCACTGCCACTGTCACCCAACACCATCACCAACACCCCACCACCCCCACTGGCACCCCATCACAGGCACCAACACCCCGCCACCAACAACCCACCGCGGCCACCAACACCCTGCCACGGCCACCAACACCCCATCACAGGCACCAACACCCCACCACTGTCACCCCGCTACCACCACCACCCTGCCACCATCACCATCACCCTGCCACTGCCACTGTCACTCAACACCATCACCAACACCCCACCACCCCCACTGGCACCCCACCACCAACAACCCACCGCGGCCACCAACACCCCGCCACGGCCACCAACATCCCACCACGGCCACCAACACCCCGCTGCCACCACCAACACCCCACCGCGGCCACCAACACCCCACCACCCCCACCAACACCCCACCGCGGCCACCAACACCCCACCACAGCCACCAACACCCCGCCGCGGCCACCAACACCCCACCACCCCCACCAACACCCCACCACAGCCACCAAAACCCCGCCACCGCCACCAGCACCCTGCCACCGCCACCAACACCCCGCCACCGCCACCAACACCCCGCCACGGTCACCAACACCCCGCCACCGTCACCGTCACCCTGCCACCGTCACCGTCACCCTGCCACTGTCACTGTCACCCCACCACCCCCACCGACACCCCAGCACTGCCACCGGCGCCCCATTGCAGGCACCGCCACCCCGCCGCCGCCACCAACACCCCGCCACGGCCACCCCGTCCCCGTCAGTGACACCGTCACCCCACCACCGTCCCCGTCCCCCCGCCCCCCCCCCCCCGGGTCACCCCGTATGGGACCCCCCCGCCCCGCTCACCGCAGCGCCGCGCGCCGCCCCGCGCTCCTTCCCCGCCGCGCCCCGCCCCGCCCCGCCCCGCGCTGCCGCCCCCTGCCGGCCGGCGGACCGCACTGCGCCGGGCGGGGCCGCGCGGGGGGGGGGACACGGCGCCGCGACCCACGGGCCCGGAGCCACCTGCTCCGCCCCGCGGCCCCACGGCCCACCACCGCCACCCCTTAACCGTGCCCCACGGCCTCAGCCCCATAGCCCCCAGCCCCATAGCTCCCGGTCCCCATAGCTCCCGGTCCCCATAGCCCATAGCCCCCAGCCCCATAGCTCCCGGTCCCCATAGCCCACAGCTCCCAGCCCCATAGCTCCCGGTCCCCATAGCCCCCAGCCCCATAGCCCCCAGCCCCAAAGCCCCTAGCCCCATAGCTCTTTGCACCCAGAACCCCCAACCCCGTAGTCCTTTGTCCCTGTAGCCCCCAGCCCCATAGCCCCTTGTCCCTGTAGCCCCCAGCCCCATAACATCCTGGCACCCCAGCCCCCAGTCCCTTCCCTTGCCCCCACAGCTCAGCCCCTCTCCCCACACCCTGAGGGGCCCAGGGACCCCCCAGTCTGGAGCAGCGGCCCCAGGGGCTGCAGCCCCATGACGGCACAGCCTGGCCCCCCACCCTGGCGTCAGCCCAGCGACCAGGCTGGAGCTGGGGATCCCCAGAGCCAGGGGGGGTCGGGGCTGTTTGAGCTGGGGGTGCCCCAGACCCCCCCAAAGCCTGGCATGTGCCCAGCCCTGGGGGATGGAGGAGCACCCTGGGGTCTGCACCCCCACCTCAGCTGGGGGGGCCATGGGGTCCTGGGATGGGGAGGGGGCGGCCCCCGCCCCCCCACCAGGGAGAAGGGTGACAGTGGGGACAAAGGCACAGCCACCCTCCAGGGCAGCGGGCAGGGGGGCACCAGCACCCCTGGCCCGGGGGGGCTCTGCGGGGCAGAGGGACCCACAGGGGACAGGGCATCATCTGGGAGGGGACCAGGGCTTGGGCGCTGCCACCCTGGGCATGGGGGGTCCCCACATCTCCCCGTTAATAGGAAGGGCTGGGGGGCGTTGAGCCTCTGACCTGCCCCCAGCAGAGGGTCCCCATCCCACTTCCCCCCCCCCCCCCCCCAGAGCCGCAGACAGGTGGTACCTGGACAGCAATAAATTTATTAAGTATTCAAAAAAAAAAAAAGACACAAACCAGTAAAAAACGAAAAGTGGGGAGGCAGGAAGGGGGTGCGGGGGGCCGAGGCGGCTCAGGGGGGGACGGGGGCAGGAGACACCGAAGGGGCGCGCGGCAGGGAGCCCGGCCGGGGGGCGGCAGCGCGAAGCCGGTGGGGGCGGGGGGGGGTGTCTGCGGGCGGCTGGGAGGGCGGTGGGGCATCACTTGGCGCCCTGCGCCTCCGACTCCTCCTCGTCGTCCTCGTACATCTCGCCCTCCTCCTCGGCCGTGGCGTCCTGGTACTGCTGGTACTCGGACACCAGGTCGTTCATGTTGCTCTCGGCCTCGGTGAACTCCATCTCGTCCATCCCCTCGCCCGTGTACCAGTGGAGGAAGGCCTTGCGGCGGAACATGGCCGTGAACTGCTCTGAGATGCGCTTGAAGAGCTCCTGGATGGCCGTGCTGTTGCCAATGAAGGTGGAGGACATCTTCAGCCCCCGGGGAGGGATGTCGCAGACGGCCACCTTGACGTTGTTGGGGATCCACTCCACGAAGTAGGAGCTGTTCTTGCTCTGGATGGCCAACATCTGCTCGTCCACCTCCTTCATGGACATGCGGCCCCGGAAGACGGTGGCCACGGTGAGGTAGCGGCCGTGGCGGGGGTCGCAGGCGGCCATCATGTTCTTGGCGTCGAACATCTGCTGGGTGAGCTCGGGGACGGTGAGGGCGCGGTACTGCTGGCTGCCGCGGGCCGTCAGCGGGGCGAAGCCCGGCATGAAGAAGTGGAGACGCGGGAAGGGCACCATGTTGACGGCCAACTTGCGGAGGTCGGCGTTGAGTTGGCCGGGGAAGCGGAGGGAGGTGGTGACGCCGCTCATGGTGGCCGAGACGAGGTGGTTGAGGTCGCCGTAGGTGGGGGTGGCCAGCTTGAGGGTGCGGAAGCAGATGTCGTAGAGAGCTTCGTTATCGATGCAGTAGGTCTCATCTGTGTTCTCCACCAGCTGGTGGATGGAGAGCGTGGCGTTGTAGGGCTCCACCACCGTGTCCGACACCTTCGGGGACGGCACCACGCTGAAAGTGTTCATGATGCGGTCGGGATACTCCTCCCGCACCTTGCTGATGAGCAGGGTGCCCATGCCGGAGCCGGTGCCGCCGCCCAGCGAGTGGGTCAGCTGGAAGCCCTGCAGGCAGTCGCAGTTCTCGCACTCCTTCCGCACCACGTCCAGCACCGAGTCCACCAGCTCGGCCCCCTCCGTGTAGTGGCCCTTGGCCCAGTTGTTCCCGGCCCCGCTCTGCCCTGTCAAGGGGGGAAAAAAAAGGCACCCGATGACCGCCGGCACCCCCACGCCGGGGAGGGGAATGGGCGCCGCCGCCGCCGCCGGCATCGGCAAGATCTGAAGCCAGGGTGGGGTGGGAAGTGGAAACCACAAAGGTTTGGCGGCGTGCCGGCTGTGCCGAGCCCCACGGCGCAGGTGGGGATGCACCCGCCGAGCGCCCCGGGGAGGGCGACGGCCCGGGAGGGGTCTGGGGACCCGGGGTGATGGTGTCCCCCTCCCCGGGGACCTACCAAAGATGAAGTTGTCGGGGCGGAAGAGGTGGCCGAAGGCACCCGAGCGCACACTGTCCATTGTCCCCGGCTCCAGGTCCACCAGGATGGCACGAGGCACGTACTTGTGAGCTGCGAGAGACCCCGTGCCGGGAGGGGACCTGCCGCTCCCCCCACCCCGGGGTGCCCCCCACCCTGCGGGGTCCCACGGGGCTCGGCGCGTGCTGCTCCCTCCCTCCCAAACACGGTGTCCCCATGGGGCTGGGCGCTTGTGGGTGCCCCCCCCACCCTGCAGGGCCTCCGCGGAGCTGGGTGCTCATGTTGTGTGTGTCCCCCCCCCAACCCAGGGGTCCCTGCGGGGCTGGGTGCTCATGTCGTGTCCCCCCCACCCAACCCAGGGGTCCCTGCGGGGCTGGGTGCTCATGTCGTGTCCCCCCCACCCAACCCAGGGGTCCCTGCGGGGCTGGGTGCTCATGTCGTGTCCCCCCCACCCAACCCAGGGGTCCCTGCGGGGCTGGGTGCTCATGTCGTGTGTGTCCCCCCCCCAACCCAGGGGTCCCTGCGGGGCTGGGTGCTCATGTCGTGTCCCCCCCACCCAACCCAGGGGTCCCTGCGGGGCTGGGTGCTCATGTCGTGTCCCCCCCCAACCCACAGGGTCCCACGGGGCTGGGCACGCTCTTCCCCCCCACACACACACAGTGGGGGTCCCACGGGGATGTGTGCACACGTCTGCCCCCCCCCAACCCACAGGGTCCCACTGGGCGTGTGTGTCGTGTGTCCCCCCCCAGCACCGCAGAGACCCACGGGGGTGCGTGCTCGTGTCATGTCCCCCCCCAGAGCACAGGGTCCCACGGGGGTGGGTGCACATGTGTGTCCCCCCCAGGACTCCGTGGGGTGGGTGGATGTCTGACCCCCCACCCCATCAGGACCTGCCTGCAGCGGGGGGGGGGGGGGTGGGGTGTGGGGCGGGGAAGGGACAGGGGGGCTCCCCACATGCCCGGGGGGGGGGTGCCGGGCCGCCCCGCCCTGGGGGGCCCCGGGGGGGGTCTCTTACAGGAGGCCTCATTGTAGTAGACGCTGATGCGCTCCAGCTGCAGGTCGGAGTCCCCCACATAGTTGCCGCTGGGGTCGATGCCGTGCTCGTCGCTGATCACCTCCCAGAACTGAGGGGGGGGGGGGGGACCTGGCTTAGCTTTGGGGGGGTGGCGGGGGGCGCCCCGGGACCCCCCCCGGGCGTGGCAGGGCGTGGCAGGGCGTGGCAGGGCGTGGCGCCCCCTGGCGGCGGGGCGGGCGCTGTCCGCGGTGCTGAAGGGCGGCGGCGGGAGGACAAAGGGGGCGGGGGGGAGGGGGTCTTTGTCCGCCCGGTGCGGCGGGGAGGGGGGGAGGGGAGGGGGTGCGGGGGGTGGGGGGGGTCTTTGTCCGCCGGCGGGGCCCGCAGCGGGGCGGGGCCGCCGTTACCTTGGCGCCGATCTGGTTGCCGCATTGTCCCGCCTGGATGTGGACGATCTCCCTCATGGTGCTGCCGGGACGGGACGGGACGGGGCGCCGGGACACCGGGACACGCCGGGACACCGGGACGGAGCGCGGGGGGCGGCCCCGCCGCCGCCGCCGCCTTTATAGGGCGCCTCGCGCCGCACCGGGCCGGGCGCTGACGTCACCGCCGCCCCGCAGCCAATCGGCGGCCGCCGCCGCACAACCGCAACGAGCCCTGCGGCACCGGCCCCGCCGCCACGCCCCGGCCACGCCCCGGCCACGCCCAGGCGTCGGGTTTTGGGGGGACACCCCCCCCCCCCGCGCACACATCGGTACCGGCGGGGGGGGGGGGAGGGGACCCCCGCACCCCTTGGGGGGGGGGAGGGGGGACACACTCGCCGCGGCGCGCGGGGGGACCCCGGTACCCGCGGGGATGGGGGAGGGGGGCGGGCAGGGACCACCCGGGCACGGCGGGAGCATCCCGGGGCGGCGGCGGCGGGGGGACGCCCCCCCCACCCCCCCACCCGCGTCCAGTCACGGGTGGGGCAGGGCCCGTCCCGGGGGGCCCGTCCCGGGGGTCCCGGGCGCCAGGAGCCCCCCCGGCCCCGGGGCGGGCGCGGCCCGAGAACAAAGGCGGCGGCGGGGGGAGCCTTTGTCCGGGGCCGCCCCAAGGCCCCGCCGGTGTGTCGGGTGTGGCCGCCCCCTCCCCGGCCCCCCTCGACCCTCCCCGGCGCCCCCGGGCCCCCCCGGCCCCCCCGGCCCCGGGGCCGGTGCGGGCGGCCGCACCCCGACAGCGGCAACCGGGAGGAACCGGGCTTCGGTTCAACGGTGGGGCCGGGAGGGGCCGGACCCCCGCCCCGTTCCCCGGGGGTCCCCGGGGGCTGCGCAGCCACGGCGTCACTGCAAAGAGCCTTTATTGGGTACCGCGAGCCCACCAGCCCGGGTCGGGGCACCGGAGGGGGACGCCCTGCAGCGTGTCCCGTCCCGTCGGTCCGTCCGTGTGTCCGTCCGTGCGTCCATCCCGCGGCGGGGGTGTGGGGGGGCCGGCCGTGCCGTTAGCCGTGTCCCACCGCCTACCAGGAGCACAGCACCACCTCCCGCAGCGTCCGCCGGAGCTCCTGGCTCCGGAAGGCGTAGATGAGGGGGTCAACCACCGAGTTGCAGATGATGAGGATGAGGAAGAGGTTGAAATAGCTGAAGAAGCAGGTGCAGAAGGGGTTGGTGGGGCATGTGACGATGAGGATGAGGTGGAAGAAGAAGGGCCCCCAGCAGATGAAGAAGACGCCCAGGAGGATGGTGAGCGTGACGGCTCCCTTCAGGCTGCTGCTGCGGTAGATGGTGGGCTGCTTCTGCTGGCTGGAGATGCTGCGCAGGTGGTGGCGGGCCAGGGCGAACATGTGGATGT
The DNA here is from genome assembly GCA_031468815.1 of Morus bassanus. Classification (NCBI taxonomy): domain Eukaryota; kingdom Metazoa; phylum Chordata; class Aves; order Suliformes; family Sulidae; genus Morus; species Morus bassanus. The sequence goes on along the minus strand of CM062573.1, from coordinate 45,074,445 downwards.
AGAGCACCAGCATGAGCACCAGCACGAAGAGGAAGAAGCCGATGAGGCAGAGGAGGATGGCATTGTTGTGGTAGTAGGTGATAAAGACGGTGCTGGAGACGGTGCTGGCCAGCCAGACGCTGGCCATGGTCACCATGGCCCGCTGCAGCGTCATGATGCTGTGGTAGCGCAGGGCGTAGAAGATGGTGATGTAGCGGTCCACGGCGATGACCCCCAGGAAGGAGAGGGAGGACAGGACGGAGCTGCAGATGAGCATGTCGATGACATTGTCCATATGGCGGACGATGCTGGCACGGATCACCAGCATGCCGTGCTCCATCAGCAGCATGAAGAGCGTCTCCACCAGGTTGCTGATGCTCACCAGCATGTCGGAGACGGCCAGGCAGCAGATGAAATAGTACATGGGCGAGTGCAGGTTCCTGTTCTTCAGGATGGCGGCCACCACCAGCACGTTCTCCACCAGGCTCACCAGCCCCAGCGTGAGGAAGAGCTCGTTGGGGATGTCGAGCCCCTGGCACCAGGCGCTGCCGGCCCCGGCCGTGGCGTTGCTCTGGTTGCCCTCGCTGGCGTTCCAGGGCTCGCGCAGCAGGCGCAGGGGGGCCAGCGTCGACATGGCCCCCCCCACCTCAGCCCCGGGGTCCCCCCGGCTGGGGGCTGAGCCCCTGGGGCCTCCCACGGCAGCCCCCGAAGCCCCGGCCTGCCCTGCCAGCGTTCCCACAGCGCCCGCTGGCGAGGCCGAGGGCACGTGGAGAAATTGGCGTTGGGGGACGGCAGGGTCCCACCTCCTAGGGTCTCGTCGGGGAGGTGCCGGGAATGCCACGCGCCTGCCGGGACCCCCGGTGTGGCGGCTGCCCTCCTCGCCGGCCCCGCCTGGCCTCCCTGCAGCCGCACACCCGCTGGCCCAGGGTGATGGGGAAGAAAGGACCCTTTCTCTGCCCCACTTTAAATCCGGCTCCCGCGGCTCCTCCTCCTGAGGAGGGTGGGCACCCACATGACGGTGGCACCCCAGCAGCGAGAGGAGATGCCGTGGAGGCCGGGGCTGCTGGACCCCCAGCACAGCCCTGGGGAGCCCAACTGCTCGGGGTCACCGTGTGCCTGGGGGTCCCACGTGCCCTCGGGGGGTCCACGCGCCGCCGGGGCCATGCACCTTGGGGGGCCGTGTGCCAGAGGGGTCCTCTGTGCCCTGAGGGGCGGGGGCGTGCGCCTTGGGGTCCCCAAGCATCCTGGGGACCTGTGTGACCTGGGGCATCCCTGTGCGCTGGGGGACCATGTGTTTTGGGGGGTCCCGTGCGCCCTGCGTGCCCCCAGAGGCCCATCTGCCCCGGGGGGGGTCCGTGAACCCTGGGGTCCTGCGTGCCCCGGGGTGTCCAGGCACCTTGGGGACCCCAGCGGGACCCTCCCTGCTGCAGGAGCCAAGCTACCCCCTCCCAGCCCCCGTGCGTGGGGCCGGGACCCCTGTCCACCCCCACCAGCCCCACCGGCCTCACCTGGCCCGGCCCCGGGGAAGGTGTTTTGCCGCTGGGCGGGCAATGGGTGCGATAAGGATGGTCAAAGATGCGATTAAACACGATGCCGCGCCCCCGCCCCGGCAAAGCCCAGCGCCAGAGGGAGCCCAGGCAGGCTGGGGGACGTGGGACCCATCTGACGCTCATGTGCCACGGTCGGTGTTGATGCCTGGAGCCGCGTGGCTGCCAAAGAGCCATTCACGGCTGCATGAAAAGGCCGATCTCGTGGTCGTTCCCACCAGCCGCTTCCGCTCCTTCCCGCAGGGTGCCGGGAGCCCTTCCCCGCGGCACAGAGCACCCCGCGGCTCCAGCACGGATGAAAGCGGCTCAGCTGGCCGCGTTGGGAATGGGTTCCCAAACTGCCGTGGTGACTCGCCCATCCCGAGCGCCGGAACGGCAGGGAGCTGTGGCTAACGCATGCCGTGTGTCGAGCCGAAGCCCTGGCACTGGGCGAGGAGCAGCAAAACGCCGCTCACCCCCAGGAAAACACAAGGAGGAGGAATCTGGACCAAGAGCCACCGGCTTCCCCCCTTCCCGGCTGCCGCTCGGCTAAAGAGCGCGCCGGTACGTGCCATGAATTTTTAAGCTTTATCAACAGAGGCTTTGAGAGCAGAGCTAGAAAAACGCCGAGTCTGCAAAACCAAGCGGCGCGAGCGCGAGGCACGGGGGAGCGGACGGGGTTCCTGTGCCATGGGATTCGGCTGTGCCAGCGGGGCCGGGGCAGGTTGGCCTGAGCCATCTCCAGCCCCCGGGGATCCAGGCTGCTCCCCGGGGAGGGGACGCAGCAGACGCTGCAGGAAGGAGGGAGGGGGAAGGATTTATTCCGGGCAGCGCAGCCTGGCTCAGCATTAGAGCCACATAAACACCGTTACACAGCAGAAACGGGGGGAAAAAAAGCTTTGCAGCAAGGATGAATTAAGGGTTTGAGTGCAGCTGACCTCATTCCTGGCTCTACAAGGTGAAGGTGGGGAAATAAGGGATGGGGGGGGAGGAGGCAAGAAAACAAAGAGAGGGGGATGCTTTCTGCTCCCAGCAGGATCCAACGGCCGCAGCAGGAGCAAGAGCCGCTCCCGCACACCTCTGGTAGCACCAGGAGAGCTGCAGCTCCCGGGGAGCCCCTGCCAGAGCACGGCTCGTTCCTCTGCAGCCCAAGGGTGGAGTGGGGAGCCCCAGCCCTTTGCCAGCAAGCTGGAACACCCAGCGCCGTCAGGGCCTGGAGCGTTTCATGGAGGGAAGGAGGCTTCAGGCTGCGGAAGGCACAAAGGGCAGCATGGCTAGGGCAAAAAAGCCTCCATCCATCAAACATCAGACCGGGAGAAGAGCAGAGAGGGGAATGGGACAGCAAGTGTGCTAGGAGGAGGCCAGAAGGGGACTAAGCCGCCCCTGGGCTGAGGGACAGCTGCTGTCGATTAGCTCTGTCGCGGTCACACAGCCCTCGCCCCCCGCCAAGAGCTGTGAAAGGTGCCTGCGGTGGCAGCCCCTCCCCGAGGGAGCCCGTCCCGTCCCTGTCCCCAACCCCGCAGCCAGAGCAGGTGCCTGGGGGATGCGTGACTTTATTATGAGTTGGGGGCAGGGGGGAAGATTACAGAGGCTTTGTGGGGCAGGGGGAGGAAGACGCGCGCTCTTGGCTCAGTCCCAGTCCCCGTCGCCTTCGGGATTGTCGTCTCGGGGGGGTTCCTGGAACTGGATGTTCGCCAGCATGTCCCGCATGGCCGCCATGAGCCTGTTCACCCCCTGGTTAAGGTCCTGCCCTGCTCCGGCCTCTTCATCCCCGTCGTGCCTGATGTCCCCCTGCAAGAGAGCAGAGCTGGAGCGGGCAGGCAGGGAGCCGCCTGCCTGTCTGCAGCAGGCAGGGAGAGAGACAATGCCGTTTGCCAAAAAGCATCAGGCTGTTCTGCAACCTGACGTTTACACACTGCATCTGCCAAGAGCCACTCCCTTTGCAGAAACACTGTGCAGTGGAAACTTCTGTGTACCGACAGCAAAAGGGTGCTCTGATGCGCCCGCGGCGGCTGGCTGCACATACCTGCAAGTTAAAATTTGGCAACAGCGAGCGGAAGAAGAGAGATAAAGTGCTTTCGTTGGATGGATGATTCGTTCTGAAAGACAGAAGTCAGACCGCGGTTAAGGGTTGGTGCTCGACCGCTTGCTGGGGCTGAGGCAGTGCAGAGATGCTGGAGAGGACCACGCCGCCCGGCCCGAGCCCCGGCCCCTCCCAAGCCAGCCCAAAACAAGGTATCGGGGATTGTGCAGGGGTTTCCTACCCCGGGCAGGCAGCAGCTCGCCAGCCTCTGGGCAAAGCAGTCATTAAAAGCATTGCCAGCTTTCCTCTGAGCTGGGTCAGGGCATAAAACATGTACGGGCTTCACCTGAGTGGTCTGCGCGCGCCACGGCCGGCTACGCTTAAAACTGTATTTACCCCAAACCACCTCGCTTAAGAAACAGCCAGAATTTTTCAGCGGCCTTTGCCTTAATGGCTGTGCGCAGCCACTGCCTCCGAGAACGACCACCGAGGAGAAGCGGCAGGACCAGTCCTGCCTGCACGCTCTGCCTGTCGGCGAGCACCACAAGCCGGGCTGCTCTTCCTCCGGGATGGAGGAGGACATCGGCTCCAAGCACCCACAGGCACCCAGGCCCGGGGCTGAGGGCGTGCCGGGAACACACCGGCTGTGCCAGCGCAGAACTGAGGCTGGGAGAAGGTACCTTTCCGGTCTGGTGTAGGAAACGATGGAGTCCAAAGGAGGCAAGGGGTCGAACCCCATCACAGGCTGCGAGGTCACCTCCTGCGGAGGGGAGAAGAAAGAAGGGGTGAAGGGTGCATCGCCAGCCGCAGCGAACACCGAGGCACAGAGGGGGCCAGACCAGCCGGACAGCCCTTAAGTCTCAGGGAGCGCCACCGAGCCGGGCACCAGCTGCAGCCCCGCCTGCCCACACATGCCCCCAAGTGCTGCCCCAGGAAGCCGTGCGTCCAGGGAGGACGCTTCGAGGTCAGTTTTCTGTCATTTCCGATGACATCAAGTCACATTTCTCGCTGGTGGCTGGGGTTTATGGTGTGCCCAGCGCCTGTAACCGCAGCGGGGACGCGAGTGCCGTCACGCTGCATGCAGCAGCACCGCCTGCGCCCCGTCAGGGCCCCTCACCAGTGGCAGAGCCGCCGTGGCCTCCTTCATCTCCGAGAGGATGATGTGCCGGTAGATATTCCTGGGCGCGCTCTGGTACCGCATCTTCCTCCTAAAAAGCAGGGAGGGGGACAGAGGATTGCATTGAGCACGCCTCAGCGTCGCCAGCTTTCCGCTTCTGCTTCTCTAGGTGCTTCGTCAGCTTCATCCCGGTCCCCGGGGGGATGCGCCATGTCAGACAGAGCCGGCTTAAGGCGAAGCCAAAGTCACTTGGCAGCTGCTGACCTCGGATGAAAGAGCGGAACAGCTCAGGGATGCTGCACGGATCTCTTCTCACCGGCCCTGTTGCTCTGCGGGTCAGCAGAGTAAACACTTTGGTTTAGGACAAGACCTAATGCCTCCCTCCTGCTTCTCAGAGGTGGAATGTGTTCCTAAGCGCTCACCAGCCCTGTGCAGTAAAGGCCTGCGAGCCGTGCGGCCATCCCCACCCCTCCCAGCCACCAGCAACCCCTCTGCCTTCCCGGGGCGATTTCCAGGCCGCACATGAGGGCCGAGGCTGGGGGAAGCCAGCGCAGCACATGCACAAGAGCCGTACCTCTCATTGGGAAACAAAGTAGGGAAGAAGAGCCTCTGCCTTCCCAGCCCCACGGTGTAACCCTTGGCACCATCAGCCACCATCAGCCTGGCGGTCATGGGGCTCTGAGCGAGCCCCAGCGCCGCTGCAGCCCAGGACAGAGCTCCCCTCCGGTCTGCAGAGCCCCCCGGCCCGCTCCGCCCCCCCATTTCAGCACCCACGCCTGGTACGAGCCGCTCGCCTCCGCCTGCCGCGCTCACTTGTGCTCAGACTCCTCCACCAGCGGGTCCCGGGCGTCCACCATGCGCAACACCTCATGGACGTTGGTCTCCAGCCACGCCATGACGGCTGGGTCCTTCCACAGGGAGTGAGTCCTTCCCACGTAGAGGGACGTCAGCTGGTTCAAGGCGGGAGGCTGGCTATGGGAGACAGTTGTTATTCAGGGCACTCTCCTCCTTCCCACCTGCAGGTCCCTGTGCAGGCTGGCAAGGGCTCGTCTCTGCGCTGTGCTTCGGCATGAGAACACAAAGAGAGGAATCGCAGGCTCCCTGCTTTGCTATTTCCCTCTACCTTCCCCAGTTTTTCTGCCTCCATCTATTTTTGGGATAAGCATAGCCATGAGATGAAAGTTAACGCTGCCTTAACCCAAGGGGGAGACCATTCGTGTGTTTAGGAGGACCGCGTGGCAGGGAAATCCAGACTGGTGGGAGACAGCGCGCCCCGAGCGCACACACACGGTGTTCTCTCCTACTACAGGTACCGAAAAGCTTCACTATGAACTTCTGACCCATCCGCATTAAGGCGAGGTGGGTCTATTAGCGTTATCTGGTGGCCATTATAGAAATCCATTATCAAAGCATCTAACAGCCTACTCAGGAAAGCCAAATATTCTCTTCCGCAGCTTTGTAACTCCATTAGCTGCCTGAGCAAGCAAAAGCCCCACTACCGGCAAAATCGATTCCTTCTCTTTACCGAGAACATCCCCAGGGCTTACCTTATCTGAGCATTCAGCCCGAAAAAGGAATGGGACGCGACCCTGGCATCAGGCTGCACGCTGCAGTGATCCAACAACGGCATAAGAACTGCACGAGAAAGTCAGACAGCTTGCTTTCAATGGCCCGGCGAGGAGCGCTGTGGGGTCAGCACTGCCAGGGCTGCAGAGCGACGGCCCCGTCCCAGGGGCCACAAGGACCCACGCAGGGAGGGTGCAGGGGTGCTGCTGGGGGTTACGCTGCGTTTTGATCGCTGCGCGGATGGTGGAAACAAGTCCAGAGTAAATGAAAAAGAACAAACTTCCCCCCTCCCTGGTAAAATAAGGTGCAATTTTCTGCACTTAACGCTGCCGGCCTTTGAACCTGAACAAGGGGTTTGTTTCAGTCACCATGACAAGCAGCAAAACAGATGGTTTCGGCCAACACAAACTAAACCTCTGTTTGAGAGCTGGTTATTCCTGTTGATAAAGACACACCCTCCCCAGGCCCAGAGGGGCTGTATATCTCCTTTCATGGACAGCAGCACCAACTGGCTGAAGGCAAGAGTGATGGCGCCCACGGAGAGCACACCTAAACCAGAGCAGTGCCTCGGAGGGAAAGTCAAGAGAGACTGGTTGTCTCTGCTCTGGGCAACCCCAGGGTGAAACGCTTTCCTGCTCCAAGACTCGGGTTCTCACCCTCCCCCTGCTTGCATGGCTGTGACCATCTAACGAAGGGGCATCAGCTGCTCCGAGGAGGGCGCACAGTGGGGAGAACAGTCACTGATCTCTTCCCAACACGTGGAGGGCTCACGGCTGCGGGGGCCCTACCCGGCTCCACCGTTCTCTCGCTGGCCCTGCCTCGGTGCCGGGTGGGAAGGCCGAATCCCACCGCTGCCCCGCCAGAGGTAGGTACAGCAGTACCTGCCGCTGCCGGTCTGCCCAAGCTGCCTCGCCCTCTGAGTCAGGGCTCCATCTCCCACGGACGGAGGCGAACGCCGTTTGCAACCCACAGGCAAACTGCTGCCTCTGCATTTGACTGCCTGGAACGAGGCCTTCGCTCTCACAGATGAAGGCAGTGACAAAGCCTGCGGGGACGGACTTACCGGTGGGGACAGACTTACCGCTTGGGAACATGATCAACGCGAGCTGGATGAGCTGGGCGGCTCTCTCCCGGGCTTGGCTTAGCTCCAGCTCGGAGCGCTCCTCCTGCTGGCTCAGGAAGAAATAGGCCAGCGGCACTGAGAAGGCAAAATTGGGCAGCTGGGACAAATTCCGGTGACTCTGCAGGATCAGAGAGACAGATTTACCGAGAAATGATGCCATCCAGAACCATCTCGATGTGGCTGGGCTGTACGCAGGGTGGGGTTGCTTGTTTCGCTGGATTAAGTTACCTTCCAGCCGCTGGCTTGGTGCCCCCACAACCGAGTAAGCGATTTTGAGTTCGTACAATTGTTTGCAGGGTACCAGGATTATAAGAACAAACACTCCAGCCTTTATGGGCCGTTCTGATGATTTTGGGACACCGGCCTGGCCATGAGACAGCTAAGCTGTTTAGGAAAACCTCGCGCTCTGCGGCCCAGCCGCCCCCTCCAGCCCAGCCGCTTCCTGGGGCTCTCCCCTCTCTACCCCCTCTCCTGCCAGGGCGGCCTGCTGCCGGCTCACCTCCCACTCCTGGAACATGCGGGTCAGGAAGGTGTATTCTCTAGCTCGGAGAGACAGAAAATCGATCAGCAGCAGCACGCACAGCGGGTCGTTCTCTGGATCAAGGCTTCAGAGGGAGGCGAGCACAAGGGGAGGAAACAAAATCAGTGTCACAAAAGCTGAAGTAGCTGTCCTCATTTCTAAGTCAAACAAGACTTTCCCACTGGCATCCAGAGAGCTTCCGTGACTCAGCAAGCGGAGGTAACGGGAACACGATCGTTCCCGCACGGCCAGGATGACGGTGCAATGCCCGGCCTGGTCTGTGTTGCTGCAGAGGGGTGATGGTCCCCCTGTCACCACCCAGGAGGAGGATCGACGGCCACAGTCCGAGCAGGCTGAAGCCACTGTCGCACACCTGCTCCGCAGAGACTCCGGGCCCAGCCAGACCCACAGCTCAGCAGTTGAGAGCAAGGGCCAAACAGGTCCCATCTGTTTAAGCCTCCTCAGCCATCGCCCCTCTCCAAAGCAGCACCGCAGGTAAGAGCACATGCTCAAAACTAACCTGCGACACTGCACGAGCGGGAACGAGCCCTCACCGAGCCTGGGAGCAGCAGTACAGCTCTGGGGTGTCTGTCCCACCTGGGTTAGGTTCGGTGCATTGTTCGAAGCGTGTTCCCCCAAGCCTGAGACACCCTGCCCCATCCCGCAGGGAACGGGGTGCAGCCCTCGGCAGGGGCACCTACCTCAGAATCAGCTTGCAGAACTCCAGGGCTGTCCGGGGACAGCCTCTCTTCTCCAGGAACATCAGGTGCTTGAAGAGAGCCAGGAAGAAAGCCCTGTGCAGGGAACAGGAGCAGATTTTAGAAGCCAGATTTGGAGAGAAGCACCTCGTGCCACTCAAGAACAAGGACCCATGGCCAGCCCCAGCTCCTCACCCCCCTAGTATCAGCACCCCAGTGCAGCTAGGGGATCCGGGGAACCCAGCCTGGCACAGTACGGGGTGCCACAGACCCCCCATGATCCCTTTTTTTTTTTTTCATTTCTTTGTGCAAGCACAGGGAGAGCAAACCTGTGGCCTGCTCCATCCCTGCCCCCCAAGGCCCCACAGCCTCACGCTGCTGCAGACTGGCTGACAACTCGGGACAAGAGAAACAAGTAAATCCCCAGAGTCTGCACCCTGCCTTGTCCCAGCCCGCCCAGCCGCGCGGGGATGGTGACACAGAGCGTGCACAACGCGTACGGGGGGAGGACCAGCACTCAAATCAGACGAGATACAGATCGCAGCGTTCACATCGGAGACGGCACCGAGCCCGTCAGTGAGCAGGCAGATGGGAAATCTGAGCAACCTCCAGGTGCAGCAGTTTGGGAGGGAGGACTTGGGTCAGCTGACTGGAAAATTCCCAGAATAAAGTCACCTTTCCCCGCAGCTGCAGAGCTGTCATTACATAAAGAGCCGGGCCGGGAGCAGCACAAGTGCTGGGGACGAAGGCCGGGCAGGCAGCACACAAGTGACCAAGCACAGCCGTAAACATGCAGCAAGTTATTTTTGTGACAAAAATAAGTGCCGTTTTGCGTTATGGGGTACTAATTGCATGACAAGGATGTGTCGGGGAGGAGCAGTTAGTGCTCCAGTAAGAAAACCCTTGGGAAAGAGGACGCTTTGCAAAGAAACCTCAGTGCAAGTCACTCAGAGTGCAAGAAACCTCAGAGCAAGAGCTGCAGGTGCCCCAGCACCCATCTCAGGAGCGCTGCTGCCACCTTGCCAAGTGGCACTGCCATTGAGTGCCGAGCAGCAGAGCTCATTCCGGCAGAAAGGGACATTCAAGGTCCCCCTGCCAGCGTGGGTGACGCGGCAGACGTTGTGAATCTGGGTCTCCGTGTCCAAAGTAGGCCAGGGCACGCCGCGCCGGCTCTCCGGCAGACGCAGGGCAGGCAGGCATGCCGCCTACCTGTTCTCCGGCCGCCGGTAGTCCAGCCTGCAGGTCCCACTGGTGAGACTGAAGACGGGGTGGAAGGCACACTCCAGGCTGTACAGTGCCCGCTCTGCGGACAGCAAGGACAGTGTCAGGGCACACCACCAGCACGCCACGTGGCCCCACCGCTCACAAAATGGCAGTCAATTTGGCTCCAAAGACACCGACAACGGAGAGCTCTGGCACCCATGAAATGAGCTTGTTCACACTCTGACAAGGCACAAAGCTGCTTCAGATAAGCGGTCACAGCAGATACGCAGGCAAGTGAGCCCTGTTCCCGCTGGCGGGCATTAGATCACGCTCTGGTTGTGAAGAGTAACTCTTCTGGAGGAGGTTTGGGATGGAGGCTGGTACACAACCGCCTTTGCCACAACTATCTTCACGCAGGGAAGCCAACGATCATCTCTTCGCTTGGCCTCTGGCCCCTCCTATCGTGCCGGAGAGCACATACCCCAGCTACCAAACAGCACGTGTCAGAGACCTGAGACTGCAGTGCAGCAGACCGAGGGACAGCCGTCCTCCAGGACGCCTCCCACCCACACGCAGCCTGTGGCACCCTGAGGAGCAGCGCCCAACACGCTGACCTGCAAGGTGCTGCTCAGAATTAGGCAAGGCAGGCTGGCCCAGAAGGTTGGGCACGCTCCCCGCAGAGCGGGACGGCTTCCTGCAGCATCCCTTGCGCTGCTGTATCTCTTAGCTCCTAAACCAAACCCTCCTCCTGCAAGGGACGTCCTGCAGGTGGGAACCCCCCCGTATCCAGACAATCGTTCCGTTCATTCTGAAGGTGAACTCTGATGTGCTTTGCCCCAGACAAGCACATCCAGCTCTATTTAAAAGCCTCCAGCAAAAGCTGCTGGTCTGCAGGATGATGTATGGCAGAGTGCTCACAGTCACACCCTTCTGGTTTACTGCTTCTCTGTTGAAACAAAACCAAAACTGAACCAAAAGCCCTTGGTTACTAATTCACGGCAACTCTTCAGCCGAGAGTTTCAGCGGGGACTTGCTCGGCACTGGGATGCATCTGCAGACCGATGCCCCAACGCCACCTCTCCCTCTCCGTGCCGTGCATATCGGCAGCCGGTGACAAGCCTTGCCTCCGCAGCACAATGCCACACTGCTCTGCAGACCCCGCTGGGGACTCAGCCTGGCTGGAGTTTTCCACATCCACCCTCAGCAAGCTCCCAGCGACTCAGGCCAGCCACGAGGGGCTGATCCCCTTTGCTGCTGCCCCTTCCCCAGCGGCAGGCTGAGCTGGCAGAACCGGGACAGTGAATAGTGGCAGCTCCCACCCCACCTCATGCCAGGACATCTGCTCCTCACCTCCGCTCTTACCTATGAGATCGCGGGCCATCTCCTGATCCTCCTGCATCCGGCACACGTCGCTGAGCTGCAGAAGGGAGTCCACATGGTACGGGTTCATCTGAAGCAGCAGCTATAGAAGAACATGAGCTTGATTACACGACGGCACAAATCACGGGTTTCTCATGCGCTTTGCCTACGAGGCAAGCTCTGCAAGCATGGCAGGGAGGCAAATGGCCTGACACCGCGCCCAAGAGAGAGGGGCTGTTCTTGCCCCTGGGTGAAGAAATCCTGTCCCACGGCATCAGAGAGCCAATGCTCAGACCCTAGTGCAAGGCTGGGGATGCACCTCACGCAAAAGCTAAAACTATGGATTAAAAGTACCTAAAAACAGTCACGCTGGGTCAGAGCAGAGGGCCCTCTTGCCCTGTCTCCAAAAGCAGATGCCTGGGAAAGAGGGCACCAAGCTGGGCCCGCAGGATGACTCCCACCACACCCTAAGCTGCCAACCTTTGGGGGTTCAGGGACCCCCACTGCCAACGATGCCACTGGTATTAAGGGCGTCTCCTCCCATGAATTGGTTCTCTGAGCCAGGTACCCTTCCACACCCCAGCTCTGCGATGCAGAGAGCCACCACTTAAGCACGCACAATGCGAAGAACTTCCTTTTTAATCCCAGCCTGCCAGCTTCATCCCTGTGCTGGAAGGGACGGCAGGGAGATCTCTCCCCAGCCCACGCAGGACCTGAGCCCTCAATCGCAGCTTCCCCCAGGCACCTCCCTCCCGGCTGACCCAGCTTTTCCAGCGCTGAGGCCATGCCAGGCCTTTGATCATCTTTGCTGTCCTCCTCTGAATCTCTCCCCGCTCCACCATGTCCTTTGGAAGGCGAGGGCCTAGAACCGCACACAATATTCAAGATGCAAGCAGCCGGCACGGTTACATTTTTGTTTTACTCTCTATCCCTTAACAACTCTGAGCATTTGATCAGACTTTTGCTTCCTCCGGGTACCGAGAGGACATTTTGACACATCTACCACAATTTCAGGATCCAGCTCCTGAACGGTCACGGATTAAAATTGTTTTTCTCCAGGCTTCAGAACAGAAGTTCAACCACACCTTAAAAACCTGCACGTTCACCAACTTTATAATAAACGGGCTACTTTTTCCAAGTACCTAAAGCTCAATTTCAATATAAAAACACTGAAGCTACTTCACATCTCCTCACAGTTTAGTTTTGGGGTTTTTTTCCCCTGAAACAGAAAAATACGCCTTCAAAAGCTCCAGAAGTCGTACATCTGCAGGGTGCTGGCCAGTGTGACCACCTACAGCACAAAGCCTTTATGTTCGAGGCTGTCCCAGCCCAGCACCTTCGCCTTGGTGCCACTTGCCTGATGTTTCACCCCTTCCTTGCTTGAAGTTCCTTTCTAATTCTCATTTTTGGAAGAGATGGAGCACCTAGGGTCACCGTGATGGGAAGAAGTGCTCTTCACACACTTACAACTTCACCAGCAAGACCCTTTAACCTACTAGCAAGAGCAGAAAAGCACCCACTGAGCAGGACCCCTCCAAAAATCACGTTTTGCAGGCTGAAACCACAGCAGCAAGGCAGACCTGGGCTCCGGCTATGTGAAACTGCGGCTGTCACAGACAAACTGGTTGGGGGTTTAACGTAGTTCTGGCACGGGTGAACCCCTGGCCGTTAGATTTTTACCCTTAATGTGCAATTGAAAGCCTAAAGCTGTAGGAATATCTTAAAATGTAGCCAGACCCACTTAACAGGGACAGAGCGTTAAGACTAAAATGTACCACGGGAAACCCGTCCTGCCCTGCGCAGCCGTGTCAGAGTGCGTTCGAGCCGTCCTTAGGACGCTGGCTCTCAGGTTGGTTGCTGCTGCACAGGAATTACCTCGCAGCGTTTAATGCGAATCCCTCAGTCCAGTCAGCAGGCAGGACTGATGAGCTGGAGCGAGCCGTGGCCATGAGCAGAGGGTGGGAAAGCAGAAGGAAGTAAACTTTATTTAGTGGACAATGGCCTCTTCAAGAAACTTCCCCAGGGCACGTATCAGAGCTCATGTGGCCAGGGTTTTCATGGCAAAAATACCTCAATTACAGTTCAGTAGGGTGCAGAGCAATTTTACTGTTGCTTGTCACTACAAACTATAAACGTTACCATACACTTTAATAAGCTTGGACACGCATTAAGAACTTTCAGCACAAAGACTGTTTTGCTGAAATACCAAGAAAAGCCACATTTTTCATCCATGCAAGAGGTTATAAATAGAACAGCTGCTAGTTTAGATTCCCATTTTATACAATATTTTCCCTTTCCCAGCTGAAGAGCTGAGACAAAGGAGCTTTATTCCCTTGATACCCTTTCAGGCAAACAGTTCCTGCAGGCTCCTCTTCCATGGCATGCTCTTGGGCAGAGCCACCGAGGCTCAGCCAGCAGCCACTGGACCTCATTTGCACTTTATCTTACAAATAAGCTGAAAGCAGAGCTCAGCAAGCAACGCTGCCTCGCCCCACGCAGAGGGGGCACAGGGCTCTGCTGCTCACAATGAGACTGGTGGAAAAATAAGCACCGGGATGCATCAGCCCACCTCCCCTGCCAGGGAAAGGGGCTGCGGGAATGCGGGAGGTAACGGCCCGGGCAACCCAATTTCACAACATACCACAATGTTGTTGGGGTCCATGGACTCCACAGCGTCCAGGAACTTGAACTGCACTTGCTGGTACTCGCGATGGTGCTCAAAGGTGAAGTACTGCACTCCCCTCCTGGTGTCCACCAGCTGCATGGCGATACCTAGAGGGAGCACGGGGTGCAGTGGGTACCGCTGCTGCCAGCCTGCGAGCGCAGCGGCAGGAGCAGCTCTTCCTGCTTTCTTCTAAGACAGAAAGCTCATTTACACCACTGGGTCCAAAGCCAGATGTGTTTTCAGAAACTCCCAGAGCATTTCCCTTCTTTCCCTCCTCCCACAAGTCAAAGTCCGAAACCCACACAAGAAGCCCAGGCAGCTTGCCCTCCCCACGGATATTTCCCATTATCCAGCAAGACTGCTGCAAGAGGGGAAGCACTCATCACCTGCTACCTCCAATAAAGGGGGAAAAAAAAAAGCTCAGATGCTAAGACACAGCAGAGTTCTCCCTGTTGAGAAAGGAGGTACTTCCATCAGGTGACGAGCAGTTCCCTTCCTGCAACAGCCAGCGTGAAGTCCAGGTCTGGCAGCTGGTGAAAGCGGCTCCGGTTTCTGTGTGCAGAGGCTTTAGGAAAGCCCGGCTGGCCAAAGCGACCACCCGTGCCAACGCGGGCACCGGACTATTGCGCCCCGTCGGCAAGCGGCAGCGCGGTGCTTTGGGAGGCGGCACCGAAAGCCTCACCTGTTTTGCTGTAGCGCGGCCAGGTGTTCTTGGGAGCCGTCAGCCACGTGCTGCGGACGTATTGGCGCTGCCTTTGCCTTGGCCTGAGGAAATAAACACAATAGGTCACAGTTTCTCCGTACTGACAGAATGAGGAGGGCTGAAACCAGCCAGAAAAAGGATGATTCAGGGAAAAAGAGATCCAACTTCTTCCCCAGCTGCAGCCCAGCCACATGGAACTTTTGCCCAGAGCTTTAACATGTTTGCCTCCGAGACACAACATACCTTTGCTCCAGCTCTGCCTTACTTCAACCATTCCTCTTTGGGCCAGCCACTGCCTCCAGCATTTCCACTTCAATAGCTTCTCTCCCGTTTTTATTCCTGCCAAGTTCTCAGCTGCCTCTGCTTCAAACAGCTTCCCAGGTCCAATTAAGAGAGCCCCATATCCCTCTGACTCATCTCTCTTCCCAGCAGTGCCTTCAAATGTCAACTGATTTAGCTTAAGCTGCACTCGGAAATGCAACCAATTTATTGGTTCAGGGGAGGAGGAATTCAGAAATCAAGGCCACTCGAAGAAAGTCACGTCTCCTCAGTAAGGGACTGCTTTGTCTTCCTCCAGCACTAAATATTCCTCCACAGACTCTCTCAGAGAAGGCTTCCGCTTCCACCATCACTGCTCTGAGCTTATACCCTCCTTACATGCACATTTTGCAACCAGCTCACGAAAGCAGGGATTTCTGGATAACACTGGCCACAGCGTAACGGGTAACTGCAGAGAGACCTCACACCCACAAGCAGTAGGTTCCCTGGGCCCCGAAAGCAAGCATGTAAGACCCTCTGGTAAGTATTCAGGGGTCACTCTGTAAGACATCAAAGACTTTGGAATAGCAACAAGCGACAAATGCTGGAGAAAGAAAAAAAATCTAAGAGTCTCTACTCTATGAATTTGAGTGAAAGGACTTTAGAAGGGGGTTTGACAGTAAATGAGAGGGGAAATCAGCAGAAGAAAAAGCAAATGTTAGCAAAAGCACGGAGAAGCCTTACTCCCCTGTCACACATATCACAAAAAAATATTCTCCTGTCCCAACAAGCGACTACTAAATGAGCAAGACCCTGAAGCCAGGATTTCCTGCCCAGGTATGGCACTGGGGGCTTGGTAAGCCATACCAAGGGAAGGACAGACACACCGACTCGGACTTGGAAAGGGTTTAATGTTTAATTCTGGACTAACCTCTGATCACCAAGAACAGCACGAGCCCCAAAGTATCTCTTCAACTCGTTCTCTGGATTCAAGTTTCTGAGAAGGTTGAAACAAGAGAGAAAAGCTCCCATCAGTTACACATAGCCAAAAGTCTCGCGCTCGAGCCTTCTCCACCGGTGCTGAGCGGTCTGCACCTTGATCTGTCCCTGGCCAAGCCCATGCACCGTCACACACAACAGTCACTGACCTAGCAAACTAGAGAGAGCCTAAAAATGGTCAGAACAGAAGGCATCGAAACCCTCGTTCAACCAGATACAAGCTTCCTTCATGCTCTGTTTCTAAGCAGCGCCAAGCTGGGGAATGCTGCTGCTGCCCTCTCCAGGGCAGCTGGGGCCTTCGTCCAGGATCCTGCCGGGCCAGCCACCGCTAAGGAGCGCGCTCTCGGGGTACGTGTGCCTGGCGAACACGAGATGCCTGCTGCCGAGCCTAGCAGCGGCAGCCTGCAATTCGGGACAAGCACCGTAATCACTGCACGGAGGCTGGCGAGGATTAAAAATATCTTTTTTTAATACAAGGATCTTGTATCAAAGCATGACAACACCTACGGTTCTCTTGATCTAACATTTGGCCCTAGAAGGGAGGCGTATTTGAGAGAGGTTTCTCTTCGCCATCTAGCAAGTAGGGCTTGAAGAGAGGGATTGGAAGGCTGAGATCCAGCACTGCCAACCCTCACCCACACGGAGATTATCTGGCTCTCAAAAGTTTCTGAATCATGTTGACTTGACCAGAGATGTCACTGAGGCTTAAAACCGCCTTTGGATAAACAAACATTCCTGCCTTTACCAAAGCCTCCCTGCACAGGCTGCACTAGCACTGAGCGCCCGCCAGCCCAGACTCGGTTTTGATGTTTCAAAACGCGGACTGGTTAAGTTGTCCCAACTACAAGTTCAAATGTTTTCTCCAGAAACAGAAAGAGCTGCCAGCGTCTGCACCAGCCCAGGGCTCCAAAACAAGCTGGACCCACGTGCCAGCCCGTTCCCAACGGGCCCAGATGTTACAGGTCTTGAGTCTGAGGCCGATTCATTCTCCAGCTCTTGGAGACGCTTGGCGTTTAGTCCACTTTGTTGACGGTGACACGGGGGAAAGGTTAGACAAGTCTAACCAGCTTTTCTGGTGAAATTAGCTCCTGGCCCCGAGGAGGGCTCAGCACATGCTGTCCTGGGGCCTGCTGCTCACAGCGCCCGGCCTGAAGGCAGCCAGTCAGCTGGCCAGGCAAGTCTGATTGCACAGCTTTATGCACCAGGGCTCTCAGCAGCTCTGCAGAGATTCCCCTACAGAGTCACGGAGTATTTTGGGCTGGAAGGCACCTCTGGAGGTTAATCTGGTGCAGACGCCCACTCAAACCAGGCACGACAGCAGAGAATTCCAGTCACCGCTCAAAACCAAACACAGCTCTAAGAGCAATGGTTAGAAACGGGGCTGTGCGCAACCACTGCCACAACCCCTTTCAAGCAAGGTCCCGAACAAACAGCCAGATCACACCAATACGCTCCCGACTCCCTTGGGGGAACAGACATCCCTGTCAAGCCCAAGGCCAAAAACAGGAAGGAAGCAAGCACTACCTGTGCTCTACGTAGAGCAGAGGCCGGCTGTCAGCGATTATTCTGCTCTGGGTTTGCTGTGACAGCCCGTTGGTATCCTCAATCTTCTCCAGCAGGCTGTCAATGTCTTCCAGGTCGTTGTCTTCCTTAAGATAGGCACATGCGAATACAAGGCAGTTATTACAGAACGAGTCACCGCAGCACGCAGGTCACCCGGCAGAGATCGCATCCAGCTGCCTCCGGGTCCTTCGGCTCGTCCCGATCCCCGCGCGATACCGATGCAGCCCCTGCTACCACCCCATCAGCCGCCTCAGGTGCACGCATTCTGCACCTTACTGAGGCTTCCCACTCTGCATCCAGTGCCCTTTATTCCTTCAGGAATCCCACCCAGAGCCTGTCTTCCCTGTCCGACTGTCCCCAAAAGGGCTGGATGCTGTTCTTTGCTTGCTTGAAGTGTCACGATAGCGTGAAGCTGCCCTTCACACCGTCATGAATCTGAACGTGCCAGCACAATCTCTCTAGTGCAGGCAAGAGCTGGCCACGGGAGTCCCCTCCAGCCTGACACAAAGCTCACTGGTCTGTGGGGTTTGCTCTCTCATCCACCCCTTCCCACCCAGCCTGCGCTCTGCTTTGGCTGGTTTATTTATACTACGATCCCTACAATATCAGGAAATGTTGGGGTACTGATTTTGATGATAAATGTTTAAATAATCAGCCTTTACTGTCTGCTTTCCACAGAAACACTTAGTTACGGCTGTGACCCTCAAAATAAGATATCAAGCACCCGCATGATTTTAATCCAGCCCTAACGTATTGCATTCTCGCCCTCCCCAGCTTCAAACAACCCAAAGACTACCTCCAGCAGTGCACACTCAACAGCTGTGGAACACCTTTGTCCTGATTTTCCTCTATTTTTCCCCCACAAATAGCAAGCGACGCATTTCTTATGTGGCCGTTTCACATCCTCCTCATGACCTACGTGGGTGGGACGTGGAATTCCATTCATGACACCCAAACAGCACCGCGAGCTTGCCTTTACCAGCTAAATATAGCCACTCCGCATGGAGCAGATATGTGAAAAGTTTATAATGTGCTTTGCACTTAAGTGCTTGAAGAAAGGAAGTATTATCTCTAGAGAGCAAATCAAGCTGCCTGGTTCTGGGTACGAAGTCTCCCTGGAGCCCACAGCTGGCAGTGTCACCCTATCGCTTGTTATTCTCAGAGCGGGAGAGGAACCGGGCTCTTTGATGGGGTTCTCTGCCTTAGTACCTCGCTCTGAGCTCGCCCAGCTGAATTCCTGGGGAGGAGGCGGCCAGCCAGGCACCTGCACCAGCGCCACGGCTCACCCGGGCAGCACTTCAGCGTATCGTGGCTCAGGATGTTTAGCAAAGGATCTCCCCGGAATGAATAGTTAAGGCTCTTAAACTTTAGCAGAAAACTAGCTCCCACTTGAACTTTATTTCTGTTGAATTTAAAAGACCAATGGCTGTGATCTGTTGCATCTCCTAGCCTAGCTCAAGTAGATAAAGTACATTCAAGCATACACTTTTGTCTCTTATAGTTTTATCCGCAACAAACACAGGCACTGGATAAAGTTCTCACTTCAAGCACGCTTCCTTAGGGGTAGACAGCTCAGTTGGAGAGAACTGCTGTCCCCTTGCTCCCTTCACCACTGAGGGGATGGGGCAGGTCCATGGGAAGAGCATGTGGCAGTGCCCGTGCCGATAACACGCCGGCAAATGCTCCTGCCAGCATTCGGCTGTTAGATGTCAAACCACGGAGAGGGTGCGCGGCTGCGCATGGAGGAGAAAGGGACGTGAACGATGGCTGGCAGCGAGAGCTCTGTATAGCTCTGCAGGGCCGGGAGAGCTACCTAAGTAGGGCAACGAAAATATAATGAAAACGCAAAAAAACGCCTTGCACGGTGCCCCCTCCCACGCGAAACCTCGAAGCAGAGATGAAAGAAGATGCCGCTGTGAGGATTTCGGCTCTAAGCATCTGCAGGAGAGCTGCGCCAGTTCCAGCTGCTTGAAGGACCACAGTCAAAAGCTGCTGTTGCCATTTCGTACTTTTAACAATGCAAAAAGGACCATTTTTGCCTCAAAATGTTTTCCGCAGCCACCTCGGAGTAGTCACTTTGTCAACCCCAATGCAGAAATTAGCACAGCCGCTAACTCTGAGAGCGAACGCGGACATACCAGAGTCTCCCCTGCTGAAGTTTTCTTGGTTTTCCTTTTCTTTTTTTTCTTGCGTGGCTTGTTACTCAACACAGGCTGCAAAGAGAAACAGACCAGCTGTCAGAGCGTGCCTACGGATGGCAAGGGTGAAAGCTCCACCGGGGAGAAGAGCGTTTCCCACAGGGATCAGCACACCAGGAGGGACCGTCAGTGAAACCAATATCCATCCTTTCAAGTTTGTCAGTGAGTGGAAATGAAGACACAAGGAGAAAACAGAGGAAAGCACCAAAGGTTTACAAATGTAAGGGTTAAATCTCCGCTGACTTTCATATCAATGTCTGAGACCACTAAATCAGGCAAGAAACAGTTTAGATATGCCAAGTGTGGAGGAAATGTTACAGCCCTCCTTCACTCCCTGGAATAAACATTATTTCTGCCTTTCTAGCCAGTGTGACAGTTTCATCAGTCACTCCAATTTCTACAGAAACCAACAGCTGCCCAAAAGCACCATGCAACACAGGCTCCTCTCGCTGCCGACGCAGCTACTTCAGCTGCTGCTGCTGCGTGGGGTTCCCTAACGCGACAGGCACGCTGCCGTCCACGCTGGCTCTTCCCCAGGGCGTACAGAGCTAAAAAAGCACATTTCCAGGATCTACGCAGGTAAAACAGCAAGTAACAGCGTTACCAGAGCAAGCCCACAGCTCCCAAACTGATTTCAGAACCAGGGGAACGCACAGCCCCGATTTGGCTCTATCAAGTGGCAGAAGACGCCTGCGAGGGCTCCCATGTTTCTACCCGGGGAGCTCCGAGAGAAGCGGCAGGCGCACCCTGCAGCATTTACGCAGCAAATTCACCAGGTCAGGGCCCGCCGGAGCCACCGCTCGTGCGGGGACTGAGCGAACAGAGCCCACACCGCACATCCAGAGCACTCCCAAGCCCCTGGGCTGGCTGAGGCCACCAGCACAGCTGGACCACAAACAGACTAGGGTCTTTGCTCCTCTGGCCACGCCGCCTGGCACCCAAAACCCACGGGACACACCCCAAACACTGAGCCCTAACGGGTGAGGCCAGAGGGCCGATCCCCCTTCGCTCTCCCTTATCCTCATCGCCAGTGAGACATGGGCTAGACTTGCAATGTCGAATTGTTAATTAAAAGCGCCCCTTTCCTTGTGTGCTTCTGCAAGGAGACACTTCCGAGCTGTTACGGACCACAGGAGGGAATCTTAACACAAAACAACAACAAAACGCTCCGGAAAAGGATAAGGTCAATGTTCGTTTTACTTTGCTTGGAGTCTGCACATCATTCACTCTGAAACAAACGCTTCACTGAGCATTTACCCCTCAGCCCAGCCACACGTATGGCACAGAGCTCAGTTAATTGTGCAGCGAAGGGAGCGGAAAAGCAATCCCCGTTTTGGAATCCCAGGGTGCTTTCCCTCCTGTGCGCTTTGCCTGACCTCAGCGCTCGTGAGGACACAGCACAAGGTCCTCCTTAGGAATCTCCCCTCCGCGGCTGTAAAATCCCCCCAGATCCCAGGCACAAACCCGACCCTCAGCACCAAACGGCTTGTTCTCCTCCAGATCTGAGTCCCTGGGTTTAAGCTCCCTGCCACGTCCCTCCCCTGAGGCTCACAACCTCAGCCTCCAACAAAACCCAGGCGCAAAGGAAAAGAAACACGCTTGCCTGTCACCACAAAGCTCCTCAGCATGCAGAGGCAGGGAGATAAGAAACCTTCTCTCTGTGCCTCGCACGGCGACGCCATCGTCGCTGGATACCTGTGGTTTAGTTACCGTTTGGTCTGGCTGCTCTGCCTCCTCCCCATTGCCTTCAGCCTCTTCAGCTCCAGCCCCTTCGTTGCTCCCTTCTGCTGCATCCCGCTCGCCGAGCCGGGCATCCGCTCGCTCCTCTCCGGATGGCGGCTCATCCTCTGACTCCTCGGCAGTGATCTGCACAAACAGACGGACAAGCTGCAGAAACAGCCGGCACGGGGCTGCGCTCTTCCCTCTCCTGCGCCCAGGGGGACAGAATTCCCCAGGGATCTGATCTGTTCCGCTCCCACCTGCAAACGGAAGAGACAAATGTTGCAGAAGCAGCGCAGGGCTCAGCTGCCCGACTGCCTTCTCCAGCACACAGATGGGGACGACCCCTCATTTTAAGCGTGTCACCCAGTGGGTGCCTGAACAGCCCCGCACCCAGCGACTCGCCAGAGGGGAGCACAGGGCCACAACGATGCACCCATGGCACAGCACAGCCAGCAGAAAAAAAGCACGGCCCTATCTGGATTCTGCTCTTCCTTGGAAAGAGCCCCCAAAACCAGTCTACGCTCACACAGCCAAGCCTCGGGGAAGGAGAGGGAACCGCTGAGGCCAGCCGAGGTGCCCAGAGAGGAAGGACAGGGGTCTGTCACCCCAAGGTGCCATCACTTCACCCCGACCGCCAGCCCTGGGACCTGGCGGGGCTGGGAAGGGGGCAGGAACGTCCCTAAAACTGTCTTCACCCACTGTTTGATCACCCCAATACTCAGACCCTGCTCTGACAACATCCAGACCCAGCCCACCCTGCCTGTCCCAGGTCTCCCCCCAGGTCCCTCCCAGTTCAGCCCCAGTTGCTGCCCCCCCCAAACCCCCCTCCCTTCCCTCCCCCCAGCCACCCCCATCCCAAATACCTCCACTCCCACCCCGGGCACTGACCCCAAATCACTTCCTCCCACAAACTGTCACCTCAGTCACCCCCACCCAGCCACCACCCCCAGGGCACTGTCACCCCTCTCGGTCCCAGCCCACCAGTCCCCCTGCCCCCTCCAGTTGTCCCCAACACCCTGCTCAGTCACTGCCCCCCAAGCTAACCCCCCGAGACACTGTTACCTCTCCCTCAGCCACTGTCACCCCAAGTCCCCCCCCCCCCAGCCACTATCACCCTCTCCCACAGCCACTACCATCCCCCCAGCCACTGTCACCTCTTCCACGGCCACTGTCACCCCCTCCCACAGCCAATACCATCCCAGCCCCTGCCACAGCCACTGTCTTCCCCCCCCCCAGCCGCTGTCACCGCAGGTCCCCCTCCCACAGCCGCTGTCACCCCTCCCAGCCACTGTCACCCCTCCCAGCCACTGTCACCCCCTCCCACAGCCACTGTCACCCCCTCCCACAGCCACTGTCACCCCAGGCCCCCCTCCCACAGCCACTTTCACCCCAGGCCCCCCTCCCACAGCCACTGTCACCCCAGGCCCGCCTCACAGCCACTGCCCCCCCCCCCCACTGTCACCCCTCTCACCAGCTCGAAGCGGTTGCTGACGCCGCTGCGGACCGGCCCATGGCGTCCCCCCCCGGGAGCGGCTGCCGGAGGCCCGTCCCGGCCGCGCTGGGAGCCGGAGGCCGGGTCCAGGCCCAACTCACCCAGACCCGGCTCCTCCTGACCCCTCTGCTCGCCCCGCAGCCGCCGCAGGGCCCGCCGCGACATGGCGGCCCGCCGCGCCCCGCGCATGCGCGCCCCGCCCCACCGCGCCGCGCCTGCGCCCTCCCGCCGCGCCTGCGCGGGGGCCGGCAGCACGCCTGCGCGCCCCCCCCTCGCCTTGCGCAGGCGCACTGCACCCCTCCCTGGGACTTACTTCGCGCATCGCGCGGTCACGGCATGAAATATGTCCCGGGGTGGAGGGGGCGTGGGAACGCGGACTTTCCCACGGCCCGTGTGCAGGGCACTGCCCTCGGACACGCGTGGGTCTCAGGGGACAGCCCGGGGAGAGCCCGGGGGACACCCTTGGCTGGGGACACGTGGGGGGTGGAGGGCACCGGAATAGGGGGGCGGGATTTTCCCACGGTCGCTGTGCAGGGTCATGGATGGGGCACAGCCGGGGGGGGGGGATGCCCACACTCGCAGACGACCAAGGAGGCCACGGTGGAGTGAAGGGGGCGGTGGGACACCCAGTCCCGACCTGGGTGGCCGCTCGCACCTCCCCAGCACCCTCCACCCCTGCTCTTCCACCCACCCACCCACTCAGGAACAGCCACAAGGCCCCAGGGGCAGCCCAGCAGGTTTATTAACCGGGGTGGGGATGTACAGAGCGGCCGTGCCAGCCCATGGCACTGGGCACCCCGCCGCGGCCAGGGCTCGGCACAGAAGCAGGGCCCGGGGGGGCGAAGGCCGGCGGCTGCGGGCACCCCACGGCGGGATCCGTCCCTGTCGCCCCACGGGCCGTGCCAGCGTCCCACCATGGCGGGGACGGCGGTCCCCCCGCCGTGCCGCCGGTCCTTCCCTCCCCCTGGTCCGTAAGGTATATAAATATAGAGGCTGTATGTATACATCCTATGTATATATGTACATCCGGGTGGCCGCTCGCGGGGTCCGTGCCAGGGCAGCCGGCACCCCCGCATGGGGCCCCTCACTTGTGCCAGGAATCACCGTAGAGGGAGCGGGCCTTGGCAGCGCGGCGCGGGGCAGCGTTGAGGACGGCCACGCTGCGGCGGCTGGAGCAGATGACGTCGGTGACGAAGCCGGCGCAGTCGCTGCAGATGTCGCGCAGGACGGAGCCCTGGGCGTAGATGTGGGGGAACTCCTCTTCCACCCGGCGCCAGCACGTGCCCGGGAGCGAGCTGCGGCACAGGGCATGCCATCAGCCCCGGCCCCAGGAGGAGGAGGAGGGGGGACGAAGGCTGAGGGCCACAGGACTCACTGGAAGGTCTCTCTCCTCCGCAGTGGCAGGGCTTTGGCCAGCAGCGAGCCTGGGAGGCTCTCGAAGCCCAGTGCGTAGACAGGGATGTGAGCCAGCTTCTTGGATGGCATCTTCATCTGCCGGGTGCAGGCGTCAGGGCGGGATGGGGACGGGAGAGGGACAGGGACAGGGCAGGACAGGAACGGGGAGAGGGACATGGTGGCACCGGCCGGAGCCGGTCCCTTACCTTCAGGCTGCAGGAGCTGCAGACAGACCTGGGGACACAGAGAGAGGTGGGGTGAGCGGGGACGGGGCAGGCACCCTCCCAGCCCCACGGCACAGCGCAACATGGCACGGCATGGCGCGGCGCTCACCGCTTGCAGAAGAGGCATGCCGCGGGCCAGGAGAAGAGGGGGAACTTGGTCCTGCAGCAGCAGCAGACCTGCGGGCAGAGGGGGGTGAGAGCTGGGGGCCGGGCGGGCGGCGCTCAGCCCCTCTGGCCCCAGCTCCCACCTTCCCCTTCCGCAGGCTGCTGTACAGCTCCTTGCTCTGCAGGAACTTCTCCATCTCGGCCTTGACCAGCACCCTGCGCACGTTGATCATCTCCTCCACGGTGAGGGCCAGGCTCTCCACAGGGTGGCTGAACTCCTGCGGGTGAGGGGGGAATGTCAGCCCCATCTGCCGCAGGGCTGCGGCACAGGGCATGGCCCCGGGGATCTCTGTACCATGGGCAGAGCCTCCCGGCACGGGCAGAGCCTCCCAACACGGGCATAGCATCCCTGGCACAAGCAGAGCATCCCTGGCATAGGCAGAGTGTCCCTGGCACATGCAGAACCTCTTGGCATGGGGAGAGCATCCCTGGCATGGGCAGAGCATCTCCAGCCCTGCCAGAGCTTCTATGGCACGGGCAGAACCTCCCGGCACGGGCAGAGCATCCCCGGCATGGGCAGAGCATCCCGGCACGGGCAGAACCTCCCGGCACGGGCAGAGCATCCCCGGCATTGGCAGAACCTCCTGGCATGGGCAGAACCTCCCGGCATGGGCAGAGCATCCCCGGCATGGGCAGAGCATCCCTGGCACAGGCAAAGCATCCCCAGCACAGGCAAAGCATCTTCGGCATGGGCAGAGTGTCTCTGGCACGGGCACAGGGCACACAGCACAGCGTACCTCAAGTCCCACATCCTGTGCAGAGGGAGTGGGGCCGGCCACGGGGACCCCCCAGCCACTTGTGCTCTCGTGACAGGCTGCTGTGTGCCCGTGGTCATGCTCGCGTGGTGTCCCCAGCCCCGGTGTCCCCAGCCTGGCCCAGTGCTCACCAGCCAGAGGTGCTTGGAGCTGGTACCGGGAGCAGCACCGGATCCGTCCTCTGGCCTCTCCTCCACGGCGCCGAGGGCAGCCCGGGGTGGCGCTGAGCTGTCCGGCAGCGGGTGGCAGCTGGCGGGGACGGAGCCTGCGGGTAGGGACGGGGAGGCCGTGGCATGGCCACGCTGCCTGGAGCCACCCCTGCCACACGGCATGGCATGGCCACCCTGGGGACGGCGGGGACGGGGATGGCGCAGGGCTGGGGACCTCCGGCAGGTACCTGAGCGGGGCCGGGGCTCGGGCTGCAGCGGCTCCGGCTCTGGGGGTGCAGCCTGGCCGCCCCCCAGCTGGCTCTGCAGCTGCGCCAGGTCCTGCTCCGAGAAGGAGCGGTCCCGCTTCAGCGGCATCTCTGTGCCCGGAGAGTCCTCCTCCTGCAAGGCCATGGGCACCACGTCACGCCGGGGACCCCCTCGTCCCCCCAGCACCTCCGTGTCCCCCGACCTCTGCCCTCCCACCCCACCACATCCCTTCTCTTGCCTCAGAGACATTCATCTCCTCCATCTCGGCAAGGGTGGGCGCCTTGAGCAGGACGCGGGGCCGCGGGCACGCCGGCACGGCGCTCGCTGGGCACCGGGAGAGCTCGAGGCAGGAGCTGGAGGCCAGGCGGCCCGAGCAGGCGTGGGGGATGCAGGGCAGGGAGCTGTAGGCTGTGGACGGGGATGGGGCTCAGTCCCAGCAAACAGGCACCTACCCTGGTGCTGGGCACATCACCAGCAGCCCGGCACGGCGGGGAGGGGATGCCAGTACCTTTCTGGCCACAGTATGGCGTCTCCACAGGCCGAAGCTTCCTCTCCTGCCTGATCTCCTCCAGGATCTTCTCGTGGAGCGTCCTCTGCTTCTGGGGCAGGGGCCGCAGCCGCCGCTCCGACGCCTGCAGGACACACGGACGGGACCTCAGGCAGTGGCCGCATCTTGGGGCCCACCACCCTCAGGGTGCCCAGGCAGGTGGGGACAGCACCCATGGGACCCACCGAGTCCTGGCCGGGCACTGCCATGCCACAGAGGTGTCCCGGTGCTGGCACTTACCTGCTTCAGCGGGGGCCGGGAGCGGATGAAGTCGAGGATGAGCTCGTGGGCATCCTTCTTCACCCGGGGCGGGATGTCTCCATCCACCTGGGAAAGGGCAGAGGGGCCATGGGTGATGTCCACGCTGGGGCCGACGGGTGGCACAGCAGCACAGCAGAAGGCCAGAGTGGGGACAGCCCGGCCACGCTCACCATGACCTTGCGGAGTTTGTAGTTGCGGGCACGGATGTCCTGCATGAGCATCTCGAAGGGGGTGAGCTGGTACTCGGTGGGGAGGGGGTTGAACTGCTTCTCCTCCACCTTCTTCAGCTTCACGCCGTGCCGCAGCTCCCGCATCAGCTGCACCCACAGCCGAGCCTGGCAGGGGAACGGACACGGTGTCAGCTCCCACCTGGCCCCAGCAGGGCCCCACGCCCGGCCACGCTGTCGTACCCAGTCGGTGTTGCGCAGGTTGCCCAGCTCTGCCGCTGGCCGCTCCTCTGCCTCCTCGTCCTCCTTCAGCTTCTGCAGCATCTGCCACAGCACGAGACGCCGTCACCTGGCCCCGGCGGCACCAAGGGTCCAGCCGGGGCCATGCCGCGGGTCTGCAGCACTGACGCGCGCCCCCAAAGCACCCCCATCCCTGCTATGAGCCGTCCCCGCCAGCACCAGGCTTGGGCAGGTGGGAGCTGGCGGTGCCACAGCACCCTGGGAGAGGATGTATGGCCAAACGACGGCGCTGGCAGCCCTAGTCGAGGCGTGCAGAGGGGAGAACCATGCTCGCCCCAGCGTTTTGGGCCCACAGGTGGTTCCCCTGGCCAGGCAGCGGTGCCAGCCGTGCCGCCGGGCACCTGTGCTCACCTCCTTGGCATCGCGGATCTTGGCGAGGAAGGCTTTAAGCTCCACGGTCTCGGCGAAGAGCGCCCGGCAGACGGCCTGGTAATGAGCCTGGGCCTCAGCGGGGTCACCCAGGCGGGCGGCGCAGCACCGCATGGCCTGCCCGAACGTGCGCACGGTGCGTGGTGGCCCCTCGCCCCCCTCCTCCTCCTCGTCCTGCCCCCCGTAGCCCTCATCGGCCGTGCCGCAGCCGCTGTCCTCCGAGTCGCTGTTGGTCATCAGGTCGATGAGCTGCTCCAGCTGCGGGCTCAGCTCCCGCTCCTCATTCTCGTCCAGCCCCCAGTCCAGCGCCCGGTAGATGGCGAAGCCCAACGACTGCACCATCTGCGGGGAGATGGCACCGGCTGGGCCCCGGCCAGACCTTGGCACCAGCTGCGCCGGGGGAAGCCCCCTGGCCCCCAGCCATCGGTGCTGGGTCTCATCCCCCCCCCGCTGCGCCCCAGGACCCCATAACCATCACCGCAGGGCGAGGGGGGCAGGTGGCAGTGCCCACCCAGGGACCCCTGCGCCGGGGTGCGATGGCACAGTTGCCAGCAAGCCACAGTGGGGCCGGGCGGGCGTCTGGCCCCCACGTACCTGGGCTTCGGCGGAGGGCGTCAGCAGCGGGGGCAGCCCTGGGGGGAGGAGGGCAGAGTCACCGCTGGCACCCACGGCCAGTGCTGGGCACCCCCCCCTCAGCATCACCTCCCATCCTGCACCCTGGGGATGCTGCACCCACCCGGGGCACCCGGCGGGGGCACCCTGAGTGGGTCCCCATCCCCAGCCGGTCCCATCCTGAGCTGGTCCCGGGACACAGCTCCACGGGACAACAGGGACCGGACCTGCGTGTTGAGCCTTGGCATCAGGCAGTGCCGGCTGCGAGATGGTGGCGCAGCCTGTTGCCCAAACTGCCCGTCCGAGCATGGCAGGCCTTGCCAGGCATCGCAGCAGACACCGGCACTGGGCAATGAGCCCAAACAGGCACCAGCTGCTCGGCCCCACCGCCTCCGGCCAGACCCGGGAGGCACATCGGGGACGGCAGCATCACCCCTTTACCCCTCACCTCGGGGCTGGATAGAGCTGAGAGCTCTGCACCCGCAGGGAAATGCCCCCTGCACCCCTCTGGGCTGCAGGCACCGGCAGCGTGAGCACTGGCAGCGTGAGCACCGGCCCTGTGGGCACCGGCAGCGGGGGCACTGGCAGCGTGAGCACCAGCAGCGTCGGCACCAGCAGGCAGGGGTGCAGTGAGGACTCGCTCATCACCCGCAGGACATGGCCTGGGCGCCCGGTATGGGCTGCAGTGATGGGTTGTGCCCAACAAACAATGCTATTTCCCACTGCAGAGCCAGCGTGGCTGGAGCATCACACACACACACACACATAGAGCACTGTGCCCACACACACGCAAGCCCAGGACATGCTCGAGGGCAGCTCAGACCCTCCCAGCAGCCAGGCGGCTGTGGGACGAGGAGCAGGAGTGGCATTTGCAGCGTCCCCAAGGGCAGTGCCCCAGGGCCCTCAGCTCCGGCTCCGCTTTCCCGATAGCGGCCGCAGAGCTGCTTCCCCAGCGCAAGGGAGCGCCGGCCATTAGCTCTCCATTTAGCTGATCGATGCGGCAGCCGCGGGCATGTGCCGGCTGTGTGCCGGCTGTTTGCCGGCCAGGCCAGTTGCCACACAAGAAGGGCAGTGCAAGTGGTGGAGACGCAGGGTCCGGCTGTGCCGTGGTGCCATGCATGAGCCCGACATCACCCCGACGCCCCCAGGCCGTGCCTGGCTCCCACTGCAGTGCCAGCCCCCAGATGCTCTGTCCTGGATGGGAGAGGACGCGGCAGCACGTCCCCAGGGACCCTGACACCGATACCCCGGACCTGGTGCCTGGCCGGAGCCCCCTGCCACTGACCGTGGCTTGGCAAACACCATGGGAGCCGGGCCCGCGGGCTGAGCCTGGCTGGTCCCAGCAGCTCCCTCCAGCTGCTGGAGCACAGCTGAGGAGGGAGCTCCCATGGGATGGGGAATTGGAGTGGCTCAGGCGGGTGCTGCCGGCTCACCCAGCCCGGATCCGGTCCTGTGCCCGGGTGCAGCTGCCAAGCCATGCGCCAGGCCGGTGCCACCACCTGCAGCGGTGCTGGGAAGCACCCAGAGCCCTTCCAGCTTCAGGCTTTGCCGCAAAGGGCCCAGATTCGTCCCTGGGGAGACAGCTCAGGCTGGCACGGGAGGGACTGGGGAGCAGGAGGTGGCGTGGTGGCACCGGCTTCGGCACAGCAGCCGTGGTGGCTCAGAGGAGGGTGTGGGGCCATTCCCATGTGCAACTGGTGGAACTGGTGTGACCACGCCGTGCCCAACCGCCATGGGCACGTGCCGTGCCTGCCCCGGGTATGGTGCTGGCTGCAGCCAGCCTGCGCCCCACTGCCAGCTCCGAGCTGCCCCCCACGCCCCGGTCCCCAGCTCCCAGCTCCCCTGGTGCAGCTCCACGCTTGCCCCCCTGCCACCTGGAGCATGCCCTGCCCTGTGAGGACACGCAGTGACACCGCAGCGACACCGCAGCGTCCCTGCCGGGCCGTGGGCAAGGACAGGCAGCAACATCGCAGCGTCCCTGCCCGGCCACGAGCCCCTGGGAGGCCCCGCCGCTGCCGGCAGCACCGAGCACCGTCCCCGGGTGTGCTGGCCTCCCCGTGGGGCGAGGTGGGTGTAGCGGTGAGCCATGCTCTGTCATTAGGTGCAGGGTGCTCCCCGCCACGCTGAGCCACCCGGCTTTGTTGCTGGCAGCCGGCCGAGCCTAATTACAGCCCGTAACCACCACGGCCCTGCCCAGCAGCGCCAACCGCCCGCAGTGAGGGCACAGCTCTGAGGCCGAAGGTCAGGGACGGCGCTGCCCAAGACATGGGCGACACACCAAGCTGGGGATGGGGTCCCCTGTGGGATCCGAGTGTGTTCAGGCGTGTTCAGGCATGTGTGGCAGGCGTGCTTGCACCTGTGCCGTGCATGTGCAGCTGTGCGTCCCCGTGTCTGTCCTTGCCATGTGTCCTGCCTGCCCTGACAGACTTGGTGTCCTGCAGCTCCACAGTGGGTCCTGGCCCAGTGAGTCCTGCACCCGTGGGCACCCTGCACACCCCCACATCCCCAGGCCAGCCTCACCGGTGCACCTGGATGGGCCCTGCCAGTGCCGGTGTCACACCAGCCCTGGACCCCCGAGTCACCAGCCCACCACCTGTACTGGTACTGGCAGTGCCAGCGATGGTCCCGGCTGTGCCGGTGCTGGTGCCGGTCCCCCTTGCCAGGGCCGAGGCTTGGGGTTTGCCCCCATCCCTGACAGCGCCAGTGCCGCCTTCCAGCCCCCCCGGTGCCGGTGCCGGTGCCGGTGCCTCCTTCCAGCCCCTGGTGCTGGTGCTGCCTTCCAGCCCCCCCGGTGCCGGTGCCGGTGCCGGTGCCTCCTTCCAGCCCCGGGTGCCGGTGCCGCCTTCCAGCCCCCCGGTGCCGGTGCCGGTGCCGCCTTCCAGCCCGCCGGTGCCGGTGCCGGCCCTCTCCCCCACCCCCCCGGTCCCTCCGGTGCCGCACCCCCGCAGCCGGTGCCCTCAATGCCTTCCCCCCACTCCCGGTGCCGTCCTCCTGCCCACCCCTCGCTGCCGGTACCGGTCCTTCTCCACCGGTGCCGGTCCCTCCCGCCGGGGCCCTACGGGCGCGCCCCCGCCGCCGGTACCCCCGCTCCCTCCGCGCGCCCCCGCGGCGCAGCGCCCCCTACCGGCGCCGGTAAGTAATTCCCGCTGCCGGTGTCCCCCCCACCCCCGCCACCCCCGGCGCCCCCTCCCCGGGCGACCCCCCCCTACCCCCCGTTCCCCGGTTGTCCGCGCTCCCAGCCCCGGCGGCGGCGGCGGCGGCTCCTCACCGGGCGGCGGCGCGGGAAGGACGACGCTGCCGTCGCCGCGGAGGCGGATGTCGGCGGCGCGGAGCGGGGCGGCGGCGGGGGCGGCGGCGGCGGCGGCGGCGCGGCAGCCCTGGAAGCAGAGGGCCCAGGCCTGCTCCTCGTTCAGCGGCTGCTCGTAGCACTTCAGCACCTCCTCCAGGGACAGCTCCCGCGGCGCCCCGCCGCCCGCGCGCGCCATCGCCCCATCCCCGCCGCCGCCGCCGGGGCGGGAGGGGGGGGGAGGAGGAGGAGGAGGAGGAGGAGGGAGGGGCGGGGGACCGGAGCGGAGCGGAGCGGCCGGACCGACCCTTCTCCGCCCCCCGCGGATCGGCCACGCCTCCGCCGCCGCTGTCACCGTCACCGCCCCGCCGGGGGTGAGCACCGGGAGGGGGACGGGGCGGCTCCGGGGCGGCTCGGGACGGCACAGCGCGGCTCGGCACGGCTCGGTAGGGCTCGGGACGGCCCGCCCAGGCTGGTAGGATGCAAAATCAGGGTGCGGGACTGGGTGCAGGGAGCGTAACTGGCTGCAGGGTGCGGGGTGCGGCGTTCAGGGTGCAGGGCACGGGGTGCAGGGTGCAAGGTGCAGGGCACACGATGGGGTGCACGGTACGGGGCGCAGGGCACACGACGGGGTGCAGGGCATGGGATGTGGGGCATACGATGGGGTGTAGGGCACACGATGGGGTGTAGGGCACAGGGTGCAGGGCACACGATGGGGTGCAGGGGCACGTGGCAGGTTGCAGGGCGCACAGTGGGGTGCAGGGCACAGGGTGCAGGGCACATGACGGGGTAGGGTGCACGAGTGCATGCAGGGCACAGGGCGAAGGACGCAGGGCACATGAGTCGCTGCAGGGTTGAGGGCAGACGGCTGGGCGCAGGGCCCAGGGTGCAGGGCACGTGACGGGGTGCAGGACGCAGCGCCAAGGAGGAGTGCTGGGGGCTGGCTGCGGGATGCAGGGCACTGCTGGGGGACACCCCCCACAAGGGATGCGGCTCCTGCTCCCCGGGAGCTCCGGGGTGGTCACGGCAAACGTGGCACGAAGCGCCTGGCTGCCTGGCGGCCGTCCCATGGAACCCACGTGCCACGCGTCGGGCGGGCAGGTGTGGGGACACGACGGCCTCAGGGCCAGGGGGACGTCGGGGAAACATGAGCACGAGCTCCCGGCCGCCTGCGAGGGCAGAGGCCCTTCCCCGCCAGCACCCACGGGAACCAGCACCCACGGGAACACCGGTAACAAGGCGTCCGCCACCCCGGCTCCACGCTTGCAGAGGCTGCAGGGGCAGTAGGAGGGGAGGGGAGCCTTGGGGAGCTCAGCTTAGTTGCTCTGGGGACCCAGTGGAGGGAAGGGGCCAGGACGGGACAATAACACTCCCTGGGAGTAAAGGCGAGAAGGGAGAAGAGCTCTGGGTGCTGCAGCGTGGTTTGGGCATGGCCAGGAGCAGCAGAAGCCAGCTGAAGGCACTGGGATGAGGAGCTGCTGTCTCCAGGGAGGGGAGATGATGTCCCGTGGGAACATGGTGTGGGGGGACAACATCCTGCAGCCACCAGGAAAGGCTGGCATGGCACAGTGCCGAGAGTGGGTCCTCTACTCCGTGGGATGGGCAGGACGGTCCTGGCAGAGCAGGAAGGACAGCCAGCCCGCCGTGAAAGGTCAGCTATAGCAAATTAAAGCTCTTGTCATGATGAGCTTCCCATTTCCATGATGGAAGGACCATAAAACCCCATCTCAGCTCCATTAAGCCGGGAGCATAAACTGGAGCCAATCCCAGAGCCGTGCTGGCAGGGCTGGGAGAGGGACGGAGCTGGCACGTGGGTTCCTGTCCATCCCACGTGGCCAAAGAGCTGCCCCGAGGCCGGAGACCTCTGGCAAAGAGTCTGGGCCAGTGCCTGCAGTGCCATGGAAGAGCAATGCCCTCTGATGCCCATCCCGGAGAACCTGAGCGGAGTCAGGTCCGTCCTTGGGGAAGGGAATGGAAGAACAGAGTTGAAGAGAAATGGATGGCTGGGAAATGCAGCCCTGCGTGGTGCCCCGGGGTTTGGGAAGCGGGGGGATGGACACACAGACAATCCAAAGTGTCCGTGCACCTCTGGGTTTACTCACGTGCCCCATCGCCAGGGCGGAAGCGCGTTGCAGGGCGCTGGGAGCACAGCGCTGGCCTCAGACCCGCACGTCGCAGGAGAGCTGCACGGCCCCGGCCTCCCGGAGCAGCTCTTGGCTGCGATGGTGATAGCTGGGTCTGGCTTTCTGCACCAACAAGTGAGATTTGAATGCGACATGTACCCTGTAATCAGCCGGCTTTGGAGCCTGCTTGGGAAGCGACTTTAGAGGCAGGAAAGCCACACGTGCTGCCCGCCGCAGTGGGTCTGCGCCGGGCCGAGCCAGCTGCCGGCTTTCCTGCACCGCACACACCTGCCAGCGCCTCCAGACACAGCCGGGGCGGCACCGTCGGGGATAGGAGCAGGGAGGATGCGCAGCGTTTGAAGGCGGCGATAACCCAACCTGCAGGATTAATGGGAATGTATTTGAATTATAAAGCACAAAGCCCTTTGCTTTGGGTAAAACTGTAATTAATATGAAATCAAGATGTAATTAAAAGCTACCGTCTTGGAAAAAATCAAACAAAAGCCAAGTGTGTATGTGCAGAGGGGAAATATAATTAAAAATGAAAGAAATAGGGAAGAAAAAAAAAAAAGAACGGGTTGGGGAATGGTTGCAGAGCACTATGGGAGGGTCAGATTTCCCGACTCCCTGCCACCCTCGGCATCAAAGCAGGACGTGCCCCAGCAAGATGGCGGCGGGGCCGGGATGGAGGACAGAGCCCTTCCCCAGCAGCCTGCAGCAGGGCTGCGTGCTGTGCGCCGTGTTTGTTTGCGGGTAACATTCACGCGGGTTTTATCTGTAATATGCAAAAAAATTCCTTAAAAACCCACGGGAACCTGATGTGAGCGCACAGAGCACCCGCGTGGTTGGACGCACCTGTCCCAATTTCCTTAAATGCTACAATAAACTGGGGGCCATGGAAGGAGAGAGTGTTTTAGAAGGTAGCTTGCTCTTGATGAGTGCTGCACACTGGCCTCAAGATGTGCCCGGAGTTCAAGGAGCTTCCCGGTGTTGCTGTTTGGAGCGCAGCCCCTGGCTCCGGGCAGCGATGCCGAGCTCCCGGCTGCACCTCCCCGCGCCCTCTCGGAGGGTTTCTCATCGGTTTGGCCATCGCGGTGATGGATCCCCCCCGGTTTTTATTCTTTGGTCAAATCAGAGGCGAGTTCCTGACTGTGCCTGGTGTAACGAGCCACTCGCTGCTCCCAGATTTTCTGGTTCCCCGGAACACCCCGGCTGGCCCCAAATCAATCAGGCCCCTGCCCTGGGACTGGCACTTTGGTCTCCCCAGGAGGGACGCCGAGCCTTGTCCTGCTGCGTTCGCCACTGCTGCTGTACATACCAGCCCGGGGCAGGAGCGGGTCTGCCGTGCAATGGAGGCACCGGGCTCCCGAGGCGCAGACGCTGTAAGAGCTCCCCAGTCTCCTCTCCACGTGAATAAACTCTGGGGCATCCCAGAAACCTGAGCTCCAGGTCGGACGGCCTGCCGGGGCCAGCCACGCCAGGGGATCCCTTTGGAGGAATAGGAGCATTCTGATCCATGCTCCTGAGGAAAGCAGCGGGGCTGTGAGCGCTGGTGGCCAGCTCTGTCCTCAGCTGCAACTGAGGAAGACCCGAGACACGGATGAGCCCATTCCTGCCAGGCAAAGGTGGCTCACAGCTGCGATGCTTAAACAGATCAGGCCGGATTCTGTGAAGCCATCCACCTTGCGGCATCAGTTTTGTGGCAAAGGTCTCTGGGGTTTTGCACTCCTCTCGTCCAGGTGTGAACGGCCATGCTGAGCCTTTCCCTGAAGAAGGGGAGTGAGCCCCCAGCTTTCCTGCCCTTCTCCAGAGCTGCCGGCCCCACGCAACTGCCTCTGGACCGGACTTTGCTCTCGGTGTAGCCGTACCCAGTCCTGCTACCCATTATAGCCAGGCTCTGCCAGACCTGCCCTGCTGCAGGAGGAGGTGAAGGCACTGCAAAGGCTCAGGGGCAGAGAGATTGAATCACAGAGCATTTGTCAAAGCTCCATTTCCTTTCTAGAGTCTTCCTCATTAATATTTTAATTAAAACCAATTTTCTGAGCAGTCTGCATTAACTCGGCGTACCTCACAGATAATGCATTGAAGGATTAAATCTGGCGAGTGCGGCTCTCTGCAGGTCAGTAAGCTGGCGAGGCTGCAGAGACCTGCCAGCGGTACTGATAACAGAGATGTGAACTGCTCCATTGCCACCCGTGGGCGACGGTGTCCCTGGCCCACAGCGTGGGACCCGACGGACGTGGGGCTCTGCAACGCACGGGACACGGGCACTGGCCCGTCTGCGGGGAGCCAGGGACGCTCGGGGGGGATGGGACAGGGGACATCCTGGTGGCCCTGAGCCCCCATGTTCCTGGGACATGTCCTGGTGGCTGGAGCTCGGCGCAGCCCCCAGGGCTGCCTGGTGCAGACCTCAGAGGGGATTTCCCCTCACCTCCAGCCCAAATTACCCTCCCTGCCCCATCCCACACTCTCCTCTTTGTACCTTGCTAAATAATCCCTTTTCTTCCTCCCTGCTTATCTCCCAGAGATTTGGAGGCAGGTCCTTCCCTTCCCTTAGTGATGCAAATATTTAATTCTATTGCAGATGGGTCCTTCCGGCTTCTTAATCACATTAACTGCTGGCTCTAACCCCAGTCCTGCTCCCTGCAATTCCTCCAGTACCCGATTCAGGACTCTGGCTCCCCTCGGAGCCTGTTCCTCCTGGCTGCGCCTTCCCAAGGACAGCACGGAGGTGCCACGTCCCACAGCCCCACTCCCACCCGTGTCCCCGCTCCCTTAGCTGTCACCGTTCCCCTGTGTCGCTCATCCCCACCATTTGTAAAAGGAGCCCCCCACAGATATCCCCCCTGGCAGAGTTGCTGCGGGAGAGGTTTTGATTTGCTTCGCCGACTCGGGGCTCCCCCAGATCCACAGCCAGCGCGGGAGCTCGCTGAGCCGCCCAGGGGGGCACGAACGCTCCCCCTCTTTGATGTGCCCCTCCAAAACCTGGGGCTGCCACAAACTTGACAATGGCATTGGGGGTTTAAAGCGATTCAGAAATGTGATTCTGGAAAGGGTTTCACTTGCTGTCCCCAAGCCGAGATTTGGTGCTGTGGCGACTGTCCGCAGCCTCCCCGGCTCGGTAGCGGCGGCAGGAGAGGCTGTGGGAGCCCATCGCTCTGCCAGAGCCAGAACCGGAGCCTCGCCTCCTGCCGGGAAGGGTTTTCTCCGGCTCTCGGCAGCAAGTGCTGCTGACTCACCGCTCCTGGGGCCAACACCGCAATAAAAACATCCCGCAGCCAATTCCAGCACAGCGTTTTCAACGTCTGCAAACAGAAGCCAGCCTCTCGACGGTGAACACCCCGGGGTTGTTCACCTGCCCCTACGCTGCCGTCCTTCTCATCACGAATTACCACCTCCTGCTCCCAACACTCTGCAGGGCACGCTAACAGCAGCTAACCAGCAGCAGTTAACCTCCGGGAAGGATCAGATGGAGAGGCAAACGGGGAAAATCCCTGTGGGAATCCCAGGCTGCTCCCTCTGAAACCTTTATTGCCCCCAGTGATGCCCGGCTGGCGGTTTCTGCCCGTGGGAGCTTCAGCTTCCCCTTGTCCCTGTCCTGGGGGGTACCGGGGCACGCAGCACCTGCGCCGCTGAGGGAAGCTGGGCTATGAGGGGCCCGTTCCGCCATGAGGGGTGTCTGCAGGGAGACGCAGGCCCGGGGAAACGCTGTGGCCGTCCGAGCCGGGGGCGGCGGCCGGTCCCGGGGACGCTGCACTGGGAAGAGGCCCAAGGGACGTCGGGTGTCCTGGAGCGGGGGACGGCCACCACCAGCCCTCGTGGCCTCGGCCCAGCCGGTCTGTGGGGGTGTCTGTCCCCGCTGTGCTGAGCCCCCCAAAGCCGGGTCCCAGGCGGGGGGTTCCCCTCAGGGCCTGCCAAGGGGAAGCCCCCTTCTCCTGGCAGCCATGTCACCCACCCCTCCCATCACACATGCGCTGCTGCCAACAGCCTTTCTGGAGTGCGTTCCCCTCGTTCCGTGCCTTACCCCTGCGTGTCCCCCCACATCCCACCGCCCCACACGGCGGCCGCCTGCAGCCCACCGCGACGCGCACCAACCACCCTCCCTAACATGGCGGCCCCCGCCGCCGCCACTACCAAGATGGCGGAAGGGCAGGCGGGGCCACGCCACGCTTTTAGCCAATGGGTGGAGGCGTCCTCCTCCGGCGGGCAGCCAATGGCGGTGCAGGGCGGGCGGGTTTGTTTGGCGGGAAGCGGGCGGGGGCTGCTGCCATGGCGGGCGCGGGCGGGAGGACATGGCGGGACCTGCTGGGTAGGTCCGGGCTGAGGCGGCGCCGGGGCTCCCCTGGGCGAGCTCCTGGCCTGGCGCCTCTCGCAGGGACAGCAGAGGGGAAGGGAGGGGTGAATGTTCCCCCTCATGCACCCTCGCTCCTGCGGCCTGTGTGGTGCTCTGGGCTCCCGCAGCCCCTCGCCTCAGCCCCGCTGCCCCTGTTCCTCCCAGCAACCCTCTCCCGAAGGCTGGTGGCCTTCCTGTGGCCCTGCCGCGGCTCCTGTCACGGGTTGGGGGTGTCAGGGCAGCGCTGTGGTTGCTTTGGGCCAAGGGCCTTCGGAGGCTGGTGGCTGACAGGGCTTTGGCTGCAAAACTGCCTGGAGCAAACTGTACAGACCCGTCCTGCATTGCTCCTGCCATGCTGCCAGCCGACGAGGGGCTGCCCGGGGCTGCCTTCGCCCTCTCAGGGATGGGTGCTGTAGCAGCAGAGAGAGGGAGGTGTCCTTGGGGGGGCTGTCAGAGCAAGCTGTGGTAATCAAAGAAATCCAAACTCCTCAGCAGGGAGAGCCAGGAAACGAAAAAGCGCCTTTGGGAGCGTAGCAGAGCTCCGGGAAGCGGCTCTGCACCTTCTGGATCACCACCAGAACCTGAACGACCTCCTCCTGGAGGTAGGAGCGGGATGGGTTGGGGCATTGTGGTCAGGCTGGGGATTGCCAGAGATCCCAGCTGGAGGTGGCTTCCACCAGGGCCCTTCCTAGGGCAACTGTAAATGAATGTCCTAGGAACACAATTTTCATGATAAATGAGAAGGAAAACCAGCACTGTAGGAGGGAGCTGAAGGTCTGTGTTGCAGAAATGAGGTTATTTTTTTCTTTATTCCTCTATGTTTTATTGTTACAGACTAAAAATGGTTAAGCATGGTTTGGATTTGGGACAAAAGGAAATCCAGCACGTTCTTCTTGGGGTCAGAACTGGCTTTTTGTGACTATAGGAAAGAAAATGAGGAAAGCCTATGGGGCTTTCGCTGCATTACCAACCACTTCTGACTAATGTAGCTGTCTTTATGGAAACCGGTGTCGTTTGCCTGTTTAGACGCTTGAGCCAACATTCTGACTTGGCCACGTTCTACCTTCTCCTCGTGTACTCGATAGAGCTTTTGATTTTGGTAACTTGACTAGACAATTCAAATACTTCCCACAGTTTGGCCATAAGGATGTTTCTTTCTGTACAGCATATTTGTCTTTATAAAAACAAAAACAAAGGGGATTTAACTAGAAAAGGATCCAACATTTTGACATGTTTCATCAAATATTTATGTCAGTGTGGCTTCGCAGAAGGGACTTGAAAGACAGAAATTCTGTTCCTGGTGCTGCTGCTGATCTTTTGGGTGACTGGGGACAAGTAACTTTGACCTGTACCTTCATTTCTCTGCATAAAATGAAGATAGCTGTACTTAATGTCTCCTGTAGAGTGCCCTGAAATCTCTGGTTTACCATGAGCGTGTGGGAGCTTGGTGTTAATTTCACTTCAGTTGCTCTGGCCCCCAGAAGGCCAGGGCTGCTCAGTGTGCTTTGGAGGGAATAGGTTTGTAAATGTGCGTAACGGACATCTAAGACTGTTGTTACATTTTTGTTTGGCTTCCAGGTGGAAGATTCAGTCAAGCCAGGTGGACAGGGTGGTGTAGAGCACCAGCAAGTATCGTCAGAATCATTTATAGGTGAGTGAGAGAGTATCTACTGGAGATGGGCATGGGAGAGAACTTTTATATATGTTCTGGGTTTCTGCCTGTTAAATGCGATCCTGGTTTTACTTTTCATTGTTCTGGTCTCCCATTTGGCTACTCATTTCTCACTTGTCCGGTGATGACACCACTGGCAAGGTCTGATCGTTAAATATTTTGATTATTTGCAAGTGTTACTCTGAGCCCTGCAAGACTAAAATACAAAACCTGCGTAGCAAGGATATTCCACCTCTGCTCCTGGTTGTTCCGCCCCTGTTTTATGTACAGTAAAGGAATAATACATGGAAATAAAAATGATTTGTGACAAATGACACCTGTGTTGGAAGAAGTTTAGGACTTGAGACTTCTGTCTTCATAGCCATGTGTTCAAACCCTTTTTTCTCCCATGCTGTCAGCTTTCTGCTTCATGGTTTTGTTTGGTTTTTCCCCCCCGCCCAGCCTCTGTTCTGCAGGAACAGGCCTCAAGATTGGGTGTACCCACAGCAATCTTGGCAGCCAAAAATGCTGTTACCAACATTGAGCGGATCTGCCAGGCTTCTGCAAGCCCCTCTCAAGTACCGCTGCTGAACCTGGACCAGAGAGTAAGGGAAAAAGTTTACATTTAGTTTATTGAGAAAAACGGTACTGTTAGGTTTGACTTTATCAGAACAGATAAACTGGGTTTAAAGTCACCCAAACATGTAGGGCCTGAGCGGCCGATTATTTGTATATGTGTCTGATATGCTCACAGAAGTACAGAGTTCTTCTCCTGTACAGGAAAGTGTCTGTTTTTGACAGCTTAGCAATGAAGTGTTTAGTCTGTTGCTGAGGCGCAGCGTTACACAGGTCTCTCTAAGCAGGTCCTGTGTTACCACCCCTGATGTACCTCAGCCTTCCCTGGTGTGGTTTGGTCTCTCTTATCCGTGGTTCCATCTTCATCGATCATCTCGGTTTGCGGTGTAGCCAGGTGCGGCGATGGCCATCTGCACAAAAGCTGCGCCGTGACTGAGTGCTGGCTCAGGTCCCCTCTGAGGAGCTGTCGGGTGTCACTGCTGTCAGCCCGCCTGCCTTTAGTTCAGCCTTAAGATGAAAGGTTTGGGCCTCGCCCATGAATTCTCTCCACCATTCACGCTTTTAAAAAGCGGTAAACAGGGAAAAGCAACAAATTGTTTTTCTAAGCATGTGTTATTTACAAAGGACATGATTTCTGCTTCATTTCTGGGGTGATTCCAGAAGAGGCTGTCTTGCCTGCTTCAAACGGTGAAGGATTTGCTGGCAAACAACATGTTCTGTCGCTCGCTCTTCTGTCAGGAAATGTGGAAAATGAAGGTAAGGACTCATGGAGAAATGCTGCTGTGTTATAGACCATTTAGGCTTCACCTGTGGGATGTGGTAGCCTGTTTCCAACCCTCCTCTCCCGTGAGGCCCAGGGATGATTGTTAAATGGACTAGCAAAATGCTGTGACTTCCGTTCGGTTTCCCTCGGTGGCTTTTTTGGTGACATAGAGCAGTCTTGCCCCTGCTTGTCCCTGCTCTGGTCGACTGCAGTCATGAACTCCTGAGAATGCTGTGGTCTTTCTGATCTTTCAAAAGCATGAACTGAATTATAAATGGTGGGTTTTTTTTGTTTGTTTGGCTTGTTTATTTTAAAGCAAGTTCACTGGGAGCCTCCTCGCCTCTATAGCGGGATTTGCTTTTTTGCAGAGGACTTAGTAGAGGTTTGGAAGTAGGTGAATCATTAACATTGGGTGGCCGCTTCTGTGAAACTGCCACAAAGGAGAGTTGACAGCATCTTGGTGATCAAGCGTTGGTTTTTAGGGAGCTAGGCAAGCAGCACTCCTGCCTCTCTGAAGGAGGTGTTGAACTGTTTCCATTTGTACCAAGCACGGCTGGCTCTCACTCAGAACCAGCTGGGAAGAGCATGGCAATACGGTGCCTGGAGTTACAGCATGGTGATGGGATTAAAGTCATTGGAGGTGACACCGCAGTTAATAGACGCTCTGAGGGTATCGTTTTCTTTCCTTTAGCTTCACTGCCTTACTGGTATCGATGAAATACGGCAGTAACTGTCTGTCAGCTGGTGCCTAGGTTCGCTGTCTGGGCTAAGCGATCCAGATCGATTAACCAGGCAGTGCTGAAGCTCTCAGCCGGCTGGGGGGTGG
The DNA here is from genome assembly GCA_031468815.1 of Morus bassanus. NCBI lineage: Eukaryota > Metazoa > Chordata > Aves > Suliformes > Sulidae > Morus > Morus bassanus. The sequence goes on along the minus strand of CM062573.1, from coordinate 45,032,962 downwards.
TGTGGTCCCAGACACCCTTTTTGTGCTTTGCCAGCAATATTCAGTGTGTCTTTGGCATTGTGGTTCTCCGCTGTATTTATCTGGGAATGCTGATAAGCCTAAGTGAGTTCACACAGCAAATGGCTTGAGAGCAATGCGATAGCAGCTAACAGGTTGCCTTGCTTCACAAATGTGTTGCCTTGATTTCATTTGGGTGGCTTGGATTCTTAAGATAAGTGGTGCTTTGAGTAGAGTTAAGGACCTTTTGTGAGCGGGACAGTTTTGGTTGCTTGCTGCTCTGGTGGGAAAGAAGGAAGAGGCTGATCTGCCAGGATAAAGAGGCATGCTCTAGTCTCAAATATCCGATCCTGGGCTGAAAATAGAATCCCGTGTGTTTTGTAGGCTGATTAAAATCTCATTGGTCTCAGGTAGACGTGCAGGTCAAGTGCTGCTGCGTAACTGAGATTGTTACAGTAAAGAATTAGGTTGTCGAAGACAGAGCATGTGGGTGAGTCTAGGGTCATGCTGAGAAGCAGCTGCGCGTTGCCGCAGAAAGCTCACGGGGCTTTTCTGAACGGCTTGTGTGGCCGAGACTCCCGAGTCCCTCTTCCTTCACAAGGTGTGAAGAGTTTGTTTCTGGCTTGGAGCGTTTCTGTACAGAATAAGTAGAAGTTGCCGCTGTAGCTTCTCCCCTGCCAGGTGCACCCTGGAGTCCTGTTTTGCTGGCAGAGGACGCCCTCCAGGACCCACTGTTCCACGTGGGAGCTGGAAGGGATGTTGCAGGGAGGCACGAATGGCGGCAGCTTCATCCGCTTGGAAACAATGCCCTCGTGCTGATTTTGCCGGTGGCGAGCCTGGCGTTCAGGAGCAGGACTGCCCCAGCAGCCTTGGCTTTCCCGCTGTGTCCGTTGGCCTCTGCCTGTACAGTTGGAGTGTCTCTGCAGTCTCCTATTGGGAAATGGATTTGAGAGCAGCAAACTTGCTTCACAGAGACTAATAAACAGTTATTAGGCTAAGCGATAAATCTCTAATCTGTTTCTGGATCTGAATTAACAAGACGTGAAACTTAGTGGCATTACCTGTTTTCTGGGTTATCTGCTGCTCATTTGAATATGCAGCATCAGCGTTATTCCAGGGTGACAAAGGTGGATGTATTTATTACTTGACCATGAAAATTTAAAATGATGATGCGTCTACAACCCTAAACCATTGAAAATTTGGAGGAAGGAAAAATCCTCATCTGGTATTTCCTTTGTGGTTGCTTTTAAATTTTAATAAGTTCTGGATAGTTTGATAAATGGAATTTAATTTTGTGTTTTTATATATAGTTTACATTAGCCAAATGTTGACATTAACTGCCAAACGCGGACTATGACCTAATTGTGACATCTTGTTAGGACCCTCCGGTGCTGGAAGCTGTGTGGCACCTGCACAGAGGTGACATCATTGGACTGGGGGAGCTGCTGGAGAGGTGAGCAGAGGTTTATAGGTTTGCAGTTGTATTTAATCTCTTAAAGCCTATTGAAATGTAATGCGGGGATTAGTCACGAGCGTTCTGGACTAAGAATATAGTCAGATGCTGGCAAGTGATCAGATTAGCGGGACTGAAGAAGCTAGCCTGGGTTTGCGAGGTTACTCTGGGTTAATCAGCACAGTTTAAGGTGCGGTGGGTGAGAACCGCCGCTGTAGACCGTCCCAGGTGATGTTTTACCTCCTGCTTTGTTTCGCTGGCGCAGACGGCTGCGTGGGGGTAGTTACCGCGCTGTGTGGGAAAGGGCTGGGTGACCCAGCTCCTTCGGCTCGTCTGGCTGCGCCTCCCGGTCTGCTTCGGAAAGCCTCGTTTAGCCTGTAAAAATTAGTGCTGGTCTTGACGGGGAGCCTTGCTCTGCCGAAGCTGTGTGCTTCTCTCTTCTCAACACCTTACAGTTCAGGGAGGTTCAGCAGAGTTAATCTCCAAAGAATACTTATTCTAAGAATTGATTGATTCCCCCCCCCCCCCCCCCCCCCCCCCCCCCCCCCCGCCAATGCAGCGCTAACAACTAAAACCGGTTATCCTTTGTGAAGTTCAGGTTGTTTTCTCATGGTGTCAGAGGAATGCTGCAGCTATCTTTTAGGCTTTTGATATTAGTTTATTTGTCTGTTAATAGGATGGAAAAAAGCCTTCAGTGCCCACTGTACTTCAAATTTAAGGAAATCAAAGGGATAGATTAAGAGCTTGATTTTTTTTTTCTTTAAGCATTTTTATCCACGTATCTTAGAAATAAGAACTAAAGTCTTTTCTTCTAGCAGAACTTTTTTAAAGGGAAATACTTTAATGTCAGAGATGAGGAAATACTCGAACACACACCTTCACACGTGTGTTTTTCCTTTGGATGTGTTTGTTGTGGAATCTTTTTATAAAGCAAATAAAGCTCTTGCTGGCCCAAATTAAAGAAAGGAAACGCCACATATAGGGCAGAGTCCCACACAGATGGCTCTTTCCTGAGTCTAAGAAGACGGTGGAGCAAAAACCCAAGCATTACAAAGAGCAGGAGGGATTGGATTGAACTGAATGTGCTTTTGTTTGTTCTCAGCAACCCAGCTGTCCCTGCTGCGGTGGAGTGGCTGTGCAGCAGCCTTTGTGGCCTCTGCGAGCGGGCGGAGGAGCCCTCCGGGGACGCAGAGCTTGCTGGGCACGTTCTCTCAGGCAAGGCACTCAACCGGGCGCTGGTGGAGCGGGGCCGGGCTGCTGCCTGCGCCTCAGAAGCCTGGAGGTGTACGAACAGAGGCCCTGCTTGGCATTTTCTTATCTCGTTTCAGTGAGGGGAATGTATTTTTATATTTGAAGTTAGCAACTTTTTTTCCCCTTAAAAGATAATGGCTTTGAATTTCTATATCCCTTTGAGGTATAACATCACAAGAAAGTGGAGTGCAAGGTGTATGGGGCCAGGGATGATAATATATTGAGAGTGTGACACTCCAGCAAAGCATCTGAGATATTTTGGACCAGAAATATTTAATGGTTCCATTTCCCCCCATCATTTTCTATTTATTTTGTGGTTTTCTTTAGGAAAAAAAAAATCCCTACACAGTGTGATTGAAGAGCTGTAGTCAGACCTTTGGACCAGTGCGGTTGGCCAGGTACAACCCATGAGTCCTGCAGTGGTAACAGAGCATAAGACCTGTAAATTCTTTTAGTCTTTACAATCCTTTAAGTGTCTGTGCTCCTTGCCATCCGCTGCTCTAGGCCCTTTTGCTTGGGAGTAATCTTCCTCCAAGAAAATAAATGATTCCTGCTGACTGCTGTGTAGTGAATGAGGCTTCTCGGGCACTACTGGGAGGCTGAGATGGGGAGGCGAAAGAGCGAGCGATTTTCATTGAAAGGGGATGCTGAAACACTTAATTCCTTTTTGATTTGCAGACTTTGCGATCGTGTTTCTTCAGAATGGCTTTCAGCAAACCTCGGAGCTGGGAAGGAAGTTGGAATTCAAAAAAGTCCCCTATGTAAGGACGAAACAAACCTATTGACAATCGGTTATTTAACTAAGTAGCTCCCTTATATACCTCTGTACCTTGCTGAGTATAAATAGATCAGCTTAGGGCAACCAAGAAAGGGTGGTGGTCCCCGTGCTGGGTGGGGGAGGAGGAAATGGTGAAACAACAAACAAAAACCTTTAATAGAGAATTTCTCCAAGGTGAGGTGTCAAGGGTTTTGTAAGCTTCCTTGGTTTCACCTTGATTGCTTTTTTTCCATTTGAATGTGGGGCATGGAATCCCGGTAAGCATGGCAAGTGCTTGCCCTTCTGTCTATTGTGTCTGTTCTGCGGTAAAGCCTGAGGTAAAAGTTAAGCCTTAAATTAGGAGGGACAAAACTCTTTGAGTCAATTTACTCTTTCTGCATATAACTGTAGCTCTTTCAAAGTCTAAACGGTCTTAATTTGTCACTTTTGAACAGATCTGTCGTGCTGTCTTACAAAGAATGTTGACATGTAAGTGTTTTTGAGATTCCCAGCTTTGTGCAGTCGCTGTTTGCTAGACTTATTGCTTGTTCAAGCTTGATGCTCCTTGTCCATTGCTAAATCTCTAAGGAGAAATCCTTCGCCTGGGATGCTTTTCCTCTGTTGTGCGTAATATTTACGTCGCTGATTTGTATGTGCCTCTCTTCCCTTTTGCTCTTGTAAAGTGAGTGTCTTCTAACACTGCAGATAATTTCTTGCCTTTTATGCTCATTCATTTCGATGCTCCCAGCTGCAACATCAGGTTGATACCTGAGCTGATTTTCAGCAAGTGTGATTGGAAGCAACCCGATCTCTTGTAGCACAGAAGAGAAGCTAGAATTTCTTCTGCTTCGTAAATTAAACTTTGAGTTTACAAAGTTATGTGCGAGTTAAGCTATTTTGCTGGTTCATGGTTTGGATTTGCGGACTGGCGTTTTGTGAAACCTATTTTTTTGTTTATGCTGAGCAAAGACATCTAACATACACGTGTAGTCTTTAAAAGGCCAGTCTTCAAGAACTGTCCTGTGGACGATGTGCCTGTTTTGGCCTGGGCAGTCCCGATGCTGCTCCCGAGAGCTCAAGCGTGGCAGTGCCTGATTTACCTTGCAAATCCCGCTGCAGAAAGACTAAACACATGTGAGGGTTATTTTTGTCTTGCCTCACAGATGATCTTCACGGTAAGTTGCTGTATTTGCCGTGGAGTGGAGGAAGCGTTCGCTTACACTGGTGTATTAGTACAATCTGACTGTGCGGCTGCTGTTAACTTTCCTGTCTCATTAGCAGCAGTGCTTTACCACATTTCTCGCCGGCATGTTTCAGCAACGTGCTCGGCGCTGCTGCAGAGGTTGGTGCTTTTTGTCAGCTGTAAGGTGACGGAAAAGCACGATGCAGCGCCAGGACTGCTCCCTCCCTTCTGCGTCCCTCCCCGTGGGCACTGCCAGCCTGATCCCTTACCCCACATCTCGCAGGGAGCGTTGCCTGGAGGCAGAGATTACAGCCTTGCAGGGCCCTTCTATAAAGGGAAAGCTGTAAGAGAAGAGCTTTATTATTTAATATGTGAGTCCCATCTCAGGTGGCCCTTTAGCAGTGTTGATACTTGAAAAATAACCCTTACGAACACAGGACTAGGGGGTTTTGGAGGAAGAGGAGCAGGCTGCTGGCAGTCAGGAGGGAGCCTGCTAACCTGCTTGTCACTTGACCTTCACTGACTTGCAGTCTGTGCGCCTGAAAACCTATTAAATGAGTTTTATGTAAGATATTTTTGTTAGTATATGCTTTTGGGTCACCTTTGAGGTGTTTCACTTAACTAATCAGCTGCTTTGAAGAACGTGAGGATTCTTTATGTGAAATAATTCACTATTAATGAGGACCTTCACAGGAGGAGAAGGACAGGCTGAGAGTAGCACTGTGCTTCATAGGAATGATCTTGCTATATTGAACTCCTATGCCTGAGGATAAGTCGAGTTTATCTCCTTTTCTCTGTTCTCCCCTACTTAACCTTAAAGTATTCTTCAGCAGGGGAGGGGAGTATTACATGTTAACGCTGTGGACTGCTGTTGGAAAGGCATGGGAGGGACACCTGTTTTGCCACCCCAGCTCAGTAAAAGTCCTTTTCAGTGTGCTTCATGGGATGATCCCGATAAACTCTTATACCTGTTGAAAGAGGAGGCTTTTAAAGGTAGGATGGGACAAGAAACAGAAGAACTGCTGTGAGCAGGCTGTAAAGCAAAGGGACTCTCAATACGCAGGCTTTGAGTGGTGTAGGCTGATGGTCAAGGTGACGTGCTGAGCAAGCTGCCAACCTGTTTGACCTCCACCAGTCATTTTGGGGCAGGTCTAGCTTGTGAAGGAATTTCTGCTAAGCCAATGTAACGTGAAGTCCCATGGCTGTTACAAAGTGCGGCATGCAGCACCCTGCTCTTTGTTTGGCGAGGGCAGGCGGCTGTGGCCATTGTTTCCAGGGGCTGGTAATTCAAAGCCTGCTCGTGCAAATCCCTGCCTCCAGACAGACTTTCCTCTCGTGCAGGTTTGCAGTGTTCACTCGCATTTGCGCTGCACAGTTAGGATTAGGTTTGGAAATTAAATACTAATTTATGTGCATTTTTAGATGGCTTAATTATTAGCATGTTCTTGGGAATGCTTTTAAATTGGTTCAAGGTTAGTGTTAATGGTTTTTGAGTCTCTGAGTCACTTTTGGAAAAAATTTCACAAGAATTTAATGCTGCTGAATGGTTTCTATGTGTTTCCCTAACGAGGTCACCTTCTTAAAAGTGCCCAAATTGCTTCTTCCAGTTAGTTCCTGTGTCGTTTAGTGCACAGTTCCTTCCACTTCCATTTCTCTCATTGCATTTTTGTGTCTCTGGGGTACAGGGCTGCTTGATGCTGTTGGTAAAGAGAAGCAGGAAGATGTTTCCACACTGCAGGCTATGAGGTTCTGGTAAGAAACGCTATTGCCCTGAATAATGTCAGGAGGAGGTTTTTATCCACTGTTATGCTTGGTACTGAAATAGGGGGAATGGTCCGCACCCCATGCTGCTTACGTTTAGTATTCTCCTCTCATAAAATATGTCCAAGTAAAAATGCATGTAAAAAGGTAAGCGTCAGGTGGGCCAGGGTGCTCTGGCAGTGTTGGAACCAATCTTGGAGCACCCTCTTGGCATGTAGTGAGTTTCCCCATCAAGTTTTCTCGCTCTGCTTCTGAGCAGAAACACCTGGAAGGTGCTGTAGTCTTCTCCGATTCCTGCTTCCAAACCCATTTTGTCTGACAACTCTGTACATGTCAAGCGAGTCCTGTCCTGTGCAGGGGTATATGTTTGACTCAAGTTTGTAAATCTGATAGCTACATAATATTGAGTAACCAATAGATTTTTAAAAATGCGCACAAAAAAGTATATATCTCTGGCAATTTGACAAGGGAGATGTAGAAGAAAAATGAGCCATTCACCCTAATCAGTACCTGGTTGATCAAACTTCCTGTGTATTGTTTCTGAATATTTCCTTGTCCTTTGTAGGCTGAATGTGTTCAATATGTCCGTTTACAAAAGTGCGGTCCATCCGGATTCCTTGCAGCAGTTCTTTAGTCACACCCTGACCGAGGTTCTCACCTACAACCCGTTGTTGAAAGGTAGGAATAGGCAGGGAGGAGCAAGTTTCTCCAGGGTGTGTTGTTGTGGTGTGGCCGGAGCTCCATCCCACCCAGCCCATGCACAATGGAGTCCAGCCTGGAGGACCCAGAGCCGGAGAAGCTCCTGCCTCCCCAGCTCTTTCCCTGGGGCAGGGTGCCACATCAGACAGAAAAAATTCATCTGGGCTTTAGAGGGCTGTAGTTCAGGAGAAAACTTCAGGTGGAAAATCAGTGCCTTCAAACAGAGCTTCAGCCAATGGCTCGTGAGCAGATATCTGGAGTAACATCTAACAGCAGCCTTTACAGAGCAGGCACGGGAGAGCTCTGGCCTCTGGGAACAGTTCTGGCCAAAGGAGAAACTGAGCGGGAGAGGCGGTGCCACAGCAAGCGCGTGGGCTAAAATAGTCTGGCCTCTGTGTGTGTTTGGGTTTAGGCACAAGGCATGGCCTTTCTCTGCCGACTGGGTGTTTCTTTTGGTGGATAAAGGCAGGAAGGCTTCTAATCCATGACTGGTAATTGTGAAACTTGATGTTTTTAGGAAGAAATATGGTTGGGCCACAAAATCTCTGGTAAAATCACTCTGAGCTACGATCTAGAGCTGCTTACCTGTTGTGTGGGAGAGCTGTGTCATTGCTGGCTTCCAGCTGAAAGCAATGACTGAGGAAAAAGCTGATTCCTTGCTGGTTGCTCTGTGTGTGCGTTATGTTGGCCAACGAATGTGTGGTCTCAAGAACAGCTCTGAGATGACCGTGCTGTAGTGAAATGGCACGGTCCTTGTTGCCACAGTTGGTGTTCCAAAGGTGAATGCGAGAGAGAGGATTTTGGCAGACAGTTTTTAAAGCATCTGGCCGTCAAAGCCAAAGGGAAATCTTGTGTGGTCAAGTTGTGTGTTTTGGGTGTATTCTCAAATCTATTGCTGAAGAGTAAACTTTTTCTTTTTCTGGGTACAGTGTCTGACGCCATCCACATGCAGAAAGAGTGGAGCTTTACAAGAACGTGTTCGCTGCTTACTGCCTTGTATCGCAAAGTATGTCCTCTTGGTTTCACGAAGAGAGCTTTACTGTGTTGGGTTTATATTCATTGAAATATCTGAAATGAGATGATTTAAAAAAAGTGCGTTCCAGTTGCAGAATCTGAGCCAGCTGCCAGGAATTTTAGGCAGCACGAAGAAAAAGTACTTCTGTGCAAGAAGGACCTCAGAAGAAAAAGGGGGTTTTGTGCAAAGCTCTCAATGAGAGCAAAGATAATAATCGAAGATGTGAGTTTTTACTGTTACAGAATATGACATGACTTCTGAAAGAATTGGAATATTACTGTTTATTTTAGCCAATGCTGGTTCCAAGCCAGGATGATACCTGGCCCTGGAAAACTGATGCAAAAATGCATGCAGGATAGCTTTTTCAAGTCACGCAACAGACATCTGCATGTTAATCTTGACAGTGTGCTTCACTCTTACGGGTGGCTGTATGTCATAGCTAAAAGGAATTGCTATTGCTCCTCCAGCTCTTTGTGGTGTTCAGTGCAAAGGAGTCAATCTGCCAGCTGCAGCAAGTCCTGGAGACTCACGAAGTGAACTGGCAGCATGTCCTGTCCTGTGTTTCCACTCTGGTAGTCTGTCAGGCCGAGGCTGAGCAGCTCTTCAAAGGTAAGTAGATATTGGTGAGCCTGCAAGCTAACATGTGCTCGTTGCTTCTCAGGTACTGCAGGGGGAAAACCGTGCCGACTGGTGCAGCAGCACAGTCATTCATAGTTGTTGTTTTGAGATTCCCACGTGGAAAAGAACGGCAGAAAATCTGCTTTTCCGTCCAGTCACTCCACATCAGCGGTGACCTGAATGCCAGGCCTTGTGCCTGACACTTCTCAAACTTAGTGTACAGCTAAAAGTGGTTATTTGATAACTACCTTCATTATTGATTGGAGCAGTGGTTACTGAGGCTTAGTTCTTCTATCTCGCCCTTGCTAGCAGACCTTGTTTGTTTGAGTTTCTTCCCGATTATCTCATTGCTGGACTCCCTACAATTCTTGCAGGTTGAAATCCTGGAGTATTTTGAAAGTGCATGAAAAAATATAAGCGAGTCCCAAAGGCTCCCAAGCTGCAGTACACATCCTTCTTTACGTGGCAGATGTTTTATCACAGTTAAAAATGTCTTCATTTACTGCAGAAAATTACAGCACAGTTTTTAAGAGCAAAGTTTGAAGTTATTGTTTTATGTTTCTAGATCTACTGAGCCATCTCCTGATAAAGGCCTTTGAGAATTTTGATATGGAAAACATGATCACTGCGTTCCTGATCGCTCGTCAGGCTGCTCTGGAGGGCCCTGCTGTGTTTGTGCCTTACTCTGAATGGTTTAAGGTAAGACTAAATGAGGCCTGACTGGTAATCTTTGTTTTAACTATGTGAGAAGCCTGCCCATAAGGAATGTTCTGCTCTGCAGCAAAAGCCTAGTTTCAGACAAGATAGCCAGGAATTAGATGGTGGGAAGAAAGAATAACAAGTGCTTGTGTGGGTATTAAGAATGATTTAATATTTATTACTGCCTCTGTGTCTGCAAAGAATATATTTATTTGGCTTTCTCTGGTCTTCCCTTCTTTCATCTTTTAAGCCCGTCTTGCCTTCTCTAGTTATTTGTCAGGAATGCAGACATGTAATTCCTGTTATAATCATAATGTTGGATGTATTTCAGTATCTTGATAACCAACACTGTTGTTGTTGTGTAAGTTGTGGGTTATTGCAGATGAAGCATTCCTATTTCCTGGATGTTTGCATGCAGCTGTAATTGCTGTGTTTGACCTTATAGATAATTGGTCATTAGCTTTTAGTTGTAAACATGTAGGTATTTTAGGTATGCAAATCTCCACCATAAATTAAATTCCTTTGTATGAGTTTGCAAATCTAAGCTCAGCCTTTGCTGATAGTGTTCAGGATGTATCAAAAGGGGGACGAGCTATGTTCTGTGTAGTCTCAGACTGCCTTATTTCCCTTATGATGCCCAGATAAATATGTGTAGAAACATGCAGATTTGTGGTTCCCTCATGAATCTCAATCCTTTGGTGCATTTTGGGGTTGCCTTGTTTAACTCCGAGTGTTCTCATAGTGGCATATGGGAATGACCTTTGAGCATGACATGGCAGGCATTCTGGAAATTGGACAGAGAAACTCAAAGAAAACTTCCGTAGAGATTTCTATAAACTTTCTCTGGAGCCTTTTCTTCAGAAAGATTCTCTGAATGGGAAAACAGATATCCATAATGGATGACTGGGATTTGTGCGCCGAGTTTAGCACGGTGCTGGGACAGGGAATATCTCCACGCTGAAAGGCTACGCTGTCATTTCCCCTGTTTCAGGCTTCCTTTGGGAGCGCTGGTGGTCACCACGGGAGCAGTAAGAAAGCTCTGGTCTTCCTCTTCGAGTTCTTGTCAGAGCTGGTGCCCTTTGAAGCAGCGCCGTACTTGAAGGTAAGAGGATGCTAGTAGCGATGGTTTTTTTAGAGACTGATAGAGAACTGCTCCAAAGTGAACACCCTTGTGTCTTTGGCTAGGTTCAGTGTATTACTAATGTTGTTATAGTAATTGTGTTACTTCTGATACATTATTCAAGACCTCTTCTTCCTGAAATAAGGAAGTACAAGATTCTTTTATTTACTTGACAAAAAGGAGAACTCCCTTCATGGAGTTAAATTTAAGCACTTCAGTGATTTTTGCTTGTTGTTGTTGGGAAAAACTGCACGCTGGTTGCCGTGAAAATGGCTTGTCTTAAAACAAGCAATAACATCTTCTTTGGGGAATATTTGAGGTAAACGACTGTAAATATTAACCCGAATTTTACACTAATTTCCTGTAAGAATGGTGAATCTTGTTGTGGATTTCATGTTTCAGGTCCATATCATGTACCCGCCTTTTGTGCCAACAAAACATCGGTCTATTCTCTTGGAGTACATCACCCTGGCTAAAACCAGGCTGGCCGACCTCAAGGTTGGTAAAAATTGTCTCTTTGAAAAGCGTTCTCTCTGGATCTGTCAAAATACTAGCTGTGTTGTGACGGTGCGATCTCTCTGTACCCTCACGCAGGTTGCTATAGAAGATATGGGACTCTATGAAGACTTGTCTTCCACAGATGAATCGGTGCAGGTACCGGTGGCCTGTCTGACAGTTTTCTCATCAGTTGCGTCCCTTTTCCTCTGGACAGGAGCTTAGGTTATCCACCTCTCTGCCATTCCTACCAAGCTTGAGCATGCTGCCAAATCTTCTCCAGCTTTAAGACAGAGGGGTTAGGGGCCATAAATACACAGTCTCTCCCAAGATTTAATGAAAACTAGGCTTACACAGGGGACAAACAGACTGTCATGAGTATTCCGTGATGAGGCTGCAGAGGAACTTGGCAATTAGCCAGCCGGCGCCGGGCCAAGCAGCACCTATGTTAGCTGCCCAGTCAGCACCTGCTCTTTGAGGCAGGAAATGCTGGATACTTCTTGCCCATCCTGTACTGTGGGGTGTAGAAAACAAATGGAAGATTCTGTGGGGGAGGATTTAAGGGAAAAGGGAGATCTAACGGTGTTTTATGGCGCAGGTTTGTGGGAACTGGGGCTGTGTTAGCTCTGCCGATTGACCAGCTTGTTACAATGGTAGAGAGAAAGACGCTTCCCTCTATGGATTTGCTCCCAGTGATTTGATCACACAGGAAAGCATTTTATGTGTATCTTGATTCTTTCCAGTACAGCATATCACCTATTTGGTGTTGTATCAAAGTGTTCATATTCAAAGGAGATTTGGGGAGGGAATCGGCAGTCTGCAGTTTCACACTGTGGTTCAGGATAAGTTTTGGGTAACAGCAGTAACCGATAGTAAGTGTTTGGCTCTGTTGCTCCTTCCTATATTTTGATCACAAGTACGGCAGACCGGGAGGCCTCATTTAGAGTCACCTGAAGTACGTGAAAGACAGGCTGGTGACAGGGTATGCAGGAATATACTACAACAAAATCTAGTCCTGTGATGAATGGGAAGTTGTAAGTGAAGATTTCATTTACTTTCTTCCAAGTCTGATCTGTTTGTCCGTTGAGAAATGGGCCCAGGTTGTTGCAGTCTTAAGATGTCCTGTGGCTCGAACAAGAGAAACCCGGGGCAGCAGTGCTTCTGCCTGCAGTGTAGTAGCATGGGCTGGAAGCGAAGATATGGGTCTTAATTCCAAGTGTAGGAAGTAAAATAGAATAACAACAAAACAAATTCAGAAGAGAAAAGAGATTGTCCCCACTGGGGACAATTGAATAAACAATGTGATGTTAAGCAGGAACATCTGCTGCAGTTGTTGTGGGAGGCGTGTGCAGAACTGCACAGACCTCTGCGCTGACCCAGAATAGCTGTTATTTATAACAGCCTTATCAAGGCAGGCTGGCATCTCAGGCCCGGTTTCTCCATCCAGCAGTTTTAGTCTGCATATCAGGTAGTTCTTGTTATTCAATTGTGTGTGTGCAGTCACTTCCCTTCACAGCACAGACAACTGTTACTAACCCTGAAAGAACAAGCAGGGAAGGTTATCGTCATCCTTGATTTCTCACAACATCCTTCTCTCCTTGTTACTTGTGCGAGCCAGCCTCAAGGCCAGGCACTTCGTGATGTTGAAAAGGCCCTTCAGATATTTGAAAACACGAGGAGGATCCCGACATCTGTGATAGAAGCCAGGTACTGTGTGCTTTTCAACTATTCTTGTGTTTAGCCGTAATAATAATAAAAGCCAAGTCCAAATCAAAATAACAAAACAAGCAAAACTGAGGATGTGTGAGCAAAGGAGGGTTGGGAAGTTCTTCCCATGTTATCGTCTTCCTCAGTAGTCATCTAAATAGAGGCAGTTTGTGCAGAGAATGAAAAGGCATATGCGCACCTGCAAGAGAAGTCCACAACTGTTATAAATAAAAAGCAAAATTAGAGAAAATAATAACTATTGGCTACTCCGGACTTGATGTGTCTGTGGTTGTTCATGTTACCATGAATATTTCTTATTTGCAGGAGCCAAAATAATTCTTGAGGTAATGAGATGGCACTTTGCAGCTTCGGCATTATTAATATTTTGCTATATTTCTTTTTTGTCTCAGTATTTTCAGGCGACCATATTATACTTCCTGGTTTCTTCCTGCTTTGCTCAGGCCACGTGTGGTTAGTATTTGGTTTTGGCTTCTTTTTTATTTGATCCTCCCATTTAGGTGTGCGTTTGCAGACAGGTAATTTGTGCCTAACCTGCCTGTTCTTCTGTTGCAGCTCCCTAAAACCCCAGATGTGCGCATGGCTTTTATAGATTCTTTAAAGAGGTATTGAGACTTCCTGGTATTTTCTGCGCTTCTGGACTTTCTCTTCAGAACATTTGACTTGACATCAGATTATTGGAGGCTTTGACACCTTGTTTACAGGTGTTGGCCAACCCTCTTGGCAGGGCTTTGTGGCCGGGCTTGCGGCTTGCAGGTTGTGGATGGGGGTAGCTTGTCTGTGTAGCTGAATGTCTTCGGTTCTGTAATTAGTCCTCTCGCCGCTCTAAAATCGTTATCTAGAAGTCGTCCCGTGCAGCCCTCTGGCTGCAGGCTGGATATATTTTTATGCAAACTTTGGAGGATATTGCTGGATATAAAATTTCACCAGGAGGATGAGCCCCCTGTGAAAAGCTCTCCTCTCTTGGGGAGAGGATATGGGAGAAAGGGAAGATGAAACTTAAATGTGTGTTAATGCTTTATGAGCTGTTCTTAAGGGACACCAGGATAATGTCCCAGGAGAACACAGCCCCTCTCAGAACTCAAGCTCGTCCTGTATGCGTGTTTAGAAGTGCTTTTCTGCATTGCAGAAACAGCTTTATTTTAAATGCAGTAATTTCTCTGTAACCTGTCATGAAGAAAAAAACGTTTGCAACACTGCCTACAGATGAGGCATGTGGTCCTGCCTTGTCATTCCGGTCTGTCTCTAGAAAAGACTGGATCATTGTTCAAAATTAAAGCTGTAAGAGAAGCAGCTGAGTTCTAGGGAGCTTCACGTAGTGTGTTTTCAGTACTGAGTGCCTGCCCAGCTAGTGTCGGAGGTCAGACTTTGGTCTCCATCACGTTGGCGTTTCAGATGTGTGAATACTGCGTGTCACCTAACTTACTCTTATGTGGTCTTACGCACGCACTATATATGAAATAAGCATTAATGCATGCATTAATAATATATATAGCATTGTTTTTTTGTAGCATGTGTTACACATGTGTAATGCTTGCTTATGGAAGCCTTGGATATAAATTCCTGGCCCTCGTGTCAGATGATGATTAAAAAAATGCTTCAGATGCTCTGTGTGCTTTCTTTGGAGCCTCTGTAATTACATTTCATAGCATAGCTGCTGTTTATGCTTATATTTAATAAAGCTGAAGTTTGAGTGTGGTTATGTGGTATAATAAATTTTTTTTTATTATTCTAGAGCTGATAAAATACCCTCAAACTTGTACTCCACGTACGTGCAAGCCTGTTGTGCTATGAAAGAGAAAATGTTACAAGGTAAAAAAAAAATTAAAGTTTACTTATGGATCACTTTGAAGAAAAGTTAACATTTCCATTGATGCCCTCCTAAATTGAAAATTTTCAAAGAGTTACAGCCGATTAAGTCTTTAATCTATATGTAAATATGTATATGTTCTTTATGTTGTATGGAGGTACTAAATAGTTACTCTGGTAATGACTTTCTCTGCGTATCCTGCTTGGGTGGGATTTTTTGCAGTCCCTGCGGAGCTCTGTGCTGTGCTGAGGCTGCGCGTGATGCCTGAGCTAGCTGATTTAAACCTAGCTCAAACACATCTACGTGAATCAGCGTTTGCAGCTTGGATGCTTCTCAGCTCCGGCTGGCCTCGGGTGTGAACCTGCCGCATTGATCCCTTGTGTAATGGCACTTGTGCTGTCTGAACTCACTATCATCCCCTCTTAAGAATGGATTACCATACGTGACTGAGATCTGGGGGACAGGAGGCGCTGGGAATGGAGCCAGCGGTGAAGGGATTGCAGCGCATAGTTTCCACGTGTTTGGGTGGAAAGGCCCCGCTGATTTCAGCTCCCGGCACTGTAGCCATATTACTGGTGCAGTGTGTCAGTGTAATAGATATTTAATGAGCTCTCCTATCTCTTTCAGCAAGTGGATGTTTCAAATGCATCTTAAAATGGGCAACATCCTCACCACAGGCTTATAGGAAATGAGAAGGTCAGGCTAGTGAGAAGAGATCATTCCCAGGGTGGTGGAGACGAGTGTGCTCTGTGTGTAGAGATGAATCTGTAGCTGACTCCTACTCAGGGCACTTTGAGGCTTTCTGGAGATGTTGTAGCTGGAGAGGCGTGACGGAGCAGCGCTGGTGAGCCGCAGATGTGTGGCAGTCTGGCTGCGGAGGTTGTCCTGGCAACCAGCAGGGATGAAGGATCCCTGCCCGCAGGACCAGCGGGATCCCACGGGCAGCCAGAGCTCTGCACGAGTCCTTGAATTACCAGTGACCTCTAGTGGCACAGCCTGAGCCGTGTCCCCTGCATCCTGATCGGCCGATCTGCGTCCCCTGCCGTCCTCTGCATCCTAATCCATCCCATGGGCTCTTGCACAGAGACAGGAGTTGGGGCAGGAGCGAGTGTTGGTCAGCTCTAAGCCTGCCCTGCTCGTCAGTGCTCACTCCTGCACACAAAGGTGACTCAGCAGTCTCCTAATGCCTTGTTGCTTTACAGTGTGCTTATAACAAGTATTAATTTTAACCTTGTTATTTATGTCTCTTGTTCATGGTTGAGTGTACGAGGTGCTGTTCCTGTCTAATGAACCGCACGGGGTGTTTCTGGGGCTGTGCTGTGGCAGCCTGTTGCTGGTGGCACTCTCTTTCTAGTGGTAAAAGGAATTTCCTTTTATTTCTTCTTTTAGACAAACCCCAAAATAGAGTAACACATAGCATCTGGAGATATTGGGCTTGAGGAGAAGCTGATGACGTAGTATTTATGCTGTAATGTCTGTCTCTGTGTTTTGAGACTGGTTCCAGCCTTTTGAGGACAGCAAATGTTTCTGTGAGGGGCAGAGAGCTAAAGCAAGTAGGAAGAAAACTCTGAAAGGAGAACTCTTTTGTCTCTTGTCTTTAAAAACTTAATTTCCTTCTGCAACTGGACATAAACTCATAAATGATTAATCAAATAACACATTTCAAATGTAAAAACAAAGCTGTGTACGTGGCAGATTGACAGTTTGGGGATCTGTTATAGCTTATAGAAAAGTAAATGCTGCTTTTACTGAAAATGTACGTGGAGCTTGCTGCATGCATTTTATGAACTGATGTAATACACAAAGGTAAGGGCCATGGGCTGTATTTCTCTTAATTGTATAGGTGGATCAAAAGTAGAGACGAGCCATTCCAAAGAGACTGTTGAGCAGCTGAAGGCTGAACTGGCTGAACTAAGGATGCTGATTGTGGACCAGGCTAAATACGAAGGTATGCAGGACGGCGAGTTAGCACTACCCGTAATTGGCTGTTACAAAAGCTGCATTAATAAAATGTGGCTAATGCCAGCCAAAGCAACAGCGGTAGCTACTTGCCACCGGTACCTGAAGATGGTAATTATTCAGATCTGTATCATCCTTCCAGCTATGAATATATATATAAATAAAATGTCTGACGTATTTCCCATGCTTCAGTTTGGAACTTCAGGTCTGCGTCTTTGTGACAATCACTTGGTACCACACCGACCTCTGCAAAGATGAGCAGCCCCATTCCGGGGGCTCGCCTGGTGACTTTGGCCCCCTTTTGAAGGCTGTGTCCTTCCTGGTGTGAAAAACCATCCTTGATGTGTGTTGGTAATAGTACTGGGGAAAAATAATGCTGTCTTCTAAAGCGAAGATGGTGATCACTGTGTTCCAGCTAATGTTTTTTGCTCATTAAGGCTTTTTGTAACATATTTTGGGCTCTGATCCATTAGAGTATATATTTCACTTGTTCTTCTTCCTGCTCTGTGGAGTTGTAAATCTTTCATGCCTTCTGTCCTGGTTCTCCTCTTCTCCTGTTACCTCCCCGCAGATGTGCCAGCACAGATTGCAGTGATTTCTGACAGACTCGCAAGTGTCTTGGGTCACAGCAGTGATGAGAACGAAGCTGCTACTTTGAATTCTCCAGTCCAAGTTGACATTTCTGCCCCCAGGCTGGAACCCTGCCATCAGAGTGTGGGTACCATCTGGCTTGGGCTGAGAAACCAGTGGGGTTGAGTAGGTAAAAATGCATCTGGATAGTACGTGTGAAAGGTAGCTTTATCTGTGGAGAAGAGGAAATGCACTTCTCCTTTTGTTTGCCTTGTGCACAGACTATTCATGTGTTTCAACCTCCTGGAAGCTGTTGGGTGTCTGGTGGCGAGATCTAGAGATATATTCTATTGGAGTAGTCCTGTGATCAGCTAGCCTTTCTTCACCAGGCTTGTCTAGGTATTTGTGTGCTGGGGTCATTCCTGGGCTGTAATGGGCTTAACCTTCCATCTCTTCTTAGTGCCAGTGGATCTGTACAACTTGCAGTTAATGTCATTAACCAATTTGTCTCTTTGTTTTAATGTGGGGGGGGGGAAACGTAATATATAGGCAGCACAAAACTAGATCTAGATCTGCAGCCCGACAAGTAGGAATTAGCAGTGTGTGTCTCATTCCAGGTTGTTGATCTTCTGCTGACATCCTTCTGCCAAAACCTAATAGCTGCTTCCTATTTTAACCCTCCTGACAGGTAAGATGCGAGTAAAAGAGTAGGGAAATCAAAACTGGTTAATACACTAGAATCCCAACACTTGTTTAGGGGCGAGGAGGGACTTCTGGTTGTTCGTACCCTCTGTGCCAGGCTGGCAATTGCAGGCTGCTTTATTCTGAGTTTCTGTAATCTAAGAACTAATGCGCTTTGATGTACGTGTGTAAATAAAACATGTTTTTCCCCTTTTGTTACCGAACCCTTCAGAAAAAGGTGGCATTTGGCTCTGCTCTGTGCTCTGTCCCAATGTATAAAAACTTTCCATAAATACTGTGTGCTCAGGCTGGCCTTTTCAGCTCAGTGGTGGGGCATGGGGAATGAAGCAAATCCTTTTTGTCCAGGAATGACAAAATTCCAGCTGCCCCACAGTACTGAACTGGGTGGCCACCACTCTGGAGTGCAGCGTGCTTTGGCGACCAGTGCATCTTTCCCTTTCTTTTACACTGTTTTGCCCTGGAGCAGATGAATCTGTGTTGAAAAACTGTGCTGAAAAGTAGCTGTGATAAACAAGAGCATCCCAGGAAATTGTTTCTAAACCCAGGTCCCCATCTGATCTCCTCAGAGGATGTTTTTTTTTCTGTCAGCTGGGTGGGGAAGTCCCTCCCTTCCTCCCTTCCTCTGTTTTGCAACAGGACATTGTCATATTAATTCCTTTTTGTTCTTGCTTTGGTTTTTTTAGTCCCATTTATTGCTCTGCCTCTGTTTACCTTGTGCTCTCTGTCTGGAAAAAGCTGACTGTGCCCCAGGCAGCTTCCTCCTCTCCTTGTTGTCACCTCAGAACACCTCTTTGACTATATATTATCAAGTGTTTGAGGCAGGGTGCTGGTGGGGTTCGTGTTTTTGTAGGGGTCCTCTTCAGATACTCCAAAAGTGACACTTCCTTTGAGCCTATAAATGGAATGATAATTGTCCTGTATTTCCAGACAAGTATGGCTCAGGTTCAGTGTGTTTAAGCATTTTTAAATACCTCTTCCTGTATTGGGGATAAAAAGAAGCAGTAAAATGTGGTTTTTACCTTCTGCAGGCAGGGACCATGTCTCTCCTTGTTTGTGAAGATGATGTGTGGACACAGGAATCTCTTACCTGCGCTTCTGGGCAGGCTCTGCCAGCTTATTTATCACCAGGTTAGTCTTCCAGCCAAGAATCATATGATTATGGTGTGCTAAAGGCTATCCTGCCTCCATTTCCTGAGCTGTGGGGCATGCACCTGGCTGGACTGCACTGCGGAGGGGCTTCATTAGCTTTCAAGCTTCCAAAAAAAAAAAAATCTCATTTGGTCAAGTGGTATGGGCTTGCTCTCGGGAATGTGAGCTGAATGTTTTCCTACAGAAACACTGCTGTCCAAGGTTAACGCATTCTGAGATACATTTTAACAGAATAAGCAAGTTTATTAACAGAGCCAAGAGAAGGATAACAGAACGCTTAATTCCTAAGCTTCCACATTGCATAATTCAGTTGTACACCGCTTTTAAAAATAAAAGTAAGAACCCCAGATCTGGGGTGCAGAGTGTATGGCTTTCTCTTAAAGAACTGGTGGTTTTATTTCCTTTACCCCGTGATATTGCAAGGGTGAAATTAAAAGGCTGATAGACTAGGTTAGCTGTCACAGAAGCTAAAAAGCCTTGAGAGTCTCAAATTCTGCAGGGCTGAATTTACAGCTAGTTGCTTCAAGTTACCGTGTTACAGAACCACACAAATTTTGCTGCAGGTTAACCAAAGACGGCTGCACAATTTCAAGGAAGGAAGAACATGTTTCATGTAACTGCTGCCTCTCATCTGCTAAATTGATATTGCTGCACTAATTAGTCAATGGGCAGAAGCAATGTGCTGCTACTTGATTAATTCTGAGTTGTTTTTTTTTTTTCCTGAGAAAGTTTGTTCTGTTACAAATGAAATGTCTCCCTCTCCTCAGTTCTTTACTTATGTTTGGCTTGCAGGGTCCTTCCCTGAATGATGCTCACATTTTAGGACTAGCAGCTTTTGTGATTCACTTAAGTGAATCCAGAGCTCTAATTCCTGAAGTGGAAGCCAGTTTTGGGATTTCTCAGCCTGTTCCTGCAAAGGTCCTTTCCGTTTCTGAGTTCTGGAACTGCTTGCTAGCGTGCAGGACAGAAGAGTCGTTTGCCTTCTGCATGAGGTGAGATTGTGCATCCACCATGTCCTCGCTTTTCCAAGCGATGGGCTGAGGTTTGCCACAGGAGGGATGCTGGTAAGTCTCTCCTGTTCCTGCGGAGGATTTCCAGAGCGTATGTAGGTGTTTCTGCTGCGCAGAGGCGCTACACAGAAGAACAGGCTGATGGTGGTCCTGCCTGAAATAGCATCCTGATGATTGTACTGCCTGCTGGAGGGAGGACTGACTGGATGCTGTCAAAGGCTTTAGTTTCGCCTCTGGTTCTGAAATTTGTGCCACTAATGTACTTGGGAGCACACAAACAGAAGTGGTCCCAAAGCAAATAGGTTTGGGACATGTTGGTTAAAAGCATTTTTAACACTCAGTCTTTGTTTTGGCTTTGGACTTTGAGTGGGGAAAAGATATGATTGAACCAACCAGATAATGGAGTTTGTTCTTTTTCTCTATCAGGTTTTGCACTGCAGCAGCATCTTATCTTATGTGCAAGTTTTCATCCTATTCTCATGAAGATTTGTGTGCCTTGCTTCCTCCTAGCCTTGTTAAGAAGGTAAAAGGAAAAAAGCTTTGCTATTACTATCAGAAAGATCAGTCTCAGTTCCGTTTCCCACTGCAGCCTCTTGCGTGGCTGTAGCTTGTACGAAGAAAACTATGGAAAAGCTCATCTTTGTACCCTCCCATCTTACTGTCTTGGGTATTTGCTTGCTTGGCAGCTTCACGCAACTGGAGGTTGCACTGGGCCTTTTTTTTGTGCTGGAAATGTGCAGGGGTTTTATACCTTTATTTTAGCTGCAGTACGTCATGCCACGGCTGTGCTTGGAAGCTCGGGGAATCCTCTGCGAAGAGGCTAAAACGGACCTAATCTGGAGTTCCCTCTCGTGCCCCTCTCTGAACCACAAAAGAGCCAGCCTCTGTTTATGGAAGCAAGCACGCTTTCAGGAGCTCTTGAAGGAAAAAGCATTCCAGGTATAAATCTTTTCCATGACTGAAGTTCACACTTTAATTCTCATTTTTCATATCTGCTCTTTGCAATTTCCTTATTGGCGATAAAACGCTTCTTGTAAGAACTTAATGCCTGAAAAGCTGGTCTGACAGCTGAAGATGTCGCGTGCGCTAGGTTACATGCTCAACGTTATTTGTGGATTTTGATGGTAAGGATAAGGCAGAAATAGAAAACTAGAGGTGAAGCTTTTGTGTCCTGCTTATTGCAAAAGCAGAAAGCTTGGCAAGGTGTACCGTAGCAGTAAGAAAATGGTCAGAACTGTAGAGAAAAAGGCCTGTCGATAACCTTAGCTTCCTACTGTGTACTGGCTGTGAAGTGATGGCGAGTCAAACAACTGAAAATACTTGCTTGCTTTTTTTTGGTGCTTTGTCTAAATGTCAATGTTCTCCTCAGCCACCTGTGTGCCTTGGATTGTTTGGCTCTGCCTTGCTTCGAAGCAGGTTAACATCTCGGCTATTCTCTTTATACCATCCTTGCAATGTGTATCTGATTTGACAGGATTTCTTTTTTTAACCTAGTTCATATAAAACCAGTTTGTCTTTGTGCAGGGGAGTTTGTCACGTTACTAGAATGACTCCCTGTGCTTGGCTAGCTTGATGTACAAAGCTAAAATACCTCTGCATTATGACCTTTCTTTGATGCGTGTACCAGTCTGTCTGACTACGGTGCTCTGTTCGTTTGAGCGTTTATTTCTAATAACATAGGTTCATTCTGCATCTAGGCTTTAAGATGATGAGCATGTTTGGAAATGTCAAAGGGGTGGGGGTGTGTGCGTGGGTGTGTGAGAGATGCTTTATAGGCTCGCTTTCATTAAATTTTTGAATGCCAGTGGGGTTTTAGTTTAGATTTCTTGCAAGGGAAACAGTACAGGAACCTCCTTGGGTTGATGTCTCCTGTTTCATATCTCTTAATCTGCACGGGACTGTGTCTGGGTGCGGGTGAAGGTGGGTTTTATGTTGGCAAGAAGGTGGCTGTTCTGCACAAGTGTCCTGCCTTGCTGGTCTGCCCTCTCACCTAAACCGTTGCTTTTCCCCAGTTGTCCTTCAGGGAGTGGCTGCTGTTGGAGCTGGAAGTGTACCCTGAGAAGGATATTCTCTCTGCTTCGGAAAGGTAAATGCAGAGGGGCCCTGTTGGAAAGGGAACAGTTCAAGAGTCTTTCCCACCCAGATTAGGAAAAAGCAGTGAAGGTCAGGAAGCAAGTACACAAGCTGCTGCGGGACACAAATGCCTGCTGACTACTACGGTTTGTCCAGAGTTCGAGCAATGCTAGAACAAGGCATGTGCTTTAACTTGAAGTTCGCCAAGAAAACCGCTGGCCGGCATGTGCAGTCCTTCCAAATAACTTTTCACAAAACCTCCCCATTTCCGCAAGCGAGGGATGGCTGACATCAGGACATGTTGTGTCTGGTGGATGACTTCTTACATCTGTGCTTATATGGGTGCTTCCATCTGTCGTTCCACTTGGTGCGTGGCCTTCCTTTTACATCAAGGGAAGGGTGCCATTAAAATGCCGTGATATATTTCCTATCTTCCCCTTTTCAATACTGCAGACAGGATTTCCATTATTGGGCCATCTATCAGTGGTATCTTCCTGCACCTTCTGCTTCTGGTGGCTGCGACGGAGACCTGGAGAAGGCATGTGGCATTATTATCAATACCATTCTGGATTCCTCACAAAGGTATTCTGCATCCTGACTTGCATTTCTGCAAAAGCAATGGTTCTGCTAACGACCTTGCGACCTAGGAGCTGTGAGCTTGTGCCTTATGTGGGGCTGTGTTTTCCTGAGTGGAAGTGATTCCCTTCTCACTGGTCTGGCTGGCAGTGAAGGCTGGGAGGTGACTCTGCATGACTCACCAGTCTGTGCATAAGAATCTTGCTTTAGGTGGCAGAGGTCTGGGGTTGCAATTGCAGATAGTCCCTAGTCTGTCTGTCTTTTTTAAGTTGAATTTTTATTCAGATCTGTTCGGCCAGACAAGCATTAATGCCCTGAGGAAGTGGCTGAAACTAGAAAATAAGGAGGGAGGGTTAGAGGAGAGTTGCTGTCTCACCTACAGCTTATTTAAGGAACTTTAATGTTAGAGCTTTATGTTCATCTGAAGCCTTTTGACTTTAATTGAATTGTGTTATCCTCCTGGGCTGAGAGGGCTAGTTACCCGGTGCGTCTCTTAATTTCAGGTTGGACCTGAGTAGCTGTGACCAACCAAAGAAGGCAGTCAATCCCGATATTCTCTGCAAGCTGCAGGTGATTTCAGGCTTCGATGTGTATGTTCAGTCCTTGAATTTGACCAGTCAAAGTATGTTCTAATACCTCGGTGTGTGTAAGGCCAACGTTTGGTTCTCAGATGTGACCACTGGTATGGAAATGGAGAGCTTTTTCTTATTGATCTCTTTGTATTACTTCAGAGAAACATAGAGGACTTGAATGCAAACTGGTGTGTAGCCCTGACAAACACTGGGGTTGTTTCCCCCCCTCCCCGCTCCCTGTTTAGGAGATGGTACTGGAGCTGGGGTGTAGGCGAAAGTTGCGTTCTGGCTGCTTGGATGCCCAGAGACACTTCCTGTTTGAGATTCTCCAGGAAAGGTTGAAAGACAGAAAACACGGCTCTGCTTTGGGTGAGCAGTTATGGAGGCAGCAGGAGCTGCTGCTGCACAGAAGGTAAATGCAGATCTGAACGGCTGGGAATACCTCGAACAAAACTGCTGTTCAAAGCAATTACAGTGTGTACCTGTGCAGGCGGGTAGCCTCCCCTGTGATTCCACAGCTGGTGAAAATGGCGCTATACATCATGGTTACGATTGTGCAAGGGAGATTTATTCCCTGGCACCCACACGACTTAGCTGTGTGTCAGTGTGCCATCTTGGGCTACCAGTTGCCCCTCCCAGTAGACTGGATTTCAAAGACTGCACATCTTCATGGACTCTGACAGCCAGCAGCACTCTTAATGCCACCGCTTGTGTTAACCATTGTTAAATTACTCTATTTGCTGCTGTAATCTAGGTGTGCATTTCCATTTGTGAGCCACTGACAGTACCTTTGAAAGTGGTGTGTACGTCTCATGAAGTGCAGGCTCTTTTCTGGGCAGCCGGAAAAATTCCTTGTGAGAGATCTCAAACACGTTGACAGAAGCTGGATGTTTGACGTACTCTCAAACTCCCCTGAATATCACAGGCGCGTGCCCTGAGAGCATGGGGTCTGATTCTCTTCTTGGTGGTAACCTTAATTTTGTTTTTATTCTTCCCTGCCCAAGGATTCTGGTAGGGCTCCCTGCATCCGCTCTGATCCTTACTTGTCAAAAAGGAAAGAAAACGACGTTGGACTGTGAAGACTTTTTTCATTTTGTAAACTCGGAGCTGGTACGTGTCGTTAGCCAAACGATAATTCCTTGCTGGTAAATGCTCTAGATAAAGACCTTAAACTTGGGTTTGGGACATGAGTTAAAATGCAGCCGAGACTTTCCCGCCCCTAGCTCTGCAGAGGTCCCCTCGGCACTGTCTGCTGTAGGATGACTTTTGGCTTCATTCATTTGGAATTGCGGTGGCATTTTACGCTATTGAGAGAGAATCCTTGGGAAATAGCGTAGGCAGATCTGGGGTGGAGCCAGCCAGCGTAGCAGTGGTTGGAGCTGGCTGTGCGCAGTCCAGGGGAAAAATCACCAGCGGGTGATCACAGAGAGGCCTGGCAGTGGCTTGGCCAGTTCTCCAGCAGTAGGAGCGGTCTTCCTGCTCGCGGCGTTCGTGACAACGTATGCCTCTGGTGCGCGTGCACGTGCAGCAGCCTTGGGAATGCGCTCTCTTGCGTGGGTACGTCGTCCCTCTGTGCCACCTGCTCTTCATTTGTTGACAGTGGGTTAGAGAGAAACCCACAGTGTTCCCATGGAGGCCTAGAAGTAAGGGACTGAGCACGAGCTCTTCTCCAATTTCTCTGTCATGCCAAGGCGTTAAATTAATTTGCTGTGTGTAGAGCAAGGTCCTGCTCCTCCTGTGTTATCTGCAGTAGAAAAACGTTCAGAAACGTCCCTGCAGCTTCCTGGGGGCAGATCAGTTGACTTGCAGGTCCCTCAGAGCACTGTTTTGTGCTCCGAGGATAGCTATCGCTTTGTATCGAAACGAAGTTTCTGCCTTCTGAACGGAAGCTCAGAGTCTCGCAGGGTGACTTTGTGTATGTGAGTCCTGTTGTGCCAGACACCCAAAAGGTTTAAAGAAAATCATAATTCAAAAGGGAAGGAATGAACTTTTTTTTTCCTCTTTATCTTCCCACAGAAGAATGTCTGTTCCAGAGGGTACGCACTCTCCTATGACATCACCGCTCACTTCTTCAGGGTAACTGCTATCTGGACTAGACTTTTCCTTACCAGGATACCTGACTATATGTTAATCTTAGCAATGAGATGTGCTATTTGTACCCTTGTTTTGAGAATTGTTGGTGTAAATTCCAAAAAGGAGAGGGGTAATCCAGGAAAGTGGAGAGAAGTAGCAGGAGGAAGTAGTGGTAGATGCTAATTTTAATACAATACAGCAAAGCTGCTGGGGGAAGGAGAAGCTGTTGGGCACATGTTTCTTTTACTGGGCCGTGCTGACCCCTACAGTTATCTTTGAGTTTACACATGGTTTGGTGAGGTACTTCAAAGCGGCAAAGACATATGTGTGCAGTCATCTTGTAATTTATCCTCTTCCAGGGCCTGCTTAACGCCAGCTTGGACTGTGAGGAGTCAGCAGGAGGGGTCAATGATGTTCTAACAGCATGTCAAACCAAATGTCCCACTGTGCTTTTCTCTGCAGCGGTAACTGTTCATATTTCATCTTAGAGTGCTAGATGAGAATTCAGTATTGGTTTAGAGGGTTTGTTTTGAACTTCCTTTAACGTAAACTGTGAAGTGTGGGGATAGTAATTCTTAATGCCTTTGGAAAATTGCAGGGTGTTTCAGTCCCCTTGGTATCGCTGATCCCAGCCCTGGGCATGCAGCCTTGTTTCTGGAGTGTCACGATAGATGTGGAACAGAGGCCGTGTAAGAGTGAGAAGCTGGGAGACTTGTCTCTGTTTCAGATGCACTATAGAGGGGCTGGTTGTTACATGCCAAGCAACCAAAAAGTCCATAAAGCACAGGGTTTTTTTCTCTCTCCTATGCGTAACTCTTTGTGCACAGTTTTACATGGGGATACGTGGTTTTGTTGCCTGTGATAAGGATGTACATCACCTTTGCGGAACAGTTCCTTTGTTATGACTGGTCCTGCTAGATAAGTTTCAGGGCACTGTGGTATGAACATGGTCACAAAAGACCCTCTTTGCATTTCCAGGATGTGAAACTTAGAATCATAAAATCATTTAGGTGGGAAAAGACCGTTAAGATCATCAAGTCCAACCGTTAACCCAGCCCTGCCAAGCCCGCCACTAAACCATGTCCCCAAGCACATCTACATGCCTTTTAAATACCCCCAGGGATGGTGACTCCACCACTTCCCTGAGCAGCCTGTTCCAGTGCTTGACAACCCTTTTGGGGAAGAAATTTTTTCTAGTATTGAATCTAAACCTCTCCTGGCACAACCTGAGGCTGTTTCTTCTTGTCTTATCGCTTGTTGCTTGGGAGAAGAGACCAACCCCCACCTCACCACAACCTCCTTTCAGGCAGTTGCAGAGAGCGATAAGGTCTCCCCTCAGCCTCCTCTTCTCCAGGCTAAACCCCCCCAGCTCCCTCAGCCGCTCCCCATCACACTTGTGTTCCAGACCCTTCCCCAGCTTCGTTGCTCTTCTATAGAATCAAATTCTTGTTTTTATTATGTATGTATGTACAACTTGGACTTTTTCATTAAGGAGGGGGAACCCCTTTCTCCGAGCACCTGGCTGACATAGTGTGCATACCTGGCTGCAAACAACTACTAAGTACACCACCACTAACGCTGCTGATTTCCATCCTTCTTCCTAGCTTTGGTGGCCGAGGCTGGAGCCAGTACTTTGCTCTCAATGGAAGAGACTCTTTGGGATTCCACTTGCAGAAGAACTGGAAAGGCTGAGGGAATGGCAGTCCTCAGCTACCAGGTATGCATGAGGAACCGAGCGTGGATCTGCAGGCAGGAGAGCCTGCTCTCTGAGGGATCAGCGTCCAGGGTGCCTGCTCTCTGAAGCAGTATGAAATGTTAATGTGGACTGAGGCTTGTAGGACAGCTATAAACAGATTCCTTTGTAGAGTTTAAACTCAAAATGGGTCACTATAATTATTTAGTCTAGCCTTCTGTGTAATACGGGTCAGAGTGTTTCACCATAAGGAAAAAAGAATCTTTTTAGAGGAGACTGTCCTTCTTAGACAAACACTAGAAATAGCCTTTAGCACAGTGTTGAGTCATTAGCTTAAGCTGCCGCACCCTTTGCTGCCTGGATTTGGAGAATCTCTGATCTCCCGAAGCTCCTGACTGCTGCTCTGCTGTACACTTCCTTCTTTACCTGTTGCTACACTCCATCCAGCGTCCTGCAGCTTTTCCCCAAAAGCTGGGAATTTAGTCTAAGAATCTCCTTGCAGGTTATTGAACGCAATCATCACATTAGCCATAGTAGTGTATAAAGTTCACTACCTGTCCAACCTCTGGTAAAAGAGAGTTGGGAATGCTGCTGTCTGTTTGTAGACTTTTCTTTTTTAAGCTGTCCGCATGTAGCATCCAACTGCGCGGAGGGGGGAGAAGGGGAGAATTTCTTTTTGTCCCAGTCACAAAGCCCCTAATCTCCTCCTCATTCACAGCTGTGATTTTTTTCCTTTTATCTTTTTTCCTCCAAAACCATGACATACTGGTTTTGTTTCCTAGCTTCCTTTTTTCAGGAGTGGTTTTCCCTGTCTCTGGCCCTCCTTGGATTTCAGCTGCCTTCCTCCATTGCACTGTTCAACAGCAGTCACCACGCGGACGAAGGAGAAATGCACTGAAGAGGCTGGAGACTGACACAGAGCAGGCAAGATGACGCATTTTAAATGTCTGCTGTTCCCTATACTTGAAAACTAGAAGTAGAATGTCTTTAACTGAGCAACGGTTGTCCTGAGATACAGCTGCATCCCTGGTAAACCCTGTTGTGAAATCTTGCTGGTGGCTAACTGGTAAAACATAGCTGTAAATTACCAGTTGCTAATTATTTATCCTAGAGGCAAAGTTGTTCCAAGCTTAAAACTTTTAACTCCGATACTCGTTCCTCTGTGAAGTGAGGGAGGACTATTAAACAGCTGCTTTGAAAACTGGAGCTGCAGAGAGTGCTGCAGAGATGGAGAGCTCAATCCATGGCATACGAGCATCACCTCTCCTTCTGACAAAGGAGCAGTCCTTGTGGATTTTAGCTCAGGCAACTTGGCTGGGAGGTTAAGGAGGTGCAGAAAGTTTGAGAGACAGGAGTGCAGGTGTGTTAAGGGCTCTGGGAAGACGTGCTGGGAATCTCAGGAACAGACCTCCTGAGGGTTTTCCCAAGTCTGTTCCAGGAAATGCATCCTCTGTTTTGCCATGCTTCGTGCCCTCCGTCATGCACAGGAGTTCTCCGAAGTGCTCTGCTGAGGAGGAAGCCAGGCTGCTGCCTGGCAGTTCTGTTGATCTTCCAGGGGTTAGCCGGGACCAGAGCTCCATACGGGGAGTGTCCCTGTGCTGAGACATTCACAGGTAAATAGTGCTTAAGCAGAACCTGTGCCTTACTATTTACTCTTAAGTTTTATTGCTCCTGGCAGCAGTTACAGTAGCTGCTCCTCTTGCTCCGGAATTGACTCCGTCACTGTTTATACTGGTCTAGAGCCAAAAGCTGCTAGTCAGAAACTGGTGTCACTGAGCTGATATGAGCATTTAGTACACGTGGAATAACAGTGGCTTTCACATCAAAAATCTGCCTGGAGGTAGGAGGAGGATGCCAGGAAGGGATGCGGTAGGGATCCAGAAAAGCGATAACAGCGTATGTCAGGGCAGGGTTACGAGGCGCTTGTGAGGTGGGAGGCTGCACGGCATCTGCTGCTGGCATGCCAGCTGCGGACCAGCATTAGCTCTCCTCCGGGTTTACATCTGTGGTAGCTCGCTCGGTTCTCCCTGTATTTGGGAGAAGTTGTCACCTGTTGTGTGACTTGCTGACTGCAGCAAGCTTCGCTATGAGAACTGTGAATTTAGCGTGGAGTTTACCCTCAGAAGCAATGAACAACATCAGGCTGCAGTCTGTCATCCTCAAGCACACTGCCTTCACCTGGAAAGGAACAGCAGCACTTGTAGTTCATCCAGGTCCGTCCTGGGAATGTACTCGGTGAAATGTTACTTCCTGACTGGAAAGCGCGAGTTCTGAGTCACCAATACAACTAACAGGCAGTCTCTTTCCCTTGCAGCTTCTTGTTTCTCTGCTGTTCTTCTCGCTCATGGATCTCATCTCGGCAAAAATAGCCCCAAAGGTAAATTCAGCCCTGAGGGAATTCTCATGACACTGAATGTGTCTGATCCGCTTGGTTTGCTGCCTGGAAATGCTTTGTACGGGTACTGTGAAGGCTGGTAGCTTGTTCTGCTGGAAGGAAGGGATCAGCAACATCCCAGACAGCCTGCTGAAAGCCCTTCTGTTCCTATCAGATTAAACATGTGTTTTCCTCTAACTGATGTTATCTCTCCTTTCACTGCGGTAGCTTTTATTTCTATTCATGAACAACTTACTATTTCCAGTTCCCCATTCAGACTTTACACCGCCCAGGTACCGCAGGAACCTCATCTCTCTCTCCCTCAGCTTGTGTGTAGCATTTCACATTTGTTAGATGACCTTTTTCCTCAGGCTGGAAACGTACATGGTACTTCACAGGAGAAGGGGTCCCCAGCAAGGAGGAACATTGGTTTCCAAATGATTTAATGCTATTAAATGAAGGAGCAAAGATGACAGGTTTCTTCCAGCAGCTGTCTGCCCTAAGCATCCTCCTGCCTAGGAATGCTTGTTCCTGTCCCTTTGCTGTCTTCTCAGCTTTGAAGTGCAGCTGTTTGTGTAGTCACCTAACAGAGCGGGTCGGGGAGCAGATTCAAGTTAAAAACAATCATTTGGTCTTATAGTCTGCCTCTGGGAGAGTCTGGAGGAAGAGTCATTGAGGAAAGAAATATCTTAAGCGAACAGATCTGGGAGGTTATTCCAAGTAAAATGAGTAATGCAAAAAAAAAAACCCACTCCCAAGAACGTGCTGTCACTAGAGGGGAAAATCCTGCTCTGGGGAGCAGGGTGGGTTGGTGCAGGGCATGTGGTTGCTCTCTGCCAAGCACTGCCTGGAAGGGTGCTGCTGATGAGCTGGTTGCTCATTGATACCGCTTCCCCCCCTCACAAATCACCCTCAGCTGAGCCGTGTCATGGCCTGGTTTGGTGATGAAGGGGCTGCATTACTCCAGTGCCTGATTGCCCAGG
Organism: Morus bassanus; assembly: GCA_031468815.1. NCBI lineage: Eukaryota > Metazoa > Chordata > Aves > Suliformes > Sulidae > Morus > Morus bassanus. The sequence continues at coordinate 45,002,645 of CM062573.1, read as the reverse complement.
GGGGATCCAGGCTGCCAGGCGAGGGGAAAGACTTGGGCTAAATCCCTAAAAGTGTCCTTTAATAGAGCACTTCATGTACACAAACTCTTATGAGGGGCTCCTTTCTGCTTTGATGCAACTAAAGCCTAAGACAAACCAGACCTGTCCTCTCTGACACCCAGGAAGGAGTGGATTTTCAGACGTCGCTGGAGTGGTCCCTGGAGATCTTGCAGTGCCTGGAGGAGAGGGGCACATCCTGGCCACTTCTCTTCCATCGGGCAGAGGAAGGTGAGCGAGTCCTGCCTCCGAGGGGTGGGAAGGCGAGGTGCGGTGCCGGACGGGCATGCCCCAGCCCTTTGATCAATGCATGTACCTGTAAGAAGGAACAGATGGGCCTTTGGAAGCAGCAGGAAAAACACTTGCTTGAGTAAAAGCTTCAGAATATCCTGCTTCTACCCTGCAGTATGGTGACCCAGCTGATGATCAGGAACGACTGAAACTCACTCTTGTTCCCTCTGGTAGAGAAAGCCTCAGAGGGGACAGCTTGCTTCTCCCAGGGGTCCCCACACCTATGCACTAGTGTTTATTGTGGGCTGGAAGGAAACTGTGCAGCCCCTGTGCTGCTATAGAAGTGTGCAGGGTGGCGTGAGGACCGCTAAAGACGCTTAGTGCTTCTCTCTGGCTATTGCAGACCCTAGAAAATACCATGTCCTGCGCAGCGCGGCCTCGGATTGTCACATCCGGCTCCTGCCTGTTGCGTTCTACTGGTAATGTCCTGCTGGGCTCAAAGGGAGGTGTTTGGGAGGGGTGATGTGGCTGACGGCTTGCATGTACCGCAGCTGGTGCAGAGGTACCTGTACTGCTGGCCTGGAGGTGAGCTGAGCCCTTACCTTGGAGAGAACACTTGATCACAGCAGGATTGCTATTTAAGGATTGCTATTTTATCTTTTGCTGGAGGTTTCCCTTCAGCTTTGTGCTCCAAACAGGAGTGTCCCTGGCTGCCTTCCTGCTCCTGGCAGTGGGGTGGCCCTGCACGCAATGGGACTTGTAAAAAGGAGCACCAGCTGCATTTGCCTTGTGCCTTTCTGTGTTTGAGTCTCCCACGGAACCGGTGCTAACCAGACACGGTGTGTGACCTCCTCTAGCCTCACCCCTTGCTTTCACCGAGAGCTGCTCACTCGAGAGCAGAGCTTCCTCTACGTGGCGCTCGATTTGTACATCCAGCTGCTGCGGCTCTTTGTGGAAGGGAAAGACCTGCCACAGCCTGATCGAGCAGGGCAAAGCCCAGACTCCACTGAGCATGTGAGTGAAGCTCGGTCTCTCTTTTTTTTTCCTCTTGTGACTGTGAATCCTTATCCCTTCCCCCTGCCACTTGCAGCATCCCTCTTGTTCCCACCTTCCCGTACAAAGCAGAGGCAGCTTGCGCGGCTGCCTTTGCAGGCACTCAGCTTCCTCGCACCTTGGGGCTGAGACAAGCTGCAGGTACTGCTGTCCCGCTGCTGCCTGAAACCTCAGCTGCCTTGCTGCCATCTTCCTTGTACGGGACCTCAGGGTGACTGCAGGCACTGATCGAGCGATCCGCTTAACCTGTGAACAGCCCCTAGGTGTGGTGTGGTGGTGCCCGTTTCATTTCTGGAGGCAGGGACTGAGCTCAAAGTGACATTGCGCTTGGCCGTGTCTCCTCTATGTTCTCCAGGGGGATCCCTTGGAGGTGATCTCCACGGCCCGGCGGTTCCTGCTCAGTGCGATCCCGCGATGCCCTGCCCAGAGCTTTGGAAACATACAACTGGTGTGTCTAGTGGGGTGGTTTTTTTCCCTCTCTTTCCAGTGTGTGCGAGCTGTGAGTGCTGCTGCTGCTCAGTGCCAGCGTGTGTAGCCTTTCTTGCCGCACCAATCCTGTACTGGTGCTGCCTGCTTCCCTCCTGAGACGCACTGCACTTCCCTAACATGTGTGGGAGTGGTGGAGGACACCTGCTGCTCAGCCACTGCTACAGCCGCATCCTCCCTCTCCTGGCTGCGTCCCTCTCAGCAGCAGGAAACGCTGCCCTCCGCTTTTACTCCCACTGCTTGCTTAATGCCTGGTCTTGGGCGAAATATCACGCACAACTACATGGCAGGTGTTGAAGTTTCCCACAAGCACGGTGTTGTTGGCCCAGAGACCGTGTTATTTCTGTGTCAGCTGGCAACAGCTTACCTCTCCTCTACCTCTAATTTGCTGAGAAGTGGCAAAATGATCTAGTGGGGCTGTGACTCGTTTTGAGGAGGCACAAGCAGGTCTAATGCTGGCTGCTTGCCCTCTCCCCAGCTACTGGACACGTGTGAAGAGCTTGACCCCGAGCTGGGAGCTGCCCTCCTGCAGTTCTCAAGGCCTGCCATGGCCATGGAGCTGGATGACGAGCTAGCCTTGTTCTGAGCGGCGGCAGGCTTGAGCAGAACACCCTGACTGTGGCTGAAGGGACAGACAAGGTGCTACCTTTCTCACCAGTGCTCTTTCTTTCAAATTACTTTGTAAATAATTTATTACAAGCATAACCATGAAGCTCTTGTTACAATAAAAAGTGGGTTACAAATTTCAGTTTAGACTTGCTTTGGGAATCATTTTTTTTTTTTGTTTTCCAAACAAAATGTCTGCTTGAAGTTGCTTCACTGTCCTATGTACCCTTCCAGCTGCCTAAGGGCACTTCCGTACAGGCAGCAGCTTGTGCAGGCAGGGATTGGTTGCGGCCAACTCTCTTTCTACAACTGTGTGTGTGGGGAGAAGGGGACCACGAAGGGGTGCTGCTGAACATCCGTTCCCCTGGCATTAGACAGACTCTTAGTACAACACTGCTGAATCAGATGTGAGCATGGAGAATCACAGCATGATAACAAGCTTTTTTCTGAGCAAGCTGAAGCTAATTCCACTGAGTTCTTTGGGAGACTAAAACGTAGATTAAAAATCTCCACTCTGCCGTGTAGTTTCTACAGGGCTGGCCTGGGAAAGCATCCCTGTCCCTCTCAGGTGGGCTCCTGCTGTGCAGTCACTTCTGGCTTTACCGCCTGGCTTTCTGAAGTCCCTGAAGTATTTAGGAGGAGAACGGGCTCTGGCTCCAGTTGCTTGGCTTTGTCCTGAGTCTGGGTCAGAGGGTGCACCATGGACATGTGGACATTAAGGTTGTGGGCCTTCTCGAAGCGCTTCCCGCACTGGTCGCAGGCAAACTCCAGCTCCGTCTCAGCTTTGTGTTTGGTCATGTGGTACTTGAGCGACGCTCGCTGCCTGCACTGGAAACCACAGATTTCGCACCTGCAAGGCAAAGCAGGGGCTTAGCACCGAGCCTGAAGCCACAGCCATGGCCTTTGCTCTCTGTCAGGCAGAATAAGCCCCCCAGAAGACAACTGCAGCCTCAGGGCCACTCGCTCATAGCAGCATCTCCTACAACTCCCCAGGTCACGCAACGTGATTCTCCTCCTCAGGCCTGCAGCTTGTTGCTGAGCATTCACCTGCTGACAGCTGAAGGGCAAGAGGAACAGAAGGAGGTATAAGACTTGCTCAGCAAGGGGAAGCTCTGGAGCTGGAGCACACATTGTGGATGAACAGCGGTTCAGTGATTAAAAGTGATTGACTGAGCCAGGACAGGGACAGCTACAAGCAGGGTTTGTGCCACAGCATTACTCTGCGCTAAGGCGAGCGGCTGCGGGAGCTCGGCAGAACTTCACTACCCCTTGTCTTAGCTACGGACGGAGGGTTGGTGTGCACTTACTGGAGGGGCTTTGCTCCCGAGTGCCGCATCTGGTGGACCGAGAGGTGTTTGCGTTGCTTAAAGGTCTGCCCGCATTCATCACAGATATAATTACGTACCTCTGCAATGGAAAAAGGGAGAGGCATCAATTCTGCTGCTTTCTTAGTATGTGAAACGCATACACGCTTACTGGTGGAGCCTGCCTTCCTCCCGCTGCCTCGCGTCCCCCACCCGCTGGCCTCTTACAGCTTCACAGGCAAGGCAGCCCATTCTACAGCCCGCACGGAGTTTTGCACAAGCCTTGTGCAATGAATCGTTGGGCATTTGTAACAGCTGCTGCCTGGTGTGAGCAGATCCTGCTGGGACACACCTGTATGAATGAGTTTCACGTGACGCTGTAGGTACCGGTCAATCATGAACACCTTGTTGCAGCCAGGATGAGGACAGGGCCTCTCCCGAACCTCTTCATGATGCTCTTTGATGTGTTTCTGTAAAGGAAGGACAGAGCTTCTAAATGTTGGCCTGCATTGTCCGCACTGAAAAACCTGGATCCCCCAATAAACAAGACCCCCATCCCGGCAGTCTCGCCCATCAGCGCTGCCTTGCTGTGAAAAAACAGAGACTTGCATCCAAATCTAGGCCTGGCAGGGTGGGGCTTTAACAGGGCACAGCGGAGCTCATTCCAAGGGCTGCTGCCAAGCCAGCAGCAGACTTCCAGAACAGGAGGAGCACGCAGAGCCAGAGCAGTTCCCATTGCTTTTGGGAGCACAGAAATAGGCCTCTGACTGCTTTGGTTAGTCGCTTGCCACCTCCTGCGGAGCTAGGCAGTGACTTAAATCTGTCGCAGATCCTCTCCTATGGGAACTGCTCTGTAACACTCAAAGCTACAGGTCTGACACAGGAGCAAACCCTGAACTCACCTTCATGCCATCCGCCCCTCTGTAGACAGCCGTGCATCCCTGGTAAGGACACTTGTAAATGGTAGGCAGCTCCTCCCTGCAAAGCAGAGGCCTGCCGTCAGCCAGCGTGCCGAGCGCGGGGCTGCTGCCCGGCCCCCACCTGCTCCCTGGTACCTTTCACATTTGATTTTTTTTTTCCAGCCTGGCTTAGGCCCCGGCTTCTTCCTTATTTTGGGCTCTTCCGCCTTCTTTCCTTCTTTGCCGTCACTTTTCTTGCTAGAAACCCTCCAAGAAAGAACAAGGAAAGAGGACAACGGTTTAATACTTGGTTTTAGTCCTCCCGCCTAACCGTCCCCGAGCGTTACACCTGGACCGATGGCTTAGCTTGACCTGGCAAAGCAGGAGCGTGCACTGCGGTAATTAGTGCCGGGCCTGAGGGCGAGGGACGGGGAGCTCAGGGAACAGAGGTGCTGGGGCAGCGCTGTGACCTCCAGGCAGGGACGTGGAGAGAGCTGAGGCCGTAAAGGAAAGTGTCGGCCCAGCTGAGCCTGGCCTGGCACCAGCGGAGTGGAGGTGGGCGCCAGCCCTCCTGCGCAGCCACAGAGCGCTCTGCTAACCGCCCTGTGAGCCCCTTACTTCTTTTCAGGGTAAGGCTCGAAGGAGTCATCTGAAGATTGCACGTTTCTCTTCTCGTTTTCATCGTCGCTCAAGAAGTCCCTGAGAGAGAGAAGATGCCCTTTACCGACACAGCACCGGGCTGGCACTTTAGCACCAGCGTCTGCAGCAGCAGCAATACGTGTTCTTCGTTCCCAGCGCATCCATCTCCCCCACGGCACGGCACGGCAGCCGAGGCTCCACGTGTTCTCCTCCCCCGTAATCTCCCCAAGCAAATACAGCGCCGGTGAACAGAGCAAATAGCAAAATCAGGTCCTTTTAGGACTAGATCTCTGTAAGAATAACCAAACCACTGTCAGGAGAACAAAAAAAACCAGCTGTTACTGAAAAGATCTATTCCTTGTTGAGGGATGCTGCCACCGCTTTCTATACTGGGAAAAGTAATTTTGTAGAGCAAGAATGTAATGTAGTTGTCTGGCGCAGGTTAATTAAGCTGCAGGTCATTCTGTATTTCCTGGCGCGTAGCAGCCACAGAGGTTTGGGTTTTTCTTTTTCCTCCTTTTAAGTCCTAAGCCATACAAGAAGCAATTAATTCTGAAGCCAGGAAACGGGCAACAAATTGTTTGTGGCGCTTCTAATGCAACAGCTGACAGATGTAGCTGACACACTGAGATAAGTCTGCACTCGGCCACTGGGTCCTTTAGACTCCGACTGACTGGAGTCAGTTATCAGTTATTTATGAGTCTCGCTTTAAATACCTACATTTGAAGGATTTAGCCAAATCTTTGACCATAAAGACTGCTACGCTGCCAGCGTCCCCCTCCCACTTCCCACTTAATCGCTCTCCCCGTGAGCAAACGGGGCGATTTCTCCGAGCGCCACCCCTTGCCTGCGATCCCGCACCGCCCGTTCTTCTGAAGCCCCAGCCCGGAGCCGCCGGGAAGGGGGAATCGCTTCCAGGCGAGGCCGAAGCAGCCTGCTTCGGCGAGGGGCTGGAGCGGTGCCGCTGCCAGCACCCGGGACCGAGCAAGCCCCCACCGCCCCCTGCGCCGTTCCTTCCCCACAGCGGAGGGTCCTTGAACGGAACAGGCCCAGGTTTGCCGGGAGCAGCCGACAGAGAGCACACGCGCGTGCAAACACACACGTGCCGCCGTGCAAATCCCCCCCAGCCCTGCAGCAGAGGCAGCGAGGAGGGGAGTTCAGCGCGTCAGCGGCGCGAGCTTCGTCACAGCCGCTGCAGAGCCACCGCTCCGTGCCTCCGACGCCGGTTCCAAGGGGCCACGAGGGCCGGGTCACTCGTGGAGAAAGAGCTCTCCGAGGCGGGTCATTTCATACTCGCAAAGAAGACATTTAGGCTATTTTAAACCCACTCTTCTCTCACCCCTCAGAAAGGTCACTGAACTCGTCTTTTACCCGCTCATCCGACGTTGCAGACACAACCTGCTTCCCACTCAACTGTCCTAGGGAATGAAGGAGAACACGGTGTGTTACAAGGAAAAGCAGCAAAAACAAGCCAGCGGAGACAGCTGCTGAGAAGGAGCCAACCGCTCCGGGTTCGCTCGTGGTGGATCGTACCGCGTGAAAATACACGCTCCGCGAGAAGTTAATGATTATTTAAACCAAACTCTGTGTCTCGTGTGCTTGGAGACCGCTCTCCCTGCGCCCCAGGGATGGGAGAGCCTTTACCCCGCAGTTCCCACGAGCATCTTTTGGTTCCCCCCGTGACGCCCGCTCTGTAACTGAAAGACTCGTCCCCGGGGGAGTCCCCGCTGCCGTTCCTCTTTCCAGCAGCGGACATCTCCCGTGGCTGTCGGAGCTAAACGCAGCCCGACTTCTGGAACTCAAAATCGGGGTTAATTCCTCTCTTCTGGAAGTGGCGTTTGGAGGAGCTCAGCAGTAAACCCACGTTAAGCCACGAGTGAGCCCGCCCGGCAAACCTTCCTTTGCGGACAGAAGGGGCTCCGGCTGTTTGGCATCACCTGCAGCCGCGGCGGGGCAGGGGAAACCTTTCCTTGCCGGCACACAGACGGGCTTGGGACTGAGCAGGAAGAAACATCTGGCAAAGGCGATGCTGGAGAACCAGCGACCGTCCTGCACCGCTCGGCGGGCACACGTCCCCCAGCGAGAGCAAGGAGCAGGGTCTGGCCAGCCAGGCGCAGCCTGCTACAGAACGGCCAAGCCTCGGCCCCTCCATCAGAGCGGGAAATAGCGCACAGGGTGAGGAGACCGGCTCTTTGTGCGTGGCGTGGTCGGCCGAACCCGGGTTCCCCCTTCCCTCCTGCAAGGCTCAGCGTCCCTGATCAGAGGCGACTCTCTGGGCAACCTGCGCTCCCCAGCCGGGGTCTGCGTCCTGCCTGAGGAGCAGCAGCCTCCGAGGAGGGGGCCCAGCCCCACCACCGCTCCCGGGGCCAGCTCGCCGGCTCTCTGCCCTTCCCTGGAAGCCTGGAGGGAGGTCGGAAGGCAAACCCCTTACCTGCGGCACTGCTCAGTGGCGACACGGGCTGCGGCAGGGCTTTCTCCTGTAAGGAGGCCGTGCCGTCCAGTTGTGAGTGAGATGAATCCCTGTTCTGCAGCGGCTCGTTCTCCATGTTCAGCGGCACCGATGTGGTCCCTTTGTTTGCGGGCTGCTGGCAAGGAGTTGTCCTTGCTGGAGCATGCTGGGGTTTGGGAGCAGGAACAGCCTCGGCATTGTCTGCCCCTGCCCCATTGTCAGTCAAGCGCTGCGCCGTGCTCTTGTTCCACTCCCGTTTGACAGACAAGGCGTTGTCAACCAGCACGGTGCTACAGTCCGAATCCGTATCCATGACGTAGTCGTGCCCGTCCCCACAGCCCCAGACAGCGCGGATGATGCCGCAGTACTCGGAGGAGAGCACGCTCTGCAGGCTAGGGACCGATGGGCAGCTCCCGGCGTGCGTGTGCGTCCACGTCACCAGGCTGTGCAGGCACTGCGGGCTCGAGGTGATCAGGTCGACTGTCGGAGGGGAGAGGCAGCGCGCATGCACCGTCAGTCCCCTGGGCCAGCGAAGGGCGCAGCTGGCCGTGGGGAGGGATGGGGGGACCCGCTTCCGCCGGGGAGGGCACCGGGCTGCCGACCCGCTCCCCCCAGGGCCGCACTGGACTTCTCTGCCTCAGAAGATGGGTGGGAGACACCCTAGAGGCGTCTCCCACCCCTGGGGGCAATCCCATCAACTGCCAATATCGTTAATTTTACAGCTGAAATTGTATTTTACAGCCGAAAGCATATTTCTGATTGCCCCCCGGCGTGTGATGGCGGCTGGGACCGGCCCAGCACTGCCACCCAAACCCACTCCGCCTGCTCTTTGTACCCCCCAACGTCGGCCTGCGCCCGTTGAGCTCGGCTCAGGGAGGCCAGTGCCAGCAAGGATCCTCCCAGGGAGCCAGAGGGAGGAGGGAGAACTGTGAGCAGCCCGAGCGGGGCACGGCCGTGCCGAGGGACACTGGGACCGCCGTTCCTTCACGCCCATAAACCCCAGCCCTCCGCTGATGGTGTCACAGAAAGAAAAGGAAAGCAGCCGCGGGAGCAGGCACTCACCCAGACAGGAGGCACCTCCTTCCGTGCCCGGCTGGGCCTGGGCTGCGCCGCCCCTGCAAAAGCCAGAACAGCACAGTGGAGCCTCGGGGGTTACGGAGGGACCACGCGCCGACACGCGGCAGTTTCCTACTCCCGATAACTCCCGGGAAGAGAGATATACAACGTACTTTCCTTTCGACTTTATGTGGCCCGTGGGAGACGCGTTCACCCTCTGGATAAAGGTCCTGAGGACGCTGCGGCATTTGTAGAACTGGGCATGGCATTTCTTGCAGACGAACTGGGGGAGCGCAGGGTCCTGCCGCACCGCCACGCCGACCAGCCGCTGGAAGTCGGTGAAGAAGACCTGATCCACGCGGCGTTGCTTCTCCGAGTTCTCCCCCATCACAGGCACCTTCCCAAAAGCATTGCGCAGGCTCCGGGAGGAGAACTTCCCATGGCAGAGGCGACAATACCCGGTGCTCAGGGCTCTGCCGATTCCTGCCAGACAAGGATCGAACACAGCCGCTGGGCGCCTGCCGCCAGAGCGCGGCAGCCGGCTACGGCCCGATGGCACCGGCGTGGTGGAAGATGTTCCCCTTCCCTTGATCCAAGCCAGCCGGCTGCCTCTGACGCCCTGCCTTCAGCACGAGCACGGAAAAGCCAGCCACGAAGAGACCCTCCCCGTGACCCCCCGCAGATGAAGGCGCTGCACCACAACTAACCCTTAAAAAAAAAAAAATCAGCCTTTCTGACACGATTGCCCCGGTGGAGGAGCCTCCTCCCGGCCGCAGCGTTCTCGGGACTTGCTCGCACACTTTTGTGCTTTTGCCAACGCTTCCTGGGCTTAAGTAGTTCTTCTCCCTCCCCAGTGTTTATCTCCAAAGTATTTATAGCCGGCGGCCGCGTCCCTCAGCCTCTGCGAGCCCGAGCCGCCCCGGCTCTCGCAGCCTCCTTTGAGGCTCGCCGTTTCTCAGCCGCCCTGACGGTGCTGCGCAGCCTGGAGCGGGGCAGGGAGCTGGGGACACAGAGCTGGGGACACAGAGCTGCTGCGGCTCCTGAGTGTGGAGCGAGGCCGGCCCGGAGCAGGACACAAAGCATCCCTCCCGATCCCGGCTCCCCAGCATCCCTGCCCTGCGGAGCACGGCTCCGTCCCTCTGCCGTGCCCTGAGCGCCTCCCGGCGTGGGGGAAACCCCCGGTGCGGCCTCATCCCGGCCCTGACCCAACACAGCTGGGCTCTGACCCTCCGTCCAGCCCGCCCGGGGTCCGGGAAGGAGCAGGACCCTGCCCGCAGCCCCCGGCTGCCGCAAACAGCCTTCGGAGCGATCCGGGGTCCCGTTGCACGGCGGAGACCGGTGCGGCCATCCCACCGAGCCCCTGGCGAGGGCACAGAGGCGGGCAAGGGCAGCGCAGCCTGGGGTGAGGATTTTGGGGGGCTAAAAGCCACAGGGGACGGGAGGGACGGGGTGCTGTCCCAGAGGCATCGCCGTGGCTTCCTCCGCCGTCGGTGGTTTGTCTTCAGACACCCAGCTTTGGCCCGTTTGGTGACGATGACACGTATCTCCTGCCCCCAGGCGTGACTGACAGCGGAGCCTTCGGCTATCGGCTGCCTCCAAGCCGGGGCCGGATAACAGCGGGGCACCGGGGAGGGGCGGCGCCCCTCCGCTCTGCCCGGGGTTCTCCCCACTGTGCACCCCGAGACCCCCAGAGCCCTCCTCACCTCGCTGCTGACCGGCACCGGGACGCCGGCCCTCCAGTAGCAAAGCCCCTCGACACAAACGAGCGGATCCGGGCCCCGGCACGGGGCGGACCCGCCGCCCGGTGCCCCCCGGTGGCACGGAGCCCCGGGAACGGCACGAGGGCGGGGGGGGAACCCCCCTTCGTGGTGTGAGGGGGGGCGGCCCCCCGCCCGCCGGGACCCCCGCAGCCCCTCCCGGCGGGTAGGGGACCCCCGGGAGCCGCGAGCGGCGGGGCCGTGGTGTTCCCCCGGTGCCCCCCCCCGCCCCGGGGCTTCCCGGGGCCGGTGCCTCGGCACGGGGCCGGGCCTGCCCGCCTCCCCCGGTCCCCCCGCGGGCCCGCCCCGCCCGTGTCGGGCCTCACCTGCCTCCGGGGCCCCGCCGAGGCCGGCGGGCCGCGTCCAGGCGGTGGCGTTGGCCGGGGCCCACCCCGCGGGGGGTTCGGGCCGCGCCGCCGCCGCCGCCGCCGCTACCACCGCCGCCGTCGCCTCGGTGCCGCCGCGCGCCGCCGTACCGGGCCGCCGCCGGGGCTCGGGGGCCGCCGCCGCGCCGGGGCCGCCCGCGGCCGCCAGGAACCGGCCGCGCCGATCGCGCTTCATCGCCGCCGCCGCCGCCGCCGCCGCGGGCCCGGCCCGGCCCGCCCCGCCCGCCGCCGCGCAGCGCCCCCTGCCGGCCGGAGGACCGCCGCCGCCGCCGGTCCGCCCCCCTCCGCGCTCCCCCGGCGCCGCGGTCCTGTCGCAACGTTCCGGGCGGCGGCCGCCGCCATGGCCGCGGCGAGCGGCGGCGGCGGCGGCCCCGGGGGGTCGTGGGGGGCCGGGGCGGGCCGGTCTCTGCAGACCGCCATGAGGGCGGCGAGCGGCGCCCTGGAGATGGACAGCGCCGGGCGGCCGCGGGTGAGCGCGGAGCGGGACCGCCGGGCCTCACCCCGCACCTCCGGGCCCGGCCTCCCCTCCGGGGGTCCCCGCCTCCCCCCCCCCGCCCCCCCGGCCCCGGGGGCACCGGGAGGGCCGGGGTCCCACCGAGGCCGCGGGGGACACCGCGGGGGCTGGGGGCCCCCCCGACACCCCCGGGGAAGGGCCCAATCCTACCCCCCCCCCCGGTAGGGCCCGGGGGTCTCACCGGGGCTGCGGCCCCCCCCAGGAGGCCTGGGGGTGCCCGAGGGTGCAGGGGGGGCCGGCGGCTGAGCCCCCCCCTCTCTGGCAGGAGGCCTACGTGGAGTACCTGAAGAGCATCGCCTTCATCGCCCAGGCCCTGCAGGACGAGGCGGCAGGGACAGGTAGGGCAGGACCCCCGCCGTGCCCTCGGCGGCCCCCCGAGCCCCCTCCCCACCCCCCGGACCCCCACGGTGGTCGGTGGGCGCGGGGGGTGGGTGTCCTGCGGGTGGCCCCAACACCCTGCCCCTGCCCGCAGATGGGAGCGAGGGGGTTGCCCCCGACACCCCGAAGATGCTGAAGCTCGCGGAGCAGTGCCTGGAGAGAGTGAAGTCCATCGCGGCAGCGCTGGGTGAGCGAGGGGTTGTGGGGTCCCGCTCCGGGGAGCTGGGCGCCCACCCGGGGGCCAGGCCGGTGGCGGGGGGGCAGCTGACCCGCCCTTCCCTCCCCAGGGACAGCCCAGGTGAAACCGGCGGCACAGGAGCGGAGCGGTGGCCCTGCTCCCCTCCCCAGGCACCGCCGCGTCTTCTCGGACGAGGGGGGGAAGCTCTCCCCGTTCCTGCCGCCGGAGATCTTCCAGAAGCTGCAGATTGCCGAGGCGCAGAGCGCGCGGAAGTATGTGGGCTCGATGCGGGGGGCTGGTGCCTGCCCCGCTCTGACAGGGTCCCCGGCGGGGGTCCCGGGTCGCGTCACTGCGCCCTGCGGCGGGCGCTGAGGGCCGGTCCCTGGCAGGGAGCTGACGCCGCTGGAGGAGGCCTCTCTGCAGAACCAGAAGCTGAAGGCTGCCTACGAGGCGCGGGTGGCACGGCTGAACCCCAGCCAGGCCCTGCAGAAGACCTCCCTGGCAAGTGGGGAGCCCCCTGGGTGGGAGGGCTGCTGCCCAGCGGGCTGGGAGGGGAGAGGGTCCCTGCGGTGCCCAGGGGACCCCCAGCTCCGTGCCTGCCACACTGGTGGCCACGGGCTTTGGACCAGCGTCCCCAACACGCCGCCTGCTCCACAGACGCTGTCCCTGCAGCGGCAGATGATGGAGAACCTGGTGATCGCCAAGGCCCGGGAGGAGACTGTATCCTTCCCGGCAAGGGAGAGCTCTGAGGGGAGCCCCGTGGTCGTGCTGGGCTCCGGCAGAGCCTCAGCCCACGCCTCGCCCCACGCCGCCCGGCCCCACTTGCTGCTGTAGGCCCCGTGCCATGTCCCTAGGCTGCACCGATCCCATATGGGCTGGCTGATCGGGAGGGTGGATGTGGGAGAAGGGCTGATCCCGGCCCTCGGGCCGCTGTGGCTGTGCTGGGGCAGCGGGTTGTGCCGGGGCGGTGGGCGAGCGGTGCTGGCTGGGTGCTGCGGTGGTGCAGGGGTTCCAGAGCCTTAACTCTGCCGTGGCTCAGCTGCAGCGGAAAATGGAGGAGCGGCGGCTGCGGCTGCAGGAGGCTGCCAACAGGTGAGTGGGAACGTCGCAGCGGGGACCCTGGGGGTGCAGGGCCACCCCGGCAGGTGCCCTCACCTGGGACCGTTGCACCCCAGGAGATTCTCCAGCAGCGTGGCCCTCACCCCCGAGGAGCAGGAGCAGAGAGCCCTCTACGCCGCCATCCTCGAGTATGAGCAGGATCACGTGAGTACGCGCTGGAGGCTGCTGCCATGGGGACAGAGGACCGTGCCGTGGGTGCAGGATGCGTGCTGTCCTCGGGTGCCATGAGGACAGAGGCCTTGACACCCCTGGGTACTGGTGGGGCAGGGTGGTGTGCTGTCTCCAGGCACTGTGGGGGCAGGAAGCTGTGCCGTGGGGCAGGAAGCTGTGCCGTGGGGCAGGAAGCTGTGCCGTGGGGTAGGACGCTGTGCCATGGGGGAGGATGCTGTGCCATGGGGGAGGACGCCGTGCCATGGGGCAGGAGGCCGTGCCATCCCCACTGACCAGCTGCGGACGCTCCCCAGGACTGGCCGAGGCAGTGGAAGGCCAGACTGAAGAGGAGCCCGGCAGACCTCTCCCTGGTGTCGGGGCTCTTCTCCTGCCTCCTCAGGTAGCACCAGGGCGGGAGAGGGCCCTGCTCGGAGCGAGGGGGCCGTGGCCGCTTGCCAGTGCCCCCTGCCCACCCCCTCCCTCTGCTGCCAGCTTTCCCGAGCACCCCATCGCCCGGCTCCTGCGGCAGCTGCAGTGTGCAGTGTACGCCCGCCTCTACCCGGCTGTCAGCCAGAGCGCCGCCGACGCCGCTCCCGCCTCGCCCACCGGCCTCTCCTTCCTCTCGCTGGACGCGGGGGGCTCGCTGCCCGCCGAGCCGGGGGGACGCCGGCTCCGAGCCTCCCGCAGCCTCCACTGCATGTTCTCGGTGCCCGAGCACGGCCCGGCCGGGCTGCGGCACAGCCTGTCCAGCACGCCCCTCGCTGACGGCAGCCCCAGCACCCCAAGGGCAGAGGGCAGCTGGCTGGGGCCGGCGGCAGCCCCCCAGACTCCCCGGGAGAGCTCCTTTGAGGATCTGGAGCGATTCCTGGCTTCACCTGAAGGTTGGGCCCCCGGGGAGCCCCCGGCCGGGCCCCGGCAGGAGGCGGCGCTGCCAGAGCAGCTGAAGGGCATCGTGCGGGACATCCACAATGCCATTGGTGAGGGACGGCCGCCGGGGTCGGGGGTTTTTCCCCAACTGTCGGCTCTCTGGGGGAGGAGGGGGCCCCCTGCACCCCATTGTTTTAGCTGGGGCGGACTCAGGGTGCAGGATGGGGAGGACAGCGGGGTCTCATGGGCATCCACCGAGCGTGCTGCGTAACTCGGCCCTTCCCAGACAGGCTGCTGTCCCTGACGCTGCTGGCCTTCGAGGGGCTCAACACCGCCGCCGGCAAGGACCAGTGCCTGGCCTGCCTGGAGGAGGCTTTCTTCCCCCCGCTCTGGGCCCCGCTGCTGGCCCTCTACAGGTACCGCAGCTCCGGGGCCAGGCCCCCTGCCGCCCCCCGGCCCCCTCCCCGGCAGCCCCTCACCTCTCTGCCCGCAGGAGTGTCCACCGGCCCCGCGAGGCAGCCCTGGCCCGGAGCATGGAGCGGCACCGGCACGCCGGCCCCGCCGACATGGGGCTGTCCTCCCGGCTCTTCCCCCCGGCCCCTGGCCGCCCCGCGTATGGCTCCGCCGTCGAGGACCTGCGCCTCATCGCGCTGGAGACCTGTCCCCGCCGGAAGCTGGAGTGCATTGGTGCGGGGCCGGGGGTCTAGGCTGGCGAGGGGGGGATCCAGGGAGGGTGGCGGGGCGACCCTCAGCACCCGCTCTGTGCCGTAGTGCGAGCCCTGCGCGGCATCTGCGAGTGCGCCGAGGAGTACTGCGGTGCTCGGGACGGCCGGACCCCCGCCTCTGCCGCCATGTGAGTGCGTGGGGGGTGTCAGGGACGCAGCGTGGGGGCGGTTGGCCCCGTGGTGGGGCACAGCAGAGCCGGGGCCGTGACGGGGAGCGGGGCGCTCACGCCTCTGACGCTCGGGGCGCGCATGTGGGGCTGGGGGTTACCGTTGCCGGTGGGGGGTCAGGGCCACCGGTTCTCGTTGCCGGTGGGGCTGACGGTTCCCGGTCCTGTGATGGTTCCCATTCCTGGCGGGGCCAACGGCTCCCGTTGCCGGCGGGGTTGGTGGCGTGGCTGACGGCTCGTGTTGGCGGCGTGGCTGATGGTTTCCGTTGGCGGCAGCGGGGCGGACGACCTGCTGCCCATCCTGTCCTACGTGGTGCTGCAGACGGGGCTGCCCCAGCTGCTCTCCGAGTGCGCCGCCCTGGAGGAGTTCATCCACGAGGGGTAGGCGCTCGGGGAAGGGGTGCCGGGCTTGGGGGGCACCGTCCTCGCCGTCCCAGGACGGGGCTGCCGGGGCCGGAGGGGAGCCGAGCGGGAGCTGTGGTGGCTGCGGGCGCAGGGCTGCGGTGCGGCGGCTGCGCGGTGGTGACGGCGTGCCTTGCAGGTACCTGATCGGGGAGGAGGGGTACTGCCTGACCTCCCTGCAGAGCGCCCTGTCCTACCTGGAGTCCCTGCAGTGAGCGGCCGCGGCGGGGGACCCTCTCCAGGCCCCCCGGGGGCAGGTGCTGCGCCCCCTCTCCGGGGGGTGGGGTCTCCGTGGGGCGGGGCGGCTGAGCCGCGCTGGGGGGGCCCGGCCGGAGGAGGGGGTGACCGGAATGGGGGGCCCGGTGTCCCCCCTCCCACCCCGGGGTGCCGCCGCTGCTCCTCGTCCGCCCGGTCGCCAGGGGGCGCTGTCGGCGCATGGGAGGGCGGAGCCGCGGGTGGGTACCGCCCCTCTGGGTGACGTTGTGGGGCGGGGGGCGTGGCGCCGGAAGCGGAAGGGGAGCGGAGCGGAGCGTGGGGCCGGGCCGGCAGGTGCGGGGGGGGGGGGCCGGGCCCGGGGGTGGGGGGCGGCGTTGGGTGTTGGCGTTGGGTGCTGGGGGTCAGCGTTGAGTGGTGGGTGCCGGCATTGGGTGTTGAGTGTTGGCGTTGGGTGCTGGGGGTTGGGTGCTGGGGGTGAGCGTTGGGTGTCGGTTGGCGTTGGGTGTTGGGTGCTGGGGGTCGGCGTTGGGTGTTGAGGGTTGGCATTGGGCGTCGAGGGTTGGGTGTTGGTGTTGGGGGTCAGCGTTGGGTGTTGAGGGTTGGGTGTTGGTGTTGGGTGCTGGGGGTCAGCGTTGGGTGTCGAGGGTTGGCGTTGGGTGTCGAGGGTTGGGTGTTGGGTGCTGGGGGTCAGCGTTGGGTGTCGAGGGTTGGCGTTGGGTGTCGAGGGTTGGGTGTTGGGTGCTGGGGGTCAGCGTTGGGTGTCGAGGGTTGGGTGTCGAGGGTTGGGTGTTGGTGTTGGGTGCTGGGGGTCAGCGTTGGGTGTCGAGGGTTGGGTGTTGGTGTTGGGTGCTGGGGGTCAGCGTTGGGTGTTGGTGTTGGGTGCCAGCATTGGGTGTTGAGGGTTGGCGTTGGGCATTGGATGTTGCCGTTGGTGCCTTGGCGGGGGCCGGGGCTGACGGTGCTGCACCCCCAGGATGTGCGCAGGCTCGGCGCTGCGGCAGGAGTACGGGCAGGAGTACGGACAGGAGTACCGGCGGTGCCTGGAGCAGGAGTTCCGTCGGGGCCGCACCGGCACCTGCTCCGACCCATCCTTTGGGGAGAGGCTGCGGCAGCGGCTCCGGCAGGAGCCGGTGCTGCTGGGGGCCCTTCAGGACGACGCCGCAGCCCTGCTCTCCCGGGGACTGCGCGGCCGCCCCGACCCAGAGCCGGCGCTGCGGGGCCTGGCCAGCGCCTTCCGCCTGCTGGAGCTGGCGGCCGTCAACCTCTACCTCTTCCCCTGGCGCAAAGAGTTCGGCACCGTCCAGGTGAGGACCCGCGGGCCGCGGTGGGGGCCGTGCCGGGGCGGCGGCGGCACGCCTCCATCACAGCCCTGCTCTCCTTGCAGACCTTCTCTGGTGCTTACGTGCACTTGCTGCGCCCAGCGCTCCCCGAAGCCGACTTGGTGCGGAGTTTCGGCCGGCTGGGCTATGAACAGCGTGACCCGCACCACTTGGCCATCGCCCGGCCGCTCCCCGGGCCCGAGCTGGCCGCCGCCGCCTGCGGCTTCTTCGCTTGCCGGCTGGAGTGCGAGATCCTGGCGGAGGTAGTGCTGCGGCTGCGGCCGCGCCGGCTGCGTGCCGAGGACCTGCTGGAGGCGCGCCGGCTCGCCGGGGACGTGGAGGCCTGCGTGGAGATGCTGCAGCAGCTGGGGACGCAGCATGAGGCGGCCGATGGCGTGGATCTCTACCAGGAGACGCCAGCCAGCCCCGAGGGTGCAGGGGGAGAGGACGCAGCCCCCCCAGCGCCATGGAGGAACCCCGGCAGCCTGCAGGGGGCTCAGGACGCGCCCAGGAGGGGCTGGGACCGCTGCAGCAATGGCGAGCGCGGGCAGGAGCCGCTGCCCTTCGCTGGCAACCCCGACCCGGACCCCTCCTCTCGCCTCTTCCTGGAGCAGGAGCGTGGTGGGGCTGGCAGCCCGCTCTCCGCCCTGGCTGCAGGGAGCCAAAGCTCCCCGGTGCCGGGGGAGCCCCAGGATTTGCCCGCCGCCCCCCAAGAAGCCCCTGAGCTGCCCTGCTACCAGCTGCACTCCTGCCTGCGCCGGGGCGCGCTGCCCTCTTACTGCTGCACCACCTGCCAGCAGCTCCACGCCGGCGCCTGCGCAGCCGGGCAGGCGTGCCGCAGCCACCACCGGGGGCAGGAACTGCGCAGTGAGAGGCAGCAGCGGCTCTGGCTGCAGCGGACAGAGGTGGACATGCTGCTGGCCGATGGCTCCGGCCCCTGGGCATAGCGGGGCCGCTGGCCCCGGGGTGCTGCCGCCGGCTGTGTCTGTCCCCCCGCGGCCAGAGGGTGATGGGGACAGCCACCCCACTGCCCAAGGGATGCTGAACTCGCCCTGCTGGGAGGTAACGGGGCCTGCGCCATGCTCTGCTTTGCCGCCGCGGGAGGACGGGTCCCCGCTCCGGCCCCCGGTGCTCCCCCTGTAAACGGCTCAGTGCATCTCAGTAAAGCGCGGCTGCCTCGCAGCGTGGTGGTCTGCTCCTACACTGATGGGGGACAGTGGCTCTTGCTTCCCGGGAGAGCGGGGCTGGGCTCCCCTTAAAGCCCATTTTGGGAGGCAGAGCCCGGGGGTGTCCTTGGGGCACAAGGGAAGCAGAACAGGACCATGGCTTCTCCCAGCCCAGCTGGAGCCAAGGGATGCGGCGATTCATTCCCCACTGCTGCTGTTGGCAGGTGCTTTTATTGATGGCAAAGTTGGGGTTGCCCTGCACAGCCAGCACTGGCTGAGGGCCCCTGTGGGGCAGGGCTGGCCCCGCCAGCACCCTGGCCTCTCCCCAGGGAGCCCCAGGCCCCATCTCTCCTCTCTCCCACCCCAGGGAGGAGGCAGGTGCAGGGCTGAAATCCGCCCGCAGCTCCCAGGGCTGCCCTCGCCCAGCTCTGAGGCAGGAGGGGTGGGTTGCAGTGCTCCCCCACCATGGCTGGGCCGTTCCGCGCACCGCTGTGAGGAACTGAATTCAGGAATCGTCCCGGGAGGGGATGGGGCCCACCGTGCTGGTGCTGTTTGGCCAAGGAAAGCTGTCCCGGCTGGCACACACTGTGCCTTCTCTGGCGGGATGGGGCTCAGGGCTTGCTGCGCTTCGCCTGGCTCTCTGGCCCCGCACTGGCGCTGGCCGCCCGCTTGTTGCGGTGATGCGGGAAGGTGGGCATGAGCTCCGGCTCGCAGGCTGTGGGGCAGGGAGGGGGGGTCAGTGGGGCACAGAGCACCCCAGCCCTGCCACAGGGAGGGGCTTCACTTACGCAGGGGTTTCTCCTTGAAGTAGGAGCTCTCCAGGGAGTCTTTCGCCGTCGCCCTGCGGGGAACAAGGGAACGTGGCAGGCACCCCCCGAGGGTGCCGACCTGCCCCCAGCTCTGGGCACAGCCCCACTATGGGGGTGGCACAATGTCAAGCACTGTGTGCAGTTTTGGGCGCCACAGGACATCAAGGATATAAAGCTGCTACTGGAGAGTGTCCAGAGGAGGGCCACGAAGCTGGTGAAGGGTTTAGAGGGGAAGCCGTACGAGGAGCGGCTGAAGTCACTTGGTTTGTTCAGCCTGGAGAAGGGGAGGCTGAGGGCAGACCTCATGGCGGTCTGCAGCTTCCTCACAAGGGGAGGAGGACGAGGGGCAGGGATGATCTCTTCTCTCTGGTGACCAACGATAGGACCCGAGGAAATGACAGGAAGATGTGCCAGGGGAGGGTTAGGCTGGATATTAGGAGAAGGTTCTTCCCCCAGAGGGTGGTGGAGCCCTGGAACAGGCTCCCGAGGGAGGCAGTCACAGCGCCAAGAAACATTTGGACGTGGCCCTCAGAGACATGGTGTGAATTTTGGGGTTGTCCTGTGCAGGGACAGGAGCTGGGCTTGATGGTCCTTGCGGGTCCCTTCCCACTCAGGACATTCTATCATTCTATGTCCTCCCCCCTGCCCGCCCCGGGGCCCTCCTGAGGGCTCTTACCGCTTCTTGGGATCATACATGAAGAGGAAGTTGAGCAGCCGCAGCCCGGCCTCCGACAGCCAGGGGAACTTGTGCTTGAGGTTGTTGTAGGGCTGTTTCCGCAGGGTGTACTGACTCACCAGGGGCAGCTTGGAGAAACCCTGAGGGGGATGGGGCGTGAGGCGGCGGCAGGGGGAGTGGGCAGAGCCGGCGGCAGACGCGGGACCGCTCTCACCGGCCAGATGTTTTCGTTGGGCGTCCCCAGGAGCTGCACGATGAGGTCGATCTGGTGGATCTCGGAGGTGCCCGGCAGCAGCGGCTTGTGTGCTAGCAGCTCAGCAAGGATGCAGCCCACGGCCCTGCGGAGCGGACGACGTGCAAGAGTCGGCGGGGGCAGGAGGAGCCCAGCCATCGCCCCCCACCATGGGTTTGCAGCCTCCTCCCACCCTCCCCTTACCACATGTCGATGCTGGTGGTCTGGGTCGTCATCCCCAGCAGCAGCTCGGGCGCCCGGTACCTGCACAGGGGACAGCACCGTCTCAAGGGGACTGCGGCAGAGCTGGTGTGAAGGAAAACCCCGCCACACCGCAGGGGCTCGGCCGTCTCGCCCCGAGCCAGCACAGCTCAGCCCCCCGCCACCGGCGGCTCACCAGAGCGTCACGACTTTGGGAGTCATCGGCTTAGGTGGCATCCCGTAGGTGCGTGCCAGTCCAAAATCAGCTGAAAGAGGGGAGAGGCGAGGTGAGGAGATGGGCAAGCTCCTCGCTCCAACTGTCATGGGGCAGAGGAAGAGCTTCGGGTGCATCCGTGGCAGGAGCTGGACTAGCAGCTGCCGGGGGCTCACCTATCTTCACGCAGCCTTTGTCGGTCATGAGCAGGTTGGACACCTTCAGGTCCCTGCCGAGGAATGGGGAGCGGCCGGTCAGCACCGTCCTCCAGGCATGGCTCCTCCCGAACCTGCACTCCCCCAGGGCTCGCAGGCAGCCGCAGAGCCCCCCCAGAGCTGAGCCATTGCGAGGAGAAGCAAATCCCATCACCCGGTGGCATCCCCGCCCCACCAGCACTCCCACACAGAACTGCCCATTCGCCCACACAGTGCTCCTTGTCCCACGCCGGGCGTGGGCGGCGAAGGAGGACGCTTCCCCCTCCCCACATCCCGTTTCCCACCCCGTCCATCGTCCTGCTCCCACCTGTGGATGATGTAGTTCTCATGAAGGTACTGAAGGCCCTTGAGGACTTGCAGGATGATACACTTCACCTGGAGACAGAGAACAGGAGCACCGACCTCTCGGAGAACAGCGCCAGCTCAGCAAACCCCCGCCGGAGGTTACACCCACTCGGGTGTGCTCTGCAGTCTGCCACATCTATCACTGCTCGGCAGCGCGTACCCCCCCCCAGAAGTAGCTCCTGGGCTGCCTGGGGCACGCTTTCTCCCAGCTCCCATTTCCCTGCCAGTTTGCTCCAGCCCAAAACCCAGACTGGAATGTCTCTGGAGCATTCTGTGAGAGCCAGCTAAGCCCATGCTCCCCAGGGATCCCAGCTCAACCAGTACTCCCCAGCCGAGGACACCCAGCACGAGGCCCAGGGATCACGAAGTCCATGCCGGCGGCTAGCGTGCTGCGGTGGGAGCAGGGGCATCCTCTGAGGGGCGACATACCTAAAGCTTAGCCCAACTTTTACCTGAGCCTCTGAAAAGGGCGTCTGCATGTTCTCAAGGAGGCTGGCTAGGTCCTGCTCACAGTAGCCCATCACCAGGAAAATGCTGTTGTAGACAAAACACAGTCAGGAGCCTCCCCCAGGATCCCACTCCGGTGTCCCAGTGCCCGTCTGCGCTGTGAGAGGCGGCTCAGGGGATTGAGACGGGTCTGAAAGACTGAGACGACAGGAGACGAGGGGACTCTCACCTCTCCAGATGGTTCCCTACAACCACCTCCTTCAGCTCCACGATGTTGGGGTGCCGGAGCTGCAGGAGCAGGGTGATCTCCCGCAGGCTGCTGATGGGCATTCCTGCGGAGAGCGACAGCCGTGCTGCAGGGCTGCTCCCTCCTGCCACCCCCGCTGCAGCTCCCCAGCTCCTCCGTTACCATCTTTCTCATTGTCCATCCGCACCTTCTTCAGCGCCACGGTCTCGTCTGTCACAGTGTCCCGGGCCCGGTCTGGAAGAGCAGCAGAGACCACACGCTCAGGGCCAGAAGACAAACGCTGGTTTTGTGAGCCGGGGCTGATGAGCCTCCCGTAAGCCTCAGTGCCCCCCCCAAGCCCCAGCCTAGAAACATGGATAGAATGTCTTGAGTGGGAAAGGACCTGCAAGGACCATCGAGTCCAGCTCCTGTCCCTGCACAGGACAACCCCAAATTCACACCATGTCTCTGAGGGCCATGTCCAAGCGCTTCTTGAATATCACCAGCCTTGGCGCCGTGACTGCCTCCCTGGGGAGCCTGTTCCACGGCTCCACCACCCTCTGGGGGAAGAACCCTCTCCTAATATCCAACCTAACCCTGCCCTGGCACATCTTCCTGCCATTCCCTCGGGTCCTATCGTTGGTCACCAGAGAGAAGAGAACATCCCTGCCCCTCGTCCTCCTCCCCTTGTGAGGAAGCTGCAGACCGCCATGAGGTCTGCCCTCAGCCTCCCCTTCTCCAGGCTGAACAAACCCAGTGACTTCAGCCACTCCTCATACGGCTTCCCCTCTAAGCCTTTCACCAACCTCGTGGCCCTCCTCTGGACACTCTCTAGCAGCCTGGTGCGCTCCCGCTGCCAGGTTGCGGGCAGAAGGGCTGCAGCCTGTCCTTCCACCGGGGAACCGGCTCTGCCCCAGGCCCGGCGAGAGCAGCAGGTGCCACACTTACACACTATGCCGTAGGTGCCTTCTCCGATGCGATTCAGCTTCTCGAACTCCTTCACGCTCCGGCATCTCCCCAGCTGGAACCAAAGAGGCAGGTCACAGGCGAGCGCCAGCCCCGGGGCACCCCTCAGCGCTTCCTCACCCGCCCTCCCGGGGATGCAAGGCCCCGGTAGGCGACTGATGCCCGAAGCTGCAGCCCTCCCTCTCCGGTGCTCATGGAGCCAACCGGCGTTTCCAAACAGCCGCGGGGGCACCGGCGGGAGCCGAGGCGGCTCCTGGGCCACCCCTGCCCCAGCCCCAGCCCCAGGCAGCGCGTCCCCGAGGGGCCTCCCGGCACCCGCCGCCCCGGTAAGGGGGAACCGGCAGCCCCCCCCACAGGCCCCGGGCCTACCCGCCACCGCGGGCCCTGATACCCCCGGGACCCGCTACCGCTCCGGACGTCCCCGGAGGCCGTGGCTCCGCCGGCCCACACAGCCCCGGCCCCTCACCCTGTCGGCCGCCGGCACCTCGAAGAACCCCTCGCCACGAAGCCGCCGCAGCCGCAGCGGCTCCAGCTCCCCCTCGGCCGAGCCCCCCTCCGCCATTACCGGCACCGCGCGTGCGTCATGACGTCAGACGCATGCGCAGCACCGCCCGCCGCCTACCGCCCTCAACTCTACGCATGCGCGCCGTGCCGCCTGCCCCCTCCTTCCCCGCGTTGGCAACGGTTGCTAGGACCGTAGCCCCGCCCATTTATAACCACGCCCCCTCCTGGAATGTGACTCCTCCCACCCGCCCACGTGATCTCCCCCCACTGGGCGGTGCTCTCGCGAGAAACTGGCGCGCGCATCCCGGAAGCGGCGGGCGGTGGAGCCCGGAAGCGGCGGCAGAACCCGGAAGCGGCGGTGGAGCAGGATGGACGGTAAGGGTGGGCAGACGGGAAAAGGTGGCTCTGCCGTGCTGGGCTTTGTGTGGGGGGGGCTGGGGCTTGGTCTGGTGGACGGGGCCGGGACTGGAGGCTGGGGACCGGGGCCGGAGCCCCGGCCCTGGTCTCCGGTCCCCGGTCTCCGATCCTGGCCCCGGCGTTGTCCCCGGTACGCCGTCCCTGAGCTGTGTTCTCCTTCCCTTCCAGACACGCTCTTCCAGCTGAAGGTGAGGGTGGCGGCGGGCCCTCCGTCCCGTATCTCCGGTACTGGAGGACCGGTGACGGTGTCCGCCTCTCCGGGATCCGTCCCGCCCGCTGTGTCACGCCTCGTCGGGGTCCCCGTGACAGAAGGAGGCCCCGACCTGCGGAGATCCGCCTCCCCGGGGGTGCCGCGGGAGCCCCGCCGATACCGGCGGCTGCGGGAAGAGGGAGCCCGTTACCCGGCTTTGTCCGCCGGGGCTGCCGTTCCCGGCCCCCCCCCTTCTCCGAAACGGGGGAAAAAGCGATTTCCCGGTTTCCCGGGAACTCTGGGAGCCGGCTTCCCCCCGCCGCGCCTGGAGGAGGCAGCCCCGGTGGGTCCCCGGTTCTGCGCCGCCACTGCCGCCCCCCGGCACTCACGCCTTGTTTTTTCCACAGTTCACGGCGAAGCAGCTGGAGAAACTCGCCAAAAAAGCCGAGAAAGACTCCAAGGCCGAACAAGCTAAAGTCAAAAAGGTGGGTGGGAGCTCGCCCCCCGCGCGGGGAGCTGCCGGTGGCCGCGGATGCCACCCTGCCTCACCTGGCGCCTTCCCCCGAGGGACCGGGGACCGGGGTAGGGCCCCCCCGCACCCACCAGCTCCCTCCCCGTGGGTTTTGAGTCTCACCCTCAGCTCTTGAATCCGCCAGATGGCTGCGGCGCGTCCCGGCGATGCCGAGAGGGATGTAATTCCCATCCGGTGTTTCCAGGGTGACTCAAAAGCGAGTTCGAGCTGTTCGAAGTGTTGTTTCAAGCTGTTTCCTGCTGGGAACCAGCCTAGCAGAAACGGAGCGCGCCCGGTTACGAACCTGCGGCGATTCTCTGTGCAAGCGGTCGCCCTTTGCCCCTCCAGGCCCTTCAGCAGAAGAACGTGGAGTGCGCTCGTGTTTATGCGGAGAATGCCATCCGCAAGAAGAACGAGGGGCTTAACTGGCTCCGCATGTCTTCCCGGGTGGACGCGGTGGCCTCCAAGGTCCAGACGGCAGTGACGATGAAGGGGGTAAGAGCCTTTGCGCGGGCCTGGGGCTTCGAGACCCGTGCCTGCGGCCTTTCGCCTCGCGGTGTGCTGAGGGTGGTGGGCTGGGTCCCGTCCGGCCCGGAGCACACCTGAGGTCTTCGGTGGCTGCGCGTGGCTGGAGAAACCCACAGCCGGGCCGAGCCTGTGGGGAGGCAGAGCCTCTCCTGCCTCGTAGCGCTGCTGCGAGCATCAGAAACGCCGCCGTCTCTCTTGCTGGCCTGGGTTTTGCTCTCAGCAGCAATGTACCTCGCGTTTGGGGAGCGTCTATGAAGCAATCTTCTCTTGCAGGTGACGAAAAACATGGCGCAGGTGACCAAGGCCTTGGACAAGGCTCTGAGCTCCATGGACCTGCAGAAGGTGTCTGCGGTGATGGATAAATTTGAGCAGCAGGTTCAGAATTTGGACGTTCATACGTCAGTAAGTGCCGGTGTGGCCTCAGAGGGGTCTGGGAGGGCTGGGAGCTGCCGCCTTTGGGCGGGCGGGCTCGTCTCCTGTGGGGTCTGCGGACGCGCTGCCTCCTGGGAGAGAGCCGGGTCCCAGCGGTACCTCGGGCTTCCGCAGCAGTGCTCTGTTCCCCTCGGGGACTCCAGCCTGCAGTGTGGGAAGCCCCACGAGCCGTTTGCACAGTTCTGTTCTCTGCGTTTGGGGGGTATGAGAGGCGCTGGGGGAGACACATCTCTGCTGCCTGACAGGGAAGGAGTTTGCCGTGCAAAGAGGTGATCGCGGCAGGCAGGGGGAGGAGGGAGGGCAGCTGTCCCCTGTGTTGTAGCTAGCCGTTACTTGGAGAGGATCTGTGGCCAAACCGGACCTCGTGCCGCCCCGCTGCAGCCCGGCTGTCTGGCTGGAGGCCATTCTGGCTGAGGGGGCCGGCAGCGACGTGGGATCTGCAGCTGGTTCTTTGGGGGAAGAAGCCAGGCTGGGCCGCGTGGCTCTGCCGGCAGGGTGAGGTGACGGGCTGTCTCCCTCACAGGTCATGGAGGACTCCATGAGCTCTGCTACCACGCTGACCACGCCGCAGGAGCAGGTGGACAGCCTCATCGTCCAGATCGCGGAGGAGAACGGCCTGGAGATCATGGACCAGCTCAACCAGCTCCCCGAGGGGGCTTCGGCAGTGGGGGAGAGCTCAGTCCGCAGCCAGGAAGACCAGCTGTCGCGGAGGTTTGTTCTGTCCTGGGTCCTTTGCCTTGTGCCGAGGCGGTTCGAGTCCTTTCCAGGGATCCCTCGCCGCTATGAAGGGAACGAGTCAGCCCGTCACGGCAGGGTGAGCGGGCGCTGAGCCCCCTCTCGCGCCCAGGCGAGCCGGAGCCCGGCAGGCCCCACGGTAGCCTGCGCAGGCAGGCGAGGCAGCCGTTCGGGGCCGCGGGACCGCTTCGGGCCTGGGAGGAGGGGGTGGCTCCTGGCACGCAGCAGCGAGTTCTCCTCGACAAGGTGCAAAACAGCCTCCCCCTGCTCCATGCTCGCCTTCACGCAGCTGCTGCTGCTCCGGGAATGCTTGGCGCTGACCTTCCAACAGCTCCGGGAACAGGCTGTTTCCCTGGAACTGTCTCAGGAGAAGCTGATGAGCTTCCTGTCCCTGATCCCTCCCTGCTGCTCCTCACGCGGCCGCCGCCAGGGTCCATCTGGGAACACCCCCCGCTGCGGTGGGCTGCCCGGGGACTGGGGATGGCCCGGGGAGAGGGACCGGGTGGGCTGCTGTGGCGAGGCACCCGGAAGGGAAGCCAGGAACCCCTTCTCGGCACTACCTCGCCTGCGTTGATGACAGGTGCTCCGCACCACCCCCAGGCAGCCATGGCCGCCTGCTCCAGGGCAGGATTTCTTGCACCTCTGCCACAGGAGGGAGGTTTCTGGGCAGAGACGTTCCCTGCGCACGCGGGCTGATGGGTCCCCCTGAGTCGTGGCCGTTCTGTGCTGCTCTGACATTGCTTCCCTCTCGTGCTCTCCCTTCCAGGTTGGCCGCCTTGCGGAATTAAGGTCTTCTGTCGCCCCTGCGGACTGCTGCCCTGCACTGGTGGTATGGCACGTGGGCTGGAGGGGCCTGGGACTCCTTCTCCCCACCTCTGCTACGTCCTTGCTCTGACCCACCGGCCAGGCGGAGCCGGCCGTCCCCTCCTCCGGCAGCACGTCCCCAGCCCTGCCTGCCTGCAGTTGGACACTTCTTTTGGGGTGTGGCGGCGATGACTGTTCCCAGAGCAGGCAGCGACCCTGGCAGGGGCGTTCTGAGCAGAGACGGCCTCTCTCTGGGCTTGAGGAACGCTTTGCTGGTTCGCTTTCAGGGTGTTTTTCAGTTGAGGGTTGCTGCTGGTTTCTGGCAGCGTCCCACGATGCAACGTCCCGCTCCTGATTTAACACTAAAGAAATCATTCTGGAGGCGGGTCGCAGTGTGTTCTGGGGTGCTGCTCTCCTGACTCTCCTCCGTGCGTGGCACACTTCTGTTATTGGCTATTTTAGAGCGGGTCCCTTGGGGCCCGCAGCAGAGAGCTGTTTACAAGGATCAGGGGGATCCCCATGGGGCCACCTTCCTCTGGTTGCAGCGGTTTGGGAGGGGTTGTTTTCCTGGCTGCGGTGTTTCTGGGAAGGTTAGTGCCTTGCAGGAAGGGGAGGTTACGCCGTGGTATCTCTTCCCTCGCAGTGACCTTCCCGAGCCATATCTGAGTGCCCTCTTTGCAGACTTCACCTTGCTGCTTGCCGGCTCCCTGTCCTGCCGGGCCAGACCTCCCTGGAGGTCTGTACCACAAAGTGACCTTTGAAACGCTCATCCTGCCCGGCTCCAGCACCTCTGTGCATGCCTGTAAATCCACCCACTCCCCAGCTCCAGCTGCTGCGGTCTGGAAATGGTTATCCAGGCCCTGATGTCCCATGTGGGCTCGTCACTGCCCGACATCCAGCAGCTGGGAGGGGATCGCAGCAGCTTCCAGCCCTGGGCTTGCAGCTGTGGTGGCCACAGCCTCGTCCCCAGATGTCCCCCAGCTGGGTGTGACAGTAAATGCTAAATCATCCTGAGAGCATGTCTGCTTGTGCTGGCTGCGGCTCGTCCCCTGGATGTCTGCTGCCGTTCCCTCTCTGCTCTCCCCACCTCGCCGCATCTGCTCTGGGATCGGCGCTGAGCGGGGGCTGCGTCCAGGGCGCTGCAGCCTCCCGTCTCCCCCTGCTGCTCCCGGGGAACGTGGCTGCCTGTCCCTCGGAACCTTCCCCTGGGGCTGAAGTCTTGGGTGCCCCTTCTCCTCTGGCACTCCCAGGCACGACTGAGCTGCTGGATTGCCGGGAAGCTTGCTGGGAAGGAAATGTAGTTTCCTTTGGCTCTCATGAGGAGGAACCTTTAGCTTGTCGCTGCGGTGCTGTGCAGCTGCTGGGTCTGGTGGTGCTGAGCTGTGCCAGGAGCGGGCGGCTGGCCCCGCTGCAGTGGGGCATGGGGCAGCTCTGATTCATCACTTTGTAAGGGAATTTTAAGGCACGCACAGCTGCTGCTCTGGGCTGTGCTTGGAGGAAGTAGGGGAGGCGTGGGGGAGAGAGGGAGGCAGCTCCCAGCACTTCTGACCTCCCGGGCTGCCTCTGCGGACGTGGGGCAGGACTCGTTGTGGGCCAGCGGCCATCTCCCCAGCACTTGCAACACAAAACACTTCTCGTTGTTTTGATTAGTTCTTCTTGCGTTCAGTGGCCTTGGCAGGGCGTGTCTAGTGACCGATGGAGCCTTCTTCCCCGACGCATGCTGCCCGGGGGCCGTGGGGTGGTGACCGTGGAGGAGGAGAAGGTGGCTTTGGGCTATAAAGTCACTTGTGCATGGTGGAGCATTGGATCTTGGGCCACCTCCCCATGGGCCGGGCAGAAAGCAGGAGTCCCCCGGAGACCCGCGCCTGCACAGCGGAGCGGGACTGCCACCGGGGCTGCCAGCTCCTGCTCCCCACAGGGCCGGGCAGCCTGGTCCTGCGTGGGTGCCAGCCACGGGGCTGGGGGCCAGGATGTGCCCTGTGGCCCAGGGAGCCCCCACCCCTGGAAACGCTCCTTCTTTTTCAGTGTGATGTTTCTCTGTGGTTTAATTTGTGTGGATTTTTAAAGCTTGTCTCATTTGCCTTTTTCTTCTCCCAACCCGTGTTGATCACCTTCTGCTGTTTTAAATAAATGATCCCTGAACATCCACTGCACTGTGTCTGGGGGTTCAGGTTTGGGGCTGTTGTCCTCGCTGCCTGGGGCACAGCGTGACGGCCCTGCCTGGGACAGAGCACCCGGTGTCGAGGGGCTGGGGTGGCGAGGAGGAAGGGGACGGTCCTGCAGAGCCTTGGCTTCCCAGCACCGGGGTCACTGCCTCCGGGGGTGCCGGAGGGGAAGCGGCCCTGACCAGTCGCTCCAACAGTTCCCTTCATGTAGCCGAGCCGGGGGGGAACCAGGGTGAGCAGGAGCGGCCGCGGTGCAGCCGGTGCTGGGTGGCTGGGGCAGCCCGCTCGAGTTGAGCTCCTTTCCCCAGCGTGGTTTTCCAGCTCCCTGTGCTCTTCCGTGCAGCGTTCCCTGGCCCTTGTGGGGAGGAGGCCGGGCTTCCCGAGGGGGAGATCCCCAGCTCCTAACCCCACAGAGGGAGTCCCCGTGCTTTCCGCCCCGGTCCTGCCATCAGCACCCACCGACAGCAGCTTTGCCGCCGGGGACGGCTGCTGCAGCCTGCTGCGGTTGCCGTCCCGGCGGGCACTGGGCGCATCCCTCCCCCGTGCCCATCTTCTCCCTTCCCCGTGCCTGGCTGCCAGACGGGTCCCTGTGTCTCAGCCAATTTGCGAATGCCACAGGAAGATGGCTCTCCTTCTCCTGCTTGTTTTTCCCCATGCCCAAAGCCGCCTCCGCTCCGAAGACAGGCTGTTCCCAAATGTGAGAGGAAATTGCAAAGAAGATAATTGAGTAGCCAGTTAATCAACTAATGATTAATGTAAGCATCCTGCGGAGGCAGTCCTACAGCCACCCCGGCCGTGTGTTGCAGCGATGTGTCACTCCCGGTGCGGTGACAGCTTCCCCCTGCCCTGGGCTGGGTACCCACCGAGCCCCTACGCCTCTGCCCCGCCAGAGGTGGCCGGCAGGGTGTCGGCACGGCATGGCCAGTGACGAGCTGGGACTGGGGCTGGTGGTCCCCACAGGGTCCTGGCATGGATGCACGCTGCTGGTGGTGCTCGACGCACGGCTTTATTTTGCTCGCGGGGCCAGCGTGTGGGTGGGAAGGGGCAGCAGGGTTGGACCCGGCCCGGCAGCCACCGGACCAGCCACCGGCATCCTGGCAGGCAGGGCGCTGGGGCTGCGGCGGGAGCTGGGACCGGGTGCTAGGAGAGCAGGGAGTGGAGCAGGGCCAGCACCAGCACCAGGGCTGCCGGCGGGAGCCGGGCTGTGCCGGCACCGTTGCCATACCCGTAGCGGGTCCTGCATGTCCCCTCCAGCTCCTCGAAGGTGATGGGCTTCTCATGGGCAGCCATGCCTTGCAGGCTCATCTTCACCTGCGATGGGGGACAGGGTGGGCTCCTGTAGTGAGGGGTGGCCCCCATGTCCCCCACAGTCCCTTTCACCTCGCATGTCCCCGTGCTGCCCCATTCATCCCCTGTCCTGTGTGTCCCCATCCATCCCTGAAGGCCACACATCCTTATGTCCCGCTTGTCTGCTGTCCCATGCATCCCCAAGCCCTGTACCTCCCTGCGCTCCCTGTGCCCTGCTCACCTCCTCCACCTTTCTGAAGACACGGAGCAGGTTTTCGGCCAGGGCCGCCTTCACCTCTTCCTCTGTCCAGTTCCTTGCCAGCAGCTCGGCCACCAGTGCAGGGTACGTGGAGACATCCTCCAGGCCGGTGGGGAGCCTGTGCCACCCCACAGCTCGCAGCTGTGCTGGGGGCAGCCAAGCCTGGCGGCACCCACCTCCCAGCCGCCCACGCAGGGCACGGGGGAGACCCCCCTACCACCACCACGGCAAGTCCCAACGGCCGGGGACACGCTGCCCTGTCCCACCAGCACAGCCCATCCCACGCCCGTCACCCGCTTTACCCCGTCACCCCATCGTAGTCCCCGCCGAAGCCGACGGACTGGGCACCAGCCACCTTCTTCACGTGGTCCATGTGGTCTGCGGGCGCCGAGGGGCTGGAGTGAGCGGGGCTGGAGTGGGGGGGAGGGACACGGACACTGCCACCCCCCTTTGCCAGCCCCGGCGCCCGCCTCACCTGCGACGTTGGCCAGCGTGGCCGTGTCCCCGCACGTCACGTACGCGTTGTAGAAGTTGACCATCACCAGGCTGTCCGTGGAGGCCTGGGGGAGAGGCAGCCCTGAGCCCTGCAGCTCCCTGCGGCCGCCAGCCCCACTCCCTGCCCACGGCCGTGCCCCGGCGCTCACCACCATCCGCAGCACGTCATCGGGCACGTTGCGGCGGTGCGGGCAGAGGCTGTAGGCAGACGAGTGGCTGAAGATGACAGGGGCTTTGGAGAAGTTCAGCACGACCTTCATCGTCTCCACCGAGACGTGGGCCAGGTCCACAATCATGCCCAGGCGATTCATCTCCTCCACCACTGTCTGCGGGGATGGGGACGATGGGGACAGGACGGGCATGAGGGGCTGTGGCAACCCTTCGTGGGGGGACACCATGCACCCGCTGCTCGGCTTAACAGCCTGTCGTGGGGCTGGTGGGTGCCAGTACCACGTTCCCCCTGCCCTGGCCATTGCTCCCAGGGCTGCCACCAACCCTGTCCCCACTCACCTTCCCGAAGGGCGAGAGGCCGTGGTGCAGGGGTGGCTCGTCCCCGGTGTCCACCAGCCAGTTGTCAGCCCTGCGGAGTGGGGAGGGCGTCAGGGCAGACACCCCCTCCCTCCCCCCAAGCCGTGTGCCACTGCTTGGCCACATGCTCCATCCCCCCCGCCACGCCATCCTTGTCACCCCTGTCCCTGGGGGCTGCTACCAGGGGGTGTTGCAGCTGTGTGTGAGGGTCATGTAGCGGACGCCCAGGCGGTAGAAGGTGCGCAGGACGCCCAGGCTGCTGTCGATGGAGTGGCCGCCCTCCACCCCAATGAGGCTGGCCACCTTCTTTCTCTGGAAAGCCTGCTGGATGCCTGCGGGAGGGTGGGGGCATCAGCCGGGGCGGGCACCGGGGCACCCGCGTCCCTCGGGGCACCCGTGTCCCAGCCCCGCGCCCGCTCACCAGCGCTGTCGACGACACAGGCGAAGGTCTCGGGGTAGAGCTCGCACATGCGGTGCACCACGTCGATCTGCTCCAGCGTGCGCTTCACTGCGTCCTTGTTCTGCGTGTCGCAGGGCACGTACGCCGACCAGAACTGCCCGCGACAGCACTCGGTGAGTGCCGGGAGCCCGGCCCCGTGCCCACTGCCCCTCACCCCGGTGCCCCCTGCCCACCCCGGTGCCCGCCCCGGTGCCCGCGCCCGCCTTGCCGTCCCACCTGCCCGCCCACGTGCCCTCTGCGCAGTTTGGGGATGTTGGTGTGGGTGCTGTTCAGCAGCTTGAGGTTGGCCTCGGGCAGCCCCAGCTGGTTGTTGAACCTCTTGAGGAGCTGCCAGGGCAGGTCGTTGTGCCTGGGCAGGGGGGAGAGCGGGAGTGAGGGGCTGTCTGTCCGCCTGCCCGTCCGTCCATCCAGCCTCCTGGCTGCCCATCTCCCTGTACGTCTGCCCACCCATTCCCTACTCATCTGGCCATTGTTCCATCTACCCATCCATCCATCTGTCCATCCATCTGTCCGTCATCATCCATCCACCCACCCACCGGTCCATCTGCCCGCCCATCTGTGCCTTCTGCCAAGAGTCACCCACGCAGCTCCGGACGGGAGCCGGGGACAGGTGACTCCCAGGGGACAGCCCCATGTGGGACCCCCTTTGCTGGCTGTGCACCCCTCCGCCCGCCATCCCCGCTCAGCCCTCGCACCCGGGGGAGCCAGCCCGGCGTCCCTCCGATGGGGACGTCACCGTCACCGCTGTGGGGAAGTCACCACCACGCAGCATCCTGCGCCCAGCAGTATTGCACCATGGTCCCCACATTTCCCGGCTCTCTCTGCCCTGCACCCGCTTCCAGGGGCTGCGCCGCGGCGGGCTGCCACGGCATGGGGCTGGTGCCATGGGGGAACCCTACAGAGGACCCTCCTGAGAGTCCTGGCACGAGACCAGGGGTGTCCCTTAGGACAAGACCTCACGGAAGCCGTTTGTCCTGAGCAAGGACTTCCCCTGGGGCAGGCTGGCCCCCGGCTTCCCGGCACCCTTCCCACTCCCAGCTGGGCTGCACCACTGGGGATCCCCTCGACTGCACGGCCCTGGGGTGCCGTGCACGGGGATCCCCCTGGAGAGCTGTCCCCGCACGGCCCCGGTGTGCTTGGCACGGGGATTCCCCAGCAGGGCTGTCCCTGGTGGGGTTTTCTGGCTGGGTTTTTTCTCAGGGTGCCGAGAGCTGCAGCTCTGCCGGGGTGGCCGGGTACGCCACAGGGCCAGGCAACCTTTGCTCACCCATCGATGACCGGCGTGGTTGTCATGATGCGCTCGGCCTCCTCCCAGTGATGTTGCCCGGCGCAGGGCAGGAGCAGGCACAGCACCAGCACCGGCACCAGCACGTGCCCACCCAGCATCTTCGCCCGCTCGGTGCCGCTGGGGAATGAGCCGGGGGCGACCTGCCGCCGCGAGCCTGCTGAGCGCACGCACCGCGATGATTGCCCCGGCTCACCGTCTGTCCCCGCCTGCCGTAAATAAATAACCAGGACCCACGGCTGTAACCCCACCTCGCGTGCCCTGTGCCCCAGCGCTGGCACAGCAGTCACCGGGGTGGCATGGCGGCCTCCCCCAGCCTGGCCCCGGGTGGCAGAGCCGTACCAGGGCCTCTCCGCATAGCTGCGGTGATGCTCCCAGTCCCTCTAATGCAGCCCAGATTTTTTTTTTGCTGGGAAAGTGTCGGTCTCATCCCCATCTCGGCGTCCCCAGTGCCGGCACCCCCGGCCCAGCGCTGGCACCCACCGGCACCCCCACTGCTGATGGGCAGCGCCCAGCACCCCGTCCCTCGCTCACCCCGGCCCCGGGACGCTCGGGCAGCTGCTGCCTGCAATGGCTGTAAAATATGTTTTCCAGCTTGTGTGCCAGCAGCAGGGCTGGGATGGGCTCCGGCCACCCCCCGACATGGCGTCGGGCACTGGGGAGTGGCCGAGTGCCGGCGCACCCCGCGGCTCTGTGGTGAGGCCGTCCCACCGTGGAGGGGCTGGGGAGCAGCAGCCGGGGTGGCACAGCCACAGCATGGTGCCCCATGTGTGCCGGGCTCCCCCCGCCCCGTTGTCCTGCCACAGCGTCGGGGGTGGGGGGAAACTGAGTCACCCGTCGGTCCTGTGGCCCAGCGCCCACCGTGGGGACACGCCGGCTGGGTCCTGCATGGGGCCGCCGGTGGCCGTGGGGCTGGCGGTGGCTGCGGTGTTGTGCATGGCAAAAGGCACTGCGGGGCTGCTGGGAATGGCAGGGAGCCACATGGAGACGGCCAGCCCCGCTCCTTTTTCCGGGGTGTGCCGGGATGGGAATTCCTTCCTCCTGCACGGTGCTGGCCGTGGGGAGCCCGGCTGTGGGGCTGGCACCCCCGGGGTCACCGCGGGCTGCTGCGGCCAGCGAGGCTCCCTGGCACCCTTCCTGCTGCTGGGCGAGCGGGGTGCCCCGGCCACGCCGGCTCTCCTGGCTGCGACGGTGGTCTGGCTGCGTGGGACCCCCGTCCCATCCCGGGGGTGTCCCCAGCGCGGGGCCGTCCCGCAGCCCCCCGGCCCCGCAGGCAGCGCTCTCCCCGCGATGGCCCCAGCGCGGCTGGATCCCCGGCCCCCCCGGCAGGAATGTGCTGGGGGGCCCGGCCCCCAGCTGGGACAGCTTCCTCTTTTGCAGCTATTTAAGGCCGATCGGTGGCGTGTGCCAGGCAGCAGCCGGGCCATGGAGCGGATGGAGGTGACGGAGACCTTCGCCGGCATCTACCTGCCCGGCCACCTCCACACCCAGGAGTCCCTTGGCTTTGCCACCACCTTCGCCTTCCGCCCCACCGACGTGGTCATCGCCACCTACCCCAAATCGGGTGAGGGCCAGCGGGGCGGGGGGCTGGGGGATGAGGAGGGACCCAGCAGGGATGGGGGACAGGGAGGGGACCCAGGTGGGTGGGGGGGGTCAGTGTGGCAGGGCTGGGGACCCCCAGGCTGGGGTGGAGTGGGCAGCACAGGCAGGCTCTGCTGCACAGACCCCGGCTTCCCAGCAGGACCGGGAGCTGCCTGCGTGGCTGGGAGGTGGCCGGGCTCGGGGCCAGCCCCTCCCCGGGCAGGACCCCCCTGGTCCCCGCAGCCTGGCGGCCACTGGCCCCTTGGGGCACAGCGCAGGGGACCCCCAGCCCCAGCCATCGGCTCCCACCCCCCCAAAACCCCTGCCCTGTGGGTTGGGGGCAGCCGCCCCCACACCCTCCCCAGTCCCAGCCCCGTCCTGTCCCCAACCCCAGACTGGTGTGACTGGTGGGGCTTCTGGGGCGGGGGTCCCACGCAGCACTGCCAGCCCAGCTGCTGCCCTGTGCCACGTTGTGCCGTGCCACACCGAGCCGTTCAGTGCCGTGCTGTGCCAAACTGCGCCACGCCATGCTGTGCCGTACGATGGCAATCTGTGCTGTGCCACGCTGTGCCGTGCCCTGCTGCGCCATGCCCTGCTGTGCCGTGCCACAGGGTACTGTGCCACGCTGTGCTGAGCCAAGCCATGCTGTGCAGTACTGTGCTGCGCCATGCCATGCTCTGCCCCGATGTGCCGTTCTGTGCCGTGCCGTGCCGTGCTGGGCAGTGCCCTGCACAGGGCTGGGTCTGCCCTGACGCCCACCTCCCCAGGCACCACCTGGATGCAGGAGATCCTGACGCTGCTGTTCAGCCACGGGGATGTCCTGCCGGCCAAGACCATTCCCAACTGGGAGCGGGCGCCCTGGCTGGAGCAGATCTACTTCAGGGATGCGCTGCAGGATACGGCCGCCCACCGGCTCATCACCACCCACCTGCCTGCCCACGTCCTGGCTCCCGCCCTGCAGCAGAGCAAGGCCAAGGTGAGGGGGGTTGGGACAGTCTGGGGGGCCCCCGCGGGGACATCCCGTGCCCACGGGCTTCCCGCAGCCAGGGTGATTGCCGGGGGCTTTCTGAGCGGGGTGGTTTGGAATCTCCCCGGCCGTGGGACTGATGGCATCCCCCCTCCAAGGTGATCTACGTGGCCAGGAACCCCAAGGACGTCGCCGTCTCCTTCTACCACTTCCACCGCCTGGCCAAGTTCCTACCCAACCCCGGCTCCTTCGACACCTTCCTCACACAGTTCCTTGAGGGCACGGGTAAGGGCTGGGGGGTCCCCGTGGCCCTGGGACTTGCCCACGGGACCCCCCGTCACCCCCCGCCTCCCCCCAGTGCACTACGGCTCCTGGTTCAAGCATGTCAAGGGCTGGGTGAGCCAACGGCAGGTCCTGGACATCTTCTACGTCACCTACGAGGAGCTGCACCAGGTGAGCCCCGGCGTGTCCCCATCCCCGTCCCGCCGGCTGCCCCGGGCTGACCGTCCCCTCCGCCGCAGGACCTGCGCGGCACGGCGCAGCGGCTCGGCGCCTTCCTGGGCTGCCCGCTGGGACCGGAGACGCTGGCAGCCCTGGAGCAGCACTGCAGCTTCGCCACCATGCGGGACAACACCATGGCCAACTACTCCCTCATCCCCTCCGAGATCATGGACCACAGCCAGGGATCCTTCATGAGGAAAGGTGAGGGGGGACGGGGTGGGGGGATGCAGAGGGGGATGCGGGGGGCACCGGCCCCGGCTGCAGCCTCCCCGTCCGCTCCGTCCCGCAGGCGTGGTGGGGGATTGGCGCGACCACTTCTCCCCCTTGCAAAATGCCCTCTTCAACCGCATCTACCAGGAGGAGATGGGTGACTTGGAGCTGCCCATGCACTGGCCCATGGCCTGAGGGGCTGAGGGGGCCAGGGGGGCTGGCGGTGCTCGGCCCTGCCACTGCACAAGGTGACGGAGCCCCCCACCGCCTGCCGAGCCCCGCTGCGGGGGACACCCTGCATGGGGAGCCCCCGAGCACTCTCCATAACTTATACAGCCCCATGCATCGCCCCAGGGGCCAGGGCTGCAGCGGGGCTGGGGGTCCGGCGGCGGGGCAGACTGACTGTACGACCCCCCCCCCAGGGATGGGGGGCTTTTCCGGCCACATATTGTGACCATCCCCGTGGCCTTCTGTGCCCTGGGATGGGTGCGCATGGCTGTGACCCCCCGAATCCACACAGCCCACCCCGTGGAAATAAATATTTATTGCTGTTTCCAGCCAGCGTGTTTCCATGGGTGTGGGGAGGGAAGCAGCGTGCTGGTGGCGCCGGCGGCAGGAAGCGCCCGGTGTTATCAGAGGCCACATCAGGGTGGGGACCCATCGCTGGGGACCTTATCTGCGATGTAGGGCAATGGTCGTGTGGCAGCGCCGGGGGCCGTGGCGGGCTGCATGGTGCCGGTGTTTGACGGTGGAGCCCGTGGCATGGAGACGGCTCCTTCAGCAGCACCCAGGGCTGGCAGGCCCCACGCATCCTCCCAGGGACCCCCCCCTGAGCCCAGGGTCCCCGGGGCATCCTCTGCAACCCCCTCTGGATACCCTCTGCCCCCGCCCTGCCCTAGTGCACCCCCCGATGCCCCCTGCACCCTGATTGCCCCCCACCCTGCCCCAGAGCACCCCCCACGATGCTTTGGGGGGGCCGCAGTGCCCTGACCACCCTGGCAGGATGGCCCCCTGCCCATCTCCCCACGGCGGGTATTTGCCCCCAGGGGCTTGTGCCCACCCCCCCAACACCCTGGGGTATCGCAGGCAGGCAGCACCCCGAGCACCCCTCCCAGCCCCTGTCCTGCTGTGCTCCAAGGAATTGCCATATCAAGCCGTTTGGGAAGCACAGGCACAGTGCTGGGATGGGGAGGTGGGGGGCAAGAGCTCAACGCCAGCACAAGCAGGAGCCCTCACCAGGGCTCGGCTGCGCTGGGGGCAGGCAGCGAGACCCTCCCCGGGGATGCTGGCACTGCGGCCCGGTGGCACCGGCACACTGCCTGCCCTGCCTGCACCGCCGGTGGGTGCAGCCCAGCTGGGTGATGCCGGGCACCCCCAGCCCCATGGGGCCCCCCAGCACCCACCGGCCGGGCACCCAGCCGGCCCCAGGGATTGGGGTGCCGAGCAGACCCCTGCCCGCACCGAGGGCCGGTTGCCACCACAGGCTCATCAGGCGCCGGGTTTCTATGGCGACGTCTATTATCCTGCTTTTACAGGATGATGAATCAGGAGCTATAAATACGCGGGTTGATCGGGGCGGTGCGGGCAGCGCGCTCTGCCTGCATGCAGCAGTGCCGGCAGCGGGCAGCGCCGGAGAGGCACAGCGGTTCAGCATGGCCGTGCCAGTGGATGGGTGAGCAGCTCCCAGCCGGCACGGCTGCACGGACGGGGACAGGCTGGCACCCCTGTGCCGGCACCCAGGGTGACGGCCGCATCCCCGTCCCCAGAGTCCAGCTCGGTGGCACCCACGTGGCAGGCTCTTGGGTGGCCCTTGCCCTGTGACAGCTGCCCTGGGCCCCAGTTTCAGTCCCCGGGGTGGCCTCGGGTCACACCCCATCCTGGTGGGTGTCACCACCCCAGGAGCATCTGCCGGCACCAGGACAGCAACACACAGCACATGGCGCAGGGTGAAGGACAGATGGCACAGTGTCACAGGGCACATGGGACAGGGTGGCTGGCACACGGCACGTGGCACGGTGTCACACAGCACGGGGCAGGAGGCAGCTGGCACACAGCGAACACACCTGGCTTTTGGCGCAGCAAATGGTGCGCAGCACTCGGTGTGCTGCACGCGGCACAGCGCCCGTGCGCGGTACACGGCACGTGGCACAGCATGGCACACGGCACACGGCACGCAACACAGCCCATGACCCAGGACGTGGCACGCGGCACACGGCACGTGGCACGCGGCAACGCGCATGGCACATGGAACACGGCACATGACACACAGCACAGGGTATGTGGCACATGGAGCGGCACATGGTGCAACACGGAGCACGTATCACGAAGCACGCAGCAGGCGGCACACGGCACGTGGCATGCAGTGCATGGCGCGTAGCACGTGGCACACAGTACGTGGCACCTGGAACGCGGCACGTGGCACACGGCACAGCGTATGGCACGCGGCATGCAGCACGTGGCACACGGCATGTGGCACATGGTACACGGCACACAACACAGCACATGGCACACGTCACATAGCACACGGCATGTGTCACACGGCAGAGGCAATGTGCCGGGCAGGGGCAGGAGGACGGTACCGGCGCTGCCTCCACTCCTGCTCCCGTGGCCTGGATTTCGGGGCCCTGGCAGCGGCACAGCGGGACAGGCGGCCGCTCCGGCACAACTTGAAAGCGGCAGCTGCTCAAAGGTACTGCAGCTCCAAAGCGCCGGCGCTCCTCTGCACGCTGCCAGTCACGAATGCCCCTAAATATAGGGGCAGCTGGAGCAGCTGGCGGCAGTGCCCGTGCGGTCAACCGGGGCTGGGGGCTGTGGTCGGCTCTTGCCCGCTCTTGCTGCTGGCTGGGGCTGGGCAGCACAGTGGCACGGTGAGGGGTGCGAGGGGGTGATGGGCAGCACCCCGGGAGCTGCCTGTCCCTCTGCCCTTGCCCCGCTGAGCACCCAGCAGGGAGGTTTGGTGTTGGCACCCAGACAGCACGCGGCACGGGCACAAGGCTGGGTGCTTTATTGCGGGTGGGGGGAATCCCCCGCATGCTGGCGGGGGGTTCATCATGCAGCCTCCAAACGATGTCACAGCAACAGATAAGCAGGCATAACGGGGACAGCTGGGACAGAGCGGGAACACACCATGGGGCATGGACCACCGGGACCAGGGGCAATGCCCGCTGGGGACCCCCGGCCCCCCGGGCAGTGCAGGCAGGGTGTCCTGCACCGGGACCATCGCCATGTCCCTGGCCAGGTGCCAGTGGGGGGCACGCTGCCAGCTCCC
The DNA here is from genome assembly GCA_031468815.1 of Morus bassanus. NCBI lineage: Eukaryota > Metazoa > Chordata > Aves > Suliformes > Sulidae > Morus > Morus bassanus. The sequence continues at coordinate 44,963,084 of CM062573.1, read as the reverse complement.
GGTGCCCCCCCCGCCTGTCGAGGAGGGGTCTGTAGCAGGGCTGGGACCTGGCAGGGACACCGTCCGTCCCCGCGCCATGCTGGGGGTAGCAGGGGGACCCTCACTGGGGTGAGCTGAGGTTGGAGTCGGGGGTCTCAGGCTGGGGGCAGCGGGGTGGGAAGGCCTTGTAGCTGTAGTACTCCACCACCTGCTTGGGCACCTCCGCCAGCACGCACTTCGCCAGGGCCGTCGGTGACGCCTGCGGGATGGGGGACACCGGGGGACACGGGTGAGCCGGGAGCACCGTGGCACCCGCCCGCCCTGGTGTGCAGAGCAGCACCCGCGGGGCACAGGCAAGCCGTGCTGCGATGCTCGGTCCTGCCGCGGGGACGGGAGGGGACACGAGGGGACGGGAGGACCACTAATGCCCCACTCACATTCTTGAACTCCCGGAAGGGGACGAACTGGACGATGTCGCGGAGGACGGGCTCACCCTTGGGGGAGCGCAGGATGCCGTCGTCCCCATCCAGGATCTGCATGTCGGTGAAGTCGGCGTTGCCCACCCCCACGATGATGATGGACATAGGCAGGTAGGAGGCACGGACGATGGCCTCCCGCGTGTCCGCCATGTCCGTCACCACTCCGTCTGTCAGGATCAGCAGGATGAAGTATTGCTGGGGGGGGAGGGATGCTCTTGGGGGGCTGCCCAGCCCTGCTGCCAGCCCCATACAGGGGGAGCTGGACAAGGGCTCGGCTCCGACGTGGGAACAGCCACAAGTGGCACAAGCGTGCTGGGTCTCAGCCCAGGCTGGAGCCCACCAGCCAGGGGCAGCGGGTACGTACTGAAGCCTCTTTTGTCCGCTCCTCGTTGGCCGCCACACGAGCCACCTTGGAGATGATGGGGGCCACGTTGGTGGGGCCGTAGAGCTGGATTTTGGGCAGGCAGCTCTGGTAGGACTCCACAACACCCTGGATGCCTGCGGGGGGATATGAGGGGTGACGGGGGCAGGACCAGGCTCTGGCATGGGGGAGGCCGTGGGACTGGCCTCCCCAGCCCCACCGGAGCCGGACTCACCCTCACACTCATCGTTGTCAGGGTTGAAGTTGATGGCAAAATCGTGGGAGACCTGGAGGGTGAGAGGGGAGGGGGCAGCTGGTGCCCACCCACCCACCCACCATGGCCCCTGGCACCTGCCGAGCCCCACAGGAGCCACGGCCAAGGGTGCTTGGAGGGACGAGCGCATCCCTGGGGTCCCATGGGGCCCCAGCGCCCCGATCACCCCCTTACCTCGTACTTGGGGGGGATCCTTGCACCAAAGCCCAGAGCTGAGAATTTCTTGTCGCTGCAAAGGAAGAGGTGTGAGGAGCCCCGGCGCCGGCAGTGCCAGCATCAGGGTGTCCTGGCCCCGGGGTGGCCATCACCGGGCTGTCCTGGCCCCGGGGGACCCGCCAGAGCAACCGACCTGTCATAGTCCTGGCAGATCTCGCCCACCGCGACCAGCGCCTTGAGGTACTCGTTGGGCTGGTAGGGGTTGATGTAGTGCAGGGAGCAGCTGTTTCGGGGGTCCCCGTTGGAGGCCGTGAAGTCGATGGCCACCTGGCATGGGGGACAGTGAGGGTCCCCCGGGGCGAGCGGGGCCACCGGCATGTCCCCGCAGGGGTCGGGTGACTCTGCTGGCCCCGCTCACGGGCACCGTGGCACAGCCGTGGCTCAGGAGAGCCAGGATGTGCCACCCACAGCCCCACACCGTGGGGACGGGCGCGTGGCCCAGCGCCGGAGCCCCTGCCCGGTCCCCGGTGCTTCGGGGTGGGGGATGCCGCTCACCGTGAAGTGTATCTGGCAGCCACCCATGATGTAGTCCAGGAAGGAGTAGACCCTGTGGATCTTCCAGAGGGACCTGCGTCAGCCAGTCCTGCCCCACGCCGCCCCACAGCAGCTGGGCATGGCATGGCACGGCTCGGCACGCAGGTGCTCACCTTCAGGTCCAGCAGCACCACGACCCCCGAGTTCTTGTAGTTGCGCTTCTTGATTTTGTACTTGGGGTTCATGCAGTCCCACTGCACCTGCAGCACGTGGCACCCACGCTGCCTGCGGCCCCCCAGCCCCGGGGACGCGGCCCCGTGCGCTGGCACCCCCCCTCCATGACCCCGCAGCCCCCCGGCTCTGCAGCACTGTGACCCTGCAGCCCCATAACCCTGCAGCCCCGCAGCCCCATAACCCTGCCTCCCTGCAGCCCCACAACGCTCCAGCCCCATGGCCCCATGACTCTGCAGCCCCATAACCCTGCAGCCTCATAACCCTGCCTCCCTGCAGCCCCACAACACTCCAGCCCCATGGCCCTATGACTCTCCAGGCCCATAACCCTGCGGCCCCACAGCCCCACAACCCCAGGGTGCAGGTGCCTTTCCCCACTCCCGGCCAGCCCACGGGCTCCAGCAAAGCCCAGCCAGAGCCGATCTCCCCAGAGGAGCCCAGAACCTCCATCCCTTCCCCAAATTGGGGGCAGCGGCGGGGAGAACAGCCCCAAAACCAGAGGAGGAGCTGGGAGGTGCCTCCTGGAATGGGATCTGCTGGCAGCATGGAGGGATGACCCCAAAGGCTGTCCCCTTGTCCCACCTTGTTCTCTCCCATCGCCTTCTGCATCTCCTCGAAGGTGGTGAAGAACTCCCCGATGAAGTCGTGTTTGCCCCGTGAGTCGTAGTCCCACACCACGCACTGCGGTGGGACACAGCTCAGCCCTGGGCACCGTCCCTGCCACTGTCCCTGGCAGCTTGGGGTCCTCGGCACACCGCCATGTGGGGCCGTGGGGAAGCCAGGGGACACATGCCCCCAGGGCAGGGATGGGGGTCCCCCTTGCCCTTCCTCACCCTCAGCTTCCTCTTCTCCTCGCAGCTGCAGAGCGAGTTGAGGGAGACCTTGAAGGGCTCCCAGATGGGGCTCAGGTTGTTCTTCACCACCTGCGGGACGAGGGACTCAGTGGGGCCGGGCAGCCGCCGGGGCAGCCACGGGCCAGATCCTGCCCGGGGCCTCACCTCGGTGCGGTACACCAGCTGCTCGCTGCGGTCGTCATCGATGCGGTAGATCTCCAGGAAGGGATCTGACTTGCTGAAGAGGTCCTGGAGGAGGGAGGATGGGGCAGAGCACTGTCAGCCCTGCCTGTCCTGGCTCCCCTGCCTGCAGGACCCAGCTCACCTTGTCATCCAGCTTCTTGGCCCGGAAGGCGAGCTCCACGTAGCCATTGTTGCCCGAGATCTCCTCCGAGATGACCTGCGAGGAGAGGCAGCCGCGGCGTGCTCAGTGCCCGGCACGGCTTTGTCCCCCTGCCCATCCCTGCCTGCGCGGGCAGGGAGGTGCCCTGGAGGGGACAGGGTGCCATGTGCCTCCCCCAGCACAGTGGGGACCCCCCAGGGTGGCCAGCAGACGTCAGTGGAGACCCTGAGCCCTCCCCACGCCCAAGAGCCTGGGGGGCTGCGGGGCTGGATGACAACAAGGACAGGAGGAGGGTCACTGGGGACCCCCCATGCGCCCCAGCTCGATGGCCCCCCCCAGCTCAGTGCCACCCCTATGTCCCAGATCGATGCCATCCCAGCACCTGAGTCCAGTGCCACCCACGTGCCCCAGCTTGGTGCCAGCCCAGGGTCCCAGCTTGGAGCCACCCACGTGCCCCAGCCCGGTGCCATTCCCAGCGTGGGATCGGCCACTCACCGTGATGGTGGACTTGCCCGCAAACTTCCCATATTTGAGGAATAGCGGCTTCGTCACCCGCTTCTGCGCCACGATCTGCAAAAGCCGAGGGGTTGCGGAGGGGATGCCACCGGCGAGCGTCCCCGGGGCGAGGGGCATGGACTCACCTGCCCCACGGTGCACTCCATGCCTCCCAGGAAGTCATCGTCGTGCGTGCCCACTCCGGCGTGCCCGTGGCTGTCGTACACCTCAAACCGCAGCTTCTGCACCTCCTCGAAGTAGTAGTCCACCGTGAAGATCTTGGCGAAGACGGGGTTGAGGTTGCTCTTGATGACCTCGCTGCGGTCCACCTGCACGGCGGGAGCTCGGCTGGGTGGGCAGCGGGGCCAGAGCCCGGCTTGGGGCCGATCTGGGGCCAGTGGAGCTTCCCAGGACCTTGGGGTGCCAGAGCTTGCCCAGAGCCTGGCACGTGGATGCAGGAACCCAAGGGCACGGGGATGTGGGGATGCAGGGATGGGGGATGCCAGACAGCTGCCAGGAAGGACCAGCCCTGCATAAGAATTTACCTGCCCGTGCTGGTTCCCAGGCAAACGGCTTTTGGAGGCAGACCCGTCACCGGCTCGGTGCCCCCGCGGGCACCAGCCCTGCCAGCCCCCAGGTCCCGGGGGCACTGCTCCCGCCGGGGCTCGGGGCAAACCCCACAGTCAGTTCGCGGGGGTGCTCTGGACTACAGTTTGCCACAGCTCTGCTCAAGCAAGACCAATTGGCTGGTGCCCAGGATGAGCCCCTGCGCTCCCACCCCAGGCCGGCCAAGGGCAGGGGCCACCGGCCACCGTGGCCCTGGCAGGCGGGTGGGGGTTCAGTGTCTCCCGGCTGCGCTGGCAGCGGGTGCCGAGCGGCTTCCAGGAGCCTCCCCCGCACCCCGTCCCTGCCAGCGTTGACTCAACGGGACGCATCCTGGCCAGGGCACCCTGCCAGCCCGCCGGCCCCTGCCCACCGCCCGCCTGGTCCAGCAGCATCTGCCGAGCCCACACTGCTGCAGTGCTGTGGGGTCACCCATGCAGCTCTGTGCCTCCTGTGTGGGCAGCGCCAGCCCCACCATGGGGCTCTGGGTCCCAGCCACCTCAGCCCCTCCGGTGCCAGCCCCGCCAGCGTGTCCGGGGCCGTTTCAGCTCTTGAACCCAGCAGGCAGCGGCTGAACAGGCTCCAGTCACCGTCCTGGCTGGGCTGCGGGACACGGGCTGGCAGGGACAGGGAGGGGACACCTCACAGAGTCCCTCCGAAATGTGGCCCAGGAGGGACCCTCTTGCCACCTGGATCTGGCCCTTGCACGGCATGGCATGGCACGGCATGGCATGGCACAGCACGGCACGGCACGGCACGGCACGGCACGGCACAGCACGGCACACAGAGCATGGCACGGCACACCGTGGCACAGCAGGGTACAACTGGCTCGGCACGGCACAGCCTGGGGAGCCGCAGCCTGCAGCTGGCACAGGGCTCCTTGCCGCCCACCCTGGCTCCAGCTCCAGCTCCGGCGAGCAGAGTCAATTACACACAGAGGGATTTAGCGCTAAATCTGCTGGCTGAGCAGCGGTGATTAGCGAGTGCGGAGCTGCCGGCGCCAGCCCAGAGCTAAGCCGTGGGGGAGCGATGGGAAGGCGCTGTGCCAGCCCCAGTGCCAGCCCTGGCTCGGGTGGGCACCAGGGCCCCCCAGGGCAGTGCAGTGAGGGGCACGTGGCCGCGGTGCCGGCCCTGACACCCCCAAGCTGCCCCACTGTGTGTGGAGGGGTGGGTGATGCCACCCAGGTGTCCCAGCGCAGGCTGCCCGCCCCGATAAGCGTGAGACCAGCCCACAAGTCCTGATCTACCCCCGGGGTGACCGAGGCGTCCCTTGCCCCTGGCCCAGGGCAGTGGAGCTGTGCTGGAGCCTCGCACCGTGGGCACCCTGCTCCCTGGCCCTGCCGGAGCCCCAGAACCCCGGGGGACTCATTCCAACCAAGGTGTCTGCACTGTGCCCATGTGCTGCTGAGTGTCCCACAGCGCCCTGTCCTGCCCCATGAGCCTCATGCTCTGTGCCCTACACCTTGCACCTTGCTCCCTGCACCCTGCTCTGCACCCTGCACCTTGTGCCCGGCACAGACCCTGCACTGTGAGCTCTGCACCTCGCACCCAGCATCCCCTGTGAGCACCCTGCACCCTGCTCTCCACCATACCCTGCACCCTGGTCTGCACCCCGCACCCCGCTCTCCAACATCTCCTGCACCCTGGTCTGCACCCTGCACCCCACGCAGGGGCTCCTGCCCTGTCTCTGTCCCCGTGGGCATTGCAGACACCCTGGGGCTGCCTCTGCTCCTGTCCCCATCCCAGAGACACAAACCCAGCACCCAGCACCCAGCCCTGCCCCGCTGCGGTGGGTGCCAGAGGTGCCCCCCGCCCTCCTACCTCCGTCCACTGGCCCTGGGACTGCATCAGCAGCAGGACGCAGGGGTCCGACTTGTTGAGCGTGTCGCGGTCCAGGAGGTGCTTACAGCTCACCCGTAGCTCCACCTTGGAGAGGACAGCCAGCGGGGCCTGGGGGGACGGCTCGGGCGCCTCGCCCATGGCGGCCGTGGCACGGTGGGCGGCCGGGCGCGCCGGGGGGCAGGCGGCCCCGTGGGCAAAGGGCATGCGGGGGGAGCAGGGCGGCACGGGCGGCCGCTGCCTTCGTCACCGTCAGGGAACCGGGCAGGGACCCGTCATAGCCGGGGCACGTCGCCCCGCGGTGCCAGGCGTGGGGACGGAGCCCGGGTGCGCGGGGTTGGGTGGGTGCCTGGTGGCAGCGGGTATCGGTGGGATGCTCCGGTGGGTGGAGGGGACCCCGGGGACCCCCTCCGAGGTGGGGTGGCCAGTTCCAGTCCTGGTGGCTCTGTGGGGCCCTGCAAGGAATCAAAGCGCACTGGGGTGAGCGGGAGCCGGGTCACTGCACGTGACGCTGCCCGTGTACCCCCAAGCGCCAGCCAGCCCCACGGGCGCCGCTGTGCCCCCGTCCACCCGCCAGCCCCCTGGGCCGACTGGGCGTCCCGTGGGGCCGTGCCCGGCTCTGCCCCAGCCCCACGCCAGGGGCAGGATGGGTCCTGTGCCGACGAGGCACCTGAGTGGGGCTGGGAGGCTGTGCAGGAGCGGGGGCTGCGCAGGCAGCCCTGGGCCCCCACCCCAGGGTGCCCCTCCTGGTGCTGGGGCGCAGAAACTCCCCTCCCGTCCCTGCAGGCAGCGCACCCCCCGCCCGGGCAAGGCTCGCCATCGAGGCCGCCTGGTCCTTGTCTGTGCCGTTGGGTGATGCTGGCAGTGCCGGCCACATCCCGCAGCCCCGGGCGGCGCCAGTGGCACCCCGGGTTGGCGGGGGGATTTCCCCCATGCTGGGGACGGGGGCCGCCCTGTGTCCGGATGCCGGTGACACTCAGCTGGGAGATGCTGCAGTGCCGGGCCATCGAGGGGCTCTGCCAGCACCAGCCCCAGCCTGGGGCTCGTCCCCCCCGCCACAGCCCCCGGGGGCTGCCCAGCTCAGGCTTGGGCACAGGCAGAGCAGACCTCCTGCCCACCCACCCCTCCGCGCCCCGGCATGCCCAGCCCGGCCGGGAGCCGCCACCGCTGCCTGGCCAAAGTTTCCTGGCAAAGTCATGCAGGGCCAGGGCCCTCCCCGGCACGTAGCTCTGGTGCCCCAGCTCCGGTGGGCATCATCCCCCTCCCCGGGATCGTGGGCACCCCATGGCATCCCCCAATGGAGGGGGCACCGGCTCCCACCCTCCCTGGCCATCCCCTCACCTGGGTGCTGGCGGCTCGGGCTCCGCACACGGCCGGGCCGGCGTCTGGGGTTGGTGTGCCAGCCGGAGCCGGCGTGCCAGCCGGAGCCGGTGTGCCAGCCGGAGCTGCCGCCGCTGCCACCTCCACACAACTGACTCAAGCTGCAGTTCGGGAGCGGAGCCCTAAGAGGGAGACGACAAGCTCCGTTAACTGCCTCGCTGCCGGCACCGGAGCAGAGCCCGCCTGTGGGTACTGGGGCTCAGCGGGGCCCCCGCGGTCCCCGGCACTGCTGGCTGTGCTGGGGCAGGCGCTCCTGCTCCAGGAGAGCCCCCCATGGTCGCAACACTCGCTCCCAGCGCCCCACAGCCCCTCGCCCTCCCCATGGGGTGCCCGAGGCCCACCCTGGCCACAGCCCCCCATGCTCTCAGCCGAGACCCCAGCAGAGAGACAGGGAGCCCCAAAGTTGCCGGGTGCCCTCCCCACGTGCCGAAGCGCCCAGACCCACACCCTGCGCACGCAGAGCCCCGGCGCCCCGTCCCTCGGCCAGGGGCTGTGCTGGCACCCCCCACCCACGCGCGTCACCCCAGTGCTGCGGTACTGTCAGCTCAGCTTTATGAAAGATGATGTAATTAGCCCATATTTGGAGGGATTAAAATGCAGATAGGGCTAATGAGTGTGAGGGCACCGCAGGGCCTGGGCTTTGGGAGCTAATCCCCAGCCTGCACAGCAAAAATAGGCCACCCTCCTTCCCCGCTCCTCCCGCAGCCCCACGCCACGGCCAGGCGGGGCAGGAGGCAGCTGACCCACGGCAGGACGCAGGATGTGACCGCAGGCTTGGGCAGTGGCGCCGGGAAGGATGAGCTAGCAGCCTGCCGTGGCACAGGCAGCGCCCATGTTTGAGCGACCTCGGGTTCAGCCAGCTGTGCCGGGGAGCTGGAGCCCTTTGTTGCATCCGAGCCCCAAGTTTCTGTCACCCAACTGCTAAGGAATACAAACGACTCAATTATCCCGGCACGGGCGACTGGCGGCGCAGCCAGGTTCCAGAACGGCCCCAGATCTGCTTAGCCAGCAAAGGGGCTCGGTTGAACGCTCCCCAGAGCGGGGACGCACCCCACCACCGCTGCCCCGTGAGCCAGCACAGCTGGTCCCGCAGGGATGCGGCCACGGGAGAGGCAGAGCCCCGGAGCCATGAGCCAGAGCCCCCAGACCCTTCTCCAGGGCCAGGCTGGGCCCCTCGTTGAGGCCACCAAGGTTATTTCTCTAAAGAAACAGCTTCCTACCCACTGAGACTGGGTTAAGCTCTAGGCGCAGGGAGTCCGTGCTGCGACCCTGGAGGCAAAGCCAAGAGCTGCGCAAGGCCGAGGTGTTTGTTTCATTCGCTTTCAGGGAAGTTCGGAGTCTAATCGCAGCAAATGAGGTTTTCTGGTGCCCTCGGGCCACGTCCCTCCACGCACAGCGGCCCACAACCTGCACCGGCACGCACGCGGCAGCGGGGGGAGCAGGCGCAGGCAGCACAGGGCGGCAGAGCAGCTCAGTCCTGCGGATTTGCCCTAGAAAGACAGCACACTCATATTTCTACATTTTTTTTTTATTGACAGTTCTAGGGAGAACAGTTCATTTCTTCTTCTCCACATCCTGCTCTGCTGCTTCTTTGGCGCGTTTTGCACGAATCCCAAAGAGCCGGGCGTTGGCCCGGGCCATGCGCAGGCTGGCAAAGGCCTTGAAGTTCTTCTCATCTTCTGAGATAACACGGGCCTTCTCCCGTTTGAAAACCTAGTGGGAGAGAGCGCCAGACAGTCAGACTGCACATCAGAGGCTCCCGGAGAAGACTGCATTTAAGGCTTAACACAATTAATCTCGCTACATTTTACCACTAGCTCCAGGACGCGGTTAAGAATAGAGCATTGATGCCATCTACAGGCCCTGCCCGTACCATCGCTCCACCAGGCGCCTCATTCCAACCGGTTCCTCGTTCGCACGTCAGCACAAGACCGGAACGCACCGGGGAAAACACAAGCGCAACGTGAAATCTGAGTCAGGTTCGTGGCGCGCTATCAACAGCGCCCGGGGTTTCGAGACAAACAGCGACTACACAACCCGCCCAGGCTGTCGCGCTGCCAGCGCGCACCCCTCGGCGACCCCAAGTGCCCCGAATTCCGTGGGGGGACGAGCTCCCGCAAAGCACGAGTGGACAAACAGCCCCGGAGCCTGCCCGGAGGACGCGGCGCTGAGCACAAACACGCACTGGAGACGCTTTGTGGGCGCTTTAACCTGTGCCCTCACAGGAATCGGGCAATTTGGGGGGGTTATTGCGCAGGTTCCCCCATAGCCCTCTCTGGGGAACGTACGTGGCTGCGCCTCTCCTACGTGTCATTTCGGGCAGAAGTGGAACACACAACATGGTTATTCCCAACCAACGCATCATCCTGAACCCCTGAGACTGGCACCCGGAGCTCCTCCGGACCCAGAAACACAGCTCATGACTTAAGGACTTCCTCAGCTGATAAAAAGTTTAGCGGAGCGCCAACTAACAAGCTCTCTGCAGCGTGCTCTGCAACGCTGCGGGGCCAAACAGATCTTGGCAAAATACCAGGACAAGCTTGACCCGATCCTGGTTTTCTCTGATCCAGGATGGTAAGCATCTGGAGACGGCAACCCTTAACTGGAGAACAGCGAGAAGAGAATCCTCTGCGTGAAGTTCAAGTCTCAGTTATGTCACACAGAGAATGTGGTTTAGTCACACTTACGTTCTTGATCGGCATAACCGGTCCAGTCAGCTGAGTCGCCATCTTGAGTTCCTCAGCCTGCATAGCAAGAAGACAAAACACATTATTTAGGAAGCAGTATTTAACTTAAGCACAACTCTGACAGGCGATTTAACACTGACTAGTTAACAAATTCAGCATTTCAGCCACGAGGCTACAGGAGTATTTGGCAGAGACGTGCCGCATCAACAACCCGCGCTTTGCCTGGCTATCGATCAGCCTGGACCTGGCCAGGGGAGCAGCGGCCCGTCGGGAGTTCTGCCAGCTGGAAAAATGTTGACACCTACTGTGCTGTTTTTAGTTTGATCCCCAGTGTACTCCTCAGCAATTCCTTCTAAGACTAATTCCAGCTTCTTTAAGAGTATGGGATTACAAAAAAACAATTAAGCTTTATTTTAAAAAGTTGATTTCAAGTTAAAAAAAGAACTGAAAGAGTACCCCAGACACGAGTATCGGTACCTACTGGTGCAGAAGCTTGAGACCCTCCCTCCCCTGTTGTGAAAAGCAGCCCAAGTACGGTGGGCTCAAGAGGCTGCCCGGTGGTTAAGCAGCTCGGAGCCAACAGCTTGAGCATCCCACCTCGTTTCGTGACTGGCACTGCCCCACAAGAAGCATGTATTTACCAGAGGCAAAGCCAAGGACAGACAGGGAAAGCCAACTGGACTCTGGATCTCGGTGAGATTTTAATGAAAAGCGTGTTTGTCAACAGCAACAACCTTCTCGAGACTGCCTTACACAAGGCTTGCACGGAACTGCTCTGCTGGTATGCATGTCCTCGCCTTCCTCAGCCTTTCCATGTCGCTGTCGCCACAGCGGAACAGAACTCAATGGACTTTCCAGCCATTCTGACAATTTAGCTTTGTAAACTAAAATTCAACTGGTTGGGCAACGATCAAACCTCCAGCGAACAGACCACCCAAGGAGTCCAGCCCCAAATCTGAGCTGCGCCCCGGCAGCAGCACGGCACTCCCCAGGGCAAAAGTCTGTCCCAAGCATTGCTCTAACCCAGGAGATCCCCGTGGAGGTCGAGCCTACCAGGCCTGGCCTTGCGGTGGGCTGAGTCATCCCTACATATGTGCCTGGGAACCACAGAGCCCCCAAGAGAAGGGCTGCTCTCCCCGGGGGGTTTGCGTTATGGGAAGTGTTCAAGAGCACTGCACCCCACGGCACCGGACGGACCGACGGCCAAACCTCCGAAAGCGTTACCAGACACAGACCCCATGGAATGCTTCTAGTGGCCAAGTACTTACAGAGCTGTCTCCCTTCTTGGGCATAGCTGGCTTCCTTGGGAAGAGGATAAGCTTGGAGCGGTACTCCTTCAGCCTCTGCACGTTGGCTTGCAGTGACTCGGTAGACTTGTTGCGTCGCCTGGGATCCACAGAGATTCCAATAGTCCGGGCAAACTTTTTGTTAATGCCAGCGAGCTGAGGAGAGAGCGCACAGCGTCAGCACCCGACAGCTCCCAACGCCACCACCGGGCGCTGTCCCGGTCACCGGCCAGGCACAGGCCGCAGAGTCTGCAGAAAGGCTCAGCGTCCAACTGAAGGGCCCGCCGGCAGCGCGACGGTCTGGCGAGAGGGGCCGATTGTGCCAGAGGCAAAGGGCATCCTGGTGTCTGTGTTTTAATGCTTAAAATATTACAGACTTCACGGTAATTTTTGCAGATGGATTTCCTCAGGAGAGCAAAGTGCAAGCCCTGAGTAATTATGAGGGGGACATCTAAACTGATACACAGGAGGCAAATTTATGAAGGCAGCACACAGGTAACTCTGGTTCACTGAACACTGGAAGCTCCATTAAAGAAGTATTTTTTTTGTAACCATCTTAAACAAGAAATAATCTAGTTTTCTGTTTAAAGACAAACATTTGTGTGCCATTATCCAAAAATTAAAGAAAAATAAAATAATGAAGCATTTGGCATCCAGAAGAACAATTTTACTGCTTCAGTGCACTAATTTCACCGTTATAAATGTTTTAATTAGATACTAAACAACGCACGAGAGGCAGCTAGGGATGCTGGCTGCCAGGAAGCACTGATGGTTATTCCTGCCCGCTGTGGGGAAATACGTGGGTGGGGGTTTCTGCAGACCACCACGACCCAGCTTTTAACAGCTCATCAGACCTGGGAAGGTCACACAGAGCAGTTTCCTGAAGCAACAGAGGGCACTAAACGCTTCCCACAGGCTTTAAGCGTTCCTAAACCAACTCGTAGCTATTGCGTGAGAAACAGCCACGGCTCCTCTGTGAGGCCAGGCAGGACAGTTCCTTTTCCTGGCACAACACCCTGTCCTCCTGCTAAGGATATGTTGAGCGCGGTTTACTCAGTCCACAACACAAACAGGTTCCCATTGGCTAAAGTTTTTAGGATTAGCAGAAATGTGTTTCACAAAAAAAACCCCCAAAGAATTTAATGAAGAAGCTATTTGCCTTTCTTTTTCCCCAGAAGACATTTAGGAGACTCAATTAAAGCAGTACTAGAATCCAACTTTAATGGCATTTTGTTTACGTGACAGTCTGACCAGACAAACAGATGTTTACTTTCCAAAGCAACCTTCCACCCTGATGTACGCCACTGCATCCCCGCCCCACGGTTACAGAGAAAAGGCATGACCAATATTTTCTACATTCCTGCAGAGCCAGCACGTGAGACTCAGCCAGCAGCAGCAGACACCAACACGTCGGCAAGTCGCTTGCGCATCGCCTACGTGTGGAAGAACAGGACGACGCAACCAAGCTCAGGCTCGGAGTTAGTTTTGATTGGGATCAGTGCTCCATACTTACTTTAAGCTCTTCTAGGCTGAAGCCTCGGCCGGCACGAACTTTTTTGTGGTATCTGATCGTAGGGCACCTCACTATAGGCCGGATGGGCCCGGCCACGGGACGGGGAGCGATGCGGCGAGCCTTGGCCTGGCGGGCCTTCCTCCTGGAAGGTCGAAGGGGACAGCGATCAGGAAGGCTGCATTTCTGCCAGCTGTGCCACTCCGATGCTGCCAGCTGAGCAACCTTGCCAGGCAGCGTCTGCTGCACGGGGAGCTCTCAGAAACAAACACAACGCCGGCCTAGCAACTCTGACAGGCAGATCTCTGCTGCTACAGAACAGCCGCAGTCATCAGATATAAAAGGGTTCAAGGGAATCATCAACGTGGTACAGCGATTCCGGAGATTTCTCATCACTTGACTGCAGCTGGAAGGGCATGTGCTGACCCTGAGCAGAGACCCCACACCAAGCGAGCGCCCTGCTGCAATCCCAGAGCCTTTAACAAGTCAGGTTGGGGACACAGCTTAAAAATAAAGACGCAGAACTTCAGCTTGCTAAGCAGCCCGGTACGAGACGAGAGACAACTTCCCCCCCCGCCCCGCAGGAGGCCAGGCAGGCGGCAGGAGCGGCCCCGGGGAAGGCGGGCGGCGGGCACTCACCTGCGGATCTTGCGGGCGGGCTGGTTGAACCACGTGGCCACTCGTCGCTGCCAGTCCTTGTGGAAGTGGGGCTTCAGGATCATGCCATTGCGGCTGGGCGCCATGGCTGCTGGGGCCTGCGGACACGGGCATGGCTAAAGGCGGCCGCGCGGGGGTGGCGGGGCTGCAGGGCCTCCTCCAGCGCCCCGGAGAGGGGCCCTTCCCCGGCCCCCCGCCGCCCGGGCGGACCCAGGACGCCCCCGCGCCCGCTGCCCCCGGCCCGGCCCAGGCCGGGACCCTGCCAGCGCCCCGCCCGGGCCCAGCCCCCCGCGCAGGGCCCCGAGCGGCCCCGGGGCCGGCCCGGCCCGAGACGCAGCCCCCGGCGGGCGGATGGCGGCGGATGGAGCCCCCCGGCCGCAACAGGGCCCCGACTCACCTCCCGCCACGGCAAATGGCCGACAGGAAAAGGAAGCGGAGGCGCCGAGCACGCCGGAAGTGCTGGAGCGGCGGCCAATGGGCAGCGCCGCGGGAACGGGCCAATGAGGACGAGAGCGCCGGAAACGCCTGGCGGCGGCTTCACCCCGCCCGTAGTAAAGATGGCGGCAGTTTAAAGGGCCCGCGCACAGCGAGCGGGCGAGGAACCTGCAGCGAGGCGAGGGGCGGACGGTGCCCCGGGCCCGCACCCAGGCTCGGCCGCGCTGCCGGGCGCCCCCGCGGGGCTGGCCCGGGCAGAGGAAGCAGCTACAGCTCTGCAAGGTGCTGCTGCAGAGCCCTCTCCCGCTCCCAGCGCCTCCAGCCCGGGCCGGACACCCGCCCAGTGGGACGGGACAGACATGGGGCAGGGGTTACACCGTCGCCAAGAGCCCCGAGGACTCCTGCAGGACCACGGGGGACCCTGCTCCCATCCCCACCCACACCCCGCAGTGCGGCCCTGCTCCGCCACCCACCCCAGCAGGGCTCTCCCACCTTCCCCAGTTCGCGGTGGGCAGCACCAGCATGGCCCCTGCGGCAGGAGAGGGGTCGGGGACCACCACCCACCTTGGCAGAGCCTCGGCCTGGGAGCGACAGCATGCTGCTAGACGGCACGACCATGCTGGCTGCACCCTGTAAGCGACCAAGGAGCCGGCAGTGTCCCACCAGCGTCCCACACATGTCCCAGCGTAGCACCCTTGGCTACATAGAACCGAATCCTTCTCCTGGCAAAGCGTTTATTCAGGCAGCCCAGGACGCAGCTACAACTTATTTTTAAAAATAAGATCAGAGAATGTTTGACATCTCATCTGCTGCTGGAAAAGTAAATTCGAAGAATGAACTTGTGAAGAAAAACAGGTTTGGAAGAAAAAAAAAAATACAGGCACAGCAGCATTCCAAATTTAAAAAGCCACTTCTCCCCCTAAAAGCAAAGGAAATCACTGCCACCACGGGGATGGGGACCAGTTATACCCCAGGGAGGGCTCGGGGCTCCACGTACACTGGTGGCTCAGGGACAGCGGGGAGGATGCCTTGCAGAACATCCCCCACCCCCCCATCCCGAGGGGAAACAAGAGGGTCTCTGCTCCAGCCCGAGGAGGAACCGGGGGGCTACGACCGAGGCCTAAGGGGGTCTTTCAGGTCACACACGATCCTCATGGAATAACTCATGACAATAATCCTTCCTAGAAGATGAACCCAGCCAGAGCACACCAGGCACCACCAATCACTTTAATGCTCTCCCTGATGAATGGCAGACAACCAGGTCATCCCAGCTTGTTCTACAAGCGCCATGAGGATGGAGCCAGAGGAAGTGCCAGCTTTACTGAGGCTTCCCAACGGACACGCCTGCTTTTGCTGGAGTTCCTGAGAGCAGCTCTCCAGCTCTGAACCAGCAGGGCTGCCCAACAGTCTTCCAACTTGGAACCACTCTCTGCCACGCTAGTTTCTAACGTTATACTGCAGGGTCACGATGGGTTCTGCACGCAGGTTTGCCTCAGTCTCTGCTCGTGGGACACTTGCTACAAAACCAGAATATAAGTTATTGGCCAGGGAGAAGAAAGCCCTTGTCCTGTACAACTCCAGAGCTGTAGTCAAGCTTCGTATGTGCCAAAACACATATCCCTGTCCTGACACATTCTATAAACACAGCAGACATTGTGGCCAGTTTATTCTAGTGAAGTCTGTTTTTCAGTTTCTATTTTATGTTCAGCAGCAGAGATGATCAAGGGTTACAGCAGAGTTGCACAAGAACTACAGCACCATAGCCAGCTCGGAGTCTTGCAGGGGTTTCGCTGCACTGGCCATTCTGGCACTGAAGGGAACAGCCCCGCACTCCTGCCATCTCACACACCACAGCCAGGGGTGACTTACAAGGACTCTGCAGGATCTTTCACCCTTAAGAACATGTACACAGCTCCTGTGTACAAGAAATCTTTCCAGCAGATTAGACTTACCCAACTCCTAATCACTACTACCCTGCTGAGAATCAATTTCAAAATCCTAAGGAGTTCTCCTTCCTGCAGGGAAAAGCTCATTAAAAGAGGCAACACAGCCATCCCTTGATCTTTGGACAACAGCAGCACAGAGATTCCCTGCTCAGTATCTTTGATTCTGGAGGTGGAAAGGGAAAGGGTCTGTGTCCAAAAGAAGCCTCTGGAGTCCTCCCATTCTACATCAGGAGTGGGCTTCATACTGGTCTCAGGCGCGGTTCTTCTTCCTCCTCATGGTTTGGTGGCTGCTGGGGCATTTCTTCATCTCTTGTGTCTTGCTTGTCTCTCTCTGCCTGAAGCCAGCTCTGAGGAGCTATCATTTTCTTTGGCCCATAGGGCGGAGGCCCAATTAAAGCTTCAATGTCGTCATAATTTATCACTTCTTTCTCCAGGAGGGCATTAGACAGCTAGAAAGAGTAAATAATGCACAGTGAGGCACAGGGGTTTGAAAACAGCCTCCCTGAACTGATCTGAACTTTCCCTGCCAGCTCAGCTCAGATCTCAACATCTGGACACAGCACGTGCTGCAGCCCCCGAGGAGCAGACCCCTGGCTACCACACCACAGACGGGGCGACCCGAGAGCCTGCTGGAGCCAGTACACAGTTCTCCAGGCTGCCGGCACCTTTCGCAAGAGCGTTTTTGGCCAGGAATACGCAGTATGACTGGAGGCAATAAAGCAAGCTCTACGGAATGATTTGGCGAGTCAGAACTCCAGGAACAATTAGAAAAGTGCCCTTCCTGCCGCTGTCACTGCACCTGTGGCCCTCACCATCTAAGATGCCGGAGTAGCAGCAAACAAGACCACAGTCAGACCCGCACCCCTCCCCTCTACACGTGGGGATAACAAAGAGCTGTCTCTTCCTGCAGGCATGGGCTGAAGGTCATCAGAGGTTCCTCTCCAGAAAAGCTGAATTCTCTGGCCCCTCTGCCAGCAGAAGGACCACCCTTAAGCAGCAGGTGGCTGTCAAACATGTTGCGGCTCAATTCTGCTGACAAGACGCGACACACTGGCCTGGCAACTGAAACATTTACTCTGTAGATACTTTGGCTTAACTTAAAAGTTTCTCTGTGATGAGCCTCTAGCAAACATCTGACTGCTGTTAAATGAAAGCACCAGAACAGAGGAGGCCTGCAGAGAGAAGACCCCCCTAACAACGCCTGCCTCCAGAGTGCTCCCAGGGCACGGTCCCGGTGACAAGGCTGTGATATGGCCAACAGCAGGGTGTCCGAGCAAGCAAGCTCTGGTTACCTTACTACGCACAGGAGGCCTGCAGTTGTGTAGCTGAAGGGGTGGGTGGTTGCTTAGAAAGAAGATTTAAGGAAAAGGATTGTTTTATTAGCAAAACATGCAACACTGAGTTGACTCCTGGTCATTTTGGATGTTACAGACTAGACTTCTGAAGGAAAGATCAAGTAGATACAGAGGGTGCTACAACCCAAGCGTGGCTCAGCCCAGAGCGATGGGTACAGAGCTCCTGGCAGAGAGGTGGGGACATGCTAGGGTGACCGGCCAGGGGACTGTCAGGACACAAGGAGGAGGCGGCAAAGCTCTACCTTGCAACAAGGACTCCTTGGTGTATTAGGTATCAAGGAGCTGGCAGGTGAAAACTGCCTGGAGTCACCAGAAAGCATGAACCAGCAGCAGGTAGCAAAGGTGACAGGTCCCATATTCCTTCAACAAACCCAGAAACTGTCCTGCACATCTACAGGATCTGGAAGGATGAGCTGTTCCTGCCTTTGCAGGCTTCAGAAAAACAAGGCACTGTCTGCTTTCCAGGAAATTACACTGCCAAGAGGCTAGCAGAGAAGTGCAGGTCAGGGACACAAATTCTAGCTTTGATCACTTCCACAGAGCACTCCTACTCCTCTACCCTGCAAATACCAGCTGGTGTCAGGAGGCAGACTACTCCCTGCTGGAAAAGGCACACGTTCCTCCCTGCGCCTGCTCCTAAGCTGGGGGATAGGCAGTGAACAGTCACTTGTTCACAACACGAGCCCCAGCAGTCCCACTACGAGACCTTCTAGGACCACAGAGACACTGCAACAACCGAGCTACAGAGCACAGCAAGTAGCAAGGCAAAAACCACCAGTTTAAAAAAAAAAAAATCCCAACAAACCAAAAACAACAACAAAAACCCCACACAACTCCAACTTACTGTTTGCAGCTTGTCCCGGTTCTCCAGTAAGAGTTTTTCTGTGCGCCTGTAAGCCTGAGCCACCAGGACTTTTGCTTCCTAGAAGACAGTAACAAGAAGAGATTTGGAATGCAGCTGGCAAAAAACACGACACGTGGATAAGCAAGGAGAGCACCGAGGGATGGAGTCTGCAAACTGAGCCAAGCAGAAAGCGGTTCCCATCGACAGAAAATACAGATAAATCATTTGGAAAAAGCCAAAGGAGTAGTCATGATAAGGAACAGTAAACACCTGCATGAGCACAACTCTTCAGTAGAGCCCTAGCTGATGGGAAATGCAGTCTAATTTAGGAGGCTGTCCAGTAGCAAAAGATGCAACTCGGCTCAAATCCCAGGGAAGCACAACCATAGTGCTCTGAACCAGAGTTTTTTTTGTTTCCACCTATTTGACTTTTCAGCTAAGGCAATGCTTTTTGCAGCAATGAAGCCCAGTTTCCTGTCAGAACAAGCTACCATTTTTCAGTCAGTCTGAACTGTCATTTTGGTTAGATAGCCCCTCTGATCTAGGAAATGGGAGACATTTAAATTGTGCAACTGAGACTTTAAGACACAGGTTTCTCGTAATCTAAGCATTGCATAGCCATGCTTAGATATACGTGGGACTCCTGAGGGCCTGGAGAGACTTCATGCAACAAAATATTTCCCTAGCCGGGTATCTGTCTGCAGTTCCACAACAATCCCCTAGTCTCCCCAGATTATTCCTTCTTCCCCTGCAAAGCATTTCTTCCTCTCTCCAAACATCACCTTCGAATCTCCCGTCTCCCAGGAGCTCACCAGGGTTTTGTCCACACTAGAACCCGGCCTGCAGCTTTCACAGTCAGTTTTATGCATTGCAGCATATTTGACCGCCACTCGCTGCAGCTTCAGGCAGCACAGTGCTATTGGGCTGAGCTCACAGCTGTATGGGATTTTGCCTGTTCTTAATGCCTCACTGCATAGTCCTAATACACTGTAATAGAATAGGTAAGCGCTCAGTTGTTGAAATTTACTACTTAGCGGCTGACAGAAAAATGCAAATTACTTTTTTTTTTTTCCACTGAACTGCAGAAAGTAAATAACAACCAAGGGTGGCCTTACATGGTCCATCATTTGCTGAAGTCCCTGGCTGAACGGGCGCCGACCAATTCCAGCTGAAATCTCCAGGTCTGGGAAGGAGAGCTGGCCGATGCTGGGCACCATCCCGTACTGCTTCACCATGGAGTAGGCTATCTTGGTCACCTTCTTCAGGTCATCCTGTGCTCCTGGGCAGGAGAGAGACACGCAATGCTTACCAGCTCTGAGCCGAGTGCAGGAGGAGCACATCCTGCACAAACATGCATCCCACTAGTCGAGAGACTGGAGGCCCCCTTGGAGCCTACGGACGTGAACACCCCACCTGCTGACGGACCTTTCTGCACGTACTGCAGGACCCACGCACCACAGCGAGGGAATCTAGTGGTAGCTAGCTCACGTGGAGTGCTTACCTGCCGCTGCCCACTGTTATCCCATTTGGATAGAACTAGTTGGAAATGGCCCAGAAAGCTTTAGGCCCTCCCACGAGTCAAGAGTCTCACCGGGTAGTTGCATCTGTGGCCTTAGGCTTGGGGACAAGTCTAAGACAACACAGCAGTAACTAACGAGAGACCTCCATGCTCACAAATGCAAGCCCAAGATCAAAACACATGACTGGACGTTTTGCCTTCCCAGGGTGGGAAACCTCCGTCTGTTGCTCAGATCTCCCTTGGATGGAGCAAGTGCAGAAGTTCAGGCTTTCTTAGCACAATCTCCACCTGTGCCAGGGTTGGGCTCTTCACCTGTAGTGACTTTGTTAAAGGTGATGGCCTCGGACACTCTCCCCCCAAGTGCCATACACATCCTCTCCAGCAGCTGCTCCTTGGTGAAGAGGTACTGCTCTCTCGGAAGGATCTGAGCGAATCCGAGCGCTGCATTTGTTCGAGGGGCTATGGAAACCTGCAACACAGAGCAGTTCCCTCAGTTCAGAGAACAAAAGAGCTCCCAACTACAGCAGCCGAGGGAGAACAGGAAGAAGCCCGCATTCCCAGCAAAATTTGTCGAAAGCTATGGGTCAGGCTGACCTACAGAGACACGGCCAAGGACTGCAGTATGTCACCATTCCTGTACTGAAGGCTCTGCCTTCACAGCTACAGACGTACACTTTATGCTCAAGAAATGAAAAGGAAATTGTTCTTAACAGCAAGGCAGGGAAATCCCGAGATTTAGGAGTTGCTTTGGAGGGTATAAGCCAGAGTTCACTTCATTGTGTTCCAGAATCACTGAGACTACCTGGAGAAAGATAGGATGTCTTCAGAAATGAGAGCCATTTCCCCCACCCATCAAATGAGAGTAATTAACAACAGTTTGGCTTATACAATATGTCATTCAGAGCAAATTTGCTGCTGGTGGCAAGCCAAGGAGCTGTCACCCTTGTCATTCCCACTCCCCACCTCCCCCCGGTGTCAAGGCTTTTCGAGGAGGAGATGTGCATGGGAGAGAACATACCCCAGAGTGCCAGAGAGGCCTTTCCCTACAGAGAAGGGCTTCAGGCAGACAAACTCCCAAGCACGCCAATCTGAAAAACACATCTCTCCATCAGTATCAGAGCGGTTCCTGCAACGGTAGCTTTGCTGGCTGCAACATGCTGGGAAGCATGGCAGGGAAAGAGATCATAGACGCACGCACGCACACACGGAGTGGCACTTTGCGCCTGGAGGAAGTGCATGAACTGAGCAGCAGCATCAGGAGACTCAGTTGCTCCAAACTGCCTTACAGTTGGCTTTTAACTGCACGGCTTCTCCTATAGCTGGTTAATCAGCTTTGCACCATCGCTGTCATCAATGGAGCCTAATAATGGGTTTCTCCACAGCATATTTTAGGGACATGGTTTAGTGGTGGGCTTGGCAGGGCTGGGTTAACAGTTGGACTCAATGATCTTAAGGGTCTTTTCCAACTCACATGATTCTATATTTGCCATTTACTTCGCTGCAGCATTCACAGCTCTAAGCTCATGGAGGCCAGGGTAACGCAGCAGAATTCAACACAAGTACTACAAAACAATCAACACATCTTGGACAGGAGAACCCCAAAGGACACTCTTCCCGCCCCGTGTCAGGCTTCATTATGCAAGAGCTGGTAGTGGAGTTACCTTCATCACAGCCTCGGTGTGCTCCAGCAGCCAGCCAACCAATGCGTGACCCGATTCATGAAACGCCACAACCTTCCTCTCTTCTGGTGACAAGATCTTACTTCTTTTGGCAGTGCCTGTAGGAACACAGGTGAGGATTCCTTAAGATAGCTGCAAGAGGTGTAACCAGCAGGGCATAATCTTGTACAGCTAAGTGCACAAGCTAGCACAGTCCGTGGCTGAACAGCCAGCAAGCTTCATATTGCACTCTGTCTAGGGGGAGGCAGTAAAAAGCCCTTTGATTATATGCTGTGGAAGGTGCTCTCTGTCCCTGCAGTAGAAAGCAATCCATGCTTGGATTGCTTGAAAACACTGGCAGAAACTTCCCCCCGCCCCTTACAACAGACTTAATGATTAGACAAATAATTTAACATTTGATTAGATCACAGCTCTAGAATGCAAAGCTTTGTTCTGTTCCCAGCTCTGCCAAAGGCACATTACACTATATCTCTGCCCAGGGACAGATCTAACAAGTCAGTCTGCCATTTGGAAAAAAACCCAACAAAACCCAACAAACCAAAACCCAAAACGGAGACCAGCTAGAATATCACACTGATTTTGCTGTACGGTGTTTCAATCCCTTAGGCAGAACATGAGAGAAGCAAGATGTTGCATTATATATAAGAGAGGTCCCAGCTGAGATTCTTGTGCATTAGGAGTGTTCAAATCAGCAAAAGACCAAGAGTACATACAAAAATCTTTCTCCAGAGCCTTGAAATGTCTCTGATTACACATGGCATGCTCCGTATGAGCTTATTCCCAGGCTCCTGAGAACCAGCAAATTAAGCCGTAACTCACACTTAATACTTCCTCCAAAAAGGTGATTTTTGAAAGTGTCTATTTTCCAACCCAGTAGTCCGTAACGCAGAATAAGTCCAATTAGGATTTAAAAAAAAAGAAAAAAGCTGAATGGAAGTAAAACTTCTAGCACGTAGAAAATATGTTAACTACAGAACACACTGCATAGCAAGCACTCATTATAGCTCTGCATGCTGAACGCAAAAAGGTACCAGTACTTTAGAGCCGATGTCTCTGCGCAGTGCCAGAGCAGTAGGGGGTAGAGCAGGCAGAGTCAAGAGCAGCATTACACCAAGCTTGCTTGATGTCTTGGAAAACAACGTTCTATTAACATTAATTTTTAAACAAAGTCAAGAGCTTTATTAAACGAGGAAACAGCAAAATTAGTGTGGCAGATCTTGTAAAATTACAGCTCAGGGACCCCGGAAACCACTGTGCCCCGCAAGGCGTGATGGCGATGGAATAGCAGATTAATTGCAACAGCCTTGATTTTCCCCAGTTAGTCCCTTACCCTGCCTTCAGCAGCATGTGCGTGTGTGCCTGTATGTCTCTTTCCGCAGAAAGATGTGTGTATGTATATGTGTGTGTATACATACACACACACACTCTTAAATTCTGGAAGTATTCCTTTGTCAGCCCACCAAGGAGGGAGAGACTGTACTCTTCACAGTAGCACATAGTGTGCCTACAAAGATTATTTCTTTTCCTACATAAATTAATCTCCAGTCAGGAAAGTTCTCTGAAGGCCTGCACATATCACATTTACGAGACAAACAACCCAGGAAACAGCTCTGGTGCATCTTTGCTGGCTTTACGCGGTGTACACAAACCCCACCAAGAAAAGAGGCTTCACATCTTCTAAAGACAGCCCCTAAACGCCTCTGTGCACTCAGCAGGTTCCCTCCCTCACTCCCAGGAGACATGACTTACTGAGTGCTTTCTGTTCCCAAACTAAAAACACAATGGGGACTACCACAGAGAGAAGTTCTTACTCCTCCCTTAGAGCAACACAAAGCTTTAAGGCTGACAGGGCCTCTGGACTTGCAAACTTCTCTTTTGATTCCACACCACTCTTATTAAAAACAGAAGCTTATAATGGAAAGCACAGTAATATCTTCTTTCTTTCAAGAAAAGCTTTTATAGCAACTGAAATGCCCTCTGCATTGTGAAACCCAGAAGCGTTCCTATTACATGGCAAGGGTACATTTAATATATGGGCCTGAAGGGTTGTTTGGGGCCTTTTAGACTCAGTCTACAAAAAAATAGCCAGGTCCTGCTAACATGAAAGAATCCGATTAAGCAACAAAAAGACTTTATGGCCTCCTACACGCCACAGAGCTTTAGTGAAGCAAGTCAGCTTGTCAGCAGTAAAACTGCTGAAGACCATGCCCTGCAATGCCCCACCACATTAATCTCAGATATCCCTTCTGCTACACAGCCCCTGTGGCCCTACTTGCTCTTTGCCTTATCTTCCAAGTCTGAGGAACTAAGGCAAGGGTGGAATTCAGAAAGAAAAAGCCAAGTGAATCCCCACAAGCTTGGTGCTTTCCCTCCTGCAGATGGGAAAGTAAAGCACATGTTTGCTCTGGCTGGTGAGGACTTCTGCGTTATGACGCGAGTCGTCTTGCTGTCCGCTCTTGGGAGTGGCTGAGTCTAGTTTGGGCTTTGTGCAAGTGTGGCCACAGTTACCCAAAGCACTCCAAGGGTTTTGTTTTTAAGAGGCAGGTGAAACTGTCAGGAATTTTCTCAAAAAAAATCTCTTAAATGAGGAATTGTTTAGGCATTTTCTGATAAAGCAACCACTCAGGACTAAATTCCAGGATCAGGAAATAACTGACCCAGTACAAACATCCTGTTCCACACGCTCTGCTGAGAAAAGCACAGCATGCCGTTCTGTTTGCCCAGGCTCAGCCCCCAGTAATGACACTGCAGCCTGCAAGCAGTTAAGTGTCTGATTGTGAAAACCAAGGCTTGGCTACAGGGCAGTTCAGACCAAAACCCACCAGATTCAAATCCCTCAGGTGAAGTCAAGAGTTCTGGGAACTCTTTTTCCCTTCCCTATAATACACTGCTACGGGATAATCTCCAGAGGTTCCTCTGCTGGCAATCGCACAAGTGACAGGGAAAGGCTGACAGGATGTTCTCAGAGGGAGAACAGTACTCTACTGTCTTTCAGTTTGTTCTACAAATTCATCAAAGCCTGGGCTTTGAGGCCTAAAAGAAAAATCTCTAATTTCTCGCTGCTGAGGATGCTCAGCCTATTTGCTATTCATGCTTATGTAGCAGGTGTCCAGAGCAGGAAGAAAAACCCAGGGATACTTGCACTTTTTTTTTTTTTTAAAAAAAAACATCAACTTTTTAAACTAAAAAAGCCATACAGATCTGAATTCCCCTCTTTACTATTTTGCTACTGGCCATTTTCCCTGAGCTACTGGTTCAGGCTGCTGCAGATTCAGGAAGATAGATCCATGTGAGGTCTCGCTCAGAGAAATTTCTGTGACTATGGCATCTAAGATCTTTGGGACAGAGAACAGTTAGGACCCACCTGTCTTCCTTGAAAGTAAGCCACTCATTTAAGCCTTCTCTCAAGAAACATGCTAGAGACTAGTAAAACAACAACAGAAATGGCTGGGTCACTCACCTGCAATGACTCTTTCCACAGCATACTCGAAGTTGAAAGTATCGATGGATTTGTGACCTTCTCTAGCAGCATGAAGAGCAGCTTCATTACATATATTCGCTATGTCAGCTCCTGTAGACAAGAGTTTATAAGAATTACACTGGATTTGTTATGTGACAGAGATTTCAGAGGACAGAAGAGGCAAGAACAAATCTGGAGAAGGACCTAAGGAAGTCAAATAGCCTGCACTACTTTTGTTCTTTGGGAACAAAGAGCAAACCTAGTCCATGGTGTTTATATTGGATTCGAACAATACAACTGCCTTGGCAATGAACGCTGCGTTGCCACACAGAGGACAGAGTTCAGCAATCAATTAACATGCTAAAGCCAAGGCTGGCTCTCAGCAACAGGGGAGTGGCGTGGGCAGTCTGGGTTGGCATGGGCTGCCGCACTGTTCGTACAGCAACCGCGCAACCTCTGCGCGGAAGAGAAAGAACATCTGTTCTGAGTTTGTGTGTGTGGGTGATGGTGGCGGGGGGCTGCTGAAAGAAGTCACGAAGAGGCAGTGTGCTGGGGCCTGTTAGAGGGGAAACCCAGAAAGGATATTCCAGGAACTCCACATAAACAGGAACTCCAGAGCCCCTTGCTCAGCACTGTTTCAAACTCCCAGGGACCTACCCTGGAAAGAGGCTCAATGCAGGAGCCAGGCAGAATCATCCAATTTCTACTCTGACGGACAAAGTGATTGCTATTCATTCCTCCTATCACTTCCCTGGTAACATATATCAGCTTAAGAGTCTTTCCCCTGAAGTGCAACATCTCATCCTCAACAACAGCTTGGACAGGAGCATGAGCAGTGGTTCCTCCCCTCAGGAAACAGGAACCCAGGCATTATAAAAGTGTATTTTCCCCACTCCCCAAGCCCTGGTAGTCCCAGAAGTTTCAGAAGATTGAAAATAGCCATGAACAATCGCTCATCACAGCTCCATTCACCAGGGGGCTGGTTAGGTTCCCACTATTTCCATAGAGATGGAGAAGCTTGAACAAAAAAAGCCCTTTACACTGAAATACCCTGTTAAAACTACGCAACCGAGAAGCTCCAGGTTGAACTGCAGAACTAGCATAGAGGCAGGCAGAGCAGCCCCAGAAGGACACAACATGTCATACCGCTGAAGCCCGGAGTCAGTTCAGCAAGGTGCTGTGAGTAGAAGCTGGCATCTTGGATCAGTTTGAGACCCTTCAGGTGCTGCTCAAAGATCTCTCTTCTCTCCTGTAAAGAGCACAGAACGCCTCAGCCCAGCAAGCCTTCACAACGTGGCAGCTCCGATGAATGGTAGGGAGCAGGGGAGGAGCAGGCCTGTGGCAGCGGGGACGGTGACATTGCCACCAGAGGGCAGGGCTGTCCCTACAGCATTTTAGTGCTACAGGAGCCTGATTAACACCCAGCTCAAATTCAGAACAGATGTATGGAGGCTTACCGTGAGTCACTGCTTTCTCTCTCAGGGCCACTCTCCCCTCCTAACTTTCACTCCAATCTGTCTTAACTTCTCTCTTACCATAAAAACACTCGCAGGAAGGAGCTCTGACTGCCTCTACCTGCTCCCTCACACCGCAAATGAAACCCCCATCTACTAGCTACTTAGCCTGCGACCATTTCCCAGACGAAGGTGGGGGTGAGATGACGGCTGGCAAGTGGCCAAGGAGTGACTCATTCAGCTGGTCCAGGAGATCCTGATTAAAACAATGGGCTCAGTTGCCAGGGTTTTTCCCCTTCCTCCTTCAGGGCAGCTGCACAGTTCATGCTTCCGGTGCCAGATTTTATCAGGCATTTAAGGTATTTTAACTGAAAACTCTGAGGACGCCAGTAAAGCACAGATGGGAGAAGAAGAGCCTGTGCTGGCAGAGCAGACAGATCTTTACTGCAGCTGAGCCTATTCCCAAAACTCTGCTACAAATGTCAACACAATGGACATGGAAGACTCCTAGTAAATGGATTTAAAAAGCATTCACAAGGAGAAAGTAACTTAACAGGCTGCCTAAAGGAAAATGAGGAGCCTTACAAGGATAGTGAGAAGAATAAACCTAAAGAACAAGCGGTGCTCAAGGCACATGACAATTTAAGCTCTCACACAAGTGAATTTGGCAATTAGGTGGTTTCCAATTTCCTGGAGAGAAGACACAAACATAGTTCTGCATCTGCATGGCAAAGAGAACCTCACAGAAGAATTCACTGCCAAAGCTCATACTGGAGCAGAGACACATAAAAACAGTGAGCTGTCATTTCAGAGAAACAAGCAACTGCATTAGCATGTCAAATCCTTGATTTAGAGCACATAAATAAGAATAAAGGCAAGCAGAAGCTTACCATCTCTATCTTCTCCAAGCTCTCAGCCTTTGCCAGGCCAGTGAATCACCAGCAAGGACTGGAACACCTTAGTCACTAGCATTACAGTAAAGACAGAGCAGCAGGTGGAATATACCTGGAGTGTTGGAAGATCAATAAAGATGTGCCTATCAAGCCTCCCAGGTCTCATCAAGGCGTTATCCAAGACATCAGCACGGTTGGTGGAAGCCAGCACTATGACATGATCTGTCGTCCCCATTCCTGTAGAAAAACAAAAGTGAAAACAAAGGTGAAGGTTTTCATCATCACAGGTACTGCACTGCAAGCGCACAAAGGGACGGGGCAGGGCAGGATGCAGAGAATGTCTTACACAGCTTTATCACAAAGCCAGAGTGTGTTTACAGCATCCTTTGGGGCAGCTGAGGCTGAAAAAGTGTCCCCTTCAGCTAGGGCCACGAGATGGGAAGGAACCTCCCAAGTCATCCATGCCAGTCTCTGGTCATCACAGATACTCCGAAATTCCCTTTTCATTTACTTAACAAGCTTTGGCTTAAAACATTTTTTTTTCCCCTTCCTTTTGACACATTTGGAATTTGCTCCAACTAGAAACCAGAACAGAATCTGTCCATTCAGATGAGTTAGGAGACACCTTCTCACCCCCAGGCTTAAGTCAATTCCTTCTCCTTTAGCTCCAGGTTGTACAAACATTGTTTGCTAGCTGAAACAGCCTTACCCTCCCAAATATTTCTGTGGAAAGCCCTTTCAGCTTTCATTTACTTTTAGCCTTCAGTCACAGATAGGCCAGCAGGATCATCAGGGAAGGGATGGGCTTTCTTCTGACCAGCTCAGGTTAATGCAGAAAGAGAGGACATCGCCTTGCCACCCAGCAAGGGGCATGTTACAGCGCAACTTGATCTTTGTCTTCTCACTCACCTTTTATCATTCAGAAGGCACCCAGGCATACTGCAGACCAGTGCAAAGACCAACCCTGCAGAACTTACACCACAGACGTGTAGGTAGACACAAAACACAACCAAACAGCTTTGCAGTGATGATTAACATACACTAGCTCAAGCCACAGCCAGAGAAGGTTTTGTCTCCAGGTCTCAAAGATGAAGGGAGCGTCAGGATTTACAGGCTTTGTGAGAGCAGCCTGCAGCATGGAGGCATCAAAGGCAGACAGGGCTTCCTGGGGAAGCCAGAGCACTAGCAGCTGGGGGAGGGCAGAAGGGGCAGGCGGTTGTGCTGCTTGGGTGGGGAGCCAGGGATCATGTTGAATCACCGAACCACACTGCTTATTTATTACATTCCACCAGGTGCCCACAGGCCCCTAGGTATGAGTCACCTGCTTACAGCAGATTCAACAGCGCCGGCATACAGCAGCCTTCCCAGGAAAAGGACGCATTAGTCCCATGTGCTTCCTTCGCTGCCAAGTCACACGCTGCAGAGAGGCAGCTTTATGCACGTAAGCTGGGCGAGTTTCAGCTCTCTCCATCTCCACCAGAAGAGCTGCCAAATGTGTCAGCGTACAAGAGCTCAGCAGAGAGATTAAGGTTACAGGTAAGTCAGAGGACTGGCTCTGTCAGTTCTTCCTCCCTGCAGGATACTGTCTAAATAAGCTCCTGGAGAGGATGAAGCCGGCCGTTCTTCAGGCATGTATTACACTGCACTTCAGGGTGTGATAAATAAGCGGAGAGACTGGCAGGCACTTGGGGGATAGCAAGCTTCATTCACACGGCAGGATTAGATGGTACAGTGCATTATCTGCTTTGCAGCTGGGAAGGCTCTCTTAAAATAGGTCTGACTATTAGAACAAATATAAAAAAAACAGAACCACTGAGAGCATCCTCCTCACATCAGCTTCTGCTCCACTTGCTCTCAAGCCTGTATCCCAGTGGTGCGAAACACTGCTCCAAGAAATCTACAACCGCAGCCTCCAATTCATATTACTGTTCCCAATGCAACATCACCTGGCACGTCACAGGCTTTGGCTTCCCCAGGCAAAGATCAGCCAAAGGAACTGTCTACAAAAACAATGCCTCAGTCACATCAACAAATGAAAAACAGCTCTAAAAATCTAGCCTGAAGAGAGCCTTCTACATGTCTACAATGTTTACAAATGAAGCCGCTTCAAAAAGGAAAGGAAAAAAGGGTCCACTTGAACTGGCAAGCGCTCTGTTCCCCACTGACAGGGAGCACTACTTTGATGGGCATCTCATCTTCATTATTACACTGTGTAATTCTCTAGCCATTTGCTCAAAAGCCTTTTGGACATCATCTGTGAACAGGATCATTGAAACAGGGTCACCTTTGTGAGGGAAGCCTTGGGGAGAGGTCTTGTCTGAGGACTTCAGGTAAAGAGCTGCTGCCAAAAGATGTCCTGCATTTTCATTCACAAAACACAGATCAGCCCATGACTATCAAGCTCCTCTCAAATGCATTCAGAGCAGAGGAGATATTTGGGTCACATTCCTCTTCCGCTTGTTTGCGGTTTGTGAGGGAAGATTTGCTATTCAAACCAGGCACCTGTTTTGACAAAGACTGGAGTACACGTGCCACTCTGGTTTTAAAAACAGCTTTTGTACATACAGGCTCCCTCCAGTCCCTCCCCTTCTCCCACCAGACCCCTGGTGCTTCCAGAACACGAAGCAAGCTGTCAGAGCGAAGGAAATCAAGGTCACTTGTAGGAAGAGCACTACAATTCCTCTAAAACCTGCATACCAGAATTACCGAGTATCAAACTGCACATTCATCCCATACAGCTTAGCATAATGGCTTTTTCCTTG
The DNA here is from genome assembly GCA_031468815.1 of Morus bassanus. Taxonomy (NCBI): domain Eukaryota; kingdom Metazoa; phylum Chordata; class Aves; order Suliformes; family Sulidae; genus Morus; species Morus bassanus. The sequence goes on along the minus strand of CM062573.1, from coordinate 44,933,090 downwards.
GTGTCCTCATCCTTCCTCCAGCCTGCAGAGCAGGTTCCATATAGCTCTGACCCTCCTTTTCTTCCTCTGCCTTGCCTCCGAGTAATCTCATTCGAACACACAAATTCAACAATCACCGCTGATGACTCACAGATCTACTTTTGTGCATGATTTTTTTTTTCAAATTAATAGCTAACTTGGTTCTATGGTGTTGCCTTGCAGAACTTCAACCATCAATTTAAGCTAAAGACAGCTAAAACAGTGCTCTCAACCCTTCATTTCAAGGCTTCCTCGTTACAAACATACACCACTCCTCCGCTCGTGCTCGGGTAGAACTGTTAGCCTCCTAAAAAACCTTATTCACTATCATCCTGAAGTGTATTTTGCCATGATGCACATAGCACTTCAGTGTTCGTTTAGGTAACGTGCTCAGTTAGATAACGTTTCAGTAACACGTGCCAAGATCACTGCTTATGAGTACAAGCCAACACTAAGTCCATGTTTCTTGTACTAGCCTGACAGTCCTTGCCAGCTGTCTCCCATCTGACATTGTAAACTCCTTGGGCTGTTTTTTTTAGCGTGCGTTTGATAAAGCACTTAGCAAAATGAGACTTAGTACATGATCTGTATGAGACACGAATAAATAATGAGACAATATAAATTTAAAAATAAACTAGGCAGCACACAGCAAACAAGGGACTATTAAAGTATGTACTGAGGATAATATTTACCTTCTAAACTCACTTTCCAATGGAGTTGTACCCTAATTTCTGAATTGAGACTTGCCAAGAAAACACTCTAGAAACCAAGCCTAATTTCTACAGACTGGAGGAAATCAGACATTTTCATTTTTGGTATGGAGATGTGGATTGTACTGCCTACATATCCCTGAACAGACAGATGGGCCTCCGTTTAATTCCATGTTAACCTGTTGCCAGCTCACCCTACAACTGTCAGGACAAAAAAAACCCAACCAAGCCAGGACTGCTGTTCCGTGTGTTACTACTGGCCTTTTCTGTTGAGACCATCTACTATACAGATACAGCTGTAAGCAGTTATGTTCATCCCAGTGTATCTACGTGCTTGGCCAAGTTGCCTAAGTTAATGCCTGTGCAAAGTCCTAGGGAACTGCATACACGTGTTTAAGGTGATTTCTGGTATCTACGTAGCATTATGTGTTTCAAGGGTGTTCCTCTGTAACGAGACTTCTGTCTGTTATTTAGGACGTACTCAAAGCTTGTTCCTCTTTCAAAAACTTTGTGACACCTGTGCTGAGGCAGGGTGAGGACCACCCTACCCTGTCTGTACCATGCTGTGCTCCCGCTTACAATTTCTCCTCCTTCTGCAGCAAGGGCAGAGATCCAGAATTACAGATCATCTTGCGTGCAGTATGAAGGAACATCTACCCTTCGCTGAAGCATTTTTACAAGTCCCAGCTTCTCTCCTTGAAAAGAGAGGGTTGACTCCAGAGCAATCTCCAGAAGGCAGCCGTGCTGCTGAACTGCAGGATGTGCTCTACTTCAGCAGGGCTGCATCCCTGTTTCACTGTAAACGTTCAGTAAAAAACCAAGCAGTTTCAACCCCCGAGGTCTGGAGAAAGGGAGATGCTTTTAGTGCAGGACAGCTTTTCATTTTTCATATGAAGAGCACGATGAGACAACAAGCGTCACAGTTACAGTCAAGGGAAAAGGCGGCTCTGTCCCACGAAAGAGCAGACCGATGCAAACACTCCCTGAGGGGCAGGTAGGTAGTTATTCCTCACCCTGCTCTGCAATAATAAGACTTAGCAACAGAAACATTGCAAGTTGGGTCAGTGCTGCAGGCTCTGACAGAGTTATGACTCAGAACAGCCGAAGGATCATTCTTCTTGGCGCTTCTGTGAAAGTGTCTGAGAAAAGGGCCGATTCCAGACGCAGTGCAGCCAGAAACCATCCAGAAGCGTGGCATCAAACCAGAGCTTGTTTGCAAAGCTTATCTCTCTCAGTTTAGACAGGGATCCTATAGTCAGGCAGACAGCCTGAGAATAAGTCAAAGGACGGGAGAATTGATATATTACATTGCTTACGTCCCTCTGGGACAACTAAACTTTAAACCTTAACAGGCTTTAAACCACTGCCTGTCTCAGACAGACTACAGCAAGCATTCAACAACATGTAATGGCCAGCTGGACCTAAACGTTACCCTCTACAGACAGCAGTGCCCTTGCTGCCGATTCATTTTCTTTTGGTTCCCCAGTACTGTAAATAATTCTTCTCCAATTGCCAGTGGGAAAACATACTCCTGAACTGAAGCCATTTACTACAGTAAGAGTCTTGGGGTTGCTGCCCTCTGCCAGCCATGATCTCTAATGCACATTTTCTGTCAATTTTATTAGCAGGCGGATGCTCACGTGGGTGTTGGTGCAAATTCACTCTGGATGTGACACAACGTTCGCTCCAGGGTTTTTAAGATTTACTAGATTTAGCCCCAAACCCTTAAAAGCCTATATAAATACCTAGATTTCAGGAGGGTTATCTCCACAAATTAGTCACAACACATACTCAGAGATCTGTCCTAAGCCCAATTACTTCCTTAGGTACCATCAGCTCTGGAGTAGTCCTGCCTAACTCTCCAGGGACAGATGAAGAGAGATATGCTATGGTGCCTTAAGAAACAGGGACTAATGATGGGGTACATGAGCTCAGACCGGTGCTTGAGGAGATTCCCGAGGGTTCTGCAGGAAAGCCTGGATCAGCGTGAAGCAAGTACTGGACACACAACTTCCACAATCCCTGTGCCAAACAGCAGCTGTTGCTTTTCCTCTGTACTCAGTGCAGCAGCTGGTGAAGTGGAGGAAGAACCCACTTCAAGTGAGTGATATGATGACCTCTGAAACCAAAGCCAGGCCAGCCTAGGCCACACTGGTGTCCACACAGGAAAAAAAAAAACATCCTAACTTTCAGGACTACAGCCCCTTCACTAAGCAGCAGTCCGACACACAGTTATCACTTGTCATACAGATGGTCTTTTAGCAAGGACATGACCAGGCTGTAGTTCTGGGCTTAGTCCTGAACAGGCTGCAAAGTGCAAGCTAGCCTTGTCCCAGGGAAGAGGGGAATGAGATTTGTTTCAATGCAATTGTAATTACTTCAGCAAGAAGAGAATGCTAAAGAGGTACGGCAAGTTCAAGCAGGAAAAAGATGCACAGGCCAACAGCTTGGATCTCTGACGTGATAAGGGCCCAACCGCTGAGAGGGAGAGAGACATACTGACCGTCCATCTCCACCAACAGCTGGTTTAAGGTCTGCTCCTCCTCAGCATTGGCGAAACCAGATATATTGGTTGAGCGCTTCTTGCCCACAGCATCAATTTCGTCAATGTACACGATGCAGGGTGCACGAGCCTGGGCTTCTCTGAAGAGGCTCCGAACTCTGGCGGCTCCAAGACCTATAGAGGAAGGGAAGAAGAAATAAGCCTAGTAGCTAAAATTATCAGGAAAGTTGGAGAGCAGCATTACTGGCCCCCAGGGAGACACCCAACACCGGGCAAACCCTCAGTATATGACAGTCCCTCTCTCCACACTCCTGGCACAAAGAAATAGTCACAGAACTCATAGGTTTAGTCCTTCGGCACGGTTCCTCCTGGAGCATGCTCGCTGTTGTCTGAGCTCCCAAAACTGCAGGGACTCCTACAGCTGCCGTAAAAGAAGCTCTGCTCCCAGCTCCTAACATGAACTTCTGCTCCTTCCACAAATCAGAAACAGAAATATTCAGCCTTTTCCCACACACCGACCCTTGCTGGGTCTCAAGGGATCTAGGAGGAAGGAAGAAAAGGAGGAAGATGGAAATCCCAAGGCACAAAGAGGCCATATATTCCCCATCAGCAGGGAGCAGCAGAAAATCCATCAGCATTCTCATTCAAGGAAGGAAGCCTCCATCAGTGGCTTTAGTAATAGGTACAGGGAAGTCAGAGATAATGCTTTGAAGCCTGAAGAACCATGGCTGCATGCTGTCAGAAAGAGACAACTAGCAATTCAGAGGGCATACATTTTAGGTGCTACATAATTAAGTACTCTCCGTTACTGAAAACCTTTTATATTTTCAGTAGAATATCCAACTCATCCTCCCCATGCAAAGACAGGCTAAAACTCTGTCCTTTGCAAGAGGCCCAGCCAGCACCCTCCAACTCCACAACAGACCAAGTCAGCTCCACGCCCTCCCTCCTGAGAAGCTTACCTCCTATCACCTCCACAAACTCAGAGCCCGCCATAGCCAAAAATGGCACTTGTGCTTCTGTAGCCACGGCCTTCGCCAGCAACGTCTTCCCACAGCCTGGCGGTCCGAGCAGCAAGGCACCCTTGGGCACTTTAGCCCCCAGCTGAAGGTAGCGATCAGGATTCTGCAAGAACACCCCAACTCTGTCAGATCCACAACTCACATGAAGCATCTGCACAAGAATACGGCCTCCCAGAGCTTCCTGATGCTGCTTTCAGCCTGAGCAACTCTGAGCTACTAATGGGAGCACTACATCTGCATTCCTCTTACAGAACTGTAAATATAGAGATCGAGTCAAGCTGATCACAGCATAAAAAGCTGTCAGTGTATTTAAACAGAGGCTGCTCAGTTTAATGAAGGATGAAGAGAAAAATATACCCTCCTCCCCAGGTCAGCCATCTACCCCAGAAGACAGGTAGCCAAGCACTTACTTTGTTCTACTTTCATATACCTTTAAATAGTCCACAAATTCCTTGACTTCCATTTTCGCCTCATGCATTCCTGCTACATCCTTGAAGCCAATCCCTTTTCCAGATTTTCCATCCACAATAGTGAAACGAGCCATTTTCAGCTGATTCTGTGGAAGGTAGCACAACACTGAGGACGTGCTCTGACTCTGGACAAGGCAACCGTCTGGAAAGGCTGTTTGCTGTACTTTGGGAGACAGCACAGCACAGGTATAAGCTGCCCCTAAAAAACAATGCTACAGTGCCCATCAACACATCAGTGTTTTACTAACTTTTGCTTTGGAAATACATCACAGCTGGACTGATGACTCAAACTTTATTTATCCACGTTTTGTTGGGAGGAGCTAGGATAAACCTGCAGGAATAGTCCCAACACAATCCAGCATAGACTCCATGTAGACCAGGCAGCAATACTTATTAAAAACATGCAGAATGCCCAAAACCTCTGGGAAATTTGGGATCTTCTCCCTGATTTCTAAACACTCTGATCCTTAATACACATGGGATAGGTAGAGTTTTGAGGAATACGTATTGATGGTAAATGACTGGCAGTGGTAAATAATTACCAATAATGCCTTGCAAATGCATATGAACAGACACTTTGCACCACTGCTGATGCTGCCACTGGTTTCTACTGCAACACCACCCAGGACAGAACTATAGGTTCTCAAATTTAACAGACACCACATTTCAGTCTCCTGGTGTGTGTTAAGCCACAGTGACACCAAAACAAGAATTTAGTTAAACGCCTTACTTGTAACTGCTCGTTATGTTCTACTGAAAAGAGGTGCTCAGGAATTTTTTTTTCTTTGAGAAGAAAGTTTATAGCTCCTCAGGCCTCAAACATCAGCTTATCCAAATGAAGAGTTAAACATGCAAGGCCTAGCTGTCCCCACTTATGCAAGGACAGAAGTCCTTGGATAGTCTAGTCCTCAAGGCCCTCATTACTCAACACCTCTTTAAAATATTCTTCTCCTCTGAGCAGCTGCATCCCTTTGTGTGAAGAGAATCCCAAGGCCAGAAGAGAACTGCAGAGAAGACTGAGTGGGAAATCTAACCAGGGACTGAATTCACCATATTTTCATCCTCAAATCCCTGCGGTCAATGGGAGTGCACCCCGGTCTGATTTCTACAGAGTTTCATCAGCTGATCCAGGCAAGGGTGGAAGAAGGGAGGAGGAGATTTGACTGATGTTGCAAGTGAGGCATGTGGCATGAGCGGAACAGGCCAACACATAATGAAATCCAGAATCTGAACATATTTTATAAATTGAGAACTCATTTTGCAGAAAGCAGCAATTCCTACTTCTGGCTGTATGGGAAGCATATTGGCAGGACCCAGTGAAAAACACCATCTGCAGCTGCAACTCATTAACAAGCTTTGAAAACAGCAGAGCAAACCGGACTGCAAATTCACTGAGCTCAGCCCTTCCTGCCATTGGGGAAAGAAAGGGCCTCAGCTAAGGCCAGTTACTGTACAATCTAGTCAGATGATCAGGGCAGGAAAAGATGCAAGAAGTGTCAAGACTGGAGAGTCCTTGGCGCCAGTAAATCCTCATTCTGCATTGACTTTGCCGTGGAAAGGGGAGGGGATTGGACCAGCAGAAGGCAAGACTACCACAGGCTGCAAAACAACATCAAGATCCAGGATACTCACAAAAGCGTTGAATCCTCCTACCCGGCTTGCAACCCTAATAAGGCGGAAGATGCTCCACAACATGGACACAGCCACAAGTGTCACTATCAGGGAAATGATATCACTAAAAGGACAAAAGCAAGAAGGGACAAATTGAGGCGTTTGGACAGAACTTGGTAAATATTACTCAACGTAACTATTTTCAGTATTTTAAAGGTCCTGACATTTAGGCTACAAGTGCAGCAATGAGCAGACATGACTAAGAAAATGGAACCTTTACAGGGGTTTTTTTATATATATATAAAACAAAACCCCCAACAATTACCTAACCTAAAAAGTTAAACAGAGGACACTGGCAAATACTGCTTACAGCTGTGGAAGACATTTGACCTCGCCATCCCCTTCAGAGGCATTCCTACTTATAAAACAAATAGGACCTTCAGGCAGTCAAATCACACCCGGAGCAGAATCCGGTGGGGCTGGCAGTGCATCCAGAGGGAGCTCACTGCAGAAGACCTGCATCCAGCTACACTAGGGAGATTCCAACTCGCCTAATCCTGGCAGAAATCCCAGTGCGGGTCTCCCATTAAGAGGCTCCTCTACCTAGTCTGGTTGGCCCTCCGTGGTCAAGTCTTTCAGAAGTCCTTTGTGTCAGAAGGAAGTGCTACAGCAACCAACATCATCAGTTTTCGGGATCCTTTGCAATACCAATTGCATTAGGAGGGAGACGTGGAGCAGAGATGACACTGCAGGTCTAATACAGTTACAAGACAAACACGCTGAGGACAAATATCCCATGAGCTCTAAACAAAGGATGCTTTCAATAGGAGGAAAAATGATCCTATGTCAGATGACAGGTTGAGATTTGTGGGACCCTGTTCTGCCTCACATGCCTGTGAAATCATCTGGTCTCGCCACACTTCTGTGGCTTATCTTTAGGAATGTGTGTTCCTTGCCTCACAGAGGGATGATTTACTGAAGCAAGGGGACCAGCATGTGCTATATACCCAGCTGCATTTGTTTCTTCTCGGTGAGAGATCCTAGGCAACACTGGAAACTGGAAGTCACCTTTAATCTGTCAACTATGCAAACAGGATTAATTCTGAAACACATCAAGTGCCCACATCTCAGAGTAAACTGAACCCAAGCTGCAAGTGCTCTGTACCTCACAGGTTCAAACTCCAGATTGAGACTCTGAATTCTCCAGACATTCATCAAGTCTCCTGAGAGACTTCAGATCCTATAATATCTCTTAAAAAAATAATCTCTTTTCAAGGGTAGGGGAAGCAGCTTGTGTTGGTGGCTGACTAACTGTTCAGTCTACTCTTCCTGTTGTACACAAGTTTGAAAAAAATGGCAAGTTCTGAATTTCAAGTAAAGGTCACATACTGCATGATCAATTAAAAAAGCTTATCTTCATATAAACCATGTAATAAAAACATGCCAATGCTGTTCAGAGGACAAGTAACTAGACAAAATCCAGTCCAGGCATCCGTTCATATATGAACATGACATTTGTTTCACATTTTGATAAGGTGTCTGGGAGGAAGAATTACACACACTGGCCATCCCCATCTGCAGTGGGAAAGCCACAGTGCTCCAAACCCTGCGAGTTACTGAAAGCAGATGATGTGCTCTGCATGGTGCACAAGTAGGTGACAAGGCCATCTTGGCAGGTAACTGTAGCGGCACGATGCTATCCTTCCCGCTTGTCAGGGATGGGGATTTCCTTACTTAGCAGACAGGACTTCTGCACTACATCTCTCTGTTACTACCTTAAAATAAGCAATTAGTTGAGAGCTCTTCAAACGCTGCAGTCTCTCCCCACACTTAGGGAAAGCGTCTTTCTACACCAGCGTAACGGCCATGAGCAATGGTGGTGGACTTGTTCAAGCCCAGTGAGCGAGCTTGACAGGTCTGTTTTGTGCTCTGGACTCCGTAAATCCTGTTTTGCAAAAACAAGCTGCCGTTCTTAACAGAAGGGCAAATAAGCCACCTCAGCAGCAAATGACCACAAAACATTATTATATCATATGAAAGCACAGAATAAAATCCAGCCAGTGCTCCCTCGTCTTTTGACAGATCGTCCCTCTTCTTGTTCGTTAGAGTTTATTTCAGAATTCAAAGCTCTGAGCATTATTTTGGTTTTTTAAGCAAAGGACCTTGGTTTCAGGTAACAGAAAAGGGCTGTAAGTTTAACAGAAATACTCCTCTGACTGAGATTTTGTGCACTAGCATCAAAGCTGCTCGGCTCAGTATGTGGCTCGCAGCTGGAGCGAGCACCAGCACAGCCTGTCCTCTGATCTACAGCTGTTGGAGAAGCAGGCCAAAACTAGGTGTTTATTTTTACAGACTGAACAACCACCACAGGCCTTCCTCGAAGCACTTTAATGGGGGAAGTCTTACTGCACCACCAGCATTCTCCACAGACCAGGGTGTAACATCACTTGTTGAGTCAGGATTTCTATCACAACTCTGCACTTGAATGATTGATTATAAGGACAAAAAGTGCTCAGCTGTGCAAGAATGCACAGCAACTGACACAGACTTTCCTCAGACTTGCTGACACTGACCCGAAACATTTTGGTCTGCTGCATGCTGCGGTTCCAGACACCACCTCAGGACTCTCGCTTTTGAAATATTAAGGTACATCTAGAGCATGCCCATTTCTGAAAGATGGGGTAAGTGCTCCAAAACTGGGACCACTTTTTTTGTTCTATATTTGTAATAACAACATTTAGTTGAAAGGCACTTTTCTCTCCAAGTGAGGGATGCTGTCACCAATATAAGATCAACAGTAAGCACAAATTTCTATCATACTTTCCATAAAAGCCGGGATGTTTGTAGGAAACAGGGATTCTCTCTTTCTCATCAATATTCAGCTCATCCTCCGCAGCTCTCAGCTTCTCTTCAAATTTGTCAATGTTTGCCACCCGCATTGTGTACAACAGGGTAACGTTCTGGGGACAGGCAATCAAAAGCAGCATATAAGTATCATAGTGTAAGGACATGGCAACGAGCAGAAGTGCACAAGTCAGATAAAAGCTAGCCTTATGTTACATCCTTTGATACTGCATCAATAAACTCACGAGCAGATAACTGACACTAGGGCTCCAAATGAGCTTAGGAACACCTCTAGTCTTTTCAGCACCTTGTGAAAGCATAAAAGTCAAGAACTAAGTCTCAGCTCTCTAGAAACAAGGAGCTGCAACGACTTTGTGGGCAAGCTGAAGGATGGAGTTAGTATTATAAACCCAGTTGTACTGATACCTTGGGCTCAAAAATTTTGCACTATATATGGAAAACTACATCACTGCGAAGGAGGTGTCTTCTGCTCCACTCAGACTTCTTGGATCTTGTTTCTGTATCTTTGTCAGAAATTAATTTCATCCAGCAGTTTGCAAATGGATCCTAAGTCACTGAACAAAACGGGATGTATCCAAGAACAGTATTTTAATCTCTCAAGCCAGTTTGTAATGATTCTTAGAGGCAACTCCTCGAAGTCAGCATATGATCAAACTTTGCTTCGCTTCCATTTTGGAAGATTTAGGAAGGAAGTCTGGTGGAGTTTGACAGAACACCTGAAACTAAAATCCAAGTAGGAGAAAATTTTTGAAACAAGATCTAGGAATAAGAGTTTACAAACTTCTAGACACCTTCTTATGTATCAGACTGAGCCGGTAAGAAAAACTATTGAATTTTTCCAGCTTTTTAGACATATGTAAGATTTTCTTCCAGGCTATTATTAATTATTTTTACAATTTAAAATAAAAGTCTTAGTTTCCAGGTTGATACAAGTAACAGAAGTCTCCTGAACCTCAAACACAAGAACGAGAAAAACTAAACAAGAGCAAATTTACCAGCTAGATTTTTACCAAACATATATTCATTAACTCAATTCTTTTCCACAGTATAATCTAAGATCATTCATTCCAATCATAGAAAGTCACTCACAACTTGTCCATGTGGAGTTCCTCCTGGGTGCAGATAAATTTCCACAATATCGCTCTCTGGCACCACTTCGATTCTCTGGACCTCCCCCTTTGCCAGCATCTCATTCACAAAGTAGTTCCAGGAAATGTTGGTCCCTTCTCTGTTCTCGGTGACCGTGAGTCGAAACATCAGCACTATGAAAGTTATGATGAGGAGTGCCCGCAAGCGTTCAAGATGCATCTGATTTTCCCTCTTTCTGCGCTTCTCATCCTCTTTAGAAAAAAAAAAGATATATCAGAGAAGAAGGATATAAGCATGTAATTGCGGAGCCTTCTGACCCAAAGAAGGGACAATTAAATGACAGAAAAAAAAAGCACCTGTCAGGTTGTTTTTGTCACACGTTTCTTTTCTCCTGAAGGACTAGACTCAGAAGCAGTACCTCACTTGAATTGCACATGCAATTTTCTGGCCTGGCTCACACAGGAGGTTGTATGACTTGCCCAAGGTTACGCAAGTGAGTCACTTTTTTGGACTGCATGACATTCCCAGACCTTTGTGGCTTCTAGACTGTCAGACCACAGGGCTGCAGCTGTACACATGGAACAGCACCAGGTCAAAAGCCTGGTTAGGAAAGCACAAGCACTCAGATGTAAACTTAACAGTTGACTGGAAGGAGGCAAATTTTGCATCCTGCTAGCCAGCAAAAAATCTGCTTGCATCACATTGCTGCTGCTATATTCAGCTGTTCCCCAATGACCCAAAAGCCATGCAGCGAGGCACTGTGTACACAGAGATGATGATGGAGGATCACCTCTTTCGCTTTAATTGTTGCTTCAGTAAGAGGAGGAATTGAAGCATCAGCGAGCCAAAGCAAGCCCCTCACTTCCAGAAGTTATTGATCGTGTACGAAGACAGACAGCAATCTCAGACATATTTTGAAGAGCTCTGATCAGCATTTCTTGTTTTAAGGCAGTCTAATCCTGGTCTAGGGGACTTCAGATGGCTGTAGTCCACTAGACCCATTACAATCCCACCAAATGGCATTCTATTCTAAAATGAGACTATCTCGCTTGCCTGGCCTAATATGGCTGTAGGCCAAGTAAAGCCATTGGACACTTGCTGCTAAAAATCTAACTCAAGAATGACTATAGCTCATTTCTATACAACATGCTTCTACACTGCCTGGTCTTCAGGCTGCTACTAACATATCCACCGGAAAACGTTAGGAGTGAGTAAACCCAGTCATAGTGCCACTGGTAAGTCACACAGCACAGTATTATAAAAGATAATTGCTTCCTGGTGAGCTCCTGGTCTGCTGGCATCCTGCATCACAAGACCAACAACATTTCTACTACCTAAGAAAATATCCGCATTTGCAGTAAATCTGAGATAGCACAGGAGACATAATACGCAGCTCACCTATGCGTATAAATACACTCCACATCAATCTCACTGTCTTAACAAAATTGCACAGACTTTCTCCCACGCTACACAACTAACCTCATGTTTAAAAAGGTTTGATAATTTGTCCATGTTAAAGATCTGTATCAAAGAGGGATTCACATGCTAGTTGTGCTTTCCCCCACCTTTACTGTACTAGTGACACACTGAAGTGATGACATGAGAAAAAGGGATGGTTTACTCCAAGTATTTGCCACCAAACCTTTTTTTTTTTCCAGACTCCCAAGGTTTTTTGCACTGCATAGGCAAATTTAAAAATCTGTGGTCTGCAAAGGACTGCCACAGCACAGCTCAATGTCAGCTACTAGCTAGAGTTGTTAAGATGACAACAAATATCTCCTCCTCTTTCCAGTCATGTGTGGATGTTCTCGATATATAATTTAGCACTTGTTCTTGATATACAATTTAACATCAACAGCAACACGGCATACATAAATACTATTCTACACCCAGATACAAATTAATTCTGCGCCACTGGACTGCCAGTGCATCTGTCTGCTGCAGCCCAGATTAGATTTATTTGCAAATTCGTAACAAATGTTCTGACACCAGCATTTATCACTAGCCACCAATTAGACCCTACACACACTGCAACAAAACCAAGGGACAAACTTATGACCCAGTCGATGCTAAAAAAAGTACTCTGTCCTTCAGATACGCAGCACCATTTTTTACTCCTTTCTAGCTCTGCTCCACGTTGAACAGGAAAGGCTTGTTCCTAAATAGAAACAATGCAGCTTTTCAGAGGTCATAATTTCAAAAGACAGCGACAAGCTCAGACACTGCGTCCAGCCCATCCACTTTGTTCTTCAATGCCATCTCCTCACTTCTGGGTTATCTGCTAGATCCAGCTTTATTAGAACAAAGCAATTCATCGCAAAGCTGCAGGGTGACATCCACTACAATCTTATTAAAGAAAATTAAAATATAGTACAATAGAGGCCTTAGTCTGGGCAATATCCTGAAAAGCTGAGCAAGTTCTAAATAAAAAAAATTCTATGGAGAAAAGAAACGACTCTATAGAAGTGAGTACTGACAGAAAGAAAGTCCATCTATTGCTATGCAAGTTCCTTGGAGATGTCAGAGTCAACTACTGCTAAAGCACTTTTCTGTATTAAATTTCAGACAAAGCGAGGAGGCATATAATATGTTCTAAAGCACACATAACTGAGGATACTATTACACAAAGATCACCACAGGGTAAAATCTGGCCATGAGATACCTTGACACAAACAACTTCTCCAGTTTCTAGGAATTAGGCTTGTCTAGGACCTTTAACCTACAGCTGAATAATTTCAGGAAAACACACCATTTCTAGAAAGCGAGAAGACAACACAAAGCTTTCCTCTACTCTGCGTTTAATTAAGGACAAAATCAACCTATTTCTAAGCTTATGTAAAGTATGATTATCTTTACAGTATAACATTCATATTGCACCATAAGCTACCCCACAATATTCAGTAAATGAGAACCAGTAACGGCATGTGACACTTGCAAGCAACAGCTGTGGGAATACTTCCAGCTTTTTACTCTCAAAAAGCCTCCACGAAGCAATGATTTGTCATTAACCCCAAATCTGAACTTTCCGATTAAAATCTTGAAAGGGCTGCAGTGACAGTGTGAAGAGTTCTTTTTAATAATTACTGCAGAGACGAGTATTCCCCTGGAGACATGGGGTAGCATTCCACCTCCCAAAGTCAAGCTATCCATTAATCACAGGAGAAGAGAGGCCACCGAACACAGCATGTTACTGTTTACTAATTTTAACAACTACAATACTTCTTCAAGGCGCTGTGCTCACAGTCACCCTGTGTGGTCTTGCAAACACTGAGGGCCCCAACCTCTGAGCTCTGACTTCCCTAACGAGGGCTCTCTAATACCTGCACTCGCATCCCATCGAAGACTTCAGCCCAGTTAAATGGATCAAACAGGCAAAGCCACTGCTCTTGCCTTAAAGAGACTGCAATGACACAAGTCAGGCTGAAAGTCAGCAGCAGCTGACTGCTTTTCCTTCAAAAGCTCGTTACTCCAAGAGGATTCTGCCATCGTGCTTAAGCGCATCAAAGGAAAAGCCAAGCTATTACATTATCTGATGACACCTAGGTAAAAGTTTATCCTATAATTTATGAAATTATATTACAACCTGTGTGACTTAAACGTGATACTAAGTGCCTTCCAACTCACAGTACAAAGGTCTGGAGCCCGGCATCTACAGAAGGTTTACCCCTCCCTCCCTCAAGGGTCCAGGAAACAAGCAGCACAACAGATAGCCACATAAACTCTCTTAAGAGATCACCAACCTCTGCAAGCATCAACTAATGCCATAAAATGAAGAAAATGATCACGTCTTTGTTATGCTTCCGTAAGCATTACTGACAAGACAGAGGAATGAGACCTTCACCTGGGCCACTTCTGATATCTTCCTTAAACTGCCCCACCAGGTCCGTAAGTACAGGACATGCCACCAGCTGCGGGACCTCACAGCTAAAAATCTACATCAGAGTCTGAAAACATGCCTTATCCAGAGCCTAGAAAATCTCTGCATGCACTTCAGCTCTTGGGAGGCTGGAGGGAAAGAGCACGTACTCACAAACTAGCAAAGAATTTTCTTCACAGAAGTGGAAGAGTCAAATTACACTTTCCAAATGGAATGCAGCTGTTGTCAATCTACAAATAGCAGAAAGTTGACAACAATACCAAGGCTTGAAGGGACACCCACAAATCCACTCGTATTTGAAAAATGTTTGGTGAAAACTTACTGGTAGAAGATAACAGTGCCTCCTACAAGGATCAGAACGCCACCTCTCAGCAGTTATGCAACGTTTTTTTCTAGTACACAAAAGTTATTCCCCTGCACCCCCACCCCCCATTCCTATCATCAAGTTCCTCACCCCCTTAAGCTTACGGTACAGAGGGGGCACTCCTCGACTTCTCAACATAATCTGGCACACCACACAGATCCCTAGGTTCCAGAACACATTTAGTGAGATAAAACTCATTTGCAAAAAGTCTTATACCACAGGATGCCTTGGGCTTAGGTGTGTAAGACATGCAAAAACCAGTATCTAGGAGGACTGATTTAAAAAAAATAAAAATTCTGAGCAAGTGCCGTTAGTAGCATAGCTAAGAAATCTTTAAGGAATCTATTTTTAACTTTGAGCTCTGTAAATCACTAGAAGTAGAGACACATCCACAATGAAGATAAACAAAATAAGAAAAACCCCAGAATCCAGCTTAAACTTGCATTAACAAAATTCAGTTCTTTATTAGGTCAAAATGCTCTACAACAAAACCTCCACGCCAAAAGCCAGTAGATGCTACCGTTCACCTTTGTAAAGCAGCAAAACTAAGGCAAATATCAATGAAATTATTTGTATAGGATGCAAAGCAGCACAGAAAGAGGTGAGTATCATGATCCATCTTAAACCTTAGTATTCCATCAGCTAAGCCAAAATACCCCTTCAAACTCGTTCTTAGCCACGGGCTTGTAGAGGTGGTAGGTTACAGGTAGACGTTTACAGCGCTCAAAGACAGAAGCATTAAGGTGGATCTTCCGTGCTGTCCACCCTTACCCCTCGCACGTGCACACACAGAGCTTATTTCATTAAATACCTTTTTGGCACATACATACCCTCATCCTCCTGCGGAGATTTCTTTTTGAATCCTCCATTCTTCTGGTTACTCCCTTGAGAGCTTGAAGTAGTAAAATAGTAAGTGCTACCTGCAGGCAAGCAGAGGTAAGTAGTTACTACCAGAAGACCTCAGGGGACAGTGACAGAGGGGAGGAACTGGGGATGGCAGAAATACATGTGAGCTCCAAATGCACAGAAAGCTAAGCTCCACATCCACCCAAGCACACAGCTTCGTTCGTGTGCCAAGGAAACGAGACAGCCTTGCCAGAGGGACTAATGGGAGGGACAGACTCCTTCAGTTTCCTTATCTAATATATATTTTTTGACAATCCAATCAAAATATGGCTTTGTTCAGAGATTATTTTAATGGAGCAAAGAAAATTATTTGGAGAAATTTCTTCAGTGCTGAAACACGTACACATTTCTCGAGGCATAAAACCATAGTTAACACCGGCATGGTCAGTTAAGAACAGCCTCACATCAGGGACTGTAAATGCCTATTGAAGGAAACACATGTGCTAGAGTTAAATGCGGGTTTCTCAGTAAATGCTGTTAGGATGCTCTAATAAAATCCAAGAAAGTAAGGCTACAAACAGTAAGACTCAGAGCTCCTGCTACAAAACAATAAACAAAGACTTTTTCCACCAGGAAAATGCAAAAAGTTCAGAAGCAAGACAACTGACTTGAGGACAGCAGCTCCCTTTTCCCGTGGTCTTTCACGAAGGCTCTGGAAAGAGGACTAAGCCCAGCAACTGGACTGCTTGTCCACAGCTAGTTCTACTAGAGTATGCACTGCCATTTGAAAGGTTATGCATATATTTTGATTTTAACTTCAAAAAACCACCCTCTTAAAGGTAAAGCAACCCAAGCTCACCAGGCCCACACTGGTCAGAATAGCCTCGACCAGTTTTCTTCAAACCTCAAAGGCATCAACAAACTCGTCTTTCCAACTTGAAGGGGGTAGCAAGAAGAATAATTACCTTTGTTTTACGTTTCTGTGCTTTTGCTTTAAGAATTCAGATAATATTTTCTAACATGCACTTTTAACTTGTTCCAATGCAAGGCTTTCAGCAAGGCCATATGATGTGATTTCTGACAAAGGTGAATGACATTTTCATCTTAGGCTTTGCTAATGAGGCAGAGAAAGATTCTCTAAAGTCTGCAGTTTTTAAATTAGCTTTTAGGTCTAATGACTCAAGTGCTTACTTAATCACAGTGAGCTCCTTCTGGAAAGGTGCCACTGTTCATCCCTGTCACCAAAGAAAAACTTAGGACTCCTGTAAAAGGCACACAGCTCCCAAAGCCAAGAAAAGAACAGCTTTATTTCAGTTTCGGGAATGCAAGCAGTGAAGGTAAGGAAAAGTCAATACTCTTTACTATATAAGACCTTTCCCCTCCTCCGCCTGTAGAGTTGCTCTTCGGGACTCACCTAAGAGATTCCAAAGCCTGACTGGATCTCGAATTATGTGTTGTTTCAGCAGGACTCCACTGAGACTTTGATGTGTGGGGGAAAGTGTTTGTGACAGAAGGCTCTGAGGAGGAAGAGAAAGAAGAAAAAAAAAAAGACAACTGCTGGAAAAGTATTTTGACTGCTTAACTTTTTTGTATGCTGTGAGACTATGATTTCTAAATATTGTGGGTAAGTTGCAGGACCAGCAGCTGGGAGACCTAAATATTATTCCTGGTTGTGCTGTGGACTTGCCATGTGACTTTGAAGAAGTTGTTTATAACCCAGTTATAAACAAAAACAACATATATAAAGACAAACATACACTCAAAACACTTGAAAATTTTATCTTTTTCCTCCCTGTACCTCTGATCTTCATTCTAAAACTATGTTAGAAGTCATTTCTTAAAATGTAAAGATTCCCGCCCACAACAGGAGATCTTAAGGACCACTACTTCGTAACCCTGCTGCAGGGCAGCGAGGACAACACAGCCCCGTGGTAGTTCAGCAGTAACCCTGCAGGTGATATTCACGTTTAAAGGCAACTTCACAACATTTGAACTAACATTTGCTAATACTCTCACTGAACGCAAGTCTTGCCCCTCCTCCGATGTGCGATTCCTGCCTCGCCGCCCCTCAGCCGCACAGGCACAAATTTCTGTGCAGCAAACCAGACAGGGACACCGACTGGGCTGAAATCCTTCATCCTTTTCCCCCCGTTTGCTGGGCAGCAGCATGACAGCTTGTGCTGGCCCGAAGAGAGTAACTTCTTGGGATCGATACTTTCTAGAACGGAACAGCTTAGGCTAGTTTAAATTGATCCACAAAAACCTGGCACGATTCACAAAGCAGTCCAACAATTGTTCTTCCTCCGTTGCCTACTTGGACTGCCAGTCCTTCTTCACTGCACTGGAGAAAAACACAAAATACTCTTAAATCGTGTTGGAGGTGTAGTTGAAACAAGAGCCTTGCCTTCTGCACTCAGGGCTGCGGTGGCGAGCCCTGCAGCATCAGCAGCACTGCAACATGGGGAGAGCACATCTGCGGCGCCAGCGACGTGGTGGGTGCTCATATCCCCAGCGACGCGAAGAGCCAGCAGAAAGGATGTTAGAAAAAAAGCTTTTAATCAACATTTCCTTGCTGACGACAGCCTGGGTGTGCTCCTCACGCGGTGTTTGCCCCCCAAGTTACCGTTACACAGCACTGAAACGGCGGGCCTTTGGGCTGGCCTAACCCCCACCCCACCCCGCTCCCCCGGCCCCGCCGCCGCCGCCCCGTTACCTGCAGGCCGCGTCCCGCGCCGCCGGGCCGGCCGAGGGGACGGCCGAGGGGACCGCCGCCGGGCCGCGGACGAGCCCGGGCCCAGGCCGGGGCAGGCCGCCGCCAGCAGCTGCAGCGCCCCTGGAGTAACAGCAGCCGCAGCGCCATGACCCGCCGGCCGTCCCGCTCCGCCCGGAGGCCTCGGAGCGGCGGCAGCGGCGGCTAGCGAGTGCCGAGGGGCCGCTGCGGGGAGGGCCGGGCCGGCGGGCCGCTGCGCTCGCCTCCGCGCCGGGAACCGGAGGCCTCGGCGGGGACGGAAGTGGCCGGTGAAGAGCGAGCGGCCATCTTGGAAAGGGGCCGGCGGCAGCGGGACTGCCATGCCTCAAGATGGCGGACGCCACGGCCGGTGGTGGGACGGGTTGGGCCCCGCCCCCGGCCGCCGCCCAAGCGGTCGCGGCGGCAACGGGGGTTCCGTAGGCCCGGCCCGGCCCCGCCGCTGAGCGCCGGGACAGTCAGGGGCCCTGCAGCACGGCCTGGGCCAGGCCCAGGACCCGCCCGGCCGAGATCCCCGTAGCCCGGCCTCGGCCAGCCACGTCCCGCGGCTCTGCTTTGGCCCGGCCCCCCACAGCCCAGCCCGGCTCCTAAGGCCTGGCTTAGTCCCGGCCCCCCACAGCCCAGCCCGGCTCCTAAGGCCTGGCTTAGTCCCGGCCCCCCACAGCCCAGCCCGGCTCCTATGGCCTGGCTTAGTCCCGGCCCCCCACAGCCCAGCCCAGCCTGGCCAGGTCCCCAAGGCAGGCTGCCTGCTGCAGCCGAGCCCCAGACTAAGGTCTGCTTAGGCAAGTCCCCTGGAGCAGGCGGTTCCCCCAACCCGGCCTTGCACAGGCCCTGCAGTGCAGGCAGGTCTCCCCACAACAGATTTAGGCAGGAGGAGAACAAACACCTGGTAGGAGCAGGCAGGTTCCTGCAGGCACCTGCCATCACTGTGGAGGCATGGCTGGCAGGGAGACCTGGCGCTAGGGAAGCGGGCGGTGCAGAGTCTGGTGGCGGGAGTACACAACTAGCCCGTAAAAATCTGCCCTGGGATTATTATCGCTCTTAATGTCATGTCCCACATAATTGTAATGGCTGGGAAAAGAAGAAAGAAACAACCTCTGCGATCTTAGATTCAACAGAGAGGAAAGAGACCAACTCCCTCCCTTTGCAGCTGTTGCTGAGGGAGATTCCCCTTCTCATAGCTCAACGTATAAATTAGCTCTAGTAGAAAACAGCATTTAGTAGCCGCAGCCGAGCATGATGGATTAACAAGTACGCTCAGAATTAAAATGAGCGAACAAATATATATACGTTTATATGTTTGCTCTTAGTCAGGCAGGTTAGCTGGCTCCTGTGATCCATCTTCTGTGGAAAAGCCATTACAATGTTTGACAACTCACAGTAGCCAAGCTACAATGCGACTGCTAGTCTGCATTTAAAATTGATCTGCTGGTGCACATGCGGGGTTCTAACAGTGGTGGAAACCCCCCGTCAAGCGTTACACCAGAGCGTGTCAAGGTTATGAGTAGTGTTAAGTTCCCTAGTACAGACATCACAGAGGTCATTGTATTCTGAGTCCCTGATCCTAAATCTTGTGTAATCTCTTCCTATTTTGCACTAGCTGTGCACAGCAGAGCGGGTGGCCTCGATGTCTTCTGCCGAGTATTTCTTTGTGGCAGGAAGGCATTTTGGAGCAAACATCACCTCCCTCCCGCCGCAGTTGCACCCTTCTTGCGCTACTGAGATGAATATTCTGTTTGCCAGGCCTGTCCGCTTCCTCTGATGTGCCTTCAAGAAGCCATGTTTCTTTCTCCTCTGCTGTCTTGCTGACCAGGACGGTTTCTGCAGCTTTTTCTCCCTCCCTCCTCTCCATGTTTCTCCCCTGAGGTGGCTCCAGGACAACTTTTAGGTACCATCGCTGCTGTTAGCTCTCCTAACTTATCTGTCCTGAAGTATCTCAGGCATTCTTGAATGGGAGGTTGCAGGGCTACATAAAATAATAATAAATAATTATCTCCCTTCCCAGCAGGTCTGAATTAGCATCCTCTTTCTAGAAGAGTCTCTTAGGATGTTAATTGTCATCTGCCCCCTGGGACGTGTCTAAGTAAACCTTCTACCAGCAAGATCTATTAGCATGTTAATGTCCTCCTCACTCCTGGAAGTCTCTTTGTATCACTGGCTTAATCGTCAAACAGCTCAATTTACAGACACAAAATTAAACTGGTTGCAATTAATCCATATTGGCTGGTCATAGCTTGCAGTGTCGCAGTGGGGATGTGACAGCCGGCTGTGGAGACACCAGCGGCTCCTCCACCCCACAGATCCCACCCGGCACGGCTGGAGAGGCCGAGCTGCCCAGGGAGATGCTGTGCGGCTGGCATTGCTACCTGCCTCTGCTCCACGCTGGCCACGTGGGCTCTTCTGGCACGTTCACTGTCCATAAAGAGAGGGTCATCTGCCCCTGCTCAGCCTGGGGAGGAATCTCTGTCCCTTGTCATGGCCAAGTCTGGAGGCTGCTAAACCCAAGGCTGGCCCCTTCGAGGCTACAGGGAGCCCAGGTCTGATGGGCGCACACAAAGCTAGAGGTGAGATGGGTGCTGCAGAGCTGCGGTGGCCCTGAGCGACTAGGCCGGGGAAGGAGAGCAGAGAAAGCTCCAGCTCAGCACAAACACGAGCAGAGCACAAGCCCTCTGTTCCGTGCCAGCCCGTGCGTGACACCTTCCTTGGCTGGGTGGGGAGTGTCACATCTTCACCCACCCTGCAGAGGGATCCACGGCGGGGGGTTATTTACACTCCAGCTGTGTTTGCAGGAGGAAACGGCTCATTTGGAAATGCCAACTGATGGAGGAGGCTCCCTCTAGCACAGGCACAGAGCAGAGAGATGTGGGATTTCCAGTGGGGAGACATGGGATAGAGCCACCACGGCAAAGCGTGCCAGGAATCAAGGGGCTGTGGGGCCTCCCAGTGCCCCCAGCTGCTGCAGGGTACCAGCGCCGTGCGCATTCCTGCCTCCACTCAAGGCATGTCACACCTTGCTTCTGTGCATTTTCTGATTAGACCTGTTGCTAATTAGGCCTGAACTATTTTTAAATAGTTGCATCATTTAAATAGAATTACAGCCCGATTAGAAGTGAAGCAGTGCAGTTTGCTTAGACAGGGCTTTACTGACTTCTGCCAGGCTGACCTGACAGAGAGCCAAGTGGGTTTCATTATGCCTGCCTTTCAGCTTCGCTCCAGCTTCAGGGAAGAAAAAACTTGCACCCATTTAGCAATGCAGGGCAATGAAAGCTGAACGGGTCCAAACTCCAGCACAGACGACCACCCAGCTGAGTCTGGGTGAGCCTACTGACTGTGGCAAGCGGCGTTGCAGGTCTGTAGGGCAGCTGGGCTCTCACTGCGATGCTCCCAGCCAGAAAATGCAAGCCTCGATGTGACAAAACCGTACTGAATGATGAGGGCTGGTTATTTACAGACGTACCACATAGCTGGAGTTGACGTGATTCCTATTCCTCCTTTCACACTGTGCCTCAAAGGCAACCAGATGATGAAGCACCAGGAAGGAGGGCTGGGGGTCCTCGCTGGTGCCAAAACAAGGCGATGCAGAAAGGAGAATCAAGAGGTTTTGCCCTATGTGCAGCCAGCAACTGCCATGGCTGCACTGCGACTTTTGCGTGGGTGGCTCAGCCTGTGCCGCGTACGCAGAAGTGAGTGCTGTCCTCTCCGTGTGTGCGAGAGATGACCTTGGGAAAGGTGGCTTCAGATGCTGCCCTTGGACTGGCAATATGCTCCTTTGGGACTAAGCCAATATTCTGAGAAGACAGATATAACCTGATCCAGGCTTGGCCTCGCTGGGATGTGCTCCAGCCATGACATCACTCAGTAATGCCACGTGTATTTACTACGGGGGAAAGGTGCTGGATTGGAGTCTGAAATCCCTGGTTTATCTCCTGAGCAGGTTAGGAACAGGAAGCAGCATTAGCAGCCCCATCCTTGTATTTTTCAGGCCAAGATAAATCAGTTTCCACAGCCAACACATCCCTCAGCTCTGCTACATCTGAGAACTCACATCTCCTATTTTCATGCTCCCTGTAAGTCAGTCTTGCCACCCTTGCTCTTGCCCCCCAAGTCTCAGGAAGCTCCTTGCAGGACACCATCAGCCCCCCCAGCTTAGCTCAGGCTTGTTTCAATGCAGCACTTTGCAAACTGAGTGAATGGATACCCAGAATCAGGTGGCCACCACGCCATCCACAGACTTCACATCAATAACGAATGAAAGGATTAAATGTAGAGCTGAAGCTGCTAGAAGGTAAATTCAGACTTTTAAAAAGATGAAGAATCGCTCTGTTACCCACCCGGCAGTGTACGTCAGGACGCCTCTGTGGCAGGACAAAAATGCACAGCTCGGCGCTAGCTAGGAGGCCACAGAGCGTTCCAGCACCCTTCAGCAGTGTGCAGCTCTGTCACGTACCAGATGTGTTTTTTTTAGACAACTTCTTTGCAGATGACAAGTCAAGGTCAAGTGATAGATGCTCCCCTTCAGCACAGCAAGGCCAAGTATCCCAGAAAGCCCTAGGCTCGGGAACAAAGGACATGCTTAAAAGACCACATGCCTGTCCCTCAAGCGCAGTGAAACTCCTCACCAGGGAAAGATCTGTTCAGCAGATAACCTTTGTACATGAGCCCATCCAAAACCATCACACCTATTCCTCCAGGAACAGCTTGGGGTCACTGCAAGTTCCAGTGCTTCCTGCTGCCGTTGCCAGACCCACTTCCCTACCTGCCTCTCTCCGGGCGCGCAGGAGAGCGTGGCACTTAAACTGCTCCTCCCTGGGGACAAGGAGGGCACGCCAGCCCCACAGCGAGGCAGCCGACAGGCTTAAGGCATAAGTGGGACACAGTGCTGGGGTACAAACTTTTATCTTTGAGTCACCTCTAAAGACCAGAGTTTAACTTTAAGACAGGTAGGTGACAGATGGCTGTAAGCAGGGGATCGCAGGGAATCAGCCGTACAGCAGCAGCAACTGAACCGTCTGCCAGTCATGGCTTACGAATCACTAGAAAAGCAAAGTAAACGCAGGCAAGAAGGAGCAACGCTCTGACAGAGCGACACGGGTACCTCTCAGCTCAGCTCGCAGGGGTAGAGCGGGAGGAGGGAGATAGCTTGTTTGTGACTCAAAGGCCACGAACGAGTAGATTGCTCCATGGGAGTGCGGTCCCTGGAGAGCTGCTGAAGCGTGCAGAGCTCAGGAGAAGCCCAGGAATCCATCTGTGTGCAGGAGGTGGCTGAAGTCATCTCCGAACCCCGCAGGCTGGAGGAGGTCAGTAAGCTCTGAGCGAGCAACTGTCACTCCACACCCCTGAAATCCATAAGCAGGCTAGAAACCTAAAGCCTGTAATTAGGAATTATAAAAACAGTAATTAGACCAGGACTGTCAGGAGTTCACACCTAGAATGTCAATACGAGGCATTTACCCAGCAGCAGGGGACCACCACCCTCGGAAAGCATCCTCCTCTAGGGATGCAGGAGGCCTAAAGCTCCATGGACTTACTATTTGTATAGGACCTTATGGTCCTGCAGGGAGCCACGTAAATAGACTTACTATCCACAAGAGCAGCTCGAAGCTCTGAGGGGTCCAGAAGTACTGCTGGCTGTGCAGGCCAAGGGCATGGCGAGGCACGGGAGTGAAATCAGCTCCTGGTTCGCTGGCTCTGCCTTTCCTGGGCCCCAGCGTGTGGTCCTGGTGCTTCGCTGGGCTGATGCTGCAACTCAGCTGATTACAGCAGGCTGCATCGAGGAGTTGAACCTTCAGAAGAATGCTGATTTTGGTACAAGTGAGCTGTTGCATTAGTTTAGTCTTATTATTTAATCACTTCTCATAGAGCTGTGAGCAACCACCTCATTATAAGGCAGGTGAAACCCCCATCTTTTATTTCTTAAAGGCATCACAGGCAGAAAGGCTTGTTTCAAGCTGGAGTTGTCCTTTATCAACAAGAACAAAAAAATACACGTATGGCTTGAAAGTAGTTTTATTTAAGAAAAATGAGATTGTGGGCAGAGTTAGGGAGGTTTCTGCTGCAGTCTAAGAGCATCAGCTGTACTCCTTGCTGGCTTTCCAAATGGTTGCCTTTCTAAATGGCTGCTTTGTTTGCCAAAACTATCCCTCTTCAAAATGTTAATAGATGACATGAACTGAAACATGAGCCAAGCATAAAGTAAAGGTTCTTCTAATCAAAGTTCTTCTAAAGTTTTATTCTCTTGGCCTCTGTGATGTTGGCACTTGGCTGGTCACACAGGATTTGTTCTGATGTGTGACCGGAATAGTCATAAATCACACATTGTCTGATCTATTAAAAATAGATCCCCATCTTTACATCCTGACAGGAGCTGAATCAGCAGAGAACTGCACCCACATTAACACAGACCAGGTATTTCTGCCCTTATGCTTGACATAATGGTTCCTTCCATCACGAGACAGTCGCTATAGAGCTTCAAGGGAGCTCAGCGGAAGTACTGAGATGAATACGGTTACCCATAGGTTGCAAAAGCAGGTGAGCGGTTGACACAGTTGCTATCTCCAGAGTTAGACAGGGAAAGAGTGACCGAGCAAGGATCAAAGGGTCACAGAGCTCTTTCCCCAAAGTTAGCGTCCTTTTAGCTTGCTGTGACAGACAGAAATAGGCCTGAAAGCACATTGCCCAAGCGGCCTAATTTCTCTGCCCTCATGCAATGTTCTCTTTCCTCCTCAGCACCAGAGTCTTTGTTTTATTTTAGGATTTGAGAGCTCACAACCTTTAGTGAAGGATAAAGGTGCTCAACATTTAACTACAGGGTTTTGGATTTTTTTTTTTTTTTACCCTCGTAAGTACTGCAATTAAGTTGCAAGGAGCAAAAGCCATCCCAGGGTAACAAAACCAAGCAGGTCAAACATCCTCATCACAAAAGTCATCTAGAAAAACAGCAGAACAACCACCAGCTGAAATCATTCCCCCCTCCCTTCCCACTGTTAGCTTTCTTTCACCAAGTGCTTTTAATGTCCCTCCCTGAAATAGGTTGATATTCCACGCTGTTGTGTTCAAATAGAAAAAGGTCAGGGTGACACAGAAAGGATTTAACTGCCTCCCCAGCACTGGATCTTTGACCTGGATGACATTCAGGGCTGTTAGGGAAGCAGTTACAGTGAACTACATTTAGGAAATGAGAAAACCTATTTCCCCTCTTGTCTACTCACTCAGAGGCACCAGGGAGGCAAACGCTTATCTGCGGTGTTTTCAGTGAAGTATGACAAGAAGCTCAATGGAAGGGAGGACAAAAAAACCCCCAAGAACCTTTCTTTTGACTGGTTTAGTAGGTCTTACGGAGGAGGAAGATGGGTAGAGATAAAAACACTAAGCGTAAGTAGAACACAGGACCAGCTTAACAGGCTCAGAATAAATCTCTCTCATGCTGTTATTTAACAGTGAAGTCGGACGTGTGCTCCTGAGCCACTCCTTCATCACTACTGAGCCTAGCAAAGAGATTTTTTCTTCCTGGGGAACTCCTGGCACACCTAGCACACGAGAACAATCTTTTAGGCTGCCAAACATGCAACTCGAAGTGGAATTGCAAATGCCAAAAAAGCAATCTCAATTATGGGCCACACTCTTGGAAGAAGGGGGTTAAAAAATCAGAACAATTACTGATGAGGTCACCCGTAGAAATTGAGAGCTGCTGCCTCAAGAGTTCCCCATCCTCAGCAACCAAACCAAAACACGGTGACGCAGCTGTGCAGGCGGCTGCCGCCCACACCAGGGCACCTTGGCTGCCCGGTCTGGGCAGGGAGCTGCGCACGTGTCCCCGTGTTGTACTCGCTGCGAAGATCTGCTCCGTAAACAGGACCTGTCCCTGGGGAACACCCCAGCATTTGGTTTACTTCGACGACACGACAGGGCTCTGGCACTAGATGTGTGAAATACAGCTATACCACAAGCACTCCTATTCTGCAGGAGGGTTGTGCTGAGCTTAGGCACGGGCAGCTGCGCTTGAGTAACAGGATCTACCGGCATTTTTGGAGTTACCTCAGTGCTGGGGAGCGAAATGTAACAGGCGGGAACGCAGGGACTGTCGGGGGAGATCCGACAGCCTCGCCGGGGCTCGGGGCACTGCTGCGGCCAGCCAGGAGGCCACTGTCTCCAGCACAGGAACCGAGCCTCACGCGGCTGCCGTCTGCACGGCGCAGTTGAGCACGCCTGCACTTACTTCTGCCGCTTCCACACCCCCAGTGGGACAAAGGCAGGACGGCTTATCCAGCAAGAACGACCATCCTGGTTTGGAGAGCCAAGGGTTGGGTTGTTTAGAAGAGACCCTGTAAATAAAAACAGCACAAAAGCCTCTTGGTATTATGGAATTGGTGTTTGAAAGGAGAGAGGAGAAGGATCAGACGAAGGAACCAGGCACAACTGACACCGCCTGGCCAGGAGCGGGCGACCCGACCTGTTTCAGTTCTGCCCCGGGCAGAATTTATTGGGTAAATAACTGCCAAGAGGAGCTTCTCATTAGCCTCTTCTGAAAGAGAAAGCAAACATTTGGCATCAAGAACGTTTAATGGGAATTAAGGAATCCAGCCCCAACCCACGGAGGGGTCTGCGGCCCGGTGCCCGTTCGGCCGCCGTGGTGGTGGCATGGGGGCGGCGGTGGGGTTACGGCACCGGGTTGATGCCCGGTGCCTCCGCGGAGCCGCCCGGGGCCCTGTAACCTGCCGCCGCCCGGCGCCCACCCTCAGCCCCGGCACCCGCCGCCTCCGTGTGCAACGCCAACGGCCGGGGCACCGGCCGCCGGTCCCCTAAAACTGGGGAGGCCCCGTCTGCCAACGCAGGGAGCAGGGTCAGCGCCCGGAGGGGCGGCGGGTGGCCGCCGTTCGGGGGACGGGAGCGCTTGGGCCGCGCCGGGAGCCGGCGGAGCTGGGTCTGAACAACCGGAGAAGGAGAACGAACGCACAGGGAGGGCGACGGGGAGGCCTTCCAGGGGTCTGCCCGCCCTCCCGGGGCAGGGACGGGCAGGGGCACGGGCTGGCCCCGCACGGCCGCCGTACCGCGAGAAGGCTCCGCTCGGCGGGAGCAGGCCCGGGACACCGGGGCAGACGGCACCGGCACCGGCGCCCCATCCCGGAAACACCGCTACGCTGATAACCCACCAATGAACAGCCGCGCCGCCGGGGCGCGTCGGCCAATGGCGGGGCGCCGCCTCCTCGGTCCCGCCTTCCCGCTCCCGTCGGCCCTCGCGCGCGGCGGGGAGGTGAAACACCGCCCTCCCCCCTCTCGCCGCGTCGGCGTGCTGACGTCGTCTCGGCGCTGACCGCGTCTCCTCCAATGGGGCGCGCCGAGGCGGCGGGCCAATCGGCGGCGGTGTCTCAGCGGTGGCCGATCGGGCGGGCGGCAGCGCTGGGAGCCGAGGCCGAGGCCGATCGCGGCGGGGCCATGGAGCGCCGGGCCGGGAGGCGCCGCCGCCACTGCCCGCGCCCCCTCCGCTAGTCCCGGGACCGCCGCCGCCACACCGCCGCCGCCGCAGCCCCTTCCCTCCCTCCCCGTTCCCCCCCCCCCCACCCCCTTCCCCGCCGCCGCCTCCTCTATGCGGCGGGGCCGGCGGAGCCACAGGCCTCGCTCCCCCGCGAGGCTGCCCTCGGCCCGCTGAGCCCGGAGCGCCGGTAAGCGACGGGGGGGCCCTGCCCGGGGAGCGCGGGTGGGGAAGGGGGGAGCTGGGGGGCACCGGGAATGGGGGGGGAGCGGTGAGGGGGAGGGCGGTGCGGGGCCGGGGGGGGAGCGGCGTGCTGAGGGGGAGGGGGGGTGTGCGGTTTGGGGGGGCTTTGGGGGTGTTTGGAGCGAGAAAGGGCTGTTGGGGGGTTGTGGGGGGGCGGGAAGGGGAGGGGGCCTGGTGGGGGACGGGAAGGGGGGGGTGGGGTGTGTTTCGGGGGGCTGCTGGGAGGTATTTAGGGGTGCGGGGGCTTGCGGGGTGCACCGGGGGGTGGGGGGAACACGGGGCTGTGGGTCGTGTCCCGCCCCCCGGTTGGTTTTGTTTTTTTTTTTTGGGGGGGGGGGGGGCCCACGGCAGCGCGCGGAGGTGCGGGAGGGGAGCGCACATTTTGGGGTGAGCGCTGTGCTGGGAGGAACAATACCAAAAGTTGTCTGAAATGGTAATTTCCGTTTCCCATTTCATCATCCCCGGGTAGGCGTTAGCCCTCCGTGTGTGTGTGTGTGTGTGTGCACAGGGGATGGAGCTGAACCCAGCTGCCGCCAGCCAGCCTGGCTGATCCGCGCTTATTTATTTATTTTCTAGTTTAATCTTTAAATTACTTGGTATTTTTCTCCTTGGAGAGAAGCCTTTGTGCGCCGGGGAGGGGCTGCTCGACACCTTTGCCCCTTAGCAAAGAAGGGAAGAGCGTGTGTGGGGGGGAGAATTCCGACCCAAAACAGCTGCACTTCTGCAGTCCAGAATTAACCTCCCCCAGCCTGGTAGATTGATTGCATGTTTAGAAAGGCAAATCGCCGCTCTCCCCCAGCCCTCGCCTCGGAAGGAGCCGGGATGAGCGGAGCCCTCGGTGCCCTCTGCCCTTTCCCAGAGAGAGCAGCTGTCCTGCGAGGGGGTGTGCGTGCGGGGGGAAAATCGGCCTGTTCATTGAGGCACAAGAGTCGGTGTGTTTACGGATTGGCTTCTACTCTAAGCTCGGAGATCTGTTTTGATATCCAGTTGCAGGAAAGGCTTCCTCCCCCCCTCCTGGTTTTGTACACAAAGTACTCTCTCACCGCTGGGGACAGGGCCCTATAGGCAGAGAACGAATTCCAGGCAGCTCTTGAAGCAAAATTCCCTCCTGAGAGGGTTTCTGAAATTGGGTATAGACCATTCCCCCACCCCCCCCCCGCCCCGTGTAGGCAAAGATATTTAGCTGAAAACATCTTGCGAATGTAATGCTTTGTCTGGCTGTGCTGTAATTTGTATAGATTTAAGGAACTTGGAGTTAAATGTATTTTTCCCTTTTTCTGGTTTGTTCATAAAATGGAACATTTTTATATAATCACTCCAATTATTTCCTTTTTCGGGGGGGGGGTAGGGGGGAACACTCCATGGAGTCATGGAGAGGGAAAAGGAGATTAACTCTCGTGTGTTTTCAAATGGCATTGATACCTTCTTTTGTGTGTGCTCTACCAGGAACTAAATATTTGACTTGATTGACTTAAAAAGTTGGCGTTTCTACAAAATGGATTTACTGGCAGATTAAAGGTGCGCGTTGGAGCACTTCTGAATGGTTGTGGTGGCGTGCAGTAGAAGGGTTTGAAATGCTCGCGCGGAGCGAGACCTACGGTGACTTCTCCGCCTCGGCAGGGGAACTCTTAGGCGCCTCGTTTTGTTGCGCCTGTGAAACATCGCTGCTGAAGCCGTGTGACCTGTTTGCTTCCCGTGGGAAGCGCTCCGTCGGCAGAAGATCTCGCTCTGAGGGGTGGTCCGTGCCGGCCTGGGTACGCGCTCGGTGATCTGGGCGAGCTGCTCCTACGGCACAGTTACCCTCGCGGCCTCGGCGCATCTGTCCCCAAAGCAGAGTCCTGGCTGCGCTACTGTGTCCGTCCCGGCGTCTGCTCTTGCTTAGGTGTGTCTGGCGTTTGTGGAGCTCAGCTTTTTTTGTCATGCAGAGATGCTCTGGGTCTCTTTGGTTCTAGGAGAACTTGTCAGTCCTAAAGGAGGTAGCCCAGGAAGGGATAAAACTTGCCAGGGCACATCTTGGCTGTGTCTTCCCTGGAAAAGGGCGGTCTGGGCTTCAGTGGAGTTTGCTGTGAACCTGTCTTATTAGGCTAGCTGGGACTTGCATCACCTCCAGACTTCTCTGAGTAAGTGGTGAGGGTTTGGTTTGCGAAACTCCCGGCAGGCTGAGTCGCCCATACAGCCAACAACACGTTGGGGTTTGGAGTGTGTACGAGCCCTTTGATTCCTGCCCTCCAACTTGATCAGTTCCCAGCTGTTTTTTTTTCTTTGCTTATTTCTGTTCTGAAGAGTGATTGTAGGAGCCCTGGTCATGTAAGCATTAGCTGCTCTGACAGGCTGGAAACTGGAGATGTTAAGTTTAGTGTTTCACAGTTGGTTTTACCGTTCAGTTCTGCTTCTGCTTTTAAAAATGAAATCTTGTCCGTATCTCCATTTCATAAAAACCTGGCTCAGGGTGGATTGATTTTTTTTATGTGCTGCTTTTTGTTTTTATGATGTTGTAATAGCATTTTCTCAGACTTAAACATACAGATTGTCCAATATGAATGTTGGTTTTGGATGGGGGAAGAAAACTCAAGAAGAACAAGCCCAAAAACCCCTCCAGCAAAGCGCTGGGCTTCATTTCTTCCTTTGTGTGTGGTAGGCAACCTGTTAAGATGATTTTATTTTCTACTTGTGTTTTAATTGACTAAGTCCCCCCAAATGCTTCTAAACAAAAAGAAGCGTCTCACAGCGTCGTGCAGTGTTCTTCCTCTGCTCAGCAGAGCAGACAAATGTATTTCTCTAGGGTCAGTGAAGACTAGTTGTGTTAATCAATACTGTACCAGCAGTGTTCCCTTTTCAGTAAACCAGATGGACTGCTTACAACTGGTGGTGATTATTTTAACTGTGTAATTGTAACATGGCTGCGTGATGACAGTGTTTCCTGCAGATACTTCAAAGGATGGTTCCTGACAAGTGTATCTTTACAGCATTTAATCTGCACTCTTTGTCTTTATGTTGTGGCTTTTGGACATATGTTTGAAGTACTAAGTTGGTTTTTTTTTTACCTCCTGCTTTTCTATACATTAAAAGAAGGCAACACTCTATAATAATAAAGTGTCTGGAGTCTGGGAGTAAAACCAGGATTAACTGGTTTTTGGGGGCTCCCACGGTGGTGTATTGGTTTCAGTTGGTTTTAGATCCATGCAGCGACCAAGGCAAAAACTAGGAAGAGCCTGAGTTACTGTGAGGAAACAGCAGTATTTTTTGAAGTAGTGCTTGACTCTTCTCAGTGTGCATGTGGCTTTGTTTTGGGGAAAATAAGTTCTGTGGTGACTTGAGTCTTAACTGGGACGGTCTAATTACTCGGTGAAGAAATCCTTCTCCGAGGGAAGGAAATGCACAGGACCGGAGCGGGTTAATTACATTTTGTAAAATTACCGAGCCTCGGCTCTTACGAGGTTAGCCCCTCTTCCTCCCTCCGTGCCGAGTACCTGAATTTCAGGCTTGACAGTCTGCCTTATGGATTGAAATTCTTCCTCGGTATTAAGATTTAATGGTGGTAGATACATAGCAAGTAGTGACAGGTACTACTGCTTTTCAGTACAGCGAAGGAAACAATGCTTGGAAATATTTACATGGTGGTTGTTGCTCGAATCGTGCTTCCTTGACGAGGCTCTAATAAAGGTGGCTTGTCTGCTCCCTCCATCGCGAGTGAGAACGGTATGTATTTCAGTTGTAGAAGGCTGTGGAGAGAAACTGGTGTCTCCATAGGAAAGATTTTAGTGTTTCGTGATAAATTTGCATATATTTTTACCCCATCTAATTTAAAAGAGTCTGCACGACGCTTCAGGAGTGATTTGTGTGCAGCTTTTAAATATTTTCTTCCTCCCGCAAGTGAAACGAGCGGCACGGAGCTGCTCTTTCTGAGGGTGCAGAGCACTGGGATTCTCAGCCAAGTGTTATGCAATTTGTGTGCCACTGATGCACGGTCGTAAAAAATACTCGCATAAACGTTAAAGGAAAGCTTGTGTAGTCAATTATTTGAAATCACAAACATCCTAAACAGCCTGGGTTTGTGCAGCTAGAGCCTTAACGAAGTATGCTTGGGCAAACTGCTGTCTCTGGTATCCTGCTGCGAAGGGGGTAGGAAGCCGTCAGTGCCCACGGTCTGGAGGCCCGTTCTGAGTGTGTGCGACTGTACCTGGAATTTTCAGGCTTTCCTGTGTGAGAACGGGTGTTTTCTGGTGTATTTCCTTGCGTAACCATTGGGGATTTAAGAATCTTAATTTGCCTGAGTCTGGGTGGTGGTGCTAGCTTCATCTGTGGCTAGTTATAGGTGATGCCAATTTGTAATCCTTTACAAGTGTAAAAGAAAAAAAAGAAGCTTAAATGCTAATAGCAGTGAAAAATCTGTTCGGCGTGTAGCGTGTGTGAAGAAAGCAGGCACACACGTTGGTCTGTGTAGTCTCCATCAGCTGAGCTGAGGGCTTTTAAAAATCTGTTCTAATTTTTATGCTGTATGGGGAATGGCTAATCCCATAAAAGCCTTGCACCTTCTGACAGATGAAACGCTGCTGTTCTTAACTTATTTGAGCAAAATATTTTTATAGATGGTATTAGCTCAGTGGCTCCAAGGGTAATGCAGTCCTTACACGAGAAAGATCTTGCTTTGATCTGACAGCTTTCAAGATCCATTTCCAATCACTGAGTTCCATTAACTCTGTTTTTAATGGTGCCCTCAGACTTTTTTCTGTTTATGTGACTCTTTAGGGTGTTAACATTTCTGCGTGTATGAGTTCTCTTTAATAAACTGAAGGAGTAATTGGGGTCAGAAAAGGAAATAATCCTGTTGGAAGGTGCAGTTAATTATACCAGGTATTTTGGGCTCCAGAATTCTTCCTCTTGATTCCTTAATGTTTTCCCCAAACTGTAGGATGTACAGAAATTATCAAATCGCCACTGAAACAGGACAGCGGGGCGGGGTGGTGTCCATCCAGCTAATTTTGGGAGCGTGAAACGACCGCAGCTGCAGGCTTGCTGTCCCTGAGGGTCGTGGGGGAGAGGAGGGGAGGCTTCCCCGGTGAGCAGCCTCTTCTCTCCTCTGCCTCGTCGCAGCCTTCAACATGATCTACGTGGTCCTGTGTCCGTGGAGCGCGCTCAGCTCCTGGGGTTTCCAGCCCCTTTCAGTTCCGGTAGTGAAAAGGCGTGAGCTCCTAAAGAGGACTTCTGAAACCTGTCTCTCTTCTGGTTAACGTTCATTTTCTCAAGTTCATCGTGTGAGGAAGTTGTTCTACTCGTTGCGGTGTCGCTGTTGTGAACAGAGCTGCAGTCTGCAAAGGCTGAGGGACTGGGAGACGCTCCCCCAAATGAACAAAAAGCGTGCAGCAGCCCTCGGTGTTGGGGAGTAGCAATGACCGAGAGTGAATTAGCTGTTGTAGCCAGAAGAAAGTGATGTTTTTTTCTAGGTCAGGGTTGAAGGCACTGTCAGGGTGGTGATGTGAAGCATATATTACTGTCTGCATTGTCCCTGCCATATGGATGTGTGCAGTACTGCCCTTGGCATTCATGCATTGAATTATTTATCCTCTAAATCTGTAGGCAGCCTTTCTTCCTCTGTCTCTAAGAAAACCAAACTTACTAGTATTTATAAAATAAATCTTCCACTGTAAATCCTGGTAGTGGCAGGAGCAAACTATCGATTGTATACTATGTATTGTATATATTGCGTTTGTATTAGTAAACCAAAGGTTACAACATGGGGTGTTTTGTGGAAACATGTAAATGTTAATGCTGCTGTTAGGTGCCAGAGTGTTCATGCTGATGCTGGGTTCCTACCTGACTAAAATGCATGTCTGCTTCTGCTTTAGCAACGAAATTCACAGAATGAATGAATTTCATGAATTACATGAGAATGGAAAGGGTAGAAAACTTTTTAGTATGTGTAAAAGCAGCTTTGCCTCGGCTATGTACCGAGGGAACTGGTGTTTTTCTCACGTGAGAGTGGTGAGGAAGCATCTCCTTTCCTCTTGCATTGTGTTGGATGTGCTCTAAAGCGAAGGTTAAGGTGGGCCTCGTTTGGGTGCTGGGCTTCAGGTCCTCGGCTGAGGGCGGCGGCGGCGGGGGGGTGTCACGGCCGGGTGGTTCAGTGGCCGTGGGTGACCCGGGGAGGGGAAGCAAACACTGAAGGAAGCTGGCTCTGAGGTTATTATTTTTTTTTAAAGAGACTGACAGCTTTGTAGTGTAGAAAAGGTCTAAAATAATTTACAATTCCAGCAGCTTTATGCTGCTCTAAAAGTATCACAGGTGTGGCAAAGGAGGGAGATGTTACCTGCTAAAAAAATTCCCCACAATCCAGAGGCAGCCTGTCCCTGAAGGCTTGACAGCCCATGCAGCGAGAGGCTGAGGAGCTGGGTTTTGAAAATAAATACTGTGCTGCTCTGAATATCTTGATAGGAAATGAAAGTACGTGTAATTAGGAACTCCTAAAAAAATATGTTAAATAGCTTTAAAGGGAAATAAGGTGAATGGAAACTTCATTATGAAGTATAAAATGCTGAACTGTGGTTGATGGTGCGTCTTCATTTTAAATAAAGCACACAGGAAAGTGCTCCCCTCCCCCTGAGCACAGCGCGTTATCAGCTTATCTGGGCAAGAGTCCATAAAACCTGTATCCTGCTTACACCTTCCAGCCTATCCTATGACCTGCTCTGTGTAAACAAGTTGTACCAGGAGCTCCAAATTACTAGTCAGTAGCTGGATTTTCTGCAGGCCGGTTGGGTCCAGGAGGAGCCAAGATAGAGTTCCAAGAAGTCCTCCGTTGGGAATGGTCTCCTGATAGCTGCCTTCTACGGGGAGGAGGTAGCAGGTCTGATAGCCTGCTGGCTGCCTCCTGTGAAAGGCAGTAAGCTTTTGGGTAGACTTTACGCTTTCGGTCTGGCGTTTTGCACGTTATGCACGATGATGGCTGTTGCAGATTGTGAAATGTCAGCGTTGTCGTAACAACACACACCGCTTGCTGCACCGACTGTCGTTCTGCCGTTGCGTCGGGTCCTGGACGGACTGAAAGATGTAAGCCTATTTATAAAGTACTGCTATAGTGATATCTTTAGATAGATGGGTGAGATTAGCCGTGTTGATGCTGGGAAGAGATAGAGGTAGGTGCGGGGAAGGAGGGTGTGTGTGTGGGGGAAACAAACATCCTGCTCATGGCAGTGCTATGGTTGTTTAAATACCACTGGCTGAGCTGGTGCTCTAGTTACAGCGTTTGGCTGCTTCCCCCAGCTAGCTGTCTCCTTGGTTTCATCTTGCAGCTAGGCACAGGCAGATAGGTTTATCCGAACTAGATCGTGGGTCCGTAATGAGCAAGCCTGGGTGTGTTTGTGTGTAAAACTCTATCTTTCTGAGCAGTCCAAGAGTTGAATGCGCTAGCTAGGTTTGACGATGAAAACCTGCACTCCTCGAACATTGACCTTTGACTCCAACTCCCACATTTTTTTTTTTCTTCCTCCTACCAGCTCAGAAAGGCCATGTGCTAGTTCTGAAAATCAGGGTAGCTGGTAACTGCTGTACCTCTCTACTTTCCTTCCTTGCCACAGCCTGTCTCTTGGCGCAGGTCGGGGTAGCGCACAACGACCGTCCGGTCTCTGATCTGTTTGACGCTCTCCATTTTGCCAGCAGCCCAGAAGGCTTCTGGCTTTCTGACCGGAATTCTGGCTTTATGACCGGGATCTGAGGAGCCCCGTGTTACTCAGAGCCGCTCTCTGTTGCGGGTGATGGTGGGGGATTAAATCGCCTTCTGCTGTGATCAGCACTGGTACCGGGGTGTTAAACTTGTGCTGTGATGAGAGCTGAATTGCCTTTGAGTTAGCTCTTATCCTGGGGAGAAGAGATCGGACGAGAAGTCAACTCTGGCTTCTTCCTGGTGTGCTGAGTAGTGCTCCTTAGCTAGAAAGCCACAGGTTGTAGTCTTAAAATGCTGAATTTACTTCTGCAGTCTGTTCTGTCTGCTAGCTTCCCCTACTTCACCCACCATAACATTTCTTCTCCCTTCTGTCTGTCCCTCCCCCTTCCTGGGAGCCTCATCTGATGGAGGTTCTGCTAGGCTCTGCTCTCGCCTTGGTCCTCCTCATCCAGGATTCTTGTCTCTAATTTTAGCCTGTCTGCCTTTTGATGTTCCCTCCCATCTGTTCCTGCCTTTCTCCTTTTCTGAGATCATCCTGCATCTTCATCTCCCTCCAGAGATCTGGGCCTTGTTTTTGCATGGTGGGAGGAAAGTGCTTGAAAACGGAGTGAAGCTGCGGTAGCGTTGAGAGGTGAAGGATCTGAGGGCGTGGAGACTTCTGCCAGGGGCGAGAGTTCGGGGTGCTGGCAGCGCTGGGTCTGCTGTTGCATGCCTGTTGTGCGTGCTGCTAATGGCTCCTCACCTCTCCTGCATCACTGTCACCACCTATTGTCTCCGGTTAGATCAGCTCTTTGAATCTTTGTCTTGCTGATCCGTCCTGTATTTGAACGAAGGGCTCTTTTCCACAATGTTACCAGGAATAGCCATAGGCAGAAAATTTACTCTTAGGGAACAGTGCGGGTAACTGAAATCCACAAGGATCCTTCTGACAGCCTCCTCGGAGTCGTTATCTTGTCTGTCTGGTGCTAATTCACTTGCTGCAGCTTGCAACAGAGAAGGGTGCACGGGAGGTCTGCTGGCAGTGCTGCCTCCTTAGTATTGCCTAGGAGCCTGCCTTTCCCCTGAACCCCCTGCCAGTCGCTAGGGCATGAAAGCTGCAAGCTGCATGGCTTTCTCTAGAATTTCACTTCATGTTAGCATGCATTTGCTTACATTTACAAAGAAAATGACTTTGCTAATGCAGATGTGTTTTGACACAGCAAGCCAGTTCGCCGCAAAAGGATGCGGTGCACATCAGCAGAAAGCAGGGTGCCCGACCTGATAGCTCTGGCATCCGGAAAGGTAGCTTGGCCTGGTGGGATTCATCCGCTTGAAGACTAGCGGGGATGGTGTGTGCACGCATAATCTGCTTTGTGCACAGAATATAAATACTTGCTGTTGCAGACATGCAGCCTGTGGTTTTTAGAAGTTCTTTTGTGAAAACAACATTCAACCCCTCCACCGCTGCAGCAAGCAGCTTCAGTGGAAACCCAGTCTTAGCAATTAGTGGAGGCTTTAAAAGGAACCTAGCAACTGCTACTGCTGTTAGATTTGGAGGGATCTTCTAATTTTTGTTTTTAGTCTAAGGTTTGTAGCTGTTTTCTTTGCGCTGTACGGAGATTGTGTGTCACTGTAGAGAGGAAGGTGGAGGGAGTCGTGGTTGTGCTGAGATCAGTGACTAAATGAGTTGAAATGATAATGCTGCTGTGGGCTCTACAGCAAACGATCCTCGGGGAAAGTGGAGCATGACTGGAATATATTTGGTGGTATGTGAGTTTGGTGCTTGTGGGTAACCTGAGCTCACCTGTAAAGAGTTTTGTTACCCAGGTACTTTCTGACCTAACTTGCTTTTGTCAACAGTCGCACCAAATGATTAACGAATGATGCCTTCCAGGAGCGTGGTTATGTAAAATGTTAATACGCTGCATTTTTTCAGATGAGCTTTATAACGTGCGCAGGGCTTTAAGTCAAACTTCAAAGAAGGTAGTTTGCTTTATAGTTGAACCTATGAGCAGTTTTATGTGCAGGGTGGAGTGAACTTGTGGAGAATATTGCAGTTTTCCCACTGTCATAAAAAGTTATGATCCTCATGATTCAAGTATTGTTCTGTAGGTGGAGGCAAGAGACGGATGCAGAGGTCAGTGGGAGCATGTACGGAGTAGGTTCAGATGTGCCAGCGGAGTGAAAGCCGTCTTCTGTATTCCCAGCTCGCTGAAACGGGTTCAAAAAGTGCCTTGTGCTCTTTCTGGGTCTTCCCAAGAAACCTGCACCTGTGTTACTCGCGGAACAGGCAGACCATTTCCATGGGAAAGGAACTTGGCAGGGGGAACCGTGAAACGCGGCTGAGAGGGGTGCTTTTTTCCAGTGCAGTATTTTAAACCGTTCTTAAAACGTGGCGCTTCAGAGTGGAAAAGAGACTGTAAGTCAGTTTATAACCTACTTTCTTTCTTTGGGCTTTTCTTGGGGTACGAGCCAAGTGAGTTAAAAAAAAGTGGCTGCCTCTTGAACGAGCCTCATTCCAATTAACTTCACTCATGCTTCAGAAGATATTTAAAAACTGAGATATATTCCCTAAAAAAAAGGATGTTTAGGCTAAGTGATCATGGTGGGAGAGTTGGATAACCTTTTACAGCCTTAATTGCAGGCTTTTGTAAAAGTATCTGACAAGGGGTTCTCATTGACCTGTGCTGCTTTTAACCATGGTGAGGTGGGAGACTCTGAGCCATGGGGTCAATGCCGCAAATTCTGAGGTATAAAACGCTTTTCAGTTTTCAATAAGTAAGTTATAGCTGATTAAAATAAGTCACTATTCCAGTTTCAGTCAGATCTCTATAAATATTCTGAGTGACTTAGCCTCTCGTTTAAAACATGTTCTCCTGGGATGAGGAGGTATAAATGTGCTCTTTGTTTGCAGCCAGGAAAATTAAAGGATCATAATATTCGAAAACATACATGTTAGATCTTCTGAAAAACTGTTTCTTAACGAATGTATACTGTGCCGAAATGCGCAAATACCTTCGGTAAGGTGGCTTGTTTGCCATTCTGTTAGCTTGAAGAATTTTATTCTGAATACATTAAAACTTGAGGGGGGGGGAAGATCTTTATCTTTGGATGATCCTTTAGCTGTTATAGCCTGCCTTTTATTTATTTTTGTAAATACAAGTGTGAATGTAAACATCTTATCCAGAATGGCCTTGCAAATGTTCTTGCATTAACATATATTGTCATGGAGAATAATTCTCATTTAACTGTAATTTGCTTTATATTTTCCTCCCTGGTTGCCATAGGAACG
The DNA here is from genome assembly GCA_031468815.1 of Morus bassanus. Taxonomy (NCBI): domain Eukaryota; kingdom Metazoa; phylum Chordata; class Aves; order Suliformes; family Sulidae; genus Morus; species Morus bassanus. Next base: position 44,894,326 of record CM062573.1, on the reverse strand, counting down.
CAGTCCGATGTGGCAGTGACTACTCACAGGAGCTAGGTTATGCATTGCCTTTATAATGGACCTCTGTTAATCATGCTGCAGTTCTCACTGAAGGAACCATGATTATTTGCAGGAGGCACTTTATTTATATAAACTGTAAGATGCCTGTGGTACCTCAGCTTAATAGTCAGAGTTATCAAGGGTGCTTTTCGGTTCTGCAGAAGTTTTGCCATAAGAACCGTCTGTGTATTATGATGATTGTGGAATTGATAGATATTTACTTAAATTTAATGTCAGTTAGACTTCATTTTCAGTTTTCGTTTACTGTAGTAGCCTAACTACTAACGCTCTTTCCTGTGGTTCAGCTTAAGATCTTAAACGTTTGAAACACAGCAATGAAACATTTGTTATCCTTACCTGCGCGTAAGAAGTCAACTTGCTTCTCGTAACAGCGTGGCTGTGCCTTTGCAGTGGTGGTTGCAGCTGGGCAAACGCCTCTTCCACGCCAGGCCTCGCATCCAGGAACAGTGAGCTTTGCCTAACGGTGATACCAAAGCGCTTAATCACGCTTATAAGAAAGAAAAGTTTCCTTTTGGCCAAGAGCAGGTAGAAAAGGAGCAAAGATGGATTTTAGTCACATTTCTTGCCTGTCTGTGGATTTTGGGTCTGTTTTACACCTCTTGTTTTTGGCCGCCTTGCGCCACAGCTGCTGTTCTTCTGAACCGTGCCCGCGTTTCCCTTTGATTTACTTCCACTCAGGAACCCCCCGGCACATCCCAGAACACGCAGATGTGAGCGTGTTAAATGTCCACCGCAGCTGGCGGTAGGAAGCTGATTTTACAGCTGAAGATAGTGGGGCCATCCCAAGGGAGGGGTGATTTGGGGCTTTAGGCACTACCCCGGCGTTGCAGTACACCCCGTAGCACGGTGGTGGGCTTTGCCCTTGTGTGAACGGGGCTGGGGGCTGTAGTGGACCCTGTAAGCGTGTCGGAGCGGATGCTTTCTTGTCTTGACTGTGATTTCAGGGGTACAACGCGATCACCAGGAGTATCTGTGCTCAGATGCCTGACACTTTGGGATGCACTGACAACCTAGAAGGATGCTGATCTCTGTCTTTATCTCTGCTGGCTTGTTGCAACCTTGGAAGGACTTCCAGCTACCGAGATAAGAATTGCGGTGGCATGGGTTCAGACTGAACTCGTCAATTAGCAAATGATTCATTTTTGCTTAATGGGATGAGCTTAAGGAGAGAAAATCAACCACGGGGGATTCTCTTTTGTCTGTGTACTTTCATGGCAGAGACCTGACATCGTAACTTAGAGGCATGAATTTCACTTGCCTCCCGAATCGGACTCCTCAAAATGAATTTTTAGTTTGGTTTTAGGTCTTAAAGGAAATGTGTATGTTGGCCCTTTCTTTCCTGCTCTTTGCGGTTAGACGCCAATTGTCGGTTACGTAAGTCCGGATTACTCCAGCACGTGGATGCTTTCAGATGCATATGGTCTCACAGTTATTTCTTGGTACTTTACAGAAAGAATTGAGTAACATTTTGTTCTGTAATGCAGTATTAAGAAACCGAGCATTTTTTTCTGTAATGGCTTATAAACAAGTAGTGATAACATCCTATTTAAAGCTCTTGGAGGGGGTAGGGCTAAGGAGGGGAGGCAGGGCTGAATCAAGCTTTGTTTTTCTTATACCTACACGCCATATTTTAGTACAATTTTGCTCGCCTTCCGTGAAAGCTGCAAGCTATTATAAATGAACTGGTTTTTGAGGTGTATGCGGGGTGTGCACTGTGGGTATGGCGTAGCTGTGCTGAGAGATGTTACTCACCTCTGTTCCCCTCGACGTATTTCTGTATCTTTCACTGTGTGATGTTGGTGCTCTTTTGCTGTTTACAAGAGGCAGATGTGATTCATAGTCAAAGGCCAATCTAATTTTATTAGAAATCTGAAAAATGGCTTGGCTGTAGTCAGGACTCTGGGGTCTCGTGTAGACTTCTTGCATTTTTCCTCTTTTTTTTTTCTACTTGTGGTCACATAAATGCTCAGAATTGACCATTAATTTGTGTTCTTTAGTGACATGTTTTGGGATACTCAAATGTGCCTCTTCAAAGGGGGAAAGGTATGCATTCTGCATTCTGACACTGCCAGCATCCCCAAGCTGTCGGGTGGGACAGACTTGCTGGCAATTGATGAAATAATAAACACTTACTCTCTGTAATTTGTAGTTTTATCTGAATCGTATTCCATTTTTGCTTAGCTTCAGCTACTCAAAAATCAAGTGTTCCACACCAAATGCTTTATAATTTGGAAGTATTTTATTTGAGAGTTAAGTATTAAAATATGTAATAGCACAAGAAAATATTAGGAAGCAGTTTTTGGAGCTGGTGTTGAGTTGATATTTCCAGATACCGTAAGAACGGCCTCATCGGGAATGAAGGTAGAGGTGTGTGGTGGCTGTTTAGCCCGTGGTTCAAGTCAAGAGATGTCATTACGTAGATGGAGCATAGCTGGGCAGTCTGCTTAACTTGTTTAAAGCAAAACCCCCCACATGACCCTGTGGTCTGTCTATAAATGGCTGCGTATGACGGCTGACTTGGAGACGGCTTATGTTTTCTGACTTCTTCCCAGGTCTGAGGCAGCCATCTCAGCAAGCCTTTGAGGTTTTTTTGTGTTTTTCCCAAGGTTCCTGAAGGGTTCCTGAAGGGTTGCTTGATGAATCGCGATGCGAGCACAGCTGGAGGTACAAACTAATGCATGCGGTGATTAAGTTACCTGTTGTGGACTCATTGAATAGACCCCTTCACCTGACAATTGGGTTAAACATTCATTCGTTAGGATGAGAAGAGCAGAGTGGCTTTGGTGGCAGATAGAGTATTTGACTCGTTCTGAAGCTTCACGTTGAGAATGTTTTATGGCTCACTTGTTTGCACTGGGGTTTGGTCTGACCGCCAGCATGTTACCATAATGAGAAGTCATGCAAAAGTGTTAACTGCAGATAAAACATTATAAAGCCAAACTGTTGTTCTGCTGCCTCCTTTTCCTGGACACTTGGGGTGACTTGGAGCTGCTTTGCATCCTATGTCGTGCCCTGAAGACGGCGTTGAGTTTAGCTCCGTTAATTGTGCTAGGGATCGGGAAGGGAAGCGTGCTTTCTGAGGCAGCCTGGATGCTGTTAGCAAGAAGATGGTGCAAATCGGGTTGAGATGTGGGGCGGCGGAGAGTTCAGAGGAGCTGCCTTGTGTGCAGCCGTGGGAAGAGGGATTTCTTCAGGGAGTGGGTGAATTGTTTCCTTCTGCTCTGAACAGCCTCTTAATGAACTGCCCTCTCCAGGGTGTAGAGAGATTAACCTCCCACGGCTAACTTCAACCTGGGAGACTTCCACCATATTGCTGCCTTCAAGTGTTTGTATCTAAAAATACTTTCGTGCTGCTGCACAACGGGCTCAAGGCATGTTAATCCTTTTCGGTTTAGGAAGGAGACTTGTGTTACGAGATGAGCTACTGCATAAATTGTACTTCTGCTGTGCAGTGTTACCATTTTTCTTCTTCCAACAGAAAAATGTGGTGGAAATAATTGTTCTGGTTGGAATTCCCTCTCTGACAACAATAGCAGAAATGGGGTGGGGTTGTTTGAAAATGTTTAGTGATGAAAAGTTTTGGAGGAGCGAGCTCTCCCAAGCTGCACAGGCTTTACCATGTGATTCCTCTCTGCTGTTTAGTCTTCTGCAGAAACGGCAGCGTTCTTGCAACTGGCTGTTGGAATGGTTTTGACCACTTCTGTCTCCTCTAAGCACATCTGTTTAAGAATGCTTTGTCTCTATCGGATCTCACTTGCTCTACTACAGTGTCTCATTCAGCTGTGTTCATTTGGTTGTAATTCAGTACTTTTTCTTCAGATGAGGAAGAATGAAAGCCTACCAGGCTAACGCTTATAAGCAGTACTTGGAGTTATTGCTACCTCTGTGTGTCATGATTCATCTTGGAGGCAGGCAGCTTGCTGCCCTCAATACCTCATTGTAGTTGCAGACAAATTCAGATGTTGTGCTTTAGCATTTCAGGCTTACCAAGTCTTGGCGGTGATGCTTCTGTTTATCGTAAGGCTTTGTTTCTGGGTAACTTTGGAGAATATTTTATGGTAGCAGTAGCGCAAGGGCTAGTTTAGACACAGTGTGGATAGCTAGCTGTAGGTGAGTTTACTGCCTTGTGTTGAATAACTTGGTAGCTGATATACTTGTAGCGAGTTATAACTCGAATTCTTGCTGTTTGTGCCACCGGGGAAGCTGCAGTGGGGCGTTTGAGGTGTGGGATATAAAATGACTTGCAGCAAACATTGCGTAAGTATGTGTAGCTTTGGTCTCAGCGCTTCTGTTTTCTGTGTGTTCCTGAGAGAGACGCAGTTTTTACTTCTCGAGCTATTCAGGATTCAGAGTATATTTTCCTCCTTTCATGTTTGGCTTACCTTGACTCATTTTGATACCGGAGCTCACCTGCTGCATCTGCTAGACCTGTATCTGCTACATCTGCCCCTGTTTTCTGGAGACCTGCTGTCGATGCTCATCAGCAGTAGGGCTCAGTCACAAGCTGCTTAGACAACCTAAACCACTTGTAAGGAAACTTTCCTCAAAGTATGGATGGCATTAGAGGGAGTCGGGCTTAAAATTAGAAACTGTTTATGATGCACAGTTGTAGTTGTTTACCTTGAACCATAATTATCTTATTTCCTGAGTTAAAAACATCACGTCAGCTTGCTGAAGCAAGATTTGATGACAAAGGAATTGTTTTTAGCCACCAGCAGAGCAAAGAACGCTTCAATGTGTGTCTAAATATGATTTTATAACCTAAAGTATAGCACACTCAGGATTTTAAATTGGCTCTGGAAGTTGCATGGGCTTATGGGTAGGCCATTTGGCCGGGGATCAAGGGACTGGGTTTAATCCTAACTCTCCGTCCTTTTGTCCTCTGAGCGTTTTCCTTGCCACCCTCTGTGCTGTTTATTTGGACGGCGATGTGTTTGAAGGAAGGGATATGCCCTTTCACTAGGTGTTTGTAGATTTTCTCGGGGTGTGGTTTTGTGGCACGGCCGGAGCCGGTTCGTTGCTGCTGCGGGGGTTGAGGCCCCCCCACCTTCCCGGGGCGAGCGCTGCCTTGTCCCGGGGCGCAGGAGCCAATGCAGCCCCTTCTGAGATGGGAGACGGGTGAGGAAGGTGAGTAGGCTTTCTGCTGGGCTGGCAGGTGAAGCTGATTTATGGGCGAGCTCCAGAAGTGGCCCGAGGGAGAAGCAGGGGATCCAGCAGCTGGGCAGGGGCAGATCTCCCTGCTCCGCTTTGCTCAGCTGTGAGTGGTTACCTCCCCCACAGCCCTCCAGCCGCTCCTGAGGAGCTGGGGTACTGCTAATGTACACGCACAGACCTTTGACTTCCTTATTCTATTGTTTAGCAACGCTCTCCGGTGAGTCTTTGCAGCTGAGGTGGCCTGTGCCCTCCTCTCACTCTTTTCCAGACCTGCTGTCTGTAGCTGAGCGAGGCTGCAGCAGCCTGCTGCTTCATCACCGTTACCTGGTGCTGCCAGGGTGTCCCTTTTTCAGGAGAATGGAAAATGGGAGGGGAGCAACTTCTTTAATAATGGCAACTGCTACTTAAACCTGTTCAGGGCTTATAATAGAAGGGGGGGTGGGTGGGGAAAGTCGGTGGAAGCTGTAGGTGCTTTCAATTTATATGGTGTTTTTAAAGAATCTTTTTATTCTGACCTTAACTTGCCAGGACCTAGACAACAGGGGAGAGATGCTGTGTGTAAATGGAAGAGGCGCTTCCTTTACGGTTTCTCCTTGCTATGTAATTTGAGGTGATTGTGAGGCACTTTGTGATAACTCTGGAAACCGAAGACTTGAGCACACTTTAACAACTGCATTTTTCACATGGCTTTCTGGGGACCTCCTGGGTCATCAAGCCAGGTCTGCTGCGATGGCAGGTAGCGGTGTCATCTAGTCCTTGTAACGGCTGTACGTATCTGGTGGTGAGCCTTTGAGTGGGACCTGCGTATTCTTAAGAAAACAAATGTGTACCTGAGTGGTTGAATTCTCCAGTTGTAATGTTTGTGTGACTACACAGAATTTTCTTGGCTGAGGAGGTTGTAATCTGCTGCTTGGAGCGGCTGATCATGCGCTCTTTGGATAAGTTTGCTCTGTTTTTTTCCTCTTTGAGAGAGACTACATCTATGATGTTCTTAAAGGCTGAACGGTGACTTCCTCGACTCCTCCTTGGCTAATTAGCTTGTTTTAAAATGAGATGCCTGCATCCTTTTCACAAATCAGCTTTCAGAAAGGAAAGGAAATAGTTCAGTTATTAATAGTAACCTGTATCCAGTTTGCCACTGAATTGCATGGTTGCAAGTATCTGAAACTGTAAAGGTGACAAATGTCTGTCACTTTTTTTCTTCTGAAGAATGGTCTGTATTTTCTCAATGTGTTAAATTTTAGCATGGAATAAGAAATTGCGGACTCATGTTTTTAAATAAAGTGGTGCTCTTCCTAGCCTAGTAGCATCATTAACCCTCCTGCCTTCCCTTAGAAGGACTTACAAGGGAATTTGAGTGGAACGGGTGAGTAAAGGGCTCTTTGTAAGGTTACAGGGAAGGTATTCACTCTAATGATGGGAGGTATGGCTTTGTCCCACCTCAGACTTGTGTTTAGGAGGAATGAAAAGGAGAAGGTACCTGAAATATGTCAGCAGCTGTGATCTAACTTTAAATTACTTGTTTAATTCCAGAGAACATACTAGTTGTCTTCATTGGGTTGTTGAGGCCAGCGTCTTGGAGCTTAATTAGGACAAGTTGAAGCATCAAGATTTTTTTAGCTTGGCTTCATTCTGTTCAGCACGGTGGGGTTTTTTGAGCTCTCAAAGATGGTCAGTACTTTCCTCTATCTTCAAAATTCACCTTTGAGTGTCCCTTTTGATGGTGTATCGGCATATTCTTTATCGCGCATCTTTTAGATCTCAAATGGTAGAAATCCCCCTGGGTCACCGGGGGTTATTGTTAAGTGCAGGTGGTAAGTTTCAAGGATGACTATGACAAATCTAAGCCAGAGAAAGGGGCAGCTCAATTTGCTTGCCAGATGAATCCGTTGCAATTCTTTTATAGGTATCTGTGGACAGGAATTGAGTAGTAATCTGGCTGTTTTTTGTTAAAAACTTTAAATTCTGTAGCTTTTGAATATGTACTGTTTTCTAATACTTGATTGATTTCCTTTAGTTTGCCCATAAACCTTTCTAACTGTCAATGTCTGGGAGTATTGCTACTCATGCTGTTGACTCCATTGGTGCTAGTTTTCCTTTATTACGTCTTGTTTGTACGCCCAAGAGCAGCATTTCTTGTCTTTGCCTCCTACCTTTTACTTGAACTTACTGTGTGTTGGTTTCTGTGTTGACCTGGAAGTCTTCTCCTGGATAATGCTTTCTAAAATGTCCAATTTTCAGCTATATTATGCTCTTCATTTTATACGCCTACCTGTATGCTGCTGTACTTAAGCTTTAAAAATGTGCTGTTTATGCTATCTTTGTATTATCTGACTGTAGAATAATTGGATTGGAAATTTACTGCTTTTTAGATGGGGCTCAGCAAACGTTTAAGATATGGAGGGTACAATTTCTTCTCATTTTTGTGTGAACTAAAAATAATGATGGAACAGTTCTGCTTCGAATATCCACACCATTGTGCATCCTGTGTCTCTTCCAAACAGCTATACTATATGCTAAAACAAACAGCTTGAGGGTTCTCTACCTTTTGATGTTGAATTTTATGGCTGGATAGCTAACCAGTTCAGGTTATTTGAAAGTAGATATGATGCTGCTGTTTGGTGCTGATTTTCTCGGAAACCCATTTTCACGTGCTTAATGTGTCTTTGTTTTCGCTGTGTACCGGTAATAACAATGTGTTTTTCCAAAGCAAGACAGTGGATCTGTGCTTTGCATGTGCAGATCATTTAATAAAGAAATGAGCCTGATTATGCATCTTTTTGGAAGAGGTTCAACCAGGCTGGAAAGACCCAGCAGTCTTGGGTAATTACCTTTCATATTGGAGCTCTAAAAGACAGAACTGGTAAGGGTCTGGAGGATTATTTGGAAGCATCTGGGCTGACAAGCAAGGATGCCTGAGGCTTCCTAGGCTGCTGAAGTGACAGTGGATAACCATTTTTGGGTGCCTAACCATTTTCTCATTTCCATCCATGACAGAGATGGCCACTTGATATAAGTTAATGCTGTTACAAGGCAAATGGTGCTAGTATAGTTAAGACTTCTTTATCCATTTGCTGATAAAAATACATAATCTTTAAAAAAATATTAAATACCTTGAAACTAGGGGAGGGTTTTTTAATGTATGGAGACTAAATCATAGCATGGAAAACTGTGTGTCCTCTAGACCGGCAGACTGAGTCTTGTCTCTGCTTGCTAGTACAGGGGCAAGCTGCAGCCTTGAGCTTCGGTCCAAGGTTGGTTAAGGAAATTGCAGAAACTGTATTTTGACTTAATACTTTCCACTCATCAGAGAAGCCACAGACGGGTGGTAAGGGTGAAGGAGGAGAGATGAGGGAACATGCTTGTGTATTTCCAGAACTCTTAATTGTACGCACGGAATTGAAAAATCTGGTTCAGTGGAAACTGTTCAGGCTTGCTTTGCTCTTCTGCCACATCATGCCAAGAAAAAATGAGTTACTTCAGTGATTTAAGCTTTCAGGTTGTGCTGGGAGCTGGGACTCTTCTGACAGCCCCAGTTTTTTTACCTTGTCAAGTACCTTTCAGGCTGCTTTCACGGATCTTTCCAGGAGAAATGATATGTAATTTTAGGAGTTAGCAATTCCTCAATATTCCTGAGGGATAGAGAACTTTAAATGTCCGATATGAACAGATAACCAATAATAAAGCTGGAATGTCCAGTAACTTCAGAGTTTATCGCTCCACTGCCTGTTGTGTGTTTGCAAGGGTTAAACTCAGTGAAACATCAGGCTTCTGCTGATAATTAGTTTATGTTTGAATGGCATTAAAATAAAGTAGTTAAACACTTGGAACCTACTGAAATGAACTACAGGATTTTTATTTGAACTTTTCAAGCCTCATTTCTACGGAAGCGTACCGCACACAAGCATCGGTTCCGTTCCCCTTGCAAGCATCATGCTTGGAGTGGTTATAAAGTAGACAACAGTGGTGGGTGTGCAGTAATTCCTTAGGGTCAGCCGAGAACATTGGTGGTGGAAGCTGATTCCGATTGTTGTATTGGTGTGTAAATCCTGTAACTAGTTTTGTTTAATAAATTGGAAAAAAGCACGAATCTTGAGGAATACCTGAGCCACACTGAAACTAGGTATTTGACATCACAGATCCTGGGTTCTTTTCGCTCACTGGAGGTCTCGAAACAGCTTAGTTGTTTCTGGATTTAGACTACTGTCAACGCCAGTTCCTGTGGACCGTGTTGTCCGTGTCAGACTTTCAATTAAAACACTTAAAGGACAATTTGGTTCCACAGGACCCACATCTTTCCCTTCCTTCATGCTTGTTTTGGTGGGAGAAATGGAGCCTCAGGCTCTTCAGCTCACACATTTGATCTGTGTTTCTGAGGACAGTATCAGGTTATTTTGTTATTTTATCAAGTGGCAAAGATGACAGGAGCTTTAAAAAACGTAGATCTCAGCATGCATATCGTTTGCAGGGCAAAATAAAGGAACTTTGAGACCAAGAATATCTTACCTACTTAGTTTCTGAAAGCTATCAAATTAAATTTTACTTGATGCTACAATTTTGTCACAATCAAACATACTGAAAGGGTTTTTTCTTAAGCACTAATGGAGTTCTCTCTGCACTTCAATTGGTACTGTATGAGTGCAGTTGGCTATCACGATTGCTGCGGAAATACTTGCTTCTTTGTAGATTCCAGTGAAAGGCACTTTCTGTAGCTCACACCACTACTGGAAATTTCTTCAAGTGTAGGAGCAGCTGTGCACGCGTGAGCGAGTGTGGTGCCACTGAACCTGACAGTTTGCTCAGCATGCGTGTATTTGGAGATGGTTGGTCTGTAAGCTACTGATAGGATGCAGGGCATTTTGGTTAAAGGCATGTTATTTATCTCTAATTTCTGCTTATATCTCGGAACACAACTTTCTCCCTGCCTTTGGATCTCCAGTGCAGCACCTCACCTTTTTCCTTCTCTTTCTAAATAGTCCCGAGCTGTGTAGAGCAGTCTGACTGCGCTTTTCCAGGCTGTTGAGTGAAATTACCACAAGTCTGATCCTCCTTATTAGCTGTACATCTCCTCGAGGGGCCAGAGGAAAGCTTTCAGTGCTGCAGTGGGCAGGACTGTTCTTGGGTCTCAAGGGGGTGTGAGCAAAACCTACAGAAAGGAGCGGAGGCAGTGATTTCTGCCCTCTTTCTGTTTATGTGGCACTTTGACTTCTTCCCTGAACTCCAGCACTTATCGTTTGGATTCTTAACCGACTTGAGTGCTGTAACCAGGCAGGAATAGAATCCCTGCGGTTGCAGAAGGCACCTACAAATATTCCTGGAAGACATGTAGGTGACAATAAGTATGTAGGGTTTGTAGTGCCACGTGCTTATTTATTCTCCCCCTCCGCGCTCCATTTTCTCAGATTCTTGAACTGTAATGTGATTTTATAATTTCTGAGAATAAGTCTTTTTTTCATTATTTCAGCAGGGTGAAAGATGAGTGTTTGTGTGCAGGGTGCTGTGCAGGCAGTCTCGCCGAGTTGTTCCAAGCATGCCTATGGAATGCATTGGAAAACACTTCTAGATTTCCCCTCCCTCCAAATTGGTTGTACTCGTACCTCCCTGAGTTCTGCTTCGGAGTTAATGGAGTTTATCTGAAAGCGTAAGCTCATTGGCGCCTTGTGTGTTCCCCACTGTATATTTTTACTGAAGCCCTCAGAGAGATGCCTCATTGAAATTCTGCCTCTTCCTGAAATTATTTCAAGGGAAGAAGGTGAGTGCTGCGGAAGACGACTATCCTATTCCCTAGAGACTTTCTTCATTCAGAAGTTGGTCTAAACCAGGATCTAAATCTCATACCGATATCCTGTTACGCTTCTTAGTTCTGGGTCACCATAAAATCTGAAAGGATGCAAGTCTGTCTTTAAGTCAGAATACAAGTTTTTTTTTTAAAGAAGCACAAGTAAGAAAAACTGTACTTGCTTGTGGGGAGGCTGGCCTCTTGATTGCTTGATGTGAGGCTTCAGCAGGCGGCTTCCTTCCCACTACCCATAAGACCGAGATTTAAGTAGAACCCTTCCTGCGTTCAGTCGATCAAATTTAGAAATATCTAGATCTGTACAGTTGTTGAATTTTGAACCTATTCTTCATAGAGACCCTCTTAAATGACTCTGCATCCGTACAGAAGTGGTCCGGTTTTATTCTTTTATGGCTGACATGAGTCCATGAAGCCACCTCCTTTCTCACTACTGGAACCAGTTAGCGTTCCCCTGCCCAACCTCAACTGCCTGCCCGAGCTGCGTTGTTGTAAATGGTCTATGGTTAATCTTAATGCAAGTATACTGGTTTTTTTTCAAGTCACATCTTGTGATTGTAAAGCATTTTCCATCTTCAGATACTGATTTCTGTAAAGTTATGAGATACCCTTTTATTAAAGAAGCTTGAACTACTTAATTCCCAATTTTTTCATTGAGCGCTAGGAAAAGCTGCACCGTGTACTCTAAATCTGAAGTTTACTGATCTGTCTGGGAGTGCAGCAAGAGGAATCAATAACTAATCAGTGGGGAACTGCTGAGGACTACGTGTTACAGAGCAGAAGTTGGTGGGACAACTTGGGGGTTGAAACACTTTTTTTTAATGGAACTCTCTGCTTGCCCGGAGTTTCCAAATTACTTCACGTTAATATAAAGCAAAGCATCACAGGTCTTGAAAGACTGAGCCTGTGTTAAACCAGAATCTGGTCACCTTGAACACTTAATTGTTTGGTGTTCATACTACCATTGCAATGCAAAGGAAAAAATGAATGTCTGCCGTTTTGCATTGCGGAACGGTTTCTGCGTAGCTGCAGCTAGCTCGGCGAGCATCGGAGCGTTCTCTGACGGTCAGCGTTGTAAGTTCACGGAAGGGAACACGAGGACAGTAATGCTGGTTTGTGAAGTGATACATTTTCATCAGACTAAAGTGAAGAAAGTTGGGTGGATAAATGTGTCTAGCATGATTAATTATAATTTAGGTTTTGGAAGTAAAGTTAGTTTTAAACTGAAACGTTGGCTTCTGCACAACAGGAACGTTGTGCGTGTGACCCGAATACATGGTACCAGTTGAGTTTTGCTCGTGATCCGTGCATTGGGCGTCTTCTGCCAAAGTATTTGCTGTACTTCATAAGTAACTTGATAAGCGTTTCATAAAAAAATGGTGCAGTGTTCGTTGTGAAAGCTACTTGGCTCGTATGGGGTCACTGTTTCAGTGTTGCAATACTTGATGTATATTTTATATGTGAGCTAAGTAATGAATAGAACTGCTATAAGCAGGCCAGGAAGCAGGTGTAAATAGATCTTAAATTGTGTATCAGTGCGTCGTGGGACAAGATTTCTGTAGACTTTCATGATGATTTTTTCACAGCTGATCATAATCGCTACTGTCAGCAAGTAGTACTACTGATTTTTCCAGATAATGTAGTTGGAAGTTCAGCTTTTTCTTCCCCAGTTTATCTTTTATTGCTGTTTAAGTGGACAGCTCTAATTAGAGTTGTGACTTTTATTATGGAGGAGGAGAGTATAAAAGCAGTAGGGGAATCATGCTGGAAAAGATGCTGTGCAAGTATTGTCACCATGGCCCGTAGGACTGCAGTTCCCCATCAGGGGATCCCTTGGTGCCCTGGGACTCGCTTGCCTTGGAAAAAACCACGAGCTAGCTGCATGTCTTTACCTCCTTTGCTCTTTTGAAGTAAAAATGTCAAAAAACTTCCATTTGTTTCCCTTCTGCTTGTCTGGAAAAGTTTCGCTGCTGCAGGATTTCCTCTCTTTGAGTCAGGACCGTGCACCCTTACGTCGTGTTCCTTTTGAGTTTTTTGGTTTTATTTTGGCCGGCTCCTTTTCACTGTGGTTCCTAAGGCTTAGCTTAGCTGGTAGCAGCTCTACCCTGGATGCAGCTGTGTTGCTCATCTGGACATCTTCAGTTTTTCATCAGGGAGTGAAAGTTTCTCCAAACAGACGAGGCTTTCCCAGGGTTACCAGTCTCTTCTGCTGTGTGTCTGGCCCCGTGAGCCTCGGGGTGTCTCCTGGGTGCCTCTTCAAGAGACCGTCCCAGTGGAGGGGTGGAAGGCTGGCGTCCAGATCCAGCTACATCGGAGAAGCCGTTTGTAAGGTGACGGGCAGCAGTAAAACAGAAAATGGAAACGTGTGTCACGAGCTCTACCCAGGCGAGTCCTGTAGACTGCTAAGTTGTGAAAAGATTATAGGAAACTAAATCCGTTGCTGTTTAAAGCAGCACTGCGCTGTGGAGCGTGGCACAGGGGAGCTGGGCCTTGGAGTTGTGGAGGCGGACTTGGGGAGAATAATAATAGATTAAAACAAGTTTTAAAAAGTAGTGGTTGGCTGCCCCGAAGGAACTCCACGGTAAAGGCGTTGGTGTGAGAGGCTTTAGAGAAAGAACAGGAGAAGCAGAGTGTAATTAGGAGGAGGAGGACGACCAGTATGTGAAGGACCTAGGAGTTAAGGTGGTCTGTGTGAGTTGGGGAATCTTTAGCGCATCGTAAGGGGCAACTGGAAATGGAGCGAGCAAATCAAAGCGGGAGTTAATTTTGCTGAAAAGAACACATTTTGTGCTTTGTAGTTCCCCACTTGTAACTTTATGTATGCGAGTTTTTGAATATGAAATTGTTTTTTAGAACTTCTCCTTTTAGAAGAAAAGGTAATTTGGAAGAAATCCAAATTTTCCATTGTCAGCTGGAACAGGGGTTGGTCTGTCGTGTCCCTCGATGTGGTTTACAGAGTCTACAGATCAGTCGGGAGGTGGGATTTGGCAGCGAGCAGATGTGGAGTTGGCAGTTAACCCTTTAACCTGCTTGTGCAGACCAGAATAAGTTCTTTTGGACTGGGGAAGGCCCCGTGCCTGTGCTTCAGGTTACTGCTGCTTGCTTGGCACAGCCGAGCTTTAGCAGTTGTAGTCGGCAGTACGTCATCAGCTTATTTCTTTTTACAAAGTTCCTTTATGGAGCTGCTTCCCTCTGTGGAAGTGTGTAATAGCAATACTTGAGCTTCTGCCATATCTAATGCATGTTGTGAAGAAATACTGTGTTTTTGCTTGGAGCATGCGTTGACTCTTCCCATATGTACAGGTCCCTTACAAATAGAAGTAAGAACCTGCTAATGCCGATAGCAGATAGCAGGTGGTGTTTTGGTTCATCGTGGATATAAATCTGGGATAAGACAGTGTTTTATGTGTGGCTCTGCCCAAGCTCTCTGGTCCTTCCGCATTGCAAACCCTCAAACGTGCTTATTTGTAGTTCAGGCTTGCCCTTGCTCATATGACTTGTATGAGCTCCTACCAGGCTGTGCTGTCCGAAACTTGTCCCCTCTGCGGCCGGGGAGCAGGCCAGATCACCTGTAAAACGATAGAGGCTTTTGTGGAGATCTTGTCTGGCACAGACTAGTTTGCTCTGGCTGGGAGAGAAATATATTTCTGAGCAAAGGTACTTGTCAGGCATGCAGGCAGAGCTGGGTGACTCACGAGATAGGCCGGGTTTAGCAGCAGCCCTGACGCTTGTCAGGCAAGTCGGGTTTCTGCCCATGCTGACGTGACAGTCACCTGAGACTGCTCACGCCGCGCAGCTGAGTTCCTCTGTCGTGGGAAGCGGTGAGGAGTTCAGGTACTGGGTTTTGGACTTGGAGTCATCTGCCGAGCCTTTTGCATACCGGTTTGGTCGCCCAGTTAACGAATGTAATTCCCCTTTGCCTTGGGTGCTGAGAGCTCCTGCTGGTTCCTGCCCGGCGTTGGAAATTTCACTTTGAGAATTTGTAGCTGGAAAAATATCCCTGAAAGGTGCAGCGAGAGCTGTTGAAAAAATAAAGAAAATGTTAGAGGTTTGTAATATATTAACTGCTATTCAGAGCAAGGATCCAAAGATATACTTTAAAAAAAAAAAAAGGCACTCGTGTCATGGGTAATTCTGCTTAAGTTGGTCAAGAAAATGACGTTCCGGCACAGGGCACCTGGCAGCATGCTGTGGGCAGGTCGCTCTTCCCCTGCATAGTCTGTCGGGTCAGGAGTTGCTCACAGCTGGGGGTGACATACCTTTTTTCGTAAATAAAATGACTGTAAAACCACACAGATTGTTACAAAAACCTTTGAGACAAGTAATTTTTTTTTTAATCTATTATCAGAAAGTTATGGAACGTGGTTGATGCTCTGCTAAGCTTCCCACAATTACTTTTGTTCTTCTGTTTGTGCAGACTGGATATCGGAAAGTTTATTTCTGGATTAGGCAAGGGTTTGTATTTGGTAGTCTTCATGTACTCAAATATAGCATGCTTGTTGTGAATAAAATTAAACTGTGTGTTTTAATTTTCTAATGAACTAATTCCTGTGTTTTTCAGATTACACAGCGTTTTTGGGACACAACTCTGTTGGATTTTAATATATGTCCTGCTAACAACAGCTTTCAACTATGGAATCGGTAAATATTTACCTTGCTTCTGTCCAAATTTTCTGTTTTATTACCTAACAAGTGCTTGCGTCCATGTCGATCTGTTTGTGGGGTTGTTTGTTTTTTTTTTAAATTTTTCTTTGTTTTCTGAAGTTTGAAGGTAAAAATTGCAAACTTCTGTGCAATAACTTAAAGGTACTAACCAAGAATGTTGTAGAAAATGTCTTTCGTTCCGAGATGCCCTTTCACTTTCGTATCATTTCAAATGTAGCAAGTTTTTTTCCCTGACTTCGGTGAAAGCGGAAGCGAACTTTCCTGTGGGGGCAGTTCCAGCACTGGTTTCCCCAGCAGACTGCCTGGCTTGTTGGTGCTGTTGACTGCTGAGTATTAAATATTGTCCTATCTCTAGTGTATCACAGTCCTCTTTCCTTCTCTCCGCTTTCAAAATGTCTTTAAGTCTATTGAAAA
Source organism: Morus bassanus (assembly GCA_031468815.1). Taxonomy (NCBI): domain Eukaryota; kingdom Metazoa; phylum Chordata; class Aves; order Suliformes; family Sulidae; genus Morus; species Morus bassanus. The sequence continues at coordinate 44,878,239 of CM062573.1, read as the reverse complement.
GTGCCAGTTTCACAATGTTATGTCTCCTTGTGATTAGTTATAGTTGAAACAGATGGCACCTATGCTTCACTTTGGGCAGAGAAACCTCCCAATATGCTGAGACCAGAGTTTGATTCAGTGTTAGGATTCAACTCTCTGGTAGCATGAGCAGCTGTAGCAATAACAGGCTATCCTAGAGTGGACTTTAGAGGGGGAAAGAGATTTTTGCCGAAGCATTTTGAGAGAGGATGAGAGAGGTCGGTGCTGTCCTCTGGAAAGCAAAATGGTATAGATGCAGCTGGTGGGAAGGAGTTTGTTCTTGCTGGGGTTTTCTTCTGCAGTACTGGCAGTTTGTGTTGCTGAATGAAAGCTGTTGTTTGCTGCTCTCCGTGAGCTCAGCTTTGCAGCGTGTGTCATGGCAGTGTTACGGAGGGGAAGCTCAGCAGTGCGGAGTTGAAGGTCATCCTCAGCATGCCCAGAAACACTACGGAGAAGGCTCTCGATGGATAACCTACAGGGTGTTGCCTCTGCCGTGGGCCTTTGGGTACTTGGCTGACCTCTTGGTTTATGCTGCGATGGGATTATTTGTGCTGAAATTGTCATTATGCTAAAGGCCATTGCTGAAGGAGGTTACTCTATGTAGAAATACAGGTCTGCTCTCTCAGGTGGCTTTGCAAGCTGGTAGGTTTCTTTTGTCCTGGGTTTTTTGGGAGAGGGGGAAATCTCTGTATTTAGTTTGTCCATAGTAATTCCAAGGTATTCAGGTGGAGACGAGATGTTGCTTCAGTTTCCCTTGGTGAATATTAATAGTGTCAGAAGCCTTTCACAGGGGAACAAAACAGACTAGGCATCAGTAACTGTCCCCTGCTGCAGCTAAGTAATTAAAAGTGTAGGAAGTGTGAGACCTTTTGCTGTAGTCCACAGGAGCTCTTTCCTTAATGGGTGCTCTGCAGTCCCCTGAAAAACTGAGCTGAATCCTGACGTCAGTTGTAACACAAGTTGTTTGCTGCCTGTTACGTTTCACAGTTCGCTATGAAGATTTTTCATTCCGAATTTTGAAGTAAATGATGTTTTGCTTTTTTGAATGCAAACCGTACTTTCAACAGGGCCGTATTGACTGCAGTACCTTTCACTTCAATGAAAACTCACTAAACATTGAAACATATTTTTGCATAGCGTGCTTGCCCACTGGCAAAACGACTTGCTTCCTGGCAGATTATAGAGCGTTATGGCAGACTGCACCTCTCCGGGACCTTTTGCCTGTATCACCTGCCTCTTGGTCACTAATATCTTTTAGGATTATTACTGAGAGCTTAAATTATGCACTACATCGCTATGGCGGCTGCCCTTCAGAAAAGTTTGCCACACAGGCCTTTTCTTTAGCCGTTTTCTCCCTGGATGGTTTGTACTTTGTTTATATGAAGCCGTACTATGTTGATTATGGGTCTAGCTGAAACCATGGTTGGAAAAATGAAGGTTGAAGGTTGTATGATGTGACAAAATATTCACACTGTGTAGAAAGAAATAATTACCATGAATCAGATGTTTCTCTGATTTCTGAAACAAAAAAAAGAGTGATTTTGCTTCGTGGGTTTTGTGAGCCAGGGGAGATGATAGTTAAGTGACATTTTCCAGTAAAATTAGTTTTTGTACACTGCTCTGCAAAGACGGACTATTGTTTTACCTAAAATGCCTGTTGCTTTGGGGTCTAATAGCTCCATTCCTGGGCCACTGCAGCGTGGAGGTGTTGGGGAGAAGAGAACAAGGGGAGATGATCAGAATCCTCCAGTGTTGGCTGAAAAAAAAATTGCCCAAATCTGGCATGTTCTGAGACTGTAGAGGTGAATTCATAGGCTTTGCGCTGGCGGCGAGGCCGCAGCATGCGTGGTCACTGCAGTTTATCACGCCCGTACCTGCCGGCGCACCCGTGGGCGATTTGTGCCATCCTCCGAGTAGCCCAAGGATGGAACGGAATTAACATCTGGCCCAAGCCAGAGTAAAAACCTCTCATCCTAAAAGGCTGTCATTCTAAAAGCGGGTCCTTGACTGCTCTGTTAACTCCTCGTGCTGTGCCTGGGTAAAACCCTGGGCTGCCTTGGTACTTGGGTGCCAAACGAGCAGAGTGACGATGTGCCGCCTTCCGTCTTGTCTGAGGAGAAGGTGTTTTGTGAAAGTGCTCAGCTTTTGTCACTCGTCCATTCGTGACTATGAGAATGAGGTTGCCCTTGCTGTAACAGAAGATCCGCTGGGGCACAAAACTGCCTGCTTTGGCTTTTTTCCTCCCCCCTCAAGCAAGTTGTGCGTACCAGCATGTAACTTGCTGTAAAGGAGGCTGCCTCAGTTCCCTGTTGACAGAGACTGAGGAGCCTCATCTTCAGGACCAGGCTTACCTTTGTAGTAAGATCCTGCTGTCTTGGCTCTGTTCCGATGAGGTGTTCCACATTTCATAGCTTGGCTAATGGCAAAAAGCTTTGGTGCTGGAAAGGGACTCGGAGGGCGTCCACTGTGCTGTTCCCTTCGCTTGCAAACCTGATGCAGGGTGTTTCCACCCTGGGAGGTGGTTTGTTCCCGTCACGTGTGCCAGTACCACCGTTTGTGATGATGCCCTGTTAACCTCATCACCAAGATATTCTGCATTTAAATAAAAAATGAACATTTCAAGGCTTATGTGGATTGTTTGTGGCATGACCTGACCCAGAAGTAGCTGCGCTGGCGCAGCTGGAGGGCCAGAAACGCCGCGGTACGTTGTGGGGAGGGAGCGGAGGGCCTGTTCCACTGCAGGAAGTGTTATGAAAGTCTGAGATTTCTCCATTTCGGTAGATGGCTCCTTTATTGCGAAATGCAGCAGTTGCTACAAACATTGCTACCCTCAGTTCTCTAAAACCGGCCTAGTTGTTTTTTGTGTTCTGTTGTTTTGGTGTCGTCGTCCCCCCCCCAGCTTTCTGTAGTAATAGCAGCAGAGGTCCTGTCTAAATGGGTGGAGAAAAAGGGAGTTCAGTCGACTGCGTGAGATGCCGGCTTCAGGTAGCCTGAACAGCTGCAACACGGCAGCACTCGCACCGCAATGAATAGGACAGGTATTTTCTTGCTGAACTGTTTTGAACAGTTTGCTCAAAACAAGCCGGGTTCATCGTGGTAGCTTCTCTTTGCTTGTTGACAGCAAGAAATGACGGCTGCATGGCACTGGGCTCGTTCTGGGGTTGGGCGACTCGATGGGTTTGCAGCGCCGGTCCCAGCACCGGGGCTGACAGCTGGTGTGATTCGCGTTTCCCCACGTCTTCGTTAGGGAAGCAGAGGGGTCAAGGCTTTCTGTGAGCAGAGAGACTGCAGAGGCTTTTGATGGTGGTTTTGGCACTGGTATTTTACGGAGTTCATAATGAATACGTAGGTGTAAGATTAAAAGAATGAATAAGGTAGCGCTGCTAAACAGAATTGCTTTTCAGAGCTGCAGCCGTGCCTTGTTCTGACCTCCCGAGAAGGATACAATTGTAAAGCTGAGGCCCGTAGTGGAAAAGCAATTACAGTACGTGCTCACAGGATTGAATTGTCCTCTGAAAGTCAGATGCTGCAATAATGGTAGTGTTGTTTAGGTGGAACGTGACTTTGCTGAACTGCTTGTTATTTTTCTATTAATGTTCTTAAATGTGTTCATATACAGTTTTCAATTCTTTACTGCTTTGGGGGAAATAGAGCTTAGTATTCCACAGGGAAGACACTTCTTTGCATGGAAGTGTTCTTCTGAGCTTCCAGGCTCTTTTCCATATTTCAATTCTTATCCCCTCCAAATTAGAGGGGTTGGAAGATGACACAAGAGAAGTGCAGCATACATTTTTTTCTTTAGCGTGTTGGTCATAGCCGAGCTGAGCAGTGAGGCTTTCCGTGTGGTTCGGGTGTATGGTGCGGAAGCGTTGGCTTTTGGGGCAAGAAGCTGATGTGTTACGGAGCAGGGCCTGGGGAGGGGAAGCGAAGCTGTGTGCAAGTGGAATTAAAGTCTCATGTAAGAGTGAAGAAGTGGAGCTGTGTGGCCTGTGGGTTTCACTGACTTGTGCTGTGGTCCTCACCCCACCCCTGAAACGGTGGAGCCCTTTCAGCAAAAGTCAGGTTTTAGAAATGACTTAAAGCAGCTGGGGGGCTCTTCAGGTGCAGGTTTGCCTGGAGTGTTTCAGAGGGGGCAGTTTTGGAGCCATGCACCAGCATAAACCCAGCCTGGGAAAGGCTGCAGCCGGGGCGGAGGGGAGATGGGTGGGTGGAGAGCGGCTCTTACCCAGTGCTCTTCTCTGGCGGTACCTGTGTCAGTGAGGTGGGCTTCCACGGCCGTTAGGAGCTTTTTGGTAAGCTTTTCTGTTTGTTTTTGTATATAATGTAAATTTAATTTTTAAAGCCATACCTTCGCTGTCAGCAGAGGTTAAACAGAGGTAGCTTTACTGTGAGCCTAGATCTCTTCGTTGGTCGACGGGACTCGAGTTTTTGGACACAAATCACAGGAAAGATCTTTCAAATCCTTCCCTCTACCCCAATGAAGAAGCTGGATTCTCAGATGTAATCCCAGCATAAGCATTTGATTTGAGTGTTTGAATTGCTGCTTTTACAGTTCTCTGTATTTTACCAGAATTTGTTAAATTGCCAATGTTGTTCACATGGCGCTTTTGTCAGATGCCACCTACATGCCCTCAATTTGAGCGTACCTTTTAGGAGAAGTGTAGGTAGGGAAGCTCCTTTCTAGCATGTCAGATGTTAGAGAGCAGAGCACTTACATTAATTCGCTTTCACTAACCTTTCCACTGCTAATAAGCTAACCTGGCCCATGTGCACAGCACCTTGAATGAACTGATCTGAGCTAAGCAGGAACTTTGAAAAATGTCTTGCTTGACTTGTTTCTTTGGGTGTAACTCAGATCAGTGTGTTCACCGTGACACAGAAGGAGGCTCTTGGTAAGAGCAATCCACAACCAACTATAACACTTGTCGTCCTTCCTCTTGTGTCCTGTTCAGAACTAGACAAAGCCATGGCAATAATTACCTAAAAAGAAGGAAGATAATTGGTTGGGTGTCGTCAGCCCCGGCTCCACTTGTTTTTGAATAATTTTATTCTCCAAAGGGACTACATTATGACCACAAAATACCTTTTTTTTTTTTTAAAAAAGTATACTTTTGAGTTGGGATTTTGTAGACTTGTATCAGCTAATGTACTCTACGCTTAAAAATCACAATTGTGTTTAGGAACAAGCTCATTCAAACAAGTTTGTAACGTAGACGGTGCACAGGATCGTCATTTCTACGAACTGCCAGGAGCCTTCCCCCATGAAATAAGACTGAGACGACCAGCCCGGGTGACACGTGGAGGCATGATTTCGGGAAGGGGATCTGTAGGTTACTTGGCACGTAAGCGGCGAGTTACCGCTTCCATCATTGTGCAACGGCGTTCCTGGGTGCGAGCTCTTCTGAAAGTGAAAGCGCCTTCAGGCAGGTTCGGGTGCCTCGCGTCGCAGGAGGCTTCTGCACGCAGAAACGCTGGCTGGAGAAGTGCGGTGCAGTGTTTGGAGTGATGGTTTTACTTATTTCTGAGTGTTTTGTGTAGCATCAAAGCGTATTCTTGAAAGAGAATGAAGTTATGGTCTCTGCCCTGAGGAAGTGATGCTCTGGACGCGAGATGACAGGCTTTGGAGTGAAATGGCAGGATTACACAAAATATGGCTGAAATCGCTTGTTTTCAGAAGATATCCATCATGCTACGATTAACTGCAGATGATGCATTTGGCAGCGAGAGGTGTGCAATCTGTTCCTACCCTAAGGAGCTTGCAGACCAAAGGCCTGCTGATAAGACCAGGCTCACTGTTGTACTTCTTGAATAATAGTTTAGGATGTTCTTGTTCTCTCATCTTCTGCTCTTTTAAATAATAGCGTAGATAATTGTGAGCCTGGTGATTTTGACACTCAAATCCCTGAGTTCTTTAAGGGGGGAAGTAGTTTTTGGTGTCTGGGGGAATGTACCCCTGCTGCATGAATGCTGAGGGAGATGCATCAGTGACTTTGGCCTCTTTAGTGGAGCTGCAGGTGGGATGGTCGGTGTCCGACAGGTACAAGTCAGCTGCCTGACACCCCCGAGGTGGGAGTCGTTGCTTGATAGTGTAAAGTGGCAGGAAAAAACCAGAGTGTGACTTTTACAGGAACCTTGCGTGGAAGATGGTTTGGCCGAACCACTGAAGTGTCTAACGCTGTAGCAGGCAGGTGCAGTTTATTTAATATGTACGTGTAAAAGGAGGAAATTGTTATTACTGCAAGCAAATGCAAAATTGATGGATATGCTTTATTGGTATCCTTTGGAAGGGGACTTCTGATAAGAACAGGAAATGCTTCTGAAAAGTAAGTCTTGAATGTCGAGTGGGAAGATGGAGACTAGGCGTTATTATTTCTGTTCTCTTGGCGAAATTCTTGGCAGAGCTTTAATTTTAGAAGAACAAGACAACAAGGGTTGAGATTTGCAGGCTCAGTCTAATTCATTACTGGCTTAATTAGATGCTTGAGAACTCAGGTATTCTGACAGATTTTGCAATGCTGTGTGTTATCCCTGCTTTATAGTAGTTTGCTGGACTTCTCCAGCAGAAATTCAAAGACAACTTCATTGAAATGTATGTAACAAGTTAATGTTTTAATTAGTATTTTGATCTTGGATTGAGGCTGGGCAGGCTAATTGTTTCCAGTTGCTGGAGATGTATAGGGGCTGGGAGAAGGGATTTCTTGGGTGTTTTGCAGAACCTTGCATCTTGTTGTGGACATTCGAGTGAGCGAGGGGGTGCAGGCTGTCATCTGGGCTCATGGTGGCAGAGCCAGGGGCTCCGAGGGCCTTGATATTCCCGGAACCTCTCTCTGTGCCCGGGTGTGTTGGGAAGCTGGCACACCTGGCTTTTCTGTCCTCAGAAGTGGCTTTGGCTTGGCAGACGAATCTGAAAGCTCTGCTGGGACTCAGAACCGTTTAATCTGTGTTGCCTGCCTTCACCGCTGCCCAGGCTCATCTGGGGTGCGGGCAGGTGGCTGCAGGCCGCTGCGCCGGGGCATTTTGGGGAGCCACAGCCCTTGGGCTGTGAGTACAGCAGGTTCCTGAAGTGCTGGGGGACTGGCTAAAACTCTCCGCTTCCCCCGAGAGCAGTGGTCTTAGCTGTAATGCTTTTAACTCTTGAATTTGGAACAGACTTAGAAGCTCACCTTTGGGGGTGGTAGCTTGTTAAGTTGTCAATACTATTGCCTGTAACCATCTGTTCCTACCACTAAGTAGCTGCAAAAATCAGTAATTCATTCTTTAATTTTTTTAGGAGCTTGGGTGTAAATCTTCTCCCTTGTTATTTTTATGGGCTCCCTCATTATAAAAGACAAACATCTCCACAGTGCCAGAAAGGCAAAACAACATTCTTAATCTTTCGTCTAAATTTATTTGAAATTTAAATTCAAAAAGTTACCAATATTAGAGGTTACTTTGGGGCGCAATAGCTATTTCTGGTTGAAGGCAGTGCGTGGGTCTCCCCTGCCAAACAGCAACTTCACCTTTCTTGGGTAACCACTCCTAGGAGGAAAAGGAGATGGTAGGCATGTGTGCAGTTTATTTTAGGAAATTGCCACTGTGAATGGATGTTGTGTTTGCTTTTGCAAGTAAAACTTGTCATGGGTTCTTATTTATGTGTTTTTGTCCAAGTGAATTAATAATCCAAGTGAGCTGGCTTTGGTAGTTCTGATGTTAAGTCATCGCTGGTAATTCGCGTCACGGAGGGAGAGGTGGTCTGGAGGCAGCTTCGGTGGTTGCTGTGTAGGAGTCACAGAATGCTGAAAAAGCATCGATGATAGGACAGACAGACAGACTACTGGGTAGTGTACCCTGAGCTTAGCCGGGGCTGGGATTTCGCTTCTAGGTTTAAGTTGCAGAATGAAACCGGATTGACATCAAGTAATGATGTTAGTGTTTTGGGACGTGAGATGCCGGTTACTGGGGTTGTCTTCAGTGCCGTCGCGTGGGGGTGCTGATGATGCTTTCTTGGTACAGAAGGACTTTGCGGCCCAAGGACAGGTGCTCCTTCGGTGTTTTTGCTCCCTTCCTGCATCGCTGGAGTTGAGTTTTCAGAATGTTTATTTTGGTGGATACCTAAACTACAGAGTGTATGCCTGAGGGTTCTGTCGAGGTGATGGCCAGTTTTCCCAGCTTTATACCATCGGCACGCTCACCACTGGTGGCAGAAGTTGGGTTTTGTCTGATCTTAAAGAACAACTGTTGGCTTTTGATGGAGTTTGTGTGGTGTGTGTCCGTCCGGACTCATCCTGTGATACAATAATGTAAAAATGCAGTATTATCTTCCAATAATATGCAAGCAGCAATGACCTGACCAGCCTTTTGTTGTCTATGTGGGCTTTGCTGGAAACACCTGGGTGCTGGGGAAAGCTGGAAGCAGCACTTGAGTGAGAGTGGGTCCTGTGCCTCGCTGTCACAGCAGGCTTGTGTGTGGGAAGGGGAACAGCCCTGATATGATGAAGAAATGGGGAAGCTCTTAGAGGACTTGGTCCTGGCTGTAATTAATATTTTGGAAGATTTGCAGGATAGGAGTGGTCTCTAAGGATTGAGAAAGATGCCCAGAACGGTGCATCTGTTGTTCCTGGCAGTGGTAGCTGCTATAAAGAAGGACCTGGCATGCCACTATCAATTCCTTGTGTACCCTTAGACAATTTTAATACTTGCAGGCTTCAGTGGTGGTTTTTAGGAGAAGTCGTTAGTCTAAAAGTTGTCATGCATCTTGCAGGGAGGCTTGGACTCTGTGGGGCAGAGCTCAGGTGGTTTTAAGAGAACATTATCTGTGACTTTCCTTGGCTTCAGATGATAACGTTTAACCTTAAATCTGAATTTCCCGGCAGTCTTGATGCTCAGTTTGTTTCGAAGTTTGGTGAAAGGCAGGATGGCAGCGTGAGGACTGGATGTGTTTGCGTGCACTTGGCCACCTCGAGCTTGGCCCCAAGGCTGGCTCGCAGTCCGGTGTAGCCGAGCTCGAGCAGTTGGCCAAATGCTGACCACAAACTAACACGGGGGAAAATGCTTGGAGGGATCTGCAAAAATGAGAGGCGCTGATCAGTTTGGTGGATGTGGGTAGGTATGGCAGGAGGAGTTCTTTGGTTTTAGTCATTTCTATATAGTTTTTCAGCCGTTTAAACTAACGGTACGAGGATTAAAAGGTCAGTGTTGAATAGCTCTGGTTATTCTCTGCTTGGCCTAGACTTATTGCTGGTGTCGCATAAGAAATATACTTCCTTTTTATGTTGCGCAGTCAGAAGAAAATTATTTTGTTGTCTTCAGTAGTTTTTACCTCATTCTTGTAGTCTTGCTAATATCCTGTGTTTGGTTTTTTGCAGGAAGCCTTTCAACATTTTCTTAATTGGTATTAAGTGTTGTAATAAGAAATGCGCGTTTTGCTTGAAGATAATGTAGGAAAGAAATAGTCACAGAAATGTATTTTAAGTTAGTAGAAAAACAGTCATTGGAGAGATTTGCTTTGGAACTTCAACTTCTGAGAGGTTTAATGAAAGCTTTCTTTGCTCTTGGGTAATAATAAAGGAATAAACCGACTCTGCTGCTCCTGAATTATCTTGAGCAACTAACTTCAGAGACTGATAGTAAGTCTATTGTTGTTATATTGTAAATGATGTTAATTAACATAATGACACAGATTTAATGCTATACAAAAGTTATGTGGAGACAAAATCAAATAACAGGTAGTAAATAATTTGATGAAATAAAAACACGAAAACAAATTCGGGGGGGGGGGGGGGGGGGGAAGAAAAATCATGGATTCTTTTCCTGTCAACAGTTAGGACTGCATCTGGACGTAGCAGCTGGCCAGCCCTGAATTCTTTTTTCCTCGAGTTTTTAATGATGCTTTTACAACAGCCTGAAAGGAGATCTGTCTACATGAACTGGTAGCAGGGACGTAGCAGTTCCTCTGGGCTTTGCATTCAGCGAGGTATCGCGCAGCTGAATTCCCCGTTCTTCCTGCAGTTTCTTGGTTATTTAGTGCTTAATGTAAGGAGTACCTGAATATGAATGATATACTCGAAGGTTTGGTTAAAGATATAGCAGCTTTCCTCGTTCCGTTGACCTCAATCTTGCTGAAGGTAGGAAAGCTTTTAAAATACATAGAGCACTGGGTGTACGTACGCAGCTGTATGTGTACATGCATATGTATTTTTAAATGTCCCCTAGTTCAAGGTCATACACGAAGTGCAGATTAGATCTGCCGTAGCAAGATATCTGTTACTGGGGCTTATTCCCATGGTCTGAAAGGAGCGTGGGATGGGGACCAAAGGAAAGGTTTTCATCCGAGTCCCGCGTGGTGCTTTGTACCTGCCTGGATGAGAAGAATGTGGATTGACAGTCTCTCTTCCCACAGTAGTCTTCAGAGCTGCTTAATCTATTTTTTTTTTCACACTTGCGAAACAGCACCAAGCTTTGAGACACTCCTGTGTAAGCTTAGGCGATGATGAGCAAGAGGATTAATTAGATCTTCAAGACAGATAACTAGAGCAATGAGTTGTGCATAATCGTAGCTTGGAATTCCACTGACGTGTTTGCAAAGCGCTGTGCAACTCACATGCCTTGGCTGAGGCATAATTATTTCTCAGCGTTGCGTGCCCAAATGCCTCTGGGCACTGTAGCAAAATTTAGTAAGCAAATTATGTGAACAAAAAAGCTCAACTTTGATGGTTTTGCACACACCAAAATAGTTGCCAGTGAAGCGATTAACTGCTGGTTTGATCACCTATCGGTGGTGCCTTCCTGGTATGTCAAGCTGACAGTCTGAAATTTGGATTCCTCCAAGATACAGCTGTAGACTTAGACTTACTGGTCTGTAATGCTAAATTAAGAAGAAAAAAAATTGGATTCAAATGAGATTGCAAGCATAGGGATTTTCTGTGTTCTCGCCGTACAAATGGTGTACTTTTGAGCAGGGACGCAGGTAAGTCTAGCGTCCTTCAGAACACTGTGCTCCCACTAACGCTCCTGCCCCAGGAGAAGGTGGTGGCTTTAAGGTTTGGTGTCACTGCAGTGAATGCCTTTTTTTTTAGGGAAACTTCAGCTGAAGAAAAAAAAATTCTTCCCCATGCAGAGCTTTCCTCTGCTCACAGAAATAGTTTTTATATTCATATTTAATTTACAGTAGCTCAGAGGAATGAAGAGAATACTGGACTCTGTTTTTTTGTATAGTCCTTATTACATTTCTTTGGAACGACTCTCGGATGTAAGCACAGAGGACAGAGTGTACTGGGCAAAGTAGTGAGGCATTTTTTTGTTAAAACCGTAAGTGTCCATGGCTTTAACATTTGAAGGTAAAAAACAGTGAAGTCCATCAAATACCTTAAGAGTAGTTCTAGTTACCACTTGTACTCTTCCAGTCCCTTTTCTGCTGTGATTCTTTGTAGCTTTGCCTCTCGTTACAGGTTTAGATTTTCTTTTCGTTATTGAAAACCTTGCATTTCTGATGATGACGGTGAAGAGCTGTGCTCTGTAGCTTAGGAGAAAGTTTGGTCATAATTCAAGCCATGGTCCTGGAGAGGCTTCAATTAATCGGTGTTGAAAGAGGGCTGTATTTTGCAGTTTTGCAAAGTTGGAGGTTTTTTCCCTGTTAAAACCGTGGGGATCCCAGGGAAAGGAGCTTGATCTGGCTTTTTCTGCTGGGTGAGTAGGAATTCCAAACTTCACCCCCCTGCTTTGACCTAGTTATGAAACCCTTGCCTGTAAAAGTATTAATTTGTGGACTCTAAGCCATTTTAATATTAGAATTGCAGAGTAGTGTATGCTTTTCTTTAGAGCCACCTTGAGTTTAGACATTAAAGGATGGTGATAAATCCGACAAACGTAGTAGAATATATATTCCAGTGTACTATAAACCTCCTTCATTACTCTGGAATTAATCAATGACTTTGACTTCTTTTTTTTCCCTGCTCAGCCATACTTTCACAAGGTATAATTAAAAAAAAAAAAAAGCTATAGTTTTTCCTTTTTGTTCAACTCTGCTGTTGTTGAACTATGTGTGGTTTGGACTTCAGCCCTCCAGAATGTTGGCAGAAGTTCTCATCTGGAAAGAAATGGTAATTCTTTTGGGGTTGAAAAATGGGGAAGGAAAGATCTCTGTAGCAGAGATGATTTAAAGCAGAATAAGTCAATATGCACATATATATATATATATAGATCTCAACGTACACTAAGGTTTGCATGATTTTATGTAGAATGTTCCTCACTTTTTTGTCAGGTTTGCTTATTTTTAGTTTATTTAGCCAATCCTATTTTTAAACCTTTTACATGAAGTTTAATGCACTAGCTAAAATTGCAGCAATTGAAATCACTGAAATTTAAATACTACACTTGAATTCAGCCAGAGAGATACAAAAGTGACCTTACACTGTCTTTTTAATACGGACTGCTTTTGTTTTGCCTTCCGAGTGCAGAGCAGAAGCCTACACCCATTCCTCTCAAGCCACTTGTGTCCTCTCTTGGGGTCATGGTCTTAAGCCAGCAATCCCTGTGCCAGGCTATTCTCAGGTGAAGTCTTTGCTGTGGAAATACCGATTAGAGGAGGAGGAGGAGAGGGCACAGTCCGGCCTGGCTGCCTCGGCCAAGCCGTGTGTGGGTGGCAGGGAGCAGCTCTTCCAAAATACGGAAACCCGATTGGGTTCGTACGTTTGAGCTCTGCGCTGTTGTCAGCTCGCCGTCTCTCTGGTCCTGGGGCATCGATGCGTACCTCTTAACTTCACGTTCATTTACGGGAAATAATTGAATAGCCGGCGTATAGTGACGTTCATCCTGTCTTGCTTACTGCCACGATACCTGCCAGTGCTCTGCTCTCGGGGCCGTTGTGTTGTGTTTGCAGGCTGGCGAGCGCGTTGGTGGTCTGTTAGTGCCAGCCTGAAAAATGCCATGAAGGTGCAAATAGCGTTGTGCAGCAACACAAGATGTTCGGTGGCACTGCGCTAGGTGGCTGTGCTGGTACTTCTGCTTTTGTTTCAAAACCAAGCAAGCTTACGGAAATATATGTGTGTGGGTATATATATATGTAAACTGAAAAGGGAAATGTCTGCTTCTTTCAGCTGAGAGTTGTCGTCTTCTCCTTCTCCTGGACACACTAAGAATACTTCTCTAACAGCAGCGCCGATGCTGTTGTACTGGCAAGATTATTGCCTTGGCAATACTGGAGGTCAGAATAAATTCACAAAGCGTTCGGGTTGGGCTTCCCCTCCTTCCTCGGCAGAAAGACAGACAGCATCTTTCCCAGCTACTCATCTCAAAAGAATTAAGTTATTGTGGAAATCTCTATTCAAATGTAGGCTCAAGCTCAGACTTACTCTTAGTCTAACAATGTTAACTCCGAGTAGTTTATTTTTATTCTTTTATTCAGCTTTGTTTTGCCGTGCGGGTGATGTAACTGCTGTGGCTGGAGGGACGGCTGTGTCACTGTGTACGTATGGCGCTCGCGGCCGAGCCAGCGTGCCTGGCTGCTCCCTGCTCCCGGCGGGCAGCAGAGCTGGAGCTCGGCTCCTCCGGGCTGCGGCGCGGGAGGCGAGGCCAAGGCACCCTAGTGCGGGGGCTTTCGCAGGGTCCGTGTGGGAAGCTCGGCTGGGATTTGCAGGAGAAGGGTCTCAGCTGGGATTCCTTCTTCTAATGGTGCGCTGTAAGGACTTGCACCCTTTTGAAGAAAGCGGATGTGAAACCGTTGTGAGGTGCGAGACGGGTGGACTTCTGGGTCATGCTTAAAATTCAAAAGTGGGAAGGCTCAGTACTTGATTTCACTCTAGGGGTATAATGCTAATAACTCTGGTTTAGAGCAGTTGTAACCATTTCTCTGACAAGTTGGAGGTACAAATGTCACCATGGGTTTATGTTCAGTAGCCTCCTTTGTACCTTTCATTTTAGGCGGCTGATGAAGCAACGTAGTATTGAAGTACTTGAACAAAGAATGTATCTGGAAGTGGCTAGTGGTCATTCTGGCAGATACTTAAGACCAAAGCTGCTATTGTTTTTCTCTTAGTTAAACAACAGTCAAGCTCATGCTGTGGCTTTTTTCTTTTCAATTGCAGTATAATGTTAGCTTTTATATATCCCCCGGGCCCACACCCGGGTGTGTGGTGGGCCAGCACACAGATGCATTGTTCGGGGTCCTGCATTCCAGGGAGATGAAATGCTCCGTGCACCACATCAGCTGCACATCTGCAACTGCTAAATCCTCCGCAGTCCTTCCGGATCCAGGTGCCATGCAATTACTAGGTTAAAGGCATCAAGAGCTGCTGCTTCTAGGTCCTTTCTGTTTAATTCTGCCTGCTTTGATTCACTACAGCTGGTGAAACAGTTAGACTTGGTTCAGGCATGTGTGGAAGAGAGCTCATTTCATGCTTGGAATTGTAATTATGTTCTTTTCTTCCAAGCTGCCAGCAGTAAAAGATGTCTTCCAGTGTATATTATCTAAATAAGCTGTAGTGTTTAAATGTTTTCTTATTTCATTTTAAGAATGTGGCAAAATAAATTGCGCTTGCTCTTCTAGTTTTTGTTCTGGAGCAATTAATTCCCCATAGCTCTCTCCCGTGATTCAGGCACGCTCGTTGTCTCTGGGAAGCTGCTATGTTACGCTGCTTTTAAATAGCTGTGCGAAGGAGAGTGTTGCGTAAGTGTAATGGCACTGCCCCGACTTGCCCAGTCGGCACTGGCGTCTCCTCCTGTGCACTCTGCCTCCGGTCGGTATCTGCTGTCTACAATCTATTGCATCCCGTAATCTTTTATGCTTTTTATAATACTGGCTTCTTGCTTTTAGTGAATTTTAATCTGTTTAATATACATGAGCAAGAGACAGAGTACAGTGCAAACACTAGTTGTCTCTTTAAAGTAGCCTTTTCTGCATCCGAGTTTTCCAGGACGAGAGGATCCGTTTCAGTGTGCCGGTTAACAGCGGGCATTGCAGCGATGCTCCACGCTTCCCTCCGGAGGTTGCAGGTGTGAGATTTCAGGCTTGTAGGTCTCTGTGTTGCACTCCTGGTACTATTGGCTGGGTTGGGGGAGGAAAGAGCCTGACAAGAACACAGCTGGTTTAACTCATCCTTGTGGGTGTATCTGCAGCTTGGATCCGAGTACCCTTGTAGTTAGCACCTATGACCTCTCTCTTCACTTTCTCATGTAGTGCCAGCTGTACAGGTCAGATCCTTCCCTTCCCTTGGCAGATAAATACTGTTCCTTGAGAGCCCGTCTTTCAGTGGCCTGATCTTTGGGAGGAAGATGTTCTCTCAAAGACGGTCCACAGAAGACGGCTCCACTTCTCTTCCCCTGATGGCTGAGAGTCCTGTTGACTTGGAGTGGTAGCTGATGTTTAATGTGCGGGATAGTTCTCCAGCGGGGAATGCGAGGGCTGCTGTGGGGCACTGCCTTGGCTTATGGATGTGCCGTCCTGCCATAGGTAGGGAATGTGCTTCTCCGCATGTCATCCTGGCACGCAGCTCTTCCTCGAATGTACCTGATCTTCTGGAGTGGTCCCTATATGTGCTGTGACCCGGGCAAGTTTCTTTAGAGCTGAGTTTGTGCTCTGGTCCTGGGCTTCTGACTTCCTTACAAAGATAAACATGGTTTTGTGTTTTTATTTATATGCAGCTGTTGCCGCTTTCCTCTGATTTTTGGGTGTCTGGAGTCAGCACTCTGATCTGCTTTCCCTTGTCCCTGGAGTCTGTCTGCTCATCCTGTGGTCTCGAGATGAGAGTGCCTGATAGCCATTTCAGCGTCTTCGTGATTGACTGGAAGTCACAGTGGATAAATCTTTCATGACTGGAAACCACTTAAGCCACGAGGTGGCTGATGATCCCTGGTTATTAGTGGAGAGTTTCTACCAAACAATCAGAGAAAATTGAGTGGCAGGGCATATAATTTATGACTTCATCCCAGCACTGTGGGGGCAAGTCAGTGAGAATCGAAACAGTGAAAGAATTATATTTGACAGATATTTTAAAGAATGACTCCAGTTAGTGTCATTTATTGCTGGAATGTGTGGACAGATCCTGAGTCAAAGCCCTCTTAGGGGCAGTGCCAAAACCAGATATGAAAGAGTGTGCAAGAAAATGAAAAGGCGGAATGCGGCCAACGGCTTGAATTCTCTGACAGTGGGCAAAAAGAATGTTCTAAGGGTTTTTTTCAGGCATTTTCCTTTGATAATAAAGTTTACAGATCCTACTTAATGTTTGTTGAAACCCCTGCCTGAAGGGGATTTGTTGGAGCTTGTAAATTGAGCAGTACCTCTATAGCATTAAAGGTATTATCAACATGCAGAGAAGAGCAGTTACAGAAACTTCGGGAACATTCTGGAAATTAATTTTCTTGTGTTTAATGAATGTTTGCAAAAAATACCCATAAACTTTATCTCTAGGATGATCTTAATTTTTGCCTAGCAGTGATATATGGCATAGGAGCGTCGCAGTGTGTTGCCCTTCACTGGACTAGATATTAAAAATACCTGGGCAAAAGTCTGCTGTTGAGCGCAGTCGTGTCGTCTTCCGCATGCATGTGACAGATAACTACCGCTAACTGTGCAGGAGGAAAAATTCTAGAAAAACATTCGTTCTTCAGATGTTTTGTAGTGGTAATGCCTCTGAAAGTATTAATCTCTCTTGTCACAATTTGGCACTCGCTCCTGTTCCCAGCAGGGGTTTCTCAGCTAATCCTTGTCTGGAAGACTTTGCCTTACCGTACGTTAATTTCTGTTCCCCTCCGCAGCCCGACATCACTTGAGCGTTTGTATTCAGCTTAAAGTACATCGCAGGCCTTCCTGCCTGACTTTGGGTTAAAACGTCGGGACAGTTTAAGTACCCGTAAGTGTTCCTGGAGCACTCGCGTGTACCGCTCACCCCTTCCCTTCCGGCCGTCCCCAAAGCTTTGTGCAGTGGACTGTGTCAGTGTTATTCCCTCGTGGACCTGGAGAAATTGTTTGAGAAATTTGGTTTCAGATGCAGGATTTTTCTTAACATGAGTAGCTTGCTTTGAGAGGAAAGTGGCAGATGTTCTCACTTGAGCCTATGAATGACAGATACTGAATCAAACATCTGCCTTTCTGCTGGAATTGTCCCCAAAAGCTACCATGCTTGAAAGCCCATCTAAAACTTGTTGGAGCCAGATAAGCCCGTGCTCGGTGTGCCGTTGGAAATGGAGGCAGCTGCCATCAGCATCGCTGTTGAGCAAAAGCAGCCGGTGACGGAGAGATGGCCAGACGCGGGGAGGAGCGAAGTTGTCACAGCACAGCTGCTTCCTCCGCTCACCTCGAGCGGCCGAAGAGCGTCGGACGAGGACATCCCTGCTTCCTCCCGTGCAGACAAACTTGTCCTTGGCGTCACAGCCGACCCGTGTGGATAGCTCGGTGTTAGACCTAGACCAGCAGTGCTGTGACTGTCCGCTCCGGAGGCGTGTTTGCGTTTGGTAGATCTGCCCCCACGTACAGGAACGATGGGTGTCATGATGTGTTGGTGAGGATTGTCTCAAAGTAGCGCCCCACCTCCCTCTGTGTAAGTGCACAAAAACGTCGAGAAAAAGGAAGAATCCCTAATTTTAACTGTAGCATTTCTCCTGTTGCTTACCTTATTGACCAACACATTAATCCATTCTGTGACTACAAGGATGTGAAGCCATAGGCCTGGATTAGGGCTCTGTGTACGGCAAACCGCAAATACATCCCAGTGTGGACTCAGTCAGTCTAGGGGAATGAGTCCGCTGGTTTTATTCTCAGGTTTTGTAACTTAAATTCTCAGGAGCTAAAGTTTGTGCCAGGTCTCTGCTATAGACCTGAGGAGAGGGGGTGGGGAGAGAAACCCTTTAGCTGATAAAATATTATTACTTTTTTTGTTTAGATTTGTAAAAACAGTTCAAAACAAAGTTTTTCAAAGCAGTCATCTTCATTTTTAACTTTCCAGGCTTAGCCTACAAAGAGACCCAGCTTTTCTTGGTTTGTGCTTGGTGGTTTTTGCCATTGCAATGGAAGTGAAGCTACTGACGATGCAGCTCGAGAGGCTTGTGCTGCCCTGCAGGCTCCATGGCTGTGGCCCTGCCTAACTGGCTGTGAGCTCTGCCTTGTGTCGAAAGTACTCAACCTCAGTCTTGAATTCCGACCTAGTGTGCTTCTTGTCTTAGCAAAAGTAATCCTGAAACTGCCTGCCTCAGCCCTGCCATGCCTAGGTGAAGATTCTGCCTGGCTTTGGAGAATGTCTGTGGTGTCTAAAGAGAAGCCTTGAGAAAGGGAGCTGGCAGTCACACGCTGCAGAGGGGGCAGTGTGTAAACTTAGTCTAAAGATAATTTATGGTTTCTAAAGCTGCTGCTGAGTAAAACTTTCCAAGGCTGGCTTCTGACCTAGCTATCATCAGTGCTAAAACTGAGAACAGTCATCTTAAAGTAGCATTTTTAGTTGCGTTGAGGGGAAGGAGGAAAATAGGCTACCTTACTTCTTAACGTTTAATCCGCTGTACTTTTGTAGCGCATGCACAACTTTTTTTCTGTCGGACTCGAACCACGGGGTAACTTTTCCATTACATGAGCCTCGGCTGGTTTAAACTTGGCTTATCACTTAAGACTGGTTTAAACTTGGCTTATCACGTAGTGTATTGTGCATTTTTACTGGGTTCATTTCAACAGAAAATGTGATGTCAGGATTATAATCAAGCTGCTCTTAGCTGTCTCTGTACAAATGCGGAGCGCGTCTTGCTCCCTCCCCGCGTCGCCGCAGTAGCACGCCGGCACCGGGAGGGAGAACTTTGGGTCACGCCGGGTTGAGCTGTTGGCAGTGACGCCCGCGTGTTGGCAAGAGCTTTCCCAACAAGATGCTGGAGAGCAGAGGAAGATTTCTCCTTGTTTTTGCAAATTAACAAATGAAACCCTAAATAAGTTGCTAAACTCACTTTCCTTCTGTTGGGTTAAGAGGAGTGGTGTGCTTGGAAACCTTCGAAATCTTAATTGGCCCAAGCGTGCTAAAAACACCTTCTTTCCATCCCAGGCGCTGCTTGTATCTTTCCAATACATTTGGCTCGCTTACTGGCAAATCATTTTTATAACACTTGAGAAACTGTATAGCTTCAGAAAAACAGGATTTGTGCCCTGCCTTATATTTTGGATTTGCTTTCCAAGTGTTCTTCAGGGCTGTTAAAAGAAAAAAAAAGCCAAACCCCAGCCCCTTTCAGGAAGCGCATTAGAGCTCTGCCCCCTTGGTTCGGCACTGACAGGACAGACAGCGGCGCTCGGGTGCCCGTTCGTCACATGACTGATATATTGGGTTAACGAAAGTGTGTTTTTATTTGAACACAGATATCGGGACGGGCTCACCGGCCCTGCCCTCTTACTGGTTAACCGAATTTCTTCTTGCAAAGGCCAAGTCTCTATCAGTTCCTAACCAGGAGTACTCGCTGAGGTCGTGTTCAGATGCTGTCCCCCTTCCCCTCCCAAGCTGGGGACAACGAGTTTCTCATCTCTTCCTTGGACTGATACGGCGATTCCTTCTTCCCACAGAAAGCTCTGGAGCTTTTAAGTACAGTATTGATACCAACTGTTTGCCAGGGATTTCTATATTAAATGGTTTGTTTCTGTTCTTCATGGCTTTGCCCGCTTCCTTTTGCACCTGCTTCGGCATTTTAACAAAATTCTCTTTTACATGCCAGTGTTCCATGAGCAGGGCAGTGGTAGCAGGAGAACCGCAGGTTGTGGTGGAAGTCCTGTTCATATTTCAGTTTGGGCAAGAAGCAGGGATTACAGGCAAGCTCTGGTAGCACTCAGAAACCTGGGAGATGGCACGTGTGTGGGTTTGTTGGGAATGGAAGGGGACAGCAGAAGAGGGAGACGAAGGAAGAGGGTGGGAAATTTCACTCTAACAATCAGTTTGAGATGGAGTTTATCTGGGAAGACGGGCCAGCCGAAGCTGGAAATGCGAGGCTGTTTCTCTGTTTGTTAAAATACTTGCTCATAAGTAATTTTCAGAGGAAACAGCCAAAGTTTGGTTATCTTTTAAGATGGTGAGGTTTCTCCTCTAAACCAATAGATGAGGTTGCCCCGAAAGGAGCCAACATGCACCCAAGGTATCATGGTTTTCTTGCAGCACGTTGTCTTCCTGGCAGTAGCTGTGTACACATCTGCTTATTTAATTAATGTAGTCGTCGTGCTTTATGTGAATCTAGAGGTAGGAAAACCTTTTCAGAAGGGCTTATATTTTCAGATATGGAAGAAGAATTTTTACTATGCGTTTCTTCAGCTAACGGTAGGTGAGCCGGGATGGAGGAGGAGGAGCTTGCTGGGTGGTGGGTGCTCTTGTCCCTCCGTGCCTGCATGCCCTGCCAGGGATGGCAGGAGAACCCACTGCGTTTCCAAAAGCAACCCCCAGTCTCGGCTTACGTTTTCTTCCTAGTCTGTATTTTGTTGTTTTTAAGTAGTGTTTCACTGCTTTTGAGCATAACCATATTATAAAATGTTTCATCTTGAATAAACATGTCTGAGCTCCAGTAAAGGTAACCCTTTCGGTGCCCGCAGCAGCAAGGTTCTGGCTCAGGGACTCTGCTCATCTGTTTTTGTCCACTTTTGTTTCTTAAATTTTTCTGTCTTTCTCCCATCCGCTCTTTTATAGGGCAGGGAGTGACAAGTTATTTGAGATCTTGCTGTGTTGTGATTTCTTGCTTTTAGGGTTTCATGTAGAGAGCACTTTAGTTTTTACAGTTCCCCAAGGAAGTGATGTGCCGTTATTAAAAATAAAACATTGACTTATCACATTTTAGACCTGGCCTACTGGCTTGTGACTACAGTAAGCTTCACAGTGGTGGTAAATTACTTGTTACTGTCTCCAGCTGCGGTGTCCCAGGGTATGATGGTCATGGTGGAGTTGACGGGAGTTATGCAGAAGAGCCTGGGAAGCCCCGGCCCAGGTCCCCGCGGCCGGTTGCCCGCAGCCACGCACTTCAGCAGATTTTGGTGACGCCCTGCCTGCGTAACTGTGGTCTCAGGGCGGGTGTCTTGTCAGCCAGAGCCCGTATGAATGTCTCCAGGCTGTGAGGATACGGAGGCTTCTGGATGGGGAGAGCGAGAAGTTGGAGGAATGGTTTCGCCGTAGGGAGTCTGCATCTGGTTGAGCAGTTGTGACAGTTCAGCCCACAGTGATTTGGGTAGCTTGGTTTGAGACCGAACGCAATCCTCGTTCTATAAAATCGGGTGCCCCTTGCAGTACTTCTCCTTCCCTCTTCCCAAAAGCCTCCCACGTTTGGCAGGCCACGACGCAGCGCCCGGGCTGGGCCGGTGAGGAGCCCGGGGTGGGCCGGCGGCCAGCTGGGGCGCACGGGTAGCGGCCGGGCTCTCGCCTTCCCGCAGGGGCGAGCCCACGCGTGCATCTCCTGCTTGGCTGCTGGAGCCCCTCTCTTCCTCCGGGCCGGGCTGCATGTAGGGGAGAGGTGGGCACGCTGCAGCTGTGGGCCTCATTTCCTCAGGAAACCGGGCTAAAAATACACATGAAATGCTATGGGAAATGTTACACACCGTCGTCGGTCCTCAACAGCCTCTGTTCAGCCTGTCCCTGAGTTATGCACCTCCTTGAAGGCTAGTGTTAAATGTAGGTGCTCGCTGGCCGTTTCTCATTCTCTACATTCCTTTCTCTGTAAATGTACCGTTTACAAGCCCATCTCTTAAAAACATCCCTTCTCCAAATCTTAGTTTCCTTTTTGCCGATGGGAGAGCATCCAAATCATCTGGAGCTTTCTGTGGAGAAGATAAAGCTGCAATTGGAGTCAGAAGAGTGGACACAGAGGCCATTAAGAGCTCACCTTTTAATGACAACGCCGCACTTTTTTTCTCGTGGCTTGCTGTTGGTGGAATAGTCTTTGAGCAGCACAGATAGAAAATTACTTGTGGGTGTGGAAGGCAGGGGTGCAGCTGGGCTCTGCCTGCGTGTGGGGGCCCTGTTTAGTTGTTGCCTGTCCGTTTTGTAGCAACACACCTGCACATGGGTGCTAGGTGCGTTGGCACTTGCACTTAGAGCATTTCACCTCTGTGGCGGTTTGGTAACGCGAGAGGGTCCAGCCCCGGCTCTGCTCACGGAGGTGAATGCCGGGAGGAGGGTGATGAGGAGCATCCTCGCGGGAGCGTCTCCCGCTCCTCCCTGGTGCTCTGCTCTGGTACCTGCGGATGCTTGGAATGAAATCAAGGATTTAGAGTCTAGTGCCTGGCAATCACATTTACATACACTTATATTCTTAAAATAATCCATTTTAATAAAATGGGGCCCTGGGGTTCCTGGCATGCTGTCATGGTGTCCCTGGCAGGAATTTTGTGATCGCTCTGCAGCGGCCACCCCTGGGTGGGCTGTCAGGGGCCCTTCACATGGGGAGAAACAGTAGCCCACCTAGCAAAATTTTTATTCTAGTACTTTATTTTGTATCTTCCAGTTGCTTAGCATAACCTGACCAGGGAAAAGGGTCCAAGTCTTTAAGTATAACTTCTTTAAAAAAAAAAAAAAAATCAGAAGTGGTTGTATGCAGTCAAGAAGTAGAGGTTTAAATGGGGCACAGCCTTGGGTGCTGCTGTCTGCGGATCCCTGCCCTTGTCCGTCGTCGCTTTGGAGGATTCCTGCGGAGGGAAGAAGTGCTCCCGTGCCGCCGGTCTGCAGTACCGTGACTAGAAACCTGAACCAGGGTCACGTAAAGGTGCGAAAAGAAATGTGTCAGTGGAAACTGATCTCAGGCAAGAGATTTGCATGAGGGAAGTTGACATCCGTGGCTATTAAAAAAGTTCCCGTTTAAAAAAATTGATTTCTTTCAAATATTAATTGAAAAAATGACTTGAAATATGGATGTGTTCTCTTCTCCTAAAGAGCATTAAAACATCACCCTGAAATAATAGACAAATTGAAGCTGAAACATTACATTTTTTCCACAAATGTGGACAGGCTCCAGGACCATAAAAAGAGTTTGGAAAGGCTGTAAAACACATGTTAAACAATTTTTTTACTTGAGGCACCTCTAGAAATATTTCTTTTCAAATAAATTAAATATTTAACTTGAAATCATCTTTTTTTAGAAAAGAAAGACTTTGGTAATTAGAAACAGAATGTTTCTTCTTTAGCAGATGTGTATCAAGAAAGTGATACAGCAGCATAGTAAAATAAAATTCTAACGGTATAAAACAGTGGTGGTACTTAGGGATGTTCCCTGCAAAGGCAGAAGTTTGGCTTTACTGGCATAAGCAGCTCCTGTGCGTGTTTTTTCCAATATTTACTATGGTATATATCCTAAAGCAGAATTAGAAAAATAAATGATTGTGGGATTTAAAATCGTGGAGAAACTGGCAACGTGTAGGCTATGTTGCTTTCGGGTCTCTGACTCCTAGTCTGATTAAAGTATCTTAATACTTGATGCTGAAATTAGTTTATGGATTAAGCACTGTTGTATTTTTGTACAGGAAGTAAAACTAGCATTACTGATACGTATAAATGGTATATTTAATATACTTAAAATGATTTTTAAACTATTTTAAAAATGTATTTAAGCCTAGGGTTATTTGAGAAGGAGGATAGACTTTAGGCCTCCGCGTAGAACGTATTAACGCAACTCAAATGTTGAAGCAATGGGCACTTCTCAAATTTTTGAAGTCTAGATGCGTCTTTTTAAATTACAGAGGGTTTTGAAGAGAGTGCCTCCTAACTGGAGATTGATTCAAGCTGTATAAATGCCAGTGATATGTCATGTGTTAAGTATGTATTATTTTCAGTTTTTACAGAGGAGTAAATTTTGATATTTAAACTTTTCCAAATGTCAACTGCTTTTGCACAAAATGATCTTGCCTTAAGCACTCGTGGTTTCAGCCTAGCTGGTCGGTGCGTATAACCGTTTCACTTGTTACACCCATTTGTTCAAAATCGGGAAACCTCTCGGGAGTTGAAAAGCAGGGAAGTTTTTCCTTCTGCCCATCTCAGAACAAAGTCACGTAGGAGGGGATGTAGTCAAGGGGTGTGAAAAGGAGCTCTTAAAGGCAGACGTGTGCAAGAGCCATCCTCTCTGTACGGAGGTGTTGAACCAGCCGAGCTTTTGAACCAGGCCTTAGCCTTGCAAAAGGCAAACCACTTGTAGCCTGAGTGCAGCCATGAATGTAGCACGTTGGTGGGCAGTAGGTATCTTTGAGCAGTTGTACTGATCCAACGCGGCATGGGGTTCAATACTTATTAAAGCATTAGCTTGTCAACGCTTCCACCAATGCTCAGTTTCTATCTGAAAACACATTTCAAGGAGGAGCAAGTGCTGTTTTAAATGCTCTCCCCCCAATTTCTAATGCACGGTGTGGTCTGAACAAGAGTCGAGCTATGTCAGTATTGAAATGCAGACATCATGTATCCCTGTCCTCAAAATGGGTCAAATTCCATGCTAAATCGGTAGGGTTGTCAATATGTGCTGGTTTCATTATTGGTTGGTGCAATAAACGTTCTTATGGGAAACAAATACAATGTTCAGTTGATTCAGCAAGCAAATTTAAAATGTTTTTGCCGTCATCATCAAGTTTTTCTGAAGAAGAGGCCGCTTTTGCTAGACCAGCGTTTGTCTTCAAAGCTGCCCTGCAGTCCTTGTGTTAGGGAGGGAGTAGAATATTAATTTAATCTGGTTTGTAGCTCTAGCTGCAAACCTGACCATTTTTCCCTCTGAGGCTTTATTGAACAGAAACACAGTTGGTGTGTTGGACTTCACAAACAAACAAACAAACAAATGAAGAGTTCAAGTATTTGAAGAGGGTAAGGCCAGAATTTACTGGTCTCCTGAATGCGTCCATAGCCATGGAAGCATGTGTTGTTGCTTCTCTTCATTGCCAGGAGCAACTTCAAAGCCTTTGCAGAAATACTTACTGGCATTTTGCAAGTGAGACTTCAAAAATGCCCCAGAAATAATGGATGAGTGAAAGTGCCGTTGGCTGTAGAGCCCATCTGCGTAACTGGACCTGCTTGCACAGCAGGTACGGGAGCACTGGTACCATCTCAGCACCTTTGCAGCAGCGACATCCCCGTTCCTGATGCTGTTTGGGAGGCTCTGCTCCCTGCTGTCTTCTCTTCCTCTCCCTATATCCAGTTCCCAGCTGCTACGGAATTACCAAAGTTATGTCCCTGTTTTTTCAAAAAGTTTTCTTCTACAGATGTTACAATAAATGTCTGGTAATCAAGAGGATAATTTGCTGGCTTCTTTGGCTCTGTCTCTCTTTGCAGTGAAGCCAGCCAGTGTTATGTAAGGTCATAACATGACAAGCACGGAAAAAATTTCAGAAGTTCAGCTTTATTTTTATTTATTTATTTTTTTTAAAAATACAATTTCTAAGAAAAATCCAGAAATCATTCCTGTCACTGGGTGGAATGGATGCTACCACCATGTTAGGGGATCTGGTGCTACCAGCCAGGCCAGCACGCGTTGAGCCTTGGTCTAAAACCCGTAACTCGAGCCTTTCCCCGCTCTGCTCTGTCTAAACCTGTCGCTGACTTGGCATTTACAAACTCCTGTCGGTGCAGGATTGGAGATTTTGGATAACTCACCGGGCTGACCCTTTCCACGACAGATGAAGCTCACATCTGCCCTCCACGTTGAATTCTGCCGGAATCGCAGGCAGAAGGAGCTGCTTTCGAAGGTGCCGTTTGGCACTTTGCAAAGATCCCGCTCGCACGTCCCCGGCGTGGCTGTCGAAGCATCTTTGTGAAAGCAGCTGGAGGTGTGCTCTCTGTGCAGTATGCCTCCGCTCTCACGTCCCACGGGAGTACTTGTCGGACGGGGGATTTCTGTGCGTATTACTCCCATCCTAGGAAAAAAATGCTCAGTTCCTCCTGACAGCCTGAGTAATCATTAGGGCTGGTGACTTTCAGTATTTTTCCTAAGCCTCAGCAGAACTTAGCTGACTTAATCGTTAATGAAAACGTAGAAAACAGCATACTTGAGACTTATATAGTAACCAGACCAACCAGTTCAGTTGTCCCACCTCCCTGGGAGGAATTGCTAAGGAGCTTGTTGGTCTAGAATCTTTTAAGTACGGTATTTAAGGTATAAATGTGGTTAACCTTTTACACATGAAAGCTTGCTTTTTAACCAAAAGATACTCTTAACAGTGAGGAGGGCAGCTTCAAAACTGCTCAGAGAATTGTTCACAAATGAATTATTTCTTTGAGAAAATGTTAATTTTTCTGACCGCTTGTTTCTGAACTGTCTGGTCTTTGGGAGTAACGCCAGGGAAGAAAATCCACCATCCATTTTCTGAGGAGCGAGGAGTGTTACGTGCTTGCAGCGTAATAGCGAGTGCTTTTATTCTGTGACAGCTTCTCTATCTTAAAGGGGAGAGTTGAAGGACTCTAAAACCTAAAAGCAGAGGTGCTGAATTCCCAGACTGTCCACCGGCAGCTGTGGGTGGTAAACGAAGGCTGCCGAGGAGGAGCGCTGCGTTTGTGGGAACAGATTTTGTTAAAAAAACCCAAACCCTTCAGATAAAGCTTTAGTTTCAGAGCTGCAGTTGAAAAGGTACCAAGTTAGCGTATGGCTTTTGCTTCTAATCATTTTTAAGAACGGTGCTGTTCTCTAGCCTTGATGTGGTGCATCTTGTAATGCCGAATGCTGTTCGCTTGCCTACAGAAGCCGCACTTGGTGAGCGTCACGTTTGCTCTGCTGTGGCTCCGTGGTGCCGTAGCTTTCAGTAACTGTGTGCAAACTTACGCAGCTATTAAAGAAACTTCCCCAAACCACTGGGTTTCTCAGACTGCCCTGAAAGTATGTGACTGCTGGAGGGGAAGGGTACTGATGGTTCAGAGGGAAACAGCTTTAAAGACAAATTTCTGAAGAGTTGTCTGTAAATGTTGGATCGTTATAGTTGTGAAAACTCTGTAGAGATCCAAAACGGTCACCAGGCGTTGCAGAGGTATTGTAGAAAAACTGCTCGGGGAATACAGTTATGGATTTTAAAAAAACTGCTTGGGGAATATCATCATGTGTTGTAGAAAAATTACTTGGGGAGCGTGGTTGTGTATCTACGGCTTCAGAGTGCCGCAACACAGTGGCAAACTGCGTTCGATGTGGCTTTTGCATGGTGTGATCCTCCACCACGCAACTTAATGTGGACGTGATTTGAGTCATCTTTTTGGTTCCGTGTGAACTGGTACACCCGGTCCTGTCTTGAAGCACCTTCCACGCATCGCTGCCCTCTGGCTACAGGGAGGCGGTCACTGGCTTAAACCCCCAGGTCTGGGGCTCGTCTCTAAGCAGGCTGCTCGGCTGGCGAGGAGGCGGCTGCCTTTGCTCGCCGGAGCCTCTCCTCGCTGGAAGGCATGGTCCCGGCAGGCTCCCTTGAGGAGGAGCTGGAAGAGGCTCCAAGAAAGGCACATGAGCGGGGCAGCCTGCCAGCTCGCGCCTCTGCTCTGCGCCGGAGCACGTCGGCTGAGCCGGGCACGGCAAGAACTGCTCCTCTTCTCGGGGTGCAGGAGTGCTCGGGTGTTTTCTTAACGCGGATGCAATGCCATTTAACTGCACGGTTTTGGTGTGCCTCAGCTGTCCTGGCCGGGCTGTGGGAGACTTGGGAGAGGTGTGTTTCTTGGGGAGAGTTAACGTTTGAGCTGAAGCTTGTCTCGCCTTCTTGCGTGGAGCGGGACCGACCCAGGCATGCACAGGGGCGAGGTGGTCACAGCCTCCCTTCCTGTTCCTTCCAGGAAACCAGACCAGAGGAATTTTTCACATCTGGCAGTAGCGATGCTTTTTTTTTTTTTTTTAAAAGGCAGAACAGCTTTTCAGTGACTTTAATTCAAGAGGAGCCAACCCAGTTCTACCTACCATAGCGCTGTGCGATGTGCCGAGGGCCTGACTAACGGCGGTGGGTGGATTGCAGTCCTTCCCTAAACACGCAGCGGTCGGGGCGGCTTTACCCTCCCCTTGGCAGCACGGCCGTAGCTATGTGTGTCTCTGCTCCGTGAGTCATTTCATCTGTTTCAAGAAGTTTCTGGTCCTGGGCAGTAGCAGAGTCCAGTGCTCTTCCATGGGGTTGCTGCAGTGTTTGTACAGTGGCGTTGCCTTACGGCTTCCGTGAAAAGTGCCCCGTTTTAATCTGGTGTTTGATCTGGCTCCTGCTTAAACGTTGTATGTAGAAATATATTTATTGGGCTAGAGGAAATGAAGACCTTTTCTGCATATTGTAGTTCTGTTCCTAGTCTTAGTTTTCTCTAAACCTGTTAAAAATTATGTTCCACGTGGGCTTTCTGCTACAGTGCAGGCTTAAATACTTCTCATCAGTTGTGCCAGCACAGCCGCTTGTGGGCTCGTCAGAATTGGATTAGAGATAGCATATTTTATTTTTATTTTTTAAAACAAGGAACTTTTGTTGTCTGGCTGTGTTTCTTTGCAGCTGAATTACTCCATGGATCCAATTTGCAAGCACAGCAGGTTGGTGAAGAGGGTGGAATGATCTGACATGGTGGTGCTTTTGAGCGAACCTTGGGTGTGCTGGGGCACCGTGTGACGAGGAGTTAAAAGGTGAAGTTGATTAAAAGGGGTCTTTAAAGGTGGTGCAGTTATTGAATGCCAGCTGTGGTTTGCCCAGGCCTTGGCCGTGCGCTTTCTGTGGAATGATCCACTTAGTGCGTGTTTAAAAACAAAACTAAAAACCTTAAGATGCTTGAATAAGTCGGTGTGAAGGTGCCGGAGATCACCTGGTTGTCCCGGTTTTTGTCATGTCTCTGGTGGGGTAACCTGTCTGAAACTCGCTCCGTCGCTGGCTGATGCGCCTGTCTGCTTGCCAGCTGTGTAATGGTTTATGCATGCATGGCTGCTGCCGTGCAATCTGCAGGGACACGTTCTGGCAATTAGTTGGGCTTTTTCTTCTATACTTAAAAATACCTTATAGGGAAAATGAATCAAATCGAGCCTGAGCTTCTGGAGACGCAGTGACAGAAATAGCAAACGTTTTTATTGTGAACTTGCTGGCAAGCGCGAGACATCTCTGCGTTCAGCTTAAAGGGATTTATTCCCCCCCTCCAGACAAATACTTTTCAAATTCTGTTATCCTATTTGGATGAAGGGGTTTCTTTCCTGAGATGAGTTTCGGGTTTTGAAGGTGTGCCTGGGTTTTACTCTTCCTCAGATGAGCGGGGGTAGTGTTGCAGCTCAGGAAACCCAGGTTTGCCGGGAGAAACGATCTGTCCCGATGGAGATGGAGCCCGTGCGCGTGTGGAGGGAGGGCTGGGAAAGAGGAGCCGTGGGTGAAGGGGCCGAGCACGGAGCACCCCCCGCCTCTCCCAGCCTGCTCACTTCCTCTCAGACTATTGTCAGCTTTTCGTGTATATTCTCCCTAGGAATTAACTCGTCCCCGAATCGCGGAGACGTGTATGCACCAATTTGGTAAGCTTCCTTGCACCTGTCTGATGCACTTTACAGCCTCAGCGTCACAAAACTGTTTGTCATTCAGGGGGGACAATGTCCTCTTGTGTGCCGGGCTCCCAGCAGGGAGGGGACGGGTGGCCGCGGCTGGGGCTCGGCCCCGCTGGCGGATGGGCTTCCCATGTGAAATGAGATGGGAAAACAAATTGCTTCCAGAGCGTCGTTTCACACAGTCCGGAGCAGTGATCCTGCTCGAGCTGTGTTAGCCGCCCGGCTGTCATTCACGTTTTCCTTATCTAGGTTAAATATAAAAGGGTAGAAACGTGGGTAAAGGAAACACGGGTGAAGAAAAGAGCTTTTAGAGAGCTCGGAAGGCGCTGCTGGCGTGCTGCCTCCTGGAGATCAGCTGGGGGTTCTGATGGTACTTACAGACGGGCCTTGAGCAGCTCCAACACAGAGGATGCATAAAGATCTCTGCTAGCGCCGAGGAACTTTCTGGTCACATTTGAGGAAATAACTCAGTTCTTGTTCGAGGTTCCTTTTCTGGGGATACTTTCGGCGTAGTGTTCCTCTCACAAGGACCTCTTTTGCCTGTAAATATCACGAAACCTTGCACGTGACAGGTCTTTCAAGAATAGCTTTGTGGGGTGTGTGCATGCCTGCAAAATGTTCGACTGGAGGAGAATCCACTGTTTTCTCCCTGTTGGGTAGGTGTATCTTAAAGAAGACACAGCTGTATGACAATAACTTTCTCCTTCTGACAATTAAATAGAAATACAGTACATGATTTTAAATAAATGTGGGAATTAAAGTTCAGTGGAGGTGATACAAAAGGTGAAGTACAGACTCACCTGAATTGTCTGTACCTTTGCAAAGCACAGGTGTTCCCGTAAGCTGTTTCAAAGCTCATAAAATAAAAGGCTTAATGTTATGTAGCACAAACTCACAAGTTTTGGTTAGTTACAACATGATCAGGACGAATGTTTTCTCTGGGAAAATTGTGATATTGCTACTATATCCAAGTGCTCTGTAGAGCTTGCTGTTTGTTCTCACTTCATTGTGCGCGGAGAAGAACTGATCTGCAGTTCTTGTCACGTGTGCTTGCAAATGTTGCAGACCCAATAGTTAAAATTCCAGTAAAATTTAAAAACTTTTCATGAGATGGGAGATCTTGCCATTTCCAACTCCTTCTAGGTAAAGGAAGAAACAGAATTCAGTTGGCTGCCCCATTCGGAAAGAGGTGAAAGAGAACTATTTCCATTTGCTTGGTTGCGCTTTGTGAGTTAATTCCCAGCCTTACGGCGTGCTCAACACGGTGTCACTTTAAGGGCTGCATTATAATATATCATTAGCGGCAACTGCAGCATCAGCAGAGCAGATGATCACATTGATTGCTGGCAACCCCTGGAAGCGCAGCGCGGGAGCAGCGTGCTGGGATTCTCCATTCACGTCCCGCATCCCTGCCTGGGTGGTGGCAGGAGGTGAGTGAGGGGACACGAGCTTCCGAGCCAGCAACTGTGCCCCGGAAAAGTGGAGGTCGAGTTGCCAGCAGAGTGAAGGATGGGCAGCGAAGGGAGAACTTACAGGGGCTGGCGAGGGGGGGTTTGCAAGGTTGTAGGGAAAGAGCTTCTGCAGGGAATTTCCAAATGGTGAGCCAACACCCTGGTCCTCCTCCAGCCCACTGAGCGACTCTGGCACTGCGAGCCCAGACCGGTGAGGGTAATGGAGGTAGCTAAGTGTTACTTTCTTGTAATATGTATTTCCTTTAAGGCTTCTTATGTCCTTAAAATGGGTGAGGGGAGAGTCCCCTGCCCGGTTCCTGCTGGGGGTGAGTCGGTGTTTTTGTCAGCTGTTGCCCATGGTCAGCTTTCCGAGGAGCTCAGCGTTGGACTCCTGAAGTTGAGTTGGAGAGTGATGTGTCTGAAACAGCTTTGCCACTGTTAGGAGACAGGGAAGCAGAGCGATGAGGGTTTTCAACAAGGGCTCTGTGACAGTAGCTATGCCGTAAAGTCCCTTTCGTTGGTTGTTGCTGAGGTCACGGATCCATGGTCGCCGACCTGCTGCCAGCACCGTGCTCCGAGCTGCCAGCCAGCGACTGGAAATCAAACACCCAGCGAAGTCCTGCTGTGCGCAGGGTGGCCTGCAAGGGGGTGTGTGGTGGTTTCAGTGGCTCCGTGCTGCTTTGCAGGAAGCCTCAGAAGAAAAACTCCTGCGTCGGGTCCGGTGGCTGCTCGGCACAGAAGGCCATTGTGCTCCGCGCCGTGAGCCTCCCCACCGCCGCGTTCGCTGGGGCTGGGTCTCCAAAAGGACTCGATAAAGATAATGCAGCCTAATTGCTTAGTCTCTCTTTTACCTTGCCCTGTTCCTGCATGTCCCCTGTGTTATGAGAGAGTTGTTACTGAGTCCTGCACCAAGTTGAATGAACCCTCGTTTGCAGGTGTGAATAGTAGAGAGAAACGACAACCTTCGTGCAGATCTGATTGTGTGAGGGGGCAGGGGAGCGCCTGTTTCCTGTACTGCCACCTCCCTCTCGCCGTCCCTGCTCCTCTGACGGTGTTGGCTGTGGTACGGTTCCAAGCCATTTGGTTAAAACCCAACATTTTGGCCACAGAAGTATTGAGCCAGGTAAGTTACCGAACAAATTAATTGCTATATTGAACTAACAGCTATGCTGGGCACATGGGGAGAAGCAGTGGGGGTGACAGAGGACTCCAGGGCAGATGTCCTGAAGGTCCAGTTGGTTTTTCACTGACCGGTATATTCCTCCAGTGAAGAGAGCTGAGCAAAAGCCTTGAGTAGTGGTCCCCACTGAGAGATGGTGAGGTTGAGGTCATGCAGATGTCTGTCACCAGCAGGAATGTAGGCTTGGTGTTTTTTGAGAAATGGTAGAGGTTAAAACGTGTCATTTGGTAGTGCCTTTCGAAGAGGAAATATGGTGCTTGAGAGCATATCGATGGCATCTTGCTTCTGTGCCAGGCCGGGGCTCCCGCTGTGTTCAGCTGGTGGGAGCTGGGAGATGCTGCCATGCTGGGAACATCTGCCCTGGTCCTGCTCGTGTTCTTCCACACCTGCCTGTGTGCCGTGGAGTGATGGCTCCCGACTCAGCCCACGTCTTCCTTGGAAGCTGTGGAAAACTTGTCCGTGCCCAAGCCGTTGCTGGTGCCGGTAACAAACCCAAACCGTGTGCAGGCGGCGTCCAAAGCATCTAGCTTAAATGACCGTGAGGGCAACCACCGGTTGGGCTGGAGGTGCTCTTATCGCGGCTGGCAGCTGGCACTGCGATCTCTACGGCTCCCGTTATGTCCGGGAGGCCTTGAGTTTCATGCAGAGGTGGGCTGTCAGTGGCCTGCAGTGGCGGATGGACCGCTTTGCTCTTGTGTCTTGTAAATGACAAACCCTGGCAATAAACAGCAGGGCTGTGCACCTCAAAAATACTGAAAGAAGGGATCTGTGGAGCAAGAAGTTCGGTGTAAGATGCTGTAAGCTTCAGGCTGAGCACCATAAGTGGTACAAAAGGAGGTCAGAGGTGGCCTCAGTTTACAGGATTTTTAAGGAAACCTCTGATTCTCCTCACAGCTCTGTCTAGGCTATTAGAAGAAATGTAAATGCTTTTAAATGTAAGCAAAGCTTTTTTTTGTTTGCAGTCTGTGGAAGTTCACCCTAGCAGCTCATGATCCACACGCGGTGCCATGTCAAACCTTCCCCGTGGTTTTGGTTTGTAAGCAGTGTCTCTGAAACAGGCCGTTCTCTTGAAGTCAAATTGGTATTAAGCGAAGTGTCGACCTGAGGAAGGATCTGTAAACACCGGTGCTGTGGGCTGGCATGGGCACGTACAAGTGCTCTGCTTGCACCCAGGGAGTGCGTGGTCCTCTTGGGAGTCCTTGCCAGCCCTACGCAGTACTCTCTGCTCTAGATACGTTTTCATTTGTTCACATAGACACTGCTGCTTTTTTTTTTTTTTCTCTACCTGGCTTTGTAAGCTTCCACCTTCCATCAGCCCAAGCTGGGTGTGCGCCTGGCTCCCTCCCCGCCGCCTCCGGGCACCTTCCCATTGCACACTTGCCTCTCCTTCCTGTGTCTCGCTCGCATTCGTCTTCTGCCCTCGTCCTCATCCCACGCCTGCTGCCCAGACTGCCCAAGCGCTTTACAACTTCGGTACTTAAATAAGGTTTTACAGTCGCGGTGCAGCTTTCCTGCCTAGATGTCTTCTCGCCTGCCTTTAGTGTGTGCTTGAGGCTTTAGTCAAAACATCGGTCAGCAGATTCCACCCAAGTACTAAGATGAATCAACAGTCTTTGTAGATCTGGGGTGAAGGAAAGTTGGGTGTAGGTGGTTTACGGGAACACCTGGATGAGGCACTGCTTTTCACTTGTACCCAGGTGAAATTTTGCGCAGATGGCTGACCACAGGATTTCTTGTAGGAAGGCCAAAAAATGCATGTTGCTCCGGTCACTTTGGGATCTCCTCTGGATGAGCGTTGTTAACTCATGAGCAAAGCTTGGGCAGAAGTTGCGTGTCTGTGCCCGTGGCCGTGCTGAGGGGAGCAGTGCCCCCCTCTCAAAGCCAAGGGGCGAGTGCTGGGACGCTGCTGAGTGATGCTACGAAGATGTGGACGTGTGGAAAACAACCCAATTGCTTGTCAAATGCTTGGCGTCCCTCTGAAGAGCTTGTAGATGCTGTGATGCTGACGGGACTCTTCAGCCTTTATGGTATTGAGCGAACACGGGGACCGGGTGGGTGGCGACGAGGTGGCACTGAGCTGGTTCCGGCGCACTGATGTCCAGCGTCTTGGGCATCATCTCTTTGCACAAGGTAAAAATAGCTTTGCAGCTCACCTGACGGTGCGATAGCACTAACAGAGGCTGCAGGATAGGCCAGGCTCAGTTCTGTGTCAGAGACCCTAGTTTGAATGCCAAAAAAAAAAAGAGAAAACTATCGTACCTCCCCAAAAAACGTGAGAATGGTCGTTTTCTGCCTGTTAGTTTTTGGCTCGGTTTGTTGCACAGGAGGATGGAGGGTGCAGAAGTGCTGCTGGCAGTGGCCGTGGTGGCTTACGTTTAATGTGTTTTGTCAAGTGACTGTCTACATAGTCTGGTGATTAAAAAAACCCCGAGGCTGCTCTGTGCTCAGGCCTCTGCAGAGCTGAGCTCCAAGGGACCTGCTGCTTGTAGCATGGGGCTCTAGCCAGGAACCCGCCGGGCCACAGAAACTGTGGCTTTTCACTCCTGCCGTGGAAAGCAGGCGGCCTCTTCTAGTCAGAGGAAGTTTCGGGTTGACTGCGTCGCTATTTTGTTAGTAATGTATTTGGTACTTCTTAGACTTGGGATTATTGTACTTAATGCGGTGTCCGGCACGAAAGGGTATGTACGTGTTTAGAGAAGGTAGGGTCAGGCTGGGGGGATACGGAT
Source organism: Morus bassanus (assembly GCA_031468815.1). Taxonomy (NCBI): domain Eukaryota; kingdom Metazoa; phylum Chordata; class Aves; order Suliformes; family Sulidae; genus Morus; species Morus bassanus. The sequence goes on along the minus strand of CM062573.1, from coordinate 44,843,479 downwards.
CTGCTCCGCAGTGGGACCGGCGTGCAGGAGGCTGCCAGCAGCTCTCGGCTGTACGTGGCTTTCTTGATCCGGGCTAGAGGAAGGGAGGGAAGGAGGAAAAAGAAAAGGCTCAACTTGCTGCTTGTTTTGCTCTTCTCGGCAAACTTCGTTTCCTGGGCACGCGGGCAGAGGTGGGTCTGTAGGGGCCGGCTGCTGAGATGGTATCGGGGAGTTTCTCAATGTTTGAGACTCTCGAGGGAGAAGCCACGCATCCTTGTGCTCAGCAACAGTCGAGGCATGGGCTAGGAAGAAGCTTCTGACCTGGGTGTTCAGACACTAGCGTGTGCAAGCACATCTCATAGCCTGGCTCTGAAGCGAGCGGTGCAGGGCGGAGAGGGCTGCAGCGAGAGAGGATGTAGCAAATACAATATTGGGAAAGATGAAAAAACGAGTGGGTGGCAATGAGAAGGAAGAGGAGGAGACAACCCAGACGATGAAGGAAAACAGGATCTTCTGTAAGAGATGGGAATACTGGAAAGAAGCCAGGAAGGAAGCCTGAGAAAATGGAGAGCGCACTAGGAAGGCCGGCGTTGCTCTGATAATTTCAGCAGGTATTCCTGGCATTCAGCTTTCAGAAACTGCAGAGCATTTGAGAGCCTGGTGAAAACTGGCGATGTGCGCTGAATAATTGGAATATGTTTATTTGAGTTAAACTTTTATTGTCTTGACATTTTATTCAAATGGGATTTGGTGCGTGCAGTTGACTTGTCCAGGGAGGAGGGAGCTGACCTTGGGAAGGGCTTAGGGCGCAAGTAGATGCCATTGGGGTGAGGAGAAATGATCGCGTGTTCAGGCTTCTCTGTGCTAAGTGATTTTTGGATGGATTTTTCTGTGGATTCTGATGGGGAACCCTCCCTGCAAAAAAAAAAAAAAAAAAATCACTTCTGGAGTTGGTGCTGGCCCGTGTGGGCAGAAAAGCCCCGGGTTCTGCGAACGGCATCTGAATCCCGTCCTGGTCCAGCAGCAGTGGGTGCTGGGCTTCCCCCCCGGCCCCAGAGCCCCCCGGATCCCTCCGGCCCGGCTGAGCATGCTGAGCCGGGCTCAGAGAGGAGAAGCAGCTCCTGCTCCGGCACCACAACCCATTGGTTAGTAAAAATAGCTCCGCTGCTGGCGTCAGTGCCAGGCCTCGCATCTGGCTTCCCCGAGCAGCTCCAACACTCCCGCCCTCCCTCCAGACAGGGTCTGCTGGAGGACACATGGTGCCTTACGGCTGCAGCGCTGTCCTCTCCCCTCCTTCCTCCAGCACCGCCCGGCCGTGACAGCCCGGCCGGCTTCGGCCCGGGAGATGCCTTTGTGCTGGTGGCTTTCTGCAAGCCGTGGTTTAATGAAAGAATCGCTGCTGCTGCGGCTTGGTGGCCCCATCTCAATAAAACGGGAAACAATCTTTGAGCTAAGCCAAAGGCACCTCTGCGAAGGCCGTACCCTGCAGCTGGAGGTTTTGTTTGGAGCTTTTTGGGCGTTTAGGGAAAAAGCAAACACCTGAACGAGCGTGCAAACCGTGTCTTGCTCCCCTATGGCGCAGTTTTGACTGAGTAGGTGTTCAAAACCAGTTTTTATGAAGACGGCTGTTTCCCGTGTCGTGATTTCTTTTTTTAGTCTTGCTTTTTTCAGCGTTGAGGCTACTGAAAACAGGAGATACCTAATGAAGGCAGGAATGCTCTCTTTGCAGACACAGAAAGAAAACGAAGCAGCCTTGCAAAATTGCTTTAAAAATTTAGTGGTGTGCTTGCATCTGCTCACCTGTGTGACCGAATGTTTTATGTCCTTTTCTAAAAAAAATTCAATTACTGGGGCTGCAAAGGATGTTGCGAAACTGTGAAATAAGGAGGGCTCAGCGGGAGTGCTCGTGGTGTAGCACGGCCCCACGGATTGAGCTCCGTTCCCGGCCGGGGCTGCCACCCCTGCTCCCTGCCCCAAACCCAGACTAACCGCCTTTGCCATCTGATCAGAGATTCAGCCGGTGTCTCACATGTGCCAGGAAGAATAATTTACACAAAAAAACGCTGTGGATGTTTTCTGCTTTGCTGTCGGGCTGCGATCAGCGCTGGCTCGCGGGTGGGAGCTTGCTCTGCGCACCATTGAAAGCCTGCAGAGGATTTCTCTTCCCGTGCCACTGGTGAGCCCGATGGCTGCCTGCTACCCAGCAGAGGCTTCTCCCTTTTGCAGCCTGTCATTCCTAGTCCTTCTCACGCGAAACATCTCAAATGGAGCTCCAGGGTTTGGTGAGCCTAGGCGAGCTCCTCCTCGTGCCATCCCCAGACCTCCTGAGCGCGGCACCGCCGGAGGCACCCATCCTCCCGGCGGAGGGAGAGCAGGAGAGCCCTGCCCAGCCCCACCGCTGATCCAGTGCTGTGCAACACGTTGGTGCTTTAGGTAGACTTCGTTCAATGGCCGTAGCTCTTTTTGCATCTTACTGCGTGGAGTTCGAGTGGATGAAATTTTTTGTTTTAGAAACTGTGAGCTAGAGTAGTAGATGTGTGAGTTTTTGCAACTTGAGTAATATTGATGTTGTTTCTACGTTGGAACTGTTTCTGGAATGCAGAGGGTGATACAAACCTACCCGGTTTCCAAAATTAAGGCTGAGGAGGTTTGCACGTGCCTAAGGAGGAGGGGAACAAAACCATCCCAGGGGCCCGAGCGCAGCTCCGTGTGTTTTGGGCCGGTGCGAGCTTTCGGAGGGGGCCGCCAGCAGACCTTGAAACCTGGCAGCAAACCTCGCTGCTGTAATCTGGTAGTTTTCCTCACTTCTGTTTAAAGTAGAAGATACACTGAAGGGTTCTTGTTGTAGTAACTGGAAAAATATTTTCAAGTTATCAACGGATTTGTTTCAAATTACTCGGTGTGAGGTGTGTAATTTTCTTTTTCGGGGAATTCAAAGCAATTAGCAACATACCTTATGTAATTACTGCTCCGCTGGAAATTTCGTGTTTTTAACACACATGCATGGTGCGTGTTCGTGTGCTTTAATTCGGGAGTGCTAGCCTATTGCTTCTGAAATCTGCTTGTTCAAATGCCAGCATTCTATTTTTGCCATAAAAACCTGTGTAAAGTATTTACTCAGTAGAGGATAAATGAGACTGTCTGGTGAATGTGTGACTTGGGAGCCTTCGGAGCTGCGGACGGGCCGAAGGAGGAGTGAGTGGGAGTGAGAAGTACGCACCGTTCGGGACACCTGCAGATTTTTGGATTTCATCCTTTCGTGCTTTTCACTTCAAGGCTCCCCGTAAGCGAGCGCTGCTGCGATCCCCTAAGGTAGAGTTGGCGTTTCTGAGTGCTGGTGGGGCCGGGAGTTCAGGTGCGCGCCTGGTAGCGTTTAAGGGAGGGTTCCCATGCCTCTCTGCACGTTGGTCCGGCGCACTCGTGTGCGCTGAAATGCGTGATGTTGGAGGAGGGACGGGACTACTTTCCACCTTTTCTTTAAGAATTTAGATCAAATGCTGCCGTTACGTGAGCAAAGTCCGAACTGATCGTTAGTCTAATGTCGGTTCATCCCTGGGTCTTTGGCTCTGAACTCCTGGGGACAAGAGCAGGGTATGAAAACCAGCTGCCGGTCTGCTGGCGGCGTGTCGACGGGTGCTTTTCAGGTTTTAAAGACTGCTTTTTCTTAACTGGGCAAATTTGGCAAATACCTGATCTACAGAGCTATTTCATGATGGGCTCTGAGATTTTTTGGAAGCATGTCAATAACATGATTTCTGCTTGAATTTCTCGCTGCCCCTTAACTAAATGAGGCCTAAGTAGCCAAGCCTGGGCCAGGCAGTTCTGGCTTCCGCCTAGGGAGCTCCCAGGCACTGTCACCTCCCAGTGCCCGTGTTCTTTACAGTAGGCTGTCTCCAGCTGCAGTGTCTGCGGGTAGATTTTTCTTTTAAGGAGATTTTATTCCATAAAAACAAAAGCTCTTTGCTTAAAATTGTGCTCTGTTACTGGTTTAGTATTGCCTTACATTATTTAAGGAATAGTGATGGTAAGGAACTAAACTTGTGTGGTTGAGGGCTGTGACCTGCAGAGAGTTAATCTCTCTTCCCTCTGAGGAAGCTCTGTGCACCATGTAAAGCATTATCTTCCATTTCGGTCATTGATTAACAGCTCCCAAACCTACTCTATAGCCTGCAAATCTTGAATTTTGAATAACAGAGATTACAGCTTGTAGTCAGGGTGGCATAATTTACCCTCAACTATTGTGCTTTCTTTCTTTGGTCAGTCAGCTTGAACATTTACCTGGCTGTGATAAAAAAAAATAATTGTACACTTTGCATGAGCTGAGGTTTAATTTATTTTAATTCACCGTTAAGCATGCAGAAGTCTGTTCTTGCACCGGGGAGCTGGCGGGGCGCAGTTGCCCAGCTCTCCTGGCTGCCTGTTTGGTCGCTCGGTCCCTGGGGTGCTCGTGGGCCCTGAGGTGCTGCTCTTCTCCCAGAGATCAGTCTTTTTATTTCTGCTCAGATCCGATGGCTGTGACTTTTTTGAGCTGCAGACCTTACAGGCTTGTCCTGGTCTTTTCCTTTCAGCTGGTTCAATGTGTTATCCTGCCCAGGTAGCGCTGGGCATCCCGGCCGAGGGAAGCGGCCGCTGCTGACTAACGCAGCTCGTGGATCAGCGATGTGTTTGGTGGATTTTGCTGCTTAAATCTGCAGCCCAGGTGGCGCTTTGCCCCAGGTGGGGGCCGGGCTCTCAGCCCTGCCATATTTCTTGCCCGTGGCAGCAAGCACCCCAGCGAGAGGCAGAGCCGGGGCTCGGGGCGCTCCCAGGACCCGCTCTGCCCCTCGTCTGGTGAGCCACGCTCGTACCGCTGCGCTGGGCTGTAATTCTGGGTGGTAACGAAACGCTGCGCTGAGCAGAGCAAAGAACTAAAATCTTATCTCCGCGACTCATGGTATTTTGCTTTTTATCTCCCATCTTGCCTCTTAACTTAGAGATAGTATTACCCAGCCCAGGGATCGTCTCTGGGAGATGCTGCTACTGGGGAGGCTTGTTCCAGAGGTCTGGCTTTGGGAGTGGAGGCGAGCCCTTCGGGGCGGGCAGGGATCCTGCCTGCCCTGCCTGCGCTGGGGAGCGACGGTGGGGGCTTTGTCACTTGCTGTAAGTTGCCCAGCTTGAAGAGTTTCAATGTTTAAACTTGAAAGAGTGTGTGTTAATTGAAGTAATGCTTTGGAGTTAAAGGAACTCAGATGGGAAAGCAGCTATTTGGTACGCGTTCCTGTTCAGCCTGGAAAGAAAGCGCACTTGTATGGAAAACCCAAAGCAATGCTGGCTCACAAGGGCTTTTGAAGCTGGTTGAAGCTTTAACCTGTCCTTGCAGCAGCAGAAGCTTTACAATTGGACTCCAGAGTAATTTCTCCTAGAAACTGTGGGCTGCTGGGAGGTGCGCTTGTCTGGTTTTTTGTTGCCTTTTTTTTTAAAAGTGATCATGCTCCTGTGCTCCTGATCCTGGTTTTGTGCATTTAATGTCACATCAGCTTTTTATAATTGCTTCCAACTGAAAATAAACAGCAAGCGCTTTGGTGGAGGTAAAATACTACTTTATTTCGGTAGGAGATTGGGGAATCTATCGGTAAACAACACAATTCAGCTTCAAAGCCTTTTCAGCTAAAACGCATTGTTCATCCTTTGAGCCGTTCTGCCTCGCACCCTAATAAAAGTGGAAATCAGGCGTGGGGGATGGGGACGCAGCAGAAAACACAAGCTGAGAAGCGGAGATCAAAAGGACAAACAGAAGCAGAAGGCAGCGAAAGGGAGGCACAAAGAGTCACAGCTGAGCGTGCGAAGCCGGAGAGTGATGGAGGAGAGAAAACAGCTATTAGAAAAGGCGAAGGAACAATGGGGTGAACGTAGCACGTTTTTAGCTTTTATTTCGGTTTAACAAAGCCGCCTTCCACCAGCGTAACTCCACGGAAGCGGTGGCCTTAATTCATCTTGAAAGTTGTTGGCTTGCTGCTCGCCGGGGCGCTGGCTGGAAACACGCTTCGGCGCAGAAACTGCCCCTCGCCGAATACATGAACCTCTAAGTGGACGGACCCGTTCGAGGGCCACAGTGATGGCTCTTTTCTCCCAGTTCATATCGTGGCAGAACGGCTTCCCAGTTTGAGTTGTTTTGGGTTGGCGAGAGTCGGAGTCGAGGGCACTGTGGGAAAGAGCTGCCGCCGACAGCGGCTCTTTTCACTTAAATTGTGTCTTACGAAGCCTGAACGTGCTCCCTAAGCACGCTAACAGCTTCTCCAGCTGATTAAACCAGTTCTCAAAACCTGGCAGCCTGCATGCAAACCCAGCTTTGTTAGTAAAGCCTCAAGGCTTTCAGGGCAAGTATTTATTGTAACAAAAAATTTATACTGGATTAAGAATGAGGAATATTATTTTTGTAGAGCCAGCAGTATGTGTTGCTTCGGCTAGCACCCGGCGAGAAGGCTGGCCCGCGGCGTGGCCCCCCGGCCGGCTGCGCCCCGGCCCCACGTGCCCCCGGCATGTGCGGCGCGCAGGCTCAGTCTTGCCTTCCCCGGCTTAGTGGTGGAAGCTGCTTATTCCCTCTCCCCATCTGCCTCGCCCCGCTCGGACCCCGGGCGTTTGTGGGGGCTGGTCTATGGCAGCCCCTGTTCCTGGGGTGCCCCCGGGGCCGGGGGGGGGGGGTGGTGGTGCAGGGAGGTCCCTGGGGAAGGGGGGGTATTTGGCAGATGGGGAGGCGATCAGCCTCCACCAGTTATCTGCAGCGACTGCCGCTGAGCTGGGGCTTGAGAGGTTTTCATTTTCCGTCTGCACGCGGGATGGGGGCTGTGCTGCTGGGGAGGTTGCTGCGAGGCGTTCTCGGGCGGGCGAAGCTTTCCCTTTGGCCGTAGGAGTTTCTAGACCTCGGTTTGATTGCGAAAATAATAGCTGGGCAGGTCAATGCAGTTGTATCCTGCTCCTCCCTTACAGCCCGTGTTTGCTTTCCTTTGTTTGGGTCTCGTCTTGCTCCGACTTGCCTCTGTCAGCCTTGCTGGATGCGGCTTTGCCGAGCGAACGCTTCTGCGTGAGCTGCTCTCTACCTGGGCGCTTAATTAAAAGGAAGAAAGATGTATTCCAGAAATACTTGGCTTTCTCGTCTGACATCTAGCGTGTTGCGAGGCTTGCTGAGCTGGTGTTTGAGAGAGGAAGCGAACGTAGCATTCAGCTGACATAGCATCTGAATAGCCGTTTGGGGCCCAGGGAGCGATAGTTCAGGAGGGGGGAGGGAAAGTGAAATGGATGCTGAAATCCTGAATCTGCTTCTTAAATTTCCTCTCTCCTGGGAGAGGGGGAGCGCGGAGTTCAGCGTAGCGCGTTTGGCTTGGCTCCCTGTTACCTGCTGTCTCCTCCTTAGCTGTGCGCTTGTGGCAGAGATAAAGGATGGAGGGGTTTTTATGGTATGAGAAAGTACTTTTTCCTTCAGCTACGTTTGCTTGTTTGTGGTTGAATCGCATTAAAAAAAATAATCCAGCTTTATTGAAGAACGAGTGGGCGAATAGCTGCATCAACTACCATGGTAACTTTTAAAGGGCTTCACCCATAACTGTCAGAGCTGGATTTTTAGTGCTATAGTGACTTTTAATGTAGAATGGTTTCCAGGCTATTTAATTATTTTGTCTCCCCATTTCAAAACAAAATAAAACCTCCTCTTCTCCGAACTACCTTTTTGTTGATGTTCTCCTTTTTGACCTGAATACATCTGTACGGTGGGGCCCCGTGTCAAGTACCTTACCGGTGCTCGTCTCTAAGGTGCTGCAAACCTCTGCTGGCCACATGCAGCTTTTCAGACAGCCCGTCGCAGAGGGTCCTGCTTGCGCAGTCCTCGTGGAAGGAAGCTCAGCGGTGGGTCTCGAGTCCAGCGGGTGGTCGGGGGACCTCTCTGGGGACCCATCCCGCTGCGGGAGGGCAGCGGGGAGGGCTCCTGTCCTCCACCGTGCTGCTGTGCTGCCCGTTTCTTTTTGCAGCGTGGCCCAGTCCTCCCAGCAGCGTAGCGGGGTGTTGGCTTTGGGGCACCTCCGCGGCCTCGGCCCTGCCTTTCTCTGGTGGGAGCTTTCTCCTCCCACCGAACTGCGGCAGCAGCCCGCAGCGTTGGGAGCCTGGCTGTGCCCGGTCACCCAGGAGGAATTTGGCGGTGGTCAGACTCCATGCGCCATCGCTGCTTTCATCTCCCGTCCCCGCGGGAGAGCACAGCTGCAGCGGTGGGTCTGCGGGAGCATCCGTGAAGCACATCTGGATGTGTGATGGCTCTGAGGCTGCCGCGTTGCTCGCCAGGGCGTCCTGGCACGGGAAGGTCACTGTGCGAACCACGCTCTGCCCAGCTGTCCTCCTTTCTGCTGCTTTACCCCATGCCAGCAGGAAGAAAATACAGGAATGAGGGTATTTAATGCTCAAACATGGCTGATAGGGTGGCTTTGTGGGAGCCTCCGGTGAATGGACTTGGTGTGGCAGGTCCCTGGGCCTTGCAGTCAAGTTGGTGTTGCGTCTCTGGGTGTGACAGGATACTCTTAGAGTGTGTTCAGTTATTTCAGAGTGTTCTGTGGCATTGGGTTCGGGGCAGGATCGGCTGTAATTGCACTTGTAACCTCCTCTGTGAGGAAGACCTGGTTTCTGGTCGTGTCCCTGACAGCTTCCTCTGCAGCACCACCCATCTTAGCTTTGCTCAGCATCCCAACGGAGTTTAAAATGGTTTCATTCTGAATAATTTATCTCCCAGAGAGAGAGAGAGATGGCGGAGAGAAGCGGGGAGTGCTGCAGCACAGGCAGCAGCAGGCAGGAGCGGGCAGCGCGGCGTGGGGGACGCGGTCCTGCTGCCTGCGGCGGGCTGGCCCCGGGAGCAGCGTGCCCCGCATCGCAGCCCCGTGGCCTCGCCGGGCATTGTTGCTCCCGGCATTTTCTGTCAAACAAAAGCTCTGGGTCCCGGGCAGAGGCTCCCGTGGGAGCCCTCCCGCCTCCTGACCCGCCGCCCTGCCCTCCTGCCGGCTCCGGCACCTCTTTGTTTCCCCGCAGGCCTTTTCAGCACGCTCGCCCCCAGCAGCGGGTGCCTTGCCTGCCCGGGCAGCGGGTGCGACGGTCCGTGGGGCGGGCGGGTGGCCGAGCGGCGGCGTGGCCGGCTCGCCGGGGCAGGCCGCTTCTTTATTAACGGTTGCGAGCTTAAGTGAAGAGTTTCAAAATGGAGGCAGCTCTGCCTGCCTCCCCATCGTACGGCACGGGTATGCGCTGCCCTACTTCTCGCCGGGATCAGACAGCCCTTTCTGAAGCCGTACAAAGAGGTTTGAATGCATTAGTTTACATGGAATTAATCTCCAGATTCCAAACGTGCTTTCAAGCTGGTTTGGCCTTATTTTCCTGCAAAAGGAGGCCAACTCCGCGTTGTAGGCAGTGACTGTTGTGAGAGTTGAGCTGGAGCGGTGAGAGACTAGCACAGGCACCATATTCAGTCCATTAAAAGGAATTTTTGGCTCATGGACAAAACAAATTGAAAAATCTCATTCTTTGTGTACCACATCAGCAGTGATGGAAAAACAGAGCAAGGTTGCGGGGTGATCCTTCTAGTAACCATGGTGCCTTTCGTAAGGGATTTGAGGTCCAATTTTTGATAGGAAAATAGTAAAGAATTAAAATGTGCCTCAAATGATCGTGTAGAAAATCTGGCGTGAGGTGAACGCTGGCAAAATGTCATTATCGGAGGTCAGGAGAAATTTGCTACACTGAACTAAGGTGAGGTGCTCCCGCAACAGGTTGGTCCGAAATTCCCAGTGCTCCTTGTCTGCCGCCGGAGCGATGCCATCCAGGGAGGGAACGAGGAGCTCCAGTGCTCCTGTTATTTTTTTGGGTAGCCTGTCATCCTTCAGAAAGGAACAGTTGTGTGGGGGTGGGGAGCGTCGTATTCAAAAGTGGGTGAAATGGAAGCGAGCCAAAATTCTGCAAATTATAAGGAACAGCAAACACTGATTTCTTTGAGAAAAGGTCGGTGCGTTTACTTGTAAGCACAGCCCTGGTAGGAGTGTGCGAGGAAATGGAAACTGTGCTCCACTATGCAGGTTTTTTTCATAATTTAACCAGGCAAAGATACACAAAGATGCTTATTTTGGGAGATTGTGGAATGTTTCTGTAATAATTTCAGCAAATTTTGGTTCACATAGAGCATCTGTAAGAGTAGCACACCCACAGTTTCATGTAATATGTTCTGTTTGTTGAAAAAAATTGCTTTCCCTTAAATTTGGAAGTGGTTTAACCCAGAAGAATCTATGCTGCTTTTATTTCTCCTCCCTGTTCAGTATCCTGAATCTGCCAGTTCCTCGCTGCCCGTCTCATGGACGAACATGAGGCATTTCTGTCCGAACGCTGCCTGTCCCGGTCGCGGATCGTGTGGAAGCCCGCGCTGGACCGCAGCGGGCAGAGCTGAGAAGCACACTGATCTCAGCTAGAGGAAAATCATTAGGAAAGGAACCGAGATTGTTCTCAAAAGGAAGGGGTTGAAATGAACGCGGGAATATCCCTGCGGGGTCTTCGCAGTGCACCTGGTAGCCTGCTGTATAGCTAATAACTCCTATTAGGAAGACTTCATTTTGGTCTGACAGTATTTTCCCCTTGTTGACATTGAACATGTAGAAGCATGTAGTGTTTGAAACACAATATGCAAAACACTGTGTTAGTAACCGACTGCATAACATTCCTGTGTTGCAGCTAGGCTGCCTACAGCGTGCTGATTTTATAAGCTCCTCCTATGAGCTGGCAAAGGGAGGACATGGAAGTGGTGAGCTGGAGTCACAAGAGAGCACAAGCCTTTAACCATTTACACAGTAGTTGCTGCCGGTGGCCACTGGAGTCTGTGGGTTTTTGCTCTTTCCAGAGGGAGGAAGATACCAGCCTTCTGCAGCTTCATCTGGCGTCGTGTCTCTGGAAGCAGGACGGAGTATTTTTGTATCGGCACTGGCGTTGGCGCCGTGGTACGGCTGTACCTCTCGGAGGCGGTCGGTCGTGCGAGAAGCGAGGGTTCGGGCACGTGAAGTCGCCACGAGGTACAGGGAGGTATCAGCTGGTGAGCATTTGGCTGATTGCCTGTGGGCAAGCAGAAACCAGATTTATCTTCAGCAGATAAGCAATAGCAAGAAAACACGGTGGTGTGCTTTACTGCCTACAGGAGGCTATTTTTTTCTGTAAACACGTTCTTTGGCAAAAATGTCTGCTTTCAGGCAAACGGCAAGGAAACTGAGAAGCCAGGTAGCATGAAAACGTTTGGCTAGAGCACAGGGTTCTTGGTTGGCCATCTTGGCATAAAAAGGAGATGCTGCCGCTTTAAAGTGAATAAAAAAAAATAGGTTCGGATCAAGAGCGATGCTGGACTAGAGCGCAGCCCACTTGCTACAAATATATGAAGAAAAAGCCACCAAAATAGAAAATTTCATCATTGCTCACGGGGCAGCAAGAGCTGAGCGCAGCACGTTGCTGAGCGCGATTGCAATAGTGGAACAGGAAGTCTCCTCCCCTCCCTGGGCTCCGTGCAGAGCGCTGATCAAAAGGATGTAACGCTTGTTTACAAGATGTATGCAAAATACATTTGGGAAGAAATATAAGGGCTTTACAGACCGGGGTGCACTAAGAATACGTGACATCATGTTAATATAGGTCGCAGTGTGAGGCTACAGAGCACGTGACCCAAAGTCATCTTAACATTGAGGAGCAAACCGAGAAGGTGCCTTTCTCCGTAGGATTGCGTCCGGTGAGCTGCTCGAAATACACACTGAGAAAGCTTCCTGTGCGCCTGCTGAGGAAAGCTAGTTGTCATGAAACCTTAATAGCATCCCAAGAGAAAGAAGCCTTGCGTCCGCAGCTTCAGGACCCAGCGGTGCTGCCATCCTTGGGATGGTTTGTCTTGGGCCGAGCGTTTTGATACTTCAAGGTGGGAAAGCAGGCGGTTGGCGTTTGAAAGGTGTATGGTGGTTTTGAAGCCGCTTCAGGATCTGGAGCGAAATGGCAAAGGTGTCGCTAGGCTGATGACGGATCAGTGATAGACTCGCTTACGTTTGCGCGTGTAGGAACAGGTCACTTCTGCAGCGATGATGAAGTCGCGTTGTGCAGCCTTCAGCCTCGCTCACCTTCCTCTGCTTCTGTGAGAGAGGTGCTTTCTTACCTCGCAGGGAGCCTTAAGGCTTAATCCATTGTTTGTAAAGCTCTTTAAGATCCTTGTTTGGGAGCACTAGAACCTGGAGGATTAAAAGCAATTTATTTTTGTGTATCTTGTATAATGTGCATCTCAAAGACGTTCCAGAGAAGGAGGAGTTGTGAGCCAGAGGGAGATGGCAGGTCTGGAAGGTAAACACGAGGGAGGAAGTGGCTTGGAAGAACAAAGAGGGTAAAAGCAAAAGGCTCGTTCCCCGTTGTGGAGACTTGGCTGTAAGGAGGGCGAGTTTCCAGCCCTGGAGGAAAGGGATGGATGTAGTGGAGCCGTCTTCCTCTTAATCCCATTTAAAGACCCATCTGGTCAGTGCTGCTGCCTCCTTGTGAAGGGCAGCACGCAGATTTTCCCTCCGCTGTGTTTGTGCCCTTTGGTCGTACGTACCAGGAAGCAGGAATCTCACTTGTTCTCGCCCGGTCTGTTCTGTCAGCTCTAAATGACCAAATAAGCTCACAAGAATTAATGTCAATGGCCTGGACAAGGGTGACTTTTTTAAAACCAGAGCTAGAACGGCCAATGGACGGCCCCGCTTCCCCTCTCGCCACGCTGTCTGCAGGCACCCGTGGTACTTGCCCCGGTTTCTGCTTGCGCATCCGTGCCCTGCCCACGGACCCGCAGGGGACATCAGTGAAGGTGCTTCCTCCCGGGGGACCCCGGCTGTCCCTCGTAGGGGGGACACCTTCGCCGTGAGGCTCCTCGCACCCGCCAGAAAACCGTTGCTGGAAGCGTGACCCCATCGGGGCATCCCTCCCGGCCGTTGTGGGCCTCCCCCGTGCCGCTGCCTCTCTTCGGAAGAGGCAGACGTGGGTGCAGGCACGGGTGTGTGCAGACACGGGTGCTCCTGCCCTCGGAGAGGGCGTTGCCACCTTCCCCATCCTCACCCCCCTTGTCCCCGTGTCCCCGGTGCAGTACTGGTACTGTCGTCCTCCAGGGCAGCTGCCACAGCTTCTCGTCATCTCCAGAGCCTCATGTGCCAGGTCTAAAGCGTTGGAGAAGCGGCGACCCGGTGCTTCGGACACAGGTGGTGCCTTGGCTCCTGTGGGGAAGCAGAAACTGGTGATTAAATTCCTTCCCCAGGTGCAGGCCTGAGTGTTTTGTGTGGGTGTGTTGCCATCATGTGACTCTTCACGTTTTAAACACGATGTTTTCCCACGTGAATTTGTTTGGGGTCACAGAAGGGGAGTGTTCCTGTTGTTCTCGGTCGTAGCTGAGCATACGATGGGGCTGAACTAAAGACTGCACTGGTTGGGAGTTCTGGTTTGGGTTCTCACCAAAAGATGTCCTAAATCCTGGTGATGTTACAAGCAAGCGTCAAGGTTTCCAAATGATGCCCAAGCACACTCGAGACCCTCAGCATTTTGTTATTTGAGCCCTAATATTTTACAGAAATAGGAGAGCTCACAGAAGCGGCCGTCAGCTGTTATTTGCTGTTACTCGCGTGCAGGGGAGCCTCGTGTGGGGCTGGAGGTGGCTGTGGTGTGTGTTGGCAAGTAGGTGTAGGTGTGGCGTGGGGAAATTCTTGAGATGTGGGTGTGCTGGAGCCAGGGAGGACGAGCGACCGGTGCCAGCGGCTGGGCAAGGCCAGCGACAGGCACGGCTCACCTGGAAACGATGCTCGGTAGCGTTGGGATACGACAGAAGGGTTGCTCTGTGGCCCTGGGCCACTGCTGGTTTTGCTGACCTGGCACCATAAGGTCGGGTTAATCCTAAAACCAGTAATACTTCTTGTTCCCCAGTACCGCTGGGGTCAGAGTGCTCCCCGTGTTACGGGAGCTGCTGAAGAGCATTTGGGTCCTAGATGGGACCGACTCACAGAATGGCTTTGCGGTAGCGTAGCTAATGAGATTAACATAGTCTTCACTTAAAAAAGAAAAGAAGAAGCTGGTTGGTTGAATGGGACTCACTCATTTTATGCGTTAGGGGTTGGAAACAGAAGCTATTTAGCTCAGCAAGGAGACAGTTGAGAGCATCTGATGGGTTGGAAGCCTGTCCGTTATTGACTGCCAGAGCCTGGGCAGGGTGCTGGGGAGTATATTCGCCTTCTAAACATCCGCTGCCCCCAGGCTTTGGGCCGACCTCGCCTGACAGCCGTCCTGCTTGCTTTGTTCCGGGATGCTTTTTAAAACAGAGCACAAGTACCTGCCTGCTGGAAGTTGAAGCTAAAGAAATTAACTGACTAATAAAGCACCAGATTTATTAGGAAGGTTGCTAGCATGAGAACAGCTTAGCTTGTGGCTGTGGCAGATCTCATGTCCCTTAAACATCAGGGTATTAGGCTTTCCTTTAAATACCGTCTTGGTTTCAGAGTATCTGCTGTAGTTAGTCCGTATTGGTAGAAAACGCAAGGAGAATTAACTCAGGGAAGTTCTGTCGCCTGTTGGGCTGTTTGCTGAGAGGACTGCACCGTGTCCTTTTGGCTTTGAAAACAATTAATTTTATTAATTTGAAATATTTTCCTATTTTTGTTGTTCTTTTTTCACTTCTCTCCCTCATGTCTGTGACTCTTGCCTGCTCCACAAATTACTTCTTAAAAACCAGTTGCTTCACGAGGGCACTCCTGTTACTGATGCAGCTGTGCTAACTACCTGCGGTTCCAGATATCTTCGCCTTGCCCCTCCGTGGTCTGGCAGTCCGGGCTGGTTTCCCTGCTTCCTCCTGGTTCTGTGCAACCTCACTCAAAAGTTATTTGATGGGGACTTCAAGTGCCGTTTGAGCTCTAGAAGTAACATTTCCCTCAGAACACATTTTTCCTTTTGTTCTGCTTGATCTTGCAACTCTTAAATAGTTTTAAACAGTCTGTTGTACCCTCTGCAGTGAAACACAGTAAGTTTGAACAGGCACCAAAATCTTCTCTCGCACAGTAGAGACGTAATTCCAAACTTGACGTAAACTTTCTCGTCCCGGTGACCTCACTTGCTGTTCCGAGGGCTGGCGTGCATCCCCCGTCCCCAGACCATTGCGCTGAGTTCTCGTAAAGCAAACGGCATGTTGTGCACGTTGCAGAAACCCAGTGAACGTAGAGCAGAGGACGATGAGAGCAGGTTTCCTCAAAGACCCGGAGGACGGGGAATTGAGCATTTCAGGAGAATTTTTAATTCCTCGGGATTAATCTGTGGCACATGAAGAGACACGTCGGAGCTCTGCCTTTGGAGCAGAGTTTTTGGGAAACTCCACTGCTCGCACTGGGAGCTGCTGGCAGATATTTAAGTTTTTACTTATGTCAGATTTAACCTCAGCCGATGTAAAGCTCCGATGCAAAGCTGCTCGGCGCATATTACAGTGGGAAGATTCACCGGGGTTGCTATAGCGAAAGGCTGGAGATGACTTCAGGAGTTTAAATTAGGCCTGCGTGCTGGTAAACAAGGGCTCTGCCTATAGTACAAGCTGCTGTGGCGTTTGATGATGTTTGTGTCGGATGGGGTGGGAGGTGGCGTGCGTTCGCTCGCGGGGAGAGCGCGAGTGCTTGCACGAGCCTGTCAGACCGAGCGTGCCAGCGGTGTGCCCGGGGAGGAGCGGGCAGGTGCCAGGGGCTCGCCGTCGAGGCGGGGTGGCGTGCTATATTTAAGGAAAAAGAGAAGCTGGAGATAAGCGGTTGCGTTCAGAAATCTGCTACTGGTTTTTCATGAGTGAACAACAGCCGGTTATTCCCAGTGCCAGAACGTCCTCCTCGGCTGGGGTGCGCGGGGTCTGTGCCCTGTCGTCCAAACCAGCAGGCTAGAGATAGCACTCGCTGCAATATCCCAGCCACGCTTTTATTGTCCTCTCGTTCTTGACTTCATTACGTCTTGATCTCTGCAACCTCTTTAACATGTGTAAATACTGAAATGAGATTATCTTTAAAGAGCCCTTTATTAAAAATGTACTGACCTTCCTAATCAGAAGAAATGTTCCCGTAGCTGCTTTTCTCCTTTCCTGCGTTTCCGCAAGTAGCGAGGGCAGAATGGTGAATCATCTCACCAGGACGACAGCTTGAGCTGAAAACCGGGCAGGTTTCTTCAGGCACCAACGTGACGCTCCCCGCGCGGCACGTTCCCAGCACCTGCGACGCTGGCCCCAGCAGCACGGGAAGGTGGGGTTGCTCCCACGGGAGGGTCCCAGGGACACATACCTCTTGCTGGGTTTGCAGTTTAAAGCGACTCTAAACCTCATTAACCTTCAGCTTGGCAGCCCTCGGTGCGGCGAGCGCGGTGCTGAGGACCTGCCCTCCTCGGCTGACTCATGACCAAACTTTTCAGGCGAGCGGTGGCAGCTGCAGTCGCTGCGAGCCGTGTCCCTGCAGCCGCCGTGGGGTTTGTGCATGGTGGGCATGGCTTGTTCGTCTCCGGTGGATCAGAAGGCCCTGATGAATATCCTCATCCCTTCCTCTCCCAAACCAGCCCGGGGTCCGAGCAGGTCAAGCTGACACGGGACCTGCACCCCAGTATCGTGCCGGCAGCCCCCGGTCGGTGAGGCCAACCTCACCCGATGGTTATTCCTGGTACAGGGCTTCAGCCCTACAAACCTCTCACGGGGGAGGGTGTTTTAAAGCAGAGGGAGGGTGAGGCGCAGCTGAGCCATCGCTGTGGTGGGCTGTCTGTGCAAAGCCCTCACCAGGCAGAGGGGACGTACCCGAACACGGCCCTTAGGCCCTGCGCGGGGGGCTTTGGCTTCCTTGCAGAGGGAGAGAAGACCCGCCATAAAAGCCTGGCACGTGAGGGGCTAAATTGCAAATAGTTTGAAGCCTTCTTTCAGTGCGTATTTTTAATGAGAGCTTTATGGTTATTTAATCTAGTATTTATTGCGTAGAGCAGGGGAAGGAAAGCAGGCGGTTTCCCAAGCGAGGCAGCCGAGGCCCCGGTGCCGCCTGAAGAGCAGATGGGTGCCGTGCCGGGTGCGCCGTGCCCCTGCGGCCGCGGTGCTGCCCGTCCTCAGCTCTCCGGTCAGCACTGGTATTCCCCTGCCCTGGGCAGCAGAGCCCTTCCCTCGGGCCCTGCGGGCAGCTGCGCCTACTTCTGCCTGGGATCCTGGGTCTCCTTCAGGGATTGCTGGAAACTCCCCACATCCGTGTGCTGTTTATCGCTTCGGAGCCGATCGCTGGATGAGCAGGGTGGTCTTACTGCTTTGGCGTCAGTAGTTATTGCTGGAGCTGATGAGCTTTTCCTCTATGGTTTTGATGGAGCCTTCGGCGTGCAAGGATGATCAGAGAGGGTTCCCCCCCCACCCCCCCTTGTAAAATATATTCCAGCTTCAGTTTGTAATGTGGTGAGAGGGGGAGCGAGAGAAGGGAACAACAGCATTAGCGGATGTAGAAGTAGCTGGAATGAGAAGCTTTTGTGCCATTAATAACAGTCCTGGCTGGCAGCCAAGGCTGGGAGTGTGGGATTAGCCTGAACAATCAAGACTGCAGGATCAAAACAAGGAGGCAGGAACAGCGAGGTCACGCTGCTGCCATCTGCGCTGCCGCAGTGGTGGGAGGGAGCGGAAGAGGGGGCTGCGCTGGAGGAGCGATGCCGATAGCGCAGGCGGCGGGGCGCCCGCCGGCTCCCCAAAACTGGCCCTGCGCCGCCGTGCTCGCGCCGGGGTCAGGGCTTTGGGCTTCACCTCCCAGCTCTCTGCAGGCACCTTCCCGGCGGCGCTGGCGAGCCTGCGGAGGGGAGGGCGGCTGCAGCTTGTCACTTTTAGGAAATGGCTTCTGAAAAACAGAAGCGGCTCGTTGGGGCTTGGTCGTGCACTTCTGCACTCCGGACTGCAGATCTGAACGGCGTTTTATGGCTGCGGGTTCGGGATGGGTGTCTTTGTGCGACTACGGCGATAGCCCACCCTGGCGTTGGCGTCGCCGCTGTGCCGTTTGTGAATCCATCTGGTGACCAGGGGATGGGGAGAGGTCACCAGACGGATTCGGCTGCAGCTTTGCTGTGGGCGAAGGCAGCCTCGCTTTCTGCATGGCCGCTCTGCCGGGGCACGTGGGGCGTTTGGACCTTTCCAGGGGCTGTATTTGCTAGTTTACATCACCCTTTTAAAAGGAGTGACTTGAGATTTTCTGCTGAAAGACGATTTTCGAAGCAGATGGAGGCAGATCTTGTTCTGTTTCCCTCTGGTCTCCATCAGCTTTTGCTGAAATACCTTCCAAGAGTATCAGAAAGCAAAATGATTCGCATCGTTTACGTTGCTGCTCCTCTCTTTTTCCCTCTGACCTAGTAAATCTTACTGTCCTGCAAATGTAAATACAAAAGCTGAAATGCAATAGAAGCAAAGCACTGTCCCACAAACAGCCTCCCAGCTCTTGCTAAAAATATCTCTGTGCGGTGCAGTAACTCCCAGGCATTCTTTTGTCTGACTGCTTTTGAATTCCCTAATTGAAGTTGGTTGCAGGGCAGTGCACCAGTTTCCTGAATAGCTCAGATGTTGATTGTGAGTTAAAAAACAAGAGCAAAATTGTTTTTCCTTTGTGCAGCCGCGCTTTTATTTACCTCCCCCCCCCCCTTATTTTTAATCTCCGTATTTTTACTTGCAATTTTATTTTATAAGACAACTGCATTAAATACATCTGTGGAGAAGGGGCCCAGGAGGCAGCGAGCAGGAAGACACAGTTTTCGGTACGTGATGCCACGTGCGCGTTGGAGCCGGAGTGCCGCTCCGTCAGAAACGTCCAGGCTGGCGCAGAGATGCGGTGCAAATGGAGCTTAACATAGTAGGAAGTGTTAATAATGGTTCCTAATTGCCTCCTAATAACTAAATCTGTGGAATTTGGCAGCAATTGGGATATAGTTTTCTCCTGCAATCTGTCCGTTCCCTCCAGAAAGAACAAAGTTGCTTCATTGACGTACAGCAGCGAATCTTAAATTCATCAAAGGTAACGGGGGAAAGTTTTCCAGAGTCCACATGGCCTCCGCAGAGCCTGCGAGGGGGCTTCCCCGGGTGACAACTGCCGTGTCTTGGTCCAGCACTCCAAGATTTAACAGAGGAAGAATAAAAAAATCAGGTTGTTTTTGTCCTGTCTGAGTTTTGGGTTTTTATTTCCTTTTGAACTTGGAAACAGAGAAACCCAAGCGCTCCCAAAAGGCTGCTGGAAGCACCGTGTGCGTGGGTGGCCTGCCCGGCCGTCCAGGGACGGGTCCCTGGGCTCTCGTGGGGACAGGGAGGAAAAGTTTGTGACCGGTAATTTGTGATAAGTCATGGCCGGTCCAAGAAGCTCCCCAGAATGTATCCGTTGGGTAAATGTGTTAAACTATGAGCGCTCAGAGCTCCTCTGTGGCTGGTAAGCACACACAAACATTGCTTTCACTCGAGCCTCAGTAAATTAAAGGTTTGAAATTGTGATGGAGGTTGGAGAGAAGCTGATTTCAGATGCTGCTTCAGGAGCTGGGATTTATTCAGGCTCTCCGTGGCAGGAGACATTTCGTAGTGGCTCGGCAGCAGCAGAAAAACAAGCACAAATTTTTCTGTCTTCAGGGATAACTGCAGTGAAGCATGCGGAAGGGAGGGCTGTGCCGCTCGCTGGTACCGAAATACCTCCCCATCCCCCACGCACGTCAACAGCACCGAAACTTCCCCGGCGCGCAGGGTTGGGTGCTGGGTGCTGCACCCGCCCACGGAGCAGGAGCAGGCGCGGGGACCGGTGCCTGCAGCCCCTGGCCTGGGGGGCCGCGGGGGAGCCGGGCTCCTCTGGCGCTTTCCTTGGAAATGGAGCGTCTTCAGAGTTCGACACAGACAAAAATAAGATGCCAAACGGGTGCGAGCTGGCAGCCTGCTTGCTGGGTTTGCTGCCTCTCGCTCTGCTATAATGCAAAACCAGGAAAATGTGTCTGGAGGAGCCTGCGGCACGTGCGTCGGCGGGGAGTGCGACGTCCTGCCTGCGGGCACCCCGCTTTCGGGCACGGCGACGTGGGGCCCAGGTGCTGGCTTCCACTTTGCTTTCCTTGCCCCACTTCCTGCAGGCAGATGGACTCTGTAGGTGAGAAACACCCTTGTTGTCCAAAAACTCCATTCCTCTCCAAAAACAAGGCATGGCGGGTGCTGGCGCCTCCTGCTCGCGGGAGAGGTCGGGGCATGGCCGGTGGCGTTGGGCAGGAGCCGTGACGGAGGCAGCGTGCCGGAGCCGGGCTGTCGGCGCTGGGGCAGGATCGCAGCGCTGCGGTCGCATGCCCTTCTCTTAGCTCCTAGGTTAACGTTTAACCTATTTGTGTTTCAGTACCTGGGGTTGTCTGATGTTATGGGGCACTTCGGCTCTCGACTGTAGAGGAGCAGCCTGACGGAGGGGTACGGCTTACCTGCTGCGGAGGAATGGGAAGAATTTCATGGGGAGGAAGATGAGATTTTCCCAATGGAGAGAAACCCAAGTCTGGGCGGGTGACACTGGAATGTTTTATATACACGGGCAGCTCCCTGCTTTGGGAGCCTGTATGTTAAGTTTCCACCTGGCCAAAACATTTTTGCTCTGACTGTAAACCTTAGAGGGGAGAGTGCTCAAATGGAAAAGTTGACGCAGCCTTATCTGCGGTGCAGCCTCTGTACGATAGAGGAATCTGAGCCCTGGCTTATGTCAGGCTTGAAGCTTTCCCCTTTCCTTCCAGCAAACTGCATACCATTGCCTTGGAGCCGGCCCTTCATCAGGGGCACATCCTTCAAGGAGTGTAGTTTGGTCAAGAAAACGTGTCTGGGTTAATTTTAAGTATATATCGAGTTCCCTGATGGCTGCCTCTGCTACCTCCTTGCAGCAGCCCGATGTCTTTCAAACGGTCTCCCTTGGAGAGCTGTGGCATCGTCCTCCCAGCAAACAGCAGCATCCCTTCTCCAGAAACTTTAGCCCTTGCCTTCAATGTGCAATTATTCTTGCAGGAGACATTCAGGTCATCCGCTCCCCTCGTGCAGTAAGTGACACTTCTACAAATGACTGATGCTTAACATAGTCAAGGGTCACCTTACCCAGCTCTCGGTGCCGAAGGCTTTCGTTGCAGCGTGCGTGAACAGTCTTTCAAACTTCCTGCCGGCTCTGCTGCCGGCAGTTCATTAGCAGGGGAAAAAAAAGCCTAGAACTAAATTTGCCAGCTGTGCCCAGACCCCACGGCTAGCACGGTGGAGCTGTCCTGTCTCTGCCGGGTGAGGTGGGAACCACCGCCGGAGCTCGCCGCTCCCCTTGCACCGTAACCCCGATAACTGACCCGAGACGGCGGCTGCAGGGTCAGGCCGACATCTGGCACGCTACCGGCACCGCTGCCAGGAGGGGAGGGAGGTGGGAGCGCTGGCTGGAGGGGAAGGAGCTGGAGGAGGACGGGAAGGGAGGGGGAAGGAGAGCCAGGAGCTTCTGAAGCTGCGGGGTAAGACATTAAACTGGGAAAGGGGCAGAATATAATGCTCAGTGATTTTTGCAAGCGGCCGGCTGCTTCCACAGGATGTCTCGGGGCTAAGGGCAGTGCTTGTTTTCTAGCAAGACACTGCAAATAATAAAAATAACAGTTGCAGTTAATTGCCATGTATCCATCGCGCCTTGGGTTTCATTTGTCTTAAGGCAGGATGCAGATGAATTTTGAAAATAGCTGAGGATCAAATGTTTTTTGTTCTTTGGCACCGAATATTTTGCTCACTGTTCGTGTTCGGTGATGCAGATCTGCGTGTGTGTTCAGAGTCTGTAGCTAATGTTACAATTTCCTTCCTGCTCTGAGCTTCTGTTCTCTATGCTCACACCTTTCTGGAAGCCTCCTTTCGGGCTACGATATTCCCTACTTGGTTTTGTATTAAAGGAATCTTTTTCTCTAAGGGTTGAGAAAAATCTTTTCCTCTTAGCATTAGGTGCATAAAGGAATAATACTCTTTTCACCTGTTAAAAAACCCGCACAGACCAACATTTCAGGCAGCTGAGCCTGCTGCACTCTTGGCCTGCATGTGTGTTGTTGAGGAAATAACATTTCCCTAAGCGGAGAAGCTTTTGCTGCTGAAGCAGAGGTAGAGGGTTGAGGGTGTGTTGTCCCGGTCAAAACCCCCTTCCCCAGCTCTCGGGGGGGGGGGGGGGGGGGGGGGGGGGGCGAGGACTCCCCCGCTTCCAGCCCCAACCACCCAGCGCGGGGTTTTTGGGAGCGGGGTGCGTTCCTGGCGTCGCGCTGCGGAGATGGGGGCTGTCCTGCGCCGGAGGCAGGTGGGCTTGGTGCTCGGGACGCGGCCGGACCCAGCGCGCCGCGAGTCCCGGTGTGCGATGGGGAGGGAGGCTGCGGGCGCCTGGTTGTTTACGAGATCGCCCGTTTCTGTGCTGAGATTGCCACAAACCGGCTTCCTTTGGTCGGGTGCTCCGAGCGCGTCGCGTCTGCAAATGGGGGCTGGTGCTCGTGCACCCTCATAAAGATCTTAATTTGTTCGGATGGGAATTTACTATTTTAAAATGGCTTTGATTATCATACGGAAGAATTGTTTACTGGCTGTGCATATGCTTTGCTGTCTCCGTCCCCTGCTTTGCTAAGAATAGAAACCAAAGCATTGCTCTGCGCGTCTTACAGCTGTGGCTGTTGAAAAACTGACTTGCCCAAATGTTTTGTACGTTTGCGGCTGAGCAGGCAATGGAGCTGAGGTTCAAAACCGCCACTTCTCTGCTCAACCCACTAATCAGTATTGCTTCTGAAAGGGCTACGGATAGCGTGTGCAAGCTGATCTTACGAAAACCAACTTTTCATAACCTCCCTTTGTTTTCTGTAAATCCCCAGGCTTGCAGGTCTGCGCCATTATCTGCAGGCACTCACGAGGCCAGCCTCGCCACGATGTTCTCACCACTCCATTTAATTGCAAAGGAGCCTTTTGGAGTAGCCTTTAAAAATCCCTATCACCATTGCACTATCTTCATTAAATGAATGGGGCTGTTGTACATCTGACAGCTGCCATTTTAATGCTGTGGTATTGTATTTCCTTGCAGGAGGCTCAACCTCACGAGGCAGATTAGGACTGAGAAAATCCAGGTTCCATTAGAAACCATTGGAAATGAGTTCCCAAGTTGTTCTAAGGTAAATCAATAATGCATATAATCTCCCTGGCTGGAGTTAGTGACCGAGCCAACAGTTCATTTAACCACTTTTTTTTTTTTTTAAAGCGCTTTCAGAATCATTCCTGTTGAGACTTACTTCTCACTCTGTATTGCTGTTATGAAATTCTCGGGCAGCATTTGTTTTCCAGTGCTGCCAAGACTTTGGTAATTTACTCATCCCCGTGCTTAGGAGGAGCTGTAGTCACTGGGGCAATGCCGAGCCTCATGCCGGTACCGAGGTAGCCACCAAATTCCTGCAGCTTTGGGAGCGGAGGCCGCTGCTCGGCTTGCAGGCGCCTCCGCTCCCCGGCAGGCTGCTCAAACCCCGCGTCCGGGTCCTGCGGCCTCTCGCCGTGCCGTGCGAGCCCGACGCTTGGCGTGGCCCCGTCCCCCCTTGCCTTCTCCCAGTCGACGGGTGCAGCTGGGAGCGTGCTCCTTGCTGGAGGCAGAAGCGCGTCACTTGGCTTATGACCATTGCCCAGCGCTCCTTCGCGCCTCCTCTGCTGTTTTGCAGACCGGTCCTGGAAGGAAACAGGAATTTGGTTACAGAATAATCAAATCGAGAAAGATGACTCCTTTTCAGTGTGGCAATAACAGGTTTTGCTAATTTTTGATTTATTTGAGATTAGCTTTAGTAAGCGAATTAGCCTTTCTCAGAGCAAGTATTCCAAACCCAAGAATCTTTCAGGCTAAATATGACAAAGGACCACTGATTTTTCCTCTTCTGTTTAAACTAAGGCTTGGATGAAGTGAGGAAGACGGTTAGCTTGTAAATGAGTGCAAGAATGCAGCCAACTCCAGTGGCTTTCCATGCTGGGTCGCTTGGCACTACGAGCCTTGTCAGGATCAGGCGTGAGCAGGGTGCTGCGTGTCTGTCGAGTTACGAATCAGAGGTGATCCAGTGAACTTTTTACTAGATAACTGCTTTGTGTCACAGGGTAGTCGTCTTTTTGGTTCTGTAGCAGGTACCTTGCAACAAAGTCTATCATCTCTTGGAAACTCAGCCTTATTTAACAGTACTTGAGCTGGCAGATATTAAAATAATGTCTCTTGAGCCACTTGAATGGGATAAGGCTTGACTTGATATAGGGCTGTGGTCTTAGAAAACCTCTAATTCCTCCTCCTCCCCCTGCATTTCTGTTACTATCAGATTTTTCTTTTTAGTCGTGGCTGAGAGAAGATGGAGTTGCTAGAACATCATCTATTTTGATTACTAAAAACCTTAGCGCTGCTAATTTAGTCAGCTAGTACGTTATGAATGTAGGTTCTGTGTGTTCAAACTGTTCTTGGTGGGGTTTTGTTGTTTTGTTGTTTTGTTGTTGTTTTGTTTTGTTTTGGTTTGGTTTTTTACTTAATAAGTTCTCCAGATAGTTGCCATGGAAATAATCCTGGATTTGGAGAGGATCTAAAGGCCCTGAAGACGCCGGTGTGATGGGAGCAGCGCGTGATCTGCACGCTCCAGGCCCAGATCCTGGTTAAAATCTGGCTTTCCATGGTAGTGCCGGCTCTAGGACGGCCCTTGTTCTTCCCATGGCTGTCCCAGTTCCCCCCTTTTTGGAGTTTTGGGGCAGAATTCTCCTGATTTTCATAGCGCAGAAAAGTTGAAGAAAGCGCTCACTGCTGGTTTTCACTGCTTGAAGGTTAATTACGGTTTTCTAGCTTGTGTTTGCCTGAATTGCACTAATGTGAAAGGGTTTTTGGCTGGTGCCTTTGCCTTACCTGAGCCTTTGGGGCTGCGCTGGGGGGCTGTGCTGAGTTTGAGGACGTTTCCCCTGCTCTGCTCCCGGAGCGGTGGGCGCTGCCGGAGGTGCTGTGCCTGCCGTGCCGGAGGATGCCGGCCCCGGCGGTGCCGCAGCAGGAGCCTCTCCCAGGCCCCTGTTTGTGCCACAGAAGAGCAAACCTGCTTCCTCTGGGCCCGTGTTTTCTTTTTCAACAACTTCCTTCTTGTGCAAACGTTGTGTGTTTCATGAGATTGATGTGCGTTGTTTTCGGACGTGATCGTGGGGATTGTTTTGTACGTCTAAACCGAACCTTGGTACTTCTCCTTGTTTGAAATAAGACAGCTAGTCCTAATGGCAGGGAAATTCAGGTTATTTTCTTGGCTTTGCAAGACTTGAAAAATGCCTTACTATTTAAGTTGGAATTGACTTCAGTTTGAGGCGTGGGAGAGAGACTTGATGTGGCATACAGGATATGTGAATCCCGTTGGTCAGCGGGATAGGACCAAGCGCAGGAGCTGCAAAAGCAGCAGCTCATCTTCGCGTACTTGATTTTTGCCGGAGCGATTTCCTAGGGAAGCATCTCTTGCAGTGGCAGAGACTCTGAAGCAGCTGAAGTTAAAATTTAATTGCTTTAACATAGATATCGGGCCAAATGAACAGCATCTTTAAGAGCATATTTCAAAGGTCTGAAAAAGTGCTCATGGTAGATCTAATTCCTGGGCGAGTAGCAGAAGAGGCGTGTTGGTGAGTCACAGGGACAAAGCCTTGAGAACCGGTGGGCCAGTACGACGGGACGCCGGCCCTGCCTTGGGGGTGAAATACAGGTGAATCAGACCCTGGCTGTGCACTTCCAGTTTGTAGCTGAAACAGAAACCTATGAGAGGTTTTTCCTTTTTTTAAAATTTCTTTTTTTATTTAAATTTTTTTTATTTTCTTTTTTTTTCTGGAGAGCTGAAGCACGCTTTCTCCTCATACTTACATACATTATTGAATAGCTCTTGCTGCGATACATAGGAAAACGTGCGATGCAGCCTGCCCTTCGTGCGGCACGGTAACAGACACGGAGAGCCCCGGCGCACCGCTGACGTCCCACCTTTCGCCCCCCGCAGCGCGCCGTGCGCTTGCCCTGAAACGCTCCGTGTTTCGGTCACCCCAGTGACTGGGGGAGCCTCAAACGCAGATTTTAAATGGCCGAGTCAGCACCTTAACGAAGATTACTGAGATCCCACCTTCCTATTCCAGCTTGGGGAGGGACAAACCCGACCAACAGTCCTGCATCCTTCTACGCTGCTCTGGGTGTATTAAATTAGTGAGCGGAGTGACAGCTGGGCAGGAGGCTGGGAACAATGAAGATAAAGTTAGCTTTCAGCGATGTGACCCTCTCCAGGCTGCGCGCCAGAAGACTATAAATAATTGATAGGAGCAACCACCCTCGCCAGCACGCTAATGTACAGCGCGGCTCATACAGCGAGCGGAGCTGCATTACCCATTACATCACCGCTGCTCTCAGCCCGGGCTCTCCTATCAGCAATGTAATTTTACTGCTTTTAAATAATAAATTGCGCTGGGAGTTGAAATACTCCTTCGCCCCATTCAAGCCTACTAGGGTGTGCAACTACACAAATGAATTTTACATATGGTAGAATAAATTTTGTATCGAGCTAAAAAAAAAACCCAAAACCAACCAGTTTCTTGCAGGAGGAGTTTAGCCCCATGGTCTCGCCCAATATCGGGAACAGGGTTTAGGGTATCAAAGGCAGGCGGTTCCAGCTCTAGTGACTTTTGATCTGGCTCGGTAATCTGGAATGATTTTTAAGCTTGACTTGGGGTCATTGGCCTAAGTTCACGGGTAGTTTCAGGGGATAAAGTTCTCCAGTGTTGCAAGTCAGAAAAATCCCCTTGGCTGTGGCCGTTGCCGTGAGCGGAAGGCGTGCGAGCGGCGTGCACGAGCTCCTCGGTCCTGCAGAGCGGGAGCTTTCACTTTCAACGGCTGTAGTTTTTGAGCAGTGAAAAAGGCTTGCTGTAACCCAAAATCTGAATTCTTTCCCCTAAGTCTTTAGATGAGTTGTGCCCTCTGCTTATCCCCATATGCGTGCGGAAGAGCGAAAATGCGCTTTGACTATTTAGGCTGTGGGGACGGGGAGGGTCTCTGTGCACGAGGGGACACTTTTTTGGTGGACCCTTGCAGCTTTCTGTGCTCATTTGTGTGCGTCTCCAAGGATTTTGAAAACATGAATTAGATAAAAATCATATAACTGCTCCACTAGAATCTGCGAGCATCCAACACTGTCCAGAAATTGGGCGGAATGCGATGCCCCGTTCCTGTTAAGTTAGTGGCGAGTAAATGGAGAAACCAAACCGGAGAGCTGTTAGAAGAAATGAGTGAGATTTTGGGAAAGCACGGAGCAAGGACCTGCGGTGCGTGACACAGAGGTGAGATGCTGAGGATGATGCAACTCCAGCCGGTGGGGCACGGCGCGAGGCCGAAGGCGCAGCGTGCGGTGGGAGGGCGTGCTCGGCTGGGCCGCGTTCGCTCCCGGCGGTGCTGAGGTGGGTGCTGATCCAGCTGTAGGAGCGGGTACGGTGAAACACGACGTTACAGGGGCCTTCAGCGTCGTGCAGCGAGACGGTAGGTGGGCAGGGAGGAGAGCCACCGGCCGGACAGTGCTCCCGGGAGCTGTGCTGGCCGGCGGGCTCTCGGACATGGTAATTTAAGTACAACAGCCTTGTGGATAGGAAAAATAACATGCCGGAATGGTATCGTAGGAGGTGGCTTAATTTGTTGAAAGAAGATAAAGAACAGATTTTGGCTAAGGGTATGATTCAAGGTAAGATTAAAAACACATGTTGACTATATAGGGCACTGGCACCAAGGGCTTGCGTCTGGGTGTAAAATTTCTTCCGTGATCCCTCACAAAAAATCCTCTGCTTTGCTCAACGCTGAGTATGAAGTAGATGTTTGGGACCCTCTTCCAGGAGACACGTCCTATGCGTGCATCTTACAGGTCTCAAAATCTGTGCAGGGTTACCGTGAAAACGGTGGTTTTCACACCTTCTAGAGCGAGACTTAAAGAATTTTTATTTCCAAATCAGGAAGTCAGCGATGTCGCAGAGCTACATAAGCCGCTTACGGTGGATTAAAATGACTTGACCGTTTAGCTATGCAATTAGATGGGGAGATGGTGTGAGAAATCATGAGTAACTAGCTTACCTGTCCCGTGATGTTGTTTATCTCCAGGCACGTGTGCACCAGTTTCCACAGGGTGTTTGAGCATTTGCTTTTAAAGGCACAGGTCCCTGAAAAGAGGGTGAGTGTATGTGCTTTTTGTAGTTTCCTGATGTTTCTTGGCTCTCCTTGAGCGTCAAGTTTGCCCCACGGTTAAACCGTAGCTCTTTGCAGAAGAGTCCAGGCGTGCGTCACCGAACTGGGCAGGCAGCAGCCGCAGCTCCTGCTCAGCGGCGAGGTGGCTCGTGTTTCCCAGGGGGGTCCTGGGCTCCTCTGGCACGACGCTATCAGCTGCAAGGCCTGCAAGGATGCTGGCACCAGCCTTTTTGTGCCCTTCTCAAAGTGAGTCAGCCGGTCTCTTGTCTTACCGATACCATAAGAGCGCGTGCAGCACCCAGAAGCTGCCCTGCAGTGGGACCGGTAGCGGCAGGCAGGGCGGGCTGTGGGGAAGGAAGGTGTTTTCCAGGGGTGCTGAGCTGCATCAGCATCTCAGCATTGCACGTGCTTCTGACAGGACCTCGTGGTTATCAGGCAAAAGTCTTCAGATGATGAGGTGATGCTTGTTGCCTCCCGCTGCTGAGCGTGTATATCCCTGCAAAGGTTTGAGGTGTTATCAGCTGAGATCTGCAGATGCTCTGGACGTAGGAAAGCTTTTATAGGGCAGTAATGTGTAAAATACTTTAAACTGTCCGTTGGTCCTGCCAGACGGCCGGGCTCCAGGGTGATCTGACTGCCTGGCAGCCCTGTGGTCGGTCGGTCGCCGTCCGCCCGGTGCACGGCTGCTGTGAGGCCCTGAGTCCCAGCACCAGTGATCCAGCGGTGCCGGCTTTGCTTCTTCCCATACTGAGAACTCTGCCTTACCTTCCCCCAGCTCAGCAGCGTCTCCTTTACCTCTCGCAGACGTACAGCTTAGCAGAAGCATTCACAATGCTTTAAGATTTTGGCCGGCTCCAGTTTGGAGAGCTGGCTGATGGGAGACGTGATGCTCGTACGGGAAACCAGCTCAGCCCGTGCGAGATACTGCTCGGTGTGTCTCTTTCATAACAATGTGACTGTTCGAATCAGTCATTTCCTTGGGTGATGGTGACAGGTCACTTCATGGCCAGGCAGGAGCCTGACCCCGCAGATGTGCTTGGCTCTACCTGGGGGACGGCAGTTCTCAGGCTGAAATAGCGATCCAGAAATTTAGGGTCTCTCTGAAGATTTGACACCGAAAGCTCCGAGGTACCTGTGATACTGGCTACGGAGAGGGACCTCCAGAGAAATGAAATGCACGAGGAAGATGCCAAACAGACATCCTAGAGATCTGCTGAGGGCAGACTGCTAGCCTGAGCCTCTGCTCCTGCAAGCGGAAGAAAGGGAGAAAGTAGGAGATGCTGCTGCACCTCCTTGCGTGGGCCGCGGGCCGTCCGTCGGCCGCCTCCCGCGCTGGCTGACCCCCGCCGGCACGGTCCCCTTCTCCCCCCGCGGCTCTCAGAAACTTCATCCTTCCCCTGCATCTCACTTTACCGAGCGCTGGGGAAAGGGGCTTTGCTATTCTTAGCATCTCGGCAGAAGTGCTGCCGCTCCAGCGAGACGCACGCAGGAGCCTTTGATAAAAGGAGCAGGGGAGTAACCATGGCAGTCTCGCTGAAACTGGTAACCATGGATTACAGAAATTAAAGGCATAAAGCAAAGAGCAGGATTATCTTTGGTGTGGCGGTTTTCTGGTGAACAGAAGGCACTACCCGACTTCCACATTTAGGTGAGGCACTGTAAATTACCTGTAGTTAAAAAATAATGCTAATTAAATTCAAATGCAATAACGATTAACACTGCTGATCTCAATTCACTGAATTTCCTTGCAACTCTAATTGACGGAGAAAAAAACCCCAACCCTGTACAGAAGAAAGGAGGGGGAATTTCTTGCTTCTGGCTCCGTGCTACATCCTTCTTCTGATGCAGCTGTCAAGTTTGCATTTTCCGTTTCCCTAGCCTTATTATTTTTTATTTTTAATGCAAGGCGCTTCACAAGTAAGACGAGCTTGATTTGCCGGTCCCTTTGCAGGCGAGCGTGCCGCAGGCCGGGCGCCTCGAGGAGCTGGCCTGAAGCGCTGCCCGTGCGGCACCCGAGGGACCTTGCCGACTGCGCGGCGGACAGGGGCGGCACGTGGTGGGCGCCGACGCCGAGCCCCCCAGCACCCCAGACCCCCCCCAGCACCTTCCTCGCCCTGATGTAGAAGGCACTCTGCGTTTGTCTTCTCTTGATGGTCCGGAGGCAAGGGCGAAGAGGCCGGGTGGCTTTGTGCTGCAGGAGCAGCGTTCCTCGGGTCCGCTTAGCATGCAAGCTGTGTTCTTTGCACAGCAAATTTTGCTTTCAAGTTCAGCGAGTGCTAAGACTCTGCGTAAATGGGCCTGCTAAAGATATTTTTTGACATTTGAAAATCCTATTAAGCCCATTTCTCCCCTCTCCTCTCTCTCCCTCCCAGCGTGCCAGCTTAACGTGGAGGCACTGCAAAGGTTTCTTTAGCCAGCCGGGTCACATCCTGCACAACAGACCTCAGAAATATGGGTCACAACGAAACGAGGAAAACAAAAAGTATATTGTCCTCGTGTCTTAACACTGATGGCTGATTGAGGGACTCCCTAAGCGGACAGTTTAAGATCTTAATGAGGTACCAAACATGAGGTAATTCAGAATATGCCCCTTTCACGCTGCCTGCTCGCCGGCACGGCCCTCCAGAAATGGGTTCCTCCTGCGTGTTCGTGCCTGATGCTGCTTTAACTCTTCTTTACCAAAGGCTTGGGCCTGGCAGCACGTCCTCGAAGCGGAGTTCGCCACAGTTCCTGTTCCCAGTTCCTGCATGAGTCAGTGATAAAGCCCATGAGCACATTGTTTATTTTCTTATTTACAACTAATTCTCCTAAGTTGAGGTTATTCCTCGTTGGCTTTAAACACAGGGGTGTAGGCTGGAGCAGGTCTCCGTTAGCCTTACTTCATGCGGTGCGGGGTTATCTGCAGATTTTTTCTCCAGGCTTTTTAAAATGAAATTTGAAGAAGGATTTCTATTAAACCCTCGTTTCTGGGAAATTTCTGAAACTGAGAGTAGCCTGCAGTGGGACAATCGCCAGTTGTGCTGGTAGGTGTGTAATTACACAGGTTTTGGGGAGTGGGGATGCAAACAAGTTTGCATACATTGAATTACAGGCGGTGTTTTAATAGTATGTTTTTTAGGTCTTGGCTTTAATCCAGAATTTTTTCGTGCTATTATCCTCTATTTACAGCTTTCAGAAATCAGCTGATGTCACTGCACATATGTTTAGAGCCGTTGCTAAGGTGATTAGCTCCAGAATTCAACGCCTACGCAGTCCTGATGAAAGGCTGAGAAACTGCTCGGCAGCGTCTGTTCAGAGCGGTGCATTGTTGGTTTGAACTATTAAGAACCATAAAACAATATTACCCAATTTTAGGGTAAATACATTGGCCTTGACTGATAATTGTGCATCAGGTTTTACGGGAACAGAGGCTTTATCTGGCATGTTTAACTAAGTCTGAGAACGTTTTTCACTGAGAAAGCGTTTAAAATTGCTGGGTTCCTAATTTCCATGAGCCTGTGCCGTGTTAGTGCATTCAGGGTTTCCTTTGCCTGCCGGCTCGGGAGGCAGAAGGTGGCAGTCCTTCCAGGACTGCTGTCTCGTGGATGTCTTAATGTCTGACCCACCGCTCGGTAAAACTTGCAGAGCAAAACCCTGGGCTGCAGCCCGAGCGTGGTTGCTTTGCAGCCAAAAGGTTGCCCCATCTCCCGTTCAGTGGTCAGCCGCTCACGTTAAACTGGGAGCTGTCCCGAGACCATCACGGTGACTGGGACGCGCAAGACCGCTCGTTCATCTTGTCGCTTTCCGGCGTTGCCTGCTTCTCGGCTGAACAGACATCCATCCCGAGAGGAGGCGGCCGCCCCGCCACCTCGATTTCCACGTTTTCCGTTTCGGGCATCCAGCTTGTGAGGTGCGATGCGCTCCGACAGAAGGACCCTATTTCTAGTGGGAGTCTGTCCTCTCTAATAGAAATTAAAGTAATTTACCTTCCTCTCCCCTTTTAGAGAACGGTATCAAGTTGCCTTTACCGGCAGGGCTGGGATCCTGTTACCTGCTGGGCTCCTGCTTTCAGCGCAGCAGAAGAATAGCTTTTATTCATGGCGGAGAAGCCATGAAATACAATAAAGTTGCCCACAGCCTGCACGAAAAATGGCCTACCAGGTGACATTTTAAGAGCGTTATAGGTGAAAACTGCTTTTGGGTTTAAGTCGGTGCATGAAATGTGTATGAAAGAGCTCCTTTCCAGTCCAAGGTACTTTGGCGTCCTTCAAAAAAAAATGAAAAAGAAAATAAAAATTACCATTTAAACTTTGAAAAGATGTGGGTATGCATATTTTTTTTCCCCAGTCGTCTAGTGCCCACTAAGCATCTTAAATGATAACCAACGTTTTCTTCCCTGGGAGCTCGCTGTTTCCCCACTGATTATTCTTTTCCTTTCCCTTTTTTTAAAGGATACTGGCTAAGGCTTGGCTGCCATCGCACCGTGAAACAGTGCAAACGTTCACCTAACGTAGCTACCTATATTTTTGTTCTATAGCCGTGCGAAAATAGCCGCGCACGGCAAACAGCTGAGTGCGAGTGGTG
Organism: Morus bassanus; assembly: GCA_031468815.1. NCBI lineage: Eukaryota > Metazoa > Chordata > Aves > Suliformes > Sulidae > Morus > Morus bassanus. The sequence continues at coordinate 44,810,696 of CM062573.1, read as the reverse complement.
CGGCGTGTGGTTTTGCAAGGACCAGGGCTGAAAAGACGGTTTTGCTCGTTCCCTGCCCTGGGCTCTGCGTCGGGGGCTCTCTCCGGGTGCGGGCGGAGGTTGGACTTGGGCAGTGGGAGGGGAGGTGTTCGTCTACAGAAGTAAAACCTTCTTCCCAGCTCTTGTCCCCCACCGAACCGAGGAGGTTTGGCTGATGGAATGGGTGTGCCAGCACTGCCGTGGGAAGCACATCCCTGGGTAGCTAATTTTAGCGTGAAGTATAAATCGTGTTAATTACTGACTGTGGGAAAAACACTTGGGTCAGGGGTGTGCAAAGGCACTTGCATCATCCGAAACGCGTTTGCAGGGTGAACCGGGCTCTGTTGCGTTCGCCGTACGGCTGCGCGCCGGCACCCCCGAGCAAGGCCGCTGCTGCGCGCGGGGAAACGCTCCCCTGCGTGGGTCTGGAGCGCGCGCGCGCCCGGGGACCTTCCCTGGAGGGTGACCTCCGTTGCCTGCCCGAGCCGGTCCGGGCACAGCCCTGCACCGCTGAACGTCCCCCCTCCTGCTTAAATGCACACGGTCCTGTGATTTCTGGCGTGGCCTTTTCTTTCAAGAAGTGGCTTATTTTGGATGAATTGGCTGGGGGGGGTTGCAGTCTCGCCCTGTGGATTCCCGCTTGCAGGGTCCGTACCGATCCCCTCGGAGGTTTCCAGTGAAGAAGGAGAGCAAACAGGTTGATGCAGCGCATCATCCTTCCACCGAGCCTGTCCTCGGGCCCCTTCCCCGCTCCTCCTCCTCCCCCAGCTTTCCTGTCCTGGGCCACAAAGATGTTCCCAGGGCTTGGGGAGGGTGAATAGAGGTTGCATAACCCGGCTCCCGCTCCATGGGGTGAGAGGCCGGGAACAAAACCCAGATTACGGCCTTTCTCTGTGGAGTTGAAGGGGCCGGGGGGGGGGACGGACATTGATATGCAGATCCTGTGTGTCGGGCACCACGGCGGCATTGTTTTGAAATGTCTACATGTAGGGTTCGTGAAGCGATATAGAAAAGAAACTAAGTGAAATATTCTGCACTGGAGCGTGGTGCGGGAAACGTAGTGATGTAGTGATTTTCTAATACAGCCCTATTTCCAGCAGGCCTTGACTACTAAATTGCGCTGTTTATATAAAATTTTCACACTTTCCCAACCTTCTAATTTTCTAGGGTTCATTTCGAGTGGATTTTTTTTTTTTTTTTTTGCTAAGCTCTTCCTTTTGCAAGAATGACATTAAAAATTGGAAACTGATGTTTGGGTGACTTTTGTTCTGCTGTCCTGGGGCCAGGCAAACGTGCACAAAAGCAGCGGGAGGTTTGGTCATTACCCAATGCCTTTCAAACAAGACGCTTGTGCTTTGCCCTCTCTGAGAGCAGCGCAGCACCATGCGAGCGCGCCCGGCCCCTTCTGCACGCCTCTCAGCTTCTGGCAGAGCAAGCGGCTTCCCAAGGGGCTGCCCATACTGAGCAGCTCGGATGAGTATCTGTTCGTGACCCGTGATGCTGTAAAACATAGAGGTGAGCCCTTTACTTCGCTGTGACGTAGGAGCGGCAGCGTGCGTACGGTATACCGCAGGAAAACACTTCCTAGACCGAAACGTGGTGTGAGCTGCAGGAGCTGGAGCCCATCTCATAACTCTCCAGAGGAAAAAATGCTCTAAACCAGAAGGAAAGTTGGCAGGCTCGGTCGGGCTGGCCCGTCTCCTCTCGACGAGTTACTCGCTTGGAATTTGCTACTTTGATGTTCTCGTTTCCTCGCACGATGAGGCCCTGCTAACAAAGTGCCTGAGAAACCTTGCAAGGACACAGCAGCCAGCTCGCTGGGAGGACAGGCGGAGCATCCGCGCCCTCCACCTAAGCTGCTCTTTCAGCTGTGCGCCCCGGACGGGCACTGCCGGGGCTGCCTGCCAGCCGCGGGCTGACACCGAAGGCGAGAGCTTGAAGGCTCAGTAAAATTAGAAAAGAGCTTTTTTTTCTTTTTCTTTTTTTTTTTTTTTTTTTTTAAATAGTGCATTGAGACATGTTATTGTAGTGTGAGTAGCTGACCTACCTGCTGCTCCTCTTAGCATTGCCTGTGCAGGTACGTGGGAGCGTGTTGTGCTTTGTCCCCGAGGCAGTCCTGGGCTCAGGGACGAGCTAAGGGGTGAACAGAGGATTGAAGCAGCGGGAGTTTGGGAGGTGGATGGGGAAGAGCCCCAGGTACACGTGGCGTGTGAATTAACCACCGGCTCCTCTGGGAAAAGGGGACAGCGACTGGGCAGTAGGTAGCAGATGTGGAGCCGAGTAGGTTTTGAAACGCAGGAGGTGAGTTTTGTGGGCTGGCTTTGGGGAGCGAGGGGCCTGGGCAGGGGAAGCGCTGTCCTGTCCCTTTGGTTTGGTTCCGAGGGCAGGAACCCTGGTGAGGGCGGCCGGCTGCGGCAGAGCTGCCAGAGCAGCTTCCAGGCTCGGCTCCTGGCTCGTCCGGCTGGCAGAGTTCAGGGCCGCTGCATGGACACTCCTGGAGGCTGTTCGTCCGCGGTGGCCATAGAAAAACTAAAGAAGCAACAAAGAGCTGAGGGTTTATCTTAGTATATAAGAGTTTTAGGAATTGTACCTTAAATAAACGAACCAGCGAACCAACTCATAACTCCAGAATGGCATTGTGTGTTGTGCTGTAGTGGAGAAATCTGTGGTTGCTACTGCTTTGGAGGAGCACAGGCGTCCCTTGAGCAGAAAGGTCTGCCCTCATCAGTGCTGCTGTGCCAGTCATGTTCCTGACATCTGCAGAAAGAGGGAAAAGCCGCGCTTGTTTCGCCATTTCTAGAAAAGTCTGCTGTCTTGCTTTCAGCCCGGCTTCTTTGAAGAGTGCTGGGCTCTCTTCTGTCGTTGCCTTAAATCTGCTCCCGTGTTGGGGCATTTAATAGCTCCTGCAGTTCCCGGCCTACTGGTGTGCATCTTCTGTGGTGTGGGTGCAAGCGGGGATTTGCATGTGTGCGGCTGCGTAGCCATGCGCACCCTCCGGAAGGTTTGAGCTTTTATTCTGGGAATCCAAATATAGTTCCATGTGATCAAGTGCTCACGAAGAAATCAAGTAATCCATACTTGGGACAAGTCCAGGGCTTAAAATTCTTAATAGCCTTGTTCCCGGGCTCTGCAGCATGTGCTGCACTGAATACCTTTTGAGAGTCAAGGTCTTTGCTTCTGATGGTTTAATTTGGACAATGAGTATCACTTAATAGTAGCATTTTATTACATTCGTTTCACTCTTACTTTTCAAAGAATTCTTCTGATGCATTCAAGCTCCTGCCCTTTGGATGCTAATGGACTTCTGCTGAGATTTTGTTTTTGTTATTAGGTAGCACCAGGGCTCCCATTTGCAGGGGCTTGGTATGAAGAATGCTCTGCCCTGAGACAATGCCTCCATTCACGGGCCCTGATACAATGGAGGTGGAACAGTTATAATGTAGATTAGTATGCAAAGCCCCATCCTAATCAATGCGTTTTGCTCAGTGTCTGAGCGCTGCTGCGTGTACCGCTCCTGCAAAGTGCTGAGTTGTTCCTTCTGCACAGCCAGACCGTCCTGCACATTTCAGTGCTAAAATAAATGTGTTCCTGAATCAGTTTTTAGAAAGCAAGAAAAAAATTCCCAGTCGCATCTTAGCAAGAGTGGAGCATCTGCAAAAATCGCGGTGGATGGAGACCAGCTCTGTGTGATGTCCACAGCTATTTTTGCCTGTCCTTTTTGAAGTAAAACCCACTACAAATAACGGTTGGTCCTTGCCTCCTACATCTCTGTGGACTGCTGGAGCAGAGGGACAGCGCAGCGCCGGCTGATGGGGAGAGCAAAAGGTGCTCCCATGAGACAAGCCCGGCTCGCCGCCCCGGCGCTGCGCCGTACCGGTGCCTTTATGTGCCGTATTGCTCATCTTCCTACGAGCTGCAGGTCAGCATTTGCCTGCAGCAGATTATTTTTGCAACCTTTCATATATTCTTTTAGTCCACGTGTGATGTCCCTTGTCACTGACCGTCACAAACACCTTAGCAACTCCACGACAGATGTTTTGTTCCGTGGAGTGATAATGGCGCTGTTTTGTCCCAGCGTGAAGTTACGAATGGCTTTTAAATGAACTTCTGGTAATAGAGTTGTGTAACGTAAAATGTAAGAAAATAAGCGGTTCTTCGGACTGCCCTGCACAAATCCAGCAGGCTGGAACATTAACTGTCCTGTTCTATAACCAACAGAGTGATGGAGCCTGAGCAGGGGAAAGCCTGGAGGAGGATCTGGCTAGGGGTGGGGAGAGGGAATCATCCCAAGGCCCAGACTGAGGCGGCTCGGGGAGAAGCAGAAAGGTCAGGACCCTTCAGCATCTGCATCTGCATGTGTGCTCCCTGGCGTTTTCCGAGTGTGGTGGTGCTCTCGTCGCCCCAAGCCAGCTCACAGACCTGCCTGTGTAACAAATCGTTGCCGTTAAACGATAGCCAAGCCTTGAGAGAGTGTTTTGGCTGGTGTTTCTGCATTGCTGTAGCAGGACAACGTTGCACGTTAGAGGGATTTGCAGAAGCTTGTACCGGAGGAGCTGTAAGTACAGGCTGTGCATGAAGTAAGCATAAAATCCCAGAATTTATAGCAACCTTTGTAAAGTGTCATCATCGAGAGCCTGGAACAAAGCTCTGACGCGCTGGGAAGTATCTGTAGCTTTTATGAAAGCAGTGTATGGTTCTCCATTTGTTCCTTTGATAACACCTTTTGATCTAATGCCAGAGTAAATTAATCCATCACAAAGTGGGGAACAGAGCCTCGCATAAATCCTTGCAGAAATAGGGAAAAATGGCTAATGGGAGAGCGTCTTCTGCATGGCTCGAGCCTGGTTTGTTCATCCAAAGGTTAAGCCTGCGATCCAGAGGAAGATACCAGATTCATTTAATTCGCTGTCATTCATCCTAACAGAGGGCCGACGTAGCCACGTTTTGCTGTGTTTCCAATACCAAAATATCCCATATATCCCCATATCGTGGCATGTGCTGGGTGCGTGGCGTAGGCGCGGCCTGCACGGGCTCAGAGCGGTGGCGAAGCTCTGCCCTTCTTATCGGGGTCAGTTGCTGTGCAGCCCCGGCGCGTCCCGGCACAGCGTGGCACCCGGTGCTGCAGCGTGGCACTTGGATCTCGCGCAACGTCCCTGTGCCGCGGGAGCTGCCGGCGTGCCCGTCGGCCGTGCTGCCGGCTCCCGCAGCGCAGAGCAGGCACGTGGGCGCCGCGTGTAGCAGCTCCGGACCTGCGGGATGCATTAGTCAAGGCCAGGCACAACGTGGAAGCAGCTCTCCTCTTTCTGTGTCAGAACCGGCTCTGGAGCGGCACAGCCGCGCTGGTGCAGCGCCGCGCCCCGGCTCACAGCCCTGAGCTGGCTCGCCTCTGCGCCGTGAATAATCTCAGCTTGGATAATCTGGCCACGGAGGGCTGAGAGCCGGTGGCATTAGTGAACCTCTGCGCCCAGAAAAGTGTGGAGGTTGTGGGAATGACCCGGTGGTGCCGAGAACATCTGCTGGAGAGGGCCGGGGGACGAAGCGAGAGGTGTCGGAGGCGGCTGAGACGTACCATTGCTTGCAAAAAAATACCGAGATCGGGAAACGCACGGCTTGTCCTTACGCCCTCTGGTTGGTACCTAAAGTAAACAATTACTCTTTGTGTGGCAAAAGCCGTTTTTAATCTCTCTCAATCGCAGTCATGAGGCTCTAAGGTGAAAGCGTTCATAGAGACCAAAATGAATTGGGCCCGTCCCCTTCAGCACCGGGAGGCGGCCACCGAGCCATGCAGTCCGGGAATAGCCAGACCGTGTGATCTGACATGCCGGGAGGCGCAGGAGGCCGCTCCGCTGCCCGGGGCGGCCTCAGGAAAGGTCTGAAATGCGACAAGCTCCAGAGGTCCGTCGCTGGTGGCTCCTGGTGCAGTGCAGCAGCCAGCCGTGGAGCACCACCGGACGGGTTTGTTAGCGAGTGGTAGCTGATGTCTGGCCTTAAGGAGTCTTGTCACTCGTGCTGTTTTCTGCAAAGGCTTGTTTGACCTCTGTCAAGTGACAAATTAGCCGGGCAGTGTGGGTTGGAGACCTGGCCCTTGAGACCCACCACACCGAGCTGCCTTTCTGAGCTGCAGCTCCTGTGAGCATCAGTACCTCGATGGTGTCCGTGCGCTCAGCCTGGGAGTACGAGAGGATCTCGAAGCCGTGTCGAGGTGGTGCATGCTGGGTGCGTGCCGTCGCCATCCCGCCTCTCCAGCCGCCGAGAAAAACAAGTCCAGGAGCTGACACAGTTCAGAGGAGCTCCACTGCAGAGGGGTTTTCAGCCCAGGCAGGCTCCACGATTTGGCTCAGGGCATGGCCCTGAAAATGACTGCACTCAATGGAATGAGATGGCAAGCGGTAGGGGAAAAAAAGGCGGCTTCAGCCAGCGGTTCTGACAAAAGCAACGCTTGGCAAGCGAAGCCGTGAGCGCCGGCTGCGGTACGGGGCTGAGTCGATCGGAGGCAGGCAGCGGTAACGGCGATTTCGGCCACCCAAATGCCCGTTGATGCAACGTTAATTCAGGACGCGGTTTAGGGAACTGCTGCTGGACCCTAGCAGTGGCCTTCTGTTCTGGCTGCGACACAGGCCCCTCGTTGCTGCCCGCTGCGTCGTGGTGTGCAGGCACGTCGGAGGGAAACCGGGCTGGCAGCGGAACTGGACGTAAAAAAAAAACGCAAAAATGTTTTAAAGCCGGGTAAATTTCTTGATCCACTTGGTTACACTGGAATGGCCAATGGAGAGCGGGAAGAAGGCGTAGCGACGTTTCATGAAAAACGGCGTAAACCACTGTTTCACTGGAAAGCAGATAATTGTTAAGAAAATAGGATAGAAAGTCATTAGAAAGGCTGAAAAGCCTATTGAAAACTTGCAGCGTTGCTGTAGGAATTGAATATCCCAGCGAGGTCCCCGGGCAGGGACTCCGGCAGAAGCGCAGAGCAGGGGACGGGAGGCTGGAGGAGGCACGTGCAGTTTAAAGGAGGTGAATGAGAGGTAGCTTGGGTCGTGTCCTCATCTCAAATGAATTAGTAAATAATGTGGGTCTGACCTTTACTAGGTGTCATGATACTGTTTGCAGCCTGTGCTCTTGTGTAATGGCCCACTCACCACTGTCAGCAAACTAAGCTCTGCAGTAAGAGGATTTTTTTAAAGGTTTTAAGGCTTCTTAATGGACATAGCTTTACAGGGTGGCCATCAGAGGTGAGTGGTAGAGAAAGCATGACAACATTTCTTGTCTTTTTTTTTTTTTTGCCTTTTTTTATATGGCAGAATTGAGCGCTGAAAAACGTGTAAAGCCTATGGAACTGAGAACCAGAAAATTCCAGAGTGGCGAAGGGTTTGCTAAAATGAAGAAATAATACCACGTTTTATAAAACATTGCCAGGTATAATTCCTACACAGGGGCTACGTTCAGCTGCCCTTCCGAACCTGAGCCTGCCCTGACCACTTGGGATGGAGCTGTGTTTCAGAGCACGCTGTGGGGTAATTGCCCTTGGAGTTTTCCTTGCCGTTCATCTCTTGGACTTGGTGGAAGCGTTTCCCTTGCTGTCGTTGCATAGAAGGTGGGTTTGGGGGCAACACGGGTCAATGAAGCCCCCCCCGTGTGCTGCAGGCCCGGCTGTGGGAGCTGCTGGGAACGGACAGGGCTGGAGATGTTTCCCAGCTCCGGCAGTTCCGTCCCTGATGGCTCAGAGCAGACCTACCCCAGCAGATTAGCTGCTGCAGTTTGGTGCGATGGGGTAGAGACAGACTTTACCCATGCAGTACTGAGGTGTTAATGTTTTCCTTTGGATTTTAAATAAATTGCTTCATACGCAGGCTTGGTTGTGACTCACACCCTTAGGCTGATGGCAGCAGCAGCGTGTTTAACTTGCGCTAAAATGAGGACAAAACTCAGCTTAAGACTCGAATGATGTGTTAAAGATGCAGAATAATAACAATGGGAGAGAAAACCAGGCGGGTGAAATGCCCCGACCCAGTGACTCGCGTCCATCCAGCGTGGCTGTGGCCAGCCGGCTGGGAGGTCGGAGAGCCTGCTTCCAGCTCCAGACCTGCACTCTTCCCTGCACGCATGCACGCTTATGGACAATATGTTATTGCCCATCAGAACTAGACACACATGCTTTCTAGCATTAGAAAGTCAGAAAATCATCCTCTTCATCCCATAAGGGTCTTGCCTCTGCTCTCTGTGAAATGTTTAGTGTTCCTTTAAAATGGAAGATAGTGGAAATGTGGGTGATCTCTGATTCCGCTTTGACTTAGACTATGGAAAACTGTACGGCTGATTAAAAAACAAGAAGATGGGGTGGAAGCAAGCTGGATTAAACGTGCCGGTTAAAGCTGTTCTTGTAAAACCATGTGGCCACTTACGGGTCCGGCGGGGTGGGGATGTGCAGAGCAGTAATGGGGAATCTGCTTCGGGAGGTCTGAGGGGAGAGGGAGAAAGGAGAAAATAAACCCAGAAAGCTAATGCCAAAGGAATGGGTGACTCGACTTCCAATCCTTGCACGTTTATTTAACTTAGTGAAAATCAATTGTGACAGTGTATGGGTCATATAGAAACAGCTTGGAAGTAGAGGGGGACATGAAAATACCTTTGGATTTGGTCAGTGGAGACCTCTGCCTATATAGATGGGCAGTGAGATACGGAGCATGTAGGTCCCATACGAATGGAGCACGTAGGTCCCATGTTGAGCTGCGGCTTCTCGCTCGCTCGCTCGTGGTCTCTGGTGGGGCGAGAGGAGGAGGAAGGCTGGGGAAGCCCTTGAAGGTCACTGCGCTCCCGAGCTGTTCAGGGTAATCTGACTTGCAGAGCAGCACACCAAGCCCGTTAGCCTTTAGAAGAACATGAAAGAATTTCTGTGCGGATCTATTTATATTGATATTCTCCAAACCATGGCGAGTAAAAAGCTTTTGGAACCGCTGGGGAATTCATTTCAAGCACTGTAGATACGCAGTCTTCTCTTTCCTTTCAAAACTAATGCAAGGGAAGGGAGGACCGGGGCGTACGGATTGACGTGCTTTGGTGAGCGGCCTCTCCGGCAGCACCGAGCAGCCCGGCAGGGAGGGAGGCCGTGCCGGCGCACGGGGCAGAAGAGCCCGTCTCGAGCTTACGGCTGCGACGTGTATCTGTGCTGCCAGGGTCAGGCTGCTCCATCCCGAGGCTGTGTCTGCAGGGAGCTGAACGCTCCTGTAGGAGCAGGTTTGTACAGGAGCCGCGTCCAAACCGGGCTCTGACTAATTTGGTTCAAACCCCGGCACTGGCAAGGGCGTGCGGGCGTGCAGGCACTTTGTGCTGATGCCAGGCAGGGTTTTAAAATGTGGCTACGTTAGCTACCTTGAAAAACATCTCGGCTTATTACTGTGAGGTCCCTTATAAAACAATGCTCACACAACAGTCTTTTTAAAGTGAAAATTGAGCTGCTGCAGCAACCAGCGCATCCTGAAATCCCTGACAACTGCCTTGTAAAACAATCTTAAAGCCTATCTGTCTTGACAGTGCCTCTTAATGGCTTACTAATAATGCTTTAAGATTTGTTGGAGCTCTGCCACAGCCCTGCTGTAGGTCCATAGTGGTCTACTATGCTCTCCTCCAAGCTGAAATCCCTTCAGTTTTCCACGATGAAGCTAAATCCCCCCAAACTGGGCGCCTCGGAAGGTATTTTCCAAGTGCCCTGTTGCAGGGAGGGAGGCAGCCGGAGCAGGCAGGGAGGGATCTCCTCGGCTCCTGGCAAAGGAGCTGTGCACGGTGCGGTGTTTAAGAGTACTTTCGGTTGTGGTAGAGCCGTGGGTTCGTTATCATCTATAGCCATTTTGTCATGGGTGACACAGGAGCTACTAGGATTTCTAAGAATTAAGGTAATTGCACGAATTCCACAAACAAAAATTGCAGCTACGATGCTACGTATTTTGCTACGATGTGGGTATTGTGCCTGTCGGTATGGGGAAGGGGTCATGTAATCCAGACTTAGAGCGCCAGATTATATTGTGTGCTGCAGGGTATTAAATCTCAGGTTTTGCTCTCCTCTGGGGCAGGGGGCAGGGATTACTGGTACAGACCAGCATCGCTGCTAAGCTGAAGGATGTTTTTAATCTAAAGTAAAATAGCAACCAGAATGCTCAGTGCATACCTGGGCTTTAGTCATCGCCAAAGAAGGTTTCACGTACAATCCTGACAGCTCTGCCGAAGGGGTGAGTGCCTCCAGAGCGTTTGTGGGGGGAAGAGAGACGTCAAAGCAAAAGCAAATGGAAGCAAAGAGCTTTGCTGGTGAAATATTTGAATGGTCAGTTTTACTTTGCAAACGTTTGGGAGAATATGTAGGTTCAGCCAAGCAAATGAAGAATCCTTGGGCTAAACAGGGAATAAAACGCAGCATAAGGCTGGATTTTATATTTAAAAAGTACTGACGTGCCGTATGCTCTAGCGAACAGGCAAGTGCCAGGCTCTCCTCTCCGGCCAGTCTTTCCTCCCACTCCCCTGGGGTTAACTTATGCCGTGTTAATAATTACTAGAATGTACTTTCAGGCAGGTTATTTGTTTTCCCTCCTCATGATGTGCAAGAGCGGATAATGAAATTAATTTGCACACTTTGTGAGTTTGCAAAGCTGGCTTCAGCCACGTTGCCACGATACTGCGCGGGTGCCGGCGGCTCCCAGGGCCGGTGTTTGCACAGCCGGGGCAGCGGGCTGCTATCGTGGGTAAACAGAGCTTGGAGGGGAGATGGGATGTACCCAGCCATGAGAAATGCTCTCTCCAAAGCCAGCATGGAGAATGCAGGCTGTACAACCCCTTTCCGATGCGGAGCGTTTAACTCTGTTGATGCCAATCAGTTAAGCAGGTAAACATCCAAACGAAGCCCTGAAATTCCAGCGTTGCTCCTGCAGACTGTGGAGCTCACGATACCGCCGCTCGGGCAGCCGAGGAGCCCGCTGGTGAATTCAGATGTCACGTTGTACCCTTATCTTTAAGTAATGAATCCTCCAGCTCGGGGTTTGTGGTACGCAAACCACGGTGTTTTCTGGGAGCGCTGGGCAGTGGTCCTCAGAGCTGGCCGGGCTCTGCAGGGCTCTTTTCGGTTAGGAGCTTGCTGGTAAGGCTGCGTGGTCCACGGGAGGCTCCGGGGAGGTGGCAGGGCTTCACCGTGCAGAGGGTGGGAGCCTCAGCTCTTGGTGTTTTCCATCTCCCTTGCCACTCTGCTTAGCTGGGGAGTAAAAGCAGTTTGCAGGCATAGACCTGGTTGAGCCATTTTCTGCACCCTAATTCACGACACAGGTACGTGAGGTAAAGGACCCAGCCAAGAGCACAAAGCACCAAGACTGTCAAAGCCCGACACTCCTGTCCCGCTCTCGAGGCCTCCTGGGGCCAAGCCCTCCGCCGGCGTCCCGGCGGGCATCCGCCTCCCGGCGCGGGTGGGAGCGGGCTCGGCGCGGCTGCGTGCCGGGCCGGGTACCGCCGTGTAGCCCGGGGTTGTATCCCGGCTTGCAAGAAGGTTTAGTCCTCGGATGACGGAGACAGAAGCTGGTTGTGCTTACCTCTCGAGGCTGTCATTCGCAGGTGGTGTGGTGCTTGGTGCGGTGTTACCGGGAGGACCAAAAATGTCTCCTTTGCCTGCTGTGATCCTGATGAGAGCACGTGTGCGGTCTGCAAGGTGACAGCCACGTCAGCCTGGTGCAGACCTGGGGGACCAGGTATAAATAGTACCGCTCTGGTTGTACCATTCCTACCTGTATCCTAATGATTTACGCTCTGAGGCGTGGCTCTGTGCGTCCCTTAATGTCTTATTTTGATGTATCTGCAGACTGGCTTTGGGCTGCTCTTCCTCCAGAGACTACCTTTCACTTGTGGCTTCTCTTTTTCCCCCTGGGGTCAATGAGCCTGACTTTGATCCCTCCCTTCTCCACGTTTTGCTACCGAGTGTCACGTTGTCAGATTGGGCTCCTCAGCCTGGGGGAGGCAGGCGAATCCAGCACGCAGCTGGGAGACAGACCTTTCTTTTTTAAGGAAGACAAGGAGGCGGCAGAGAATCTGGGGGTTTTTTTCCCCCTAACCTGCCACACGTATGATTTGTCTGAACGTTGCCTTTTTGAAGATGCTTGGGCTCCGGGGCGAGCCGAGGTGGGGATGTGCCGTGGGACAGGGACATCTGCAGAGCCTCCTGCTTCCCGACACGGCACGTGTCTGGTCAGCTGCCGAAACGCAGCTCCAGATATTCTTAACTTGGCTCTGTGTTCAGCAAGTGCTCGAGCAGTAGCTTTGTAACAAATTGTCTTACTAGAGGCCTCGTGTACATGTAACTTAATTAGGTCCAAAGTCAGGAGGGGCTCTCAACTTCTTTGAAGGGTGGGGGCCCACGTCCTTATGGAAACAATCTGTTAAAGCAGGCCCATTTTTACAGCTTTTCATCGCTCCCGCTCTGATGACACGTTCAACAATAGCTTTGTAGAGAAAATTGAATTTCCCCTATACAGGAATATACTCGTTTTGGTAAATGCATTCCTAGGTCTTTATATATAATAGATCACCTTCACAAGCACTGTAATTTGAGAGATGGAGATGGAGGAAGAAGAGAGGAGGCTTGCAGATTTGTGGAGAATTAACCTTGATTTGATTCTTGGCAAACCAGCAGCAGGACTGCGTTGTGCCCAAGCCCTTCCTGCCGTCCCCTGGAAGAGGATGGCCACTTTGTCCTCAGGTGTTTATGGCCGGGGTCCTTGGCAGCGTGCTGAGCCAGGCGTGAGCCTCCTGGCATCGGCGCGGCCGCGGGCAGGGACCCTGCCGGCACCCGCGGCAGCGGAGGCACTGCTTGCTGGACCAGGAACGGGAAAACCGGACGGGAAATTTGGTTTTCTGAAACAAGACGAGCCGAAGTGATGAAGGTAACGGGCAAGGTGTTTCTCCCCGTATGCCTGGCAGCCGGTGACGGAGGGCATGTGGTTTGCTTGGAGAAACTCGCGCCTCATTTTCTTCCGCGTTGGCTGCAGTACGCAGAGCCCCACAGAAGCCACGGCAAGCCTTTTTCCTGTTGTACAGCTTGTTAAATAGCAGCGTGGCGGTGGTCTGTCGTCAGCAGATGCATAGCTACAGACGGAGCTCTGCTTCCAGCTCGGGCTGAAATAATCTGGGAAATCCACTGTTCTTATCAGCATGTCGGGGCTCGGGGAGCCACGGCGTCTTTTTAAGTAGTACGAAAAGTGTGGTGACAGTTTTGCTGGGAGGGGGAGCGGCGGCGGCGGCGGCTGGGAGGAAGCATTAGCCGTTCAAAACTGCGTGGAGCCAGCTCCGAGAGCAGCACCGTGTGTGTGGCTGCCCTGCAGCCCAGAAATCTGCGCAGCAGACCTTCCGCAGTGCTCGCTCCCCCTTCCCTCCCTGCCCACGCCGCGACACAGAGCTCTGAAACCAGCAGAAGCCTTTCCCCCTCCGTAGCCTGGTTGTTGCCCGGCTTTGGCTTCGTGCCGTGCTTGCTCCATGATACACGGTGTGTTTGTGAGAAAGGCTTCCCTGTCTGAGTGCTGTACTGGCAGAAAACTGAAACTTTACGTGGCCTAGACTTGCCCCCCCACCAAGTTCCTCTCAGTTTAATGTGAGCTATGAATCAATCTTTTCCGTATCTTGAGGAAGAATATCACATGAGTTTGGTGCTTTGCTGGCAGTACAATGGGTTTGCAGCTTTGATGCATTGTCCTGCACTGGGTTTTGGTGGTGGCGGTGGGTTTGGCTGCTGCCCCTCGGGGCGGACAGTGATGCCTGCAAGTGCCGAAGGTGGGAGATCTGTCTGCTTACAGCCCTGGGTTTGTTACTGGAGAAGGGAGCTCCTTCAGAGCAGAAGCCTCAGATATTCTCAGGATGCGGATCTCCTGCCATGGTGTTCTGGGGTTTAGGAGGCCGGTTTCCCATAGCCCAGCGTCAGAAGCCCCACGCGTGAAGCCTGTGCGGTGCCTGGCACTGTCAGCTGGAGGGGGCCTCCAGGTCACCCGCTCCACCGCTCCGCTCGAAGGCAGGTTCTTGCCAGCACTAGGTCAGGGGGTGTTATCCTTCCTGTGTGTTTCCAGTATGGGGGGGGTGGGTGAATAAAACTTTCAGTGATGTGTTAATAGAAGGTTTGGAAGGCTAACGTGGCACTTCTGATGTGAGCCCTGTAGAACTGAAGTCTTCTGGTTAGCTCGGAAACTCAGAGCATCCAAGCTTTCGCCGTCTTCCCTTCTCTGATGGAATGATGCTTAAGGGTTCTGGTTCTTCTGGTTTTGTGGATTTTTTTTTAATGTCCATCTCTATTCAGTTCTTGTCCTGACGTTTCAGAGCTGCCAGTAGTATGGCAAACAAATACCAGTTTTGCTGCAAAGTGGTTTGTGTATAGGTAAAACATTGGTCTCGAACGCACGGGCCTCGAGAAAGAGGCACATGGCCAAAATGAAACTCCTGGGCGTGCAGACCCCAAATCAGAGTAAATCAGTGAAGTTCTGCATTTGCTTTTTCCCCCAAGCCTGATGCCTTCAGGGCCCCTGCCTGGAAAGTGGTGACGTGTGAGATTTGTTCCGTCGCCTAGTACTTGCTCCTAAATTCACCAAAATATTCCTGAGGTTGCCATGCTTGGAGGAAGCTTTGTGTGTTTGCAGTGGGCACAAGGGTGCTGAAACAGGGAGAGGGAAACCGCGGAGAATTGTGCAAGAACGGGGAGGAAGAGAAATGTTTTGCTGAGATTACCGTGGTCTTTCATGCTCACAGCTGGGAGAAGATGTTGCTTGGCTGTTGCGACATCGTGGACTGAACACGAGTTTAAACGTGGACATCCCGAGGCGTTTGCTCAAATCCTCCGAGGCTCGAGCAGGCTTTGCAGTAGGGTGCAGCTGGCGTCCACGCAGCCCACGCTGCGTGAGGCTGGTTGTAGCAGACCTCCGAGCTGAGGGTCTCCTTGACTTGAAGGGTCCTGTTGCAATGGCCGTGGCACCTTTTGCAAAATATTTTTCGTTTCTTTCTTTCTCGTGTAATTAACATGCTTCGTCATCGTCTCCTCTTGGGTTCAAGGGCTCGTTTAAGTCTTGTAGGTTTCTTTGTAGTAAAAGCCAGTCTTTGTCTTAGACTTTTACATAATGAAGCATGTAACACAGAAAATTCGACAGGACTGGAGGAAAATCTCGTTTGGGGTCTTAGTGCGGTGCGTATGTACATTATATGTGTGTGTGCGCATGTTTGTCCGTGCATGTGTGTGCATGCACATATGTACGTACAGAGATACACACTAGGAATATGTAGTATTTATTTAATTAAGGCAGCCCAAACTCACAGGACTCGGTCTTGGCTCGCTGGTAAAATCTGCCTGCTGCGCCCCGGCCCAGCTGCGTTACGTCAGCGCAGATACCGAGTTCCCAGAGGCGAACGAGGCACAAAGTTATTGGTGATTTAACCACGTTAACGGAGGCGCCTGTGCTAATTTAGACGGCTGAAAATAAAGCACAAACACATTCTGCTTTCTGTTACCTTCCTGAGCCTTCCCTTTCTGCAGCTAAGCAGCAGATGGGGCTTGCAGGAGCCGACACGAGCTTTCTGTAGGAATGGTGTTCACCCCGCGGCCTCCCCTTGGGACAAGTCACTAGTGCCAGGAATGGGAAGATGGAAAGTGCGCAGGTGGGGAGCGCGGAGGAGCCTCAGCCCGGCCGAGGACGGAGCGGAGCGTGCCAGCAGACCCTGCCAGCCTCTCGCGTCTGGGTCCCAGCACTGCCGCCGGGATGGTGGGGTAGGTGACGCAGCTCGCTGCCAGGGCACCGTCAGTCGCTGCTGCTTCATCTGTTGCCCTTTCACTGAGTTTCAGTCAGCATCAGATCAAGGACAGCCATGGTCAGGAATTGTGCTAACATGTTTCTCCATCTTGAAAATCGGGCCCA
The DNA here is from genome assembly GCA_031468815.1 of Morus bassanus. Lineage (NCBI taxonomy): Eukaryota > Metazoa > Chordata > Aves > Suliformes > Sulidae > Morus > Morus bassanus. The sequence goes on along the minus strand of CM062573.1, from coordinate 44,794,770 downwards.
GCTCGTTTTTGGGGCTTGGCTGATGCTCACGAACCCCTTGAGCTGTGCTTCAGCAGAGCAAACGGCAGCGAGCGGCAGCCGTAGCTCCCTGCCGGGCACGGCGGGGCCAGAGCCCGGCTCCCCAAACCGTCCTGGGAACGGAGCGGATTGCGCAGATTTGTGTCGTTCAAATTTTGCCAGAATAAAGCAGCCCCGGGGAATCCCCGCCTTTCCCCGCCGGCGGGACCTTTGGGACAGGCTCTCAGCACGCTGCATGAGACATGTGTGCCGTGGAGGTTCGCCCCGCTTGTGTCGCGCTGAGCTGCGGGTAAAGGCTTTGCACTCCTCATACCTCTCAGGACATGCATTTCTCTCCTGTTTTCTGTGTGCAGGATAGTTTGGGCTGCCTTTTTTCATCTTAAATGCATGTGACATGCAATACACTGTGCAGTCTGCCTAAAGTTAGCGTTGCCAATCACTCTGTAGGTGCACAGTATTGCTTTGTGTAAGTCCTTCGGACGTGCTTAATTAGGGAAATATTTTTCCTCCCATATGCGGCAGCAGTGGGAATAGCTGAGTGGAGTTCATCACTGTTTTCAGGCGGTTGGTGCGCAAGAAGTCCGGTAGATGATGGTGTTGGCAGATGCGGTTACAGCTCTTCCCTGGTTGAAGCCTGATGGGTTTCTGGGCGAAACAGAGAGGAGATGGGCGAAGTGTGGAGTCCTCCCTCTCTGGCAGGTTTTGGTCTGAGCCGGTGATCCGGAGCCATCCCGCCATCGCACCGAGAGGACATCGGTGACGTGATCGGCTCTTCCACTCTGACTAATGGTGGTGCGGCAGGGTCGTACGCTGCTCCGGCCTTCCTGTGACATGCCGGCCGCTCAATGGTTTCCTCATCGCAGCTGATCCCGCTCCCAGACCGCAGCTCGGAGAACCGACTGAAACAACAGTTTTGTAACCTTGGCCTGAAACCAGATAATCAGTGGCATCCAGAAATGTAGCAATCAAGAGGCAGCTGCATATAGATAATTGAGGGAAGGGTTTGTGGGAAAAACTGCTCCCGGAGAAACCACACAGGCAGAGTGGTTGCTCGTGGTTCCAGGGTACTGTCAGGGCTCGCTTTTATTTCGGACTTTGTGTATCCCGAGAACGGTCCCAGCTGGAGTATTCTGAATCACAGGGCAGTTGGGCAGAAATTTCCAAATATAATCTTGTTAAATAGTAACATTTAGTGTAACAGAAGAACTTAAGAGTTGTCATAATTTGAGACCATTGCCCGGTCTTCAGATGCTGGGGCAGGAAATGACACTCTCAGGTGCCACGTGTAGGGGGTTGTGGTTTACACTTAACCCGTTAGCAGGGATGGTTTCGTGCAGCGAGTCATCGCCGGAGAACCGTTGAGGAGTTGGACTTGTACGGTGTCCGGCGAGGTCTTGAGCATCATCTTGACCGTGGTGCTTGAAGACGTGGGTGCACATCCACGTGCGCAAACCACTCGGCCGGCAGAGCTTTGCCGTTGCGCTGCTTCGGGCAGGGCCTAACAAACGCTGGGAAGGGGCGTCTGTTCCACAAATGATTGAAATACTAATAGCTGCCTTAATTTGCGTTACTGAGTCTGCTTGGTTGGCGTGTATTTGAGAAAGCGAGCGAGCCTTGCCTGAGCGCCGTGCAAATACATCCAGATGCGAGTAGTTACAGGCATATCAGGAGGTCAGGAAGCACTGTGGGTTAAGGTGAAATAAATATTTGTGAAAGGTGGAAGAAAGGGTGGTTATTGTGGGGAACAGGTACTGATTTTGAGAACGGGAGAGGAGAAGCCATGCAAAGAGGTGACGAAGTTTCATCTATAAGAACTCCTGATAAAAAAGTGACATCCGCCTTCAAAAGCCAGGAACAAAATGAAAGTAGGTTCCCCGGGGTAAAGGAGGAAGATGGTGAGTCGAAGGCGAGGCATGATGGAGCTGTGAAACTGGGGTAACCCCAGATGTGGCAGCCGGCAAGCGTGCTTTCCAACCGGCCGCGCTCAGAGCAGGGAAATGCAGAGAGATCTTGATTTTCCTTGTTTTGGTAATGGCTGTAAGAATTAGCACCTCGTGCTGCAGTATCTTATTAATAGCTAATCTTTGTGATTACCCATTGTAAGGCTGCCGAATGAAACGCACCTGTGTTTGCACTGCTGGCTTGCAGGCCTCCTGCCGCTCTTGGGCTTATGTACCGATGGTGGAAAAAGGTGGACTTTACTCTTCCGGAGCCGAGCTGGAGCACAAAGAACAATTGTTCCTTGTTCCCCAAAGTTCACGTCCCGCCGGTGCACGCAGGCAATTCTCGGTACTAATCAGGAGTTGCGCAGGCCTAACAGGTAAAGGAAAAGCTGGTGAAGAGCAGGTCTTTGATGCTGGGAGCGCGTCGGTAAACCAGCACTGAACAGGATGCACATGGGTGGTGCTGGGTTCAAGGTGTGACGGTGGCTTTTTTGAACATGCAGCCTGTTAGTGATGTACACCGTGATTTTAGTGGGGACTCAGCAGGTGCCACCGCACTGTGCAGCTCGGAGGTGGCCTTTGCAGGGGTGACAGGCATCTCAGTGAAGGTATCGGCAGGGTGATGGAGAAGGGCACAATTCAGCGTGTTGAAAGACCTCAATTTTTGTTTTTCTCCCCACACTTTCCAGTGCTCAGGGTGGGGGGACGAAATTTTGGATGTGGTCTATGCAAGCTGTTATTTTAAGGCAATTTTCGAAGATTTGAAGACACCTGTTTTTCTGGGACAGAGTCCTCAAAAGGAGCCTGAAGTTTTAAAATTTTCGTGTTTCGTCGGGGCTTGTTCATATTCCAACCTTTTCAGACCAAACAAATGTGTTGGATTTGTACAAATAACGTCTGTGCCTCTAATTGCCATCCTTGCATTTGAGTTTTTTTGTAATGGGTAAGAGCCTCCAGCCAGCTTTCTTCTTATTGTCTGGCATTTAAAGAAGTCTGCACAATCTTTTTTACTCCAAGCTGGCAGGGTATGGGCAAGCTTCAATGCACAGATCTTGGGCATGAGCTAATTTGTTGTGGCTTCAGCTAGAGATGGCAGGAGCCTGGCTGGTCTGCACGCAGCAGGGTGAGAGAGGCTGTGCAAGCGCCCGTGCGGGGAGCTGCAGGAGGGCAGGGTTGGCGGGACGGGACGGGATGCGGCGGGACGGGACGGGCAGCCTGTGGTGCAGGCAGAGGCAGGGAAAGCTGTTGCTCCGCCTTGGACATACATCTGAAAGCATTTGAGGGCTTCAGTGTTGTTTGCTTTTTGTCACAGATCGGGGTGTTGCTCGCTGTGCCCGTGCAGGCAGGAGGGGTAGGGGGTTTAAATGAACACCGGGTCCCCTGGGTTTGTTAAGGAGGAATCTCCCATCAGGCACGGTGTTGGCGTCGGCTGGCTGGGGCTGAGAGCGGGCTCCAGCCGTGTACATCTGTGCCCGGCCCCATTTGCCCGTCGCCTTCGCCGGGAGCCCAGTCCTGGCTAATGGGTGCGACTGGTCCCACGCTGCCTTCCAGCCAGCCCAGCAGTGCTGAGCGTGGAGCCAGCAGCACTCTCCTTCTCTTCCTCCTCCTCCTCCTCCTCTTCCTGCAGCTCGGAGGGACAGATGACCCCTCCTTCCCCGCCCATCCCTTGTGGGACCATTGCCTTTTGAGGTCCTCCACAGAAATGTTTGGTCTCAGTGTGTGGCTTTGGCTTGGTGTGCCCTGGGCGAAATTAAAAAAAAAAAACCCACAACAAAAAAAAAAAAAAAAAAAAAGACCAACACCACATTTTCAACTGGTTCCTCACCCCAGCAAGGGGAGGGGAGAGGACCACGTCTGTCTGTCTGTCTGTGCGTGCATGGCGGGGCCTGGCTCTGCAGAGCCCTGCCCTTCGCAGCCGGCCTCGATGGGCACCGCTCCAGCCCCGCTCCTGGTCCTGCTCCCGACAGTCCTGTTTCTCCACCCTCCGAGGGGGTTCTCGGGGGTGCCGTGGGGGCCCTGACCCTCCCGCCAGCCCCGGCCCCCCGGCCCAGGCAGGACCGGGCTGCGCGTCGGGTCCGCTTTTCCAGCTTTTCTCCCTGCAGGCAAAGTTGTGCGTGCGATAATCCCGGCGGGGCTGGGACCACCGTGGCCTTCCCTGCCGGCGCCTGGGGCCTCTGGCTGAGCCGGCCATCCTGAACCGGTGGGAGCTGCCACGTCCGGGCTGGCCGAGTCCCAGGGCGGACTCCCCCTCCCCATAGCTGCTTTCCCAGGGGGCAGGCGTGGGACCCGCGCCTCGCCGGCCAGGCCGAGGGGCTGGCGGGCACGGGAAGGGAAGGCGGCGTGGGGCTGGCGGCCGGCCAGAGGTAAACAGCTCCTTTGTTTTCCCGGAGAAGTGCGAGGGATTATATTCTGTTGAGCTCACTCGGTCTCCCACTTCTTATTGTGCGGCAGACATGTAATCATCTAGTTCAAGGAGCTTAGTTAATTGTTTGCAAAATAGGAAGGGTGCCGACTGTCTCCTGGTTAGGAAGGTGAGGTTGAGAGGGGTGTCGTGGAAAGGGGGTGGCTTGTCCAGCTCCCAGATTAGGAGGGATTGAAGCCAAATTGTAATTCTGCAGCCCTAGATGTGCGACTTTGAAATGCTCCCCCGAGCTGGGGATAGATAGCTCTTCCAAACCGGGAATTCGTACCTCCCCTCTGACTCTTATTAAACGTGCTTAAAAATGAAACGAAGACTCTGAGCGTTGTTGGTAATTGTTGTGCAAATGTAATACTCCCTCCAAGCTGTTAAACAGGCCAGTGCTCTGTTTACATGGAGAGGCAGCCAGCTTTCCAAGTGTAATGAGTCAGCTAGATGAACAGAAGGGGTGCAGAATTAATCTGGCATCCGTCTGGCCTTTTCTCAGTTAAACAGGTTTTCGAAGCTCCACGTGAATAGGTACCTACCCCGGTTACAAACAGCCACAGAGACATCGGGAGTGGGCAGAATCTTTTTGAGAAAAAATTGACGGCATGCAGGCCGTGAAACAGTTTTAGCAAGGCACTAGAAATGACGTGGGTTTAATTTTTGGCTGTTCGTGGTCGGGGGCAGAGCGTGCCCTGGTCCCAGCCGTGCTGGTCCCTGCGCTCGTGACTGGCGTAAGCGAAGCTGCTTGGTTTTGATTTCCTTTGCAAAGTGCCAATGAATGTCCGTTGCCCAGCACGTCTTGAATTTCCGCTTCTTAGATTTGCAGTGAATATTGAAGTGAATCTGTTGGGGTGGCCGGCGCTGTCCCCTCCGCACCGACCCCGTGCTCCTGCCTCCTCCCAGGCACACACTCAGGCACTTGCTCGTTACTCCTTACCTGCACCTTAATGAGCACCGGTAGGTGAAACGGAGGGGGAAAAAATTCTTAAACTTTACAAATTGGTTAATGATGGCTGACAGAGTGAGATTCTGGAGGCTGTAAATTGCTGAAACTGCTTCCAGAGGAAGCAATTGCAGCACCTGGGACCCCGTCGCTGTGCAGCGTCGGGGGAGCACCTCGGGCTCCGGAGCAATGCCTTCGGTGGAGCGTCACCAGCGCCAGGAGAGCCACACTGCTGTGAAACGTGACATCTTGTTAGCCGGTGAAGCCCTGGCTGGGTGTGTAGGAGCACTGAGGCCAGAGCCGCTTGCTCTTGGCTTCAGGTTTTGCAAGCTCCAGCCTCTCTCTGCCGGCGCCGAGCGCGCCTGAGGACGGCTGAGCTGCCTTTTTAAGGTGCTGTTTTCAGTCAGCCCTTGTGGTGCTTGAACTTTGGCACTTGTGTTGGGCTGCAGGCCCTTCAAATGATGAAGAGCAGAAATTTCGAGATGCAGATTTGTGCAGTCATTCCCTCGCTCTAACAGAAAATTTTCTTTTTCCATTTTCTCTTTACGGGCCTGCTGGGTTGGTATACTGAATTTTCTGCACTTTCCCCCCTGTTTTTGCTTCCCAGCTGCAGCGATGAGGAGGGCTTATCAGCCTGCTTGTGTCTTTTCCAGTTTGGATCCTTTCCTGCTCTGGCATCCAAAAGGAAAGGGCTGGGGGTTCCTGCCTGGGGGACCCAAAACTCAGCACGGCGGCTTGTCCCCGCATCGAGCAGGGGGACGTGAAGAGGCCGCGGTCTCCGAAGCCTCTGTTCCTAAACACGGGTAACTGTCCTCCCGTAGCCGGGGCGGAGGATTAGCCGCCTTGGAAAGCGCAGCCTTCTGCTGAAAATGCCAGCGCTGGGATGTCTTAGCACTGTCTGTGCCCAGTGCTTTGGTCCGGGAATTTGTGCTGCTGCAGGGCTGGGCTGGGGCCTCTGAATCGCTTTTTTTTGAAAGAAAACCCACAAACCAACCCAGAGGGCCCTTATAAAGCCTCTGAAGCGTAAATGAAATTATTTAAATTCATTTAAATTATGAAGGGATTTCCAGGGAACTTCTAAAATGCCAGGCTGATGAAAGCACCGCGCTGGTGTTCCTCCAGCCTTTCACCCCCTGTCCCGCCCCGGCCGCCGCAGGTGCAGGTCCCCAGCGCCCGGTGAGGTGGTGCTGGGCTCTCCCGGTGCTGCGCGGGATGCGGTTCAAGGTCCGCGCTGCTTCGTCCCCCGGCCCCGAGCAGGCGGGAGGGTTTGGCTCCTCTCCTCTCCTCTCCTCTGTTTTCTTTCTTTCTCCCCGCCCACAGAATTCCCATCTTGTGATGGAGCGCTGCATGACTTTGTTCCTGGACAATTTCCTGCAATTGTAGCTCTGCAGAAACCCGGCCGCTATTATAAGAAGTTAATGGGTGCAATGTGTAGTGTTGTCAGGTGGCAATTAGCTGGGGAAAGAGTTTTCAAATGGTGCCTGTTTATGCCGTTTCAGCCTAAGTACAACGAGACCTTTGCTGTAGGGATTGATGTGGGTCACTTCTCGGAGATATACTGTTGCACGGATGCTTTTTAGCCTCTGGTCTCCGGAGAGGAGATATTTTTGTTCACCTAAAAAAGCCTCGCCTGCTTTGGCTTCAGCCAGTATTTCTGATCCCTGCTACAGCTCATGCTTTGCTGTATTTCAGATGTCAGTTGTCTTTTCAGCCCTGTAACCAGGCAACACATGGCAGGAGCAGGGAGCGCTTTGTTATTCTCCAAATTGTCTTACCTAGGCCAAGGCGCGGCGGCAGCGCCGGTGCCAGGGTAAGGAGCCCGTGGCAAACCGCTCCGGGAACGCTGTGCCCCCTCGGCGGTTTCTGGTCTCGTCTCAGAACGGCGACACGTTCAAAAAGTGCGCTTTATAAGTAGGTTTTGTAATTCAGCGATGTGCGTGTTGGTCCTGCGAGCATCTGGGAATTCAGCGTGACAAACTGGGGGAGCAGGGCTGTCCCTGCCCCAGACGCGTACCCGGAGGGTCCATCCCCATGTCCCTGCACTCTGGACAGAACTGTAGCTGCAAGAAGCTTTATGTAGGCTTGGAGTGATGCTGTAGATGAAGAGCAGGAGGGCTATTGCTCCCTGTTTGGGCATGATCCATTTTAGGCTCTCCCTTGCACATGAAACAAGTCGAGTTTGCAGCTGCAGGTCCCAGCTCGCTCCCCGTGTGGAAGGTGGCAGAAGCCAGCAGCGGTTTTGCCCGCTCCGGTCTGCGGTGCGCAGCATTTGGAGGTGTCCTGCCATCCTGGTGGTGCCGTTGAAGACTTCGATGGGGGTTTATCCCTACGGGAAGTGTCTTGCCTTTTTTCCCCCAGTGGAAAGATCCTTTCGAGATGTCTAACTTCTCTTTTCTTCTCTCTAAACAGACGGTTGATGATGAGGCGATGGCAGCATAAATGAAGATCAAGTAAGGAAGGCAGAACGATGCCCAAGGGTGGGTGTTCTAAAACACCACAGCCAGAAGATTTCTCTCTCAGCAACGACATGGTGGAGAAACAAACGGGGAAAAAGGTAGCGTGTTTGGTTCCCTTGCTGTCCTTTAGGGATGCTGCCCCTTATGCCCGATGTCTTCAAGCCGTGGCAGTATTTCATGTGGCAGGAGGTTGCCACGGGCTGTTACGACCGGAATCAAATCTGTGTGTTGGCACCCTGCCAGCTGATGGGGTCCACTTTATTCCCCGGTGGCTGCAATACTTCCCGGGAAGTGCCGCGGCCGCATAGACCCGACTCGGCCGAGCAAGGCGGGGAATGCTTTGGAAGATTCTCTTTTGCAAGTCCTGTGCGTTCTTAAGGCTTTCTGCAGTAAGCTGTGGAAGGACTAAGTCATGCAGTGATCTCGCAAGTGCGTGCTGTGCGAGGGAGGATTTTCTCCTCCTCCTCCTCCTCCTCCTCTGGCTGGAAATGCCGTGTCTGTGTCAGGCTCGGCTGGTCTTGCTTCACGCAGAAGTCTGGGCTCTGATTGAGGCCTGACCAGGACCCAGCGTGTGAGCTGCTCTGCTGAAATCACCGCTTCTGGGGTTTTGTTTGAAGTGCTTAGGTTTTGACTGGGCTTGAGGTGAGGTTACCGAGATGAAATCTTAGTTCAAGGATAAGTAAGTTCATACCTCTTCTCTTCATTCCCAGATTCTCGTTTTGCTCCAGACTTAAGCTCTGCCTCCTCTCATTCAGCTTTTTTTCATCCTTCTCCGTATCGGTAGTTCCCAGTAAATAGTTGTGCAGAAAGCTGTGTACAAATGTTACCTTTAAATAAAAATTAAAACCTACATCTTCTGTATTCTGCTATGGAAACAAATATCATCCGCTTTCCTTTCACCTCCTTGCTCCAGTTTCTCAGCGTTCCCCCGGGAGTTTCTGCCAGGCCCCGGGAGCTGAAGCTGCGCTTTGCGAGCACCAGCGATGCCGTGTCGCTCGCTCTGTCACTTCCCCTGCGATCCCACCCGTGTTGATGACAGTAACTCCTCTTATGACTGAGGTCATATTATTGACAAAACAAGGAAAATGACAAATAACCAACGACAAAATTCCAGGCAGAAATCTGCTTATCGAGCGCGCCGGTAGCATCTGCCCCGTTCCCCTTTCCGTGTCTCCGTGTGTGCACACGCCCGGTTCAGGAGCCGCGCCAAGAGCCGGAGCATTGCCTCTGCACGGCGTGGGGCTTGTGGGAGTGGGGCAAGAACTGGGAGCAGGGCTGATGGAGGTGAAACAGCCACCCTGTTGCATCAGGAAAATACCAGCGTTTACCCTGGCAAATGAGGCTGAGCCCGACAGCACAGGATATGTAAATACGGGGTTTTGTCTGCGCTGTGTAAGAAGCTTAATGTTGGCGCAGGTGCTTCGGGAGGGAGAGGATCAGTTATAATATGAATCAGCTCCCATTTTATTTCATCCACTCGCGGCAGCTTAAAGGCTGCATGTTATTTACAGAGCAGGTTTGTTGAGCGGCGCTAGGGACGCCGGGAACTGGAGTTATCTCCCGCTGGCTAAATAACTAGGACACAAATAATTTTATGCTTCCCATTCAAAGGTGTCAGCGCAGACCTGCGGTGAGTGGTGTTGAGTAAGGACGGGGAAGAGCCTTTCTGCTCACTTAATTCTGGTCTTCTCAACGGAGAAGGAACTTGCAGGCTCTTGTCCTCCGGGGACTGAGCTGAGATCCAGCCTAAGTGGCCAAAGGACATCGTGTAGCAAATCACCCTGTTTCTAGTTAACTCTGGAGCATGAGCTGGAGCAGTGACTCAGGGTAAAAGCACTCGGTCGTTAGACCTCCTCCTTTGTACCTGCCTGTCAGGCGAACTGCCGCTTTTAATTTATCTTGCCTTTGTCAACACTTTCAAAGGCCCGAGCCGAGCCGTGCTGCGCGGAGGGACGTCCTGCGCGGAGGGACGCGCGCCCACCGGGGCTGCCTGCGATGGTGCACAGGGCGAGCGTGGTGAAGCAGTAGCTGTGTTGCCCCTTAAGCGTTTTCCTCTCGGTGTGACCTTAATATCTACGGTTGTTTTAACATTAGCTTCTTACGTTCAGGCTCTGAAGCTCTAGCAGTGAAGGCGAGTAACGGTGCAGGATGCTCAGTGGTCCTGGTGTTGCGGCGGGCTGAGTGCTGCAGGAAACGTGCGAGTTCTGCGCTTTAACACGTTACAGCCGGGCTCTCTGAGAGGCTGCCCTTTCTGCAGAGGGCTCGTGCTTTGTGGAAGAAGATGTGAGCTGCTGCCTTTCAGCTGTGGAGCTAATTTTAAAAGGGAACTCCTCCTAGCTCTCTGCTCCATGCCCTTCCATGGGAGGGACGTATTAACTAGTGAGGTGTCGCTTGTGCTGGCGCAGCCACGAGAGCAAAGTGGTTTAAAGACGGGGTCTCTGTTGCCCTCCGTGGCTGACAGCATTAGATGCTTCATCTGCTTTGCTGCTGTTGAGCGAGGAGCTGTTTCTCCCGGGGTTAGCGGAGGCAGCGGGCGGCCGGTCGGGCCCCGCCAGCCTTATATGGCTGCGCACAGCCTGCCCGGGGCGGGCGCTCGGTGGCCCCGGGGGCTCCATCTGGTTGAGTTCAGTCTGAAGGGTTTTGTGAAAATATGCATGCCATATATGAATAATTCTCCTTTCTGGTGTAGATCCACAGATCCCCACACCAGAAGCAGATTACTCATGACTTCGGCTGAGCACAACACTGCAGCAAGAATTGTATCAGTTGTCGAAACCATTTCCTGATGTGCCTGGGACCGCTTGCTGCGTGGTTACACCGTGTGTTCAGAGGCTGCGGCAGAGGATTCGTCTCTTTATGGGGAAATGCTCCCACTTGCAGAGTCTGAATTGCATTTTTGCTGCAGTGGTTGAACACCGAGCAGAACAGCACTTGACCCCCCCAGTTTTCGCTCGTAGGAGCTAGCAGAGGTTAACTGAGCAAACTGGGCAGAGACGACAGGAGGAAAACTGCTGAAGGTGCTGCCTTCTCACGCTTTCCTGGGTGATAGGGGTGGCGGTTTCACCGTGCTCCCTCACTGAACCTTGCTGATACCCACACTGGATCAAACTCAGTTGGCTTCCGCAGGAGCGAAGGGGGAAAACTACTACACTTTTTATCCTTAATAATTTTAGTAGCATGAATACATTTTGCTCCTATTTCATTATTTTTCCTGCCCTTCAAGAAAGTTTTTGCTTTTTCTCCTCTCTCTTCTCCCAATTCCAGAAAAGGGAACATAGTCCTCATTTCTCAATTCTTCTTGAAACCTCTTGGACCGTTAGGGCTTTCCTGCACCATACAAACGAGTGCCAGGCTGTGCATCCAGCGCAGAGCCGCCAGCCGGGACGTGAAACGGGCAGAAGCACGGGGTGACTTAGATGCTGAAGAGCCGACGTTCCAGCGAAGAACCCAAATTCAGAGGTTTTAAAACTTTGCACGCGTGTGTGTGCGCTGTACTCCGGTTTTGGAAAGGCCACGAGGGACCCAGGTTTAGGGGATGCCCGGGTTTGGTTTCCACCACATCCAGTGTGCTCTGGGTAAAATTGTGTCCGTCCCTTTTTGTAAGGCAGGGTGCGAACCCTTCTCCTGCCCCTTCTCTCCCCCCGCCGTGGCGGAGACCTGTTCAGGAAACGACACGCTGCTGTCTGTGTTAGTGCGGGGAAACTCCCGCTCTCGCGGCATTTGCTTTTTGCAGCGTGGGTAGTTTTGCCCACGGCAGGAGTTTGGCGTGTCAGCTTGGCGTGGGGCATTGCCCAGGGGTACGGGTGTTGGAGCCCTTCCTCCTTCTGGGCTTCTCCCAAGCCACCGGTGCCAGTTTTGTTCGTTGCTGCTTACTTCTTACTCGCATTGCAACCTGAAATACTTTCAACTTATTTTGGAGAACAAAGGGCTTTGGGGATTTCCATCGCTGGTAATGCAAGTCTTTGCATAAGTGGCTGGGACGTGAGTCAGGTTTTGTCGGTGGTGTAGTGAAGGCATGGCTCCGGCACAGCTCTCGGCGGGCGGGCAGAGGTAGTGGTTCAGAGTTTGTGTGTGGGCACTGATAGCACAGCCCTGCTGCATGCAGCTCGTACGGACAGCGGGGAGGAGCAGGCTGCAGGCACGCGGCCCATCCTACAAAGCAAACTAGAGATGCCCTCAGCTTCTCTGCTGGAAATACGGATTTCTTTGCGTGGGTTTGTATGTGGCTCTGCCTTGCAGAATTTTGCATCTAAAAGAACTATGTGTTTGGTTTTGCTCTGAGAACCTACATTTGGGCAGTAAGCTGGCCTAGCTGGAGTTCTGCGTGAGGGTGAAAAGTGGTTTTTATTTGAGTGCGTCATTAATGACCTGAGCAGATTGATATCAGGGTCTCTTGCTGATTAGAGATCTTTGTCGTAACGAGAAGTCAGCACAGATGCTGTTAAGCACTTCCAGTACGCAGGCTGCACGCGTGGCTTATATCATCGTAGCTTCTGGGGGCCAGTTCGTGATCGGTTTGTGCTGCAAACCATGACGGCTGATAGCAGCTTCTGGTGCATCTTTTAACTGTAGCAAGTGTAAGTCGAGGTGGGTTCAGTTATTCATGTAGTAAATCTTACTAACAACATTGTGTGGCAGTAGGGGATTTTTCCTGAAGTCATGGTCTGCTGTTGTTATTAACACCTACAAAGGGGAACTTGTTTCTGTCGCTGAGCTCCCGGCAGTACCCCCATTCCCCAAGCCCCCTCTCTCACCCTCAGCAAGAGCTTTCCCGGCCTTTGAGAGCCCCAAGCCTGGCTTACACACAGATGTTCATACAGGCTTCTCTGCAACGTCAATTAATTTGGATTTGTTCCTTTTGTGAAACCTGATTCCTGTACCTTTCAGTTGAGTCTGAGCTTACTTTAAACATGAGGTGACCTAAAAATGAAAGCGGCTTTTACTCGAGAAAAGGACGACATTCTTCATTACAAAATTGGAAATAATTAGGGAAGTAAAGCTTCAAATAAGAAAATGAAAACGCGTGTTATTTTCAGGAGTATGTCTCTCCAAGCTGCCTTAATTTCTCTGCGGTGGTTTCACTGCAACTGCTGCAGGCACCCTCAGCAGGTTGCTGCTTTCCAGGGGGGAGCAAAGTTTGGATCTTCCTTGCTCCAATTAGTATAAAAGGTTATCGTTGTGCTACTGTACAAATTAATCTTCAAAGCAGTGCCGGGACTGCTGCCACTTCCTTCGTTCCTTGGTATTTAATTTTGCTGAACTTACTGGATTAACAGCTCCCAGCGTTAGGGCGAATGCAAACGAAGCGTTGCCCGAGCGTGCCCGACGCTGGGATTCACGCAGCCATTTCCATTTCCGTGCTGGGCTCACCCTCTTGTCTGGGGAGGTTTTTTGCTTAACTCCTCTCTTTTTTGTCTCTCCTCCAACACGGAGCTTTTAACAGCATTGCAGTAACTTTGTAGACTACGTTGTGTTTTTACATGTCCTGCACTTTTTCTTATTCCTGAGCGTGCAGAGGTCCCGCGCGGCATTAATACGGCAGACGCCTGACCTGGCTCGCAGGCACCGCAGCCCCCCTGCACCGCGCCTGCAGGTTCGGGCTTTCTCACCACCACAGCCAAGTCCAGAGATTAAGAGAATTTTAGAGAAGGTATGTTTTAAACAAGCTGGCACCAATCGTCGTTTGCTTTTAAGTGGGGTGCAAGAGCGGCGGTGCTGCCAGCTGATGCCCGGAGCTGGGTTGCCTGTGAGGCAGAGTGCTTTTTGGGCAGCAGAGGACATGACGTGGTTTGCTGCAGCTGAAATCTATTTTAAGGTAATAAACAATGAAAAAACTGTATTTTTTTGTGTCGAGCACAACTGCCCGCTTGTTGGAGCTCTCAATGTGAAACTCATGTCTGGAAGAAACGCTGCGAGAGTAGAAAATCCCACCGCGGCGTGCCAGGGACTCAGCCGCATCCTGCCCTACTGCTGCGAGAGCAGGCAAAGAGTATCCGAGTACTGAAATGCTGGGTGGAACAGCCTGCTCGAAGGGTCTGGGCGAGGAAATGGCAGTTCAGACAGCGAGCACGGTGGCTGGTGCAGGGAAGTGTCGTTGTTGAAACGTCAGCTATGACTGATCCACCTCGGAGTCTTCTAGAAGTACCGCTCTTACTGAGGACTGCCGCCACTCGGTGCTGGCAAACCTGAGCCGCAGGTGCTGCGCCTGAGCGGTGCAAATGCGCTTTGAGAGCAGGGAGAGGTGCTGGGTTTCACCGGCGCTTTGCGCCCGATCCCGTGGCTCCGCGACGGGGGAGCAGCTCGGATGCGACGCGTGCAGGTACGTCCTTAGCTGTGAGCAGCAGAGGAAGAGACACGCACGTGGTCTTCTCTGGTTTTGTGCTCTTGTCCCAGGCCCTGACTTTTAAGGGTGAAGATTGTTGGGCTGACTGTTGTCTTGAAAGCGCAGTTGAAGTTTTTGAGGGGGCCGCGTCTCTGCGGTCGTTACACCCGGGGAAGACGGTGCTTTACCCCACATCGACACGGCCGCTCGGACACTCAGCACCGATGCAGGGTCAGTGGGGTTTGAGCCTAGTGTTGCTGTTTGAGCTTGCGTTAAACTGGGGAGGGAAAGGCCAGACCAGCATACCTGCTTGCAGCAGGACGGTCCTGGGAGATGATCAGTGGTCCCTGGCCTTACGCCTCTGAGCTGTTCAGAACAGCAGCTGGCAATAGAAGCAGCATCATTCGTTATTGCAAACTATTTTTGTTCACGTCAGAAAAAATAAGACAAAAACATTTAAATCCGGAGTGTTTAAATGAAATGCTGAAGTGTTTATCTTGGCTGTTGTGACCTTGTCCTGTCGCTCCGCTGACTCCTGTGCCGAGGAACGGCTCTCGGCGGCTGCGCTCGAGCCTGGCTGCCCTTCTTCGGGCTCCAAACGTGAAGTCCTGCGCGCCCACGGCCAAACATGCCTTGACTCCCTCCAACCACAAGAGCCACTGTCACATAGGTTTGTTTAGCTTGTTTCACCAAAAAAAAGGATTCCCCACCCGATTTTTGCAGGCCTCAGCATCGCACCGGAGCGTGGTGAGAGGGGCCGAGTATTGGGCGTGCAGCCGCAGGGCTGTCACGCTGCCCATCGCGAAGGGGACGTGCAAACAGAACCCGCTGGTCCGAGTAAACGGTTTCTCTTTAATCTGCGGGTGAAGTCTGGTTGCCAGACAGAAACTCGGAAAGAGGAAGGAGCAGTGTATGCAGTGACGACACAGCCTTGTGAC
The DNA here is from genome assembly GCA_031468815.1 of Morus bassanus. Classification (NCBI taxonomy): domain Eukaryota; kingdom Metazoa; phylum Chordata; class Aves; order Suliformes; family Sulidae; genus Morus; species Morus bassanus. Next base: position 44,779,743 of record CM062573.1, on the reverse strand, counting down.
TGCTGGCACAGGAGCCACCTGCCAGGGTGCCGAGTCCGATGCAGACAGCATGACTGGGCTTCTCTAAACAAGGGAATTTCTATTAGATTTGCTTGTCTGAGTTTCCAGCGATGGTCTTGCATGATTTAACGTATTGAGATTCTTTTATTTAATCTAACTTTATATCTGAAGCTTAGGGTCTGGGTTTTGCTAGGTTATTGAAATCAGATCTATCACAAGCTGCTTGCTCTGGCCTTGTTTTTAGAGCAGTGGAACAGTGTTCAAACCAGAAGCCCTTGCTTAAAATAACACTGTGTCTCAAATACAAAAAAACACAAGTGCATGACTTCAGTCTGTACGTTTTCTCAGCATGCTAAACTCCTGAAGTTTGGGTTCTGTACCAGCTCTTGATGTTCGCGTGAAAAATCTTGCCTGTCTCAATACTTGGTAACTTTGTCTTGCTCGGGATGTTTCTTCAAAATTTCTTCCTGCTGCTCGTACCGGGCAGTCCCCAGCACCGCCTGCTTCACCTCGCTGCGCGTTAAAATCCAAACGAACCCGAATAAATGAGACTGGCACAAAGCAGGCATAGGTCTGCCTCTCTGAGACAGCAGTGAATGCTCAGCCAGCATCTGCATCGCTTTCCATGCTTTTATGCAGTATTGGTAGGTTTGTTCTCAAGGTAGCTTCTCCTCTTAAAACCCCAGTATTAACCTGCATGGGAGAGGCACTGGGAACGCCTCGGCTGGTGTTTGCGCATAGTTGGGACTTCAAGTTGATCAACCCCAAAACACAGGTCTGGGGGTGAGCGAGCTTTGCTGGGGCTGGTGCTGCTGGAACTGCTGCTTCGCTGCTGCACGTTGCTGCCGTTGGACCCGTTGCCCGGTGATGGAGGCAGTTGCGGGAGCGCAGAGCTGGGAGCAGACCAAGCTTCTTGCTCTCGGATGGAGAGTGCTGCCTGTGGGTGCAGGCAGGGCTGTACTGGCCTTCCTGGTACAAATCGTTACGGTGACGGTACAATGTAAACCACCGGAGTGCGTTTGGCCGCGGTGCTGATCCTGTAAACGGTCAGCAATGTTAGCAGTCTTATCGGCTGCCAGAATGTTCTCCAGAATAGCGTGTTATCACGTAAGCTCAAATAGTAATGCTGTATTCTTGTGCTAGAAATACCGCAGGCCCCAAGGAGAAGCCCTCAGCTCTCCACGTTGAAGCAAGGGCTTTAACGCCGGTTTTTGTGCGTCCCCCAGGCATGCTGTGTGCGCTCCCCAGCATCCCACTTCCGCTCAGGAACGGAAAACTCTTCCCAAACGATGGGAGCGGTTGTGTTTGGAAATCCTTGGGTTCGCCCACCCCAGCCTGCCTTCCCTTGCAGCCGGGCACGTCCCCAGCCGCACACAAGGCGTTGGCTCCGGTTTTCACATGAATTGGTCACAGATTTCGCACCACGCAGCAGCCTTGGTTGGCCTCACTCTTCTCTAGAGGTGTTTTAGGATTTTAGCTTGGTGGAGGCTCTCTGCAAGATGCTAACCCCTGATGCTGGAAACCCACGGTAGGAAGGAGAGGACAGGTGCTGCGTGAGGCTGGTGCAGGACGTTGCCGGGTTAGGTGGGCACAGTCTGGAGAAGGCTCTGGTTAATCTGGTCTCTTCTCTTTCTAGGATAAAGATAAAGTTTCTCTAACCAAGACTCCAAAGTTGGACCGGAATGATGGCGGCAAAGAGGTGAAAGAGCGAGCGACCAAGCGGAAGTTGCCTTTCACTGTTGGAACAAATGGAGATCAAAAAGACTCGGATACAGGTACAGAAATGACATATTCCCCCCTTGAAATGTGCGTGTTGGGGTGGTGGGGAGCGCTCAGTGTCCGACACGCAAGCAGTCCGTACTGCGGCGTTCTATCAAATTTCCTCTCTCTTTTAATTGAAGGAAGAGGCATGTGGACAAGAGGATAACTACTATGGCATGCATGTACACATCTGGAGCTGAGTGGATTCAGGCCCTCATGTTCTTAGTAATATATTTATCTGGACAGAGGGGTGGCTCTGTGAGGAGGCACCCCTTCCTTTGGCTGGTGGTCTGTTCTTCTCCCTTTCTAACTAGTCCAGTTCATGAACCGCAGCTTAGACAAGCTGAGAAGCAGTGCTGGGCCTGCTAGTAAGAACTTGGAAAATAAAAGAATAAAGCTGCGTGCTCTTTAAAAAAAAACAACCCACAAGCAGTAAAAAAAAAAAGAGCTTGCATGCATCTGCCTGAAGTAAACCTGGTATTTATTTGTGTGTCTATGTAAATGCGTACGTATACCTCTCTAGCCATGTTTTGTTGTTTTGGGGCTTTTAACTTTTAGTGCTTCGCTATCTTAAGGCTGAAAAATTATTTCCAGTTGGTGTGTGCACAGGTGTTGTCAAGCACACGTAGGACCGCCTGGAGGTCGTACCGATGGGCTGGAGGTGTGACTTCGGTGACGTGGCCGTCTGGGCCTGTTTGGGTGTTTAGGTCGGCTCTTCGGGGCTGGTGCGGGTGGCCCTCAGGGACCATAAGGACGTTAAGGTGACCTGTTTGGCCCTGTTCTTGGGACAGCCAGGGTTGCTTCGGTGGTTGCAGCATGACTGAGCAATGCATCCTCAACACGCACCTGGTTTCTGGGAAGCGTTGGTGCTGCTGTGGGTGTTTCAGCCTGGCTGTGTCGTGGTCGGGCAGGTCACATCTCCTGGCAGAAGAGTGGCCGGTACACGTGGCTCTCGCGCGCCGTGGCCCCACGTAGCTACAGAGACCTTGAATGGGCTGTTTGTTCTGTAAAGCAATTGGATTCGGGAGAGCTGTTGCAAAGCTTTGACATGCAGAAAATAATGCTCTTTGGTTGCAAGGGGCTTAGCTGTGGCTTTGTGGGCAGAGGTTTGCGTAGGTCCCTTCCGTACATTTCTAGGAAATCTGCACTTGGAAATAGTTGTGGTCAGGTAAGGATCACAAAGGGTGCAAAGAGATAAAATGGACGAAAAGTTGGGAATACGCTTAAAAATGGTAAAAAAGATGTATTTGCTGTTATCCTCCGGTGAGCGTACGAGGTGGTCTGATGGAGGATGCGGTGCGTCAGCCTACGTGAGCTGCCGGCCAGTCTCCTCTGGTTCAGAAGTTGGGAGGGCAGATTTTAAAGGGTCACGAGTGCCGCCTGGGTCCCGCAGCCACGGCGGCGGCGGGGGCTGTTTCTCAGGCGAGGGCGCGCGGTGGGTGGCACGTCCTGGGGCTGGCCCGGCATTTCTATGGGTTTCTGTGCGCCGAATGATAATTTTCTCAGTTGCTGAACTCCCTGTCCGGAGAGAAAGTTTCAAATCGTTAATTTGTTTCCTGGAACGACAGCTCATACTGACGGCCGTTTGCAGGGATGAAGCGTCGTTTTTGCGTTCGTGGCGCGCAGATGGGCGAGCGCATCGCTGGATGACTAAAGGAGGGTTTGCAGCTGTGGGAGAAGGGGTGGCCCCCGGCCGAAGGGCAGCAGATGGGGTTACAGCCCGACACGGGGGATCTTCACTCGCTCTCCAAACAGGCGGTGTGGGGAGTGCTTTGGCACCCGTCGTGGTGCTGTAGTGGCTCACTAGAATAATTTCGGGGATGTCACCTTTGGAGGGAGGGTGGCCAGGGGCAAGGCAGAGCTGATTAGCCAGAACCATAGCTGCTGCTTTTTGTCAAGGGTGTTTCTGCCACGTTCAATACTTGGTTGAGAATTTAAACCCAAACTTGCTTCAGGGCTGTCTGACCCTGGTGACAGCTAAAATGTCACGGTAGAGCTGCACCAGCTCGCTTTCCGTGTCCTCCAGCAGCAGTTATCTGCTTCTCACAGGGCTCTGGTCTCTCTCTGGCTGCAGAGATGTTAGAAACGTTTCTGCTGGCGGCATCGAGAAGGAAACCAAATTAAAAAGAGAGCAGCGGGGTAGGGAGAGCAGAGTGCTGCTGGGGGAGAGGCTTTGGCTGCTGCAGGGTGCAGAGGAGCAGCAGTGCAGCCCGTGAGACGCCCCTGCCCACGGGTTACCCCTCTGCTTTCAGCAGGCTTGTGACTCTCATCTTCGGACACGTCTTCCCCTTTCTCTTCAGGGCTCGTTCTTCCTGGGGAAGCGGGTGAGCAAGCGGCGGGGCTGAGCCAAGGGGCGGCAGCAGCCCCAGCTCCCTGCCTGCACGGAGGGCAGCCGGAGACCGAGAGCTGGTCATTGCGCTCAGAGATGCATTTAAAGACAAACTGGGCTCGACAAACGCTGGAAAGGTGTAGGCGAGTCTCTAGCAACCTATTTGGTGGGGACTGAGGAGAGGAAGTGACTCAGCCGCTGGGGAGGAGATAGCAGCAGGGAGCTGCAGATAAACCCGCAGAGAAGCAGACTGATACTTAGCAGGAGCATGTTTCTCTTCTCTGAGATCTTTTACTCCAGAAACGAGATGCTTGAGATGGGAAAAGACTTACTGGCACCTTGCTCCCCTCTTGCACCACCCCGTTGCAACCGTGGGGCATTTCAGGCCGTTGTGTTCCTTGGCCTGGCTCGAGGCCGGCTTTCGTTTAGCAGGTAGAGGCGTGTTCGTAGGTGCACAAAAGTTGCCCGGGTCATACGGGGACGGAGGGGTGCCCCCGAGCCTGTGCACGTGTAACGAGAGTGGCACTTGGCTAACGACACGCATCGGGCAGCGCACGCTCAAGCGTGCGGGGCTGGCAGGCTGCCGGAGGACGGGCTTTTGACTCGAGCAAAGGGGCCGCAGCTCACCCACCCCGCAGCCCCCGCTACCTCCCCGCTGCCCGGGCAGAAATGCTGCTTGCCCGCAGCCCCGGAGGAAGGGGAGGCTGCTTTTTCTTGTTCTGTTCCTAAACTTTAATTTCAGCTCCTGTGAGGAGTGGGATTGCAACATCGGTGTTCGCCGTGCCAGTTGCGGACTTGACCTTAGGTGATTTATATAACGCAGTCGTGCTTCCTGGGCTGCTGTACACAGGCTGTCGTGTCTGTTTGAGGGTAGTTTTGCTAGGGTGTTCCACAGCCACGCGGAATTTAGCTGTAAGGATGTGGGAGCTGGGAGGTAGGAGAGCTCTCTTTTTGCCTGTAGGGGAGTATTTTTTTCCTCTAAATTTTGGACAATAACATGAATCCTTGTCCGGATTTGTTGCAGTAGCTCGTCTTCCTTAGCATAGTGTATCTGTTGCCCTTTTCCCCCCTGAATAGCTCTGGCTCAGCTTTGATGGATTTACACTGTACGTGGTGCAAGAAGGCATCTGTGATGGGTTTGCCTCGTCGGCGAAGGGCGGCGAAGCCCACCCTGGCCGGGTGTTCGGCAGCAGCTGGGTGCTGCAGCACGGTCGCCTGTCGGAGCCTTCCTGTGTTTGCAAGACGTGGTAGGAGCGGAGGGTGTGGGCTGTTGGTGTGCCAGCCTGCGCCGGGACAGCCGGTGAGAGCCCACGGGCGTTATTGCCTCTGTTTGCCTCCTCGGTGCTCGTGCACCGTCCCCTCGCCGGCAGGTTGCAGGTGTTAACCCGCATCTCCTGCGCGCTTATCCTGAGCACCGGTGCCTCTCTGGACAGCTTTTCCATTCGCACTCAGGTGTTCCCAGGGGAGGTGGGGGTTTGGGGGCAGAGGTCTGCCCCGGTCCTTCACTCAGCTGGAGTGGGGCAGCTCTCCTCCCCTCCCTTTAACTCTGCTCCTTGAGTTTGTTTAGGAGTGTGTGCTGCTGGCAGAGTGCTGATGTGTTCAGAAAGCGAGCAAGTAAACGATTTCGTTCTCGATCTGTTTTTATTTGCAGCACCCGCCTCCAGCGCAGCGTGCCTTTACTGCGCCCTGATCCTGAGCAAGCGCTGCCAGCGCCACTCGGGGTTTGTTCCTGTATGGAGAGGGGCTTGGCCTGGGCTGCACTGTTTTAAAGTGTATCGTTTGGGTACAGTAGGTTCAGTGATAAATCTTTTAAAATTACCTCCTTCAGAATGGTTTCTAGAGCAACAATTGTGGCTCTCGGGTCCCTCAGAGTTAACTGAATAAACTCTCTTTAGGAAAAAAAAATTGCATAAAGCTGCGAGCCTCCAGACTGTGCAAGTTACAGATCCAGCGCTGTGGGAGCAGCATCTCTCTGCCTGAGACTTCTCCTCCTTCCTTCTCCTTTCACTCGTGTGACATCCCCCCACATCCACAGGCACTGCCGAGAGCCGACGTGCTGCCTGGCAGCCGCCGAACCAGTAAAGCCAGCTTTTTTCCCAGCAATTTCAGCAGCTTGTGAGGCTTCGTGCAGCTCCTCGTCCGTGCTCTGTGCTGAAAGGTTAGGCGTTTACCAAAAAGAAATATTAGAAATTTGTAATAAGAAGAAGCACGCAGAGGAGCGTCCTGTGGAGACGGCAGGGAGAAGGGGACAGTCCTGCTGGGAAGCCACCTGCGGGAAGGTGGTGGGAGAGGTGGGCACGGGCGGCTGGCACGGCACGGGGCGCAGCGGCACTCCTCCCGGCGCTGGTGCCTGCGGCGCTGAGCCGCGGCTGAGTCATGGGCTGACTCAACGGCACCAGACTGCCGGCGCAGGGACAGGCGCTCCCCGCCTCCCGCGCAGGCTGCAGAGCGGACGGCAGCGCGGCGGCTTCGCACGGGCGGGTTTTTTACCATTCTGTGTCGTGCATACCGGATCAGGTAATGCTGCTCGAAGGTCAGCCGTGAAACGCACAGTCCAGAGTGCAAAATTCGTTATGTCCGCTCGTCCTGCAGGCAGTTTCTTTAGCTTGATGTAAGGCTGTCACTTGAGTCCCTTGGCTCAAGGTGGAGCTGTGGTTTCCAGGCCTTTAGTCATCATCGGGGAGAGTTTGATACAAATCTCTGAGCACAGTGAATTAATTCTGGCCTCCGAGAGCTCTCCCTGGGAGCTGGAAAGGCCTGAGCAAGGCTGGGTCAAAACTGCGGGTCCGCAGCAGTGCTGGGTGCCCCGTTACCTCCCTGGGTGCAGGAGGTCTGTCTCCTCTCAGGATTCACTTGGGAGAAGTGAGGAATATGCTGGAGTTTATTTTTCCTTTGCAGGGTTGCTGCTGGTTTTTTGTGCCTCCAGCCCCTCGACTTCCACTGCTGTTGCTCGGGCTCGCGCGAAATCTCAAGGACTGGTTTTATGTGGTTTTGGTGGCAAAATCAGCACACGTAAGAGAGAAGCTTAGTTTTGTCCAGATCATGTCCAAACCCTGCCATTGCTAAATAATACCCAGGCTTAAATAAAGGTACTCTTAAAAGCAGAGGCACCGGAGCCATCCTGCACTCCTGCTCACTGCCGTGGCCGTGCAGAGCTAGCACAGCGTCTGCTGCTCTTGGTCGGCGAGAGCTGCAGATGGGGTGCCCAGCCCTCGCCTCAGCAGCTTTATCCACAACCAAACACCTCACTTGTGTAAAGTTCCCCAAACACCGGAGAAATCCTGATTTTGAAGAGTTTCACCATGCAGGCTTTTGTGTCTCTGGCAGCTCTTGAGCCGAGTGCTTTGCAAACCTGAACTCCCCCCGTAGCGTCCCCGGGGAGGAGGCGAGGGGAGCAGGAGGGGTTTGCATTCATCTGAAAGCGCTGCAGAAGGGGGTCTTCGGTGGGTTGGGTGCCATTTAAACCCGGTGGGTGGTAACCCGAAAGCCTGAGCCCTCGGCTCAGCAGGAGCCCGGTTCTCCCCCTGCAGCCCCAGCAGCGCTGCCTCCAACCCGAGCATTGCTGCTTCCAGTCCCCGGCTGGGGTGGGAGGAGTGAGCGGCGTGTGGTTTAGCAGCATTGTGGCTTCGGGTCATGGGATTTCTCAGCATCGCTTGATATTTTTGTTGTTGTTGCTACAGTTGTTTGAGTTGAACCAAATGTCAAGGCAGGCTGTGCTGGCGATGCTGTGCATGCCGGGGCTGGCGGAGGTGGGGGACACGTCGCGGTGCGGGGCACAGAGCAGGAGGCGGCTCCTGTTCTGGAGATGGAGAACAGCAGCTTCCCGTGCCGACAGAAATAACAACGGCATCATCTGCATCTGTTGTGGTCTCGTGGCACTTGACGGTCATCTCAGCTCGGGGGGGCGGGGAGCGGTGGCTAGGCTGTGGATGGGGAGGAAAACTGGAAAATGTGGCCTGAGAGCCCGGGGGGCCCCGCAGCTGAAATGTGAAAGTCCTTAAGCTGTTTCTGTCTCCTGCTTTGAAAAAAGAAATAAAAGCAATACCATGCTTTTAAATTCTTGAATAATAAAGTAGGTGTAAGCTGGGCATAAGAAGCTGGTGGGACTACTCCGCATCTCCAGCCCTCCCGTGTCCCCAGCCCTCCCGTGTCCCCAGCCCTCCCGTGTCCCCAGCCCCTTGCCCTCTCTCGCCACCCCTCCCGGCTGCCCATCACGCCCTGCGGAGGGCTTGGTGACCCCCCGGCCATGGGCTGGCGCTGCCGCGGGGCCGGGGCAATGTCCGTCCATCCAGCTCCCCTCCGACTTGGGGTGTCTGGCAGCTTCCTTGCCCTGAGCTCCCTTCCTGACCAGGCAGCAGGTTTTGAGGTTTTGTGTTGCAGTCCCCAGGATTTATTTAGACCCCATGATATATTTATTTAGCAAGCAGCCGTACCCCCGGAGCAGCCACCGCTGAAGGTGCCGTGGGTGCCCCTGCCCCTCTGCAGAGCACGTGAGCCTCTCCCTGAGGCTCCACCTTGCCCCAGGAGGGTTTTGCTTTTTGGGGGAGAGGGGAGAGACCAAAACCCAGCCAGCCCTCCGAGCTGATCGGCGCACGCCAACCCTCCCCTGGCTTCGGCGGGCTGTCTGGGCACCCAGGGCCGAGCCCAGGGGCTCGTAGGCAGCCGGAGAGGTGCTGCTGGCGGACCAGGGTTAGCATGAGTACGGTCAGCAGGAGCTGGCCTTGGAGCTTAAACTTCTGCTGCTTTGCAGCCTCCTTCGTGCTAATCCCCCGAGTATGTTATGCGATGCTAATTACTAGGTTAGAAAACGCTTGATGAATCAGATGACCTAAACCATCATCCTCTCCTGGAGCCGGCTGTTGGGTTGCCTAACGCCTGCGAGTGTTTTGAGCGACATCGCATGGGAACGGGCTCGTTAGTCACAAGTTGCGAGGCTGGCGAGGGAATCCGTGAGAAGCAAATAGCTGGCTTATTAAAAAATGCATCTGCGTACGAAACCGTTATTTGTGCGTGTTTTCTGTTGCTGGCTTCGGTCTGATGTGTGCAGCTGGGGCTGTGCTGCATTGGGTCTTTCTTTGGTTGTGTAATTTCAGTCCTTTTACTAAAATAGTCAAGAAACTGTTCTCACCTAGCAACCAGGGAGAGAGTGAATGTCAGAGCTTCTCCTTTTCTAGCTGGGCTCCATAATGCTGGTACAGTGTGGATAGACTGGCAAACACCAGCCTTCAGATCACCCTTAGAAACTCCCCGTGTGCATCAGCCATCTGGGAAGTGCTGTGCGGAAAAGCAGGTCGTTTTATGACGGGAGCTGCCATAAATCTCCCTCCTCCCCCCACATCACCTCCTTAACATGCAGAGTGAGAGGTTGCAGTGTGCTGTGTCTCTGTGAACCAAAAATCTATCAATGATGGCTTTTTCCTTAATACAAGAGCTTTTATCAGCGCTGTCTGCAGAGTGTCCTGCCCCCAGCCCCAGGAGGGGAGGGCTGGCCAGGAGGCTGTGCAGAGCCTTCCTCCCCCGTCCTCCCTCCTCCGGCTCTTTCTGTTTCGTGGGAAATGAAAGGTCTGGACCTGAAAATTGGTCTCTCTCGGAATTATTCACGTTTAACGTGGAGATTGTTGTTTCTGATACAAGCCTCTCGGTTCCTCTCGCAGCAGTTTGTTAGCCAGTGGCCGCTTTGGTGAGAAGACGCATTTACACGTTTCTGTACAACTGTGTTGTCTGTCCTACAAGACTAGGGAAAACGCCTGTATTCGGGTCACAGGCTGTCACACAGCTTTAAACCTCTCTAGCCAAATTATGCTTTCAAAAATACTGCAACCACCGGGGTCAGGGCCTGGGGATCCTCTGTCCCTGGGGAGCAGGGGCGAGCGGTGAGGACGGTGGGCTCAGCTCCACGCACAGCGACCTGACGTGGTTATAAATGGGCTTGTTCCTCCCGCCAGCACCTCTCCTCCGCTCCTGACTGTCGGAGCTGATGTCTCCGCCATCCTTTCGGCTTAGCTGTGTGGGATGGGGCTCTGGCTCTGGACCCTCTCCATCCTTCAGATTAGGAAACGGCTCACCGCTGTGCGGGAACGGCTCAGGGCACCTTCCATGCTGTTCTGCCAAAGCAGACCCTGCTACAACTTTTTCTCTCGTTTTCCTCCTCGGTTTCCTTTTTGGCACCTGCTTTCATATGGCTGATGAGCCAGACATCATCTCCCGTCTCTGCCCCCCAGTCCGTTTGTACTGCAGGCTCTGCAGCGTGTCCATGAACTCCTGGTGCAAAGCGTGCCACCTCCCCGCGCTGGCCCTCAGGTGCAGCTCTCCAGCCCGAGTGCCGCGTTCCTCGGCTTTATGGTGGTCTCCGTGCCGTCCTGCCAGCCCTGTTTGCCCTTCTCGCTGCGCTCCTTGCAGCCTCGTGTTCGCCTGGCTTCTGTCCTGCTCCCCTGCTGCCCTCTCTTGTTTATCTGCCCGTGCTGCTGCTGCTGCTGCTGCTGCTGCGCTTAACCCGCTGCTGCTGTCCTGCCCGCGCCCCTGCAGCGCTGCCGCCTCGAAGCCTTCCCTCGGCACCGTCCTGTGTGCTTGTCCTTAAATTCTGGGGTCCCTGCGGAGCCTTGGGGCATGGTTGTATCGTGCTGCTGTAAACCTTTCGATTCGTGATCGGGCTTCTTCAGCACGCGTTGGTCCACGTCTGCAGATGCCCTGCGAGCATGTGTCAGCATCTGCACGCTGGGGCTCCGGGCTGCCCGCACTCAGGTTAATCCTGCTTTTCCCCTGCTTTGAGGTGACGTGCTCCAAAACGTTTCATGCCCTACAACTTCTGCAGTAAAAATGAGTCACTCTTACGCATGCTAGGCTGTGGACGGGGAAAGCAGAGGCTTGTGCGGTCTCTCAGGGGTGCAATGCAGTCTCTATTGCTGTCTGTGCCGTTCTAATTTATTCTCATTGATCTTTTGTTTGTGTGCTTGCCCGGCAAATAAACTGTTGAAAATCCCGACTCATCGGCGAGCCAACAGCCAGTTTCTCCGTGCAGCGCTGAGATGTTCAGCATGAGCTGCTTATTTGGAAATGGTATTTTTCCTCAGGGTACCACCTTATATGCGTGTGTTGTCATGTCGGAGCAGTTTAAACAGATGCTTTTTGCATTACAGGGTATGATACCTTCGTGGGGAGCGAGGAGCTGTGCTGCTCAGCTGCAGCTCCGGGTTGGAGCTCCCGTCCCCACAACCTGCCAGCAGCTCACAGTGCATGTTTGAGAAATCTCTGAAAGATTTTCCATCATCGCCCTTTTCTCCTTCCTTCCCTGCCTCTCTTCTCTCCCGTTTTGGCTGGGGCCGGGGGTTTGGCCTGCGAGGTGCTGCCCTGCGCACAGAGCCAGCCCAGCAGCACTGAGTGCCTCTGTGCGAAGCAGTGCCTGCCCTGGGACCTCGGCGGAGCCGCTGACGGCTTCCAGCAGCCCCGGATTTGTGCTCCCCGTTGCAACAGCGCGAGCGTCGCATGACCTGGAGTCTAATTTGGGCACGAGAACCACCCGCCGCCTAATGCTCAACCCCCTTTGTCCTGGGATCCTGCTCCTGTTCTGCCTTTCGCCAGCCTCTCAGGTTTAGCGTGATGAAAGGAAGGAGAAGCAGTTCCCCGGCTGTGTTCGGCAGCCGCAGCTCTGCTCAGATCCTGCTTTCCCCTTTAAGCTTGTGCACGCGGTTCCTGCTAGCGTCAGCGTGAGGGAAGAGCCGAGCAGGATCCCCAAATTAAACCACGGCAGTGCCAGGCTGAAGCTTTGCTCTGTAGGTTTGCAGAAGGCTGAAGCAAGCAGCAAATGATCTGCTTTAAAAATAGCTAAATGGAGATGTGGCTCATCCCCGGGCGGGCACAACAGCGCATCGCTGGGTTGCTGTGGTCTTCCTTCCTGCTGGGACCAGTGTGCATGGTCCAGCCACCATCTCCGGTGATCGGCAGTGAGATAACCGTGGCAGGGGGGCTCCTTGCCCGCACACCCCTTTGTACCTCTGGTTTTCGTGCTTCCATGCAGGGACTGGCATGCATACAGCCTCGCTAAAGGGGTTTTAGTGTAAAATAACCCTTATTCCTGCTTGCTGAGGTATTTACCCGCTGTGAGCGTTTGTCTTCATTTGCTCCATGTTGCTGCAAGGTGTTAGAGAAAAGCATTTAATTAGACGAGAAGGAGCAGCCTGCAGGAGCCAGTGGCACTTCAAGCCCTTGAGCGGAGATCTTTGTGTAGGTCCCCCTTTTAAATCTGCTGAAAATTGGATTCTGAGTAAAGTCTTCCAGGCTGAAATAAAATGCATTTGCAGCTCTGTTAGCCTGGGACCGGCTGGGGCTGGGGAAGCCAGCCCAGAGCCTTGCTGGAGCTTCACTCACGAGAGGCCAAGCAGGACCCTGCCGGCCACTTCTGCTGAGGCTGAGGATGGGAAGCAGAGCTGCTGGCGGCACGGCACGGCACGGCGTGCATCCACTGGGAGCAGCTCCTTCTCCATCCTTCCTGTTCACGTTACAGACCCTCTTAGAGGCTTCACTTCTGCCCGAGTGTGATGCCGCGCAGGGAGCCTGGGGCTGCTGCGCTGCCTGCTCCCACGTGCCGGCACTGGGAGCCATCGGCTCCGGGCGCTGTGGTGCTGCCTGCACCCCTGTGCCGGCACTGGGAGCCATCGGCTCCGGGCGCTGTGGTGCTGCCTGCTCCCATGTGCCGGCGCTGGGAGCCATCGGATCCGGGCGCTGTGGTGCTGCCTGCTCCCATGTGCCGGCGCTGGGAGCCATCGGCTCCGGGCGCTGTGGTGCTGCCTGCTCCCATGTGCCGGCGCTGGGAGCCATCGGATCCGGGCGCTGTGGTGCTGCCTGCTCCCATGTGCCGGCGCTGGGAGCCATCGGATCCGGGCGCTGTGGTGCTGCCTGCTCCCATGTGCCGGCGCTGGGAGCCATCGGCTCCGGGCGCTGTGGTGCTGCCTGCTCACACGTGCCGGCGCTGGGAGCCATCGGATCCGGGCGCTGTGGTGCTGCCTGCTCCCATGTGCCGGCGCTGGGAGCCATCGGATCCGGGCGCTGTGGTGCTGCCTGCTCCCATGTGCCGGCGCTGGGAGCCATCGGATCCGGGCGCTGTGGTGCTGCCTGCTCCCACGTGCCGGCGCTGGGAGCCATCGGATCCGGGCGCTGTGGTGCTGCCTGCTCCCATGTGCCGGCGCTGGGAGCCATCAGATGCCGGGCGCAGCCCAGCTCTGCCCTGGTCCTTATGCAACGAGTGCAGGAGGTGCAGCCAGTGACCTACTTCCCCCCAAACACTTAAAGAAGTTGGATTAACCTCTGTGCTGCGGCAGCCGGCAGACAAGCATCTAATTGCAAAGGGGATAGTACTGCGTTTCTCCGCTGCCTTCCACCTGGGAGGCCTCAGGGGAATGGGTGAGCGAGGCCACGGCACCGGAGGGAGAAATGCCTTTGCTGCTGGGCAGAAGGAGGCACCGAGGAGCGAAGCGCTGTGGTCACACAGCACGTGAGCAGGACTAGATGCGATCCTCCAGTGCCAGGGACCTGTGCAGCGCCGGGCGATGCCACCTTCCCACAGGGAAGCACATGCGAGCCCGAGTCCTCCGCTGGCCCTCGCAGCCTCCCCACAGCAAGCAAGAACGCGGCAGTCGCTTTCCAATTTATTTTTATCTTGTTTATCACATGCTTTTTAATGTTAAATGTTCTGTGGAGGAGGAAATTTCTGCAACTGCAGAATTAATAGGAGTTCAGGGGTTTTCGGTTGAACTTGGTAATCAATTTTTGCAAATCACAGCCTAATGCTGACAACCTGCAGCAGCCGAGTAATATTAATGAAAATGTTCCCGTTCTAATTGTGGCTCCCTCCGCACGTACGCACGGAGCAGCCCTCTACCATGTACAACCCCTGTGCATCGCTTGTGCTTCAGAGAGGCTGCCTGGTGGCACTGGCCAAGGTGTGACCCCCTCAAGCGTCTTCGTGCCTCGCTTTTCGGCACGGCTGTATACGGCCGGGAGCTGCCTGCTGAGCCGAGGCGTGCGGAGAAGCCAGGCCTGGCCGAATGGGATTTAACAGTGGCGTGGCTGCTGGAACTGCCCGGGCTAAATGGTTTTCTTACCATAAGCACATTGAGTTTAATTTTATTTTAAGCCATTAAGAAACTATCCGCTTTCCTGTGATCTGATTTCATCTTCTATCTCCGTTACGGCTGCCAGGGTGACCAAAATGTGGCTTCAGAGAGTTAGACCGGGATTCTCCCTCAATGCACAGACGTGTTTCCAGGGCTTGTATTTGAAGAGGGGTGGCCTGTGCTGTCTTGGTTGGAGAGGTTCCCTGGCATGGAGTTGTTATTTCTTAAATGTACAGGATCCCAGGTGCAGGGGGTTGATGGAAATCATCTGCTCTGGATGAGACCTTTGCAGCGGGAGAGCAGCAGAGGATGGCACCTTTGTGCCTGGAGCAGGGAAAAGGTTTTCGACGCTGCCTGCTCATCAGCCGAGGGAGTGCGGGAGATGCAAGCGGCATGAATCGAGCTGGAGCAATGGAGACGTCCCCACACGCTGCTGCCCTCGTCTGCCCGAGACTTTTACTCCACTGGCAGTCTGGTGAATGAATGAGGAAACCTGTGCTTCAGCACAAAGTCTGGTGATTGAGTTTAAACCCGTTGCTTGGTAGTTTCGCCTGACCTGCTGGACTTTGTGCGGAGCCAAAGCAGGCTCTGTCCTGCTGGTGGCTGCGTGCTGGTGACCTGCATTGAATTTGACAAAATGACACATACGACTGGGTGAGCAGAGCTGGGTTAGAGGTTGCAGGATTTGCCTTCCCCCGGGCTGCCAGACCCTGCCCTGGCCCAGGGATGGTGGTAGGGAAGAGACTGGATGTAGCTAGTCCATTAGTCTGTTAAGCTTGCATCTGTGTGATCCGTTGCAAATCCTCTGGGACCACCTCTACATCTCCCCACATGCTTTTGACTCCCAGTTTTGGGACGCTGGAGCTGGGGACCGGGCAGACGCTGGGTGGTTATTTGGTGGGGTTTCGCCTCCCTGGCTGCCGGGACTTGAAGCCCTGTTTCTCAGAGAGCGTTATCAGATATTTACTTGTTTGCAAACCTCCTTGTATCATCCCTCTAATGCTTTCTGGAATTCTCAAAATACCTTCAGCAAAATAATAAGATGTTTTGAGTCAAACATTTGAGTAGAAGAGAGCCCTTGCCTATGCTGCCTCGCTGGAAGACTTGGCGTACCGTATCAGCAGCGTACTCAGCCCGTGTGAAAATGCTTCAGGTCACGGCGTTCCTCTTTGCGGGGAGCAGGTACTTGCAGGCTTGCTGTGATAAATAACCCCCTCGATTCCTCTGTGTCTTCTGGCAAGTACCGGTCCCTGCTGGGGCTGAGCCCGGCAGCACCCGGGGGCTGGTGGCCATGCGAGTCAAAACTCCCTTTTCATTGAAAAGATTTTAACTTTGTGCTTCAAATTCGCAGGCGGGATTTGCTCTCTTGAAAAGCAAGTGCGATCCGTTTGAGAGCAGAGTTTCTGTTTACGCGGGAGGTTTTGAACAGCTCGTCTGTACGTAGTCTTTTCGTTACGCCAGGGATGCAGCGAGGGGTTTTACTGCTCAGGTTTTTCGGGCAGCATCGAACCGGCATTGATTCAAACTGGCTTTCGAGCGTGCGATGCGAGGGCAAGGCTATCACCTGCGTTTGATAGCCTTTATAGCTGTGGCTGCTAAGAATGCCGTTACCGGCCCTCTGCACGCAGTGGGAGCCCTGCAGTTAGGCTGGTTATAAACAGGCTCTATCAGTGCCTAGAAATAGATGTGAACAAAGTTGGATTTTCTCCTCGCACGCACCGTATCTTCCTTGTGCTTCTTTGTGGGTTTAGGACAGTTGCCTGGTAGGAGGGATGCAGCTTGGCTGCTGGCAAGGAATTGCCGTGCTGCTCTGCAGATAGATATTCTGTCTCTCTTGCTTGACTGGCTCCGTGAAAGGAAACCTAATTTTTGTTTCCTGAACTGGCACCTTGAAACTTTCTTCACCGAACGCATCCCTGCAGTGGGACTCTGGCGCGTCCGCAGCTCTGCGGACCCACTGGAGAGCTTGCTGCAGGATTTGTGCTTTCACTGGACAGCATCAACAAGCAAGCAAACCAGAAGCACAGAGGAGGGGCTGCTAACTCTCCTTGCGTGGGAAAAGGATCAATACTTGCTTAAAGAAAACTGGAAAAATACTTAAGAAAAGCTGTAGAGTCAGGCTTCTCGCAGAGGTTAGGTGTGCGAGCTGGGCTGAGCTGGGCAGCGGGGAGGGAAGCAGCAAGTTGCACAATGCTCGGCAGGGTCCAGTTCTCACCAGCTTGCAGCAGGCTGCTGTGTGGGTCGCTGGGAACAAGGCTGGAGGTGCAGGGAGAGGCTGGGGTTTTGTCTCGTTCTTGCGCGCATGGCATGCCGACAGCTAATACTGGCTTTAGAGGCCGTTGTGCTCAGTTCTCTCAGCAGGAGCTGCCTTTGTAGCTGGATGACTTAGGAGACTGAGTCTCACGCTGGGATTTGGGGGATGACAAGCCGGACACAGGGGTCTCTTCCTCCCTTCCTGTTTGTTTGGGATTATTTAGAGGGATGCAGGAGTAGATGTGGCTAAGCAGTCGTCGTCCTGGCTGCAGGTGGGTGCTCTGTGCTAGGCTGGCAACAGCCGCTTTGGGAGGAGAGGGCCAGCCCGTTGCTCCCCGGGGCAGCGCACCCGTTTGGCTGCAGAGACCTTGGTTTGATGATGATGAGGGGGTGAGATAGCAACGTTTCCGAGCTATCAGCCTGCATCTTGTTAGCACTCTTTGTTGATGCTTTTAGATGCCTCCAGTTCTGTCCATGCTGTGGTGGTATAAGGCTGCGTACGCTCCTCGAAGCACCATGGCATGAAAGGGAGGCTCCTAGAAGCAAGATGGAAGGTACAGTACTGGCAGCGGCCCCACGAAGGACCTGCTCCCTCCCTCTTGCACTGCTGTTTGATGGTGGGGGGAGAACTGTGCCGGGAGAGGCTGTCGGAGGAGCCGGTGGGCAGCAGGAGCAGTGTATGTCCCGGCTGCAACCGCAGCAGCGTGAGCCCGGGCGGCTGCCCCAGGTACCAGTGCTCCCACCGCAGGGAAGCATCCTTCACCATAGGCTTTTCAATTTGTGAGATATGGAAACAGAGCTGGAGAGCTGTTAGCACTTTGCTCAGACGTGAACATGGTTTTCAGTTACAGCGACATTCACGGCTTGTGTTTCTCTGTCTCCTTGCGCCACAGAAAAGCAGGGTCCAGAGCGGAAGAGGATTAAAAAGGAGCCCGCCACCAGAAAGCCTGGCTTGCTCTTCGGAATGGGCCTTTCGGGGATCCGGGCAGGCTACCCGCTCTCCGAGCGCCAGCAAGTCGCTCTCCTTATGCAGATGACAGCAGAAGAGTCTGCAAACAGCCCAGGTGAGATCCAGAGGGTGGTTTTGCTCAGAGGTGTGGGCGGACGGGTGTGAGCTTGCAGCGAGAGGCTCGCGAATACCTGGGCTTCTCAGTGCCTGGCCCCGGGGTCCCCAGGTGGTTCAGGCAGCTCCTCGCCGGCAGCAGAGATGAGCTGCCACCCCCAGCGTGGTGCTTCATGGGGTCTGCCCGCTCTCAGCACCGTGGGTGGGATGCTGGAGCGGGGCAGCGGGACACCCGCTCCCACAGGGCTCTGCAGGTGACTCCAGGCACGGGCCGCCACCGGGCTCGCACGTGGCTGCGGCTGCCCTTCCTTCTTCCAGTATAAGGCGGCAGTAGCGGGAGATGTCCCATGAGCCAAATCCAGGCCACCACTGAGCCTGGCCTGGCTGCTTAACTAGAGCTTCGGTTCCACGGGAGCCTCCTCCACGTCAGAGCTTTGCATTTTTCCACTGGCTTCTCAGGCTAACTCAGTAAAGGAGCATTGTGAATAAAGTGAAAATATCATCCTCTGTGGGTTTTTTAACGTTTCTTCTTGTGGAGAGGGATAAGATGTGTAACCATTTCAACTGTAACTTGAGATGCGGAGCAGCTGGAATGTGTTTACCACAGATTTTGTATTTTAGTAATTTTTATCTGTTGCATACATGACTCCCCAGGGTTTTTAGAGGCACTGTGCTATCTGTATGTGCACATCTGCATCCTATGCACAAGCGTTGCAGCTTTTAGCGACCTATTTTGTTGTTCTTAACACTAATCTAGCTGCTTATGTTGCTGTTTTGTGGGGGGTAAAAAAAAAGGCAAAAAGCTGTGTAGTCTTTAGAGCATTCAGACGTTCTCCCAGGAAGCGTGCAGCCTCCTCCCAAGGCTGTCAGACCTCACATGTACTTGGTAAAAGGCCACTTCCCTTAGGAAATAAGGTTTTAGGGTAAGGAGCTGCATTGTCCGCTCCTAAATCATGGGATTGCCTACAGTCTTTGCAAGGACTGCAGTTCTCTCCAGTGGGCTTTGGCAGCCTGCAATTAATATCTGCATTATACCCACACAGGCTTTCCTCTGTCTTCACATCGACTTCAGAGGTTCAGTTGCCTCTCGGTGCCTTGTGGTGAGCGTTCTGGGGAGGCGAGATGAAACGTGTTGCAAGAGCTCCCTCTAAGGGTTTCAGGCTTCCTTTGAATTGCGGTTCTTGACTCTTGTTTCTCTCCTCCATGCAGTTGATACAACACCAAAGCATCCCTCTCAGTCTACAGTTTGTCAGAAGGGAACTCCTAACTCTGCCTCCAAAACCAAAGATAAAGTAAATAAGAGAAACGAGCGAGGAGAGACTCGGCTGCATCGAGCTGCCATCCGAGGAGATGCCCGGCGCATCAAGGAGCTCATTATCGAGGGTGCAGATGTCAATGTGAAAGACTTTGCAGGTAACCAGCCCGCTGGCAGTACTGGCGGGGCAGCCCGCGGTCCGTACCTTTTCCCACCTGCTTGCACGTTCCATCCCCGAGAATGGCTCCCACCAGAGCAAGCGTAACATGGGTTTGCTACTTGTGAAGAGGGCATTAATCAAAAATAATGATTTTGCCCTTTGGGGAGGAAAAAGTCTTGCTGTCCTTTTACAAAAAAAGTCCAAACCTGCTACAGATTTGTCAAAATAATAAATCCCTGAAAAACGTCAGTTCCCTTGTTGGAATTTGGCAGCTAAATTCTCAGGCTGTCTTGTCTGCTCTGAACATGCTCCCACTCGGGGAGGGAATGCAGGGCTGGGCTTGATCCCTGGCAATCCCTGGGGCTGCCGTGGCTCCACGCTCTGAAACTGTGACTGGGTGCCTCTGGTCCATTTTCTTGTGCCCGTCCACATGGGTGCCGTCTTGGAAGTCCGGAGGGGGATTTGCAAGGGGAGGTGGGCTGGTTTAGCTCTTTTTCAACCTAAAATATAAGAAATGATGTGCACAAAAATACTGAAGAGAGTGGGTTTGTAAAGTCATCGCTCCAGAGTTGAATGGCTGATGCCTACAGCTTTCTGGGTTTTGTTTTTAAGTACCGAACGTGGGGGTGCCGCTGACGGGGAGCAGTGTGAATGTGAAGGGCGAGGTCAGGCTCCCAGCTGCGCCCGCCGGGCATCCGAATTATGGCCGTCCTGAGCCTCAGCTCATTGCCTGGGTGTAATACCACCTCCTCCTCCTCCTCCTCAGCAGTGCTGTGAAGCTCCTGCTTTTGGTGGTGGGAATGCAGAAAGGAGCCTGGGTGTGGGGCTGCGGCTGCAGCTGAGCCTGGGAACGGCCACGAGTGCTGCGGCGAGAAGGCAGCTGTGAGATGATGAACGGTGCCGTTTGTGCACACCCCTACTAACGATGGGGGTAAATTAGCATGGGGCAGCCTTTCTTCCAGCACGTCCAAGAGCTTGACTTTGCTCTTTGCTGTTCTCTTTGCACGATTTTGGGGCTATAAATAGATATGCGTGTTCCTCCGCCTGTATGATTAATATCAGCGCTAGACTGAACTATCAGTTGTGATTAATTCTGGTCACAGGTGCCCCTTTTTAGTGCTCCAAGTGAAGGTAACGGAATGAGCTCCCACGATGCTATCAGCAAAATACCGAAGGAGCCACGCACATTTGCTGGGAAACTTCAAAACAGTTTCTGCTTAAAAATAGTCTGTTTGAACATGATAAAATATTTCATTCTGTGTTCTTTGGAGGTTTGTTTGAGAACTAGAGCCACTGTTACTGCGGAGACCTGCTGTTTGGTTTCTGCCCGAGCCGGGAGCCTGTTTGTGGTGGCATGGCTGCTTTGGAGAGCACACAGAAAATATTTGTGAGGTCTGTGTGGGGGATGTTTCAGAGCAACGTCTGCCGTTCAGAGCTCGGTCCTAATCTGGGCAGCAGTGTTTCCCTTACAGAGGAGTTGGAAGGGGAAAGTATTTGACACCTGCCTTCCACACGGCGCCAGCAATTCTCTTGATTTCCTACACAAAACTTTGCCTTTCCATTTCCTGGGGCTGTGTCCGTTCTGGCAGATGATCTGTCTGTAGCACATTGCGTGACCAGAGGGAAAAGAGGGATTCATTCAGCTACCGCCTGGTTGGAGTAGCAAGGCAGAGCTGCAGGTTTCTTCCTGCTGTGCCACGGTGAGGTGGGCAAACGAGACCATCTTCTTGGCCATCAGAGCCACAGACCCCTTGACACAGCGGCATCTGCAGCGTCTGCGGATGGACGTTACTTCTCACTGTCTCTCACTTTCCCCATGGAGGTGATGTCCGCATTCTGAGTGTCCCTTTGTTTGCAGGCTGGACGGCATTGCACGAGGCATGCAACCGGGGTTACTACGATGTTGCAAAGCAGTTGCTTGCTGCGGGCGCCGAAGTCAACACAAAGGGGTTGGATGACGACACCCCGCTGCACGATGCAGCGAATAACGGGCACTTCAAGGTAGGTTTTTGCTGGATTTCATAGCTGTGTTTTTAATGACTTTTTTTCCTTTGTACTTCAAGCACCAACTGTGCAAATACAGAGATTCTGGTTATTTTATTGTCATTCGCTGCTGATAGCCACGTAGCAGGCAAGACTTACCCTGCCCCAGTGCTGTAGAGTGTTTTACTTGGTGTTCCCCTGTGCAGAGGGATAGTTCATTCTTATTCTTATTCTTCTGGATTAGGGGAGGGAACATGGCTTTGTGCCTTGTTCTTCTCCCTTCTTTCTTGCCCAAGTTGGGTTTTGTTGCTGGTTTTTGTCTCCTTTCTTATTGATGACTGTTCGTACTATAAGGCATGTCTTGAAGACATGCCCCTTTTAGTTACGTGTGAAAGTTGTACAAAAAGCCTGGAATCGAAACATCATGAGCATCTTCAAGTCTCAATTTCTGTTTTCAGGTGGTGAAATTGTTGTTACATTATGGCGGGAATCCTCATCAAAGCAACAGGAAGGGCGAGACACCTTTAAAAGTAGCTAATTCTCCCAGCATGGTGAATCTGCTCCTGGGAAAGACCACGTACCCCTCTAGCGAAGAGAGCTCAACAGGTGAGATTGACCTTTATGTGAACATGGGAGTGATGTTTGTGGCCTGCAGCTGTCTGTTAATACAGAGACCTTAAGAGGACAGTGAAGTTAGACTCTTGTCAGAATATCTGCACGCTGCTGCCACGGTCAGGAGTCCATCTGTAGCTGTAACCCAAATTCAGACAACATAACTACCAGCCTTTAGCTCCGGGAGCTCTAGCTGTTTGCCCTGGAAGCCTACGTTGAGATCACTTGCCTGGTGCAATCGAGATGTAGGATTGGAAGCCAATTGCAGGTAAATGGATGTCTTACCTTTGAAATGTGGGTAATATTCCAGCTTGTGCGTAGAGAGGAGGAGGTTTGCGTGCACGGCGTGTATTCCCTCCCCTCCCCAGTCAGGGGGGCACGGCGCTCGGCTGTACCAGTGCTGACGTCTCAGGTTGTGCTCCCGGGCTGTCCCTCAGCAGAGCGCCCTGCTAGAGCCTGTCCCGCGAGTGCCACCATCGTGGCTGTGCCAGGTGGGACACGCTGCAGGCTTTAATTAGCGCTAATTGGAGTTCCAGTCTTAAGGGGAGTCTTGGCCTATGCTGTTCGCAGTCATAACCCTTAAAGTTAAAAAATTCTTCTCTTGATAGACCCTGGGTGTTGTTCTGAGGAACACCCGTGCGGGTTTGAGACTGGATAGCTATCCCATTCTAAAAAGATCTCCCAACCTGCCGTTTCGAGCTTTCAGCTGCAAACTTAGCAAAGGCTGGGTGAGGCGAAGGGGCAGCAGGGCCGTTTGCAGGGGGTCACGTCTGCAGCAGACTGATGATGTTCCCTCCCCGAAGCGCCTCACAGCCCTTAACGTGTTCTTGTTCTCTCTCTGCAGAGACCTCAGAAGAGGAGGATGCCCCTTCCTTCGCTCCCTCCAGCTCTGTTGATGGCAATAACACAGACTCAGAGTTTGAGAAGGGTTTGAAGCACAAGCCCAAGGCCCAGGAGCCCCCCAAAACCATCACCCCGGTGAAGGATGAGTATGAATTTGATGAGGACGATGAGCAGGACCGGGTCCCGCCAGTCGATGACAAACATTTGCTGAAAAAGGATTACAGAAAAGAGACTAAAGCAAACAGTTTCATTTCCATACCTAAAATGGAAGTGAAAACTTATACTAAAAATAACACAATTACACCAAAGAAAGCTGCCCACCGCATCCTGTCGGACAGCTCGGACGAGGAGGAGACCAGCGTTGCTGTGGGGACGGGGGAGAAGCTGCGACTTTCGACCCACTCGATATTGCCCAGCAGCAAGATTCGGGAGCCCACCAGCACAAAGGCCCAGAAGGAGAAAAGCAAAGTAAAAAAGAAGCGGAAGAAGGAGACAAAAAGCAAAGAGGTTCGGTTTGGCAAAAAAAATGACAAATTTTGTTCCTCTGAATCAGAGAGTGAAAACGTGGAGAGTGAGGAGGATGACAGAGACTCTCTTCAGAGCTCTAGCTGTGTAAAGGACTCCAGGCTAGTGCTAAAGGAATCCTCCTTGTTTAACTCTCTGTCTGCCTCATCGACCTCTTCTCATGGGAGTTTAGCATCCCAGAAACATAATCCTAATCTTACGGAGCAACACTCCAAGCACTGGAGGACGGACAATTGGAAAACCATATCTTCTCCAGCTTGGTCAGATGTCAGTTCCTTATCGGACTCCACCAGGACGAGACTGACGAGCGAGTCAGACTACTCGTCCGAGGACTCGAGCTTAGAGTCGCTAAAGCCAGTCAGGAAGAAACCAGAGCACAAAAAGAAAAACACCCCACACAACACTGTTTCTGAGAAAAAGAATTCATTCCATAGCAATGTGGATGGAGCAATTCCAAAGCTGGACAAGGAGGGGAAGGTTGTTAAAAAGCATAAAACAAAACACAAACATAAAAACAAGGATAAGGGCCAGTGTCCCATCAGCCAAGACATTAAAATAATCAAAACATTTTCTTTTGAGTTTGAGGACTCTAAACAAAAGCCTGAGAAAGGCTTAATAGTAGAGACAGAAAATCCAGTCGAAAACAAATTGAAAGTGTTAAAGCATGAGCGAGAACACGGTAAGAAGGAGGAAAAGCTCCCCAAAGGTAAAGCGGAGGAGAAGGAATGGTTGTTTAAAGATGAGACTGGAAAATCCTCGAAAGAGGAGAAATCATTAAGAAAAGTCAAAGATGGTAGTAAAGACATGAGCAAATCCTTCAGAGAAGGATTAAGTAAATCAGAAAAAGAGAAACCTGTAAAGGAGAAGTCTCCCAAAGAGGAGAAGCCAAGAATACACAAGGAGGAGAGAAAGAAGAAGTCCAAGGACAAGCAGTCAAAATCTGAAAAGAAGAATGAGCTGAAGGAGGAGAAGGTTTCTAAACTAGAGAAAGAAAAATCCTTCAAGGAAGAGAAAGAAAAATGCAAAAAAGAAAAACTTTACAGGGATGAGTCTGGGTTTGATGAGTTTAATAACAAAAACCAATTTCCCGAAAGCGAGGACACAAAGTTCAGCCTTTCGGATGATCAGCAAGAGAGGTGGTTTTCAGACCTGTCTTCTGATTCATCCTTCGATTTCAAAGGTGAAGATAGCTGGGATTCTCCAGTAACAGATTTCAGGGAGATTAAAAATGACACCGTGGCAAAACTAATCATAGAACCCATGAAAGAGGAAATTAAAGACAAGAAAAAGGAAAATAAAACGAAAGAGAAGAAGGAATACAGCGAGAAGCGTAATGAAAAGGACACTTTCTTAAAGAAGAAAGAGAGGGACTATGTAGACAAAAGCTCTGAGAAGAAAAAGGACCAAACAGACAGACACAAAATTACTCCTAATTATTTGCCTGAGAAGGATAAGAAAAGGAAGGATTCTGCAGAGAGTGTCAAGGAGAGGAAAGAAAAAGATACAGGTGAAACCAACAAAGACAGAAAAGATTCCTCTGATGGCTCTAAAGATCGAAAAGACACCAAAACGAAGCAGGAGGAGCCCTATCGAGATGACTTTAAAGAGTATGGCTGCGAAACGTTCTTCAAGGATAAGTCCGACCCTGAATTCAGCGGTAAAACTCTGGAGAGTTGGGAGAGGCACCATTCTGGGAAGGAAAAGGAGAAGAAGGATGCTCCCGATAAAGAAAAAAAAGAAAAGGTGAAGCCAGAAAAATACAAGGAAAAATCCAAAGAAGGTGACAAGGAGAAAAATGAAAAAGCTGCTCCTGAGAAAATCCTGAAAGACAAAGAACTAGACAAGAGTTTCAAAGAGAAAAAAGAAACTAAAGAGAAATACAAAGACCTGCACAGCAAAGACAAAGAAAGGAAGAGTTCTTTTGACCAAGTTAAAGAGAAGAAAGAGAAAAACTTCTCCGCAGATCGAGAGGACTTCTCTGAGAAAAAGGATGAGAAGAAAGGCAAGGAGAAAAGCTGGTACAGCATTGCAGACATCTTCACAGATGAAAGCGAAGACGAGAGGGATGATTACAGCTTGACTGGGTTCAAAGTCGGCGACTCCGCTGGGAGTGAAATGCATCGGCTGGACAGTCTGCAGGAGAAGGACGACAGCGCAGCTGCTGAGAAGGAGCTGTATCCCGACAAGCACCGCAAGTACTCCTCCGACCGGCAACATTCAGGAGAGAAGCAGAAAGATAAGGACTCCAAGGAGAAGAAGAAGGACAAAGGAACATCGGAAGGGGGAAAAGAGAAGAAGGAGAAGAGTTCCTTTGAAAAACACAAAGAGAAGAAAGAGAAAGACTCTACTGAGAAGTACAAGGACAGGAAAGACAGAACGTCCATAGATTCCACTCAAGAGAAGAAAAACAAGCAAAAGCTCCCGGAAAAGGTTGAAAAGAAACATGCCAATGATGACAAGGTGAAAAGCAAGCATAAGGAGAAGCCGGATAAAGAGCATTCCAAAGAGAAAAAGTCTTCAAAAGGAGGAGAGTCGGAGAAGAGCCTGCTGGAGAAATTGGAGGAGGAGGCTCTGAACGACTATAGAGATGACTCCAACGACAAAATCAGCGAGATCTCTTCTGACAGCTTCACAGATAGAGGACAAGATCCAGGACTGACCAGCCTCTTTGAGTCTTCTAACCTCTCTCTTACTGATGCCGCTGAAGAAAAGTTTAAGGACTCTCTCCCTTTACCCTGCTTACAGGACAAACTCAAGGAGAAGGAGAGACACAGACATTCCTCATCTTCATCAAAGAAAAGTCACGAGAAAGAAAAAGCAAAGAAGGAGAAGACAGAGAAAAAGGAAAAAACAGAAGAATTCAAAGACTCCAGCAGCAGAAAGGATTCCGCTCATTATGAAAAAGATTTCTCTGTGGATGGGGAGGCTTTTAGCACTTCCTACAACATGAAGGCAGAGCCTGATGAGGAGCCAGAGAAAAGCATTGATTACTTATTTTCTGAAAAGAAAGAGAAAAATGATTCTGAAAGAGAGCTGTCAAAGAAGGCGGAAAAAGAAAAGACCTACGGTTCCAGCGCCATCAGCACAGTTAAAGAGAAAAAGAAGCGAGATAAACACAAGGAAAAATGGAAGGAGGAAAAGGAAAAGCATAGAGACAAACATGCAGATGGTTTCTTTAAACATCACAAAGACGAGCCAAAGTCAACGCTCAAAGACAAGGACAGTCCTCAAGTTACCACCTTTAAAGATAAATCAAAGGAGGACAACCTCAAATTTGGCGAAACCAAACTGAAGGAGAAGCTCAAGGAGAACCAAGAGAAAGACAAATCAGAGTCAATAAAAATAAGCAATGGGAACGAAAAAATAACCCTTTCCAAAGACAGCGGCAAGAAGGATGCCAGGCCAAGGGAGAAACTTCTGGGAGATGGTGATTTGATGATGACCAGCTTTGAGAGGATGCTGAGCCAGAAAGACCTGGAAATCGAGGAGCGCCACAAAAGGCACAAAGAGAGAATGAAGCAGATGGAGAAAATGAGGCACAGGTCCGGAGACCCCAAATTAAAGGACAAACTTAAAAGCTCAGAAGATGTGCGCAAGAGGAGTCTGGATCTGGCAACAAAGAAGCCGCTAACGTTGGATACTCAGCTCAAGGATAAGAAACTTAAAGAATTGGGTCCACTGACTCCCATACTGTCACCGGAAAACAAGGCACAGCCTGCTGTTGGGACAGACTCTAAGGACTGGATAACGGGTCCGCAGCTGAAGGAGATCCTCCCGGCGTCTCCCAGGCCGGATCAGAACCGGCCGACGGGAGTCCCGACCCCGGCATCTGTCGTCTCTTGTCCAAGCTACGAGGAGGTGATGCAGACGCCCAGGACTCCTTCGTGCAGCAACGAAGACTACACGGACCTGATGTTTGAATGCGCAGACTCACAGCACTCACTGCCCATATCCACGATGTCCATGAACGCCTGTTCTCCATCCTTCTTTGACAGATACACGAATGTTTCCAGTGGGCTCCCTGAGAACCCGAGTCAGACCCCGACTCGTACCATACCCTCCACAAACCTTTATCGTTCCATCTCGGTTGATATCAGAAGGGCACCTGAAGAAGAATTCAGTGTCGGAGATAAATTTTTCAGACAGCAAAGCGTCCCGGCGACATCGAATTATGACTCTCCAGTGCAGCATTTAATGGAGGAGAAAGTTCCCCTTCCTTCTGTTCCTGCTGAGAAGTTCCAGTGTTTATCTCCCGGGTATTACTCACCAGATTATGGGGTTTCATCGCCGAAAGTGGAAGCTTTGCACTGTGCGCCAGGAGCTGTCAGCGGAGTCGCCCAGTCGCCTGAAAGCGTCTTTTCCGGTTTACAAGCAAAATCCTCCCCTTCGCACAGAGATGAATTGCTGGCTCCTTCGGTAGAAAGTGCTCTTCCCCCCGACCTTGGCATGCCCTTGGACACCACGGAAGAGCAGCAAGCTACTGCCTCCATTATGCCACCAGAATCTACCTACTTACCACCAATTGAGGAAAACCATTTTAGTTCAGGTATGCCAGAACAGAACAATATAGACTGGGATAACCCTCCTTCCAGAAACCCTGACACGGCCATTCCTCCCAGCCTGATGGGTAACCCGGCAGAGCACTCTGTCAGCTGGTCCATGGGCTCAGAGCTTCTGATGAAATCTCCCCAGAGGTTTTCCGAGTCCCCTAAACCTCCACTCTGTTCCCTAGAGCCGATTCACCCTACACCGGTAGCCTTCATTCCCACAGATACTTCCTACCCCGTTTCTCCTATATCTTACCCTCTGTCAGTGTCTGAACCGGGGCTCGATGAAGTCAAGGAGGACGCTGAGGAAGCAGTTCCAGGAGAAATAGCCAACGCTGAAGAGCAAGCTCCGTACATGTCCCCTACTAGGTTAGACACGTTCTTCAACAACTGCAAGCCTCTTCCAGAAGAAGCACCGGAGATACCTCCAGAGCCCCCTTGTATGCCAGCAGAACCTCAGGCAGAAGTTGTTAGCACGCCAGAAAACAACTATTTGGAAAACAGTAACGCTGCGCCTGCAAATACAGAGGAGGCGGTAACGTGGCCTGATCCCTTCACCAATACAGAAGATGACTTGGACCTTGGCCCCTTCTCGCTACCAGAGCTGCCGCTCCAACCTAAGGATGTTCCAGAGACAGAGATGACGGAGGCAGAAGCTGTAGAAGAAAGCCCAGCAGCAGCTTCAGAAACAAGCGCTGGGATCATTAAAGCGAGCGCGTCCGTAATAGCGTCCGGTGAGCCGGAGGAGCCGCCAGCCAGCCAGGCAACTGCTGTCCTGCCCGTGGAGACGGAGCCACAAGCAGAGGAGCAGAAACCAGAGGTGGCTGCACAAGAAGCCACCTCAGAAGCGCCGAACGTAGCTGAGGAAAAAGGAGCGGAGGACTCGGAAGCACAGACTTTCCAGCAGACCCCGTCTGAGTCTGCTCAGGCGGAGAGCAAAGAGGTGGAGGCCGTGCACGAAGACCTGTCTTCTTCTGGTGGGGTGACAGAGAGCAGCTCCCAGACCTGTCCCCCACCCGTGGCCACCGCCGAGGGCAGCGTTTCACAGGAGGGTGCTGCGGCTCGTGGTGGGAGCCAAGCCCCTTCCTCCCAGGCAGATGCAGCTCCGGGCAACGCTCAAGCAGAAATCGTTGAACCAGTACAAAAACCAGTAGCAGAAGCTCCCAAACCACCCAAAATAGAAGAGATTCCTCAGCGGATTACCAGGAACCGAGCTCAGATGCTCGCCAACCAAAACAAGCAGAACGCCGCCTCTTCTGAGAAGGAATTTCCTCCTGTTTCTGCGCCCGCCACACGTGCCAAAGGCCGCATTACAGAGGAGGACGATTCCCAGGCTCAGCACCCGCGCAAGCGCCGGTTCCAGCGCTCCAACCAGCAGCTGCAGCAGCAGATCAACACGTCCACCCAGCAGACGAGGGAGATGATACAGCAAACACTGGCAGCTATCGTAGATGCTATAAAACTGGATGATATTGAACCTTATCACAGTGACAGGTCCAACCCCTACTTTGAGTACCTCCAGATCAGGAAAAAGATTGAAGAGAAGCGGAAAATCCTCTGCTATATTACTCCTCAAGCTCCGCAGTGCTACGCTGAATATGTCACCTATACAGGCTCCTACCTGTTGGATGGCAAGCCTCTAAGCAAGCTCCATATTCCAGTGGTGAGTCACCTTCTCTCTTTAAACCGCAGCATCAGGGACTGTCTCCTCCCTTGCTGCTACAAGCACAGCCAGATTGTCCCCTGTGCACCACGAGTGCCCTTGCAGTGCCGATGGTGCCCCAGCCGTGGCTTTAGCCTGCTTTTAGAACATGCTCACGATGGCAAATCTAGGCCTCGGTAAGCGGATGGCTGCGTGATAAATGCATCCTCTGAGAGGCTCTATTTTTGCAGAGAAGACCTTGCGCTGTGCTTAGGAACCTGAGATTTGTTTAGGCTTTAGAGCAAGTTTGTATGAATCCACTGGATTTGAGGCTGGAAGGCAAAACTGCTTTTACAAGCAGTATGGTAATTGGATAATGATCCTAGAAGACTGTAGGAAAAAGATGGCTCTTACTCCAACCTTCATTTTCCCAGGTTCTGATATTTGACTTGCCGATAGCACTCGCTTCTTGGCAATGGGGTCTGCGTTTCACTGCTGTGCTGCAAGAATGGACTTGCTAATACAAATGCATCACTAAACTTAAGGCTGCAGGTAGTAAATCCGAGATCCAGCCTGGAGGAGGAGGGTCGACACGACCGGCCACGTCAGGCTTCGTTCCCCGCTGCAAGCAGGGTGAAATACCCCAGTCTGCGGGTATTTCTGTTGCAGTGTAGCCCGTGCGCTGAGTTACTGTTTGCTGGGTTAACAGGCGCTTTGTCTGCCCCAGCACCGCGGTGGTTGTAGCCTGTGTTCACATCTGCTTGTTCCTTCCTAGACTAACCCAGAGCCACCCGCTCCTCTGTTCTGCAACGTGGGCTGTGCTTGAGGAGCGCCGTGCTCCCCAGGAAAGCGCAGGACAGATCAGGACACAGGCACCCTTCCCGGTGCGCAGGCTGGGCTGCTCACGGCAGTATTTCTCCAGCAGCATCATCCCCTTCCTCGGTCGCGCTCAGACCCCTTGACAAAACGCCCTTGCAGCGTGTGGGGTGATTTAGGCTCTGGTTCTGCAGGCTGAGCTTGTCTCTCAGCACTGGACACCTCTTGCCCTGTTGTCTCGGCCCTCGCTGTGGTCTGAGCACTGGCAGGACGTTGTCCTTTGCCGCCTGCCCGCTGAGGAAATAGGCAGAGTTTCTGCTCCGGTGAGCTCCGTACAGCTCCGTACAGGGTGGCACCGACTCCCCCTGCGAGCCCTTGGCCAAGGTGCGTTTCAGCTGCGTGGCCGTGCCGCAGGCAGGGCCCTGCGTGGCAGGGGGAGCAGGCAGCCCCCGTGGGCTGTGCACTCAGCACCCTTGCTGGCTCTAACCCACCGCTGTCGTGTGCCCGCAGATCGCCCCGCCGCCGTCGCTCGCGGAGCCTCTGAAGGAGCTCTTCAAGCAGCAGGAAGCCGTCCGGGGGAAGCTGCGGCTCCAGCACAGCATAGAGCGGGTAAGGGAGTGCCCCGGGGAGACTCCTGCTGGGACAGAGGTCCCGAATTTCCTCTGCTGGGGAAACTGAGGCTGCCACGCTCACTGCTTCGTTTGCTCTTCCTCAGGAGAAGCTCATCGTCTCCTGCGAGCAGGAGATTTTGAGAGTTCATTGTCGGGCAGCAAGGACTATTGCCAACCAGGCTGTGCCCTTCAGTGCCTGCACCATGCTGCTGGACTCCGAGGTCTATAACATGCCTCTAGAAAATCAGGTCAGTGCCTGTCTTGGTGGTGAAGAAGTGTGTCAGAGGTGCTGGGCAAGACCCTGAGGGAGACGATGCTTTTCTGGACGGAAGGAGGGAGGGAGGGATGTAGGCAGGAGTTACTAATGCTCTCCCTGCTCAGGTGCCCGTTGCCCACCGCGGCACACAGAGGCGGGATCCTGCAGGAGCCCTCCCCAGCACGTGCCTGGGTTGCCTAATCTGACTCAGTTTCTGGTGTCGCGTGTTCTGGGACACCCCACGTGCATGCCGGGGAAGGAAGTACATCCGGGAACACGGGGATACAGGGAGCATCATGTCTCTTTAGGAGCAAAGATGACTCACGTTTATCAGTGAGTCTCAGGTCCCTCTGGCTTTCTTCTCGATCAGGATTGTCTGCACACTTGAAAGGTTTATTTTACTACACTCTGGGATATCTTTTCCTGTTGAAGGAAGGGGAGAGAGCCATTAAATTGATTTGTGTCTGAATAGTGGCTTTGAAAGAGCCAGGCTCTGTCTCACAACCCACAAAAAGTGCTCATTTCTTCTTCGATTTCACGTCGTTCTTGCCGGAGAAGGGGGAATCGTGTCCGGTTTCCGCAGCCGGTGGCCGTGCGGCTGCGGTGGTCCCGAGCCATCCCACCAGCACCCTCTGCAGCCCGCGCACCGCAGCTGCTGCCAGCCCAGCGGCTCGGGGAAGCACGCTGCTGCATTGCAGGAGGGATCCTGTGCAGGGACAGGATCCTGGAATTTATTAGTGACCTGGCGTATTGATCCAGGAGCCTTGATTTATCCCTCGGCATTTCCCAGCCAAGCGTCTGTGCTTCTACAGCGAAAACGTTACGATCTCGGGCACGAATTGAAGGAGACAGAGGGGCGCGGGTGCTGCGACGGGCTGGCACCGACAGGTTGGCACCGACAGGTTGTCTGCAAAGCAAGCAAAAACGGGGAGCGCGTGCACGCGTGCATGTGTGCATCTCTTTCTGAGGCTGAAGCCCCTGGCCAAGGGCTGCAAGAGCAGCTGGGAGCAGCGTGCTCTATTCTCCCTCCCTGCAGGCACCTTTCTTGTTTCTGATGAGTGTGCGCCCTAAGAGCGGTTTGAATATGGCCTGTTAGACCTGTGACTGCTTAAAGTAAAAAGAAAAATCTACCATGTAATTCCCTTTTGCTGTCTTCTGCTTAGGGAGACGAAAACAAATCGGTCAGAGACCGTTTCAACGCGCGACAGTTCATTTCCTGGTTGCAAGACGTGGACGACAAGTACGATCGAATGAAGGTGAGAGGTGCGGGAGCCCCGGAGCTCCGGGCTGCCGCCGCGGCACGTGGGCAGCAGCAGCTCCTGCTGCTCTGCCTCCTCCAGGGAGGGTTTCCCTGAGAGGGGCCCCGGCTGCTGCTGCAGCCTGGAAGCTGCCTTTGTGGCTTCCAAAAATCTGCTGGGAGCAGGTGTCCCGAGGTGGTCTGGGCAGCGTTACGTGATGGGGGACGCTTCGGTGCACGGCACGGCTGAAAGGTGGGAGCCTCTGCGGGGACTACGGGAGCGCGGTTGCTTCTGCTGGTTCCAAAAAGGGGGAAGGGAGACGCGTTCTGCGTAGGGTTGTCTGGCTGGCTCTTAACTCTGCTTCGTGCCATATGGTCTGGAGCTTTCTCGGTCAGTTAAACCCTCGGGGCCTGCTCTTCGCCAGCAACACATGCTGCAGGAAGCTCAAAACCTATGGCAAACTTCAAGGCGGCAGGAGCCCACGCAGTGATTTGCAGATGCTCTGCAGAGCTCTGGGTGGCAAACTCTGGCACGGTGGGGAGCGGGGACGATTGCGCTTTCAGCTGGTGACACACGGAGGGAGTTGGCAGCTCCCGCGAAGGGAGCAGGACCCCGCTCTCGGGCAGCCGAGGGCCACTGCTGGGGCCGATGGGGACTGTCTGCCGAGGCTGTCACCGGCAGGGTCGCTCCTCTTGAGTGCTTACGAGCCTTTAAAAGCCGCCCCACAAGGCCCTTTCGGGTTCACCCCTGCTCCTGCTGGAATTGGGCTCAGCAGACGTCCCAAGTCCCGGTTTCCTTCCTGCGAGGATGCGCGTGGCGTCCCTCACTCCGTTTGCTGCTCTGCCCACCGCGATGGCTGCGGGTGCCCTGCCTTTGCCGGGTGGGACGGGCAGCAGGAGCCTCTCCCGCCCTGTCCTGCTCACCCCTCGTCTCTGCTTGGTTTTCTTCCCCGATGCAGACGTGCCTGCTCATGCGACAGCAACACGAGGCTGCCGCCTTGAACGCAGTGCAAAGGATGGAGTGGCAGCTGAAGGTGCAGGAGCTGGACCCCGCGGGGCACAAATCCCTCTGCGTGAACGAGGTGCCCTCGTTCTATGTGCCAATGGTCGACGTGAACGATGACTTTGTGCTCTTGCCGGCATGACAGTTCAAAACCAGGAGACATCACTGAAAACTGGCAAGGACGGGAGCCCTCCGAGGTCGGGCGGTCGAGCTCACATTCACCCTTACCGCTTGCTGATGAATCCCTGGTCAGAGGAGGAGGAAGCAGCTATCGGCAGAAAACAAAACAATAAGAAAAATAATTGCACTTTCTTCACAACATGTCCCTCGCTTCCGGACTGACGGCAGCTCCGCCGGGCAGCGGGCCGGGGCGCATCTCCTTTCCAACCGGCTGCTGCGGCAGGGAGGCAGCCGGTCTGCGCGGGCGGCGAGCACTCACCGGCCAAGAGACTGGCAGAGGCGCGGAGGGAGGAGACCAAGGACGCCATTTGTGTGTTGCAGAAGCTGCTGAGCGGGGCCAGCAACCACGTGATTCATGTACTTGTGAACACCGTGATTTCCAGCTCTCTGTTTTCCACCGGTCGCGGATCTCTTCTCGGAGAAGCTGCAGTAGGAAACCATGGGGGGAGGGGGGGGTGTTTGAGTTTCTCGTTCCATCCTGGGTATGTCTACAAAAAAAAAAAAAAACCATTAAAAAAAAAAAAAAAACACAAAAAAACACACACAAAAAAAAAAACCAAAAAAAAAAAAAAAACAAAACAAAAAAAAAACCAAACCACCACAAACAAAAAACAATTAGAAACAAAAAGACAGCGTCCAAGTTGGGCAGACGCGGCTCTGAAGGTGTGGACGGCTCTGGGCTGCGGAGGCGGGGTGCGCCCGCGGCGCCCCGCGGCAGCCGCTCGCCACCGTTTCGGAAGAGCAGAGGAGCCGCCTGCGCACCGTGCGCCGGGGCGGCACGGCCAGCGGCGGGCGGGGAAATGGTGACGCAGAGAAAGGACTTTGCCAACTGTGTTTTTAATGGAGTAAAATCCATGTGGTTTATATATTTTTTCCTTTAATCTTGGGCATTTCGTTTCTCTTTCTGAGAACATAACTTGAAAACACTACAGAGCCAATACTCATATAAAGAAAAATTGTATCCCATAAATGCTGTACAGTTTTTATATACATTAACAATGTACTTTTGCTGCCTTCTAGATAATTTATTTTGCAACACATTACTGCACAGTTGTAAATAACTTATGTACTGTAACATCACTTTCAGTTATGTGTAAAGAAATAAATAAATTAATTAAAATTATCTTTGTATGTATAGTTCTCCCCAGGCAGCACTTTCCCTGTAAAGGAAAGAATAAAGGGCCAGGAGGTTGTGCAGTGTCGCTTGGAAGCCCGCCTGACGCGCTCAGGTACGCACAGGTAGCCCGACCCGCGGTCCGCCTTGCAGAGATCTCCGGATGCTGACCTGATTCTCAACACCGCGTCGTTTTTCTCCGCTTTTCCCCCGCCCTTTTGCATTCGGAGGACTCGGAAACCCGGCGGTGCCGAGCCTGCGGCTGTGCCGAGCCTGCAGCCGGTTGCGGTGGGGTGGACCGCGGGGAGAGGGGGAGCCCCCCCGTGCCACTTGCCGGTGGGGGCACAGGGCGACGTGACGAGTGACGTTTGGGCTCGGGCTGGTGAGTTTTACAGTCCCTGTGTAGCTGTAGCAGGTGCGAGTCGAGGAGCTGGTGTTTTGGGGCTGCAAAGCCTGGAGAAGGGCGGGTGGAGCCCGGCGCTGCCCGGGGGTTGCAGGTTGTCGAGCTGGGGCGTCAGTGCTCGGTGCTTTCTGGGCGAAGAGCCCGGTTGCTGGTAGGGCAGGCAGGGAGACGGCTTCCATGCAGCGGGGACGGTGCTGCCGGGGTGAGCTGGAGCCCGGGGCCCTGCGGCAGGGCTCGCAGCCAGCGGCGCTTCGTGCTGGGGTGCTGCCGCCCCGCGTGCCTGGGGACGGGCGCCTGTCGGGCTCCCGGGATGCTGTACCAGCCACCACCGCCCTCCCAGCCACCTCCTTTTCTCCTCTTTCCTTCTTTTTACTACTGAACCTCAGAAATCAGTTGTGTGGATCACGGCTGCCCCGTTGGCTGAATTCATTCTTGCTCGTGGGGCCTCACTGGATGCAGCTGGTGAGGATGGCGCCGCACGGCACGCGGTGCTCCCGGCCGTGCCGCCTGACGCCAGCCCCGCGCCTGGCTGGGGGCAGCACCACCGCGCACGCTCCGCGTGCTCTCCACGACCACGTGCGCTGCATGCGTGCTCCCTTGTTTGCATGCACCAGCCTGGCTCAGATTGATTTTCTGAGCTGTAAAACCTAGATGGAGCTAGCAGGGTGCTGCTGCCAGCCCGGCGGGCTCAGCCGGAGGGGAAGGGGCAGCCCTGCCTCTTGCAGAGTATCGAGGCCCTGGCTCATGTACCGCCCGGGGGCCCCGGTGTTTTGCACCCATGCCGAGACCGGTGAAGTCTGTAATCCCATGGAAAGATCGTGCCTGGGTCTGGCAGGAGCAGCTGCACCGAGCTGTGCTCTCCCCGCAGCGTGACCCTCCCCTCCATGGGCTGGGAGACACGGGGAGAGGCTCAGAGAGGCTTCGCCTCCTGTCTGGGGCCCCGCGCTGTGTGGGTTCGGGGCTGGAGACACACACTCTGTGGGTTCACGGCGCTGGGGATGCACGCTTCGTGGGTTCACAGAGCTGCTCTCTGCAGGGGCTGCTCCGTGGTGGGAAGGAGCCACCGGTTTGGCGATGCCTGACTTGCTTTTGGGTTGGGTGCCAGCTCTTCCTGCCTCCATCCTGCTGCTGCAGGCCGGCACCGCGGCCTCTTCTGCGGGGGATCGCGTTGGACGTGCATCTCTTGGCGGGGCCGTAACCCAGCCCGGGCTTAATGTAGTTGGCAAAGTCGATCCTCAAGCACAAGCTCGCAGGGACGTGGCTGGAGACAGATTCAAGTGCTTCTTCCGAGACCTCCGTGCCTTGCTTGCACCTGCTGCCCAACCCTTCCCGGCCGGCAGGAAGCCTGGCTGCCCGCGCCCCCGCGCTGCCTCTCTGCCCGCAGCTGCCGACCCCGGGCTGGCGCGGCCGGGGCGAGGGGCTGGCCCCCGCGGACGCCTCGTTCTGCTTTTTTTGTTCGGTCTTGCCGGGTGCGGCGTGCTGGTTGAATGTCTCAGCTGCTGCTTTTGGAAGCGGGGAGGTTACAGATGCGCTTTGGCTCCTCTTCTCTTCTTCTGCCGGCGCGGCTTGGCTGGGGGGGCCGGAGGGGACTCGCTCAATCCAAGACCGCTTTCCAGCCCCGCTCGCCTCATTCGGCAGCGCCGGCTCTTGCTCGGCCCAGGCAGCCCCGTGCGCGCGATGCTCTGCAGCCGAGGAGGTGTGGGAGCGCGTGGAGCGCCAAGCCCTTGGCGGGGTGCAGGCGGCAGCAGGCAGCACAGGCTCGTGCTGCCGGCATCAGGGCAGCTGCCCGGGTGCCCCCCCCCAGCAGAAGAGCACCCGCCGTGCTGGGACGCCTCCGCACCCGGCTCCCCCCTTGCTGCCGCCAGCTTTGCAGCCGGTTGAGGAATTTTCCACAGTCCTTGAGCCAGAGACCTCGAGGGTTTCACTCCACCACATCTCAGCGGCTTCGTAAGAGCTGGGGGGGGGTGGGGGGTGGGGGGGTCCTGCCTTCCCCTGCCTGATCCAAGCTCCTGCCTTGTCACCGGGGACCCTTTGCCAGACCAGCGGCGTCGGCAGGGACCGGGGCTCACCGCAGGCAGAGCAGGACGAGCAGTTTGCTGCAACGGCCATGCCCCGGCCGGAGCCAGACTGGTTTTTCCCCCCTGTCCTTGCCCAGAGCTGCCAGGTCGGGGTGGGCAACCGGTGTGAACGCCAGGGCTGGGGCTGGGGAGCTCCTTCTGCTCCGGGGGTTTCTTTTGACAGAACACAAGCAAAGTGGTTGCAAGCAACAGTTTTTAACTCCTTTCCAGCCCTGCTCTTTTGTTAAATAACCATAAATTAACCTCTGTAAGCACAGAGAGACCTTTAATTAGCCTCATAAAGCAAGAAAAGTCCCGTAAGTTTTGCTCCCGGTGCCGCTCCTCCCGGCCACGTAGGCAGGTGCACGTACCTCCCAGGCCAGTCCCACCTTCTCTTGGTGCTGGTCAGACTGGGATGGCGGCGCGTGGGCCGAGCAGCGGCGAGGCTGCCCGGCCTGTAACGCGCCCATGGCTTTTTTACGCCGTCGTTCGTGTGCGCGGTGCTGGGCACCGAGGGCCCTGTGCCGCCGCGGCACCCCCAGCCTTTCGGCCGTACGAATTCCCGCGGAGGGAAGCGAAAAGCGAATGCAGGTGTGATTTTTCTACCGTTGCGTGTACGGAGCTGAGCGCCAGAGCGCTGCTGGTGTCCCTCAGGGATCACGCTCATAAATAAATTCTTAAAAGGAGAGAAAAAAACCACTTGTTTACCAACTCGGCGGCTTTGTTGGCTCTTCCCACGGGCTCACCGCGGTGCTGGGTGCGAGTGGGGCTCTGGCCAGTTCCATTCCGGGGGGGGCAGCAGACCACAACGGCCCCCTTTGAGGTTTAGGGGGACCCGGGTGCATCTGTGGGTGATCCCAGGGGTCCCGGCTGCACCCTTGGGACCCCCGGCACCACCTGGGGTCCCCCAGTGCCAAGAGGGTGCCTTGGTCTGGAGCCCCATGGAAAGGGGGGCTGAATGGGGCGGGGGGGGGCGAACTGGGGCTTGGGGGGGGGGTGAACCGGGCTGGGAGGGGGGCAAACCGGGCTCGGGGGGGACCAAACCGTGGATGGGGGGGGTGAATGGGGCTTGGAGGGGGGTGAACCGAGTTGGGGGGGCGAACCGGGGCTGGGAGGGGGTGAACCGGGCTCGGGGGCGGGGTGAACGGGACTGGGGGAGCCGAACAGGGCTGGGGGGACTAAGCGGGACGGGGGGGGGGGGACCGGGCTCGGGGGGGCCGAACCGGGGCTGGGAGGGGGCGAACGGGTCTGGGAGCGGGGGTGCTAATGGGACCGGGGGAACCGAACCGGGGCTGGGCGGGAGGGGGCCAAACCGGGCTTGGGGGCTGAACTGGGCTTGGGGGGGGGCTGTCCGGGCCGGGGATCTCGAGGAAGGCAGAGCCCGGGGTGCGGGGGGGGGGTCCAAGCCGGGCGGGTGGGGGCTGGGCGTGGGCGGTCCCCGCGGGGGCCGGTCCGCACCGGTGCCGCCCCCACCTGCCCCACGCCGAGCCCGAGCGATCCCCGGCGGCGGCGGCGATGATGATGATGATGGTGCTGACGGTGGTGTGCGGGGGGGGGGTCGCGGCCGCGGGGCCGCCGGGCGGCGGGGGGGTGGGTGCCGTGCGCGGCGCTGGCGCTGGGGTGGGCGCTGGGGTGGGCGCTGGGCGCGGCGCCCCCCCACCGCTGCCGCCCCGACGCCACGCTCCTGCCGCCGCCGCTGCGCCGGCTGGGGGGGGCCGCGCTGCTGCGGGCCGCCGTCCCGCGCCTCCGCGGCGGCTGGAGCCCCTGCCAGCTCTACCGCTACCGCCCCACCGGCACCGGCACCGGCACCGGCACCGGCACCCCCCGGCCCAACGGCACCGGGCCCTGCACCCGCGGCTGGCACTACGCCCTGCCCGCCGCCGGCCTCCGCTCCAACCTCGTCACCCAGGTCCGGGGGGGGTCCCCAGGGGCGGGGGAGGCGGGACGAGGGGACACGCACCCCCACACACCACCCCCCACCCCGGGGCTAAGGGCGAGGGGGGGGTCCTGGCGTTCTGGAGGGTCCTGGATACAGGAGGGGTCAAGGGGGGGGTCCCTGGGGGGAGGCTATGGAGGTGGATGCCTGGGGAGGGGGGAAAGAGGACTCCGGGGGCGGGGGGGGCAAGCTGGGGACCCCAGCAAAGGTCCCACGGGAAAGCCCTGGATGTGCAGGGGGAGCACCGGGGGGGGGGCGTCTGGGGGAGAGGGAGTTTGCCTGGGGGGGACACACTAGGGATCCTGGGGAGGGGAGATGGGTTCCCGGGGGGAGAAGGTGGGAGAAACCCCACCTCATGGAGGGGCTTTGGGGGTGGCTGGGAGGAGCCCCGGGGGAAGGGGCTTTGGGGCGGGGGGGAGCAGGGGACAGAGCTCTAAGAGCTATCAGCACTGTCCCTCCACATCCAGCCCCACATTTCTGCTTGTGGGGTGGGGGCTGGCCAGAAGCCCCCCCCAGGCAACTCACAGGGCTCCTGACCCCATCCATCGCAGCCCTGCGGGCAGCAGCTGGGGGGTCTGCCAGGACGCCCCTGCAGACATCTCCCTGCCACGTCCCCCCTCGCCCGCAGTGGGACCTGGTGTGCGCCTCGCGCTGGAAGGTGCCCCTGGAGCAGACCACGCACTTGCTGGGCTGGACGCTGGGCAGCGTCGCCGCCGGTCTGGCCTGTGACAGGTAACTGGGGGTCCCTGGGGCGGCCACCCCACCCTGGGCAGGGGGGCACCGTGCCCAGCCCAGCTCACAGCCCGTCCCCCGGTCCCCCGGCAGGTTCGGCCGCCGGCCCGCCTTCGTGGTGTCTCTGGTGCTGGCGGTGCCTCTGGGCCTCGGCGTGGCGCTGGCCATGGACTTCGTCATGGTCCTGGTGGCACGGCTGCTCTTCGGGGCGGCGCTGGCAGGCGCCTTCCTCTCCCTCTACGTGGCACGTGAGTGTGCCAGCGGGGGTCTGCGGTGGCGTGGGGACCGAGGGTGCTCTGGGGTGCGGGATGCTCCAGGCTGCAGGGTCTCTGGGGTGCAGGATGCCCCGCAGCCGTGGCACCCACAGTGCATCCTTTGCCCCCCCGCCAGGGCTGGAGCTGTGCGACCCCCCACACCGGCTGGGGGTGACAATGGTGGCCGGCTTCTTCTGGATCGCCGGGGAGCTGCTGCTGCCAGGGCTGGCCGTGCTGTGCCGGGACTGGCGGGTGCTGCAGGGTGCCGTCACCATGATCCTGGCTCTGCTGGCTGCCTGCTGGTGGTAAGGACCCCCCCCCGCGCCGGGCCAGGGGGCTGCGTGCGCAATGGGGGTGCTGCCACCCACGACGGGGCTGAGCCGTGCCCCGGGGCTGGCACCGAGCCGTGCTCGGGGAGTGCCAGGGCAGCACCCCAGCCCAGCACACCCTGCCCGGGGCCACGGTGGGGATCAAAGGCTGGCGGGGGCTCTCCAGGTGGAGCGTGGGGACCCTCTGCCCTGGGTAAATGTTTGCTCAGGTTTGAAGTTGAGGGTTTCTGGGCAGCGTCGCCTTGAAGCCAGGAAGGGGGGGTGAGTGCTGGAGGGGGGCCAGGCCCCTGGCGAGCCCCGTGACACTGACACTCATGCCCCAGGTGCCCGGCGCTGCTGCTGGAGTCGCCGCGCTGGCTGCTGGCCACGCAGCAGCTGGAGAGGGCCAGGAAGATCTTGCAGGCGCTGGCCGAAAGCAGCGGCCCCAGCTCCGACGACAGCTCCTGCCACCAGGACAGCCTCCTCGCCGGTGCGTGGCAGGGGCTGCCGAGGGCGATGCGGCCGCCGGGCCCCCTCCCCAAACCTGCCGTGCTGGGGGCGGTGGGACAGTGCCAGCTCTAACACGGGTCCCCCTGTCCCAGCAGAGCTGGAGTCCCTGTCTGAGGGGTCCCCACAGCCCCGGTACCATGCCATCTGCGAGATCTTTGGCACCAGAGTCATCTGGAAGAACGGCGTCATCCTCGGCTTCGCAGCGTGAGCAGGTGGGGGGCGGGGGGGAGGGGGGCGAGTCCTGCTCGCAGCCCCCTGACCCCACTCTCCTGCAGGTTCATCGGCTCCGGCATCCGCCACTGCTTCACCCGCAACCTGGCCCCCCACCTGCCTCACTTCTTCTCCTCCTACTTCGTGCTGGTGGGCACCGAGGCGGCCGCCTGCCTCTTCATCTGCCTGACGGCCGAGCGCTTCGGGCGCCGCGCCATCCTCCTGCTCTGCACCGTCCTCACCGGCATCTCCTCCCTCCTGCTGCTGGCCCTCACCCAGTGTAAGGACGGACGGGGGACCCCCGCCCTCCCTGCGGTGGGATGCGGCCCCCAGGTTGGGGGCGGCTGGGGTGGGAACAGGATGCTTGGGGGGTGGGGAGGGGTGGGGTGGAGCAGGATTTGACCCCTGATGGTGCTTTCCTCCTCCATCAGACTTGCTGGACCTCATCGTCCTGACCCTGTCTGTGGTGGGCATCACCGCCTCCCACGCCGTCACAATGCTCAGCATCTTCTTCGCCAGCGAGGTCCTCCCCACCGTGATCAGGTAAGGGGGGAGCTGCCACCCCCATGTGCCACACTGCGGAGGGGGGGCACCCCCCAGGGTTCCCCGGGCCCCCTCTGAGCATTTTTCCCCCGCAGGGGTGCCGGGCTGGGCCTGGTCGTGGGGGCCAGCTTCGTGGGCAAAGCGGCTGCGCCCATCACCGCCATCCCCAACAGCCGCGGCTTCTTCCTGCACCACGTGGTGTTCGCCTCCTTCGCCATCCTCGCCGTCCTCAGCATCATGCTGCTGCCGGAGAGCCAGGGCCGCAGCCTGCCCCAGTCCCTGCAGGACGGCGAGAGCCAGCGCCGGCCCCCCCTTTTCCACCGGCCCCCCCGTGAGGACCACCTGCCCCTGCTCACCCCCCACGGCATCCCCCATGACTACTCCCGCCTCGCCGCCTCCACCAAGAGGATGGTGGGCTCGCCGGCCGCCCCCTGCGAGACGTAGCTGTGCCCTCCCCAGGGTCTCCCTGCTGTTGGGGGCTGAGCACAGCGCCAGGACCCCCCACGGAGCACCGGGCCCCCCATCCGTGGGTGCTCCAGGGATGGCGGGGTGCACCTGGGATGTGTGATAGCTGGGCTGGGGGGGGGGGCAGCGCAGCGCACCCACCCCACGGCGGGGCTGGATCCTGCCCCAGGAGGAGCTGTGCTGGGAGTCCTGGGGTGGGGGTGATGCTCCCCCAGGGGGTTTGCAGCAGGCGGTCGTGGGCTGCCAATAAAAGTGCCTTGTTTCTACGGGCGGCTGGTGTGGTCGGGGGCCCCGCACGGCGCCCCTGCCACCAGCCCCCTTCTCTGGGGTCTTTATTATGGGGGGGACGGCGGGGGGGAGCTCCTCATCCCCCTGGCTCTGCAGGGTCTTTCCCCGGGGCGTCCCGTGCGCTCGGCCTCTGCCTTCCTGGGGCTTGCTGGGCGCGGGGTCTGCGGGGGTGTGCAGGCGTGCAAACCCCTGCGCTGAGGTCTCTCTTGGTGCACACACGCGTGTGCAAAGCCCCTGCAGATGGGCGTCTTGTGCGTGTCCGTATGCAAAGCCGCTGCATCTGGGCATCTCGTGCACGCGTGTGTGCAAGCCCCCCACTGCCCCCCCATCCCTGCTACTGCCCGTAGAGGTCGGCCAGGCGCCGGAAGCGTGGCCCCCACTCGCTCAGGTAGTCGTAGTCCTGGTCCTCGTCCATCAGGCTGGAGACGATGGAGCTGAGGGGGCTGGCGACGGAGCCCGAGCCCTCGTAGTCGTAGATGAGGGCCGTGTCGTAGGGGGGCACGCTGGGGTCGCTGTCGGCCGCCTCCAGCCCCTGTGGGGACAGGGGGGCACCGTCAGCCCCACTGGGGATGGGGGGACCGGGAGCAAGGGCGGTGCTGGGCCCTGTCCCCACCTCGTTGATGAAATCCTCGATGTCGGAGGGGCTGCTGGGCAGCTTGCGGGGGGCCGGGGGAGTGGCGGAGCTGAGCGGGGCGTCTCTGCGCACCGGTGGCTTGGCCCGGGGTGGGAAGAGCTCGGGATGCCGGAGCTGGTTGATGTCATATGCGTCCTGCGGGGATGGGAGGGGGTCAGGGGTGCGGGGATGGGGCGGACCCCCTCCTCCCTGAACCCCACTCCCGCGTCTGCTTACCTGGTCCTCCTCACCCCCGCCCTGCTCATCGTAGTTGAGGATGTTGTCACGCATGTCGTCCTGCGAGCGCTGCAGCAGCCCCTTGCGCAGAGCCCGCCGGCGCCCACGCGCCCGCGCCGCCCCCAGCCCCGCCAGCACTGCGGGCAGAGGGCGGGTGGGCGCGGGGTGGGGTACCAGGGGGACGGGAACGCGGAGGTGGGGCGGCTGGGCGCGGCGAGACATGGGGCGATGGGGATGCTGGTTGGGTTGGGATGCAGTTGGTGGGGCTGGGACAGTGGGATGGGGGTGCAGGTAGGGGTTTGGGGGCGGGGATGCTGGGTGGGGGGTGATGGGGTGGGGTGGGCAATGAGGGAAATGGGTTTGGGGGGTCTTGGGCAGGGGTCAGAAGGGGTTGCTGGGGTCGGGCATTGGTAGGGACTGGATGGGGTGTCCTCTACCAGGATGGGGTGATGGGTGGGGTGGGGGACAAGGTGACAGAGCGTGCTGGTGGGGTTCGGGGTGGGTGGCCAGGACCAGCACTGCGTGGGAGGGCACGGGACTGGGGTGCCGGGATGGAGGGGCCGGGAGGGGTGGGGGTGAGGAGGGTCGGGGGTCTCACTCACGCAGGAAGAGGATGCTGCTGCCAACGATGATCATGAGGGCCCCGAGGGTGATACCGGCCCCGGCGGTGGCGGCGGCCAGGACACCATCCTCGCAGGTGCCGTCCCGGCCGCAGTGGCACACCGAAACGTTCAGGAGCTGCTGCCGCTCCTGCGGGGGGGTCCCCGAGTCCCGGAGCAGCAGCGGGAGCGAGTAGGGCCCCTCGGGCAGCTCCACCAGCACAGCCAGCACTGCGTGGGTCACTGTGGGAGGGGCACGGGCAGGGGGTGAGCGGGGACCCCCCAGCCCCCCCCATGCAGCAGCCCCCCCCAAGCCGGCCCTCACCATTGAAGCGGGTGATGCTCCAGTTGCGGGTGAGCTGGGGGTGTTGGGGGCTGAGCTGGAAGTGGAAGGGGGCACCGTGGGGGGGCCGGTCGTCATCCGTGGCCCCCAGGAGGAGGCTCCCCCCGCGGCCTGGCCGCCCGCAGATCACCCCGGCCGGAGGCTGCAGCAGGGGCGCGTGGTCGTTCACCTCCAGGATCTCGATGGAGAGGGTGCCGGTGGCGGAGAGCGGGGGCTTGGCTGGGAGCGCAGAGCAGAGGGGTCAGGGGGGGATGGCAGGTGGGGGGGACACGGCAGGGGGGGCCGCTCACCGTCATCGCGGGCGAGGACCAGGGCGATGTACCAGCCGCCCTGCAGGAAGGCAGAGGGGTGCAGCAGCTCCCGCTTCGTGCGGACGGTGCCAGAGTGGGGATCCAGCTGCAGCCAGTCCGCCGGGTCGTAGAGCAGCGCGTAGCTGTGGGCGCAGGGGGGGTTGTGTGCCGTCACCCCTCAAAACACCCGCCACGGGCTGCGAACACGGGAGCCCGAACATAGTGGGTGCCGGGAGGCGATGCAAGGGGACCGGGTGTCGAAACCCATGGCTTGGGACTCACGTGAGGGTCTGGAGCTGGTGG
The DNA here is from genome assembly GCA_031468815.1 of Morus bassanus. Classification (NCBI taxonomy): domain Eukaryota; kingdom Metazoa; phylum Chordata; class Aves; order Suliformes; family Sulidae; genus Morus; species Morus bassanus. The sequence goes on along the minus strand of CM062573.1, from coordinate 44,735,353 downwards.
GTGTCGGGGTCGCTGGCGGTGTAGGTGGTGACGGGGGTGCCCGGGGGGACGCCCTCCAGCACGCTGACCCGCCGCGGGTTCTCGCGGAAGACAGGTGCCTCGTTCACATCCTGCACCCGCACCCGCACGGTGGCCAGCGCCCGGGGGCTGGCGGGGGCCGTGGGCTCCAGCGGCTGCTCGTTCTGCACCGACACCGTCAGCTCAAAGCGGTCCCGCACCTCGTGGTCCAGCGGCTGCCGAGAGGGGCCGCAGGTCAGCTGAGCCATGGGACCCCCGGTCCCCTGCCCCGGTCCCCCAGCCGCCCCGCGCCCACCTTGGCCACGGAGAGCACACCGTCGTTGGTGTAGGGGTCGGTGTGGATGGCGAAGGCGCCCTCGGGGTCGCCCTCCAGGATGGTGAATTTGGCCAGCCAGTTGGGCGAGCCGGCGAGGTCCTTGTCATGCACGAAGACCTTGCCAATGTCCACGCCGGCCGCCTGCTCCTCCACCTCCATGGAGAACTGGGGGAGAGCGGCGTGGGGCTGGTGTCTGCCCCCTCGGGATGCTGCTGCCCCCAGGGGGGGCCTGCTTCCACCCCACTGACCCCTCGCACGTCCCCCACCCATCCCCAGCCATTACCTCCTCCTTGGTGAACTCGGGAGGGTTGTCATTGATATCCTCCAGGTAGATGACAGCCGTGGCGGTGGTGGTGAGCCCGTCCCCAGACATGTCGGCTGCCTGCAGCGTCAGGTTGTACACCCCTACAGTCTGCAGGGAAGGAGTGGAGGGGCGGTGCTGAGCCCCTCCAGCCCCCCTCGGGCGCCGAGAGCTCCCCCAGCTGCTGGCCACCCACCCAGTGCCCCTGCCCGGGTCTGCTCATGGTTGGAGATGTGGTTTCACCACCTGGGGGTCTTTGGCTGCCCCCAGTCCCGGTGCTGCCCGGGTGCTGCCTGCACCCCCCCGCGCCCGCTACCTCGCGGTCGAGGCCGGGCCGCGCAGTGCAGATCTCGCCGGTGGTGGCATTGATGCTGAACATGCTGGCGGCGCCCTGCTCCAGGATGGAGTACTGCAGCGCCGCGTTGTCCGTGTCGGGGTCGTCGGCGTCAGTGGCGTCCGCCGTCATCACGCAGGTCCCTGCGGCCACAGGATTGCCCCGGTGGGTATCGGCGTGGGGGCTGGCTTGGTCCCCCCACCAGCCCTGGCCCCCCGGCTGGACCCACCTGGCTCAGCCCCCTCCACCACACGCCCTGTGAAGACGTCCTGCCGGAAGAGCGGCCGGTTGTCGTTCTGGTCCATCACGATGATCTCCAGGTCGGTGGGGTCCTCCAGCGTCACACCGCCCAGGTCCAGCGCGAAGGCTTTCAGCTGTGGGCACAGAGCCGGTGGGTCAGGGCCCACCTGGGGGGCCGGGGAGGGGGCTGCAGGCGGTGGGGCAGCATCCTTACCCGGAAGCGGTCATTCTCCTCCCGGTCCAGCATGGCATTGAGGAAGACCTTCCCGGTGAACTTGTCAATGGAGAAGATGCCCAGGGGCTCCTCATCCACCCCCGGCCCCTTGATGCTGTAGATCACCCCCCCAGGCTGCTGCTTGTCTGACTTGATCTGCTCCGGGGAAAGCAGGGCTGGTGGTCCCAGGGCTGGGGGGGGTCTGTCCCCTGCCTGGGGTCCCCCTCTGCCCTGAGTCTCCCCCCACGCCATGTCCCCCTCCTTGGCTGTCCCCATCCAATCCCCCTGCCCAGAGTGACCCCCACCCCACCGCCTGGAGGAGACGGTGGGGGGCTCCCCGCCTACCTGCACCAGGAGGTGGGGGATGCGCTTGTGGTTCTCCGAGACGCTGATGGGGGGGATCACCCAGGCCCTCTTCACCCGCCGCAGACCCTCGTGCTGCCGCCAGGCCTGGGGGCTGCCTGGGGCTGCAGCACCTGGCTGGGCTGAGCTGCCACCCTGGGGGGGGACATGCAGTGCTGCCGGTGACCCCAAAACCTCCGGTGTGGGGTGCAATGCCAGGGCAGTGAACAGGGCCTTGCAACCCGGCTGGGTGCGCGGTGTCGGGATGCATGGTGCTGGGGTGCACGGTGCTGGCACCCCCGATGGGGTTGGGTCTAGGGGAGCGGTGAGGGCACCCAGCTCCCCCAGGACCTTTGTGCCGGTGGTCTCCTGACACCCTGGTGTGATGGTGACAGGCATCCCGCCGGGCTTGCTGGGAAGGGGTGCCCCACAAATGACCCCGGTGCTGCCCCGGGCATGGCCCCACCTCACAGCTGGGCAGTGCCCCATGGGACCCCCGCATGGGGATGAAGGGGTTACCCCGGGCTGGCAGTGCCTGGAGTGACCCAACCCACGTCACCATCATGGATGTGGCAGTGAGGGTGGAAGGGTCAGGGATGGGTTTAGGCTGCACGGGTGGCCCGGCCGGGGCACAGAGCTGGGGTGCTGGTGGGGAACAGGGACCTGGGGGGAGGCTGGGATTGAGCTGGGGGGGTGTGAGGGAGGGGATTAGGAATGGAGACTGGGGGAGCAGGAGTTATGGGGTGGCTGCAATGGGGGGGGTGTCAGGGAGCTGTGGGGGCTAGGATGGGTTTAGGGCCTGTGAGCAACTGGGCTGGGGGGGGTGTCAGGGAATTGGGGGGGTGACTTGGGGGTCCAGAGCTGTGTGCAGATGAGGGCTGGGAGATGGGGGTTGGGAGGGGGCAGGGAGCTGTGGTGTGGGGCTGCAGCATGGGGGGGCTGCATGCAGCCCACCCCCAACCCTCAGCTCTATGCCACATTCCTCAGAGCTTGTCCTGGGCCCTGGGGACACATGCTGACCCCACCCCCCGCCCGCCCCGGGAAGGGAGCACATCTGGGCAGCGCCAGGCCTTGCACCCACATCTGTACCCACCCACATCTGCACCCATCTGGCTGCACTGCTGGGTGCTGGGGTGCCCCAGGTCCCCGAGTGCGCCCTGCCCAGGGCGGGGGAGCAGGACAGCGGGGGTGGCTGTGCCGGGGGGGCCTGGGGATGGTGTGGGGCTGTGCAGGGGAGGGGGCTGCGCCTCGGTCCTGTGGGATGGGCAAGACAAGAGGCTTGTCTGGAGGCTGTGGCGGGAGCTGCCTGCAGCCTCCAGCTGTCCCTCTGCCCTCGCCAGGAGAGACCCCCCCCTTCCCTGGGAGGCTGCTGGAGATCGGGGAGGATGGGGGGGGGGGCTGCTGCTGGGTGGGGGCTGCTCTGCAGGTCCTCTTTCCTTCCCCTGCCCTGAGCACTCGGCTTTGGGGCCCAGGCCAGAACCCCAACAGCCCCATGTGGCTCAGGCCTGAGACCGCGGTGAGGGGCTCTGGGGGAACATGCATGGTACAGGGGGGTGCCTAGGGGTCTGGGACTGTGGCTGGGGTGGGAAAGGGGAGAGCAGGGTGTTTCTGAGTGCCTAATCCTCCCCCAAATCCCATTTCTCGGTTCACAAACGCAGGCACTGTGCCGGAGCCGCAGGCTCCCCCCCTGCCGCCACCATCTGTGGGGTGGGAAATGCCCCAAGAGGGGCACCGAGCCGCCGTCACCCCCATCCCCACCACCCCCAGGGCTGTGCCTCCACAGGGTCTGGGGTCTGGCTGCCCCCCGGCACCGCATCCAGACTCCCCATCCCAGCCGGCCCTCCCGGGACACGGCGTGGGGGGGGTGTCCCCATCCCCATCCCCATCCTCACCCCTTCCCCATCTCCCCGCGCCCCTTACCCGAGCACAGAGCGGGGCGAGCAGGCAGGCGAGGAGGAGTGGGGGGCCCATGGCAGAGCGGGGCGCAGTCCGGCCGCCAGCCCCGAGCCGTCCGCCGGCCCCGAGCTAAAATAACCGCGGGGCTGGCTGAGTGACAGCACATGTGCTGCCGAGCGGGCCGGGCCCCCCCCGGCCGGGCAGCTGTCCCCACCGCCCCCCCGGCCGGGAGCCTGCACCCCCTGCCCGCCGGGGGCCCGCCGGGGCGGGCGGCGGGGGGGCCCGGGCCGGGCCCGGGGGGGTCGGGGGGGGGGGTCGGAGGGCTGCGGGGGGGTCCCCGCTGGCCGGGGCGGGGGGCCGGGGGTGCGCAGCCCCCCTGGGCAGGGCGGGCGGGAACGCGGCAGCTGTCGCCGGGCGCCACTCGGGGATGCCGCGACGGGGCGGGCGGGGAGGGAGAGACCCGGCCCCGCTGCGGCCCCCACGGCTGGGCCGGCACCGGCACCGGCACCGGGACCGCTTCTGCCCGCCCCGCTCCGCCGTGCCGCCATCGAGGCGAGCCCCCCCTCTCCCCGGTGCCGCCTGTGCTGGCGGCGGGGCCGGGGCCGGTGCGGGCTCGGGAGAGGGGCGGCAGCGTCCCGCGGTGTCCCGGCCCCGGCGGGCTCCCACGGGGCGGAACGGCCCTGGGCTGCTCCCGGACCCCCGGCAAGGTCTCCGGCTCCGCTGCCCCCGACCCCCGCTGCCGCTCCCCGGCGCTGCCCCCCGACTCCCGGTGCCCGGCCCGATGCTGCCCCCGACCCCTGGGGCTGCTCCCGGTGCTGCCACCCGACCCCCGGTGCCCGTCCCGGTCCCGGCCCCGACCCGCAGTGCCCGTCTCGGTGCTGCCCCCGACCCCCGGTGCCCGTCCCGGTGCTGGTCCCGACCCCCGTGCCCGTCCCGGTGCTGGCCCCCGACCCCCGGGGCTGCTCCCGGTGCTGGCCCCGATCCCCGGTGCCGGTCCCGGTGCTGCTCCCCGACCCCCGGTGCCCGTCCCGGTGCTGGCCCCCGACCCCCGGTGCCCGTCCCGGTGCTGGCCCCGATCCCCGGTGCCGGTCCCGGTGCTGCTCCCCGACCCCCGGTGCCCGTCCCGGTGCTGGCCCCCGACCCCCGGGGCTGCTCCCCGTGCTGGCCCCGATCCCCGGTGCCGGTCCCGGTGCTGCCCCCCGACTCCCGGTGCCGGTCCCGGTGCTGGTCCCGACCCCCGTGCCCGTCCCGGTGCTGCCCCCCGACCCCCGGGGCTGCTCCCGGTGCTGCCCCCGACCCCCGGTGCCCGTCCCGGTGCTGGCCCCCGACCCCCGGGGCTGCTCCCGGTGCTGGCCCCGATCCCCGGTGCCGGTCCCGGTGCTGCCCCCCGACTCCCGGTGCCCGTCCCGGTGCTGCCCCCGACCCCCGCTGCCGGTCCCGGTCCCGGCGGCGCCGCGAGGCCGCGGCACCAGGTGGCAGCATCGTCCCGGCCACCGGCCCCGACACCGGCGGTCCCCGCCGCCCGGGGTGCCGCAGCGGGGTCCCGGGGGTCCCGGCTGCAGCAGGGCTGGAAAGACCCCCCGTGCCCGGGCTGAGCGGAGGGGGGGGGTCGGGGAGGGTCCTCGCCCACCCGGGGAACCAGGCCCTGGGCCTGGCAAGGGAAGGTGCGGCGTTTCGGTGACACTGGTGGCCTCGCCTCGTCCCACTCGGCGGCTGCGGGGGCCCCCGCCCGACCAGCACCGTTCCCCTTCTTGGGAAAAAGTGCCCTCGGTGCCCTCCCGGTGTGGGGCGTTGTCTGGAGCGTGGTGCAGAGCGGGGGGCACTGACATGGGGGTAGGGTGCAAGGCGTGGGAAAAGGGACACGGGATGCAGGATGCGGGGTGCCGGATGCCTTCTGTCTGTCCCCAGGAGCTGAGCAGTGGTGGTAGGGCTGTCGGTGTCCCCAGGGAGAGCGGGAGGGGACATGGAGCCGCGCCATGAGTGGGTGAGCTTTGGGCATCGGTGACCCGTGGCATGGCTGGGCCCTGGTGCGGGCAGCGGCGCTCACTTGCCTGTCTGTCTGTCCGATCCCATCCCTCTGTCCCGCTCGCCCTGCCACCCCGCATCAGCGTCATGGTGAGGAGCTGCCCCGGTGGTGCTCACCGGGGGGTCCTGGCGGCTGCCCCTGACCCTAACGCGCTGTGGCAGCGGGGTGGCCCAGCAGATGTTCCCTGCCACCAGCACCGTGGTGTGGGGGCGCGTGGGTGGCAGACGTGACGGGCTCTGACAAGGTGCCAGTTCCAGGTTGTGGTGCCGGTGCCGCCGGCCACGGGAGCTGCCTGGTGCCCATGGCATGGCTTTGGCTGCAGCATGGCAGCAGGACCCCCCGCACCCCTGACCTCTGGCCACCCCATGCCCCTCTCCCCCTGCATACTGGGGCTCCCCCTGGGGGTGCAGGGACTTGGGGTCCCACAGACGCCGGGTCCAAACAGCGCCAGCCCAGACCTACAGCTTCCCTTGCTGTGCCAGATCAGGGAAGGGGGTCACTCTATTTTGGAGGGGCTGACACCCTCTGGTCTCCCCAGGCCACTGCGAGAGCTGGTTTTGGGACCATTTGTGCCCCCGCTGTGTGTGATGGGACCAGTTGTGTCCCTACTGCGGGTGCAGTGGGACCAGCCACGGCCCCAGTGCAGGGACTGGGGGGTCTGGGCAGTGCCCCACTCCCACCGTGCCCAGTGATGGGGAGAGCGAGCAGCCGTGAGTGCAGAGCCGAGCAGCGAGGTGCCAAACGCCGGCACAGCAGCCATAAAGCCACTGGAGCTTCAGCTTTTATATGGCAATAAAAGATAATGTCGGCTATAAAGCGCAAGAGCCGGTCGCGGTGTGCTGAGCCACCCTCTGAGCTCAGGGCAGGGGTGAGCTGCTGGGAGCAGCCGGGGGGGGGGGGAGGGCACGGAGGTGTGGGCAGCCCCCCGTGGGCACCCAGCAAGGCGATACCTTGCTCAGGGCGAGCAGGTCCCCGGGTGCCCCAGGATGGGCTGCTGGCAGGGGGATGCTGCAGCGGGGCAGGGGACGCTGCGGAACGGCCAGCGTCGGCCGTGGGGCCGGCGTTACGTCCGATGCATTAAAGATGCTACTTTGGGTTGTTGTTGTTGTCTTAACGGTTTTATTGTGCGATGCTGGGGACGGGCCTGGCAGGCCTTAATGAAGGAGATTGATGGCTTAATAGCCTGTAGCCATTACGGGGTAATTGAATGGTTGTGTACATATGATCAGACCGTCAATGCGGACGTGGCTTGCAAGCGAAGCGCTTGGATCCATAGGGGGGACGCGTGCAGCACCCCCCCTGCACCCCAGAGAGCGCCAGCACGGGGGTGGCAAAGCCATGGCCTTGGGGACCCCCGTCCCCCGCTATGTCTGGGCTGTGCAGGTGTCCTGGGGCCACATCCAGGGGATGGAGCAGGGCTCCAGGCTCATCCATCTCCAGCCAGCTCAGCTCCCGGCCTGGGCTCTGGAGCACTGAGACCAGGTGCTTTAACGAGGCTTTTAATTAACAGGTCCCATCTACAGGGATGAACAGCAGTGGGGGAGTGGAGGTGGGAGCCATGGCGGGCCAGTATGGGTGGCAGCCCCAAACTGGGGGCTGCAGCCACGGCCGCCGGCACCCGAGGGCTGCGCCGCTGACCACCCTCCCTGCGAAAGCCACCACCAAGGAGAATAACCCGGCAGAGTCGCAGCCAGGTCCCTGCGCCGAGGTGTGAGTCAAACTACTCATTTTAGTGTGTGACAACCAGGTGTTTTACAGTATTTGCTACCTGTGATCATCCATCAAAGCAATCGATAGCGTTCCTGCAGAGTTTTATTAATGATCTTGTCACCGGGCTGGTGCTGGGTGCCTGGGGTTGTCGAGAATGATAGATCATTAAGAGCTTTTGCTGCTATTTATTCTCCAGTGACCTTGTCTCTCTCCATAGTTGCTTGCTTAAGAGTTATGAATGTGAGACATGATAATTTGATATTGATCTATTTGGTAAGTTAAAAAATTTACTGCATCGTTGATGTTTTAACAAAGGATCCGCTCGGTCACTCCCGCAGACTGGTGAGAGCCGCCGGTGCTCGGCTCCGCACGCCGCGGCGAGGGGGCAAGCCGGGCGCCGTGCTGGTGGCTCCGTGGGCTGGAGCGCTGTGCCCGCCCAGCATGGGACGGTGAGGGGCGGCTGCGTGAGCTCTGCGTGTCCCTGGGGGGGCCCCGTCCCAACCCCTTCTGAGCCTGAAGTACCGAAATGAGGTGCTGGCACTGCCCTGGGAGACGCTGCCGTGGGCAGGGTGCAGGGATGGACAGAGTGGGTGCACGGCTGGACCTGTCCGTGCAGGCAGGGTGGAGTGGGACGGAGGGGCTGCAGCGGAGGAAGCCTGTCCCCATCCATATCTCCTTCCCCTTTCCCATCCCCTCTTTTGTCCCCGTCCCACCCCTGCTCCCTCTGCCCAGCACCACGTGTCTGCCAGCCTGTGGTACCATGTCCCCTCCATCTCCTCTCCATGTTCACTAATTGTCCTCCCAGATGTTCGGGGCTCTGCCGACCCTAACGAAGGTATTCGATGTAATTACTTGTGCTCCCCATTCCTCTTGCCCTCCCCGGTGGTCCCAGGGTCCCATCGGCTGGCAGGGAAATCTGGGGCTCCCTTGGCACCAGGCAGGACCGGATCAGCATCCCTCTGCCTCGCTGCCTCCCCAGTGCACTGTCCCCGCACCGGGGATGGACCCACTGGTCGGGGCGCTGCAGGGCACGACCGCCATCCCCTCGGCGTTATCGATCCCCATCGCCCACCGCCGCGTGGCCGGCAGCTCACGCGTGAAGTCCAACAGGGACAAAAATCCGTTTATAAAGGTAAGGTTTATCGACACCGCCTGTCCTCCAGGACATCGATGACCTTCAGACGTGGGCGCCGGTGTCAGCGCACGCACGCACACGTACAGACACAGGAGCGCACACGCAGTATAATTCATGCTGCACCTGCTCCCCATGGCTTCGAACACCCTGCTCGGCTCTGCCCCCACCCCATGCTGGACCGTGTGCCCACCATGGCTTGCACCCCTCGCCACGCCGTGGCCATGCTGTGCGCTCACCCTGGCCAAAAACTGAGCCCATCTCCAGCTCCTGCCCGGCCACGCCGGTCCTCCCCATCTGCCTGGGCTCTCTGCACATTATTCAATGCTTCACGGCTCTCCTATTGCACTGAGGTCACTGCAAGCCTCTGGCAGCCATCCCTGCCCCTTCCTCCCCCTCGTCTCTCCCCCTCTGCTATGGGACGGGTGTCGCAGGCAGAGGAGCGGTCCCCGTCACTGGCCAGGGTGGTGGGACACTGTCCCGCTGGTGCCGGCACCCCGCCATTGCTTCACGCCGGGGCCTGGCTGGTGCAGGAGCACCTGGGTGGGGGAGATGCACTGGGTTGGTAAGTGCAGCCAGTATTTATTTGTGATTTTGTATTTATTCTTCACTTCTGCTGGGAAATGGGAGGTGGCATTTGGTGGAGCAGGGAGGTGGATGGCGGATTCTCCCTCTGTATAAACCAAACTCTGGGGAAAGTCGCTGAGTCTCTGGGAAATGGCAGAGGGGAGGCAAAATTACCAGGCATCACCACAGCTGGCTGAAGACAGGAGTTTAATCTAAAGAGTAATTTCATCTGGCGATGAGTTGCACGTGCCCTGAGGCAGAGCTATCACGGGACTGGGGATGAGCCTCCAGAGGCAGACGAAGGTGAGACAGCCCTTCCCACCCAGGCAGAGTGGCTCTGGTGGGCCGGCATCACGCGGCTGAGACCCACCGAGGTCCAGCGGGGTTCGTCTGCCCCAGAGCATCTGCTGCTGGGACCAGCTCCGGGTGGACGCGGAGGTGTTTGTGGTGTCTGCTTTTCACCTGCCTCCCACCACCTGCGTGAGAGCTAAATAGAGCAACTCTGGCCAGCGCATGCCTGCTCCTGGCACTGGCATGGGGGACAGTCCTGGCCCAGGACCCCGCAGCACTCATCCCATGCTTCGCTTCTAGACCCAGGACTGCCCCGAGCCTCCTGCAAACAGCTCCTGCACAAGGAAGGTGGTCCTGCAGCTCTGGCTCAGTTCGGCCAAAGAGACCACATGAGGTGAATCCTACTTTTATTGGACTTTATTCATGGACCAGACTACAGTGAGCCGAGACCTGCCACTGCTAATCACTGCTGGTACCTCGTCAGCGCCGCTGCAGAGGGAGAATGGATGTGGTGGAGGACCAAACACCCCCAGGCTCCCAGTCCTGGCCTGAGGCCGTGCTCTAGGCTGGGTAAAAGCGCTGCAGCAGCTCCTTCTTGTTGACTTTTCCCATCTGATTGCGCGGGATCTCCTCCACCACGATCAGCTCCGTCGGGATGGCGTACGGTGCCATGGTCTCCCTGCAATGTAGAAGCGCAGTCCATTACGGCCGACAGACGAGTGCTTCCAGCCCCTCCATCCTACAGAGCCTGTCCTGAGACCTCACAAATGCTGGCTGGACCCAGGGGGGATTTGTTCCAGGACCCTGCACCCTGCAGCCAGTCACAGCATACAAGTGGGCCACCCCAGCCGTGGCTCTCCAGGCAGCGGGGCTGCAGGCAAGTGGCTTTGGTTGAACGCAGACCATGCTCTAGCTCTCTCCTAAGGGCTCAACGCAGACCATAGGAGAGCAGTGGGCGGAGTAGTTGCACCGTTCAGTGGTCACACATTTCTGTGCTGCAGAAGAGGGGGGCTGAAGAGCAGCCCCTCTGCAGGACAAGCTGTCCTGAGAGCACCCACAGCCCTAACAGCCCTGAGCAGCCCCACCTGGGACCCCCACCCATGCCCCAGGAGCCTATTTAGGCTCAGCCCTGGGCCCCAGCTCTGTCCTGAGCTGTGTTGTGGGGTGCCTGCTCCCAGTCTGTCTCTGCAGGGAGCTGTGTTACCAGTGGCTTATCCCTGGAGGGACCCCTCAGAGGTGCAGAGCTCATCTCCAGCTCTGTCCTTGCCCTCTTCTCCTGGGAGAACTTGGCCCCACGCTGTAGCTCATCTCCGGCTCTGTTTTGCTCCTGCCTGTGCTCCTTGGTTGCGCCCTGGACCTGACTCATCGCTTGCTGTGTTTTGGGCTGGTGATGGACGCTGTTACTGGTACCTGGCTCTACCTGCTGCATTCAGCCCCATCGGCGAGGGCACTGCCTGTGCTGGGTCACCCTCGGCTGCCTGCTCCCCTGCCCTTTGGGAGCAGCTGCCCTCGCTGCCAGCCCTGCCATGCAGCACCCATGAATGCAATATCACCCACCCGCCCCTGCCTTGGGAAGGGGTGCAGAGAGCCTTCAGCAAGCGAGTTGGAGGCAGAGCCCCCTGACGTGGACTCATCAATCCTCCTCGTTAGAGACGGCATGGGAAAACAGCTCAGTGGTGTGATGGATGCTGAACCCCGACGTGTGCTGGTGCCCATCCCTGAAGACCGAGACCGCAGGTGAGCCACCTCCTTGGCATGTGTCGGTGACTTGCTGGTGACTTGCAGCCGTGTGCTCCGGCCCACGGGGGGTCTTCCCGCTGCGGGAGGGACTCTGAGCACCGAGGCTCGTCCCCGTGCCCTTTGCAGAGCGCAGAGGGGGGGCTCTGCTGCCTTCTGCTGCCCGTGTGTCACCAACCTGGGGCTGTGCCCAGCTCCGGCAGCGTCCTGGCACTGACTCTAATGCGAGATGCCAAGTCTGCTGAGCCCTTCAACCATTGCCCAGCCCTCCTCCTCCTCCCCCCGCCCGCCACCAGCACCCCCTGCCATATGGATGCCTCTAACTTGGGATGGCGCCTGTCGCCGGGAAGCACGATTGGAGGCGAAAACCGCAAAATGAATCACTCTGAAGAGGGACATGTGTCTCCTGCCAGGGAGTGCGAGAAAAAGGGCCAAACGAATGTAAATGACATAAAAAATAAAGGGGAGAGACAGGGCGAGAGGGAGAGGCAGGCGGAGGGAGCCAGAGCCACGCCTGGAGTCAGTGCTGGGCAGGGAGCCGCAGCCCCGGAGGAGCCGGGGTGGGTGGCCAGCCCCTCCGACCCTCTGGGGGCTTTTGTTTCAAGGGCTCCTGCCCTTGGTCTCCGCGGGCAGAACAGCATCATGTCTGTGCACGGAGCTGGGGCAGCGATGGGAAGAGATGCGCAGGGACAAGGGGGACCACCCTGGGAGGGGGGCAGGCAGGGTCTGCAGCCCCCTGCCCTGTGCCAGGGACCCCCAGAACAACACTCGGGTGACCCACGAAGTGCACGTGGGTGGCCGGAGAAGGTGATCTGCTGGGGTCACCAATGTCCCTGCTAGGAGGCTTAGAGATGAGCAGCCACCTGCACAGCACGGTGATGATCTCCCTTCCCCGCTCTCCATCGCTCCTGCCCCGTGCTGAGGCCATGAAGGGTCCTGGATGGAGAACCCCGGAGTGCCAGGCCCTGTACCATCCAGGACAGGCTGAGCCTGGCCAGGAAGGGGTATCTCTGCTTGCAAGAGGACATCGATAAAATCAAGCAAAAGCTGCTGGTGGCCATGGGCTGCCCTGGGAGGAGCAGGAGTCCCAGATGACCAGCAGCCAGGGGGTTAATGTGTGCACAGCAGCAGGAGGGACACCCTGGCATGGTCTTGGCCCCTCTGCCTGAGCAGCAAGCTGGTGTGGGTTTGGTTTCTTTGTTTGCTTCTCTTCCCCCACTATGTAACTGTTTAATCAGAGCAGCAGCCGGCCAGCTAGCGTCTTCCTTGCATTTGCTAAATCGCAGTTCCCCCAACTGTGATTTTTGCAGATCCAGGGGAAATCTTTAATTGGCTGCTGCGCAGCCCCTGATGAAACAAGTGCTCCTGCCGCTTACAAAATAGCGCCAGCCTCGCCAAAAATATCCGCAGCCTGAAGGAGGGAGTTGCCAGGAAAAGAAAGAATCTGCTATTAAATATTTTGCTAATGGAATATTAGCAATAAACCTGGTGATTCTGCTTCCTGGCTCCCGCCTGCTCACACTCCCATGGCTGGTGCCCGAAGCCTCAGCACCGACCACTCTCTGACTGATCTGAACGAGGAGGCGCAGGTTTCCACGCTGAAACCTTGCAGGACGGCAGGCAGCCATGCTGTGCCATGCTCTCCAGAAAGGCACAGATCATTGGTACTGCGGTGACACCGAGCAATGTCCATGAGCTCTGGGATCCCCCTGCTCCAAACCCCGTGGGAGAGGTCTCTGGGGTTAATTGGGGACTGGGCTGGGCCGGCTTCCAGCAGGTAGGAAGGCAAGCAAGGAGTAATTGCAGTAGCGCTGGGGAAAAGCTGAGCAAATGTTCTTGCTGCTGAGAAAACATGAAGCTTCCCCTGCCCTGGTGCTGGCTCTGTGCTTTCTGCCAGCGGCTGGGCCCAGGGCTGTGGGGTAAGAGCCACTTGGCCGCACCGTGCAGGTCGTTTATGAAAGGCACTTCTGGGGTGAGAGGCCCGTTTATTTCCTTTATCTCGCATGCTCGGCTATCTCTTGGTTGGAGCTGTGGTCTTTTCTCCATCCTCAGAGCCTGAGGCACAACGTTGCTGCGGGCCACCCCTTCACCCCTCCTCTGACCTGTGCCTAATGAGGGTGCCGCAGGCTTTGAGCCTGCTTTCCCCATGCTGTGCTACTTGCCGTGCACTGCCCCGTGGCACCTTACCTGGCCCAGTCCTTCAGGTCCTTCACGGAGAGCATCTTGCCCTTGCGCAGCTGCACGACAGCACTGACCCGCTGGCCCCAGACCATGTCTGGAGGCCCGATCACAGCCACGTCTGCAGGGAGAGCAGAGGACTCGGCCTGAGAAACCCCAGCAATTTCTGGGGTGAGGAGTGGGGTCGAAGAGGGGCTCAGCACCGCTGGAGCAGTGGTGTGCAGGGAAGAGCAGCATGTGGAAGAAGAGGACCTGGGATGTTAGTACAGGAAAACACCGGTCTTTTGTGCTGGCACAATTTCCAAGAACAGAGCTTTTCACCAAGGAAAAGGCAGAAAGCCCCATGGTTTTGAGTAATTCTGAGTCAACAGGGAGGAATATGATGTACAGAGTGGTGTGAAGCTGGGGGTACTGCTTCCATCCCCTCGTACAGGGTCACGCACAAGGGCAGGACAGATTTCATTACAGTCTCATTTCCAAAATCAGATGAGAGCTGCTGCTGACTCAGCACTCGGCCACAGGCTTCATGGCTTCAGCCCTGGGAGACAAGTAATGGTGAGCTTTAAATACAGCCTGCTCTTCGCTCAGACCAAGCCTCGCCTCGCTAATGGGAAGGCTGGGAAAGAGCCTCCAGGCAGGAGCCCTCAGGCAGCCTCGTGTCTGCAGCTGCTGAGCCAGGGCTGTCACTAGAGCCAGGCTCCCACACACCGTCCCTTCTCGGCACGGCAGGGGACCAGGGAAGAGCAGTGTACCTGTGATGTGCGGGTGCGCGAGCAGATGACGCTCCACCTCCAGAGCACTGATTTTGAACCCCCCGTTCTTGATGATGTCTACCGAGGTGCGGCCCTTGATCCAGTAAACGCCATCTTTGTACGCTGCTGTGTCTCCTGAAAAGCAAAGTGGGCTCTGTCAGAGGCCATCCCTCTGCTTCTCCTCTGCCTTTCCTGACGTGCGGATGTGACACTTGGGTGATGCGCTCGGTAGGCGCTGAGCCCTGCTCCCTGTACTGACACGCGGGGAGAGCCACACTCAGCGCGATGGTCACAAGCATCTCTGCAGAGACCGCAGGGATGGGGTGTCAGCCTTCCCCACACGACAGCCTGCTCCCAGGGTCACGCAGAGGGGAGACAGCCATTGCTTTCCTGTGGAGGGAAAGGGAAAAATAAAGCTATGCACCCAGAAGTCCTTTAATATGGAAGCAATGAAAATAGGAGCCACTGCTGCAGGCGGATATGTTCCTCTCAACATGGACCGCAAGGCGAGCACGCTGCAGCTCCAGCCCCTTCCTCGCCTTCCTGGCAATCACAAAGAACTCAGTTGTCCCGTCCCAGTAGGACATGACTCCTCCTGGACCTCTGCCATCACCAGGGCTGCTCAGCCCCCATCACATAGTCCCCAGCCTCCTCTTCCTCCCACCCGCTTGCCCGTACCAGCGATGAGACACCCATCTCCAGCAGCCTGCAAAAGCCATGGCAGCTCCAGCGCCGTGTGCGTGCCCCGATCGCAGCCACCAGCCCCTGCCATCCCCCGGAGCAGCCCTTGCTCTGGGGACTTCCAGCTCTTAATGCTGCTGCTTGTGATGGGGGGGCTTTCCCTCACTCCTGCCTGGCTACTACTAATAAAAAAATGTGGAGGACAACGCTGGGAAGACAAGACTGTCCTAAGCAACACGTTGGATCCGACCTGTCCTTTCTGCAGAGGGAGAAGGCGTGTGGCAGGTGTGATCCCGTAATTAGCTGCTCGCGCCGAGGCTGGGAAGATTGAGGAGAGAGGTCATGTCAGCACAACCTGGCTAAATGCTTAACAAGCTGGTGTACTTTGATAGCTACTTAAGATGATTACTCACATCCTGCTAATAGAGCCTTTGCCAACCGGTAGGCGAGGGGGGGCTCGGGACCTCGCATTTCCATTTCAGAGCCTTGATGGCAGCACCAGGGGGGCCCTTAGCTCTCCCCCCCCCGCCAATCTCCATCCTCTCCTTAATGATACACGCTGCCATTGTGTCCACACACCCGGCCCGCTCCCCGCTGCGGCTTCGCTCGCAGACCTCATTTCACTGCCGGCTGGAAAGCTCAAACAGGGAGATGAGACAGAGATTGGCAGCAGGAAAAAGCAGCTTTCAACAAAACAGGGTGAACTGGCACCGCTGGGGCTGCAGCAGTTCCCACGCTTGCTTGCCTTGCCCTCTGCCCAGGCACATGTCCCAGATCTGGGGAATGAGGACAGCCCGGGGTCCTGGACCCCAGCATCCCTGTGGCCAGGGGCCCGCTGAGCCAGGAGGACCTGCTAAACCTCTGTTTTGGGTGAAAGCTGTGCAAGGAGCACGTGGGCTCTGGTATGGGTCAAGACCTGGGGACCTGAGTGGCCCAGGGAAGAGCCTCTCTACTGCCGAGGACCGCATGGACCCCAGTCCTCTCCTTCAGAGATGAGGTCCCCTTTTCTCTGGGGGATTCCCAATGTCACCCAGCAGAGATGAGCACATCCCACCATTTGGGTTGCTGAACGCCACCTCGCTCCCCTCCTTCCTGGTGCTCCTCCTGCCCCCTCCCCAGTGCTGCTTTGCAGCGCTCCCGGCACACTTTACAGCCCAGGTACCGTAGGACATGTCCACCAGCTACACAGCTTTACAAAACCCTGTTTCCAGCTCACCTCCAGCACGGTGCAGAGTTTGCACGTGGTGTGTGCAAAGGCAGCAAACACCCAGAGATTTATGGTGTCAAAGCAATGAAATATCAGAATCAGTTCTGAAATTCGGTCTGCTCCCCAAAAGAGCCCTGTCCCTGCTCAGCTGGCAGATGCCAAAATCCTGAGCAGCTCATCTTGCTTAGTTCAGCCAGGGAATGATTAATTGTTCCTGTATTTGCCTGCCTGCCTGTTGGCACTCTCCTGGATGTTGAAGGCTGTCTGGAATATTTTAAAGTTGTGGGAGAGTTTTAAACTCAGGCTCTCTGGGTGTTTGGCTGCTTGGGGTTGAAAGGAATTCATGACTGCTGTGATAAACTACCTTCTGCGCCCGGTATCACTGTGGCATGTGTGACTGACACAGGGCTGGAGAGTGAACATTAATTAAAACGTGGCACTGGGGGACTGGAGAGCCACAAGCTTTCGGCAGGGAGATCAGGAGCTGCTTATTCATACCGAGAAGACAGGGAGAGGAGAGGGAATTCAGACCTGGTTCAATGACACACAGTTCCCATGTTGCTCCTCAGGATTCAAGCACACAAAAGCTGCCACATTTGCATTTTCCCCTGCTCTGTGATGGGGAGAACAGTCCCAGGGACAGGTCCAAGGGACGGTTGGGTCCATGAGACAGACCTGCGTGGGGGCAGGAGATTTCTCTGCACCAAGGTCTCCCAATGTGAAAGCTGAAGGACTTGGCAACTCCCTGTATGTCTCGCTCCCCTTATCTCTCCTTACAATGAGCAAGGACTGAATTCACATCCCTGCGTGCCCTTGAGTCTGCTGGGGAGGTGTCAGCCACGACTGATTTCTCTGGAGCCTGTTTGCAAAGCAAACTGCCAGGGCAGAGCCTGTCACCGGGGTCTTGTCTCTGACCCACTCCCATCTCCCCGTGCACGGGGCCCAGGCAGAGCGGGACACACAAGCCCCAGCACCGCCTGGCCTTAGATCCCATTTCCAGCGAGAGAAGTGTCTGTGCTTTGCTTGCAGCACCGGGGTTTCAGGGCATGTCTGTACCATAACAAAACACCTAAGCTGGCAGCAGCCTGAGCTCCCAGTGCCGTGTGGAGTACCCGTCCCGGCCCCGCAAGCCGTGCCGAGGCGATGCGGGTGCCGTGCTGGAGCCTGGCGCTGGAGCGGAGTTGTGAGGCTGGGTGCTGGAGCAGGCTCGTTAGGCTGGGCACTGTGCCCGGCTGGCTCAGCTGGGCGGCAGCTGGAGCCAGGCTGGCTGATGGCTAGCCCTCGGGAGCATCCCTGCACGGCCATTGCCAGCATCCCTGCACGGCTGTCCCCTGCCTTCCTGGCTCTGGCGGGAGCATGGGCAGAGTCTGCTCACACCTGCCTGCGGAGCCGTGGCCTGCGCTCAGAGAAGTGCTGCTGCGAACTGGGAAATGTGCTTTTTGAAGGAGACATGCTCCCGGAGCTGTCGCACTCCCAGATGTTCCCCACAGAGCCAGGGAGAGTCATTTCGGACTGGGCAGGGAGAGGAAGGAGAGACCCCGCTCCTCGCCGCTCACCTTCCATCCCCGTGCTCCCCACAAACGCTGCTTCTCACATGGATCCCTCCAGCCCCGTCACCAGCACAGCACGGCGGGTGGTTAGCATTATTATTGTGATTATTGTGAGCTTCTGCGATGAGCTCTGTAATTTCCCCGTCTCTTTCTTTCTGTCTCCTCTCTCCCGTAAGCCGAGCATCAGGGTCTTGCTGTCACTTCCCGTGCTGACACGACGGAGCACGCTCCGGGGGACCGCCGTCCGCCGAGGACAGCCACATTACCCTCTGCCCCGCGCCATCTGCTACCAGCCGAGCACATCAAGACGGCGTGTGCGCCGGCACATCCAGCACAGCAAAGCGCTCGCTGCCTCCCAGGCCAGCGGGGATTTCCTGGGCCAGTGAGACTAGTTAAAAGGATGCTGTCGTTTGCTTAATGACTCTCCCCCTCATGCTGCCGTTAAACAGTGCTAAGAGCATCATTTCCAAACCTGGCACTGCGCCGAGGGCCCGTGGCAAGGGTTGTGCCCTCCTCCCCTGGGCTCCCGACATGGGTCCCTGTGCCTGGTGGTGCATGAGCCCACCCAGTCCCTGCAGGCAGCCCTGCTGCCGGCATTGCGCTCCATCCGTTCTCGCTGCCCTGGCTTTTTCTGCTCCGTTACGCAGGCTGCTACCTCCAGTGGGCTGCAGATCACGGTGCTTCTTGCCCAGCAGCCTCTGAGCACTTTGCCAGTGTGGGTGCCTCCTCCCCGGGCTGGCAGGGGAACAGGGGCGATGGGAGGGATTTCTGAGCAGGGAACTGAACTCCCCCCCATGAGATGACACCACTTTCCAAACCAAGTTTCTGCCGACCCTCCTTTCCAGCCAGCCATGCCCATGGCTCCTGGCTGCTCCCAGGGAGCACCCAGTGCATCAGCCCAGGGACAGAAGGGATGCCACGGAAGCGGTTCATCATAGTGGGTTCAATACCTGTGTGATCCTGCTCCCGAACCACCATCTCGTCTTGTGTGAAATGGGGACAGCTGCCCTTGCTATTGCCTGGCCATCTCTCCTCTTGGTGCAAGCCTTCAAACGCCTCAGGGCAGGGCTCCCACATGTCCAGCCTGGCTGGGAGCCCCAGGGCTGCTGCGGCCGGAGAGGAGCCCAGCCAGCCTGAAGATATGCCTCGTCCTCCTGCTACACCAGCCTCCAGAGCTGCCTGGTGCTACTCTGGTTTCAGGAGGACTGACGTGAGCTCGAAGCAGTGACAATCTCAGCTTGGGAATGGTGAACCCCAACAGCACCCCATCACCTCTCCATCCTCACTCCCAAAGCCTTTCCCTGCCTCCTCCCTCTGGCACAGGAATCGCCCTGGCAGCACAAAGCAGCAGGGTCAGGACAGCCGTGCCTGTGCTCAGATGCTTCCCACAGCATGGAGCCAAAACCAGTATTTCCTTCCTCGCGGCCAGCTGTGCAGGGAAGGGGATTTTGGCTGATGAGAAGATTACGGTCTCTGACACCACATCTCCGCCTCTGCTTGCCCAGGCCACCTCCGACCAGGCTCCTTTCATCAGACAAAGCAGCCAGCGGCAGAAGCCTCCGTCACACGTGGCTCAGCTCCGGTGCTGCGGTGCAGCTGATGCTGGCGAGGCCATGGGATTATTGTTTCCCTGACAGCAGCCGTCACCGCTATCTTTGGATTTGTTTCAAGATGCTCAGTGGGCATCTGTTCTGTGAAATGTTAAAGGCTCTGCTGAGCTGCATACTGAACAGGCTCCTGCGCTGGTTGAGCTGGGGGTGGGCTGCACTTTGCCGGAGTTTCAGGCAATTTATATATATATATATATATATATAAAATCTGTGTGTGTATATATATAAAATCATAGAATCATAGAATGGTTTGGATTGGAAGGGATCTTAAAGATCATCTAGCTCCAGCCCCCCTGCCATGGGCAGGGACACCTTCAGGTTGCTCAAAGCCTCATCCAACATGGTCTTTTTTATATATATATACACACACACACACCTTTTCGAGATTACCTTTGTTTTAAAAATGAGGCTTTTTGGTAAGATCTATTTAGAGGGAAAGGTTGTCTATAGGTAGTTACTTGGCAATGGCCGCTGGACTGTAGATGCATGCCTTGCCCAAACGAACTTTAAGAAGCAGACACACTGCAATGGAGAGCCTATTTCCAAACTCAAACCCCAGAGATTTCTGCAACGAGGTTCTTCAAAATACTTGTTGCAAAGATGAAAGGGCCCTTGTGATTCTGCCACCACGGCCTTCAGTTTGTGCCCCTCCTTTGCAGAGCAGAGAGATCTCCCAGCGACTAGCACAGTGCCTGAGCCACTCTCCCAGGACGGGCTGAACAAGAGCCTCTTTGCTCCCAAGAGCAGAGCTTACAGGAGCAAACCCTCCCTGGAGCTCCTGTGCCAATACCCTCACCCATGGGTCAGCTTGTTCCTGGCAAATATTGCAACATTTCTACATCAAAAGTGTCATGAGCAAACATTTGAACCAACTATTGATCAAGAGAACACTTGATGGAGAAATGAAACGCCGAGCAGCTTGGAGAAGCTCTGACAGAGCAGAAGTGCACAGGAAAAGAATGAGACTTTTCAGGTAAATCACGAGGAACAGTGACTTCAGTCCAGTCTAGTTGCAGAGCTGGGACTGTCTTAGGATCTGCTGGAAAAAGCCAATGAACAGTGAAGTGTTGCCCTCGTAATGGGTCTGGCCCACCGGGCTTCATTAAGCAAAGATCTCGGCCCAAAACCGGGTGTTGAGGAGAGGGTGGCACCCGGGAGCTGCACCCGAGGAGGAGCCCACCCCAGACACAGCCGGTGCCGACTCAACATCCCTGCTCACCGGGGACAGATGTCACTCGGATGCCTGGAAGGACGGCAAGATGAAAGCTTGTTTGGTAACACGTGTTGCCAGCTTTGCGGCAATGACAGTGTCAGCTGTGCTGCGACGTGCGAGCTTCAGCTGCGGCTCCGCGAGCTGAAAACTGGCACGCCGAGACGACACGAGAGCAACACGGCACCACTCTGACTTGCAAATTGTCACACGGCCTTTCCTGGCTTCTGGGAGGGTTTTTTTCACCATCCCCACATTATTTATACACCTATTCCTTTGTGTTTAAAGCTCCCCAGAAGAGAAGTGCCAGGCGTCTCCCAAGCGGCTCGCCGTGCCGCCCCAGCAGATGGGAGGCAGGACAGCACAGGCACCCGAGGATGTGCGCTGCTAAGTTTGCAAACCAAAGCCACGCAGTCGACCAACACCACAAACAGAGCCTGGCCCGGGAGCATCAGACCGAGTGGATTTTGGTGTTTGCAGCTGCAAATATGAAAGACTTGCTCAGGACCTCCCTGGCTGCGTTGCTGGGCAGGTTTGAAGCTCGGCAGATCTGGCACTGGTAATGCTTGGCGCAGCAGCATTTGTGCACATCAGCAGCAGGGAAGGGTTGCCAGTGCTCCAGACTTGAGTCCAACCCCAAGCATAACCTTTCCCTGGGTCCTGCTCAGGCACTGGCAGCGTGGCGAGGACAGCCTGGGCTCAGGATGGGTCCAGCCTTCACAAGGGCTCTTGCAAAAGATGAAGATAGAAGCAGAAGTGTACAAATGCTTTGCTGGAAGCACACGGGAGGCATTAGAAGAAGCATCGTGCACAGTGTGGTGTCAGAGGAAAAAGCCTCAGCCCTGCTTTGTGTGTTATCAAACTTAGTCCAGCTCGAGGACGTGGCCCCTGAAGGACAAGGGAGCTGGGACACTCATGACTCTGCCTCCCCAGGGCATCCCATGGCAGAAGGGTCTGTGAACGTCCCTGCCACTCTTGTTCACAATTGCACAGTGCTTTTGCAGACCAAGTGCGGCACAGTAGAAAATAACAGGAAACAGCAAAACATCCCTTTGAAAGGGAATCCGTTTCTTTGAGAAGGAAAAAGTGGATTCTTTTTACCCTCCTGCCATGGTGGCAGCTAATGCTTTCATGGGGAGCTCCAGAGTCTTGATCAGATGCTGCAAAACATCCCCCTGCGTGGGGCACAGCCCTTGCCCTGGGTAAATGGTGCTCTCAGGCAAGGCTGGGCTCGGCACGCTGCCTTCATCTGCCCCACGGTACTGCCTAAGTGATTTGTTCCTGGTGGAAAGTGCTTGCTGACCCAGCAGGCTGGAGCTGCTTATTTAACAGCTTCCTGGCTGCTGGAGTGGCTTTTCCAGGTTTCAGAAGTGCCTGCAGAAAAATGTGAAGGTGAGGAGCCCGGGGAGGCAAGACGGGTCTCCGGGGCTGGAGCAGCGCGGGGAATGCTGGTGGGCTCTTCCCTGCCAGCAGCAGAATGTGGTTTGAGCGCTTTCTAATATTAATTAGACCTTTTGATGTTAACGAATCATTCCAGATTTTGCAAATTAAGTCTCGGCTTTTGAATGCTTCATGCAGAGCTCAGCCCAGCGCTCCTCAGAGAGCAGGGCTGGAGAGCGGGGATGACTTGCAGCCACTTTTCTAGGAGACACTGACCCACAGGGACAGAGAAGAGACCTGTATGGCTGCTCCTTTGGGGACAGTCCCCCCGTGCTGCCCATGGACAGGACAGGATGGCAGGGGACAGCCATCAGACCTCCCTCAGCCCCCACAGTGTGCCCCAGAGGGTCCCCATTGATGGCCCAGACTGGATGGTCCCTGAGAAAGCATTTTGATCGGTCACGCTCCCCTGCCACAGCACGCATCCTGGCCCCCAGCCGTGCCCCCAGCCCGGCTCAGGACCAGCCCCGCTGTTGTAGGGGCTGGGGCTGAACCGGCCCCACAACTACCACGAGAAATTGGCACTGGCCGCTCCAGCTGCGCCGAGCGGAAAAAACAGCCCCAAGCCAGCCCTGTTCCCTCTGATGGGCAGCCGCTGACAGGCTGTCAGGGAGTGTCAGGGGGAGCAGGGCGCTGTTCCCCACCCAAACCAAGGCCCGGGCTCCCCCTGCCCTGCCGGCACGGCTGCGGTCCGTGCCACCGGCTGCAGCGAGCTCGCGGCCTTGCTGCGACGCTGCTGATGCTCCGCTCCTGCCAGGCTCAACACCTGCTCTTTTGGGAGCCTTTAAGCTTTTCTTTTTTTTTCCCCAAATTCCAGGAGGGATCCCCTGCTGTCAGCTGCTCTCCTGGCATGATGATCCCTCATTTCCAGAGATAAGAGACAGCGAGGTGCTCACCCTCCTGCATTCCTCTGCACTGTCTGTACCTGGAGAATTTCCCCTCTCACCAAATGAGCATGTCGGGGGGACCAGGAGGCTTCCAGCTGGCAGACCCCTGGGAAGCTTGCAGGGAGGCAGTTGGAATAATCAGTCTTTGCCCTTCTCCAGTGCCTTTCAGCTGGGAATCTCAAAGCACGCTGATCCGGAGGCTAATTAGGCAGAGATGGGAACAGCTGGCAGGACAGCGGTGGGATGCCAAGCGGCCTCCCTCACTGCTCACACCAGAGCAGTGGGCAGGAGGGTGTGCATCCATCTCTGCTCTACCTTGGGATTAACTCTTACCTGTCTCCCGCT
This sequence comes from Morus bassanus, assembly GCA_031468815.1. NCBI lineage: Eukaryota > Metazoa > Chordata > Aves > Suliformes > Sulidae > Morus > Morus bassanus. Next base: position 44,712,369 of record CM062573.1, on the reverse strand, counting down.
TCCCTAAAATGGTTGTTGATGCTCCTGGTCCATCCCAGGCTGAGGCAGAGCTCACCCTCTGGCAAAGAGACACACATCAGTGATTAAGATGATGATTTATCTTCCAGGCAGGATTGGTCTAACAGTCTGGGCAGGTGGTGAAGAGCCTGAGCCCCGATCCTAATACTCTCACCGGTTCAGAGAGCAGAGCAAAAATCTGGGGGCTCAAACCCCCTTTGCCTGAACAGGGCTTTGTGGGAGCGAGTCCCAGTCCCCGGGCCATATTTCACCAGCACGCACAGCTCAACAGGGGCACGCGGGGCCCAGCCAAGGCTTGCGATGGCCACCCCACGCACTCCAAGGCAGCTGTGGGACCACAGCTGGCAGGCACGTCCTCCTGCCTTTGGGCACAGCTTTTCCGGAGAAGCTGGGCAGGATCAGGGTCCTGCCTGCCGATTAGGTCCATCCCAGGCTGTTACTCACAGCCCAGCAGCAGAGCACAGAAATGCTCCTTCTGCTCTGAACGCCAAGCTTTTGGCTTTGGGAGCATCCTGCAGCAACAAGCTCCACATGCGCATCACGCCTCACGTGGATGAGCACTTCTTTTCACGGGTTTCAAGTTTTCCCGCTCCTTCTAGGGCAATTTAGTGTCCCACTGGTCTCCTAAATCCATGGAAGTTATTTTTTTGTAGGTAACGCAGACAGAGTGGGACCGGGAAGCTACAGAGCGTGGCACGGCAGTGACACTCTGGCAGCCGCTCTGCTCACGGCCAGGGAGAGGAATGGTTTTCCCATCCCTCTCAGCACAAGCTCCCCTCACGGCTCCCAGCCCCAAGCCCAATGCTCAAAGAAACGTTTTTCTTCCCGCTGCCAAAGGTTCCTGTACTCCCTCTCGCGGGAGGAGACGTGGAGTGGACAAACGATTGGAAGGCGAGTGCTAAAGGATGTCTACAGGAATTAGATAATCTGTCCTCTCTGCAGCCAAGTGCCCACCTTGATGGGCAGAGGGACAGGAGGCTCTGCGATACGTCTCCGTTATGGACATAAACCTTTCCCTTCCCCCACGCAATGAAAACTGCATCAATAGATCCCCCATCTGCTCACATACATCACACACTTCACTCCAGTTTATTAGCTGGAATAAATCATAAATATTTCATTATACATCAACGACGCTCGACTCCGGGAAGGCGCAATCCATCACCTCGACACTCCTTGCGACCTGCCGCCATGCAATAAGCTTTCCAGTCTATTAAACAAGATTGATACAGTGTGCTAGGATGGACTAGGGGAATTTATTTATGGAGCGCTGGGAGAGGGAGGGCACTGAACGCGTGGTGTCGCACGGGCAAATCAGAGCTGCTCCTGTTAGCCCCTTGGACCGGGCAGCCCAAACACAAAGCCTCGGAGGAGCAAGAGGCAGAGTCCTCCCCTGAGCACGGTGCGAGGTAAGAAGATGCTGTGGCGAAGCAGGGCCCGGGCTGAGCCCCGGGGTGCCCAGGTCCTGTGCAAGGAAGTGGAGCTCCCGCTCCAGGCTGGACCGCATGGATGGGCTGGCGGAGCTCCAGCAGAAAGCTCCCAACATCTGCCCTGCTCAGCACCCGCACGCTCATCGGCACAGAGAGGAGACCCCAGCACTGCTGTGGCTGCACAAGAGCAGTAGGTGCTGTTCTGCGCTGGTGAACGGGTTCCTCGGTGCTATGAGAGCTGCGTGTGCCCAGAAATACCTATTGTAGTGCCAGCGTTTTGCTACACTTTGAAGCTCCAGGCTCATTTTAATGCCACACCTTCTCCTTTGCTTCTGCCCATCGTGAAAATGAACACATTCTCCAGCTCAGCAGAGGCCAGCAGCAAACAGACGGGACCTTTCCAGCGCACAGTGCAACCACAGCGCTGCTCCTCGCCCTCCACCACCACCACGTCCTATTGTGTGGGGCACCACCACCCCTGCTTCACCCTTACAACCTTATTGCTATTGCACACGGCAGCAATGCTCCCAAGAACTGTCGTTATCTCCCCTCCGTCAGAGGTGCAACGATTAAGCAATGCACTGAGGGTGATGCAGAGCAGCTCTGAGCCGAAGCTCGGCGCTCTCAGCCCCTCGGCTGCTGCTCTTTCCATGCCGGAGCTGATGGAAAGCCCAGCAGCAGCCCGGCAGAAGCAGACTTCCTCTCACAGGCACCTTGCAGACAGTTGCAGGTCAGCCCCCAGCTCTCCAAGCCACATCTCCCTTTAGGAGCAACAGCAGCACTGCTGTTGGTAACTCTCTGGATAAATAGTAGGTGTGCAACCGGCCGATGAGTTACCATTGCCTGAGGGATGCTCAGCAAGATGCAAACCTGGCACATGGTAATCCAGAGCCTCTCCGTGGCGCGCTGCGCTGCTGGGATTGATTAGAGGCAGCCTTGCTCCTGAAAGGGATTGACACAGCCTCGGCAACGATGATGTATGTGTACATATCTATTTAATGAAATGCTAAATGATAGGCTAAATAACAGAAGCAAGTTTAGCTTGATTTATTGCATGGAAATGAATAATGTTTGTCACTGCTGTCAGCCATCTTGGCTAAGAACAGAGGTTACAAGCACAAATTGTAGCTAATTAACAGTAATTAGCACTTCTGAAATTCTGGATTTTGGCTCCTTTGCAGAGGCTGGTTGTGCAGCAGCACATGTCCCAGCTCACAGGTCACCTGCCCGGGCTGCCAAAGGCTCGTCACCTCTCCCTGTCACCCCCCCCATCCACTCCTGCACTTCGGCACACACGTTCGCTGAAACCAGGCTGCTTTCCCAGGGCTTGCTCTGTTCCTCCTCTGCTCCCCCGCTGCTGCCTCGTGTCCCCGACCACTTCAGCGGGGAAACACGGCAGGAAAACCCTGGGCTCCCCTGGCAGCCGCCCAGCATCAAAGTCAACCAGAGCCGACGCCTGACACTGCCTTCCCCGTCCTTTCTGCAAGTGCTTGGATCCTCTTTTGCGTTACAAGGGGACCCAAAAAAAGTCCCTGTTAATCCTGATCCAGGGTGTAAAGTTGAAATCTTGAACTTCTGCTTTTGCACACCTCTTCCACCCTGCGGAGACCATGATGGTTAGACCTGCCAACCTCCCAAGGACCGGCTTGCTGCTGCCTCCAGAGCCTGTCACAGCAGCAGAGCAGCTCTTCGGGGCTACTCAAGTCTGTCTACCCTCACCTGGTCACTCGGACCAGCAAAATGCCTTCCCTGGCCTCATGAAAGACAATGACCGAAAAGAAATGGGCTGCTTCTGCAGGGGCATGGGTCTGCTCTCGTTGTGCTGTACTGAGGGTTTGATGTGCGCCGCAATCATTAATAAAGCATCAAAGGCTCCTGAGGGGGAGAGTTTGAAACTTCTTCAAAAAGCACATGCATATTAATAATGCACCAATTATTCATAAGGAAACCATCTCCCCTCCCCAGCAACTTCCAGGGCTCCTGGTTGCTCGGCTGCTGCCTGAGTGCAGTGCAAAAGCCCTTCCCAGTGACCCAGCCCGGCCCAGCAGAGCCACCGGCACCAGCTCTCTGCCGGGAGAACTGCCGGCACCACGCTTCTCGAACCAGCAGCTATCCTGGCACCGGCAGCCCCGGCACAGCGCCTCAATGCCTTGCTGGCAGCAGCCCTACCTATCTGCTACCCGTCTTGCTGCCAAAACCCTCCAGTGGAGCCAGGGAGCAGAAGAGAGGAGAGCGGCTCAGCAGCTGCAGCCCAGAGATACGCTCCTGTGGCTGCGAACAAGCAGGGCCGCTCAGAGAGGAGCCGGCTGCTCTCCTCGCAGGTCCTGTTGACCGGTGCGTGGTGTCAGAGAGTCTGGCGAGCCCCAATACTGATAATCTGCAGTGGGGTGATGGGTTTCCTAGCAAAACCCAGCCCAGAGCCTTCTCAAGGTCCAGAGCAAGCTCTGCTTCAACCGCCCTGGAAGGGAAGAGCCCTTCACCCTCTGGTCAGACGGAGGGGCTGCCCCGAGGGGCCTGGATGAGGACTCTTGTTCTCCAGACATGGACTGTGCAGCCACCAAGCTCAGCCCAGGACAGGGAGGTTTGTTGTTGCCTTCACTGCAGACTGCCTGGCAGTGGTGGGAGCCCTGGACGGAGGTGCGGACATCCAAAGACACCGATGCACCGAGGATGCTACTGGTTGCTCCCATGCCTCCCCCAAAACAATATCTGAGAGCAATAGGTGGCTGTCACGCTTTGCGTGCCACTGTCCACTGAGGCAGAGCAAGATTTTGACACTGTTACAGATTTCTACCTGCATGAAATCTGGAGGTAATTTAATGGCTCACAAGAAAGGAAATAAATCTATTAGAACGGAATCGCTGTTTGTTTACGTATCTTGCCATGAACATCACCACGAGCAGCAGCAGCAGCAGGTGTATGTGCAAGCACCATTTATTTACATAATAAAATTGCCAAGTAGATTTGTAGCTCAGGGGCATCCTTGCCTCTCCGTGCGCCTGCCTAACTCCCATTAGCACTAATGGCAGGCGCTGTGTGCTCAGCAAGCGGGGAACAGACCCTCCAACTGCCCTAATGGCTGGTACTAAGAGATGTAGGGATGCAGACGTCTCAATGTGTTGGTTCTTCTCCCCCGACTTGGTCAGGGGATGGGAACGGCATCACAGCTTCAGGCTGCTTTGCAGTCCTCCCCATCTGCGAGACCTGTCGGGTTAAACAACTGACTCCCCACTCTCAAAACTTCTCCAGAGACCCCTGGAGCATCCAGCATAAGGAAAAAAGAAAAGCAGGAAAAAAAACCCCAGCCTGGAATGAATTCCTGTCATGCTCTGCAATGGGGAAGTTTGTTTGTATTCCACAGGCAACAGCGCTGAGCCTGCTGTCAGAGCCATGCTGGGAGAAAGGGCAAAACCCTGCCGAGATGAAAGAATGTGAAGCACTGGTACAGCCTCCCCTGGCATTTACACCTGGAAAAAAAAAAATCACTCAAGGGCATCTCACAAAGAGCTGTGCTAATAAGGCACTCCTCCCCACGCTGTGTGGCTGCGCTGGTGGAGCAGGAGATGGAGCAGTGCAGGGAGCGCTGGCAGCATCTCCAGGTACCTGGGAGGCAAAAGCTGCAGATAAGACAAGTCTGATTTCAACCCAGTAATCCTGAGCTGCGCTCTCCCCCACTCTGCTTCCAGCTAGGGGAGAGGGGGAGTCAGGGACTTGCTGCTGGACAGACGAGGAGTGTAGCTACCCCCTGTCTTGGCTGATAAATCAGTGATACCTTCCTCTCACAGCTGCATTTTTTAAAGGCTCCTTGTGTTTACTGTACCTCTCAGGCAGCAGGGTGAGAAGACAGGATGATGCTCGCTGATACTGTGCTGTACCCTCACGGCTTGCCTGTACATCCTATGTCGTTTGCCATCCTGAAGCCTGTTAGGTGCAAATCCGCCCATCCGTGCCCTGCTCTACAATCCCAACCCGACGGCTGTGAGTGGGCTCATGCCACCACACAGACCTGGCTCTGCTCTCAGGAAGACTTTTCTCCTGGGGCACCTTGATCCGAGTGCTCTGCCTAGCACAGGAGAGAAGGCAGGGGCAGATTAACCTCTTGTGACACTTAGTCCTGTGGCACCGTGCATTCACACAGGATTCACCCAAGGGTGCATCTTTTGGTCACTCTGGTTTTAAAGAACTGATATTCCAAAGAGAGAAAAGCAAAGGAAACTACAGGACAGGAAAGATGTAGGTTATTTTTGGTCCAATTTGCATGCAAATAGGCTATAACCCCAGCCATGGGACTACACCAGCGAAGTTGTGGTGGATGTACGAGGTGGGCTCTTGGCTGTCTACCAAAGTCTGGAGCCTTGGGTTCTGCACACAAAGTCGAGGCTGCGGGATCCCCCAGCAGGAGCATTTGTGATGCCTGCTCCTCTTGCCCACGCTGATTGGGATGGGCAGGAGATGGGCGCAGAACTTACGTGCACCTGGTGGCTTCCTTCTTTGTGAACCGCGAGGCTCACCCCATCCTCGGCACCATTTCGTGGTCCTTCACAGACACAGAGGTGAATGCGAAGGGCTGATTTAAGGCTGGCAGTGCTGTTGGCAGCTCTCTAAAACCCACAGATGAACAGAGCTAGCAGCTTCAGCTTAATCTGCAGACACATTAGGGGAACTTGGAAAGCATCATCCACTACATCCCCTCGAAACCTTCTCCCACCCCTGCGATATGGGCTTCCCAGCATGCCCAAATGGCCAGCAGGTTTTGGCTAGCAAATACAAAGGCCCATCTCCGTACTATTGTTTCAAGGCCTCAGGGATTGCTGCATATGGTCCCTGCTCCAGCCTTGGCTTGGGTTGGCGTTAGACCCCCTTACAAGACATATGCCAGCAGACAAAGTCCTGGGCACCAGCTTCCAGCCAGGAGAGGACAGCACCAAATGGAGTAACAGAAACTCAGACCTTGGCAGAGTCTGGCAGCATCCTGGCTTCCGCCTGCCCTTGGCAGAGGTGCTGTACCTCATTTCTGGGTATGCTCTGCACATGTAGCTCAGCGTGACCAGGAGCCTCTCCAACACTTCAGCACATCGTAGACCTGAAGGACAAGCAGCGGATGAAGCCTCCCCAGCCCAGGGAGGCTGCACACCCTGCTCCAAGGGTGCCATACTCCTCTAATGGGAAATAGCAGATAAATGAGCCGAACCTTGGAACATTTCTGCAAGCCAGGCAGCCAAGACTTTGTAGGTTCACTCATCATTAGCAGGAACTCATGGATGACTGATACGACACAAGCAGGCTGGCGGAGGGACCCCCCCCACCGCTTACAGGCAGAATTACTGCAGATGGGTTTGCCCAGAGGACAAGCCAGAAAAGAAAATGGGTAAGTAAAAATGAAAAACATTTTTTTTTTCACATTAGCATTTAAATATTTATAGAAATCCCTGCAGACAACAAGATGAAAAAGAAAACTCAAAGACTAATAAATAAGTAAATGCTCCAAGGTGTGGCAGCCCAGCCGAACATGGCTGCCACTCAGCTGGTGAAACTTCGAAGAGCATGGTAACCATGTGTGCATGGCTAAAAATAATTGTAATAATAAAAACATTAGACTAAACCCCTCTCCTTTGGCTTCTGCCCTCTGCAGAACAGCTGAGGGATCAATTACACCTTAGCTAAAGAGAGCACTACCTCTTCTTTTCCATGCGGTGACCTGTCCCAGTCTCTGGTGAGATGAATTATTAAATAAAGCAGAGATAACGATGGGAGGTTGTTGACTAGGAGAGGCAGCGGTGGGATACGAGGAAAGATATCTGCCTTAAATTGTTTACTTAAATATACAGAAGCCTATACGTTTGCTTACAGCACGATACCATTAGTTATAAGTAAATATGTTCTCAATTGTCTTGAGCGAAACCCAGAGGGATGACTCTTGTTGAAAGTAAAGAGCCTCTCAAAGCCAGAGACGTTCAGCTCTTCGTCAAGCGCGATTACCAGCCCAATAAAACACCCAACAAAAACCTCACTGCTTCACGGTGCTTGGCCTTGGATCACGCCTGCTAAAAGTGATCCCTCGCTCTCCTGTGCTGGGGAAGGAAGGAAATCAGGCCACTGGCTTCCCGGCTCATCCTATGAGCTATAATCAATTTGTGCAATTCCCCGACCCTGCTCCACTTATGGCTGTGCTGGGTTATGTAAATCAAACGCCAAAAACTGTTCAGCACGCTAAACAGATTGTGTGGGCGCCAGCAGAGTGCCTCAAGCAACGGGAAACCCGGCAAACGAGGAGGAAGGGAAAGCTGAGGACACAAAATAATGCAGAAAAATGACAGATGGGCAAAAGTGGAAGGAAGGTCTAGTTTCAACAAATATCCTCTTGAGCTGGGCACCTCTGGTGAGAGGCAGGTGTCAGGACCGAAGATAACCGCCATCACCACCCAAGCTTGAAGAACAGGCATCCCCACAGCCAGCGGAGCAGCCTTTCCCACCCGTAGAATAGGTGCTTTGACAGTGCCAGCGATGGGACCATGGTCCTGTCCTCTGCACGATTGCTCAGGGTTCTCACTCACATGATTTGATACTGACCTTTCCCTGTGGGGTTTTAAATTCCGCACTGGAGGAGACATGCTATTTATATAGCAGTAAGTAGCCACTTGAAAGAAAGCCTTGCCAATGATCCAACGGGCTCTGCCAAGTACCATGAGAAAGACGATTGTTCAGCCCATTTCTTTACCACATCCTGAGCTCTGTCCTGCACTTCCCCTCTTAACCCACTTGCCGGCTTGCGATTCTCCTGCTACATCTTCTGACAGGCTTGCAGAGCTCAGCTTGATGTCTCTACAACATAACGCAGCTGGAGCTGCGGATGGGACTCCTTGCATTAATCCCTGGGATGGGAAGGGAAGAGTCACTCCCGGCGGTCAGAGCCTGAACGAGCCCCTCTCCCTTCAGGCTGCAAGAGCAGTGCTGCCATAGCACAGCTTGAAAGGTAAAAGCAAATAGAGACTGAAAGGGAACAGCCTGGATTTTGGAGATGCGGGTTCCTGCTGTTCCCAGCGACTCTCAGCTGAGGTGCAATTGCTCCACGCCTCTGAAAATTGTGTAGCAGAGGTTCTCAAACAAGTAAAGGGTTGGCATCCAAGATGTTTGACACAACTACAGCAGAGCTTTGTAGAGAGTAAACAAATTCTGTGCCAAAAGCTGCTCTCATTTACAGCTACAAAAATCCCAAGTCACTCTCTGAACTGCTGAAAACATCAGTCTTGCGAGCAGTCAAGGAAACAGGGCTTCATTTTGCTGTGTCCTGATGACCCTAAGCCTTCCAGCCATCGGGCGAACCTGGCAATATTGTCTCCTCAAGGAGAAAGAATAAATACTGAGGCAGGAAGCAGAAAAAGTGAACTCTCTCTCCACAGTGTTAGAAGTATGTGTGTATAAGGAAATTTTGAGATTATAAAGGTATCTTTACACGTGGCTGATATACTAGACACCGTGCCATCTTTATGTTTTTACTTCTAGAAAGACCTCTTAAATGAGGGCTGGGCGGAAGCGTGAGCCCAGCGCACGGCTGGTCTGGCTTCACTGGAGAGGCTGCCGGGTAGGTGCCTGCAGCCGCTGCTCCTGTCCCATGAAGATCCAGTGGGATATCCTTCCTAATGCAGCACATGGAGCTGTGTTTGGGGTATGCTCAGCATTTTTTCTGGGTGTCCTTTCATGTAATTTGTGGGAACGTGGGTCCAAGTTATAAGCCACTAATGAAGCAGGTGAGTGTACCTCCTCCCTGCCTCCCACTCCCACTGCTTTTCAGCTCTTAACGCTGGATAACATACCTGGAAAACGGAGATAGAGCCTTGCACAACGCTTGCTGCCATCCCGCCCGACTCATGAGCTCCAGCTACAACAGTCTCAAGAAGCTCCTTCAGCCCAGCCTCAGAGGGAGCCAACGCTTCATCTGGTGGGCTTACCGAACCAGTAAGTCACATCATCTGCAACACGTTATAATTAAGGAATCGTTTCTTTAAAAATAGAATTTGCATTAACTGGATTTGTGACTAGGAAAGACACTGCAAACAAACAGAAAACCTGCAGATTAGGATGCTAATTAGATGCATTTCTATTTATAATCTGCCTTGATCAGGCTAAAGTATTTTCTGTTTCAGGTGTCAGTGCTACACCCACGGATGTAAGCAATTCCCTTGGCAGGGAAACACCTGCTTGCCTCTGGGGACAGGCAAGTGCCAGGGAAATAAGCCTATGCTGGAGGGATCGGGCGTGTGCTGCTTGCTGCTTCTGCCCCTTCTCCTCGGAGACCGGCCCAAGAGGAGGAACAGGTTGTGTCTGGCCAAGGATGACCTGCCCAGGGTGTGTCCTACAAACACCAGATTTCTCTGGGTTGGAAATCTGCAGGCAGCTTTGCCTTTTCCATTAGAAGTGGTGAGGTGGAAATCTCCAAGGAGCCAGGGCTGGGAATGGCAAGGATCTGCAGCGGGTACCAGCAGAGCTGTCCAGCTATGGACTGGAGAGCTCAGTCTGAAGAGGACAGATGGACACGGGGAGGTCCCTGAAACCAGCCTGAGAGAGTCACTGGTCTTGTCTTGACTGGGAATTCACGGCTGCTGCAAGGGCAGGTCCCGCCTCTGGAGCAACCCGGGAACTGCAGTGCTGAGTAGGATGCTCCCAATTAAGCCAAATCTTGTCCTTGATGCCCGAGTTTGTAGATCACGGCGGAAAGGCCTGAGCCGAGAGAATGGTATGTTCAGCAAGCGCAGACAGATGCACAGCGTGCTGCCGACCACCCAAGCTTGGCAGCATCTGAACGCCTGCCAGAACTGATGGGTGCTTCTCATTTCTCCTGATGATGTCTTATTCCAGATTAATTTCTCCCCCCCCCCCCGCCCCAAGCTCCCTCTTGTACTGCAGAACATCCAGAAGGAAAAAAGAGATAGCAGGTCCACTGCAGTCTCCTTTTCTTCTAAAGCCTTCAACAACAGCATGTGGGAAGTCTTTTGGGCCATAGGAATTACTGTTAATGGCAGTCTGGGGGGTTGTGACCTGCATAAAAGGATCTAGCAAAAATTCAGGGATAAAACAGGACAATGTGAAAAACAGCTACAAGGTTGTTTTTTTAAATGCAGCCTAAAGAAAGAAACTTAAAAGATATGAGTCATCATTTTGAAATGTGCATCAAACAAGTTAAATAACTCTTACTTTCTTAACGACATATTAATCAAAGTGCATTGATTCTTGAATCAGATTCTACTACCAACAAGCTTTCTATCTTCTCCATCCTGACGCATGCATTAAGAGAGTTTTATTCTGACAGATACAATATAGCAATCAATAAAATCTTATTATCTGGAGCTGAGATACATGGATTTGTTGCAGGATTTATGCACTACTTTCAAAGCCGGTGCTATTTCACGTCTCAGCCTTAACCTGTAATTGAAAATAAATCTCCCTGAATACACCAGATTCTAATTTTCTGGACGTATGGGCAAATGTGAGCGGAAGCCGGCCTTCCCTCGGGGAGAAGTCTGCTTTCTGATCATATCACTCCCCCTGTGCACACCACTGTATTGCCAGATTCCTCCGGAGAAAGCACCTTGCCCGGCCCTGTGCAGGCAGGAAAACGTGCAGGCAAACAGGCAGCGCCTGGACACCGCGCTGTGTAATTCCATCACGCTCCGAAACCCTCTGTCCCCCTTGCTGATGACTCCAAAGCCGCTCGCTGCCTCCTGGGCAGAGATAACACAATCTGACAGTGCCAGAGCCTGAGCGGCACGAGCATTGCAAAGCTGGGCTGGGTAAATAAAGATCAGGGAGCGGGATGACCAGAGAAGCTGGTGTTTGTGTGCTGCTTTCTTCCAGCTCCTGGGGTTTGCTCAGCGATTCCTCATCGAATCACAGAATGGTTTGGGTTGGAAGGGACCTTTGAAGGTGCTCATCCAGTCCAACCCCCCTGCAGTAAGCAGGGACATATTCAACTAGATCAGGTTGCTCAGAGCCCCGTCAAACCTGACCTTGAATGTTTCCAGGGATGGGGCATTTACCTCCTCTCTGGGCAATGTATTCTAGTGTCTCACCACCGTCACTGTAAAAAATTTCTTCTTTCCTTATTTTTTTCTTCCATCCCTCCTGCTAAGCGGCATGTGAGCGTGTTTGGAGATTGCCTCTCACCTCGCAGGGCGCGGGACAGCTGGGAAGGTATCGCAGCGACAGGAGTCAGACGGCTGTAGGCATTTTTCCTTTGGGTTTGTCTCGGTCTCTGAGGGCTCGGTGCCGCTTGGATGTATGACAGCAGGTGGATACCCAGCAGTCTCCCTGGAAATGGCTGGGGGGGACTTTGATCTAAGCAGCTCTGTCAACAGCGTTAATACAATAAAAATAATCAAATTCACTCAGATGGAAATGAGAGAGACGGAGAGATAGGCAGACAACAGTGCAAATCAGAGGGAATAAAGAGGATGTGAACAACAGTAAATCACCTCCGCAACACCACGAGTTCAGACGGTTCTCAAAAGAGCCACGATCTTGAATTCATCAAAAAGTCACTGCAGCACCACGCCTTTTTGTCTGTTTTTTTTTCCCTATAACACATACACACCTGCTTGTTCCTTCTCTAACTGGAGGCACAAAATGGGCACATTTGCAGAGGGATGCCTGCACAGGCTTCCTGCACAGTGCACACACGGTGTCTGCCTCTCATCCCGGGGGGAGGAAACACAGGTTTGCAGTTGTTGCACTAAATGCCTGGTCTTTCCAAGATTTCCCTAGAAACCGAGCGGGGAGCTGCTGGAGCACACTGTGGAGGGAATGCTCATGGCCACAGTCTGCATCGCTATTTTTTCCTCTTATCGTAGAGGGAATGACCATCCCCAATACTCAACATGAGGTTGTTTTCTTGGGGAAGATAGTTTCATGGGAGAAAAGGGGATTTTAATAAAGGAGCTGTCAATCAGAAAGGAAAATGACTGCTGCCACGTAAGTGTTGGCTCTTTTTGTTTTGGTTCCTATACTTTCTGAAAAAAATCCACGATAACTCGATTTACAGGAACAACAACCAGAAACAGAGAACTGGCCTGAGGAAGGTACTGCAGAAATAAATGATCTGCAGCCAGAAAAGACTTGAAAATTCAAGATTCCTTTGTGAGGCTTGCATTTCAGGAGGCAGCCCAGAAAAGCACCTGATGGAACACTTCAGCAGGCGCCTTGCAAGGTTTGAGCATCACCCCCGCCCTGGGGGCAGGTATGGAAGGGAACTGGTGCTCAGACCACGCAAGCCCCATACAGCAGTTCCAGGTTAACTCCGATCACAAAACGAAGGGAAGGAACAAGCTCCACTGACTCTCGGCTTTGTGTGCGTAACTCTGAGGATGGATACCCAGGTAGGGCCCCAAACTGATTATACTCAGCAAAGCCAGCAGGACATGCCACCTCGTGAGGCTGGCAGCAACGCACGGGGATGGTACGCACAGAGTCCGTGTTCGGCGCTCAGCATGCGGAGACATCACACCGCTCTCTGTTTCATCGTACGGCGAGTGCCAACGGCGGGACACCCCTCCCCACATGCCCTGTCTCCGTGCAGTGCCACCCCAGAGCAGTGCCCTTCCAGAGATGGACTCCCGAGGAGGTACAGCACGAGCAACAGGCCGGGGTTCCCCTTGCAGTAATTATTCTTCATTTGCTGACCTGCTGGGTTTTTGGACTGCTGTTAACAAGGACAGCTGAAGAGTTATCCCCACTGTCTCCAAGTTTACCCTCTCCAAACCTCATCCATGCGGCAGCTGAGTGCACATTCCCCATGTCCTCCGGGGACCTGGCCACTGCCTGCGATCACACCAACGTCTGCTTTAGGTGACCTGTAGGGTTGGAACCCACATGAGGGTCTGGCAGCGAGAGGAATGCTAGCACAGAGTCAGAAATACCATTGCCCGGGTTTTGGGAGCACCATGCGCACACACGCAGCCTCAGCTTTAAAACACTGACCTATATGACCTGCAAATGGCAGATATAGCAGATGATAGCCTGGAAGCAGCCAGGCTTTGCCTCTTTCAGATTCTACTAGTATGGTCCCCGCTCCAAAGTTACCCACAGCTGCTTAATGGGGGTAAATTCACCCTCCAGAACCCAGTCGCTATAATGGGACACAAACTCCTCGGCTCCCTGAAGAGGTTTTTTACCAGCACAGGGATGTTTGCTGTCTCCGAGTGATCTCCAAACGCTGTCACCATGGCAGGGGCAGGCAAGGCGAGCAAGGGGCAACGGAGCTCGCTCATGGCATCGCCAGCTAAATGGGGCTTGGGAAAAAAATAGCCCCATCGGCCCAACATCCACGAAAGATGGAGCAAGCGGTCAGGAGAGGAACAAAAGGAGAGAAAGGCAAAGAGTGGGGGAATGGGATGGGGAAGAGAGTTAAAAGCCTGCTGTCCTCCCTAGGCAGCTGTGGGGGATGTCAGGGAGGCAACCTGGCCGGGGGTCTGCCGCTGGGAGGGTCGGCCAGGCACCCCCTGACCCAGCCTGAACCCCCCATGCCTGTCCCCGCTCCCCCCCTTATTTCTAGCTCTGCGCTTTGCTCAGCTAGTGAAAGGGTTAAGTTTAATTTATACTGATTTCTATTTAATATCATTCTCTCCCCGTAGGAGCCGGCAGCTGTGAGCTGATTGTACTCTCTCATTATGCAGTCTGTATCACTAATGGCCTGTGACAAAGGCATGCCATCTTCCCGGCCTTACCCCCGAGAGCCAATTAAACACACATACTCCCTTCCTGTTTGCAGCACATTACAATGAAATTAAACTGAATTTCAAAATCATTTTCTCCTAAAGACATCTCTTTGCAATAATTAATGCATGCTATTCCTTTGCATCTGAAATATTCATCAGGAGTGTTGACTAAAAAAATTTTTAAAGCTGATTGCCCTGCACCCTGCACATCGCCTGATGATGCTCCAGTCCCAGCCTGCGGTACCCGCCCAGGATGGGGACCCGTGGTGACACTGCCGGCAGGGCAGCTCCACGTCTGCTTCAGGATAACAATAATAATAAATCACAGCTTCTTCAAGAACTGTAAATAAATAAGATTACACAGAAGGCATCAGAAATCCAGCCTGGCTCCTGACTCGATGGCACTGCTAGCACACAGTAAAAGAGGGGAATGGGAATGTCAGAGCTGTGTATATGTTAAGGTTAGGCAGAAATGAGCCATCCCACCCTTCTGCACTGGCAAGATTAATCGGCGGTCGGGCTCGGTGCAGGCAGACAAACGCGCTGCCTGTATTTACCCCGCCGCCCAAACGGCTCCCGGCCGGCGGTGGGGGCGGCAGGAAGGTGGGCACGCCGAGATACCAACTGGCAGCCGGGGCCAGAGCCTGTCAACCCGTCCCGTGGCTGGTTTAGTATTTAATCTAAATTGCAGAACGGCGCCAGGAGACAGGAACCTCTGACCGAGGAGGTTTCTGACCGCTCGCCACGCCACACACTGAGCGGGAGGCGTAATTTGAAGCACATAACTTATTCATGGCCTGTCACATCTATTCCATTTGGGAAAGGTCTTCAGCCTGCTTATCCACATGATGGGCAGGATTAGCCATAAGAGTTCTCCTCTGAGAACTTGCCGTCCCAGCCACAGCAGCTTCAGGTAGGGACAGTCCCGACAGCATCTGCTGCTATCACAGGATAACAGGATCTTTTTTCTGTTTGCAAAGATTTGATAAAACCTACCGAGGTGCACACAGGACCCACCTGCAATGGGTATTATTATTATTAAGGTATTATCTTCTGATGAAATTTGATTTGAAAGAAGCAAATACCACAGGTGTTCCCATCCCTGGAAACATTCACGTTTCAGAACCATTTCGCTTAGTTGAAAGGGAAAGGCAAATCCTGAGAAAACCCAGAAAAAGAAACATTTCCTTTGCATTTCCACAACGTATCATGTAAAAATAAAATGAGCCTTGGTTTCAAATTAAAAAGTCTCTTTATTTGGGAGACTCAGACCTTTCACTTTAAAAAATGTTCTGGCAATTTCAAAACCCCTTCCTGAACCGCTCCCACACTGAAGACACCCACTGTGATCTCTCCCCAGAAAGTTCAGCTTTCCATCGATGAGTATTTTCTGACTGACAAATGACGGTTCCTTGAAAAGCTCCCACGCGACACCGGTGGCCAAGCCCACCACCCCAGCCCACCCACGTGGCCGCACTGCCCATGCTCATGGCTTCGGCCCTACACACCTTGTCTTTAAACACTCAGTCACGACCAGGAGAGCAAAATTCTCCGTAGACAGCATGCCGGCGGCGAGAAAGGAGGCACGACGGATTCAGCACCTTGGAGGTTAGTTGGGGTTTTCCGCTGACATGGTCCCCGTGTAAGTTAAGCTAAATCCCACCCGTCTGCAAAGTTTAAGTCCCCAGAAAACATTAAGCACCTGTGTATTATACTTACAAGCAAGCAACCCCAAACATAACCCATTATTTGGCTGACTAATTATGGCCAACGCAAGCGAAGCCCCTCCTTGAGCCTGGCATTTGGAAGCATATCCAGCCCACACCCCCAGTCAGGCTGTGACCTGCCATCTTCAATGCCCCCCCCCAAGCAGCCAGGAAACCTCGGTGGCCAAACCAGAGCTGCCGCCCCCCTCTCCCCTCGCTGCCCTCTGCCAGACGCCGCAGGGAAGCCATCACAGTACCTGTCTTGAACCAGCCGTCGGGCGTGAAGGCGTCTGCTGTTTCTCTGGGTCTGTTCCAGTACTCGCGGAAGACAGAGGGTCCCTTCACGAGCAGCTCCCCTTCTTGGCCCTCGAGACCCGGCGTCACCTAGGACAAGCACACAGTGAATGCATCCCGGGGAGCAGCAGCAAGCAGTTGTCCCTGCAGCCACATCGCCTCCACCGCCTGTCCCCCAGCACCACGGTTTGCTACGCAGCGTGGTGGGGGACAAGCAGGACCCATGCCGTGTGCCCTCCCAGCCTTTACCAACCTCCGACACAGCCTGCCCACCTGCAGGACCTCTTTCCTCAGGTGGAAGGGCTCACCTAAGTGCCTTCGATACCCAAAAGCACTGAAAATATACATCTGTGTTATATGAAAACAAGAACTGCCATCCTGGAACAGCAGTCCAGGCAGGCTGATGCCTTCCAGCTGCTGGCAAAGGAGAGGAGCAGTCTTGCATGCAAACATGTGGGAAATACTCTTGGAAAAGGGTCGGGAAATACTCTTGGGAAAGGGATGGTCCTTGCTGACCCCTTGATGGCCCTGACGCAGACAGGCTTCACAAGAGCCCTCCGTACCCTGCTCCCACCGCAGCACCCATCAGCCTCTGCCAGGGTCAGGTTCTCTCCCAGGAAATAATTCAGGAAAGCCCCCCATCCCCACTTGCTGCCCTCAGAGCCTCCGCACGGTCCGGGGAGTGGGATGCTGGGGAGGCACCAACAGAGATAGCATGTTGTGCTTTGCAATCTCCAGGCACCCCAATCAGGGCACGCACCCACTCAGGGAGCCCCTCTCCTGCCTCTCTTCAGCAAGACTGCCTTTCCCCGTGGCAGAGCCTCCTGGGGGACAGATGAAAGCAGGCACTGAAGCTCCCTCCTGAAAGACCCATACATCCCTGACAACTCAGTGTCCTGTCCCCAGAGTGCTGCTGCCCTCCAGGCCTATATATCTCACAGCAACAGCAGCAAGCTGAAAGGGTGAGTGGATGGCTCAGCCATGGAAATAGCAGTTGCAGGGGACACCGGCCACCAACTGCACTGCTTGGCACTGGCAGCAACCTGTTGCTGGGCTGGCAGCAGCAAAGCCCTGCTCTCCCTGGGGAAGAGAGGCACAGGCCACTGTCCCACAGCAGCTGGGAGAGCAGATCCTGGTCTGACGTTGAAGGCACCACCACCACTCACCCTAGACATACTAGATTTGCAGCGTCCTTGGGGATGCTGACCGTCCTCCTGCCTGCCACAGCCGGGTGATGCAGCCAGGAGGGCAGCTGCTGCGAGGCGGGGTGACGCAGGGGACGATGCGCTCCCGTGGCTGTGCCACGCTGCTGTCTGCTCTGTTGATAGAGAGAAAACTTCACTTTCCAAAACTGTCACTCTAACACTTTTTTTTTTTCCTGAGGAGGTGGCAGGAAACACCATCTGATTTGTTCTCAGGGACACGCGGCTCCTTTCAGGCTCACTGGAAGGCAACGGTTGTAGTGACAACTCGGTACCCTGAAAACCTGCACAGGCAGGTTTTCTGTGGCAACAAAACAAATATCCTGCTGTTGTAGAAACTGGAGAATCGCAGGAAAGTCGCAGACTTGCCTGATGTGGCACGGTATCTCATCTCCCCTGCACATACATGTCTCTGTAATTATAAGGATGCAGGCAGGCTAAGAGATGAGGCACTAGAGAGGCAGGAACATCGCACCGCTCGTCAGACTGCTTTAACCTGAAGTCCTTTGCAGGGAAAATGTGCAAAGCCATTGCTGGGATGGAAGGTCACTGCAAGATGTGCTTGTGCACATTGCTCCATCCCTTCGCAGAGAACATCCTGGTAATGGGAACTCTGAGCCACTTTGTACTTGAGCTGCTGCAACATGGACAAGATACATCTGGGACCCCGAAAGTCAGCAATGCCAGAAACGCAGCCGCGAGGGAAAGCAGTAATAGCAGTAGTGGAGCGCCAGACAGAATCCCAGGGCAGGGTAAGCTTCGCATCTCTGTGCAGCCTTTGATGGAAACAAAGCTCCTCTAATGGAAAACGCTTAGAAAGCTATTTTAAGACCCAATTTTTGTTTTAAGTAATTTCTTCCTGATGTCTTGGAGGATGGGATAACATGGGGCTCTCTGCACATACAGCCCAGGCGCTTCTACAGAATCACCTACGTTCCTCCGTGTGCCACAGGCTGAGCTGAGCCCCCAGAGCCCTGGCTGTGCATCATCTCCACTGCCTGTAGGATGCTGCAGGAGAAAAAGGTTGCCAGTGCTGATGAAGGGAGTTTCGCTGAGTGATGGCGAGGTGAAGGATAGTGCTGGATGAGTTCTCCCCTGGGGATCTGAAAGAGGGAGCCTGAGGACCAGACTATGCACAAGCAGGACAGCACAGAGAAACCTGAGGTCCAGGAGAGCCCAGGACCAAACCTCTGTACCTGCAGCAGCAAAAGGGCAAGAGGCACAAAGCCTGCGTCAGCATGCGTGGCAGGGATGTGGTGGGTGATGCAGAGGGACCAGCAAGGCAGGGTTTCAGTGCTGTTACAGAGGGTGCATGCAGTTTTACACTGTGGCTATTTCTTCTTGCTCCTTTTCCTGCTGGTCCAGCCACGGCATCACAAAACAAGCAACTTCCCTGAGCACCTCAGGGCCCTGGTGTTCCTGGTGCCAGTTTTGCCCATCAGGTAACGCAGCCCTTACAACCCTGCCAGCAATACCTCTTCTCCTGGGGGGCAACTCCACCCCACTCATCTCCCTGCAAACCCCGCTGGATCCCATATGCCCCATCTCAGCTACAGATAACCGACTACCGAAACTGCCCTCACATTAGAGGTGTTTTAATTACTAGTGTGAGTCTCCAAAGTCAATCCCTTTAGCCGTCGGGCTCCCTCCAACTCCCCTGAAAGTGCTGGGGAAGAGGTGGCAGAGGTAAGGTTGGCAAGAACCTGCGAATGGCTGCTCGAGCTTAATCTACAGATCCTGCCAGATTTTTGTCTTTTGCTTGTTGGTGCTGAATGCAAGAACGGGTGCATATCTGGTTACTACAAACACCTTCAGCCCCAGCCTGCCTGGCTGAGCCCTGCCCTGTGCAGGCATTGCACAGTGCCAGCCGGCAGCGCCGCATACTGCCCTACCTGCACAACCTGCGCTGTGCCCCGGATCAGAGCAGCAGAGCTGCCCCAGGGACCAATCCTGCACAGCGTTTACCTGCACGCTGCGATGTCTTGTGTGAATCAAGCCTT
The DNA here is from genome assembly GCA_031468815.1 of Morus bassanus. Classification (NCBI taxonomy): domain Eukaryota; kingdom Metazoa; phylum Chordata; class Aves; order Suliformes; family Sulidae; genus Morus; species Morus bassanus. Next base: position 44,693,012 of record CM062573.1, on the reverse strand, counting down.
GAACCAGCTCCAAATTTCTTGTCATATCAACTCAAATTTTGGCAGCGGCTCAACCCACATCTTATCTCGAGCAGAGCTCCTTGGCAGCAGGCACCTCCCTGTTGTGTAATTTAATGATGTTATGGCTGGCTTGCAAACAGTAAAACAGAAAGGCCGTGACGTTATCTTAATAGGATTTTGCTTGCTGAACTCCGAATGTCACTGGCACCGCTCCCCAGCGTAGCAGAGGGGACGCAAACCACCCCAGCGCCAGCAGCTTCTGCTGCTTGCAAACAGCATAAATTAAATTCAAGGTTCAAGGCATTTATCTCCTACAACCCCTTGCATCTGATCCCTGCTAAAATCCCATGTATGCCAAGCTAGCTGGCTGCTAACCCACTCTGTAAGCAGGGGTTTTGTGGAAGCGGAGTGGCTAGTGTGTTTGTTTCCTTTCTCCATCAAATCTCAGTGGCACCCATTGCTGACACACTGGAGCGACGTTGCAAGCAGGTGCTGAAAGCATCAGATTGCTAATTGCACAGATATCCTCCTCTCCTAGTGCCATATTTTAATGCACGTTTCAACTGCTTTAATGCGTTCGAGCAACTTTAACACCCAGGCTCAGCGTGCCCGCAAAGGTTGCTGTTTGATAGCTTTCTGCTGTAAAACCGCTTCGGCGAGTTGAGCTGGGCCAGCCGGCATACTAGATAAGATTACATTTTCCACGCATGAAAATAAAAGGTTGTAATAAATCCTTTGAAGGACTAAATCGGGGTGATTATAAAACACATATTTTTCCTGCTTCCATTTTACCTCTTTATTAGGAGGAAGCAAGGGCAGTTTGTAAATAGCTGGGAATCCCCGCTTGGCAAGCAGCCCTGGGATTTGTTCAAAGTGGCCATTTGTTTTCTTGCGGTCTCTGATATACGCTGCCCCGCGGTCCCCCGGGAACTGTGGGAGAGGAGCTTGTAATGGACTTTAACGGAATTAGGGGCTTTTATGGAGGCAGGCTCAGAGTGGCATGTCTTTTGCTGGAAAGCAGAGGAGGCACTGCGGATTCCTAAGCAGAAACATGTGGAAGACACAGAGTGAAAGCTGGAAGGCGAGGCTTGTAATGGGAGGTAATAACTTGTTATTGGGCTGATAGAATCAGGAGGAAGGCAGACAAGCTTTAGGAAGAAAAAACCCAAACACCTTCTTCAGGTTGCACAGTACGTTTCAGGAGGATGCATTTAACGTCTACCAAACCCCTCCTTCCTCCTAAAAAATAATAATCTGAACCTCTTTCCTGGCTGAGCACCAAAGGCTCAGAAGCTGCAGATCAGAGCATCTTCCCTCAGGAGGGACCTTAAAAGGGACCTTGCAACTCTTGCGCCCCAGAAGCACGAGGCAGTGCATTTGCAGATGAGTGGTTGGTTTACCTGGATGGGGTGAAGTGGAGCAAGGAGGAGGGCAGTGCAAGGGGCTCTTCTGGCCCTGCAGATCTCATATGATTTTCCTTTTACTCTTCCCTACTTACACTTCTATCCCCGGGTCCCCACTCCCTGTTTCCCTCTCCTACCCAGCCACAGCCTGCTCTCTGACTCCTCCGCAGTCCTTGCTCTGTGAAGAAGCAGTTCCCTGCAGCCAACCCCACTTCTGCAGCTCCCACCACCCTGGGCTCTGAGCAGCCCGGCTTCCCTCACCACCACTGCTGCCAGAGCAGCAGAGAGCAGCCCGGGGCCTGCACGGGCTGGGCACCATCACTGGTGCAACCAAGAAAAGCAAAAGCATTTATATTTGTGGGGAGGAAGGAAATGTTACTGCAGCCCTGCCTCCTCCGCCACAGCCCTACTGTGCTGCTCAGCTTGGAAGTGCTTGGCACTTTTCCCCACCTTGTAAATAAGTGATTACTGTGATCAAAATAATTAAGCAACCTAGCCTTTTAAAGTGACTAATAGAAGACCGTAATTTATATGTGTGAGGTTTATGGAAGTGATGGAGCCCTTTTAGCAGTTCTCGCAGAGTAGTAACTTTTTCCTATTTTTTTTTTTTTCCAAAACATACCAGAGCACAGAAAATAGTACAATGAAACCTGAAGAACTGCCCCACCTTCCCCTGCCCCTGCACCCCAGGGTCAAGCTGCAGAGCACGGATGCCCTGCCACGCTCACTACCATGCTGCTGCAGAAGCTTACCTGCCACCAGCGCTTCCAGACACGCTCCCTGTCCCTCATGAGATCACTCACTCAACCCCTTCAAGATTCTGGTGGCCTGGAGAGCGCCGCAAAGCAGCAAAGCCTTGCCCCAATGTGGTGTCCAACAGCTGAGCCCCCACTGACCTGGAGAAAGCATGGGAGCTCCAGGCTTCGCCCAGACCCTGCTTTTCAAGACCCGGGGATCACGCTACCTCCAGGACTGGTGTGGTGGGTGATGAGGGAGGTGAGGACATGCTCACCTGCCTCCTAAAAAGGAAGCTGGAGACCAATAATCCACTTGACAGTGCCTTTTAATCACTGCCTCCCTGGGCCATATTTGAATGGATGTCCTAGAGGTGCGAGGCTTGCTAAAGCATTACCAAATTCCCAGGCAATCTGAACTCTCATGCACATTCATAATTAAAAATTCCCTGCTAAGTTGCATGGTTTTGTAAAAGCATTATCATTCCTCTGAGCTCCATGTCCTGCAGCATCCTGCAGAAGGCAAGCAGGCGGCAATTTAGACACAGAACAATTTTCCTCCTGCTGGAAAAAGGCAGATTTCTGCTCCTCGGGGACACAGTACAGAGAAAGAAAAAAAAAAACCCCAACCAAAAAACCCCAAGCCCAGGCTGTAATCTATGAGGCCACATTTCACATCTGTTTTTGCAATGTTAACTTTTATAAAAGAGCTGGGAATAACACAATCAATTTACTTTTCATTTTGGAGGGTTATAAATTTAAAAGCAAGGCTGGTGCACAGTGGAGCTGGAACACTGAAACTTATTTTCAAAAAACCCAACCCTCTACTTGCAGCAAATGTTCCTCCACTGAAAATAAAAGTGATTGTATATATTTTTAGGCAATACTGATTTTTAGAAGTTACCAGACTGATTAACTCCAGATGATCCCAAAAGAACCACAGAAAACAAACCAAGTTTGGGAAAGGTCAGCCCTCCCCGTGGTTGTTCCACGGACCCAAAACTTCTTGATCTATATTAACACCATAAATTAGACGTGTAACAATATTCCAGAAACGCCAACAGCTCTCCACGCTGCTGTTCTCATCCCTCTTGTTTGCAGGCTTCAGAAGATAATAAACGAGGCGAGATGTCAGCACATCTTCCCACTCCCTCAGCTCTCTTCATTAGAGAAAGGCTCCTGACATGCCCTCGCAATGCCCGCTCTGATTTTGTGCTCGGGGGCAGGCAGACGACCAGGCAAGGATTCAATTAGTGGCCCACCTTCGGTTCATTTTTCATAAGCCTCACTTAAAAGTCGAGGTCAGGGAGGCTGTGATGTGCTGTGACTACAGATGATCGCGTTGCCCGAGAACCTCTAATTGCTTCCTTGTGCTAAACCATCCCGTGGTGGCCGGTGCCTCCTCCCTTTGACTGGAAGCACTCTGGGGCAGAGACTGTCCCTTCTTCTTCTGGTCTCTGCTTCTGCATCTCCCCCACCACATCCAGGGCTCTTCGGCAAACACCTCCAAGACATGCTACAGCAGCAACAGCCTCCCCGACCCGATGGAGGTCCAACAAGCATATCACAGGAGGAGGCAGGTTGTAAGTATGTGGGCTGAACCCACAGCTCAGAAGGACTGAGGCGTGAGGTTGCAAAAATTGAGTAGAAACAAGCATTGCAACTGTGTGGGCAGGAGACCTGCTTGCATTCCATGTCTCACAACACCAAACATGAACACCCCGGTCTCCCAGGCTCTCCTGGCATAGGCAAAGAAACGAAAAAGGGTCAAAGACCAAAACCAGCCATGATGGGACCAGAGAAGAATCCACCCCTTGTCCCTCATGTTGGGAGAGCCAAGACTGCCAGCCTGGTGAAGGGGACCAAGGACACACATCCCAAGCCTTCCTCCCCCCTACAAGGGGGAATGAAAGAATAAAACAGTAAGAGACCAACAGAGATTTTGAGGGTGCTATGACAAAGGTTAGCTCAAAGGAAACACTCGTGGAAAGAGGGTTCTTGACAGATGGATCCAATTTGAATGTGCAAGGGAATAGTCTCCTGGGATCAAGGCTGCTCCTGTGGTAAGAAAAGTTTTCAGCTGAGAAACAAGGGGACATGATGCTAACATAATCTCTGCCTCCACTTTTACTACCAGGAAGAAATAAAATACAGCTATGGCCAAAAATAAAAACAAAAATCAGAGGACAGACAGAAAGAAGGAAGGAGATATAAATATATATGAGAATGCAATTACTGACTGAGTTGACCAAGGAACTGGATGTGATCAATGAGAAGCAGCTAAATTGTTTCTACAGTAATGAAAGCAGCCTGGGCAACAAAGTGAAGAAACTTGAATTACTTGGGCAGGACACAAAACAGGATACTGAGGAGAGGAACATGGCGAAACAGAAATCATAACTGGAATATATACAACTGCAGTGTCCAACACTGCGAGGCCTTTGGAAGGAGTTTTTGGAAGAAGCAGAGGCAAATGGAAAATGGGAAAAAATGCAGCGTGAGTTTACCAAAGGTGGATTGTCCCAGAAAACCTGAGGACTGATGTTCCAGACAGAAGAAAAGCAGCAGATCTAATCGAGACTGCCTTCAACAACATATTCCCCACGCTGCCTGCCCAGGAAGTGGTTACTGATGGGGAGAGATCATGGGGTTGAGGGCAAGATTCATGAGGTGGGCAAAGACCCGGGCCGGGGAGATGAAGCCCCAAGCATCCCGCAAGCCCCTGTGGTAGCCAGGCAGCCTCAAGAGCCAGCCTTCGGCTCTCTGTAGCTCAACTTGAATTTCACCCCAAGGCCCAAGTAACAGTTCGCCCCAGAATCAGCAACTTGCTGTCCTGGTGAAGGCTTCCCATGAGGCTTCAGCACCATACGGCACATCCTGCACCTACAGCAGTGAGCTGTCGATGGGAGATGGAACTGGGATGCTGTTCTCCATCGAGAGACCTGCGGGAGGTACCAGTACGTGAGGATGGGATGCAGCAGGGACAAGAAGACAGACAAAAAATTGTACCATTGGGAGAAGAGATGTTCTGGAAGTGTAGGAGCGCTGAGGACAAAGAACAAAATGTTTTATGCTGAGGGTGGCTGCCTGGGACAGCAGAGATGGGCCTCCCTGGACCAGGAGGTCACATGCCCACCAGCATGTCCGTACCTGTCCATTTTCAGGAATGCCAGGCATGGCTGGCACGTGCCTATCTCTAGCCTCAGGAGCTACAGGCAGGAGAAGAGCCAGGTACACTCGCACGAGCTGTTTCAAAATACCTGGATGGATGAGATGAGGAGACACCACACAAGAGGTGCATGTGCAACAGCACCTCCACGTGGGACCCGGCCCAGAAAGGGGCCAAGTACCCCAGCCCACGGCACCCACCCCCACCCACGGGCAGCAGTTGTGGGGGTGCCTAGACCTTGGAGGAAGCCTTCATGACAAACCTGGCAGCTCAGTGATGACCGAGCACCTCCCCACCGGTTCTCCGGAGATCTGGGATGAACGTGAGCGAGGTGAGGCCACTCCTAGTCCCCTCTACAGGGGCATCAACAGCCAAGATCTCCGGCCTTAACAAAGGGTGATGGTGCCAGCTGCCCCCAACGCCCGCAGCCCTGCGGAGGTGCTGGCAATGAGCAGCAAGCTGCTAGCAGATGGTAGAGATGCGGGGGGCATGGGGAAGAGGGGCCAGGAGATGCTGGTGGCTTTCGGGAGGGATGGCCACAGCCGAGCCGGTTCCCATCCAGGACGACAGCTTGCATATGGATAAACAACGAGATAATTACAACCTTTGAGGGGGGAGAAAAGCCCATGGCTGCAGCATCCTCCTGCTGCCAGTTCCTGCAACCCATGCGTCCCGCACGGCTCCCTTCGCAGCCTCATCACGAGAAAATTACTCGCCATAAAAGCCCTGGCTAGAGCACTGCATTAGATACAGCTGTGAAACCATTTATCTATTGATAGACCCCTATTGTCAGGGACTAGGGTTTGGCTTTCGTGCGAGCGAGCAATTTGGAAAAGGAAAAAAAAAATCCAACAAAAATGACAACCCAAAAAACCTACCAACCAACAAACAAACAAATAAAGAAGGAGAGAGACAATACCCGACAGCTCGCAGGGTTTCCAGGCCTCTGCCAGCTGGGAAGCTAAGCGTATGAAATATGCATCGCACTGAACAAAGCAAACTGAAACGTTCGGCACTGGAGAGCTGTAACCCTTTCCTGTGCACCGGAGCCAGGCATGGAAGGAGAGAGATCCCTGGGCTGGCAAAAAGTTAAGGGAAAAAAGACCAGGAGAAAAAGCATCCGGGGCTGTGGGTAAGGAGGACTTGCTGACAGCTTCCCCTACACCAAAACCCAGGCTCTTTGGGTAAAGCGCCCAATCCTGTAGGATCAGACGAGGTCAACAGGCAGCTGCTTAATGCAGGTTAAATATTTAGGAACTGTTTCGGACATGAGTGGCTACAGGAGCCAGAGCTGGGATGGCTCAAAGCAGGGAAAGCTGCTGCTGTTCCCTGATATCCACTTCCACACCTCTGCTCCCCAGGGATGTATCAGAGGAGGAGCACTTCTCCGAGCACTCGAAGGACAGCATCTCTCCAGGGGACCACGCTCTGCACCACTACACTCCTGCGCAGGGAGGAGGCAGGGGACACTGCATCAGGGTGCAAGCACCCAGCCTGGAGCCGCCGTGACTCTGCCGGGGAGTGCCACCTCCTGCCCACGGTGCCCCACCGCAGGTGGTCCTGTCCCACACCAGGTTGCAGAGCAACCTCAGCTGGGAACAGGCCATGCAGCGACTGTGTCAGGCTGGAGCACATTGTTTCAGTGTTGGCAGTGATGGTGCAGCTTCATCCTTCTGCCTGTCACCCAAGGGGAAATGTAAAGCCAAGCTTGGGCAGTGAACAGGACAAGGGAGAAAGCAGTGCAGGGCACTGATCGCACGCAGCTCCATGTCAGCTCAGGAAACCAGCTCGCAGCCCCAAGGTGCAGCAATTCGCAAGGAAGCGGCACAAGAGCCAGCTAGAAAACCTGAGCAAACTGGATGCAACGGAGCACAAGGCTCATGAGAGCTGCAAGGAGATCGGAGGGCTGGAGCACGTGCATGAAAGGAATCCAGCACTCTAATCAAGGGAAGGGAGAAAATGAAGGGAAGAACAGAGATCCAGCAAACTTTCAGCTAAGTAGATTATTGATCTTCAGGGCGTGCCAGAAACTAGCTTTGCAAATTACAGCAGTCCCCTGCTGCAAGCTCAGGCAGTTACCGGATGGCAAAGCAGAAATGTTCCCCATCTCCCCACTCCCGCCACCCACACGCCTTCCTCTGCCACCGCCGAGATGCTGCCGAGCTCCTGTTTGCATCTCACTGCAGCAGGACGCGCAAACATGTCCAAAGGGTGACAATATGAAAGGAAACGGCGTGATCCCCCAGCCTCTAATGGGAGAGACAGTGTTAGTGGGGAAGAAACAGCTCAGAGAAAGTCTGTTGTCTTCTGTTGTCAAGAGGCAGTAGAAGGCAGAAACCTCAGCCCAACACGAGCGGCGAAGGCGGTGACCTTGCGAGGCTCTGTACAGCTAAGCAAATAATTTCCTTGGCAAAGGCTCTTTCCACTCGCAGTCAGGAGGGTTTCTGCACAGCGGAGCCAAGGTGTGAATGCCTCGCAGATTGCCCTGACAATGCGCCTAACCCCCGACACGAAGATCACCTGCTCGCAGGAGCCAAGAGACTGGTGAGAAGAGACAGCTTGGAGCCCAACTCCTACTGGAGTGCTCAGCATCCCACCAGATCTGCTCCACCGTGCTCACCCTTAGCCCTCAACACTGCCAGGCACCACTGCCCCACGGCATGGCCACCCCACAGCACGGCCCTGTGGCCCTGCCACGGCCAGGACCAGCTCCAGCTTGGCAGTTTCATTATTATCTGTGCAGCGGCACAGATGTGCACCGTGCCTTCCGTGTACGGAGAGAGGTCCCTGCCCTCAAAGTTGTACCACTGAAGCAGACGGCAGGCGCTCCCTGTGCTGGCCCGGCTGCCGGGAGGTGTTTATCTCCAGCAGTCCATTACGTGACATTTGGTAATTTTTCATAGCGTCAATGCCAAACCAGAGAGAAACACCAGGAGCAGGGATGGGGCCGGGGATGCTCGTATCAAACCTGGGCAGTTCAGGCGCTGGGAGGGCTGCGTACTGCCTGCCACCAGCTCCACCACCACCATCCTTCCACTGGGACCCCTCTGCCTTTGCTGGGTCAACACCACAGACCTCCCAGCCCTCAATCAAGCAACGTGCTGTAAGCCTCAGAGCCCTCCTGCGAGGGAGGTGAAGAAATACGTGTTTATCCCTTCTCCTAAGAAGCAAGGAAAAGGCCATGCCAGGGTTGTCCAGTGGCACAGGCAGGGAGGGTGACACTGATAGGGTCTTCTCATCCTGGGGACAGCCCCTCCGCCGTGGAGGAGCTGATTTTAAACAAAGCCAGGCCTTTCTTTGACTGGTGGAGCATGATAAGCACTCGGACTGTCAGACTCTTGTTGTTTTAAATAAATTCCACTGACGTACTCTCTTCTGACATAAATTATTAACCAAGCATGATGCACACAGTGTGCCAGCAACAGCATCTCAGGGCAGGAACGGGCAGCAGGTGAGGCTTTCTGCCTGCAACTGCAGTTGTGAAGCAGTTAAATTACACCATCACTGGGAGAAGAGGTGTGCCACCACGGCTGCCACCTGCCCGCCGGCGCAGCCACACGATGAAAAGTCACACTCCATACCCAGGCCACAGAAAAACGAAAATCCTGGCATCTCCACGCGTCCGTCTGTGCCAAGACACGCTGAGAGCGGGGACTGTTTTTCCCACCTTGCTACAGCCCTTCTGACAGTCCAGGGACAGAGGCAGCCGGCTCTGCTCTGCTCCTGGAAATGCTGTGGATGTCCTGGAGGTACCCAGCCAGCCACTGTCTCCTAGGGTGGACCAAAATAGATGGGACCATTTCTCTCCCTTCAGCCTGAAGGAACTCCCAGTTAAGCTGGGACAAGGGGCAAGGGGGGTGAGATGGGGACAGCCTTTCAGAGAGGGACCGATCCATCAGCCAACGCCCAGAGGCAAAGTCTACCACCTCCCCACACCCTCCCCAGCTGACGTCTTGAGAATTCACCAGACATTCAACAAAAACCCCTAGGGAAAGCCTGACGGAAAGCCAGCCATCAGTAGGGGGCGTGGGGCCAACACCAGCGCCGGTGGGAGGTCCTGAGAGCACCATGAGACATGGGTATGGACCTCAGCCACCCGCGCTGGGGGCTGAAGGGTGTATGTGAGAAACGGCTGGGATAAAAGGGCAATTCCTCTGTCCCAAATATAAACTCAAGCAGCCTGAAGCCAGAGAAAAGACAAGAGTTATGTGAGTCTCAGCTCTCTGAAGCCCTGGGGGGTGGTGGGCTTCCAGCACCAGACACAGGTCATCTGGGCTCCCCTTCTTCTCTGGTCACTCAATACAACCAGAAGGAAGGGGAAGGAGTATTGAAAAAAAGACATTACATATTTTTTCCTTTCATAATTCAGAAGAACAATGTCCACATCATTTCATACTGAAAGTAGCTGCACTTTAGGGATTCTTGTGTCTGAGATCTAATTTGTAAAGCACCTAGGGATCCCTTAGGGTATAAAAAGCATTATAGGATCATTATTAAAATGGACAGATTATATTTCCTGTCTCAGTTCCACACAAGTGGAAAAAAAAAGCCACCAAGATCCCCAGGATGAGGGGACAAAACCGTGAAACGTAACACTCAGCCAGTAAAGTGATAAAAATGGGACACGGCTTCCTATGTGTTGAGTGCTGCCACTCCAGGTCTCCTGCCTTGCCCACTGCTCAGCCACGCCACAGCAGTGACACAGAGTAAAGACTGGCAAACCTTTTTTTTTTTTTTTTTTTAATAAAAGCCACAATCCCTGGCCAGAGTGGTCCCTCTCAGCTCTCCCCTGGGCTTGTTTTGCACATCTAGGGTGGGATCCAGAGCCTTGTTATGGCATCAGAACGCAGAACACAACCTGCTGCAGTCTGACTACAACCCACATGGGGGGCTGCTCATGGTCCCGCTGGCTCCTCTGGCTGCCAGCCCAGATAACCTAGAGAAAAAAAGGCTTTCTCAAGCTTTTTCACCAGTACTTACACCAGCAGTGTCTCTGAGTATACCCTGCCACAGACCGGGAAGCTCCTTTCGAACCCTTGGCATGTACGCGGCTAGATAAGAAGCTATTTCCCCAGACGAACGAGTGAAGGCATGTATTTCAGGTTGGATCTCATGCCTGCCTGTCTCCCACCCACACAGCACACGACTGCTGGCGTAATTTCTCTTGCATGTACAGCATCTATCTACTCAGCTGAGCCCGTACATCACCCGGCTATTGATCTGCCAGAAGTGACGTGACCTGCACCACAATGAGGGTGCAAAGGAGATGTGGCAGGAATGCAGACCCTGGTTAGCCATTTCTGCGAGCAGAGAAAGGGGCTGAGGCAGCAGGACACCCTGGACCTCAGGCTGGGGGTTACTTGGGCAGCGGGGAACACACAGCACCCCAACATGGGGGCAAACTCATAGGGAAAGGGGCCCAACTGCTTCACCATCAAGGACATCCAACTTCTGGGATACCAGAACCGCTGGAGCAAACATCACTTGGCAGCTGGAGCTTGGCATGGAGCTGGACTTTCATGGAAACCTGACAGGTTTTTGAAATTTTGGTTTTGAAAAACGCTGCACCTTTTTGAAACGAATGCGACCCCCAAGGCCACCAGTCCTGCCTTTCAAATTCTCACTGGTAAAACCCTGATCAAATCCAGTGGAATGAACACAGACCCCATTTCTAGATTTTCCAGCACTCAACCTCTCCTCCAGACTATTCAGTGACTCTTTAGACCAGAGCAGTGTCCATCTGAATTCCTGTCAATGCCTTGTTCTTACCTTCTGCAGTAGACTTCAACTTTTTGACCTGACTTTCAAAGGCCAGGCACTGCTGAACCCATCACCTTCCTCTGGGCCATCAACAGCCTCAGCAGACACAACAACATCGTCTTATACCATAGTCTTCCCCTCCCACCCCCATGCAGGGGGATGTTCTCTCTCAGATGTTGCTCTTCTTTGCAGACAAGGACAACACTTGTGTGGTCCGTAAAGTACCACGGCTATAGTAAGCCATAAAAAAATACAAGAAAGAGAAAACTCAAATAGCATCACTGAGTTCCTGGGAATAACAGCAGAGCAAGCCTCAATCTTTGGGGCTTCAAAGGGCTGGGGAAGAGAGAACTTTTCACGAGACAAAGTGAAGCAGCAGAGAACATGGCTGAGCACTACCTGTGTGCTGTCTTCATCTCCCTGAGCGTGGATGGTATAGAAACGACCACCATCTTTCAAGGTCTCGGTGGCGATACGCACTTCCACCCCTGGAAGCGGGGTGCCCACAGAACCTGCAAAGGAAAACAAGACGGAAACAGTGGACAGCCTCTAGGAAACAACAAAATCTAGGATGCAAAAGAGCAGCTGCTCGTCTATCAATGGCATCTGCAGACTGTGCTGGCACTAAAGAACTTCCTAGCAGGGGGTTACCCTTCAGGAAGGCTTCGATCACATCGTATGTCTGCAAGCAAATGTCACTGCAGTGCAGTATGCTGTTGTTCGCTGAGCAGGCAGTGTTGGAAATGCCTTGGAAAACGAATGTGTCTCCAGCCCTGAACAGTCTCTCTTGGCCAGTCTTTGAAGACATCAGCACAGCTTCGTAGCTCAGTAATGAAGCTGTCTTTTAAAAAAAAAAAAAAAGCACCGTGAAACCTACACAAAGAGGTGAAAATAAAGAGCACAATGATTACTACAGTGGCTCACTGCTTCTCTATAGCCTGGACCTGACAGAGAAGCCAAAGGCTTAACAGTGTAAGAATTGCAAGGGATTATCTCAGTTTTATGAGGCATCAATACGCTATATATAAAACATCATAGGAGAAAAGTAGAGATCAAAACCACACCGTTCTTCCACAGGTTTCAATTTTCAAAGCCATGGAATATGACACAGTGTCATGAACGATTGCTATTAAGCTCCAAGATGGCCCTGCGACCCAGACCATCCCAACCTGCAGCCTGCAGCATTCCCACCCCTTACTTTAGTGCACGCTCTTCTTGTTGAGCATCTGAAAGCACAGAAGAAAGGGCAGCTTTGTTCCTGTGACCTTTGTCTGACGGGGAGCTCCAGACTCGGCAGCAACCGGTTGTGGGCATCTGCTGGCTCAGCAGGTTTCGCTCTGCATCTCAATGGCACGAGACAGCTCTCCCTGCAAGATGAAGCCCGTGACTTTCATCCCTTGCAAGCCGGGAACAGTGAGCATGCAAACCTGCACAGGGTGCAGAGAGATGTCAGCACAGAGCAACCTGTGGCTCAGGAGGACTGGACAGGTCAAGGCTTAATTTGGTAAGTTTATTCTTTATTTCAAGAGGTGATTTTTCTTCGCCCCTGGAGAGTCTCCAGTTGGTGGGACTTTCTGGCTCTGCTGGTCAGGCAGCAGGATCAGCCTGACACTGGGAAGTCCTTAGAGCAGGGCATGCAGGACCTGGAGCCCAGTCCTGTCTTCTCCTTGTCGTCTGTATTTCAGGCATTTGGGTTCAAGCGGCATTTTCTCTATTCTAGTCTTGTTCTCCTGTTCAAGCCCTGGAGATCCGATATCTGTGACATCACGATTTTGTTTGCTACATTGGTCAGTTGCCATGGAAATCGATACGTCGTCGTAGCCCAGATTTATGGCATCCCTGCAGGATCAGCTAAGAGCAGATGGGCTATGAGGGAGTGAGATTTCATTGCAATCAAAAACTACCCGAACAATTAGCAAATCTGGCAAGAAATAAACAGAAAGCGACGTGGCGGTTCTGTGATGTGTGTCTGTTCAGCCTGAAACTGCCTTCGGCGTTCGGGTCAGCCAACACGCAGCCAGGTCCTTCTCCTACCACAGGCATCGCTTGGGCTGCTCTCATCTCACGGCCAGACAGTTCCAGGAGTTGGAGACAGAGGACTGCTGCAGGGTAAGGAGGGAGAAGCATGTGGCAGGAGAAGTCACCAGGAGAAGCGCCCTGAGGTGCCATGTAGAGGTATTTATGTATTTTAAACAGTCTGGTACCTGCCATGGTAGACTCCAGGAGGACTCAAAAAGCAAGTTACAAGTCATGGAAAACACACCAAATGTTTGCACATCAAGCTTGCTTGAAGCCACCTTCTAGAATTCTACGAGAACATTTTCTCCAGTGTGAAAAACGCCTTGTGTGGACAGCCTCCAACCTGCCTGCAAGACGTGGCAAGGGACAACAGGCAGGCACTGCAAAGTCAGTCTTGCAAAGCTCGTGGAGGGAGCAGCAACCAGTGCAATGAACTGCCACAGGCTCTCACAGCTCTGTCATCTCTGGAAGCCTTCAAATCAAGATGCCTTCCCAGAAGATGCTTCTTCCCTGTATGCAAGCTACTGACCTCAATGCAGAAATATAACGGACTGATTCATGGGCAGCAGGACTAAATGGTTAGCACTCACTTCTAGTCTCAGTCTTTGAGAATGAAACAGCAAAGATCAGCACAGTGCTGTCAAACAAATCTGAAGACAGAGAGGAGGCAACGTGTTTCCCATACAGTGTTTTAGATCACCATTACAGATTATTTCCAACTTGAGTAAAGCAAAACCAACATGTAAAATAAGTCCCTCATGAGGAGCTGTTTCCTTATATTTGGTCTGGAAAAGGCTTTCTGGTATTTAGGAAAAATTACAAACGTGGAAATCAACAGCTGTAGAGGCTGAAAGTGGTCACAACATTGATTAGAACTACACAAACCTGACAGTATTAATAAAATTTGTGCAAAGACAGTGACTAGAGCTTCTCAGGCCCATCTGCCACCATGCCGACTCCAACAGGTCAGTGCAAGGTTGAGCCCGTTCCCAAAGGAACAGTACTGGAGGTCCTGGCGTCAACAAGACCGCGCTCGGGGGTGATCAGAAGCGGGTAGACACTCAGCACTGCCTTCCTTTCATCCCTAGCCATAATCCCGAGGGGAAACCGGGGAGAAATTCCTGCTCCTTCCCTTCTTGCTCCCTCTCAGCTCTCTCCAATTTGCAGACTCCTGAATGTTAAGAAATGCTGGCAACGTGCCCGCGGTGTCAGCTCAGCCGGCATCAGCCAGGCTGCAGTCAGGAAGGAGTGACACTATTATTCTTTCACCGGTTCTCCTCTCTGTTTAAAAAAAGTTGTCAGCTCTTCCTAGATAAATTTAATTGGCCCTGCGGTCTGTGTCCTTCGGTATCTGGGGACCTCGATGCTGTTATGTGCGGTGGTGTCCTGGGAGAATTGAAACAGGCCAACGATAAGGCACTCAACGATCTCACTGTCAACAATACACGGAGTCCCCGCTGTAGGAGCTATTAGCTGCCTCTGATCTAAACCTCCAATTAAAGTGGTGATTAGGCCCAGTGAGGCATTCTCCATCCATGAATTATTCATCTCCCTTCACAGTAACAGCACCAGGGGGATTAGAATGAGAGCTGGTGAAAACAGAGGCATTTTAAGCAGGGTTTTAACTATATACAAGCAAACATTTATCTTTCAAATCTTTCATGTTTTCTTCTTCTGGAAATTAAAGCCTCCCCCGCTCCCTGCCCCTTCAGACCTGTGCTGTGGGTGGGGAGCAGTGCCATGCCACCAGAGACACTGGTGGTGACATGGATAACATGGACTCTACCCTCCCCCAGCCACACCAAGAAGGTGCAAGCGGGCGAGGGAAGCCCCAGCACCTCTCCTCAGAGGCTCATGAAGCAGCAGAGAAGGACGTGTGCTGCTTCTACTCCACAAGAGTGGCCTCCCCTGGCAAGTGTGAGGATCCCTGGACTTACCCACAGGGTGAAGTGCCACGCTTGCGGCCCTCCTTTTTCAAAATAAAGCTAGTAATTGCTTTGGCTAGCACATGGGTCTTTGGTCACCACTGCCTGGCATCTGCCCCTTAACACCGGTGCTGTCTGAGGTCTTTTCTCTGGACACTTCACTTCTCCTGCCCAGTCTCTGTTCCCAGCCCATCACTGCATTTCTCAGTTGACTCTCTCACACTGGATGCTCGGTGGTACCTGGTGACCTTACATCCCAGCCTCTAATGGGGTACTATATCAAAAGCTTTTTCACAGCTCCAGTAAATTATGCCTCAGCTTCACCCATCTGCTTCCCAGCTGACAATTCCTGAAATAAATTAATCAAGCCTATTCAATTATAGCCCTCTTTCTGTAAGGTCTCTTGCTGATTCACACCTTTGTGAGATGCTTCTCTCCCCTCTTGGGGCTGCAGCGAGCCCCTGGGCAGCGGCTGGAGTGATGGTCAGCTGGCCTCTATCCCGAGCGCCTCTGCTTGTAGCTGCACAAGAAGATTTGTCCCCAGCTCCCCTGCAGACCCCAGTACCCTCAGGGACCCTGTCCCAGCTCTGTTCAGGATCGTGGCCATCCAGCTCTGGAGTAGGAGCTGCCCTTCTGGGTCCCAACATTTGTCTTGCCCACGTTGCTTTCAGTCTTATTGCCTTTCTCTTTTTGTCTCCTGGGAGATTTCTAGAGCCTCCACCCATTTCCTTTTCTGAAGATGAATGAAAAGCAAATATAACCAGGCCACAGCGACATCCAAATGATCTCTGCACCGTCACCCTGCAGCATGGGACTCATGGAGAGCTGGAGCTCGTGCAGGTGGGCTTCTGGGGGAAGGGAACACTGGCTGAGCTGGGGGAACTACAGCTACTCTGCAGAAGTAAACTAGAGTTTGCATTTCGTGCTGCCCCTGAGCTGTTCTCAGATTGAGGAGCCAGTGCTGGGGAGCTGTGGCTTCTCTCCTCTCCCTGTGCGATCCCTGCAGGGGCTCTGGGGTGGGACTGGGTTGCTGTGGGAAGCCAGGAGCCCAGGACAGCCCCCCTGGGTAACACTGGTCCCCCAAGACAAAGACCAAGATGGTGCATATGGTGCCATGCATGTGCAGACAGCACGTGGGGAGGAGAAGGTGGCATAGTGGTGGGCTGGGTTGCTTGGCAGACAGATGGCCACGTTTTTAACCAAAGGGAGGGTGGGGGCATTTCATATTTTTAATGTTTCAGATCAATTTATTTCTAGGTTACATAAACTACAGATATTGAGAGGAGTCACAAAGTGTAGCTAAGAGAAGTGATGGAAGACAAGGAGAGAACAGAACCAGAGTGTACAACGAGGTGTGACAATTTCTAATTCCTGAAGAGTCAAGAAACTTGCACTAAAATAAGAATGATCAGACATCCTATTTTAAATGTTCAGTACCGATCGGTTGGACATGAACTGCTGCGTGGGGAATCCTGTGTCAACACCGCACAAGAATACAACTTCACTGAGCAGGAGCTGAAGATGCAGTCCCATCGCAGTGCTTGAAATAAGACTTTGGACATAATAAAACATCAATATGGACTCTGCCTCCTGAGCAGAACCAGCCTGGCTGGTCAGGTCAGCGTGCACCACTGCAAGCTCTGCACACACAGCTCTGCCGAGCCACCATGGCCAGAGATCCCAGGGAAACCCACCAGCCACTTCCCACACACCCATGCTCCTTCCTGGCTTCCCAATGCAAATTCCTGTGCCAGCATCATTGTTCCTACCGCAGCCTGCTCCTCAGTCATGACAAGTGGTGATTAGATGTATATTCTCTGTGACAAGAAAACCCAAGAACACTTCACAGCCAAATGCCTCCCAACAGTGCGCACCCTCTAGAGACTCCTACCTGGGACACGGACTCCATGCAAAGGGTTAGAAAGCGCCATCCCAATCTCAGTCATCCCATACCTCTCCAGCAATGTGTGCCCAGTGATGCTCTTCCACTTCTCCAGGACAGGCACGGGCAGGGCTGCTGAGCCTGACACCATTAACCTGCCCAAGGAAATCCCATATAAGAAAGTATGCAAGATCACCTTTGCTTCAGGGAATTTGCAGTCTAACACAGAGTTACGTAAAGCCTGCTCCTATGTAAAACCTTAAGCCAGAAGCCCCAAAAGCCCTTTAACCACTACCAAGGATGTTCCTCACGTACAGAAGATTCTCTGCCTGATATGGGTTTTAAGTTAAGATGGGACAGCCTCCTAAAAGAGATACTGTAGTACAAACTTGGGTTGCAGGACAAAGTCCTTAGTCTCGTGTTATGTAGGGTGACACATAAAATGAGCATTCAGACCCCTCTGGCTTCACCATGCAAGAGTGGCTCATAATTAAATAATGTCACCCTCATTCTTGTCAAAGAGACACTAAAGCACAACAACCAGCACTGCAAAGAGGTGATGCTGAAAAGAAACCTCGGCAGATCCACCATGGTGACAGCCAGCCACCAGCAGCCCCTGCCCAGAGAGGCATCGCTCACCTACCTGATGTTCTCCCGGCAAAAGGCATGCACAAAATCCTGGACTTGTGGCTGAGAGAAATGCTTGTCATAATACTCTATCAGCTTGGCATAGATAGTGGGCACTGCCATGAAGACACTGATACGGGGAGCTTGGGAGCTTAGGAACTTCTGCCAAACCTAGAAAGGAAGGGAACATACACATATCAAAATACACTTCAATATAAAGTGTAGAAGGAAGTGATCGCCAGTGCTGTCATGCCAACTCCTCAGCACCTCACAAGTGAGGGCTCTGCAAACACTTTGTGGGGCAGTGAGCCCCACCACCGCTCCTTCATACAGTGCAAGGGGAAATTGAGGTACAGGACTTGTACCTGTACTCGTCCAAAGCAACGCCACCCTGGGTTGCTCACGAACAGTCAAAGCTTTGGTATCTAAGGCTTCTGGAAATTACAAACAACTGGAAGCCTGTTGCATGCACCCCATCCATGTCCAAAACAGCAGCTCCCAACCCTCATCATGACCCTTACTGCCCAAAGAACAATATTCAACTCTCATCCCAATAGTGGATCACCCACCTGCTTTCACTCTCAAGGAGCACAAGATGATGGAAATAGCATTTTTTAGTACTGTCATGTTACAGCCAAGAATCTGCTCATGAAGGCATAAGCTTGTGGCAGAACCAGTTAATTCCCTTATCATGCACAGCTCTTCAAAGGCTACACAAAGCCACCAACTTTTCAAAGAGGAGCTCTTTGGAAAGACATTAAGTCATACCCAAAGAACATGACACACAGGTAGGAGCCCACAGACTTGAACCTTTGAGGGAGAAATGCTTTTAAGATGGACGGCAGGGCTGGGAAGAGAGATATCGTGCACTGGAACTGGGAGTGAGACTCCACTGCAGTGGAAATGGTCATCTTCTGTACCCAGTGAGCTCAGATCAGCCAGCAGAAACCACAGGTAAAACAGCTGCAGCCAGGAGACAGCAGCTAGCCAGGAGTGCAGCTTCACCAACCGCGCTCTTCGCAAGAGGAACGGTCCCTGCAGGACAGATGTTCTTCAGCTGCAACACCTGATAACCTGTGGGAACTACAAATGGGGGCAAATTCCAGGAGCCAGCTCTGCTGGCAGGGAGGAAGACCAAGCGACCCCCAGCTGCTGCCCTGGCTGAGCAGCCCCACCTGGGAGCAGTTAGCAATTCGTAGGAGCCATAAATACTGCAACTGGGCCCACTCCTCCCACACCTCACCACTCTTCCCCCTACGTAAGCTCTTCCCAAGACAGCAACGATCCAAAGCCATCAATAAATAAAAGGCTATGGTGATGGCCACCTCTTTCCTTTCGCTTCGGTCCCTGCCCTGTTGTTGACAAATGTATTTCCTAACAGCTCCTGACAACACGCACCGCCTCTCCCCTCCCTGCCCGCGCACGCTCAGCTGCACACAGGCGCGTGCGACAGCGAGAAAAAGCAGGAATTGATTGAAGGTGAACAAGTGATTCTCCTTCATGCTGTCACTCTGCCCCCTTCCTCTCCGTCCTGCTCGCTCGGGCTCCATTTCATTACTTTCTACTTCACTGCGTCGGTGCTGCCTCCCCCCGCGTCTCTCACTCCACTGCTTCAGAACAATCAGCTCCTAAAAAAACCCCACCACTACCATGTCGTTATTCTTAATAGAGCAGGACACATCCAACAAAGGCACCGTCCCACTGAACAGAAGGGAGTTCACACTGCCTCCCAGCCCAGAGATGGTCCTCAATGGGGCAAGACAAATGCACAAGGTGGAAACCTCCCATACACCTCGTGAGCTGGGACACAAGGGCTGCAAGATCCCCTTGGCATCAGGGAAAGCAGAGGAACATGACTTGCCCGGACCGATGAGTGACATGCGCGGAGAGGGAACATCACACTCCCTTGAAGAAACCTCACCTACCAGCATGATCCCCTAAAACAAGTCGGAATACACAAAATTGCATTTAGAAGGATCTAACTCCTGCCATACTCCTCCCAGCCTCTTTCTGCAAAGATCTTTTTCTCTTCAACTCTCCAATATCTTTCCAATTGGAGGCAGCAGGATGGGGAAGGATCTCTCCAAAGCCAGGGGCTGAACGCACGGACCTGCTCTGCTCAGCGTGGTGCTCCCAAGAGCCATTGCCTTGGGCAGGGAGAGGCGGGCGATGGCAAGCAGGGATCAGGACTGAGCCGAAAGAATTGGAGGGAGACAGATGCTCAGGGCTGCTCAGTCCTTGCTGTGCGACGGGGGTTTTCTTTGCCTTCACAAGTCCAGAGCAGCTGTGGGGAGCACAGGCAGACTTCCAGTCTGGCCACGCAGCAGAGTTATTTTCACATGGATTTGGATTTGAAAAAAACCCCAAAACCATCACTCCAAAACACAGCAGATCTCTCTTGCACCCCGGAGTCCCCTGTCCTCGCACGCCTGCTCAGCTCCTGCCCTAGATACAATCACTCCTACCACCTCTCCAGCCACAGGAACAGCTTTTTTCTGTGTCAGTCTGACTCGCCCCAGCAACAGCCCCTTTCCTGAAGATAAGCAGCTGCCTTTGGACTTGTGCCACCAGCTGCCGGGGTGATCTGCTGACAGCCAAACATCTCCACCTGCTCTGCTCCTGCTCAGCCAAATTTGGATCCTACCCATGTGTTTTAACAGTACAAAGCTGGCAACCCCAAGTTCTCCGCAGACCCCAAGCTGTCCAGAGGGCTTGTCACTGCCCAGCCAGCTGTGACAGCTATTTCTGTTTTATAACTATAACTTCACGGTTTGAGAGAAGGATCTGGGAAAGTCTCGTTACCTGGGAGTAATCAATCAATCCCGGGGCTTGGACAGGCTCATAGCAAGAGACCAGCTTTGCCCTTCCAGCGCGCAGCATCCTCCAACACCGTCAGGCTTAGAGCAGCACAATCAATCTCCCCCTCTGTTATCCCATGTGTCACCGTCACGACATCAATTACCCGTGGACAGGGTATCGGCAGCCCATAATTTCATTTTATTTCGCTCACCTGATACCTCAGGATTCCAAGTGCTTTTAAAAAGCCATGGATTCTGGAGGCAAACATGGCACTGTGTGCCAGGGCTGCCGGACTTCGCACTGAGCGCTCACCAAACACAAGGGAAGCAGCAGTCTTCCGACAGAAGATCTTCAGGAGATGGACCAAGATTCCTTTTAAGATAAACAAGGGCTAGAAAAAAAAGTTTCTAACTGCAAGAAAGCAAGAGTGGGAACTGCTTACTATCAGCAATATTAGCAGTGAAAGCCCAGGGCAGGCTTACAGGACAGGGCTGCCTGAGCCAGCAAAGAAGTGGAAGACCTTCTGTTCCCAAGAGCCTTCCCATCAGCCCGACATTCCTGATTTTCTTCCCCTCCCAATCCACAAAGCATATCCGGGCAATTCCATGGGCTGGCCAGTGGGAGTTTGCCATCAGTAAACGAAAAAAAAAAAAAAAAAAAGGCAGAAAATTGCACCAGTGGGTACAAAACAACCCCAGTGAGACACAGCTGCAAGATTTTTCCCATGTGTTTCTTCCAGCACACAGATGGCATGACGGTGACCGAGGATGGAGGAACATGCAAGCTGCTCCAAGAGGTGGTCCTTCCATACCGCAACCTCCCCAACCAGTCTCCAGATCTGCTAAGATCACCTGAAGCAACAGATGCAAACACAGAGGAGAAAAGGCAGTAACTACTTCTTCCTTTACAGAGGCCTCACCTGCAGAGTGAGGTGCACAATGCCATAAACCAGACAGAAAATGCTGAACCTATCAACGTCTGGGCATCTTCTAATGCAAAAAAAAAAGAAGAGAAGGTGGCAACAACCATTTGTATGCTAAGTCTTGCAAGACTTTCCCTGATACAGGACTCCCCAAAACAGCCAGAAGAAATGCAGACAAAAATGCCTAAAAGCTGAAAAGGAAGTGAATATGAGCATGGATTTTCCCACCAGCCCACAAACAGATAATAGACAGCCTGTGCTGCTGCCTCTATTGATGGATACAACAGCTCCTCTCTTCTATAAAATTATTGTATCATTTTCAGTTGTTATTGAATTTTTTTTAAACCTTTTCAAAAATAACAATACCCCTAATGCAAGGTTAAATCATCCCTTTACTTCCCTTTTGATCGGGGAGATAGGTTTGTGTTTCGCATCGATCGCTGCTGCGTGGGTAGCACCGCCGGCGAGGAAAAGGGCTGCCTGCAATTTTCGGAGCGTCTGCGAGAGCAACAGGCAGCAACGTGCCTGCAGCCGAACCAGCTCCGCGTTTGGCGAGACCCTGCGCCTAACGGTGAGGACAGAAAGCTCCCATAACTCTGCGGAAGCACCGAAGGGATGGCAGGAGCACACATCCGCATCCGACGCCGGTTTATCCCCGACAAAGGCAGATGGGCATGACATGAGATGGGAAAGCATCAAGGGGAGCTCTGCTCTCTGCTAAAGACCGAGCTGTGGACGCTTCGTGAGCAATACGCAGAGAGAGAAGCATTCTTCTCTTCAAAGGGAAATTGGGCCCTTGGTGGCTTCGTCTCATGTTTGTTATAACCCCAAACTGTTTGTGCTCTGCATGACTCTGGTTTTAATCATTTATTCATCAGTGCAGTTTGATGGCCCCTCTGCATTCCAGGCTGAAGCTTTTAAACACTTCCTATGCTGTAGGCATACTGAAAGGAGCGAGTGCTTTCCCTGGGACCTGGTAATGTAAGTAAATATGACAGGCTCTGGTTCCATTTTTTATATTTCCCCACACACATCAAAAGACATTACTCCGTAACAGATGCTGAGGACAGACGGCAGATCTGGGGAGACGGGAAGAAAAACTAACATTTTAAAGCCAGGTCTGTGAGAAGTGATCAAACATAATCCATTCACTAGTGACCTGCTCCTCCCTCCACGGACTCCTCTTTGAGTCTGAAATAAAATTACTCCTCTGAAGCCTCCCATTAATGGATGAAAAGACAATCGCCTTCCTCCAGCTGAAACTGGATGGGAGACGCAATCCCCAGCACGCTACAAGCAGCGTCTTAGCTGTGCTTGCTTATTGGAGATCAGACTCACTCTGCTTGGATTTGCTTTTCTTTCAAAAATAAAACTAAAAGAGCTGCCCAGAGTGATGTCTGCAGAAGCGACAGATCCAGGGGAGAGGCTCACTGCGATGCACGCTTCTTCCTGGAGGCAACCGTGACTGCTGAGCCATAGATCTCCCTGCACAGCCCAGCGAAGCTATAAAGCATCAGCGCCCAGCCTCAGCCCAGCCTGGTTTGCACAGATAACAGCAGCAGCAAGGACAAACAGTTTGCTCACAGATGTAGCACAGGCTGCTGGTCTTCACAAGGAAGTCAGGGGTGTAACCATACAATGCAGCAGCAACTCCAGAGCAACACCTCACACGAGCATCAGGTCTGCGGCACCCTCCCACCACGGGAAAAAGCTGCCACGGGTGACAGCACGCTCGTGCCACATCAGGGGAAAGCTTCCTAAATCACACACTAGCTTTGGGCACGCATCATTCCCATTTCTCTAGAAAGAAGGGTCCAAACAAGGTTAACGATTTTGATAGCTTTGCGTGTGACACTGTAAAACCGGGTATGATTTTTAGAGGGCTTGATCCTTGGAGGCATCTTAAGACAGACATGCAGTAATGCTGGCACCAAAACAGCAGCTCCTTTTGGAACTTTAGGGCAATAAATCTGCATCTCAGCATATTTATCATGGAAGCGATTGAAGGGCACAGACAGTGTTGTCATTCTGCAGGCAGCACACCACAGCTCAAAACCTGCCCAGCAGAGCCAAGCGGGCAGTGCATGCCACAACTAGGTCACAGACAGTTGGGATTTCCATAAGCTTCCCCCATCACTCAGAGCAAGTTTCTTCCTTCATGTTTTTGAATACTTTCATTCCCCACTCAGCACGTAAGACCGTAAGACCTCCTGGGATCTGATCTCACATTTATCAATGCGAAGAGCTGACAGGGAGCCTTTTGCTATTAGAACACCTTTCCCTTAAGGCGAGATCAGAGGTGGTCCAAGGCAAAGACAAGCAGGTCCCATCGTTCAAACTCAGAGTGGATCCACGTCAGCCAAAAGCCTCAGCAGAGGATCCTGCAAAGCAGACACTGACCTCACAACTTGCTCCAAAAGGCTTCTGTCCACGCACAGGGTGACTGGCGCAGCTGGTCCAGAACAGGGCCGCCAACATAGAATCATAGAATGTTCTGAGTGGGAAGGGACCCGCAAGGATCATCGAGTCCGACTCCTGTCCCTGCACAGGACAGCCCCAAATTCACACCATGTCTCTGAGGGCCTTGTCCAAGTGCTTCTTGAATATCGCCAGCCTTGGCGTCGTGACTGCCTCCCTGGGGAGCCTGTTCCAGGGCTCCACCACCCTCTGGGTGAAGAGCCTTTTCCTAATATCCAACCTAAACCTCCCCTGGCACATCTTCCTGCCATTCCCTCGGGTCCTAACATGTGACTGTCATGGCAAGAGCGCTGGCACGGAGGATGCCTGGCTTCCCCTGGGTCTGTCTCTCCAGACTTACTGACATTTCCATTGAGTAACAGTCACACCACAGGGTGTACTCAGCCTTAGCAGCCGTCACTGAATCGATGCGGGGAAGGGAGATGGAGAGAGGGAGTCGCTGGGGAATGGATGTTCTAGTGCCTGCTTGGTGCAGACCCTGATGCTCACAGAAGCCTTCAAAGAAGCACTTGCTCATGGGCTTTCTCTAATGCCCAGCGAGGAGAAGGCTCACCTTGCACTCTTTCCTTAAGCAGAGGCATTAATCTCTTCTCCTCTGGCCACCAATTTGCACAATAACTGTACAAACCCAGCATTTTTAAAATTTCTACGCCTGTGTAAGAAAAAAGGCAGGCATTTCAAACATGTTCAAGAAGCAACTGAGAAATGCTGGCTGCCTGCAAACAGGAACAGTGCAGCTGGAAAAGTAAACTCAGCTTGGAAGCAAGTTATGATGGGAGGATCGTATAGGGACGCTTAGGTTGCAGCTTGCCCTGCCTCCAAAGGAGGTTTCTGCCCTCCCAGTTGTCACCCTTGAAAAAAACAAACCACAAAAAACCAAACACCAACAACATCAGAGCCACCCTTGCCCCACACAGCTGCTGGGAGAAACGCGCTTTCAGGCTCACTGCTGTTCTCCTGCCTGCTCCACGTCCACATGCCCACAGCAGCGCAGAAACGTCTCCCCCCGCTGTCAGCACTGTCATTCCCGAGCACCACCAGCACACCCGGGAGCGCTGGGTGCTGCTCCCACGGCCTCAGGGCCTCCGGGCAGCGGCCCAAGAAGGGCTCCCTGTGGAGACATGCTGCACCCAAGGAGTACCTGCACCAGAGGGCTTCGCGTGCCACACGAGAGAACTGTAATGCTGGAAATTCAGGGTCCATTTATAGACCCTTTATTAATAAATGATTAATAGATGCAGCCGTATTTTTAATAACTTACAATAAAAAGATGCTACGAAAAGCTTAAGCAAGACAGTCTTAACAGATGGTGCTATAAAGTGAATTATAACATGTACAGTAACTAGTGCAAAGTAATGGATGTCCTCATTTAATAAAAAGAGTCTGATTTTATGCAGCAACTTTCACGCTTGAGGCATCTCAATACACTTTAATGAGCCCTTGTGGCCTCAGCAATAGCTTGCATGCAGCCACAGACATCAGATGCTGTTTTAGTAAGAGAGTGGATGTTGGTCAGGACACTGGGGTTACTCCACAGTCTCGATTTTTAACCTTTCCTTGGACAGCTACCAAAAGCAGACGGAAGGGTCTGAAAGATGCCACCTCCTAACACTGCACTGCAGGGAACAACAAGCAAGCCTTGGTCCGGGGCTGGAAACATCTTCTAACTAAGAAAAACAGAGCATTACTATCACCACTGAAACCAGACTGGCATCTGTATCCATGACTATAAGGCATGCCGCAAATTATGTAATTTAATAAACACTGTAATAATAAAGTATTTATTTTTTATAATGAAGTGTTAGTGATTAGAAACCAAACACACATTGGGCATGCTGCTGCGGTTCTCTTGAACCCTTGCCAGTATCACTCAAGGCTAAATATGCTGCAGCAGGTTGAGAGTAAGTTCCCAGCCTTGTTTTGATCAGCCTGTCAAGTGTTTTAGCTGCCATTCGAGTTTCTTTATATCACACTATAATTGGCTGCTTTCTCAAGGTGCAGCGAAGGAAAAAAGCACACAGCAAAACTCAGGCTCCTTTTGCAAAAATCCTCCACTGAAACTCTGCTGCTTTTCTGAAAGCTGATTTCAGTAGCAAAGGGCATTTTGTAAACAGCTGGTGAAAATAGACTGGAACTGAAAGGCAGCTTGCATTAAACTCCACAAGAAAGCCTTATTTACCCTCATGTGCTTTCTTTGTAGTGTCGATCAAACCACTTTCAGCTCCCAGGGGAGGCCCTCAGAAAAATAAAGGGAATAAAAAAAAAAATAGAAAAAGCAAATGATGTTCTTCAGAGCCCGAACGCACCTGAGAGCCTTCGGAACGGCGCTGGCTGCGGCAGGCACACTTGCCACGCCAACCTCCCTGCCCAAGTTCAACCTCCAGGGTCAAGCAGACGCCCTCCAGCACTGTCCCCGCTTGCCCTTGGTTGTCAAGTCTGGGAGAGAGCTTTGATCAGAGAAGGCAGGCGGGGTGTCCCGCTCCCCGGCACCTGAACCCATCCTTCAACGTCAGCTCATTGATTTGCAGATGTTGGGAGAGAGCAGAGAAAAAACACAAGGGTATAAGGGACAATCAATCACCGGTGGCACAGGACGTGGAGAAACGCGCCCTCCAGAGGGCTTGGCTTTGCTTCCAGGCTGCCAGCACGCTCTTCTGCCACCTCGCCAGCTACACCAGGGCTGGGCACGCTCCGAGCCCCGGCTTTGGTGAGGTAAATGTCCCTGCTGCACCCTGAGCTTTTGGGGTGACACCCTAAACACAGGGGAAGACCATTCAGCAGTGACCACTGAGGAGACAACACCGGCTACAGCTGCCAGGGGACCTTCCTGCCGCCTTCAACCATAACGTCCTACCTATTTACCATGGAAATGCGAATGCAGAGCTGCCCCTTTGGGATTCTGGGGCTGTTCCCCTCCAAAGATTCAGTGCTCGGGCAGCAACTGGGCGTTCAGGTGTCAAGGCCATCTTGAAACAAGAAAGGAAGCGTGCATTTTCTGTGGTTGCTTCTCCGAGAAGCAGAAATAAACAACAAAGAATCACACGGTCCTGCAGTTGCTCGGATCAGAGCCCGGGCTCACCCTCGCCTGACAGCAGCACAGTCAAAGACTTCTGGGCGTATCCCACAACTTTGCACTTTGTCCTTTCAGTGTGACGAGGCCACCCAGCATATGAATAAATACTAACAGGTGAAGCAGCCCGTTTAGTTACAAAGCACAGGCTTGAAGGCTCTTTTCACTTTCCCAGGGAGTTCTGTACCAATGACGCACGTTTCCTTTCTGCTATGAGGTGGCACCAGCACCTGCAAACCCAATTGCTCCCTTAACAGTGACACTGCAGACTCCAACGTCTCTCACACCACCCACGACACTGGGAGACCTAGATGAACGGTGCTGGATCCCAGGGGCCGGTAACTGTAGAAATTGTTCTACCTTACTGTTGGTTGCCCTCCTTCTAGTCCCTTTTCTTCCTCTCTTCAGGTCGGCTGCCTGCCACCACAGCAAGGAACAAAAGAGAAGCAGAGCACTGGGAGTGGCGTTTCCTACCGTGGCTAGAAAACAACATTATAAGCGTGTTTCTGCTGCATTCAAGTAAGGTTTCCCTCCTGTCGCCTTTCCTGCAAGGAGCTCTCGATTTGCAAACTCTCATATTGCTGAGTCTAAACCAACAGATCTGTTAACACTTGTTTCTCCGCAGAGGAAGAGCAGTGTTTCCAGGCAAGTGATGAGTACCAGGATTTCTCTTACCTGGGCTGCAAGGAACTCTGAAGCCTGTGTTCTGTCATGTAATGTAATACAAGACATCGAGGACACAGGATTGGAAGGGAAAATGCAAGCTACTAAAAATGCAGTATCTGACAAGCAGCACACCGCTAACATGCAAGAGAAAAATTCCAGTATTTCCACCTTTCCCAGTACTAGAAAATTAACAACCCTTACTCCGGGTGCAGATGCTCTTAGTGGGTACTTCGGAGGGCCCACCTCCAGTTAAGAGGCCCTCAACATCACGAGGAGGGGCAGCGTAGCGTTACGATTATGTACGTCACGCTTAAACAAGTTGTAGCCTCCAGAAGAGCACGTTTACCCCAGATTGAGTGTCCAACTGAAAGCATTTTTTAACAGACACTTTGTGAACTGCACGCAGCCAGTGGCTAAAGAAGCTGGAATTCTTTAAGAACTTATTTCCGAGGTTGCTCTAATTACAATGCATGGGGTCTTGCTGCTGAATTTCAAAGACAGTGCGCAATCCCTCCAGGCTTACCATCTGTGCGCTGAATTCGGGTAACATGATGCATGTTGCTCCCACCCAGAGAGGACAGAGGAGCTTATTGATCACCCCATGGACATGATGTAAAGGCAGCACGTGCAGAATAACATCCTCCTTCTTCCACTCCCATTTTTCAACCAGCCCTGTGGTCTGCAGAAGAAAACATACAACCCAGAGTTAGGGCAGGAGGAAAGACCCTCACTGCTTCAAAAGCCCGAGGTATCCAGGCCCCAGATCCCCCGGGCACAGCTGGTGGCAGAAATCCCAGACCTCCTGAAACGATGCCTGGGCACAAAAATCTTTCCTTCAGGGTCAACACGAGCAAAATTCCCACCACAACCACAGAATACAAGAGGCACACCTGCATCTTGTCAGTACGTGTCTTCATATATATCAAAGTCCTTCCTCGTTACTGAGAAATAGTGAGCAATTATTTTAAGTAGGACCTACAAAATTATTAGCCTGCTGCTGCATGTGCAGAGTTGACAGAAACAAATTATCAAAAAACTAATTTTCCCAGAACTCTGTTGACATAGTTCGGACACTGACATTGGGCTTTTAGCACCTGTAAGGGATAGTCAGTAGAGGCAGAAAAATCACTGTCCAATAAACAGAAAGTAGGCTTCACATTAATAAAAAATATTTGTATATCAAGCTTCTAAACTACTCCGCTATGAAGGGATAATTATTTAAAGCATTAGACTTCAGGCTTCTGGGTCAACAAAGCCCTTCAGAGCCCAGCATTAGCAACTGGAAAGCTTATTTCCAGCCATCTAAAAATAAAAAAACATTTGAACAGTGGAATTTAGTCATGTCATTCACAACCCTCTTCCACAGGGCAGGGAGCAGGTTTTAGGCTTTCTGCAAGACAGCACAAAAGATGGTGACTGCTCAGGCCACCTCCCAAATGATCAGCATATTTGTAAGTGAACAGATTCTTTGCCCAATATAGCCAAGCCCTGGCTCTATCCATCAAGGCTTTCATACCGCTCCCAACACTGCAGTATCTGAGCACCCAGAACAACGTAAGTTCTCGGAGGCGTCCGTAAGGCACGATGTATTCCCTGCCCTTTTTCCCTAATGGCATGAGTCTATCAGTTGCAGGCAGCGATAACCAACTGGTGAAGTAGTCAGCAGGCTCATTCAAACTTTTAATTCCTTTTGGCTCAGAGAGCTAATGGATTTTTTTGCCTTGGGGATATATAGCTGAATAATGCACAGACTTCACACAGTACTGTACTGGGCTAAGTTATATTCCAATTAGGGGCAAAGATTCTTTCCTAGTCACAGTGAAGAACAGCAAACTGCAAAGAAAGCAGTTTTTTTACAACTGGTCTCATCCCTTCTGCTTTCCAGGAAAGCAAGCAGGGCCCATCTGCCCCGGGTGCAGCACAGCAACACCAAAAGGACAAGGTTCAGAGCCTCAAACACTCTTCTGTGTGTTCACCTTAAAAGTGTTGAGGACTTTCAAGATACAGCCCCGCAGCTCCATGCAGGAATTCGGTTGCAGCAAGGTGTGTTGTGCTTTGGGGTTTGCAACCCCAAATCACCTCTGAAGGCCAAGACCTCTGTACCTCGACACGAGCTTTGCAGGGGGAAAGCAGCACTCACCACAGCTTGCACGTTCTCATGGGTGCTGAGGACACCTTTTGGTCTTCCCGTTGTCCCACTAGTGTAGATTATCATGGCTCCTCTGTCCTTCCATGAGGAGCAGGTTGTCAAGGGACCCTCCTCCATTGCTGCCCGACTTGCAGATCCATCACTATGAGACCTACAAAGCGGCAGAATTGGGACTCCCAGCTTCTCAGCGCTAGGGGCTATTTTCCCCACGTATTCCTCTGCTGCGATGACTAGAGCACTCTGCGAATCCTGAATCACATACTCCAGTTCCTGCACAGGGTGTTTCTTGTAAAGGGGCACCGCTATGCCCCCACTCATCCAGGAAGCCCACTGGGCCACCACATACGAGGCATCATTGGGACACAAAAACGAGATCCTCTCTTCCTTCAAGTCCCTGCTGGAGCACTCCAGAGCTTTACAGATCTCCTGGGACAACCGTAGACTCTGCCTGAGAAGGTCCCTGTAAGTGTGCTCACCATTTTGGTCAACGATGGCGATTTTATCCCCGAAAGCCAAAGCCCTCGTGAAGACAGGGGTAATGTCACTGCTGTAGGCTGCCCGTGCAGTCTGCAGACCCCTGCGGGGACAGCCAGGCCTCTTCTGCCCACGCAACCCCCATCTGCAACGGTGCAAGTCCCGGATGAGGCATCGAAGGGGCCGGCTCACTTGGGGGAAGAGCAGGGAGACCAGCATCCTGCCAGCACTGCTTGTTTTGAAGTGATTCTGCAGAAAGCAATTATAGGAACAGATAAGTACGTGCAGCGATTACCCAGGGGTTTATTCCCACAAAGGAAAAGTGGCAGCCTTCATTTGAATAATACCCACTGTATTATTAATGTTTATGCTTCAGACTGCTGCATCCCCAGTGCACAAGGCCCTGCGCAGATGGAACAGGAGACAGAGACCCTTCCCTATGCAGCCTCCGCGTCCCTAAAAAACAGCCTAACTTAAATTATGAAATAGCTTTCATCGATCAGTAATATTAGGACACTAAGTAGCGGCTACTTGAGGTGCCATTCTAACTCAGTGGGACCAGCATTTAAAGAAATTAAAGACAACAGTACGTAGCTCTCAATTTGCAGTTTTCACACTTTGGTAAACCACTGCCTTGCTCTGGAAATGCTTCGAATTAGGCAGCATGGAGCTAGACATGAAATCCAAGCCTTCTAAGGTCTAGCCCAGGAGAGGCTTGTTTCCTGCATGAGCTTTCCTTCGAGCAATAGCACATCTAAGTACCGGGCAGTCCCCAAACCCTCCCACCTAACAGGTCATCCATCACAAACACTGCTTCAGCTCAAAAGCTTTCTTACATGACAGACCAAGTGGTTAATAGCTCCCAAAGAGCCACAGGCAGCAGGAGCCCTCCCTGCACCAAGCAGCTGGCTTTCCCAGCAAACAGCAGCAGGGAAACACAGCCCTGCAGACGCTGACCTGTGGGTTTGTTACTTCTGAAAGTACCAACCTGGCAGCATTCAGAGCCGGGCAGAGCATCGGGACAAGCTCAGCCCAACAGTCACCCCGGCCTGGCTGCTCCGCCACATGACATGATGCACAGGGGCATTTCAACAGAGAAAACCTCCAAAAGGGAACGAGGAGGCATAGCAGCACCATTAAAGGTTTTACAGGAAGATCAGGGGCTGGCACAAGCGTCGCACATTCTGCCTTTGTGCTTAGACAGCACGATGACATCAACCTATCTGCTCACGGGAGAAGTCAGCAAAAAAGCCTTTGTGGCAACTGGTAAGAAGTGCCTGAAGTGTGCTCTTTACCCCTCTTTTCATTATCCTCTCCCTTTCAAAGGGAAAGGTCTGTGTAATAGTATTGGACGCTGCCTGGAGCATCTCACTGAAGCATCAGGGAAAAAGTTAACGCACAGTGCAAAACCCCATAAAAATATAATGGGGAGACGGGACTGCAGGAACGCTTTACAGGGGAGACCTCCTGTACACCAGAGATGAGAGAAAGAAGCGATAAATTGAGAGGACCGAGGAGATGCCTCAGAAGAATCCTGACCCCCCTCTGCACAGAGCGTGCAGCTCTGGCCGAAAGCGCAGCAAGAACAAGCACCCTCCACATAGAGAGGCCGTCACTGACACCAACAGGGGAGCAGAGAGGAAAGAACAGGGCTGTGGCAGAAGAAAAAGGGCTTTACTGCATGGCCTATCTAATGGCTGCTATTAAACACCACCGCTGAAGTATCCCCAGATACTACAAGAGGAGATGGCCAAAGGATGACAACTTCTCACTCTGTAAGGGTGTACGTGTCACGTGATGCTGGCAATAATGACTTGATTTTTTTTACAAAATTTTTTATAAATGCCTATTAGTGGAGCAGCTCAACTCAAGTAGCCTCCCAGCTCAGCTTCCCACCATGGGGAGGAGCTGAAACAAAAAGGATCCAGAGAACTGACCGCTACTCAGGGATGGGCTGAGCACGGCTTAACCCAGCTCGGGCTGCTCAGACATGCCCACAGGCAGCACCCACTGACAGCAGCAAATGTTTATTTTTGCACAGACGTAGCTGCGAGCCCCACAGTCTCTCCCATCCACATTCAGAGCATTTCTCCAGCCAGGTATTGGCTTTGCACATATTTTCTTTTGCATATAGACCTCAATTTCTGCTTCTGCAAAATAAACTTGTGATTTAGTGCGGAAACATCTGGGAGGGGGAGAGGCTTTAAACCCAGAGTGTGGTAACCATGTGCACTCGTGACATGTACCATCAGGATGGAAAAAACCAAAACAGGTCATGACAAAGCTCGCATGACATCTTTCCATTTCTCTGTAGAGACTAAAATATAAAATAAAGAGAAAATACCATCCGTAACCTAAACCAAATCACCTCCTCCTAACCTGTGCCCAAGGCCGGCTTGCCGGCGAGATGTTAACGCCCCAGACGTTAAGAGGGGCATTAATTGGAAGCAACTGTTTGCCAGGATCATGCCGTGCTCCAGGCCAGCGCAGCTAAGTGCACTTGGCGTACTCGCTGCTCCTCGTATGGCTCGAGAGCAGGTGTTAGCTGCAGCTTCAGAACAGCCACTTCCAAAAATTACATTATCCCCTTTTCACCACAGCGCCAGTCCAGATTTAATGGAACAACAAACAGCAGTACCTCTAGCCAGGCATCTGCATTTACAGGCTTCAGAGAACTGGTGTTGACTGGGTCTGTGCAGACTTACAGACGCTCGGGATAAAGAAAAGTAACACCAAGGGCTGTTTCCTTTACCTGCTGTTGCTCAGGGATAACTGATAACAAACTCTGGCAGAACACACCTGAACACAAAGTTTGTTGCTGGGGGCCTTGGGGAGATGATCATGGCAGCGCAGAAGATGAGTCTTTGCTGCCTCAAAAGGGAAGGTTCAACCACCACCCTCCTGTGGCTAAAGTAAGAGACGAAAACGGCCGGGGAGCTCACATCAGCTCCCCGCACGACCAAAGCGCGGCAGAGCTGGAAGCTGTGAGGCTGAACCGCTGCAGACCCCACGCCCTGAGAAGGATGGGCTTTATTCTTCTTTCATCCCAGCCAGAATTTCCACCCTCCGGCTCTCTGCCCCTCACCCTACTCACATGAAACCTCACAGCAGCAGCGGGAAAATCCTTCACCCCGTAATTCCCGAGCTACAGAGAGCGAAGACGGGCCTCGCCAGGCGCCCCTCGTGTCCCGGGAGCCAAGGGCCGGGGTGAACCCCCGCCGGGGCCGGGGCCACAGCCGAGCCCCGCCGCTCCTGTGCAGCCTCACGAGATGGGATGTTTATTACATTTTAATTAAAGCCACCGTTAATCGCGGCACCGAGCGGCGACACTCCGCGCCCTCACCCCGCCCGGCGGCGACGCCCCGCCCGCGCCCCCGCCTCAGGCCCCGCAGGCCAGCGGGCCCCGCGGGGAAGGAGCGCCGGGCCCAAGGGCACGGGCCCACGGCTCGCCCCGGCTGTGGGGCCAAGCTGGGCCCGCTGCGGGCCCCCGCGCCCCGCCGCCGCCTCCCACAGCCCCGGCGGGGCCTCACCTGGCGGCGGCGCCGCGCACAGGGGGACCGGTCCGCCCGCGAACGGGCTCCGCCGGAAACACGGCGCCGCGGACCGCACGTTCCGCGACCGAACGTTCCCCCCCCCCATCCTCCCCCCGCACCCATTTTATGGGGAATTGGCCCCAAACCGCCCACTAAGGGCGGGGCTCGTCGCGCCGCGGGGCCGGCGTCCCCCGCTGGCGTCGCAGTGTGCCTCTGATGTCACGGTGGGCATCCATGACGTCACAGAGCTGCAGCCCTGTCTGGGGGGGTGCCAGGGCCCGCGTGCCTGATCGGCTGGCTGGATTTCGGCAGGGCTAAGGAATGGCCTGGGCTCCTGCCCAGAGCCTGAACCCATGGGACCTTCTGGGGAGGGAAAAGACGTCCCAGGGACGCACAGATATCCTGGGGACGCACAGGTATCCTGGGGACACACGGACATCCTGGGGACGCACAGACATCCCGGGGACGCACAGAGGTCGCCATGGTGGCACATGCAGCTGAGCCGGAGCTCGCCGTCCGCAGCAGCACCACCTTCCCCTCCTGCCCCAGCCCTGTGGCCGTATCCAGCATTCCCAGCGGGGCCGGAGCGAAGTCCCACGCAGGGCTCGGGCAGGGGCTCGGTGCTGGAAGGGGCCGTGGCACGGGACAGCCGGCTGGCACCGACCCTCACCGCAGCACCGCGGCACGGGGCAGAAGCCTAGCCCAGTTTATTATTTTTAGCCGGTCCCACTGCACGTTTGCATTCACTGCTGCAGCAACAGGGGACGTGCGGGACGTGGCCAGGGGGCACGGGCGCAGCGGGACCCTCTCCTGGCAGGTCGCTGGCAAGGCCTGGCATGCGGCCGGGGGCATCCATGGGTGATGGGCACAGGGCTGCAGCCGTGGTGGGATGGGGCAGGACCCCCGCACGGCATCGCCAGTATCGGCGCTGGGATGCTGCCGGTCCAGCCGCATCCCTGCAGCCCTTGTGCTGTACAAGCTGCCATGCACCAGCCCTTCTCTGGCGGCACGTGTCCGGCACTGTCCCCTCCCAGGCCCTGCAGCCCGCTCCTCCAATGGAGCCTTGTTTATCTGGTTGTGCGTGGTGGTGCGTGAAGCGGGGCGGCCGGGGCGACCCCCACCCACCTCCCTCAGGTGTGTTTCCACCCCAGGCCGGCGGCCGGCAGCCCAGCGAGGCGCAGCAGGGCTGGGAGCGGAAGCGGGGACACAAGCCCAGCCTTGGGCAGAGCCTGGCCACAGCGAGGTGTGCACCCGCCAGCCCTGTGCCAGCCGCGCTGCACGGCACCCCAGTGCATGCCTCCCTGTTGCACACCTCCTCATGGCACAGCTCCCCGTTGCACGGCTCCCCCCATCGCACGCCTTCCCAACGCACAGTTCCCCATCGCACGGCTCCCCGTTGCACATCTCCCTCCCCGTTGCACAGCTCCCCGTTGCATGGCTCTCCATTGCATGGCTCCCTCCCACACTGCATGGTTCCCCATTGCAAGGCTCCCTCCCTGTTGCACAGCTTCCTCCCAATTGCACAGCTCCCCATTGCACGTCTGTTGCACGGCTCCCCATTACACGCCTCCCCAATGCACGGCTGTTGCATGGGTCCCTCCCAATTGCACGGCTGTTGCTCAGTTCCCCGTTGCACAGCTCCCTCTCCATTGCACGCCTCCCCATTGCACGGTACCCCAGTGTGGAGCTGCTGCAGGAGGGACCCCTCACACCCAGCAGCCCCGGGCTGGCCCCCAGCAGGTCCCATCTCCCCACCAGAGGGTTCAGCGTGCCCTGTGCCCATGTGCTGCCCTGCAGATGTGCCCAGCTCCTACCACCACCGCTTTCATTCTCCTTTTTGCACTTGCCATCTGTCACTGCCCCCCCCCGCCCCTGTCCCCACAGGCTGAAGGGATTAACCCCCCCGGGGGGGAGCAGGGCATGTGCCTGCAGGGGAGTCTCTGATGACAGCGGGGTGCCATCATCCCTGCAGCAGTCCAGGGGCTGCCAGGGAAAAGGTGCGTGGGGTGGGGACCGGGCTGTGACAGCCACGGATGCATGTGCCAGGCCGGATGTTCCTCTGCTACTGCGTGGCCCCTCCAGGTTGTGCAGGACCCCCGCCCCAGGGGGGTGACGGGGCCATGCTCCCCCCTGACCGTGGTGGGCTGCCAGGCCAGCTGGCTGCATGCACAGCAGATGTCCACCCCGAGCCACCCTCTGCCGCTCCGTCCCCCGGCACCTGGTGCCCACTGGCCATCTGGAGCCAGCCACGTCCCTGGAGACGATGCTCAGCCCCGGCCGTGAGCAGCACCCGGCCATTGCCATCCGTCCCAGGGGATGCCGGGGCCGCACGCTGCTCCCCGATGCTGGGCGGGAGGGAGCTGCTTGCCAGCAGTGCTGAGCCAGTCCCAGCCATTACCAGCGCTGGGGGAGCAGGTTATGGTTTATTGAGCCACAACCCTGCCGGTTTGGTGCTGTGCTGGTGTTTGGCTGCACGGGGAGGGCCACACGGTGCCTGGCCTCGTTCTCCATATCAGGGTGACAGGGATGCTGCATTGGGGAGGGGGTCAGTCCAGACATGTCATCACAGCTGGGAGCAAAACACCAAGTGCCTGCGGCTGCTGTGGAGCAGCTGGGCACCCCAAAAGCTGAGCTCTGGGTGCACTGCAGCCCTGCCCACCCCCGGACCCCCCTGGCCCCAGGCTCATGGGGCTGCTGCAGTGGTCCCTGGGGCACTGGGGCGTCCCCAGGCTGCCACCACGGTTCCTCACCTCCGTCCCAGCCAGGCCAGCTGGGTGTGAGCCCCACAGCCCGCGCCAGCAGGATGGTTTTCCGCTTGCTCCCCCCCTGCCTTACACAGCTCGCTGATTAATTATGGATCCGGCAGAAAGCTTTTATTACATTAGAGTTTACTTGTGGCAACATCCGTATTTATTAAAAAAAAAAAAAAAAAAAAAAGTAATTACTACGGCGGTGTAAATACCGCAAACACTGCTGGGTTATGGGGAGCTTAATGCTCAGTGCAAGCATCACAGCTGCTGGCAGCTCCAGCCCGGTGCCCCGTGGTGGTGGTGGGGGACAGAGGCACTGGGGGCTGCCGCTACGGCACTGCTTGGGGTGAGGATGGAGCACGGTGAGGGGGAGAGCCCATCCATCCTCATTGGGACACCCCAAGGCCGTGGGCACTGCGTCCCAAGCCCCGTCCTGTCCCAGCCCAAGGGGAGACAGAGCCAGAGCCCGTGCCAGGGTCCGTGACTGCCGCCGAGGAGGGAGTAGTAAACAAGGTGGAGCGAACATTTGATCTCCATCCATCTGGTGGCACCTAATCTCCCACCGCGGCCCTCATGCCTCATCGCCTCCTGGCCCCCCTAATCTGCTCCCCGCCAGCCGTTGGAGGGTCAGAGCCAGGGCTGCCGGCCATGCCCCCCACCACACACCGTGTGGCATCGGTGCAACCAGGAGGCTGCCGCAGTGCGGGGAGCCGGCCGGCAGGGCCATATGGTGGAAGAAACCAGATTAACTGTCCCCATTTCGGGGTTTAACCCCTGTGCTGCTGCTGCGGTGGGAGAACACGAGCCAGTCCCTCTGTGCCTGCATCCTGCCCAGCGTGAGCGTCTGCTGCCGGAGCCACCACCCATGCCGGGGTGGCAGGGGACAGGTCTGTCCCCAGGGGCTCATGGGGGATGCGATTGCCATCAGGGCTCCCTGGGGACAGGAGCAGCTCAGAGACGCTCGGCGTGAAGTGGAGCCGTAAGTGCCTCCCGCATCACGTGGCAAGGATAAGTGCAAAATGGCCCTATTATGATAATTGTGCAAAATTATGATTGATGGAGATTAGCTGCTTATTTGAGGAAATGGCAGGCGCACGTGTGACATGGGCAGGATGGGGGACGGCCAGCGGGGGACAGGGGCACGGGCAGAGGGGCACACCAGGATGGCTCCTGGGGCTCTTCCTATGGCATGGACCCTCACCGCCATCCCAGGAGCTGCTGCATCCCTGGCTGGTGGCTCTCGGGCTGGGATGTGACACCGCAGGGGGATACTGGGTGCTGCATGGCAGGAGTCCAGGATGGCCCAGTCCTGCCCCATAGAAGGCTCCTGGTGTCTCCTGCCAACCCCATTAAATGCATCCCTGATTAGGGGGTAAACCTGTTAAATGGTGATGACAGGAGTGTCTTTGTGTGCCGGCACCTTGGCCGGCGCTCCCAGTGCTCTGTCCCACTGTGCTGTGCCATGGGCCATACTATGGGGCTGTGCCAAGGGGCTGGGGAAAGGGCAGTGGGGCAGCCCCTGCACCCCTGCAGCTCCCAATAAATGTGGCTCTCAGTAAATGACTTATTTTGGGTGAAGCCGAGCAGTGCGCTGGGCTGGCTCTGGGCTGGCAGCCCGTCCCTTGCCTCCTGCCCTGCCATCCCCACCGGTGTCCCTCAGCCTCAGGGACCCTCCTGGGGCATCGGTGCTGGGAGCACCTGGATTACAGTGGATGCTTAAGCCATGCTCCACCTTCTCCCTTCAAAAAGACACCAAGACCAGGAATTTGGGGAAGAAAAGCCAGAGAGACAGGACAGCTGCAATGCCGATGGCTGGCCAGGACGGAGCCATGGCACCACTGCACCGCTGGGGCCAGGATTTTGGCATTGGGTGGGGACACCGTGTTGCATGAGGCCAAGGTGCCCCATGCAGAGCAGCACACGGCTGTAGGGCACCCCAAAAGCACCCACCCGTCACCAGAAGTCCCTCCTCCGCTCTCCCCTTCCCAATTTCCCGGGCCCCCCTACACGGCAGACGGATGCTGGGTAAGAGGTGTGTCTGCGGGAGCCGTGCTCGCCACGCAGCATCGCCGAGCCGGGCTGTGTCGGTGCCTGCTGTCCTCGGGATGGGCTCTTGCGGCCGGGCTGGGGGCACGAGTGGGGACAGATGGGGCTGAGCCTCCCCGCGCGATGCCGGCACCGCGGCCAGGCTCCTGTGCCCTCCGCCAAGGGACGAGGACATCGCCCAGCCAGCCACAGCAAAGGGAAGGGGCCCCCAGCGGCTCCCCGACCACCGGGCATGGCGAAACCAGCTCCTCTCGCTGCTGTTTTCCCCTTTTCCTCCCCCCTATTTGGCTTTTGGCAGCAGAGCCGCGGCGGCGGCTGGGGCGCGTGGTGCCGGGGAAGGGCTGCCAAGCGTCGGCAGCCCCCCGCAGCCCCCCAGCCCCCCGTGCCAAGGCTGGTGGCTGGCAGAAGGGCTGCCTGCGCCTGGCAGGGCTCCGTCAGCTGCGGGAGGATCCCTGCGCCGCGCTCGCTGCCAATTTCCCTGCGAGCTGGCACCGCAGGCGGCTCTGGAGGCACGGGCGGAGAAGGCTGGGGAGGATGGATTGTAAAAGGGAGAGAGAAAAAAAAAAAAATAATGGACACATGCCATCACTGGAGTGGCGAGGCTGCCGCTGCCAAAACGCCAGCAGGCAGCGCGGGGCCAAAACCCGCCGGCGGCAGAGAGGAGGGTCTGGCAGCCCGTCCCGGCGCGGGACGCATGGAGGACGGGCAGCGCGGCAGAGTCACGGCGTGGCCAAGGCAGGATGAGTAGCAGACGGTGGAGCCGGAGAGGAGAGAGGTATTTGCCTTCATTTTAAAGGCTGCGTGTGCATGTATCTGCTGCCGGGGCGGCGCATCCCGGCCAGCTCAGCCCCGTGCAGGCTGCCTGCGGCCTCCCCGGCCGTCCCGCCGCTCTCCTGCCCGCGGCCTGCCCCACGGCGCTGCCAGCCCTTTGCTGCCAGCAGCCGCTGCCTGACGCGGGCAGGCGAGGGCTCCGGGTGCCGGCCAGGGCTTGGCCGGTGGCTGCAAAAGAGGATTTGCCATCCCCTGGCCATGCACGCGGGGGCCGGCGAGGGAGGCTGCGGCTTTGTCTGGTTGGGCTTTGTCTGGCGGCAGCGGCGGTGCCGGGAACGGCGCGGGGCGGTGGGCAGGGGCGGCCGCAGCGGAGCAGGGACGCCGTGAGCCGAAGTCCTGCCGCCAGCAGGGCTGGGACGCGGGAATCATCCTCTGCTCCCAAACCAAGGCTACCGTGGAGCTGAGCCTGGGAACGAGGCTGTGGGACGGCCGGGCAAGAAGGGAGAAAGGGAGGGTGGGCAGGGAGCCCTTCTCACCCACTGCCATGCTGGGGAGGAGGAGGAAGGAAGGGGAGGATTCAGGGCACCGGGGAGAGGTGCCGGGAAGCTCATGGTCCCACGGCCACAAGCCGCGCGAAGCAGGGGTCACAGCCATGGGGGGCTGGCTGCAGGGGCTGGGGCTGCGGGTGGGTGTCACGTGGAGTTGGGGGTGTGGGTGGGTGGTGGGAGCCTGGGGGAGGGGGCTGAGGGGCGCAAGGCAGAGCCTCTGACTTGCAGCACCGATGCTGCCGCGTGTTGGTCTGGGTCGGTGAGCATGCTGCCTGCCCCGTGGTGCAGGAGCAACGTTGGAGCCAGCAGCGGATGCCAGTGTGCTGGGAGCGCCGTGGCTTCGCAGCTCCACCAGCACCCACGTGAAGGCAAAGGTGTCTGGCCGGGCCCCCAGGCACCAAACCTGGCCAGCTCCAGGGGAAGGAGCCGGCAATGAAGGGAAACAGAGATGTTGGCAATGAAGGGAAACAGAGATGTTGGCAATGCCGAGCCCCCGCATCACCCTGACTCCTGCCTGCTGCTCTGCACCCCTGAAGGACCCAGTCTGTGCCCAGCAGCACCCCTGTGCCCAGGGAGGTCCTCTCTGCACCAACATCACCAGGACAAACCTCCCTCAGGGTCCTCGACCCCCAGCACCCATCGCCAGCAGGAGCTGGGGCAAGGGCTCAGCCCTGGGGATGCTGCAGCATCCAGCTTCGAGGGCATTAGCATTTCCCTGGGAGGGATGTGGAGTGAGGCAAGAAAAGCCATCCTGTCCCACCCC
The DNA here is from genome assembly GCA_031468815.1 of Morus bassanus. NCBI lineage: Eukaryota > Metazoa > Chordata > Aves > Suliformes > Sulidae > Morus > Morus bassanus. Next base: position 44,652,524 of record CM062573.1, on the reverse strand, counting down.
ATCCCATCCCACCCCATCTCATCCCATCCCATCCCATGCTCAAGCATCGCTGGCCAGTCTGGTCTGCTCCTGGCCACCCCACAGCCTGCTTGTGCATTGCAACTCCAAGCTGGAGGAGCAGCTCTGCCCATTCCCACATCGGATACTGGGATTAAACACTGCACACTGCTTGCAAGGGACAAACCGTGCCGCAGCTGGGTGCCCAAGATGTCCCATGGAGAAGGATCAGAAAAGGTCCCTCCAGCAGCTGGATGGCACTGTCACAGCGCCACCGCCTCATGCAGACCTCCCGGGGCTGCTGTTCACAGGAGGATGAAGCCCCACTTCTGCCCCGTGCTGCCCGTTGTGGGGTCGGGGGGGCAGGAATGCTCCCCATGTCGCAGGACGCTCCCCCCATCTCCCCCTCTCCCTCGTTTTCCTCCATATTTCACAGTTCCTGCTTCCTGCACAAGGCAGGGGTCTCCAGGGACTCCAGCCAGATGTTCTCTGCAGCACACCACATTGCTTTCCTAATGAAATATTCATGGAGCCTCTCCGCCTTTTGCCATGAAAGCCTTCTGCAGCTCCCAGCCATGGAAACGCTGTGCAGGCAGCATTCCTGCAAAGCCACCCGCCTGGGGCTCCTGGCCCCCTGCTTCACACTTGGCACCTTCGCACCGATTCTCCTTCCTCTTCCTCTTCCCGCAGGCAGTGCCGGAACAGGGGCTTCATCCCTTCTTGCCTTGCAGGCGAGGCATCACCAAGGGCACAGCCAGGGCCATGTGCTGGGGACACTGATGTCTCCGCGTGGCTGTCACCCACCCCGAGGCACGATCCATCCGTGGCTGGGAGGGGCGGCGGGTGGGTGCACACACCGGCGTCTCACCCACCCCCTGCCAAAACAGCCCCAGGGATGGCAGAGCTGGAGGTCCTGTCTGCCGGCACGGCCCCGGTGCTGCCGCCGGCTCCCAGCCAGCCCGCAGCATTAGCAATGCTGTGCACTATAATCCAATTAGGTTGTTTATGCAAACAATCAGTTTTTATGTTTTGGTAAAAAGCTTAAATAACCTTAATCAATGTGAAAGACCTGAAATTGTCACCGGTGGGGGCTGTGGTTTGTTGGCTGGTGGGCAGGACACCCTGCCCGGCTCGTGCCACCCTGCCCAGCTCACACCCGTTGCTGGAGGCCCCGGCATCTCCCAGCGGGCTCTGCACCAGGGGACGTGTGGCAGATGCTTTGCTCCAGGCCAGTGTTGCTGCTGGAGGGTCTGAGTCATCCTACTGGCGCTGCTGGCGTGGGGGTCCCGGTGCCCTTCGGTGTCATGTCCTGCCAGCCCCAGCCTGGCCCTGCGGCCAGGGAGCTGGGAGTCAGGGTCCCTTTGCCCACAGCACCCATTCAGCGAGACCGCAGGGGCATGGCACGCCTGTTCCTTCCTCCCCCTCATCCAGAGATCATTAACTAAAACTCCAGAGGCATTAATCAGCCAGAGCAATAACCCAAGGAGGGAAGGGCGGGCATGGGGTGGCCATGGGTGGCAGCGGGAGGGTGCTGGGGTGCAGGTTTTCTGTGCCAGCTGGGGACAGGGGGACAGGTCTCTGCCACTGGCACCTCTGGGACTCCCTGCTCCATGTGCTGAGCACTCAGCCCTCCGGTTCTGGCCCCCCAGGACCCCTTGTTACCACGGTCCCATATATATCCAAAAATGTGGGAGCATCCCTCTGCACTGAGGGGGACGCAGAAGATGCTAGCCAGTGACTGATCCAGCACGCTGCTGCCATCCCACCTCACATCACCAGCCTAGGCCACACCAACAGCACCAGAGCATCCCAGTGCCAGGAGAAAATACCTGAAGCTCCAGCTCGGGTCAGGCATGGCCATGTGAGGTGGCACAGGGGACTGTGCCACGCTGTCCCTGCACCCACCCGGGGACGGGCACGGCGAGGCGGGGAGCAGGGCTTGCTCTGGAGGGCTGTACCCGCCGGTGCTGCCTCCCCGCACACCCCGAGTTTCTGGTGGAGTAATAAGCTATGCATGTAGTGTAGAAATAAAACATGTTCTGCAGAACAAATGATGTTAATTTGCTGAGAGGCTCTGAAGCTGAGTATTAGCGAAATGCCTTGAGGGAGAGAGCGGCAGCTGTGCTGGAATTAATGGCAACGTGCCGAATTAGCACCGCTATGCATCATAGTCAGAGGGAAAAATTACCGGAGAGAGGGGGAAAACAACCCCCTCTGCACGCCAGCTCCGATCCTGGGGCATGCTGAGGAGCAGAGCCACCCATGGCGGGTCCCAGCACCCATGGGCTGCCCTTGCCCCAGCCTTGCCCACGCACACAGCGGGGCAGGCTGCTTGCTCTGAGCCTGACGGCCTCTTCCGTGAAGGTGTGTCCTCAGGAGCGCTCAGCATCCCTCTGGGATGTCCGACATCGCTCCAGGGTGCTCAGGGTCTGCATCCCTGCTGCTCCACCATTCCTTCCCCTCCTTTCTGGGGGGCTATTCATCTCCTTGTCTATTTAATTCTTCTATTTATTCCTGGCAGTTGAGCACCTAAAGTCTGTAGATCCTCATTGATTACTAACAGTGCATCTGGCTTATGGCTCTGCAGCCTCCTCCGGAGCATCCGTCTTCCTTTCCCGCTGCCTTCCGCCCGGCCCCCGCCACAGCGTGCCCCGGCTACTGGGAGCACGCTGCAGATTGTACATTATCTCTTAACGGATGGTTCCAGTAAAATCCACACGTCTGATGAATATTTAACACCGACATGCATCTCTGCTGTCTGGTGGCGGGGGTCGGTTCAGCTGGTCCCACTGTGGCTGCCAGGTCAGGGCTGCAGAGCCGGCTGCAGCCACGGTGCTGCCGGGTCTCACGAGAAACTGGGCTTAGCCCTTGCGTGGCTGAACCCACGTCCATGCAGAGAGCAGTGAGCGGTTAGCCCAGCAGAGATTTGGGCTGGTGATATCCCAAGCTGGTTTCCCCATGAATCCCTCATCATCCCGTGTGTCCGTTGCAGCCTGCGGATGCTCGTCCCCAGCAGTTCGTTCCCAGCATAAAACATCTCCCCGCCTCAGCCTTTTCTCCCACTTTTGCCTCTGCAGATCCCCAGCCCCGTGGGTGCTACCTTCCTCAGGGGACGAGGCCACGCTGGATGGAGCAGCCCCCGGATGCCACCGTGCCACCCAGCCCCGTGGTGGGACAGTCCTGGGGCAGGGGCTCATGCTTGCCCGTGCTGTGGGCCACATGATGTGATGGATGTGGATGTGCCGCTGGACCGATCCTTGCTGGGATGCACCAAAGACTGCCAGGGACTGAACCCACTGGGACGTGGCAACTGGGACAGGAACGCTACTGAGACCCCCCTGCAGCCCTCGGGTTTCAGCATCCCCAGGAGCGTGTCCAGGTGAAGGAGGAGGTTTATCCATCTGGAGGCTTATCCATCCAAACACCAGTACACGTGGAGCTTTACCAAACAGGCTCAGGCCCTGCCACCTGCCTCAGGGGCTGGGATTTGGCCTGGGGAGGAGAAACATACTCCCAGCCATGCTCTGGACCATGGGACCATGGGAGGCTGACAGCAGCATCGCCCAGCGAGACCTGCACGGACCCACCGAGAGCTGCGCTGGGAGCTGCTCTGCTTTCCTGGAGCACCACCAGTCCTGACCCCCACCCTGCTGCCCCATGTCTCAGGGATGCTCCGGGATGGCTGCCCCATCCCCACCCCAAGCCAGGAGCTCTGGGTCCACAGGGCTCGGCTCCGCAGTGCGGGGCCATCCCACCCCTCCATCTCTGGGCTGGGAAATCTTGTAACCCGGTTGTTTCTGGAGCAGGAGGGGAGAAGCGGAAGGAAGATGCTGGGGGGTGATGCGGGTGCTGCGGGTGCTGCGGGCACGGGTGCCCAAGCGCAGGCAGGGTGGCGGGGGCTGCCGGTCACTGCCAGGTTACATCTGCCGGGGCACGCAAGAGTGACTCCAGATGCATTAGAAGTGCCATGCTCCAATTTCAATTTCATCGTCTCACAATCATTTTCAGGCTCCTCTTAGTGCCACATTAACGAAGCCTGCTCGTTTGAATGCATAATTAGCCCAAGCATTCTACCTCGCTAATTTCGAAGCAAGAGCGGGGGGTGGGTGGGGGGGGAATTTGCATATTAATTTAGCAGAGGGAGAGAAAAATTGTTTACCACTTGCTTCTTGCTGTTGATCACAGCGGACTTAACTCTTTCCCGGGTGCCATCTGGAGCTGCAGAGCTGGGTGCCCGGCCGGCACGTGGGACAAGATGCAAAGGTTACACGGCAGCAATTAAATCCTCCCCATGGAGCCGTGGCTGTCTGGACCACCCTGACTGCCTCTGCTACTGGGAGCCAACTGGGGGCACTGGGGCTGCAGCTCCTGGGAGCAAAGGGCAGGTGAAGGGCCGCCGGGGTAGAGGTGCAAGCTCCAAAGTGCACCCCAGCCCTCCTCCCTGTGCGGCCCTGGGGTGAAAAGTGCCATTGTCACCCCTCCCCAGGGCATCAGGGTCCCGTCCTGGGTCTGTGCCTGCCATCTGTGGCAAAGCTGACGCGGTGTCACGCGCAGCATAGGCAGACACAGGGATGCCCAAAAGCATCATCCCTCCTGGGTCCATGCAAAGTGCACCCTGTCACCCTCAGTGTGTCCCCTCCAAGGGGACAGCTCTGTTCCCACATCCCCCTTCTTTTTTAGCATTACCCACCCATAATATGATGTTGAATGCTCACGTGTGCTGTCCCCAACAGCCCTTTGCAACAGGGTTGCTCAAGACATTGGTATGCATGGGATGCCTGCAGATATGATGCACCCACAGAGCACCCACGGACTGGGGTGGGCAGCCTCGCTGAGCACCGACAACTCGCTACACCCCCCGCCGCTGCCTCCCTTTGTTTGGGAGTCTGTGGGTGTCTTGAGCTGAGGTTGGAGGTAATTTGTCTGTCTCCTGCAGCGGGCTGTCATCTCGCATCTGTGAACTAGTTCCATTTGCACTGCCATTAAAAAATCTCAGGTCTGACAGGTAGTAAAAAAAAATTTTTTAAAAAAAGGAGAAAAGCCTAAAAAAAACCCAGCTGAGAAACCCCTGGGCAACAGGATGCTGCAAATATTGTGGGCTCAGCACATCTGCGACCACCCTCAAATCCAGCGGTAGCTGGATTTGAGGGTGGTCGCAGATGTGCCGAGCCATATTTCGGCCTTTGGACCTCCATCCCCATCTCATCCGGGCTCCCCAAAAAGGCTGAATCACCCCCAGAGAGCCCCTGCCCCGACCATGCACCCCAACTCGCTGGCTCGGAGCCATCCCAGCACGTCACAGCGATTTGGGGGACCGCCGCCGTCGCTGGCATCCCATTCTGGCTCCTGCATCCAAGCCAGTGTGACGTGGAGACATGCACGAGGGGTTCATCCTGCACCCGTGCGTGCTGTCAGGCTGCAGAACCTCATGGCCAGCGTGCGGATATGGGGTCTCTGCTGTGGCCGGAGGGGTGTCGGTGCTGCTGCGGCACGTGGGGCTGGCTCGCAGGGGGTTAACAGCTGATTACAGCCTTTGTCTCTGCATCAGTGTACATAATGCGCCCTGCATTTGCATACTGCAGTGTGCGCTCAATTAAAATGAACTTTTAATTTCTTCTAAGTAAATTACTTCTTCCCGGTACGTGACGCGCACAAATGTCAGAATAATGGGAGAGCCTTAATGAGCTGGGAACGAGGGGTGGGGAGGGGAGCACCGGGGCCCCGGCCCCCCAGGCTGCTCTACAGCCTTCAGCCTCCCTGCCAGGGGAAAGGACAGATCCTGCCGCCTTCTGCCTTTCCCGCTGGGGCCTGGGACATCCCTCCTGCCAGCATGTCCCCTGGGCAGGGCAGCCCCGGAGAGCCCTGGGGTCCCCACCTCCTCCTGCCCACACCTCTGCAAGGGGCTGAGCTCTCCAGGTCCTGCACATGTGCACCCCTCACCATCCCAAAAAGGCTCCCTGGGGCATCTTCTGCCACACCAAGGGACCCCGCAGCCCACTCTGCCCTCCCCACAGCACCTTGGGGACGATGTTCAGGGAGGGACGTGGAGCCCCACGCCCCGACCCTCCTGGCTGCCTCCCGCCCGGGGCTGGACCCGGCCGTGTGTCCATGGAGGCCAGATGGCAGGCAAGATTACTGGAATTTGATTTTCAGATAAATCACAAACCTGGCTGAGCGAGTGCTGCTCCAGATGCATTATCCATAATCCCCTGGAAGGGAACCTTTCGGAGGAGACGGTCCCTGTGCCAGCTCGGCAGCAGCTGGGTAATCCCGGCCGGCGGCGCGTCCCCGAGCAGCCCGGGGGGATCAGCTGCTCCCCGGCCGCACCGCGGTGTGTCACCCGTGCTCGCTGCGACCCACATTTGGTCCCGCCGAGCCCGGGTGGGAGCAGATGGGGCCAGATGGAGTCACACCAGGAGCACGCGGGCACCAGGACGAGCCCATGCCGGCGGTGCCCGTGCCTGGCTGTCGCACCCGCTCAGCTCAGTGCTCCGGGAGGAGGCCAAGGGGATGCAGGGGGTCGCTGCCGGGCTTTTCCCACCCTGTTTCTCCCCATCAGTGATGCCTGGAGCATCCCCACGCTGCCTGGCACTCCCAGTGCATGGGCGATGGAGACCCCCCCTTCACTCAGCCCCACCATGCCCAGACTGTCAACACCAACAGCTTTACTCGGTTGAGTTGTAAGGATCCATCTCCCCTTGTTGCACTGATTAATTGGGACATGGGAATGACTTCCAGGCCACAGCGACAACACTGGCAAAGCGGCTGAGGAAGAGGACGGAAGAGACATGGTGGCCACAGCCAGGGCCTGGCACCCCTAGGGGCTGCCTGCACCCCTCCCCGGGGTCCCCGTGCTTTAGGCTGCACAGGGAAGCTGGCACCACGGAGCAGGGGAGGGCAGGGGGATTGCAAGCACCAGGCTCCCCGGTGGTGCTCGGGGCCACGCTGGGGGCTGGGGCTTGCTCCTGATCTCCACTCCAGCTTGGGGCCATGCTTTGGGGGCACACTGAGCTTTTGGGGGTTCTTGGTCGGGCAGCAGCTTCCCTGAGCCCCAGGGCCAGCTTGTCCCCGCCTTTAGGAGCAGAATCCTGCAGCTCCCCCTCTCCTTCAGAAGCGCAAATTCGGGGACAGCCCCCCACCCCAACTTCTGCAAATAAACGCAAACTGCAAGCGGTGGGGATGCAGGATCCAGTGCAGAGCCCTCTGTCTCCCCGTGCCGCCCAGCCGAGCGCAGCCGCGGCCCCCGGGGCTGACCCTGATTTCCCAGGCAGCGGTGGTGGGGTCACGCCTGCCCCAAGACAGGCCATCCATCACGCACCGGGGACGGCAAAATAGGCAACGGTGCATCGCGGCGCAGAGCAACCGTAACCGGAGGATGCTGCCAATCAATGGGCACATTAACCTGAGCCCACGTGCCCCCTCCCCAGGGGCTGGGGGTAGACGGGGGAGGCAGCAGATATTAATTCCTCTCTGGGTCCCTAAGGAAGAGGAGATGTGAAAAGCCGAGGGGGGGAAAGCAAAGCTTTGTCTGGCTGCTCCTGATGCCCCGCTCTAGTGTGGCTTTGGGAATGCCAGCAGCACGTGTATGACAATGGTCCTCGCATGGCTCAACCATGTTCCCACTAAGGGGAAGGGTCCCCCAAGCCAATTGTGCCACCAAGCATATTAGTGAATATGTATTTGTGGGATCCAAGAGAAATACCGACCCACGGCCATCGCTGGACTTTGCTTTTTACTTTTTCTCCCCAGATCTCCTCTTTTTGCATACTCATTTACAGGTACTAGTGGCCCTTCTCCCCAGGCTGGTGGCCCACCTTTCCAAGCCCCTGATGTGATGGAGCCCAGAGGCAGCGCTGCCAAACGCCCGCACCTCTAAGGCCAGGCATTACCCATCACCTCGTCCTCCTCGCCGGGCTCAGTGCTCCCCTGGGCCCTCCATGGCACGGTGCTGGCAGCAGCCGATGCGTGCTGGTGCATGAGCGAGGGAACGTGCACTGACAGCAGCGCACGGGAGGCAAGCGGGACCGCGCTTTCCCCCCAATGCCAAAATTTACATTGAACCACAAATTAATTTCATAATTTTTTCCTCTCTAATTATGCCAACATCTGCTGCAAGGCCCAAGCTGTGCACATGCATTTTAATACATCCCTCCCCCCGTCTCTCTCAGCACTGAACTTTTCAGTAATTATCACCAGGAGAAGGGCTCCTTTCTGCGGGAGGGAGAGGCGAAGGCTGGCAGTGGGCAGGAGCACACGGAGCGAGGTGCAGGCAGCGCAGGGCAGGCAGGGGCTGTGCCCGGTTCGTGGGCTGCTCTCGGGGCTCTGGCTGTGCCCGGCCTCTGCTGAGCCATGGTGTGGAGAGCTGCAGGCGGCAGCGGAGGATTTGCCTTATTAAAGGCTGGTTTTATTTCTAGAAGAACAGGGAAGGAAAAGGGATGAGGCTGCCCCAGGGGCAGCTCGGGAGAGCAAAGGGGTGGCAGGGACCCCAGTTGTGCAAGGCAGCCTGCTGCACCCTGTGCTAGGCTGAAGCCCGGAGTGCTGGCACTGCCCCGGGCATGCTGCACCATGCCGGGGCCCCAGGGACTGGCTCTGCCCCGGGGATGCTGCCCTGTGCCAGAGGTCAGTGTACCAGCTCTGTTCCAGGGATGCTCTGTCCCAGGGCAAGGCCATCCATGGATAGAGGTACCCGGCTCGCCTCGGGGCTGGGGAAGGTCCCTTGTCCCAGGACACCTTGGTCTTGTTTTCACCCAGGCATCTCCAGCCGCACTCACCTTTTCCCTCTCTGCACAACAGGCTCTGAGTCTGGCCCTTTGCTCCTTGGTGTCCTGCCTACAACAGGTGGGGAGCACTGGGGAGGTGTGAGGTCTGGGGTTCCTCGTGCTCAGCCTCCAGCACACCATCCCCTGGCCTTGTCCCCGTCACCCACGGGTGAGGGCGAAGCTGGTGGCCATGGCAGCCCCCTCCTGTCCCCTGCTGCACGTCTGCTCCCACTCAGGGAGATGTTTCATGGCCTTGCTGGCAGATGAAAAAGGTCATTTGGCTGCCAAGTAATTAAAACCTGGCAATTATCAATTTAAAGCTGCAATCTCCTGGCCTGGAGAGTGCTCCCATCCTCCCGCGTGAGCTGCGGGATGCAGTCGAGGTGCAGAAACGGGGCAGGCACCAGGGAGGGGACCGGGGGATGATGCATGTCCCCCATGCTGGGACCTCACCTTCAGCACAGGCAGCTCGCTGGAGAGCCTGCAGAGACGCCGCGTTCTCATTATATAGTTCATCAAGTGTTTTAATTAAAAGGTGGGGTGATGAAAGTGCTGCTCGGGGTGCAGGGTGAGCTTGGCTACTGCGCTCCGAGGAGAAAAAGCCTCTGTGCTGCTCGGGGCATGGATGCACGGCCCAACCCTGGTTTCGGGCAGCAACTTGGAGCTGCCTCTATGATGGGAAGGGGCCCAATTCTGCCCAGGACTGAGTGCCAAGTGTGCCATGGGCCATGGGACCGATGGCATGACTGAGGGGGTGCAAACTCTTGTCCCTCTTCCCATCTCCCCGCTGCCAGGGGTGCTGCCGCCGGACCTGCCCAGTGGCACGGTGCAGGTGGGAAGCCCATTCCCCATCCCAGGGGGGTCAGAGCTGAGCTACCCTCCAACCCTATGCTCCTGTGATTAATTACAGCTATAAAAATCAAAGTGGATGGCAGTGCTGGGGCTCTGCTCCAACTCAGCCTGCAGGGAAGCGGGAAGCAGGATCAGACCCTGGGGCTGGGGGGGACTGCCCTTTGGGGTCGTGTGTGAGCTCTGAGGGGTGGCAGGGTCCTAATCCTGCTCCAGCACCAAGAAAACAGGCAGGGAACTGATGAGGGAGACTGTGGAGGAGCAGAGCCAGCAGAAATGGTGGGCTGGCCGCCACAGCAGGACCCTTTCCTGCAGGATGCCCCATGGCACAGCATGAGGCACCCACGCACCCCACGGAGCACCATCCCGGCGGGCAGCAGGGAGACCCCGCACCTTGCCCAGCCACCGCGCGGGTGCCGGCCTGGCGCGGTGCCGGCTCTCGTGGCAGCCCAGGTGTGACAGCAGGAGTGGGGCCGCGTCAGCCCCGTTAGGCTGCTGCCGCCTGCCCGACTCGCAGCCGGGAACAGATGGCAGGCGACAGAAGCTGCCGATGAATAATACACGTCTAATGAGCGCCGCTCCCAGCCGCCCGCTCGCTCCACGCACTGCCCCACACACGCGCCCGCTCGCTCCATCTGTGCCCGCCACCTCGCATGGGGCCCCGCACCAGGGTGCCCCTGCCATGCGCTTGGCACCCATGGGTCCTGCCCCATACCAGGGTGCCCCTGCCATGTGCCTGGCACCCATGGGTCCTGCCCCATACCAGGGTGCCCCTGCCATGTGCCATGCCTGGCACCCATGGGTCCTGCCCCATACCAGGGTGCCCCTGCCATATGCATGGCACCCATGGGTCCTGCCCCATACCACTATGACCCTGCCATATGCATGGCACCCATGGGTCCTGCCCCATACCAGGGTGCCCCTGCCATGTGCCTGGCACCCATGGGTCCTGCCCCATACCAGGGTGCCCCTGCCATATGCATGGCACCCATGGGTGCTGCTCATACCGGGGTATCCCTGCCATGTGCATGGCACCCCCATAGCAGGGTGCCCCCCGCTATGCGCCTGACACTCATGGATCCTGCCCTGTGCTGGGCTGCCCCTACCACCCTGTGGGTGCTGAGGCAGCAGGGTAGCCCAGGCAAGGGTGCTGGGGACCCACAGAGCCCTCCACATACCTTGCCTGGAAACACTGCAGTGTCACCAAGCAGCACCACCGGTGCAGGGCTGGCAGGGCATGTGGCAGCCCAGCACCCATCCACAGGCCCAGGAGCCAGTGCAGGCACAGAGCAGGCAGGACAGGGATCAGCTGCCCAAGCCCCTGCCTGTGGCGCTGCCGGTGTGCAGCCAAACAGCATGGTGCAGGGGCTCAGCGCAACCGCTGGTGGTGGGGTGGAAGAGAGGGGTTCCCTCTCCGTCTCGCTGACGAGCCCCTGGCTAATTAGGGCTCTGGGGAGGGCCGCTTCTCTGCTTTGGGGCTTTGGCTGTTGCATCTGGGAAACCAGCATCACTCAGGGTGTGGGAGCCCTGAGTTTCTCCTAGTGAGGAGCATGCAGGTGAATTTCCATCATCCAGGCACATGGGTCCTGGCTCTCCAGGCCTGGGATGCTCCGCTCACCGGCTCCAAGAGGTTTGTGCCTCCATGCCTTGATGCCCCAGCCAATCTCCTGGCCATTGCCATCACCCTGCAGCAAAGCTCCTGCCCTGTTGCTCCCCACCGCGGTCCCTGGTCCCTGCCCAGAGCAGTGGGCATCCACACATAACACCTTGGGAAGGGGAGGAGGAGGGTGGAAAACAAAACGCTGATGGATTGTAAAGCTATTGAAGTGCCAGCGAGTAAACTCCATATTTTTAACAGCATTTAAATGCCTCCAAGCAGATTAATAAGGTCTAGGTAATAGCAGAACCAGTCTATATTTATTCTATCTTAAACGCCAGTTTGTCAGGCTGTATTAATATTGATGGTAAGGCTTGGATTGAGGACAGTAAACGCTGGGACTTCACTTTATCTCTCCCAAACAGGCTGCCTCAGCCCCTTTATCAGGGCTGCGGCTGCGGCAGCATCTGCCTCTTCAAGGGCTCAGTGCATCCCCTCTCCCCCCCCGCTCCCTCTTTTTAATCAGAGGAGGAGAAGTTGCTGGCTTGATCGTTCCATTTTTATCTCTTTTATTTACTCCATTTTCATGTCTTTCAGTGCATATTTTATTCCCATCAAGGCAGGACCATTGATAGCTTAAGCTGTCCCCTCTTGGCTCCCCCCACGCAGCATGATGGGGAAGGATGAGGGGTAATTACCAGGGAAGTGCCCCCCCCACCTGCCCCTCCTGCCCTGCGGTGGCTGCATGCAGCGTGGCCCCCCAGGAAGGGACGAGCTGCGATTTGGGAGGCCTGGGGGGAGCAACCACTGCTGCCCCAGGTTCTCTGCCCCCTTGGCCCCCAGCCTTGGGGGATGCCAGTCCCCCTCCAGCACCTGCTGCCCCCCAACCTCATGAGCATCCCTCACTGCTGTTGTGGTGCTGCTGCAGAGGTTCCCATCTCCGCTGCCACTGATGTCCCGGAGCACCCAGGACCGACCCCCGCAACCCACCCGATCACGTCCCATTGGCACAGCCCCAGCCCAGCTGCAGGGCAGCACTGGGCATGCCAGCACCCCAAAAAGTGCTAAAATAGGTGCTGGGTTTCCTGGGGGAGAACCCACTCAAGTGCCACGGAGCAGAGTGGTCCCACACTGGCAACCCACGTGGGAGGGCTCAGGCTGCGGCGGAGGCTGAGGACAAACCCATTTTCTTCCTGAATATTCCCCAAAGCCCAGATTCCTGCCTGACTCTTCCCTGCCAGCATTTGAAATTCAAAGTGCGCTCTGCCTTGATTAGTGCTACAAATCATCCAGCTGGGGAGCAGCCGCATGGCCACGTGGCTGGGGCGCGGGACCGGCACGGATGGCGTTGCCTCCCCGATCCCGGGCTCTGAATATTCACGGCAAACTGTTTGTACAGCCCTTCCCCTCCAAGAGTGGGAAAAATGATGCAAAGAAATTTGCAAATGATTTCAGATGGGGTATAGCGCTGGCTCTCGGCTCTGCTGGTAATGAACGCAAAATAATCATAATAAATGCTAATTGCAGGAGGAGGGTTGCAGCCTGCCACAGGTTTTAAAAGATAGTCTGTAAAAATCCATGTAGGGAGCAGGACAAGCTCTGGCTCCTGCTGTGTGCATCCTTGTCCTCCCACCACGGTGGCCCACGGCTCCCTGCAGGCCCCAGGCACCGGCTGCTGCAGCACCGTGGCCGGAGCAGCTCCGGCTCTCCCTTGACCCCCGCCACTGGCAAAGCAAACAAGTCGAATTTAACAGCCATTAGTCCTGGAAACATCAAAGGGCCCCTCTGCTGGAAAATGAAAATCCTCATTAACTAATAAAAAGCCCATCACTCACTCTGCCTTTAATATAATTAACAGCAGCCAAGACTTCAATTAAGGTTTTGTCCAAACTTCAGAATGCCACACTCTCTCTCCATAATTACAGTGATCACAGCAGCTCCAACCTTCAGCGGGGCTCCTCTGGCCACGCACACGCGTGTGCGTTCACCCATGCTGCCGGCCATGCACACGCGTGTGCGCTCAGCCCGTGCCGCCCCAGGGACAGCATCGCAGCCGAGGATGCAGCGCGCTGCGCGGCGGGCGCGTACATCCCAAATAGGAAATGTTTGTGCAACTGGTGCTTGGCAGGAGCCGGGTGTTTTGCCGGGTGGCTCTGACTTCAGCAGGGAAATATGCTGCCGGCGGGGAGCGGCGGTGCCGAGCGATGGGAACGGGCCAGTTCTCACCGCCCTCTCCCCCACGGCGGCCGGGACGGCGGCGCTCGTCTCGCTCCAGGGATGGGAAAGGCCAGGGGCTGGTGAGCCTCATGCCATGCTGTTGCAGGGGTACGTCACCCTGTCCCCCGGCCAGCATCCTGGGTGCGTGGAGGTAGCCCTGAACCAGGAGACGGCCCCGATGTCACACTGGGGGAGGGTGGCAGTGTTGGCTGAGCGCCCTGAGCCTGCCTCGGTACCCGCAGGAGGATGTTGCAGGCAGCAAACCCCTGCTACCCTGCCCGGCACCAAGCCACTGGCGCTGGCACGGCCATAGGGATGGTGTCCCCAGGCACAGCCCCAGCCGGGCGCTGCTTGGCGGGCAGGGGACTCCTCCAGCCCCGTCTGCACAGAACAGCTGTTCTCATGCCTCCGAGCGGAAACAAGAGAGCCATGTCCATTTTAGAAGGGAAAATAGTGACTGTGTGGCTCACTCCTTAAATACATATAAATCACAACTTTTGTAGACTTTTTTTTTTCTCTTTTTATTGATCCGATAAAACATCGTCTAGGTTTTTGCCCTATCTTCCTCCCAGTTCCCAGCCTGGCTTTCCCACGTGTCACCCTTTGCAGCCCCGAGGCTGTGAGATGTGGCTCCCCCAGCCCCCCATCAGTGCCACTGGCTTTGATTTGCAGCACTCAGAACCCTGAGATGTTTTTAGAGCAGGAGCTGGGAACCTCTCCCTGATCCTCGGGGAGGCAGTAGCCACAGCGCAGCTCCAGGGATGGCCTGCGGATGCAGGGGAATGCTGAGTGCCCCAGGGATATGTAGGGATGCTGGGTGCCCTGGGGATGCAGGGATGCTGGGTACCCCAGGGACGCAGGGAGGATGCTGGGTGCCCTGGGGATGCAGGAGGATGCCTGAGTACCCCAGGGATGCAGGGATGCTGGGTGCCCCAGGGACATGCAGGATGCTGAGCGCCCCAGGGATGTGCAGGGATGCTGAACACCCCAGGGATGCAGAGATGCTGGGTGCTCTAGGAATGCAGGGGGATGCCTGAGCATCCCTGGGATGCACAGGGATGCTGGGTGCCCCAGGGATGTGCAGGGATGCTGGCTGCCCTGGGGATGCAGGGGGTTGCTTGAGCACCCCAGGGATGTGCAGGGATGCTGGCTGTTGTGCCCATGTGCAGGACAGCAGGTCTCCAACCTCGGATGGCCACAAGCCCTTGCTCCCACATGACCCTCATGGGGATGGGGCATGAGGTCCAGCCCCGCCGGGTGCAGCGGGTCAGCACTGCCGTCCCAGGACCCAGCACAGATGAGGGAGAGTCCGACTGGGTGCATCGGGGGAGCAGACACGTCAGGAGACGGATACGCAGATGGCAGCTCTCTTGGAGAGACGGGGACCGTAATCCTCCCCATGGGTCCCATTATCATCTCTATCTGGTGAAAAAACTCTCATCCTGGATGTGTCTAATCCTAATCACTCCCTATTGCACAGGACCACTTCAGACGGGCCAGACGGACAGATGAGGCCTCCTCCTGCCCCGCATATCTGCACAGGCAGCCCCCGGCCATGGGGGAGAGGCCACCCCTTCGCTCCTAATCCCTCTGCAAGGCCTTCATTTAAAAGGGGATTTGGTGTTTATTCCCTCCGCAGGCTGCACGATCATTACAGGGGTCAACATCTGATCTGGGAGAGCCTTGTTAAAAAATAATAACGGCATGTTAATTTGGGGGGGGAAGTAGAGGGGGCTGGGTAATGCACTGGCAAGTTTCCAAGCCTGAGAGCGTTGCTTGGGCTCATTGTCTGCAAGGAAAGGCTCAGGTCTCTGCAACGGTGGCCAGCCGGGGATGCTCACTGAGATGTCCCCTTCAGCTCTCCCAAAAGACCTTGGAGGTGGTGAAATCCATCCCGGGGGAGGGCGGCTGTGACACACACACCCCCCCCGCCCCGGCATTTCCTTATGGGAGGCTGAGATTTGGGCACTGCACGGCCCCTCTCCCCCACTCCAGCCTCCTCACCTGTATGTTTAATTCATCCCTCTCCTGCTTCCACGTCCATATTTATGGTGGGGATGGGCACAGGGCAGGAGGGTCATCACTGGGGGGGGGGTGGGTCTCCTGCTGCCTGCCCAGCCCAGGGGGGTGCCTGGGGCTGCTGGGGGGGAATTAAATCCAGAAGGGAAAATACCCTGCAGCAGGTGAGCTTGTGACAGGTCCGAAGGGCTGCCAGCCGGATTGGAAATCCCAAACACATCTGTGCTCATCAGTTGGACACCAGATGGGCCCCCGGGTTAGTATTTTGGGCTGGGTCTAGCTATGGGGGGCTGGGGTGAAGCTGGGGAGGGGGCTGGCTGCTCCAGCTGGGACGCTCACACCCCGCCTGCATTCCCCCATATACTTAGCCCGGTATTTTTAGCGTGTTTTGCCAGCTGGAGGCCAGACCCCTCTTGGGGTGTGGGGCAGGTCAGGGCTACACCAGAGACCCCACCAGTCCCTGCCTCAGCTCTGTCTCCCACTTCTCACCCCAAATCCCCTGGCGAAACCCAGCTCTTCGCCCCTCCGGGGCCCTGCGAGCATCCATCAGGCTGCAAAGCCCTGCACACACAAAAGCCCTGCCTAAGTGCTAAATATTATTAACCCCCAATATTCATAGCCACAGCTGCATGTCTAATTCCCTGGAGGATTAGGACTGTCCCAACCCCAAGAGCGTTTTGTTTCCATCCCAGTGTCCTCCTGTCCCCGTATCTGGCACAGGAATGGCTGCAACCTCCTGTGCCAGTGGCTCCAAGCACTCCTGCAGCCAAACCATGCTGGGGCCAGCCCCGTGCACCCCAGCCCCTGCACCCCAGCCCCATGCACCCCAGCCCCATGCACCCCAGCCCTGTGCACCCCAGCCTCGCGGGACGAGAGCCAGAGCTCCCTGTCTGCCCCCCGCCGCAGCAGATGCAGCTCACCAGCCTCCCAGTTCCCGGCTATTTTTAGGAGCGTGTCGGTGGCTAAATCTGGCGCCGTGTGGGCTCGAGGCTTCCCGGCGGCATGGTGGCTGCTGCCCCATGCCATGCTTTCAGGCACAACGTCTCCCCATGTGAGCCGGGAGCATCGTGAGCACATGCAGGGCTGTGCTCCCTGGCTGGGGTGTGCTCAGCGTTGGACCATGCTGTAGGATGGGAAAACCATCCCAGTGCGGGGATGGCTGTGGCGGGAGAGGAGTTTCCCAGCCCCATGGCACCAACCCCTTTCCAAGCGAGTGTGGGGTGCAGGGTGGGGGATGGCACCCCCAGCGCCATTTAACATCCTGCTCCCAAGCAGCAGGAGCAAGGGGCAAGCCCCGACCACAAGCACGGGGATTAAGAGCCCGTGAGGGTCCCCAATGGCTTCACCCGGTCTCACCTAGAAGCTGGGGGATGCCACCTCTCCCTTCCCGCAGGACTGGGTCGAACAGGGCACCTCTTCCCTCCCCATCTCTCCCTGAGCCCCATGGCCACTCTGATAAGAGGATGAAGGTGTTGAATGCAGAAACGTGGCTGTGGGAAACAGACCCAGCAGGGACTTGCCTGACCATGAGGAGGAGGATGTGCCTTCTTCCAGCCCTGCCTCTGCCCAGACAGGGCTGAGCCATGGGGCTGCGAGGGGCCCTTTCCCCCTACATCTGCCCCTAATCCCACCACCCCTGTACATGCACAGATCCATCCCTGTCCCCATCTCCATCTCCATCCCCATCCCCATCCCATCCCCATCCCCATCCCCATCCAAGTCCCTTATCCCCCTCCCCGAAGCCCCAGAGGTGCCGGCACAGCCCCGGGGATGCTTGGGGATGCTGTGCCCAGGGCACAGAGCCCAGCACCCCAGCTGGGGATGGCTGCGCGTCCCCGCGGCTGGCGACGGCCGTTCTGCTCCTCTCCCCGCCTCCCCTCTCTCTCCCTTTCTGAAAATTGATAATTAACCTTTTGTCCATGGGGCTGTTGTGTTTATTTGGTGCAGGCGGCTGCAGGGCGCTGATATGGAAATCGCAGCCGGCAGGCAGCTCCCCGTCCTCCCCGCAATCTGCAGCCTCGCACAGCCGTTGGGCAGAGATAAGCAGGTGCTTATTCACAGCCCTGCAGCTGCCTGCGAGGGCAGCCCTACCTGATCACTCCAATCTCAGTGAAAAACTACTTGAGGTTAGGCTACCGTGATGGAGAGAGCCGATAGGGACCGCGCCAGACAGCTCCCTCGGCTCCCCGGCTTCGCCTCCGCCCGCGCCTCCTGCCTCCCTCTGCCCGCGTCCTCTCCGCTCCCTCCGTCTCCCTGCTCTGTCTTCCCTCTTATCTCCCTCTCCACATCCCTTTGATTTCTTTTTTTTTCTTTTTTTTTTTTCCTTTTCTTCCTCTTAAAGAATTCGTCTTTGTGTTTCCCGTGAACTCTTGGTGGCTCCCATCTCCCTGGCAAAGCTGCCGCTCTCCTTCCCATCCCCAGCTCCTGCCTTTGCTCCCACATCCACATTTCCCTGGGGTGGAAGAGGCAGATTTGGGCATCGGTGTATAAAAGCCCCGTCCCAACCGCATGCTTGCAGGCAGCCGGGGCCGTACCCCTCCAAGCCCAAAAGGCAGCACCCACTTTAGGAGGTGACAGTCTCTTTTTGGTTCCGGCAGCTGCTGGTGGTGTTTTGCTCACGGGTTATTGCTGCCGCTTCCTTTCACCTCGGGTTTCCCCCCCTGGGGTGGCTGCATCGCTCTCAAATGGAAAGGGGAAGGCAGTGGGGTGTCGCTAGCAGCGGGGTGCTGCAGGCAGCAGGGAACGTGGGCACGGGCAGCACACAGGGTCGAGCAAGCGCCCGTGCCGGGGCATTCCCAGGCGCCGGGGAAGCGTGCCGTGCACGGGGCTGGCGCGGCCCTGGTAAGTGTGAAGGTGGGTGGCGGATGCCACAGCGGGGCCCTCGCTGCTCCCCGGGGGGTTTCTGCCTTCCTGCTGCTCTCTTGCTCTGAGTGTGGGGGTGGTGGGAGCCCGTCCCGCTTCTCCTTTACCGGGGTGGGGGGAAGTTTCTGCTCAGCAACAAGCGTCTGGCTCTGACTCAGAGAGAAACTGGCTGGGAGTGCCGGCAGGCTCCCCGGAGGGCAGGCGGCAGGGGGCTCACCTGTGCCGGGGCAGACCCCGTGCCCCCAGGGGCTCCCCCCACGCCAGGACAGACCCCATGCCCCCAGGGCTTCCCCCCATGCTGGGGCAGACCACGTGCCCTCAGGGGTTGCCCCCACGCCGGGGTAGAGCCCGGGACCCCAGGGGTTCCCCCCACACCAGGGCAGACCCCGGGACCTCAGGGGTTTCCCCCCACCGTGGGACATTCCCCGTCCCCCGGCAGTCCGGTGCCACTGGTGCACAGTGCCTGCAGCTGCCCGGCCAGGTGCTCGCCTGTTTGCCTGCAGAGAAAATCCTCCCGCCGCAGGTGACATGGGGGACACGAGGCCACAGCTGGGTGGGATTTTCCTGGCCGGCCCTGAAACCCTCTGGTTTTGACTCGCTGCCCCGGGACACTTCCCCAGGCGCGGCTGCTGCCATTTAATCCCCTGTGGACTTTCAGTCTCCCATTGCAGGCAAGCCTAACCCTCGCTGAAGGGCAGCTTGGCAAAACCCCGAGCCCACCGTGCCAAGCCCACCTGCGCCTGTGGCCAACCATTCCGCCTGAAATAAAAGGGGAAGAGGCAAGAGCACAAAACTCCGATGGAAAGCCTCCTGCTTGGTAGGGCAGGCAGCTAGGAGCCCGTTGCTGCCCTCCCCTCCCTGCAGCCACATGCTGCCAAAATCTCTGCAGTCTGCGCGGCCAGGCTGCTCTGCCCTTGCCAGTGGAGCACGGGCATCTCTAGGGCAGGGACGATGGAGCTGGGACCCCTCAGCATCACTGGGATGTGGGGCAGAGGCTTACTGGGGGCAGCTGCAGTTTCCCCCCCTCAAGCGTGCAGCCCTGGCTGGGCGCACGCCATCCTGGCTGCGTTGGGGCTGTGGTTTGTAGCCATGTGGCCCTTTCCCCTGGTGCATCAGCCCCGTGCCGGGGCTTCCCCTCATCTCCCTGCAGCACCCAGACCGCACTTGCCATCCCCCGGGGCCCCAGGCTGCACCCAGAGGGCAGAGATGCTGCAAACACTCCTGGTGACACCCCGCTTGACCCCGCTCTGCCCCGCAGCCTGTCCCCCACAGCACAGCACCCCTGTACCCCCATGCTCTGGGACCCTGCTCCCCACTTAAATGCCACTGTCCCTTCCCTGTCCCCCCTCCCCAGGAGCCCTAGGCTGGGGGCACAAAGCGGGGAGCCCCGGGTACCATCTGCGGGAGCCCAGGTGGCCGCCGAGACACGCCATCTGCTCAGCCACCTTCGGGGACCATACAGGCACTGCTGTATTTTTAGGACATATTTCCTCCCTCCCACCTGCAGCCCGGAGCTGCCTTTCGGTTTTCTAACAAGTTGTTTCTCTTGCTGGCGGCTGTCAGGGCCCCAGCACAGGGAGGGTGCAGGGATGGACTGTAAAGGGGGGGCTTGGCACCAAGCACTGGGCAGGCCAGGGCGATACCTGAAGCCAGGCTGGTGCAAGGGCTGGGAGCCTGTCTGGCTCATGCACGGTGCCGATGCTGCAGCTCAGGAGGGCAGCAGCAGCCGGGGGACATCCTCATCCCCAAGGCTGTCCGCAGGCAAAGGGGCCAGCGGGTTGCAGGGCTGCAGCAAGCAGGGGCCAGCCCTTGGTGTTGCAGCGTGCTGGTTGTGCCGGGCTGCACCATGCTGGCCGTGGTGTGCTACGCTGCAGTGGCCGTGCTGTGCCAGGCTGCACCACGCTGTGTGGGGTTGCGCCGCGCTGTGCCAGGCTGCACCATGCTGCGCTGCGGCTATCCCTCTGTTGCACCAACCGTGCCGTGCCAGTCGCGCCATCCTGCACTGTGCTTCCCACGCTGTCCTGCACCGCGCTGCGTTGCGTCATGCCGGCCGTGCCATGCTGGGCTGCATCATGCTGTCTGTGCCACGCTGGGTTGCCAGTGCGGTGCTGCACTTTGACAGCTGTGCCACGCCATGCCATGCCACATTGTGCTGGCTATGCTGTGCCACGCTGCATGGCGCTGCCTGTGCTGAGCTGCACCCTTGACAGCCATGCCGTGCTGCACCATGCTGGTTCTGCAATGCCGTGCTGCACCGTGCTGCCCGCGCCGAGGTGCATCGCGACAGCCGTGCCGTGCCGTGCTGCACCGTGCTGGTCCTGCCATGCCGTGCTGCATGGTGCTGCCCATGCCAAGCTGCAGCACGCCGGTCCCTTGCAGTGAGGAAGTGAAGCCAGCGTGAAGGGGAAGTTGTTGGAAAGTCAGACCGGAATGGCTGATAGGGAAGGCAGAGCTGGGCTTGGTCACAGATGGTTCCTGTTGGGGAAGGACACGGGCGCAGCTGCCCGGCCTCCCCCCACCCGCCGCATTATCACTGCCCGGCAGCTGTTCACCTTCCCCCTCGCCATGGGACACGGCTCTGCTGCCACCCTGGCCCCGGCCGTCACATGAACGGCCCTCGCGGCAGGGCAGGCACCGAGTGGGCAGGACACCCCGCGCCCCGCCGCATGCTGCCGGTGCTCAGCATCTCCCGCCCCAGCGTGGCTCCCGCACCAACACGTGGGAGCAGGCTGGCTGCGCCAGCCCCTGTGAGGCTTGCGGCACCAGGGTGCTGACACCCATCCCTTGGGGTGCCTGGGGGACCCCCCCAAGCCGGACAGCCACCTCTCCCGGGCCACGGTGGCAGGCAGGACTGGCCAAGGTAAGGCTGAGGCAGCGGTGGGAGGAAGGCAGCGGGTGGCTGTGGCTGCGCCGTGTGCCATGTCGTGGCACAGGTGACTCACCCCAATGTCAAACGCAGCCTCGGGCGGGCAGGTGCTCCCCAAGGGTGGCACGTGGCTGGCACCCATCGGTGCATCCCCATGGGGACCGGCGGGCAGGAGCAGGGAGCCAGGGCATGGCCAAACCCTCAGCACCACTGGGCACGCTGGGCTCACAGGCACAAGGACCCATTTGGAGCCTGCTCTGCAATTAACCTTTTCGTAATGAGTAATCAGCCATGATTAGGTTTTATTTACAGAGTTTAAATCCTCTGTTTACTGGGTGTTTTCGTTCATTCTCGGGTCAGTGGCTCGCATGCGGCTCAGGAGCGCGTTCCCACGCTCGCTCCCGGGCAGCAGCCGGATCCTGCGTGCCGCAGGTTTGTGCCACCGGGGTCAGGATCTGACCCCGCGGGCTCTCCAGGTGCTTATGTTCACTTGCAGTGTGGCAGCATGGAGGCTCTGCGGGGCCGGGGCATCCCACAGCCCTGTGCCAGAGCATCCCTCCGGCACCGGCAAAGCCGCGCGCAGGGCATGGGACACCCCACAGCCTGGCCTTGGCCAAGGGGCAGTGGCAGCTCGGGGGTGGGGGGCCCAGGGGGTTCCTGCTGGGTCTGTGCCCGGCACGGGCAGGAAAGCGGCTGCCGGCTGAGTCACCGGTGTTTGTCTGCCCTGAGTGAACAATACTGGCCCTCTGCCTCGCTTCCCCTTGCGCGCTCCTCTCCCCACCGGCACCGTGCTCCGGCCGCAGCCCCCTGCCCCGCTGCCCGATCCTGGCACCCACCCCACGGGTCTGGGATGCAGCGAGGACAGGATTTGGGCGCTGCACCCGTCGTACCATGCAGGTTTGCTGCAGATGGGAGGTGCGCTGGCGTCCCTGCCCAAAGACCTGCTGCCTGCAGCAACGTTCGGTGCATCCCAGGCGAGGGGCACCCACCGATAAGGCGCCGGGGACCGGGTGGGCGCAGCGCTGCCACGGCGGCTCAGCGGGCACCGTTGACCGGAAGGCTGCAGCGAGGGGAGCCGTGCAGATTGCTGTGGGCTTGCTGAGCTGCCGGTTAGGCTCTTGGCAGGAGAAATGTTTATTTTGTTGGCCAAATATCTCTGCAAACTTCCTGATTTCCTTGTGGCCGGCAAGGCAGTGATAGGGCTGGCAAGGCCGTTGCCCGCCCCGCGCGCCGGCTTCGGCGCGGAGAGCTGTTATCTCCAATGCACAGCGGGCAGGGAAGAGGTGGAGAAAGGGAAATGAAATACAACAGAGGTGGCACATATTTTGCTCTTGATAACAAGCCCTGCTTTTAGCCTGGGAACTTGGAAATGATGCAGGTGGCCAGAGACAGCCGCAACGTCCCCTGCTGCCACGGCGTATCTGGACCTTGTAACGAATCCCAGACCTCCCCGCCGTGAGGCTGCGGCTCCCCACGGCATGGCACGGCACAGATCAGCGCTGACCTCCACACTGCCGGAGCCCGGTGCTGGGGCATTTTGGCCCCAGGGGGTTTTGGAAAGCAGCCTGAGGGCTTTGCTCGGAGGCCGAGCTGCCTGCCAGAGCAAAGGCAGCCTATGCTGCACCGCCTCCCGCTAGCTCCGATTGATTTTTTGCAGGGATGTGAGGTGTTGGAAGTGCAATGCAAGCTAATTAAATTCTCATCATTAAAGAGCCCTGTGCAGGCAGTTGCGGCCTGTGGGATGGGGAGGGCTGGCAAGCAGCTGGGTACTGCCGGTTTGGTGGGGAGACAGGGAGTGTGAACCCGCTGTTAACCCCGCCAGGGTTGTCCACCAGGCGAGGGGCAGGGAGGGCGGCCGTGGTGCCATGGCGGGGCTGAGAGTTGCTTTCATCTCCCCAGGCTCAGGCATTGCATGGAGGTCTCACGTGCCCCAGGCAGTGTTAGGGGCCAGGTCCCAAGGATGTGGCTCTCCTGGAGGCTCAGGACCACCATTCCCCCTGCCCAGCCCTGGAAAAGGGGGCAATGCCATGGAGAGGGGAGCTCCCCAGGTGAGGGACCAGAGGAGCCGGGGGGACCCTCTGCACCGCGGCGGTGTGCGTGGCTCTCCCAGCTTGCTGTGCTCGCCGGGGCAGCTCAGGGGATTTTGCTCAGCATCTCCTGGCGAATTCCTGCTGGCCAAGACAAGGCTGGAAGGACTTGCCAAGAGTGCTGCCACCGGGCGCTGCTCCCACGGGGATGTCAGCAGTGTCTCTGTGCACCCCAAAGCACCATCTCCCAGGGGCAGGGCAGCACATGGCAGTCTCCACTTCAAAATTAAAATACTTTCCAGACTCCCCGTGGCAAAGAAAAGCCGGAAACTTGGCCCTCAGAAGCCTCGAAACCATAAAGCGCCCAGCTTTATGGTAAAGCACCCACAAAAGTTGTATCCCAAAGCCTCCCAGTGTTTAAGCCAAGCTGGTGACTTTTCGGAGCTGGGCGAGCCGGGATGATAAGCAGTAGGGGCCAGTTTCCCTTTGAATGCCACGAAGCAGGAATGAATCTGTCAGCCAGGAAAACAGGATTTTTTTTTTTCTTTTAATGTTCATGGAAGTTGTGCAAAAGCCACAAAGCCCCTGGGTCTGCTTCCCGGTGGCAATGGCCAGGGGGCTGCTCCTTCTAGCCCTTAGCCAAGGAAGCGAGGGGCTGAAGCGGCTCGGTGGCCCAGAGGCCGGGGACCCCCGTGAGTGGGCATAAAGGGAAGCCAGGCGCAAACGAACCCCCTTTCTTCAGAAAGGTTGGCGAGCGGCACTTCCTGCCAAGCAGATGTCACCGCGGCGGATGCAGCTGCGGCAGGCGATAGCCGGCGGGTGGGCAAGCCGTCTTCCCCGGCCGCTGGCTCCCCACCAGCCCCTTATCTCCCCCGTGCATTCCTCGATGAACTAACGCGCAGGGAAAGGCAGCGCCAGCCAGGGCTCCTGCTGCAAGCAAAATGCCAAGGGAAGAGCACTGCAGGCTGCAGCCCAGCTCCCAGCGCTCGCTCCGGGATGGATTTAGGCGCTGAGATTCAGACCACCACATCCGTGCACGCAGCCAGGGCAATGGGACCGTCTGCGGTTGCGCTGACCCTTCCCAACCCGGCAGCTCCCTGCCCCGAGCATGGCATCCCCGTGGGGATGCTCTGAGCAAACGGGTCCATGTGCAAAATGGGGACCCTGCCAGCGGCGTGGGGCTTTGCATTGCCGCAGCTGCTTGCAAGAGCCTGGCCCCACGCTGTCCCCCAGCTCTGCAGGCACCGCTGGCACAGCCACATCTAGTGAGGACCACAGAGAGGCACCCAGGGATGATCTGCTCACCGGGAGGGCGTGGATAGAGATCGAGAAACCCAGACGGACAGACAGACTCGCTGGCGGTGACACAGGAAACCTGTGGCACGCCAGGGGCTGAGCACCGGTACGGCTTGGTGCCTTCGCCTCCAGACAAGCGTCCCGTGAGAGCTGGGCCGTGGCAGGACCCCTGGCACGGCACGGCGGAGGGGCTGCGGGCACCCACGAGTGCTGCCCACGGCGGAGCAGGTCTGCGCGGCTCCCGGCTGCACGGCACGCGCGGCATGCCGGCGAGGGGATGACTCACCAGTGCGGCAAGGGGGAAGGTGTGATAAACCAACACCGTGGGCTTTTTTAAAAAGCCTGAGGCTTGCAAAGGGGGGACGTAGCCTGAATAGCAATCAGCTCTTACAGGCATGCTGGGAAGAGACAGGGCTGAGCCAGAGCCCGAGTTGTGGGAGCTCAGGAGAGCCAGGGAGAAGGGGAACAATGTGGTGCCGGCGGGATGTAGGGTGAGGGGCTGAGCGAGAGCTACAGGGAGAGAGACAATAGGTCAGGACTGATGACTGGGAACCCGTGTGGTGTGAAAAGGGACCCCAACACCCTGATTGCTGCAAAGGCATGAGAGGGACATGGGGCTGGGGTTGCCCCGGCGGCAGCGTGAGCCAGTGGCACCCACCACATTGCCCACGGCCTGCGTGTGCCACCCCGATAGCAGGCGGGGGGTCATGTGCGTGGGCAGATAGGGGCCCGAATGGTGCGTGGTGGTGACCATTTCCTGCAAGGGTTGGCGCCAGTTGCCCTCATCTGCCGTCAGTGAGCACCTTACCTGCTGGCTCATGCTGTGCCAGGCCCTAGTGGCCCCCCCTCGCCCTCAGGCCATGCTTTGGGGAGCCCCTTTGCCTGGGGCAGGTCCTCAGCAGCTCCTCGAGCCACCCCGCTGCAGCCTTTCCCCACGCACACCCCGCAGGGATGGAGGACATCCCTCCTCCCCGTGGGATGACCAGCACCCACGAGCAGAAGTGATGGGTGACGGTACCGACACCCTCCCGTGGGACTGCGACACCCGTGGGGGTGGCACTGGCAGGAGCAGGGAGGACAGGCAGAGGTGGGCACAGGGCAGGATGCACGGTGGCAGGAGATGCCGGCTCCTCAAAACAAAGGGAGCGCAAATTGCCATAACATGTGCAGTTAATCCCCGCGCCGAGCTGTTGCACGCTGCGCCATCAATCAAACGCTGGCGTGACCGACACCGAGTCATTACAGGAGTTTCCACGCTCTCTGCTGGGTGGGAACCCGGCGGGGTCCCATCCTGCCCCACCTCCAGATTTGCTGGGGGATGGATTGCCAGGCCCTGGGCTGGGATGGATCCAGGCAGCCTATCGGGCCCTGGCAAGTGTTTCTCTCCCGGCCTGGCCGTTGCCTTCCCACCGCAGCGGAGAGGGGCCACCGCCTCTGCCAAAGTGGGGCTGGTCCCATTGTCTGCCCCAGTGCGCCGCATCCACCCCGTGCACCTGGGGAGCTGAGGGATGGGGGGTGTTTCACCGACAGCACTGGCCCCAGGGATGCCCGACCACCCTTCCATCCCCATCCGTGGGACCCACGCGTGCGGCGGACGCGTGGCCATGGGGCACATGGCAGCACCAACCAGCAGCCACCAGTCCGGGCTGGTTAGGGAGTGGGCTGTGGGGGGCACGAAGGGGTTAAGCTGGGGAAGTTCGCTGACTCTCGGCAATGATTTAAACCAGACAGAAAGGTTCTGTCATCCATCACGCTAACAGCCAGATCATTGTGTTTTAAAGTGTCTGTAATTGCAGCAATACGGAGACTGGGAGAAAGATAAAGGCTGGGAAGATGCAAATGCGGAGGGGAAGCACCAGCCCCCTGCACCCCGCAGGGATAAACCCGGGGAGCCCTGGGGCCAGCCCTGCCCCGGCCGGTGGCTGAGCGGGGACAGCCATGGGGACAGCCATGGGGACAGCCGGAGGGTGGCCCAGGCGTCCTCCTGCCTGCTCCAGCTCGGCTGTGGCACAGGGCGGGTGCTGGGGCATCCCCGCTGCGGGTGGGAGCACCCACAAAACAGCGCAAGCAAACAGAAGCAGGGACGGGCGTGGGCAGGGAATGGTCCAGCGCAGGGGCTGGCCTCAATCTGCTTTACCCAAAATTTTACCTTTATATTACCTTTACCTTGTGGCAGCTCCCTCCTTACCCCGGGCTTCGCGTTAAGTGGCACTTTTCACCCCATCTCCTCCTTGTCGGGATACAAGGATCCACGGGGAGGGCATGCAAGGGATGGTGAGATCCTACCCCAAGCGTGCAAGGAGGCAGCCGTGGGCACGGCCACGGGCACAGCCACGGCCACGGGCACGGCCAAAGGTGCCGGGCTTTGTCCCGGCGGCCGAGGCCACGTGCAAGCACGCTGGCAGGGAATTATTAACATTCAGACGAAGCCCGCTGAATAAAGCGAGCTAACACAAATGTTTATTTTCACAGTAGTGAATTATGACTTCAATAGACTAAAATTACAGGCTGCGTGTGCGGAATAGAAACGAAGCAGACCCCGCCACCCAAACGCCGCCGGGGGGGATGCGGCGTGGCTCCCTCCTGCCCGTGCTGCCCCATGCGTGCTGCAGTGCCGCTGCCGGCCTGTCCCGCCGGCGGATGGGCAGCTCTCGCCCGCGTGGTGGCCCTGGCAGGGCGGCTGTGCCTTGCTCCGTCTGCCTTCGCCGCAAAGACCCTGTGGGCTCACGGCTGCCTGGCTTGGCCTCAGCTCAACCACCTTGGCCGGTGCCAGGTATTTGATAGCATCCTTCATCCACGCCCCAAATTAACCAGCAGCCGGAGAGGTTGCTTTTCCCAGCAGGTCCCTGCTAGGTGCCCAGGGGCAAGGTGTCGGCAGGGATGGGTTCAGTCGCTGCTGGGGTCTGGCTGGGCTCAGGGCACAGCACCAGCTGGGCATTTACAGGTGGGTTTTGCCATGTATTCCACGGCTTGCACTGCATCGGGGTGTATGTGTGGGACAGCCTGTTTGGCTGTGAGTGTGCTCACCCCCATGGTCAGGTCCCTGCTCTCCCAGTGAGCAGCCAGAGCCCAAAGGGGCCCTGTTTGAGGGGTCTGAGCCCCCCAAACTGGGGCTCTGCTTTGGGAGCGCTCTCAGGCTGCCTCGGTGATGGCTGGTGCTCCGTGATGCCTCAACGTACGCACTGGTGGGGGGACTGCGCCGTGCACCGCGTGTCCAAATGCACACGCACCGCTGGCATTTGCATGTGCCAGCCGGTGCCGCCTATGCAAAGGCGGGGGGGCGGCGGGGCAGGCATGCAGCTGTGCGTGGGGGTGGATTTTCCTCCGCTGCTCGTGAGCCCTTGCCAGTGGGGCCATGAGAGTCACCCGTGAGAGGCTTCTTGAGAAAGGTCCCGTAGGGAATGAGGGCAGCACAGGGAGGGGCAGGAACCGGGACAACCCCAGTGCTTCAGGCTGGGAAATGCAGGCAGGCAGCGCATGCAGGGTGCACAGCAGCAGGGTGTCTGATGCTGCCCAGAGGCTGCACAGCATGTCCACGCCGTGCAGACCGGTGTAGATACAAAAGCTGAGACCTTCATGCTCCCCCAGCACAGGCAGTGCAACAGCGGGGCAACTCCCCTGCCGTGAGCCTCCCTCTGGGAATGAGGGATGCAAAACCGGAGCTGGAGGTCAGGATAGCCAAGAGAGGGGTGGAAGGGACTTGGTTGGCTTGCTGCAGCAGCATCCCACTGCGACGCCGTCAGCGGGGTGAGGTTGGGGGGAGCTTGGCTTTGCAGTGACCACGCAGCAGTCACTTAGTGGCTGTGCAACGGTCACGCAGCGTGTAGTGGCAGCACGACGGCCGTGCAGTGCCTACGCAGTGACCACGCAGTGGCAGTGCATCGGTCATGCCAGGGCCACGCGCTGCCTGGACAGCGGCCGAGCAGTGGTTCTGCAGCGGCAGTGCCACCCAACACCCCGGCAGCGGTTGTGCAATGGCCGTGCAGCGGTGACCCGCCGCCTGGCAGGGTTGCTGCCGCCCCCGGCGCCTGAGCCCTGGGAAGCGGGCGAGGATGAGTAATACAACAACCATACGGGCGGCAAAGGCTCCGCACAGCAACTCGCAGAGGGAAGGCAGCTGCCAAGCAGAATAATTACGCAAAGAGGCAGGGCTTTAGCTCGCAGGGAAATTAGCAGGGCTTGCCTTACCCGGTGCACAAGCAAGCAACAACATCGTAGTAGGACTTGCAGGGGGAGGGAAATTTTTAACCACCCCCCCCAGCTGGCACCGGGTGCGCAGGAAGGGCATGCCAGGGACCCGGCGTGGGCAGGCACCGCTGTAGAGGAAGGGCTCCGCTGGCATTCCTGCCGTGCCGGTGCCACGCAGCCACCCTATGGAGGCCCGCTGAGGCCAAGCAGGGTGGGGAGCACCCCAAGGCCAGGCCAGGATGGGGACGTGGACCGTTGAGGGCTGTGCCCGTGGGCCTTGTGGTTGCATGTGTGGCTGCTCCAATTGCAACCCTGGCCCTTGGGCCTCCGGAGAGGGAAGCAGAGCAACCACAACTCCAGGCCCCCCGCAGCCTCCCAGCCCCTTGCAAACACCCCCACCCCGCTCCAGCCCCTTGAGTGTTCCCACAGCCCCAGCCAAGTCCTGGCCCCATCCCCTTGCAGTGCCCCGACCCCACGCCAACAACGCCCAGCCCCTTGCAGCCCTTCAAAATATACACAGCCCCCCCACCCACGCAGCATCCCCCCGGCTTTGCAACCCTCAGTCTTCAGCACCCCCAACCCCTTGCAAACCCTGAACCTTTTGCAAACCCCAGCCCCCTGCAGCCCCCAAGCCCTGTGCACTCCCTGCGTGGCCCCCCAAGTCCCTGAGCAGTCCCCATCTCCCAGTGCCGTGCACCCCCTGAAGCCCTGTGCAGCCCCCCCGGTGCCGTTCAGCCCCATGTCCCCGTGCAGCCCCCCCGGTGCCGTTCAGCCCCACATTCCCGTGTAGCCCCGTGTCCCCGTGCAGCCCCCCCGGTGCCGTTCAGCCCCACGTCCCCGTGCAGCCCCGCCGGTGCCGTGCAGCCCCCCCGGTTCCCTGCAGTCCCCTCGGTGCCGTTCAGCCCCACGTCCCCGTGCAGCCCCCCCGGTGCCCTGCAGTCCCCCGGTGCCGTTCAGCCCCCCGGTGCCGTGAAACCCCCTCGGTGCCCTGCAGCCCCACGTCCCCGTGCAGCCCCCCCGGTGCCGTGCAGCCCCCTCGGTGCCCTGCAGCCCCCCCAGTGCCCTGCAGCCCCACGTCCCCGTTCAGCCCCCCGGTGCCGTGCAGCCCCCCGGTGCCGTGCAGCCCCCCCGGTGCCGTGCAGCCCCCCGTCCCCGTGCAGCCCCCCGGTGCCGTGCAGCCCCCCCGGTGCCCTGCAGCCCCACGTCCCCGTTCAGCCCCCCGGTGCCGTGCAGCCCCCCCGGTGCCGTGCAGCCCCCCGTCCCCGTGCAGCCCCCCGGTGCCGTGCAGCCCCCCCGGTGCCCTGCAGCCCCCCGTCCCCGTGCAGCCCCCCGTCCCCGTGCAGCCCCCCCGGTGCCCTGCAGCCCCCCCGGTGCCCTGCAGCCCCGTCCCCCCGCACATCCCGGCCCCCCTGCCCCGGCCGCGCACCCCGGGGGGCCCCGCTCGGTGGCGGCGGCGGCGGGGCGCCCCCTGCCGGTGCCGGTGGAGGCCCCGTCTAAGGCAGCGGCGCGGGCGGGCGGCGCTCACTCCGGGGCGGGCGGGCGGCAGCGGCGGGCGCTGCGGGCGGCCCGGCCCGTCACGGAGCGCGGCCGCGGGGACCCCATGGCCGCGACGCGGCGCCGGAGGATGCGCCGCCGGGCAACGCGTCGGGGGTGAACCGGCCCCGCGGATTTACCGGCTTCTCCGCCCCCGCCCTCCCCCGCTTCTCCGGTGCCCCCCCCCCTCCGGGGTTGGGGGGGGGGGCGGGAAGCGCCTCGGCCCCCGGGCTGGCGGCGAGCGGCGGCCCCGGGCGCGGCGAGCGGCGGCGGGCAGGTGCCGGGGGCAGCCGCCGCCGCGGGGCCGCGCTCCGCCCGCGCCGGCCTTAACGGGGCCGGGGCCGCCGCCGGGGGCCGCTGCCGGCTCTGCCCGCTCCTGCCGGCCCCGCCGGCCCCTGCCTTGGGACTTACCTCACGCCTCCGCCACACCTCAGGACGGTAAGTGCCGTCCGCGCCCGGGGAACGGGGACGGGGAGGCTCCCGGTGCCCGGCGAGGCTGCTGGGGATGCTCCCGGTGCTCGGGGGATGCTCCCGGTGCGCGGGAGTCCGGGAGGCTCCCGGTGCTCGGGGGATGCTCCCGGTGCGCAGGGGAGTCGGAGGCTCCCGGTGCTCGGGGGATGCTCCCGGTGCGCAGCGGTCGGGGATGCTCCCGGTGTCGGGGATGCTCCCGGTGGGCAGAGGACGGGGATGCCACCGGTGCCCGAGCCAGCGCCGTCCCCGCCGCCACCGCCGTCCCTCCGGCCCCGTTCTCGGTCGCCCCCGGGACGCGCCGCGGCGGCGGAGCGGGTCAGGGCGAGCGGGGGCACAGTCGGGGCGAGCGGGTACCGGAGCCGCCGTCCGTGCAGCGGGCGGCGCTCGGAGCCGTTCCCCCGGCGGAGGCAGGACAGGAGCCGGCTGCCGCGACCGTGGGCCCCTCTCCCCCTCCCCGGCAGCCGCTTTCCGAGAGCCGGGGCCCAGCATCCCCGAGAACCCACGCGTGTTTGTGCTCCCCCCACCGCAGCAAACCCTCCCCGGTCGCGGCTCCCGACTTCTGCCCGGTGGGAGAAGTCGTTTTCATCCCCGCATCCCTCCTCCTCCTCGGAGCGCCAACCCCACCGGCTCCACATCCCACTCCGGCCGCCACCGATTTAGAGATGGAGCCGCGTTTTGTGGCGAGGAGGAGCTGATCCACTCGGGAGAGTTTGTGGGAGGAAACCCAGGGCTGGTTTGGGAAGTTCCAGCTACAGCAGCATAATTTGGTGTTTACACGCAAGGACACGGGTCCGTGCCGGTGACGTGCGCCGTGTCCTCGCGTGTGCCGGGGGACGGTTGTATTGGATGCGGATTTGGGAAGGAAGGCTGGCTCGGGGAGCCTCCAGCTCTCTGCCTCAGCACTGCCCTGCTTCTGATCCTCGGAGCCATTAATCAGCGTCCAGCTCCTGCTTTCCCTTCAGAATCGCGTTAAGTGGCGTTTGCTGGCGCGCCCGGCCGCCCGCTCCGGCCTGGCTTTGCTACGGCGATGCTGCCGGTGTAGTGATGGAGCGAGGCTGGCACCGTGCTCTTCCATGGCTCCTCCGTGACGCTGGGCCGGGGAACGGCCAGCTCGCCCCGTCGCTCCCCCGCGCAGCCCTCGCCGCTGGATGGTGCATTCGGATACCGCAGAGCGTTTCTCTGGTTAAACGCACCTTTTGCTGGATTTTATTTTTTTCCCCCCTATTAGCCAAGAAAAACTTTGCAACTTTCCTTCACTTTCGGAGAGGAGCTGCTGCCGCTGCTGGGTTTCATTTTGTTTTTTTAATTTGAGGTCACGTGCACATTGACAGTGTCTTTGAATCTAAGCGATGGTCTCGTCTCTAGCTTAGAAAGAGCTTTTGAGCTCTTCCCTCTGTTGTTTTCTCTCTGTTCAGGAACAAAGAGATTTTTCTGCCTTTAATTAAAAGGAATATTAATTCTCCACTCCTTTGTCAAGCAACTTGAAGACGCTCTGCAAACATCCATCTGCTCGGCACCGCGGCGGGGTGAGCTCTGCTATGGTACGGGGCACGGAGATACGGGGGAACCGTCCCAAAACCCCACGGCAAACGTGGAGCAGCAGCCGGGGAGGATGCTGACAGCCCCGGCGGTCCTCTGGTGAGGAGCCCCGCGGGGCTGAGCTGCCACCCGGGGCGGGCGCTTGGGTCTCCGGAGGTGGATAAGGCAGGTCCCTGCGTGGCGTGTTTCCACGCAGGGAGAAGTTTTGAGCGTTGCTTTTGCTGTGGTTGGGAAGGCAAGCGGAGGTGAACCTGGCTGTGCGAAGGGGTTTTTCCCCGCCTGCTGCCTCCTGGCAGGCCTGGCCGGTGTCCGCACTGGCAGGTAAGGTTTTACCCGGGGACGGCCAGATGTCGGGCGTGTTTTGTTTGAAAAACGTGTGACTGCAGATGTTGGCTTGTAGGGAGGAAAAGCCAAGATGTGTAGGGGGGAGAGGCTGTTCTCCCGTGGTGCTGGGTGCCGGCACGGGGTGCGTGCTGGGTTCGGGCAGGGTAACAGCGAGGCCTCGTGTGGGTGCAGGATTTGCCTCTTACATCGGGAACTTCCAGGGTGCAGGATGGAAAAATACACCGGTGCTCGGCCCCGCTTTGGGTCGGGAGGGTCGAGCAGCCTCCCGGCCTTTGCCCGTGGCTGCGGCACGCTTGGCAGCGCCGTGGCCATGGCCGAGGTGGGCTGCCTGCAGCCGGCGTGCCGGGGAGGGGGCTCCAGCAGGTCCCGCGGGGGACCTGGGGCTGGGGGGTCTCTGCTGACATCCCCCACGTCCCTTCCTCAGGTTTCTGCTTCTGAGCCACGGTTGTTTGCAGGCGTGGAAAACCCCAGGCAGGATCCAGGCGGCGTGGCTGTGTGGCGTCTGGCTTTGCTGTGGAAATGGGCTCTTGGCTCTGCTCACTGCCGGCAGCCGGCTTAAATCCCCGGCATGGTCTAGAGGCAGCGCGGCTCCCTGCCCGCAGCCGCCCGGGGAAGAGGTGTGGGATGCTGCGAGGTGCCACAGGACCCCTGGGGAGGAGCAGCAGCACCCCGTAAATGTCTGGTATTACGTCTCTTAATGGGGGTCAGTTGATTGCTGGCGAACTGGCCGGGGAGCACAGGGCTGCTGGTGAGGCATGCGTGAGCGCTGGCCGTGGGGCAGGGCCCGATCCTGCAAACAGGGCTGCCGGGGCCCTGGCAGGGAGCGGGGGCAGCCTGTGGGTTGCACTGCTGGGCTGAAACGCTGCTGCTGGGGTTGAGGGGATGCGGGTCGGATGCTGCAGCCCCGGCTTGTGCTTTCCAAGCTGGACCATGGGCGGGAGCTGAATTAAGCTCCCCCACCAGGCTGGGGACTTGGGGGGGGAGGGGGGGGGGAGGCACAAGCTGGGGCCAGTCCTTGCAAGCTTCATGATGGCCGGTGCGGGGTGAGACCGGGCTGGTGGCACAGAGGAGAACCCCCCTGGCCGGGCGCCGCTGGCGTTACTGCCATTGCCCGGTTCGGGGTTTATTTTTAGATTTCCTGAAGCTTGTTTTCTGCCGTCCCTCCCAGCGTGCTCAGGCTCCCCAGGGGCAACCCCACCTTGACAAGCAGCTTTCCTTTGGAAGATGCTGACCAATGTTTCCAGAAAGCATCCAAGGGATTTCCTGTTTATTTTGCAAAATTCTCATTAATATTTTTTCCTGTGTTGTTTGATTCAATCCCACGTGCGCAAAATCGCCTTGAAATGGAGCCTGCGGTTAAAAAATAGACAAAGAGTCAGTAACACAGCAGCCCAGAGGCTGTGGGGATGCACGGCTGGATTCGGCCCCCCCTCGGAGCCGTTACTGTCCTGGCGTCTGTGGGGCAGGATCCAGCCGGGGGTCCCTGGGGACCCAGCAGCGCCTCGGCGTTCCCACGCTGCAGGGACCTCGCACGGAGCTCCCCGCCAGCACTGGCATGTGGAGGGGGATGTTTTCCCTTCCCCAGCCTCTCTCTGCCTCCAAAATGCCCCGAGCCCCCTGGCTGCTCATGCCACTTGTTCCCGCTCCAGCCATCAAGGCCACGGCAGGGCATGAACATCCCTGCGCACGTGGCCGGGTGGCTGCAAAAATTTCAAATCGGGGTGTTTTAGCCTGAACCTCTCCCGAGCGTCCGGCTCTGCAGCTGGGGCATCGGGCTGGTTTTGGGGTGCCCATCCCCGCATTGGTGGATCGGTTGCCCTTCTGGCGCGGATGCACAATGATGCACCCACAACCCTTGCACTGGGGAGATGCTTTGCAGCCGAGATGTGGGTGTTTCCCGGCTGGGGGGCAGCTCCGGCCGGCGCTGCTGGCGGGGTCAGCCCCAGCCCCATGCCGTCCACGTGCCTCCAGGTGTGCCGGGCTGGCCACGCCACTATGTTTACTTGTGGTGTTTAGCCAGTATATTTAATTTCCAGGAGTGTAAGGCAGCTGGGGAGCAGCGAGGGCGTGTGTGTGCCCACGTCCTCCCACCGCCCGGGTGGAGCTGCATGGGGGGGACCCTGCTCCCCGGCTCCTCTCCACGCCGGCCGGCCATGTCGCTGCCAGCCGCTGTTGATTCACAGGCTCCGACGTCAAGTCCCGGGGCTGAGCCCGAGATGCTTTTACAGGCAAGGCTGAAATGCACAAAATGTTCGACTTGTAAAATATGTAGCGTGAGAAAATAGCCTTTTCTGCTCTCCTCCTCGCTGCTGCCGCTCCCCTGCCCCATCTGCTCGCTTGGAAATCTTCCCGCAGCCGGGGGGGCAGGGGGCTGACGGTGCCCGGGGTCCCTCGGCAATCACCGCTGGCCCAGCTCAAGGATGGCATCCACCCTGTGCCGCTGTGCCCACGTGGAAGTGTTGCCCCTCGGTGGCAGGAGGGCTCCCAGGGGCAGCATGGGCGCCTCGAGGATGCGCTTGGTCCGTGAGGATGCTGCTTGCGCGAAGCCTCCTCCACCCTCTCGCCCTTCCCGTGAGCTTCGATGTCCCGAGGTTTCTCTTCCCTGGGACACATTTTGAGAGCAAATGTGGGGCCGGTGCCGGGAAGGCCAGCCGGACGGTGCTGTGGCCGCCACTGCCTTGGGGGATGATGCAGGTGGCATTGGCGCATCCCCCAGGGCCCAGAGTTTCCAAAACAGGGTGGCGTGGTGCCTCTTGGGAGGGTGCCGGGAAATACCCCCGCGAGGCACCCCGGCAGTGCCCGGCCGGGCCAGGAGGGAGCCGCCACGCCGGAGCTGGCCACGAGCCACCGTTTTCACCAACCACCTTAATCCATCATTATCTGGGCACATTTCGGATCCTTGCCAAGAGCAAGGTGGGAAGGGGGGGTTGTAAGCATGCTTTCCCTATTCCCCTGCCATCCTTTTTGCTGCCTGTGTGTAATTAACAGAGTAATTAAAAACAGGATGAGTTAATTGGTATTCATTTATGTGGCAGATGTTTTTAATTGAGATACGAAACAATTTACCTGTTTACATAAACAATAGCAAATGAAGGCTTGTAAAACAGAGAGGGCGCTTTTTTTTTTTTTTTTTTTGCTTTTTTTTTTGTTGTTGTTTTGAGGAAAATCAAACCCATCTCCCTCCTCCCTGGCCATGCCGGCTCGGGGGGAGCGAGAGCCAGCTGGCACTGCCTGTGCGGAGCCCGGAGCCAAGGCAGTGGGTTTGGGTCCCTGGCCGGCTGGCTGTGGCTTGAGAAATGGCGTTTGTTGGGTTTGGGGTACTTGGGTGAGCGTGGCCCTGGGCGCCCACGTCCCACGCGGAGCCGTGCCGTTGCTGCACGGGGGAGCCGGAAGGGGACCAGGCATCGGGGTCCTCGCCCGCAACCGCTGCTCTGGAGCCGAGCGAGGAGCGTTGCTCATGGCGCATCCCCCGGCAGCACCGGACGTCCCCGGGATGCCGGCACTGCTGGTGCAGGCAGCGGAGCCGGGGGCTGCTCATGCAGGGAAAGCCAAGCAAATTGGGATGTATCTGAGCATGGTGAAACCCGCTTTAGTCCTGGCGTTAGGTCTGTGGGGAGCGTCCCAGCTTTGGCCAGCGGCGTGGGACCCGTCCCAGGGCGCCCACGGGCAAGGTGAGGACGGCAGGGGCAAAGGCTGGCTCGGCGACGGGTACGAAGGGCTGCCGCGGCGGTGCAAGGATGGCAGGTTCCGCTCAGCCGAGCAGCTGAACTAAAGCGCAGGGGCAGTGCCCAAACTCATGTGCTGGTTGGCATGGCACGGTCACCCATGCTGGGCCAGGCTGCCTCCGTCCCCCCCGGCTGAAGGAGCGGGGCAGAGCTTGTACCGCCCGGGGCATGAACATCCTCGCGAGCATCCCTGCCCACAGGCAGGAGTGAAGGCAGGGCCGGGTGCCTGGCAGGGCTGGGCCCCGCTGCCAGCGCTCCCCTGGCACCGCTGGACACATCTGTGTCCCGTCGTCCTCGCAGCAGCCATTACCTGCAGCGAGAGCTCCCGGTGTCAGCGCGCCTGCGAGCGCCTCCTGGGCCTGGAGCTGGCCGAAGCCGGGTTCATTTACATGTTGTGCAAAGGGTTTAATTAATTGGATTTCCTTTTAAAAGGCTTCATTTGTGCTGATGGGTCCTGGGGTTTGGATCGCGCTCCCATAGCCTGGCTCCCCAAAATGCACACACGGGACACGTTGGCAATGGGATAACTGCTGGGGGTGGGCAGCATCCCTCCAGCATCCCGCAGCCGCTGTCCTGCTCTCTCCCCCTCCGCATGCAACTGGGGATGAGCCACCTCCAAGCTGCCTGCTGTCACCTACCCCCATCATCACCATGTCCCTGGGGAGGGGATCAGGATGGGTGCAGGGGAGGAGGGAGACGACGGTGCCCTGCAGCTCCTACCACCTCTGCCGGGCTCATGCACGTGGCCAGCGCTGCTGCCCGGCCGCCGGCGCTGCGCGCTTCCCTAATGCACTCCAGCTGGGACGGCTCGGTCCCTCGCCATCTTATCGGGGAGTTGTTCTTGGCCCCCGTGGCAGCAGCAGCTGAGGAGCAGGAATGCTTGCCTTTGTTTCGGAGGCAGCCTGGCTTCGGGAGACTGGAGACGTCGCCTCCAGCATCTGGATTTCATTTGTGGCCATTTGGAGAGCATGAAGGATGCTGGTCTTTTAATTCCCTTTTAACCCCTTCCTCGCCCGGGGAGCTTTGCCCAGCCTGGGAGGGGAGGGCTGTGGGAAGCCAGAGCTTTCCAATGGCCACAGCCAGAGCAGCTCCCCACCCTCTCCGTCCCTGGGGAGGTGGAGAGGAGAGCAGCTAGTCTGGGTGCTCCACAGTCATTGGGCTCAGCCTGGGGGTTGGAACATCCCTATCTCCATCCCCAGGTGCTCCCTGGCCCTACTCAAGGCTGCAGATAGCAGGGGCTGCTCACTGCCCGGGGAGGATAGGTACCCCAGGCTGGGGCACAGCCTGCAGCAGCAGGATGGGCTCCCTGGGGCCGTGGGAAACAGCAGACCCTGGGCTGGGCCGGCTGCTGGGCCCCCTCCCTCGGCACTGGGCTGCGCGCTCCTGGGTGCTGGGGCTGTTCATGGGTGTGCATGGCTGCACAGTGCTGTGCTTTGGTGCCTGCCAGCATGTGCAGCTGCAGGATGCCATGCCTTGGTGCCTGTTGGCATGCACGGCTGCAAAAGGCCATGCGTTGGTGTCCACCAGCATGCAAGGCTGCAAAAGGCTGTGTGTTGGTGTCTGCCGGCATGT
Source organism: Morus bassanus (assembly GCA_031468815.1). Taxonomy (NCBI): domain Eukaryota; kingdom Metazoa; phylum Chordata; class Aves; order Suliformes; family Sulidae; genus Morus; species Morus bassanus. The sequence goes on along the minus strand of CM062573.1, from coordinate 44,614,662 downwards.
AAGGCTGCACGATGCCGTGCGTTGGTGCCCGCCAGCGTGCACAGCTGCACGGCGCTGTGCATTGGTGCCCACTGGCGTGCACAGCTGCACAATACCCTGTGTTGGTGCCATGCATTGGTACTTTCCAGCACCTGGTGCTGCCCACTTGGGAGCACACGGCCGAGCAGAACCCCTGCCCCAGCTCCGGTGGGCTCTCCTGCAGCTTCCACCTGGGAAAAGCAATGCACAAGCTGGAGCGAGTGATTCAGGGGTTGCTGGTTCCCGGTGGGGTGACAAACCCCAACCCCTGCGGTGCTGCTGGGGCGGCACGAGGCCGGGAGCCATGGGCAAGCTGGGCTTTATCAGCCAGTAGCGGTCCCTCAGCAGGGACTGTGCCCTGGCCAGTGTGCCGGGGGTTAAACCCTCCGGTGTGACAAATGTGGGGCTCGGGGTCGCACAGGGGTGTGCAGGGTCCGGCATCCGCTGGCCCCAGGAGGCAGGGCGGGGGACGCCTGCTCCTGCCAGCCAAGGAGAAAATACTAATCCTTTTATTTTTATATTATTACTTATTCATCTGGGCTGCACAGGCCTAATGGAAACCAGATGGAGGAAAACAGACACAGCCCCGAGCGGCTGGGACAAATTACCCCAAAGAAAGAAAAAAAAAAAAAAGGAAAGAAAAAAAAAAAATTCCAGCAGAGTTTGAGTCGTGCTGGGGAGTTGCTTTTTGGAGGTGCTGCCGGCAGGCTGCACTGTGCCCCCCGACACTCCCTTCGCCCTCCACAGAGCTCATCCCATCCTGCAAAAATCTGTGGCCAGATCCTGTGGGCATCCTGGGCTCTCTTTCTTTTGGGCATTTCTGGGCTCAGGTGCTGAGAAACCCCATCAGTTTTGGAGCCGTCCTTCATCCCCGTGCCCGCACGGTGGTGTTTGGGTTGCAAACACCTCGGGGAAAATTTATGACTTAGAGAGAAAAATAAAAGACAAGAAAAAACACAGCCAGGCCCCATTTCCCCGGGTGTTTGCTCAGCTTTGTGGAAACTTTCCTCCCGATGGGAAGTTGTGGAAAAGCCGTGTCGGTGCCAGAATGAGCGTATCCATGTTTTCCCCTCAGTGTGGGCATGCGTGCAGAGCCAGGACAGCGGAGGGGGATGGGGATGGTGCCAGGGATGCAGGCAGGGATGGGGATGCAGGAGTGGATGGTGCCAGGGATGCAGGAGTGGATGGGGATGCAGGAAGGCATGGTGCCAGGGATGGGGATGCAGGAGTGGATGGTGCCAGGGATGCAGGCAGGGATGGGGATGCAGGAAGGGATGGTGCTGGGGATGCAGGCAGGGATGGGGATGCAGGCAGGGACCGTGCAGGGGTGCAGGGTGGGGTGAACATCTCGCAGCCTCCTCCCTCACCGCAAGCAACGGCAGAGCCAAACCCACCGGCGCAGCCCCTCCACGCTGGGAGCCGTACAGGCAGCTGGTGCAGGTGCACTTACCCAGGCAAGCTGCCACGCTATCCCCAAGCTGCTGCGGCTTGTCCCCATGCCCGGTGGCTGTTGCGTGGAGAGCCGGGGCCTTGGGCCGAGCACATGGGCGGTTACAGCGTTGCAGACGTGAAGAGCGCGTTGCAATGCCTCGCCGCGCCGCGCTCGGTGTGCAATGCCAGCCAGCGCCCCGCAGTGCAAACCCCGGGCTTGGAGGGGGTGAGAAGGGCGAGGGGATGGCAGCGGTGCCCACGCGGAGCCCTGCGTCACGGGGAGGTGCTGGCCCTGCCTGCTGCGGGCAGGAGGTGGCAGGCAGAGGCGATGCAGGTCATGCTTTGCTGAGTGGGGCGGCGGGCAATGCCCGGGGGATGCTGAGCCCAGGAGGGATCGTGTGGGCACCCAGCAGATCAAGGCGCTGCAGCTGCGCAGATGCAGCCACCCAGTCTGGGTCACGCTCTGTGCACGCTTGTGGCTCGTCCTCTGCTGTTGGGGCTGGATCCTGCTCCGCTGGTTGACGGGGGAAGCCTGGAAGGCTGGAGAAACCTTGCCCAAAGATGGACATGTCCATGAAAAAGAAAATAAAAGGTGTTTTTCAAAACATACCATTTATTTTGGCAGGGCCTGTAAAGAAACCATTGTTTTATGGGAAGGGATGCTGCTTGGTCTTGGGGTTTCTCCTGAGGCCGGAGTGGGAGAAGGGAGCGAGGAAAGGGAAACTGGAACATGGACATCCAGGCATCTGCAGGATTATGGTGTGCACCAGGAGGCTCAAACCCCCAGCGTGGGGATGCTCCCATGGTGCCGGAGCCAACCAGGAGGATGCTGTGGGACCACAGTGGTGACTGCCCAGGAGTTTGGCCATTGCCACTGGCTCTCCCATCTCCCGGTCCTCCGCACACAGCGTCGGCTGCAGCACAAGCCCCGATAACATCTTGCTCGGGATGATGCCCTGGTTTTATTTAGCCTGGACAATGTGCTCTTGCAGGGTTCAATTAATCTCACAACAGTTGCAGCGGATTAAGCATGCATATTAGATTAGTGTTTATCAGCCATGCCTGGCGGGGAGCATGCCAGGGCGCAGCGGGGACCCCGGGGCCGGGGGATGGCCGGGGCAGCCGCTTCCTTCTTTGGCTGGGGCCGGCGGTGGCGGCAGCACAGGCTCGGGCGCACTGACGGACCACCGCAGCTGCCCGCACTTGTGGCCACCCATCACCGCCCAGCACGGCAGCTGTGGGGCCAAAACCTTGCATCGGGGCCGTGCTGCCGCCGCCGTCCAGAGGGGACGGTGCTGGCACGCTTCTCCCGGGGATGCTGCTGCTGGGTGTTATTTGGGGTTGCAAGCACGGGGCAGTGGGAGGGAGGCAGCGATGCCTGCGGGGAGCCCCACGCTCCCTGGTTTGCAGGATCCAGTGCCTCGCAGGGCTCGCCGGGGCTTCAAGAGGACAGCCACTGGTGGTTGCACAGGTCCTGCCATTGCCGCTGCCACCAAGCGCTGGCCGTAACAAACCCATGATTTACTGCCTGTGCATAATCTCTGCCTGGGATTACAGCAGCCCTGCGCATAGCTGCTGGGGACGGCAAGGGGTTAGCGGGCAGCCGGGGATTCCCGAGACGTGGGCAGGTGATCACTGGCAGGAGGGTGCTGAGACGTCACAGCAATGGCTTTGCAGGGACACGCATGCTGTTCTTGTGCTGGGCCAGGCTGTGCCCCGTGCATGGGGCAGAGCTGGCACTGCGGGGGCAGAGTGGTGCCCTGCCCTGTCCCCACCACCCTGCATCCATGCCGGGCACAGGGTGCCGTCCCCACCGTTGCGCAGGTGCATGGGAGGTCGGTCACCATCCCCACTGTCCTGCAGGCACACAGGACACCAGGCACCGTCCCCACTGCCCGAGCTCTGCCCAGCGCGAGGGTTGCTGCCATCCTGTACCAGGCAGCAGAGATGCCTAGGCCAACCCGAGGTCCCTGAGGGTCCCCTCTGCCACCAACCCGACCCCTGTTCAGAGGAGAAGCGCGGCGCTGCCCAGCACACCCCGCTCATCACCCTGTGCCCTCTCCCTGCAGATAACGCGGAGACGCGGGCCGCCACCATGCCTGACTCGCCGGCTGACGTGAAGACGCAGTCCAGGTCCACGCCACCCAGCATGCCTCCGCCGCCGCCGGCCGTCACACAGGGAGCCACGCGCCACCCCTCCTTCACGCCAAACACCAGTGAGTACCGGGCTGCCAGCTGAAACGGGGATGGGATGCCAGGCAGGGAAGCTGCCTGGCTCCCTTCGCCTCCGGGTCACACACTGCACCTGGGACCGGCACGGTCCTCAGACTCCTGCACGGTGCTGGCCACGCCGTGGGGTGGCATTACCCGTCCTTGCACTGGAGAAGGGCTTTGGGCTGCGTGCCCTGAGCCCCACGTCATGCATGTGCCTGCGGGGAGCACCGCGGCACTGCCCTTCACCATCAGTGCCCTGCGAGGTGCGTGGGGACAGGGGCGTCCTGGTCTCCTGCCGCACGGTCACTGAATGCAGAGCAGAGCAGCGTGTGGCCCCGGGCACTCTCGCCTGCACGTGGAGGATGCTGCGGGCTGGGGGAGTCCCCACGGGTCGGAGCTGGCCCCGTTGGGGGTCGCGGGGACGTGGGGACCTGCCTGCCCATCCGCGTGTGGCACCTGGCAATGGCAGGGGAGCATCACGGCCAGCCGCAGTGGCAGGGATGTCCTTGCCCTGCCCAGGCCACAGCATGGTGGCATCAGGGGGACTTGGCGGGGACTCGAGGTCCGAGTCCTCAGTCACTGTAGCATCGTTGAACTGGGGGAGCCCCGACGCGCTGGTTGCACTGGTGGCACATGGGCTCATTGCACGCCTGCAGGGCTTGCACCGGGGATCGGTCCCTGTGCCGGTGTCACCGTCCCAGCACATGGCTGGACAAGGCACATGCGGGTCAGGATCCGGGAGTGCTGGGGCCAAGGCTGGTCCCCCCAGCAGGAGCCACAGTGGCCGTAGTGAGGGTTGCTCCAGCTCCTCTGAGACGTATCCTGGGCACGTGTGCGCACAGGGGTTTTGCTCATAGCTGCTTCTTGCTTAGAAACCCCAGTGGGGAAGAAAACACCCCTAAAACAACACCCTGTGCCGCAGCCCCCCGACAGCTGCTGCGCCCTGCCATGGCCCCGCCGCCCTCCCGGCCAGATGCTCTCTAATTAGAAATCGGCTTGCGCTCGGCTGCACTCTGAGGGGTTTTGCTTTTTAATCCGAGCCTTGCGGCAGATGTGGCATCGTGGGTTCGGCTTGGTGCAGGACGCAGAGCCGGGGGTGCAGGCAGCCTCTCCGCCGTGGCTCAGCATGGAGCGCGATGGTGTTTTGGTTGTTCTTGGTCTCGGGGAAGTGTTGCAAAGCGCCCCTTGCGCTGGGGCTGTGCAGGGGTGGTCCCGAGATGTGGGGACCATGTTAGGCAGCCGAGCATCCCCCGAGCCCTCCTTCTGGCTGTGTTGGGATGCAAAGACCCGGCTCCATCCCTGGCACACCTGGGTCTGGGCGGCTTCGCCCACGGCACACGTGCCCCCGCCGTGCCCGCCGTCGAGGAGCGTTGCCTACAGGGACCCCCCCGGCCGAGAGCTGCCCCCTCTGCTCTCTCATCATAGCGTGTTTTATTTTGCTTGCAGATCGAGACGCTGGCCCTCCGACGTTTCTGCCTCGCGGCCGTTTTCATGGTTGCTTGAAATGGTCGATGGTCTGTCTTTGTAAGTAAAATGAAACATCCGCTCTCATGAGAGACCCGAGCCGCAGCCGCAGCCCCCCCCGGCAGGCGCAGGGTCCCATGGGGGGCACAGTGCCACCACGGGGGGCTTGGGCAGGGTGCGCTCCCCCGCGCCAGCCCCTCGCCCTGCCCCGGTGGGTCACGGGGATGTGAACCCCGGCCCGGCCAAAGGGACATGTGCGACGTCTAACTTAGTAACGCACCTGTCGCGGGAATAAAAGCAGTTGTGGCCGCCGGGTTATTTTCGGCACCTCTTTAGCGGGTGGATGATACTGCCCGGCCGTAGAGCGAGCAGGAGCCCGCCAAAGCAGGCAGGGCGGCGCAGGCACTGCAAGGTTAGTGCGATCCCAGGAGCCGGGTGCCCGGTACGCCGTGGGGAGAAGCGCGGTGCATGCCGGGGTGCCGCGGAGCGGCGTGCGGTCGGGAGCCGGGATGATGTGTGCCGTCGCCCATGCCGGCCGCGGAAAGGTCCCTGCGCTTGCGCAGTCTGCACAGAGGGTTGACGCAGGAGCAAGGAACCCGCCACACCGCCTGTTGGCACCCGCAGATGTCCCCTCTCCGGTCCCCTGGTGCGGGGTGCTCCGGGGAGCTCCTGTCCTCCCTGTGTGGGCAGCAGAGCCAGAGGCGCTGGCGTGCTGCAAGCCAGGCTGGGCTCCGTGGAAAACGGCTCGTGGCTTCTCCCTGGGGGGTGCTGAGCAGCTCCCAGAGGGGCAGGATGGAGCTCCTTCTCTTGGCTGCCTTGAACGTCAAGGAGCAGGATCAGGGCCTCGGTGTGCTGGGGCACTGCATCCCATCCCTCCCTGCAGCCCGAATCTGCCTCCCGCAATGCCGGGAACCAGCCTAGGATGCGGCCCCAGGGATGCAGCAGCATCCTGAAGCCTGCCGGGGGGTGCTGGCCCCACGGTACCCAGCAGGATGCTCGGTCCCCCCCATCCCAGCCCTGTCCCTGCGGTGCCAGGGTACGGCTGCCCGCTCTGACCTCCCGGCCCCTCTCTCCTCGCAGTGATGAACGGGAGCAGCCACTCGCCGACCGCCATCAATGGGGCCCCATCGACCCCCAACGGGTTCAGCAACGGGCCGGCCACCTCCTCCACCGCCTCCCTCTCCACCCACCAGCTCCCACCAGCCTGCGGCGCCCGCCAGCTCTCCAAGCTCAAGCGCTTCCTCACCACGCTCCAGCAGTTTGGCAACGACATCTCCCCCGAGATCGGGGAGCGGGTGCGCACCCTCGTCCTGGGGCTCGTGGTACGTCTGCCGGGCATGGGGTTGGCGCCGGGGCTTGGTGGGGTGATGCCCCATCCGGGGATCCTGTGTTTTCCTTTTGGGATGGAGATGCTGCTAAATGGGAAAAAAAGAGGGTCCTGTTGGTGCTGGATTGATCTAAATCCTGGAAAAATGGGGGCTATTTTTCCAGTATCTCCCAGGATCTGCACAGCACCCTGGATGGGCATGGTGCAGGGTTGGGTCCTCACTGCTGGCATTGCCAGCAAAGCCTTGAGCATGGTTTTCCCATGAGTGTGGTTTTCCCTTGAGCGTGGCAGGCCTGGCAGAGGAGCAGAAATGGGGAAGAAACAGCAAAGCATCCCCCCGGGGGATGCAGGGGTGGACGGGGGGCCGTGGCCGGCGGTGCTGAGCCCAGGCTCTTCCCGCAGAACTCCACGCTCACCATTGAGGAGTTTCACGCCAAGCTCCAGGAGGCCACCAACTTCCCGCTGCGACCCTTCGTCATCCCCTTCCTCAAGGTGGGTGCCTCAGCCCGGGTGCCATGGGGACGTCGGGGTTAGCCTCAGCATCGCTGACAAAGTGGGATTCGGGGGGTGGCTTTGGGGTCGGGGCTGCCCGTGTCCCCCCGGCCACGCGTGTCCCCCCCGCACGCCCAGCCCCTCGCACGTGTGGAGTCACACAAGGCCGGGGCTGTTTGCAATAAAGCGAGGGGTTTGGCCCAGCTGGTAACCATTTGCAATTCATTAAAAATCCCCTTTTTTTTATTTGCCTTTTAATTTCGTGCTGACTCTGCACTGTCACCCCGCTCCGAAGGGATTCGCCGACTGTTGGCACGCCTGGCAGCGCCGGTGCTGCCGGCAGATGTTCAAGCCTGGCGTCGCCTGTCCCTCGTTAGCAGAGGAATAATGAAAAAGTGCAAAATAAAAGCCCCTTTTCCACCTCTGCCTCCCCGGCTCCCTGGAGCAGAGGTCCATGCTTGCCGCAGGAATCTGCCTGCAAAGCTGCTGGAGCGGTTTGCTCCTGGCAAGGGAAGGCAGAGCCGAAACGCGGCTGGGCTGAGCCGGGGCGGACGGCAGAGCCCCCTCGCCCTTCTGCCCCGGTTTGCGGCGGAAAGCGGGGTCCGCAGGAGCGGGGGGACGGTGCCTCCCCAGCCGCGTGGCTCGCGGGGTCCCTGTGGGTGCTGGTGGCCCCGTGGCTCGGGGCGGGCTGGGAATCGTCCCCGCTGTCCTGCTGCCAAGCGCGCGGTGGCCCCGCCGGCCGCCCTGGCACCCCACTCCCAGCTGTTCCCACCGTGGGCTCCAGATGTTTCTCATTATCCTAACTGCAACCAGCCGGGCTCGGCGTGCTTCCCAGACTCGGGGGCTTGCTTGTTTTTGTGGGGTTGTTCCCCCCCGGCTGGGGAAGGGGAGGGTCCGGCCCCGCTCGCCGCAGCGTGCATCTCCGGCTCGGGCGCTAACGTGTCCGACAGATGGGGGTTTGGCTGCCGATCAGCTGCCTAAAGAGAAAACCAGAGCTGGCAGCCAGAGCGCCCGGGCAGAGAGGGGTCTCTGCTGCTTAATTTTTGCTGCTCTTCGTGATCCTAGGGGCTGCAGTGCCGCAGGGGACATGGTGGGTGGGGAGTTTACAGCCGGTCCTCATGCCCCATGGGTGCCAGATGGGCTGGGGGCTCCCCTGGGCTTGGGGTTCAGGTCCCCAAGGCAAGCACTGCAGGGACAGGGTGGCAGAGGTGGCCGACCTGACCGGGGGACGATGCTCTGCAGCCCCTGCCAGGATGCAGAAGGGCTCGGTTGAAGCTGTGCACGTGCCAGCGTGTGGCCAGACCCTGCAGGGTGACAAGTGTGTCCCCCCCCCCGGCAGCCCAGCTGGCCCAGGCACGCTGCAGCGAGTGGGGTCCCAAGGAGGTCCCAGTGGGGAAGGTGAGCAGGACCCCAAAGGGAAGGCTGCTGCCTGCCCGGCACCTCCTGCCCACGGCGGGCTGGGGGCAAAGGCATGCTGCACCGGGGAGGGGGGCTGCGCTCAGACAGGCTCTGCAGGGGGCTCTGAGCAGCGCGGCGCCAGGTTTTGGGGGGTCTGCAGGGCTGGGGACTGGACTCTCACTCCCCCTCGCAGGCCAACCTGCCGCTGCTGCAGCGGGAGCTGCTGCACTGCGCCCGCATGGCCAAGCAGACCCCGGCCCAGTACCTGGCCCAGCACGAGCAGCTGCTGCTGGACGCCAACGCCTCCTCTCCCATCGACTCCTCCGAGCTGCTCCTGGAGGTGGGCGAGAGCGGCAAGAGGAGGACGCCAGACAGGTGCGAGCCAGGGATGGCACGTGGGGTATTTTTTTGGGGACACATCCCTGCCAACCACCCCGGGGCGGTGGGTGCTGGTGCCCAGCGGGGACCGACCTCCTCTCCTCCACCCAGGACCAAAGAGAACGGTTTGGACCGAGACCCTCTGCACCCCGAGCACCTCAGCAAGCGGCCGTGCACCATGAGCCCGGCGCAGCGCTACAGCCCCAGCAACGGGCTGAGCCACCCACCCAACGGGCTGGGGCACCCCCCCGCCGCACCCCCCCTGCCCCAGCACTACCGCCTGGAGGACATGGCCATGGCGCACCACTACCGCGACGCCTACCGACACCCCGACCCCCGGGAGCTCCGCGAGCGCCAGCGGCCCGCCGGTGAGTGGTGGCATCCCCATGTGCCGGGGCTGGAGAGCCCCCCGCACCCCACCCCCAGGGAGAGGGGTGCTGCAGGGGGCTGACCCCCGCCCCACGCTTGCCTTGCAGCGGTGCACGGGACGCGGCAGGAGGAGGTGATCGACCACCGGCTCACCGACAGGGAGTGGGCAGAGGAGTGGAAACACCTCAACAACGTACGTAGTGCCCCCCCCGGCCATCCCACGGGGCTGGCGGGCGTGCTTAGCCCCCCCCCCCCCCCAGCTTTGCCCTTCATCCCCACCATGTCCCCCCCAAGACTTTTTTCCCAAGCATCCTCCGCTCCCCACAGCCAGAGTGGCACACCAGCCCCGGCACAGCCCAGCATAACCCAAATCCCCCCCAGCACCGGGCACCGCAGCCCCCCAGCTCCTTGCAGCAGAGCCCCCCCCCCCCCAATCCTGACGTTGTTCCCCCGCAGCTGCTGAACTGCATCATGGACATGGTGGAGAAGACGCGCCGGTCGCTGACGGTGCTGCGGCGGTGCCAGGAGGCCGACCGCGAGGAGCTCAACCACTGGATCCGGCGCTACAGCGATGCCGAGGACATGAAGAAAGGCAGCCCCCCTTCCGCCCGCCCCCACAACAGCTCCTCCGCCTCCGAGGCGCCCCAGTTAGGTATTGACCCCCGGGGCCGCGGGGTGCGTTCGGGGGGGCTGCGCCCCTCTCCGGGTTGCCCGTGCTGTTCCCCCGGGGGTCCGGTGCTGCCAGCGGGTGGGATCGAAGAGGACGGCATCTCCTAACGGCGTCGCCCCCTCTCCTTCGCAGACGCTCACCGGGAGTTTGCGCCGCGGCCGCTCTCTGGGTACATGCCGGAGGAGATCTGGAGGAAGGCTGGTGAGTGCGGGGCGGGCACCGGCGCCCATCGGTGTGCTGAGCTCGCAGGGTCTCTGCCCCATCCCTTCCCCGCACTGCGTCGGGGTGCCGGCGGGGCTGGAGGGGGTCGCGGTGGGTTTGCGGCGCGAGGTGGGTGCTCCCATGGCGCCGCCGCAGAGGGCGATGCGCAGAGCCGGGGCTGGGGTGCCGGCACACCCCGTGCCACGCTTGGCCGCCTTCCTTCCAGAAGAAGCTGTGAACGAGGTGAAGCGTCAGGCCATGTCCGAGCTGCAGAAGGCCGTGTCGGACGCGGAGCGGAAAGCCCACGAGCTGATCACGACAGAGCGAGCCAAGATGGAGAGAGCCCTGGCCGAGGCCAAGCGCCAGGCTTCGGAGGACGCCCTGACCGTCATCAATCAGCAGGAGGACTCGAGCGAGGTGGGGGCCGGTGGGGGCGAGCTGGGGGGGACAGGGTTGGTGGCTGCACAGGTATTTGGGACCTGCTCCTTTTGCAATCAAGTTCGCAGTGTGTGTGCATGCAAGCATGGGCACCAGGGGTGGCTGTGGCAACGCCACGGGATGGGAAGAAGAGGGGATTTCTTGCAATGAGCTGGGGTTGGGGTGCATGGTCCAGGCTGTGGGTGCATGGTCCGGGATGTGGGTGCATGGTCTGGGATGGTGTGCATCATCTGGAATGCAGGTGCTTGGTCTGGGATGATGTGCGTGGTCCAGGAATGTGGGTGCACGGTCTGGGATGGCGTGCATGGTCCGGGATGTGGGTGCACGGTCTGGGATGGTGTGCATCATCTGGAATGCGGGTGCATGGTCCGGGATGATGTGCATGGTCCGGGATGTGGGTGCACGGTCTGGGATGCCGTGCATGGTCTGGGATGTGGATGCATGGTCTGGGATGGTGTGCATCATCTGGAATGCGGGTGCATGGTCCGGGATGATGTGCATGGTCCAGGAATGTGGGTGCATGGTCCGGGATGATGTGCATGGTCCGGGATGTGGGTGCACGGTCTGGGATGGTGTGCATCATCTGGAATGCGGGTGCATGGTCCGGGATGATGTGCATGGTCCAGGAATGTGGGTGCATGGTCCGGGATGATGTGCATGGTCCGGGATGTGGGTGCACGGTCTGGGATGATGTACACGGTCCGGGAATGTGGGTGCACGGTCTGGGATGATGTGCAAGGTCCGGGATGGGGATGCACAGTCCAGAATGGGGGAACACAGTCTGGGATGGCAGTGCATGGTTCAGGATGGGGTGCACGGTCCAGGATGAGGGTGTGCAATCCGGGGCTGAGGTTTGGCTTTGCATCCCCTCAGAGCTGCTGGAACTGTGGGCGCAAAGCGAGCGAGACCTGCAGCGGCTGCAACACCGCCCGCTACTGCGGCTCCTTCTGCCAGCACAAGGATTGGGAGAAGCACCACCACGTCTGTGGGCAGACTCTGCAAGGGCTGCCGGCCCCCACCACCCCCGCCACCGGCGTGGGGCTGCCGCCAGGTCCGGGACAACCCGACGGGGTGGCCACCATTGCCAGCAGCCCCAGCGAGACGGGCTCGGCGGCCGCCTCCCGCGCCGGCACGCCGGCCACCCCGGCCCCGCTGGAGAGCGCGTCCCGCTGAGCCGTCCTCGGACCGCTGCTGCCGCCGCTGCCGCCGCTGCTACCACCGCTCTCCAAAAGACACGGACTGCACTCGATGCAATTTCCTCAGCTACCTGACTCGTGTGACCTCCGAAACGACCTCTCTAGCTCTCACAAATAATCCTCACGGATCCTCAAACTGGGCTTTAAGTGGAGTTAAGGCAAATACCGATCTTCTCTGTTCTCTCTTCGGTCTTTGTTTTGGCTTTTTTTGGTTGGTTTTCTATCGGTTGGGGGATTGTGGTTCAGTTTTTTGGGGTTTTTTGGGGTTTTTTTTCCTTTTTATCTTTCCGGATGAGGGATTTGGCTGCAGCCTCGCCGTGCAGTGACGTGGGGAGAGGCCGGCCCGGCCCTGGCCCACATCGGCGCTGCCAAGGGGCTCGTCTGCAGGAGGAAAGAAACTTCTTTTCTTCGTCTCTCTCTTCCTTTTTTTTCTTTTTTTTTTTTTGTAAAAAAAAAAAGAAAATAAAAAAGAAAACGTCAGACTCTTTGGCTTTAAGTAAGAAATTGTAAAAAAGGAAAAAAAAAGAAAAAAAAAAAGAAAAATCCAAAAACCAGACGACGCCAAGTCAAGCCGCGTGACGGACGCTCACCTGTAACTACCTTGCTAGCTAGCCAAGAACAGACCAGACTCACCTCTGCTCCAAAGGAAATCCAAAACCAAGGAAGATCCAAACGTCTCTCCACTGCCAAAGTTCGTTTCGTTCTGTTGTCGCTTCCTTCCCTTCCCCGCCAGGATGGACGGACACGCCCCCGGGGCTTTAAAGAGTTTCTATTAAAATAAAGCAAAAAAAAAAAAAAAAGAAAACGTTTTTTTTTTTAACAAGCAACCCCCCGAGGCGCGGGAGGGGGAGGTGGTGGCTGAGAACCACCCGGGTGGGCGCAGCCGGAGCCGGCACATCTCTACCTCTGCCCACCGCCGCCCTGGAAAAAGAGAATAAAAAAAGAGATTAAAAGACAGATTTTGCTTTTCTCCCTTCTCGAAGCTGTCGGGGGCTGCCTGCGGCCGGACCCCCCAGCCCCTCACTGCCGGGCTGCTCCCACACCCCGCGTCAGATTTATTTTGCAAGGATTTTTAAGAGGAAAAAGGAAAGGAAAGGAAAGCGAGCGCCACCTCCTTCCTGGCCGAGGAGGCAGCCAAGGACGATGTTGATTATTTTGTATTTCTCGCATCATTGTACAAAGCACAGAGGACGGGAGTGCAATACGGAAAGTCCCCCGGCTCCGAGAGGAGGGAAGCCCCACGCGGGGCAGGAGTGCTGTACGCTAATGTGAATGTAAATAGTGTTTTGCAGAGGTCCAAAAAAAAAAAAAATAATAATAATGATAGTGATAATAATAAGAGACATTTGCCAAATAAAAGATGATGAGAACCCGCTGGAGGCTGTGGCGTGGGGGAGCGAGGCTGGCCGGAGGCGAACAGAAGTCGTGTGCTCGATAGGAGCTGTAGTTTTTCCGCATTTGCAAAAACCATCCTGTGTGTTTTCTGTAGGGGAGGAAGAGGAGGGGAAGGGCTTGGGGCCGCGTCAGTTGTGTTGCCAGTCACCCAGGGGCCCGGCTGCTGGCGCTGCCTTCGCAGCTGCCTCCTGCGACGGCCGTGCCGTGCCGTGCCGTGCCGTGCCGTGCCGTGCCGCGCTGCAGCAGAGCTCGGTGCATGGGGCACCCCCAAGGCGACGTTACCGCCCCGTGCCACCAGCACCCAGCCTTGCTGCAGCTTTGTGCACCCCGAGGCCTTGGTGCATCCCGGGGGGGGCGGTGTGTGTTGGTCTGTGCACCCCAAGGCTTCGGTGCATCCCCTTGGGGGGGGGTTCCTGTGCACCCCAAGACCTTGGTGCATCCCCCCCGGGGGAGGTTTGTGCACCTCAAGGCTTTGGTGCGTCCCCCGGGGGGTTTCTGTGCACCCCGAGGCTGGGAGCTTTGCCGGGTGCCCCTCACGTGACTGTTCACTTTATTTATGTTGTGACATATGTAATATTGTCTATTTTTCTTACGTTTCCTGAGAAGAGGTAATATATAAGAGTATTGCAGATGCACCTGCTGTGGGGCCGCCTGCTCTCCCGGGTGTCCATCCCGTCCCTGCCTTTCCTGCCCCGCGTGTCCCTGCGTGTCCCCACGTGCCCCTGGCCCCGCTCCGCCCCGGGGCTCTGCCTCTCTACCTCCGCCTCGCCGGGAAACCGCGGACGAGAGCATTTCCACAGAGTCTGCTCTCATTTCCACTCCCTTCTGTTTTGCTTTTTTTTTAATTATTATTTTCTTCTTTTTTTTTTTTAAATAATAATAAAAATACCCTACGGAACCTTGCATTGAAACCAAAAGCCGAGGGAGGGAGGGGATGGGCGGCGCGGCGCTAGCAGATGTCCAAACCAGAATGACAGCTTTAAAGTGTAATATTTCCCAAAAATTAGTGATGCGGGGAGGACGGCAGCGGCAGTGCGGCCGCGGGGCCGGCGTGATGCAGGTGCAGAGGGGGCCGGGGAGGCGCTGGCCATGGGCACTTCCACGGGGTTTTGCTCCAAAACGGTGTTGGGGCATGCGGGGGGCCAGGGGACACGTGCTCCGTGCCATGCCCAAGCCATGGCCTTTGGTGGCTTTGTGGCATCTGGGAGATTGCAGGCGGATGAGCTGTGTGGTGCCGGCACAGCCTGGCCGGGGGGTAGGGACATCCCCGCGGCTGTGGGGCAGCTTGGGGACATGGGGTGCTGGGGTGGCCGGGCACAGTCCTCTGCCAGATCGGGTCCCCATGGCTGCCCATGGCTCCCTTTCTTGGGTTTCCTCCCCCCCATCACGGCTGGGGTTGGGGACAGTGTTGGTGGCGTGGGGACAGCATGCCCAAGGTCCTGGTCCCTGCGGGGAGGCAGAGCCCGGGGCGCTGGGTGCTGGGTGCTGGGTGCTGGGTGCTGGGTGCTGGGTGCTGGCTGTGGCACCAGGCTGGAGGAGCTGGCAGGAGAGACGTGGCTCTCCTCCGGCGCCGAGCGTGGCACCAGGGCTCCAGCTCCTTCCTCACGTTCCCAACCCAAAATCCCAACTGAAACCAAAGCGCTGCATCCCGGCAAGGCTGGGCACCCTGGAGCGGGGGTCCCACACCTGCCTGGGCTTTGCTCCATCACTGCCGGAGCCCCCTACAACCTCCCCGCACCCTCCTCCTCCGGGGCCTGCCAGGGTCCCCCCTTCTCCTCGGGGTACCCCCCTGGATCCCAGTGGGTTTGAGGTCAGGGATAAGATGCCACCTTGTTCCCAGGTCCCAGGCACTGTGCTGGGGTGGCCCCGCCGCGGTGGCAGCCCCAGGGGCTCCTCTGATGCCACCAAAAGCCACGGCGCCGGGAGGGAGGTGTCGTGCCGCCGTCCCCCCTCGCTCACGGCTGTGTGGGCAGCACGGGTTCCCTGGTCCTGCGTGGGGCTGAGCCCTGCCCGCGTTACCCTGCCAGCCCTGGGGACGGGGACGCCGCGGCACGGGGGTCCCCAGGGGGCTGGAAACCAGAGCCCCCCTCCAGGGCCGGGTGGGCACGGCAGCAGCCTGCCCTGCCCCACTGCGTGGGTTTTGGGGGTCAGCCCAGAGAGACGACGTGGTAGGACTTTCCTTCGGCATGCTGTCCCCCCCCTTGCTGTTTCCCGCTTTCTCTAAGTGTACTGTATGTTTGACCTGTGAAAGATGTAAACTTTATGATTCAGGTTATGTCTGTTCTTAACTCTGTATCTGTGTAATAAAGACAATTTAATATCAACTGGAGGCTCTGTAGCCTGGGCTTGTGCTGGGTGCCCTCACCCCCCCTCTCCTGGCAGCACCCTGCACCCCGTGCTCCCAGTCCTGGGTGGGTTCATTATAGCCCTGGGGTCAGTCGCTGCCCCGTGTCCGGCTCTGAGGAGGGGTGTCTGCGGCGGGGGGCGTTCAGGGTTGTCCCCAGGGAACAGGTTGTCCGCTCCACCCCAGTGAGGCCACATCTGGAGTGCTGTGCCCAGTTCTGGGCTCCCCAGTTCAAGAAGGACGGGGAACTGCTCGAGCAAGTCCAGCAGAGAGCTGCGAAGATGCTCAGGGGACTGGAGCACCTCTCTTCTGAGGAAAGGCTGAGAGACCTGGGTTTGTTCAGCCTGGAGAAGAGAAGGCTGAGGGAGGATCTTATCAATGCTTATAAATATCTGAAGGGTGGGTGACAAGACGATGGGGCCGGACTCTTTTCAGTGGTGCCCAACAACAGGACAAGGGGCCATGGGCACAAGCTGGAACACAGGAAGTTCCACTTAAACATGAGGAAAAACTCCTTTGCTGTGAGGGTGCCAGGGCAGTGGGACAGGCTGCCCAGAGAGGCTGTGGGGTCTCCTTCCCTGGAGACATTCAAACCCCACCTGGACGCGGTGCTGTGCCCCCTGCTCTGGGTGTGCCTGCTCAAGCAGGGGGGTTGGACGGGGTGATCTCCAGAGGTCCCTTCCGACCCCCAGCAGTCTGTGAATCTGTGATTCTGTGAACCCAAAGGGATCGCCCCTCCCTGCTGCAGATGCTGCAGCCCCTCGGCGTGCTCCGCTGCTCCCCCTGTGCCTGGGGCAGCTGCTGGGAGCTGGCTGCGGTCTCCAGCACCCCCAGCAGGGACCAGGAGAGCCGGGGTGTGTGTCCCCAAACACGGAGGCGGGGGGCGTACCCCCGGCCTGGCCATGCGTGTCATCCCCACGCGTGCCCGCGGCCGCCCCCTGGTCTCGAACCCGCGGCCCCGGAGTCACGGTCGGGTGGGGCCGCCTCCCCCGCCCTGCCGGCAACGGGGCGGGGCCTGGCGGCGCGCCCAGCCCTGATTGGCCTTTGATGCATGAAAGTGGCGCGCCGGCGGGAGATGCGCACGTGGCGGCGGGAGATTCGCACGTGGCGGCGCTCGGGTGGTTCCCGCCGGCTCCGCGGAGGGGGCGCAGCATGTTCGGGAGCCGGGCGAGGTGGGTCCGAGGCGGCGGGGGGGGCCGGGCCGGGGCCCGGCTCGGTAGTGGGGCAGCTCCCCACCTCAGGGTGGGAGAGTTTGTCCCTCTGTGGGCTCAAACCAAGAACCTGGGGTGAGAAGGGCGTGGGTTTGCTTTTGCTTGGGTGTGAGGTAGGACTGCCTGCTGCTCCTTCCTTGCAGCCTGGGAGTTCTGCTGGTGGGGCAGGTCCTGCCTCCTTTTCCCTGCCAGCAGGCTGTGATGCTTGTGCCTGTTTTTTTTTAACCCAAGGGAAGCTGCTTCCAGGTCTCCTCTGCAGCCTCCTGAGTTGGGAGTGGCTCAGTATAGAGACCTTTTAGTAGCCATCACTCCTGCAGTTCTGGGTTTTTGCTGCAAGCCTGCCTGCAGCACTGAGAGCAAACTGCTTTAGTGGTGCCTGTTCATCCTTCTGCTGGAAGCACCCAGGTGCTTTGCCTGGCAGGTGTTTTGCTTTAGGTTCTATGTTAAATGGCTGTTTGTTTGTTAAATGGCTTTTTGCCCCTGTTCCTGCCCAGTCCTCTCTTCCTGGATACTTCAGGGATCTGGTGGCAGGACCTGTCGTCCCTGGCAGCAGCGGAGGCGTCCTGGGATGTGACAGAGATGGCAGCTCTGCGGAAGGCTGCAGATGATGACTCGGACCTGAGCCGCCTGGAGGGGGACAGTGCAGAGGAGCTGGCTGTGCCAGACCCAGTGAGTGCCTGGCTGAGCATGGAAGCAATTTTCCCTGTTTCTCTAAGGAAATGGGAAACTTTCTACACCTCTCCTCAAGCGCTTCCAAAAATTAAGAATAAGAATAATCTTGGGCCCCTGATGTTAAAACCCCTGAGCTGAGAAGCTGGAAATTGAATTGTCACTCTCCTGCTGCTTAGCTTTCACTGCTGAGATGTCTGCCTGGCTGAGCGAGGGTAAATGGCTCCTGTTTGTCACCAGCTTAAATCTCCAGTTCCCTCCGGCAGCTCTGGTGCTGCTGGGGCCTCTCTGCTACAGCACACGCTGCTTTGCAGGCAAGCATGGGAAAGGAAGTGTTTCCTTGTTCTTTCTCCCCAGCAGAGCTTGGAGCTGAACTCCCCTTTTGTGGGACAGACGGTTGTCCCCAGTAGCCAGCCTGCCCTTGTCCCCAGCCTGGGAGGGCACTGCTGGCAGAGGTGCATGCTGTGCAGCACTGCAATGTCCCAGCCCAGGGTGGGGAGTGGGCTGGGGGTGTCCCTGCTCCATGTGCTGCTCATGCAGGTCTTGGTTTTGGGTTTCAGGAGCTGGAGGCCATCAAAGCCAGAGTGCGAGAGATGGAGAAAGAGGATGAGAGGCTGAAGGAGTTGCAGCTGGAAGCTGAGAGCTGCCTCATCATGAGCTCGGAGGTGGCAGGTATGGGCTGTGCCGGGGTGCTGCTGTCCCCCCACCTCCAAGGGACATTTCTGGGGCACAGGGTGGCAGTTGGAGCCAGAGCCACATGGCTCTGCCTCTCCTGGCAGCCTGGGGCGGAACATGTGAGATGGCGAGGGCTGGGGTCCCAGGGATGGAATGGTGCTAATGCAGGTCCTATCTACTCTTACCTCCTATCTTTGCAGGCCAAGATGCAGTAAATTAATTGAATTAAATTTAATTCAATTAAGTAACTGAGTTTAGCACCAGCAGCCCCAGTAGAGCTGTCACCCTGCAGGGGATTTTTGTGAAGAGAGAGGGGACAAGGGCATGGAGGAGGAGGAGGAAGCAGTGTGGGGATTTGGGTATGCCTAGATGTGACTGGGGACCCAGGGAGCTTTGCAGTGTGTCAGCTCAGTGGCGGCCGTGCTGGGAGCAGACCTGCATGGACAGATATCCCTCTGCCAGAGGGCTCCTGCGACCCTGTCCAGCGTGACAAAGCAGCCCTTGTCTCTGCAGGTCTCTTCCCAAGGACAACCGAGGAGAAGATGGAGGTTGACCAGCGATCCATCTACGTGGGCAATGTAAGTGGGAGGCCCTGGAGCAGAGCCCCCCTTGTTGCTCCCTCCTCAGCTGTACTTATGCCTGAGATCCTGAGCCCGGCGACCCATCCGCCCCCCACCAAAGGCTGGCTGGTCCCATTCTGAATGCTTCTCCTCTGCCCAGCCTAGACTGGGAATGTGGCTCAGCATCTGCCCATGATCCTCAGCCACTTGCAGATAATCTGTTGCAAGTGTCAGCTCCCCAGAATACCCCGCTGGAAGCTGCGGGTCGTGCAGCATTGCTTCTCCCCTCAAAGGGGGAGAGCTGTCTCTTGGATTTGGGTTTCCAGGCTGGAGCGTTCGGCTGGAAGGGTCTCCTGAACCTCGGGAGATGGTGAGGCCGTGGTGGTGAGCTGTGACTGGGGTCGGCCAGGCCCTTTGCCTCCCATGATCGTGTGCAAATGCAGACCCACGAGCTGGGGAGGCTGGCTAGTGCCACTGGAGGGGCTGGGACTGTCATTGCAGGTGGACTACGGGGGCACGGCGGAAGAGCTGGAGTCTCACTTCAACAGCTGCGGGCAGATCAACCGAGTGACCATCCTCTGTGACAAGTTCTCAGGGCATCCCAAAGGGTCAGCGCTGCATGTGGGGGCTGAGTTGGGGTGTTGAGGGTGCTGCCCTGTGCTCCCCAGCCTTTGGGAGCAGTGGGGTGTCCCTGGGGCTCTGCTCACCGTGTCCCCTTGTAGGTATGCCTACATCGAGTTTGAAGAGAAGAGCTCTGTGAAGGCTGCAGTGGAGCTGGATGAGAGTGTGTTCAGAGGCCGTGTCATTAAGGTAAGAGCTGGATGAGGCCCCAGGGTGGTGCATGCATGCATCCATCCCTCTTAGCCCCATGTGCATGGGGCTGTGCTGAACCCCAGTGCTGGCAGCACTGGCTGAGCCTCCTCCTGCCTTCCAGGTGCTGCCCAAGAGGACCAACATGCCGGGCATCAGCACCACTGACCGTGGGGGCTACCGGGGCCGCTTCCAAGCTCGGGGAGGGCTGCCCCAGCGGGGAGGCTACTATGGAGGGCAGCACCCAAGGGTGCGAGGGAGGACATACAGGTGAGCGGCCAGGCTGGGGGTTTCCTTGTGTATTTGGGTAAAGAACCCTGTGGAGCAGAGGGTCTCCAGGATGGGGATAGCTGCTCCTTGCTCTGGCTGTGCTCAGCTTCTTGGCTTTGTACCTCCCACCCTGGCATAGACAGGAGGATGGAGAAGGGCTCTGGCAGGAGTATCCTCCTGCAAACCTGTGCTAGAAATGTCTCCTCCCATCGCGGGCTATTAGCATCACCCCGGTGTCTGTTGGGTCAGCAGGAGCCTGGCAGCTGGTCTGGCTGGGACACGGGCACCTCAGGGGGGACTGCGGGCAGCTGGGATGGGGAAGGACCGAAGTGAGCAGCCAGCAATGGCACAGCAGACCCATCCCTACTGCTGTCCCAGCATCACTCACATCCCCAGCACGGGCCTGGAGCTATTCTCCGGCACACCTCCCGCTGCTCGTGCATCTGCGAGCTCACCGCAGATTAGCTTCAATGATGCCCCGGCCCCTTCAGTGCTGTGGAAGGAAGCAGAGAGCTTTGGGGGTGGAAGAAACACCTGGAAACTTGCTGCTGTCTGCCTGTTCTTGCAGGGATTTGAGGGGTGGGTATCACACTCCCAGCCTGACTGGTCCCAGAGCTGTGCCTGGCTTTAGGGCCCCCATGGTTTTTGGGGGTTCAGTGTGGGTTAGCTGGGGCAGAAGGGTGAATCCCAGCTCTTGGAGGGGCAGAGGGGCAGGTACCTGAGCTTTTTGGCATCTCAGCTGAGCAATAACCCTGTGCTTTAGGATGCTGTTTTTGTTCTTGTTTAGGGGACGGGCAAGACTGCTGCCGTGGTATTTTCCATACTAGAAAGGACTGGGCTGCCCCGGTGATGCCGATGGGACTGAAGTGAGGAGACGGGATTGGAGAGATTTAAAAATATGCCTACTCAAACAAAAAAGATTAATTTTAAAATGCCATCTGCCTGGCCATGAGGATTACTGGTGAGGCAGCCAGAGTGCTGAGCTGCGGGAGGGAAGACTGGATCCACTCCACCCACACATCGGCTGGATCCCTGCCAGCGTCCCAGGAGGGGCTCACCTTAGCTTTGCTTGGGGGATTGTGTTTTCATTGAGAACAGTCTCATTCCAGAGAACACCCTGTCCTGCGAAGGGAAGAGCTTTCCCAGACCATCAAGTCTCATCTTCATCCTATAGAAAAGGGCTGTACTGGAGGGTTTGGTATAAATCTGGTTTGGCTTTTAGCTGTCCAAATGCCCTCCACCCCTCCGTGAGGGCGGACCTGTCCTGCTCAGCCCATGAAGCACCCTCAGCTTTGGCTGCTTCTACAGGAGCTGGATGTTGCTTTCTCTTGCCCCTAAAAAGATCCTAAAGCCTTTTCCAAAGACTGTTTTCTTGTCCATGTCAGTGGAGAAAGTCTTGGGTTGCAGCTCTAGATCTGACTGCTGAGGAGCTTTTTCTTACTTCAGTCAGCCTTGTGGATTTCTAAGCTTGCTCTTGGGAAGAGGATGGAGCCTAACAATGGGTCTGGTTTTTAGCTCTCTGTTGCTGTTGTACATCTAACAACCAGGGGAGGGAAAAAGGCCTCCCTTGCTGTTTCTCTGGAAGCCTCTGTATCTCTGTGGTGGTTAAACAAGACCTGGGTGTCACAAAACCCTTCCCCCACTTTTATTTCAGAAGTCAACAACCCCCTCTTCCCCCCTCCTGCTTTTATTCCAAAGCTACAGGGATCAAAGGGTGCTGCCAACTCATCATTTTCCTTTATTTCTAGCAGTAGCAGTATTACAAAACCACCTCCACTGTTGCAAATTTGGTCTGATCTTCCTCTTTACTCCTGTCACCGTTGCTGCTCCGGATCCCTGACTGGAGATGGTGTGAGCCCAGCTGAACTAGAGGGTCAGGACTGAAGCGCATGGCAGGAGCTGGGTACTGGGGAACAAGCACTGCCTGGCACTTCCCCTTCCTGCTGATCTTGTGTTCATGAGCTCTGAAACTGCTTGTTTTTAAAGGAAAAACTTTGTGTTAAAAGAGGCAGGCTGCAAACACCAGCAGACAGCCTTACTGTGTGAAGTTCTGCATTGAAATCAGTTTTATTATGTAATTCTCATGCTAATCTTTCAGGATCCTTGGTTAGGATTCCTCTAACCCAGATGCAACAGATGTGACTGACTCCTAAAGCAGCTTTTCACAGCTCGGGGCATTGCCAGGCCAAAAATCCCACTGATTTTCCCCCTCCCCCACCCCCCCTTAAGATCTCAGGATTTTTTTTTTTTAAAGCTTGGGACCTTAACTCTTCATGTTTGTGTTGATTTTGCACTTTGCCCAGCACGGACTGTGCTGCTGAGGCTGGCCTTGATCTGAGCTACCCTTAGGGTTAGACTATAAAATGGGCTTTTTCTAGGGCTTTAAACTTTCCATTTAGTAGCTTTGTAAATTCTTGAGACTTAATTTTTAACAAAACCTACTTTGCGGTGTTCGGACTCTCTTGTGGAAGAGGAAATGCTGAGCTCCCATCTCTGAGTGGAAAGAGTGAAGACTTTTATATGAAAATGTTTTGGAATAGCAGTGTACAGCTGTGCCTTGTTTAGATGGTGGGAGAGGCTCAAACACTTTCATCTCCCATTATTTGACAGGTTGTTGTTGATTAAATGTATTTAAGTTCTGTTTGAGAAGGTACTGTAAATGTCACTTATTTTTAAAATAAATGATCCTGCTGTGTGAACTTCATCTGCAGTGAGACTGTGCTGGGTGTGAGCTGATGGTCTACGCTGACCTGGCTTTCTCCAGGCTTCTTGTATCCTTTGGAGCTGTGCAGCTATTTCTTTTTTTGTATTTTTAGCTATGTTTTATGTATTTTTAACTGATTAGGTGCTTGAAGCACAGACTGCCTGTGGGGCAGGAAGGACTTGGAGTAGAGGTGTGTGAAAGCACCTAGTAGCTGCTCAGTGCTTATGCCTGCCTGCGTTATCTCCGCTGAACTTGGTGTAGCTGCACAGCCTCGCGTAGTGCGAGTGCACTGCACAAGTGATTAAGAAGCTGGGATGCTTTTCTAGACTAGCTTGTATTTTTTCTATATAAATACCTGCTATTGATTTAGTAGTCTTTAATTAGAACAGCAGGGAGCTGCAGGGGGAGGAGATGCTAATAGAGATTAGTTTGGGATGAGCCAGGCAGCTGTGCAATCCTGATGTCTTAATCTCTTGGTGTGGATTTATCCCAGCTGCACTACCTGTGCTCCCTGACCTGGGGTAGAAAAGCTGTTCAGTGTGCCTGGCCTGTCTGACTGAGGTGCAAAGTGGTAAGAGCAAATATTGTCAAATGTGTGTCACCCAAAGATCTTTCCCAGGGAGGCAAGATCAGTGCAGGGCTTGACTGGGTTCAGGGTGGTGCTCTGAGACCAGCTGTTTGCTGTCTGCCAGAGCTTTCTCAAGTACATAAACAGTGGCTGCGGGTGTAGAGAAACCTGGAGCTGTTGGCTAACTTGCAGAGTTTTCTCTTTCCAAGAACTAAGGAAGTAAGTACAGATCTGAGTGCTCACAGCTAAGGAAAAACAGGATAAGGAGCCTAAGCATAAGTATGTTTGAATTAAGCATTGCTGTGATGTTCCTGTCAGAATGAATGGCCCTTAGCAGCAGTGAAGGGGGCTGGCAAAGAGCAAAAGGACTGCTGTTGCTGATGTGCTGCTCCTGCTTCAGAGGGCCTGCTCTGAAGCACCAGTACTTCTGAGGAACAGTGTCACTATCTGTGCCTCTCAGCTGATTGAAATCTAGGTTGACCCTAATAATAATCTCTTAGCTGTCTCTTGTGCAGCTGTGCTTGCTCTAATCACAAGCACAGCAGGAACTGCTGTTTTTACACAAAGCCCAATTTCTACAGAAACATCAGAGTTGCACAGAGGCAGGGCTGCACACATTTCTGTAGGGAACAAACCTCCTGCCTCACACAGCTGACCTTCCTGAAGGAAGAGCTGGCTCTCTCATGTGCTACCTGAAGGCATAAAGCTGAACAGCGACTTCTGTGCTATACTCAGGTTTGCTAGAGTAGAAATGCATGCAAACCTTGCAGGTGTCAAGTTTATTTTACATAGAATAAATTTGAAATATTACACAGAATGAAGACAATATATACATCACTTTGTAGGGATGCTCCTGTACATGGGGAATGTTCTCAACACTCAGATGAGAGGGGGTAGAGCCTCAGCACACCTGCATCATCATGGAGTTCACCATATTATCGAAAGCCCTAGAGAAGGAAATGAACACAGCTTATTAAAGGAAGTGGTTAGTTCTGCACAGCAGACCTCTTGTAACAAAACCAATGGCTAACAATGTCTCTTACTGGTTAACAAGCTGGCTTTCCCCAGGCTGAATACATGATTTCACTCTTTAACTACAACATGCTCTGTTGAGTAAATAATGACTTTTAATCAAGCTGAAGGACAGGTCTTATCCCGGCTGTTGACCTGCCTCAGCAAAGTGTAAAAGCAGTTGTTCTTCCTTAGGCAATAGAAACTCAATGTTATTAACGTTCCCTGTGAGATTCCAGATGAGAAATGGGGGGCACCGGCCCTCACACGTGAGGAATTACACATGCCGAATGTCCATCTGTCCTTACCCAAGGATAAGCCCTGGACAAGCGCAGTTGTTCACTCTGTTTAGCCTGCTCCATTTATCTATCTTTATGCTCATATTTGCTTATGAAACGGGTAACTTTTTCTCCCCAAGAAATTGCTTTTCTTGAGCCAGTGTTTCTAACACCAGTCCTGAGGTGGGAGTGAAAGTTCAGTGTAACTTCTCATGAGACTTAGCAGAGTTTTCTGTTATGCAGTAATGGCCCAAAGACAACACAGCTGTTCTCCATTTAGGGCAGTCAGAGCATGCACCTCTGAACTGGTCAGCCACAGGGGTTATGCTCTTGGTCCTATTACATCACAGGTACACTGCAAGTTCCAGAAAGATGACAAAGATCGGTACGGTCAACCCACTTACCTGGAATGGATGCGGTCCCCAGGGTTATAAAAAGGGTTACACATTATGTCCGTATATGAATTATGCAGCTTTCGGAACATCTGAAAAGGGATTGTAGTTTAATTAATTTTTTTTTTTTTTTTTTGCTTCTCAGCACTTTATGAATAAGCGGAAGTAGCAAAAACACTGATGTGGCAAGTTGTGCTCTGATTTCCTGCACTTACACTGCGGATCTCATTGTCTCGAAGTGCTGTGTTTGAAGAATCCACCACCATAACAAACTTCACCTTTGAGTTTGTCACGTAGCCATATCTGTGCAGCTGTTAAGGCATGCGATTCTGACACACCAGAGCCTAGCAAAGCAACTAAACCAAGGCTAGAATATGCTCAAAGAAACAAGGTGAGAGGAAACATGACGTTCTTGCTGTGCCCAGCACATAACTAGGACCAGATGAGGCAAGCAAGACACTGCATTGCAGGAACTGTATGCCCTTTCTACCTGACTTCTGCCATCTTTGATAACTCCAGGTCAAGCTTGCTCATATGCTGCCCAGTAAGGCATGCCTTGCAACTTCAGAAGCAGCCTCCCACTAGCTATTTTGGTGAGGGTTTCTCTTTTCTTAAGAACATTTTCATGACACAGCCACCTTATTTATTCTTGTTTAGGAGACGACAATCAGAGACCTGGATATCTTCTAGTATCAGACAGTGTGACTGGTCTGAGACTTCAAAAATTAAAAACCTGTTTATGAAAACTCAGAAATCAGGTCTGCTGATATCCTCCACCTGTGGGATTCAGAGAAAAAGCCAAAGAAAGTTCAAAAGATCAACTTTGTGACTTAAAAACATTGGGGAAGCTGTGGACTACAGATTTTAGAGAAGTCAGACCACACACCTGGGATTTAGGTACTTGACCAGAGGCACCTTTGTACTGCTGCTACTTTCACTGATGTTTTTAATTAAAGAGTCTAAGCTTTGTTCTAGTCACAGCCAACTATTTTAGCTAAGCAGGGAATGAAGCACCCAGTGTATGACAGGGGAAGTCTAGCTGCACCAGACACTCTTCACGCATTGCACTCTCTCATGTAGGCTAAAAGTAAATTTTTCCACCACCTGGTTGGGCAATGAAGCAGCTGCTGAACTGACCAAGGCACCAAACCTGAACCTCTATGGGACAAACTGTCAGTGAACAAGTCTGTATATTTTCTGCTGATGTCTTTAACGTGTTACAAAGTAGGAAGAGAGGTTTCCAACGCAGAGCCCCTCGCAAAAAAGAGCCTATAAATACCTAACAGCATGGCAAAAGGCAGTAGAAAGATACACCTTGTAGTCTTCAGTGGGGTAGAGGAGCCCTAGGTACAGTTCCCTCTGATCTACGAGAGCCTTGCCCATTGCAGAGATCTTTTCATCCACGACATCGAGGGAAGTGTGCACAGTATAGTGGAACTTCAGCTCGTTTTCAGTTGGAACGCTCCGGATGTAGAGGGGATAGTTCTGAGGAGAACAAATTATGCTAACTAGGACCAGCCACTCCGCTGTGTAAGTGATGGCTGATGCCACGATGGTGCTTTTACGCTAAGAATCGCTGCTGTCGGAAGTAAGCTGTTTGAACCATTTTACGTTCAAAGCTGTCACAGCACAGCCCCCTTTTACACCTTGCAGCGCTTGTGGAACAGATCTGTCCCCATACACCAGTGGCAGGAGAATCATTTGCACGGGCACTGCACAAGGCTCAGCCCCACCACCACCACTTGACTTGCCCCCTCACCCTAGCAGGGCCTGTCCCCCGCTCATCAGAAAACCCCACTCCTGGCAGCAGGACACCACAGGGCACCCGCATGCTGTCCCTGCGCTCGCTGCACCAGCTCCCCCTGCCCTGGTCCCAGCCTGCTCCTGCCCAGCTCACTTCAACCCCCAGTCTCTGTTCCACTCCCCCTGTACGTGCCACAGCTCTGCCCCGCTCCCCTGACCCCTGCCCCACACACAACCTCACCCGGTCGCACAGCCCCAGTTCCACTCCCCTCCTCACTCCTGCTCAGCCCCACAACCTCAGCCCCACTCCCCTCACTCCTGTGCAGGGCCCACGTCCCCATCTGGCCCTACTGCGCCTCTCAGGCCCCACGGTCCCACTCATGGCCCACTGCCCTATCTGGCCCCACAGCCCCTCTCAAGCTCCACAGTCCCAATCAGGGCCCATGGTCCCACTCAGGGCCCACCTGGCCCCACAGTCCCACTCAGGGCCCATGGTCCCACTCAGGGCCCACTGCCCCTCTCAAGCTCCACGGTCCTACTCAGGGCCCACCTGGCCCCACTCAGGCCCTACCAGGACCCACAGTCCCACTCAGCGCCCACAGCCACACCTGACCCCACCGCCCCACTCAGGACCCACCTGGCCCCACTGCCCCTGTCAAGCCCCACGGTCCTACTCAGGTGCCACTGAGGCCCCACCTGGCCCCACTGCCCCACTCAGGCCCCACGGCCCCACCTGGACCCATGGTCCCACTCAGGCCCCACGTCCCCACTCAGGCCGCACGGCCCCACCGCCCGTGTCAGGCCGCCCGTCCCCACTCGGGCCCCGCGCCACCTCCTTGGCGATCACGGCGATGCACACCGCCATCTTCTCTCCTCCCTCCGCCTTCCCCCGCGCGCGTCACGTGCGGCGGGCGGCCCTCACGTGACGCGCGGCGGGCGCGCGGGGCGGCCGTTGCCATGGCGAGGGCGGTGCTGGTGCCCCTCTGCCTCTGCTGGGCCCTGGGCCCCGCCGCGGCCGCCGCCCCGCCGAACCTCCTCCTCCTCCTCATGGACGACGTGAGTGGGGCCGGGGAGACCCCCCCTTGGGGGGGGACACAGGGGGCCGTGTCACTGGGGGGGGAGTTGAGGGGGGGGCACTGAGGTGGGCGTTAGGGTGGGGTGGGGGTGGGGTGTTCCGTGAGGGGGGGGGGCTTGGGTGGCTGGGGGGGGGGTCGGTGTGGGTGAGGGAAACTGGGGCCTCGGCTCCGTAAGGTGCTTGTTACCGGGTGTGGGTTGGGGAGGGGGGGCTCGTCATCGTGGTGAGAGCGGGGTCCTGGGGCTGGCGGAAGGGCTCCCGTGGTGGCCCACCCTCGCCCAGGCCCTGGCCATGGGCGCTCGGTGGTGCGAGCGCCAGCACCTCGCGGGCAGGGCGGCTGTCAGAAACGTTCTGCCGATGCCCGGGAAGTTTGTGGTGCGTGCGCGGCACGTCACAGATGCTGCGGTGGTCGTCCCCGAGCTCCCGGGAGTGTCGTGGCACGTCGTGGCACATGGGCTAGGGCCAGAGCTGTACTGGTGCCGAGGCAGAGGCCTTTAAATAGGGGCTTCATCAAGTTGGCTCCCCATGAGCCTGCAAATGAAGTTGAACAAGGGCAAGTGCCGGATTTTGCCCTGGGGCACGGCAGCCCTGGCTGTACAGACATCCTGGGGAACGAGGGGCTGGAGAGCAGCTCTGCAGAGAGGGACCTGGGGGCTCTGCTCGACGGCAGGTTGATCATGAGCCAACAGCGTGCCCTGGCAGCCGAGAGGGCCAGCCGTGCCCTGGGGGGCATCAAGCACTGCATTGCAGCCGGTCGAGGGAGGGGATTGTCCCGCTCTGCTCTGCGCTGGGGCGGCCTCACCTCGAGCGCTGTGGGCAGTTTTGGGTGCCACAGTATAGTAAGGATATAAAGCTACTGGAGAGTGTCCAGAGGAGGGCCATGAAGCTGGCGAAGGGTTTAGAGGGGAAGCCGTACAAGGAGCGGCTGAAGTCACTTGGTTTGTCCAGCCTGGAGAAGGGGAGGCTGAGGGCAGACCTCATGGCGGTCTGCAGCTTCCTCACAAGGGGAGGAGGAGGAGGGGCAGGCGCTGATCTCTTCTTTCTGGTGACCAACGATAGGACTCAAGGGAATGGCAGGAAGATGTGCCAGGGGAGGGTTAGGCTGGATATTAGGAGAAGGTTCTTCCCCCAGAGGGTGGTGGAGCCCTGGAACAGGCTCCCCAGGGAGGCAGTCATGGCGCCAAGGCTGGCTATAGTCAAGAAGCACTTGGACAAGGCCCTCAGAGACATGGTGTGAATTTGGGGCTGTCCTGTGCAGGGACAGGAGCTGGGCTTGATGATCCTTACGGGTCCTTTCCCACTCAGGACGTTCTATGATTCTACGATTCTGCTCTTTCTGGAGATCCTCCTAAGAGCACAGCAAGGGCTGGTTTTGGGCCTGGCAAGACTTGTGTTTTGAGAGCACGTATTGAGCATTTATTTGCTTCTTTGTGCTCCCTAGAGCTCTGTCTCACCGACTCCTGATGTGCACGATCCCTCCTAGGTCGCAGTTTCCAGGTTCACACATAATCCCTTCCAGGTGGCGTGGCCTTCGTGTTCAGCCGTGTGCTACATGTGTTTCCTTTCTCGGCAGCCCAGCACCTGTGGGATAGTGTGTGAACAGGGTCTGTACTGTGATTCATGGTCAGAGGTCTTCAACACAGTGATTCAGGCACAGCTCATGGGTTGATGTGATGATCTGGAAAAAGTTTGATTGAAATAAGCAGGAATATTTGACTAAGTTTGTAAGTACTTACTCTGAAAGCCATCATGCTCGGTTGCTTTCTTTCTTGAGTCCTTTCCAGATTTTGTGAAAAAGTGGTGAAGAAATGAAGGGAAGGCCCAGGCCTGGCATATCCCTGCCCTGCCCCTCCTTCAGGGCAGAACTGCCCTTGGTGACCAGCGCACAAACCTCTTGTTATTCCTTCTGTGTGGATGACCTGCTGAAAACAAACCAGACTTCTCAGATCTGTAAAGTCAAGCCGGGCATGCAAGTCTTTTGGAATTGGTGCTTACATACCTGCATACCTTATCTAGAAGTCTAGTCATCTTATCTATCAGTCCATTCATAATGACTGAGCAATTAACTCTGCAGTCCTTGGCAAAGGATTCTACCGGCTGGTGAATGTTGAAAAACAGGCTGTCTTGGTGGTTTTCAAACCTTGACAGAATCATTCTGAAGTTAAGGCTTGGTTTTGTAGCCTACAAAAATAAGTGTGGCGACACCTCCTAATACCAGCAATGGATGTAGTTGTAGTAGCACTGAACAAGTGTAGACAAAGAAACTCTGATACATTTCAGGAAATGTTTTAGAAACCCAAACTTGCCTCCTGAAAATCTAAACAAGAAGGAAACTAATTCTGCTAATTTTTGCTCTCTGAACAGGGGAGGGGGGAGGGAAGGCAATAAATCATTAAAGAGTGGAAATAATCACAGATTTGTTTCCAACTAAAAGTCTTTTCACTTTTGCACCCTGTAGTGGTCTTAGCCACATGGGTAAGGAAATATATTCATTTCCAAGACGTTCAAGTTGCTGCCATCTTCCTGTTTTGCTTCTCTTCTAATATTTTGATGTCATCTTTCAGGTGTGTTTGTAGTAGAAATGCGTTGCGTGCCGTTTTAAGGTACTTGAGAAGCTAATGAGGGTGGGTATGTGGCTCGAAGGGTGGGCAAGCTCTTATTGCTTGTTTTGGCTCTGTTCTGCCAATTCAACATGACTGTTGTTTTCATAGTGTTTCTATGCTCCTGTACAAGATAATAACCTTGTAAGCCTAGTTTTTCTGGCCAGTTGAGCCTCTGGCAGTCCATCGCAGTTTTCCATTCAGGAATATTTCCCCCCAAGCTGGCATTTGTAATTTTGAAGATGAAAGCTCCTTGGGACAGTGATTATCCCACTCTAAAAGAGTTGGTACGACACGAGACATGATAAGGCACAGATCCTGACTGGAGCATCGGTGAACTATTTATTTATTTAATATGCTGTTTGTTAAAAATGCATTTCCATGGTCTTTTTCCTTTGATTCTCCAGGAACTTCTGTGACTCTGTGTGTGAATTACAGCAACATGATATTCTCTTTTTTTTTTCTTCCTTGATGATAAAGATACTGAAGAATTAAGAACTCAGGGGTGATCCTGCCGAATCCATTTTAATTCCACATCCTAGTGTTAGGTGGTACCATTTAATTCCTCCTTGCTCAAACCTCAACAGCCGGCTCTGCAGCTCTCCAACAATTTTCTTTTCCAAACTGCACCACTGCAGTGTAAATGTTAGACTCTCAAATGGGACCAGACAGATGGTTTTCTAAAGATCTTGATACATTATGCCCTCCGTATCAGTTCCTCACCTGATACGCATCTGTATTGAAGAAAGCTATTGCCTTTTTTAAAGCATAATATAATCTCCAGCAACCATGGTGCCTAATTGCTCATTAAGTTGTTCCCTTCTAGAACCTTCTGTTTTAAGTCACTTACTTTTATTTGTATTATTACCAGTAATAGTTTTCAGCAATGAACATAGACAACGTGATGGTAATTTTACGGTTCTCCTGGCGTGTGACCCCTCTGAATTAGGAGGAAGACACAGGGTGAAACCGCTGTCTTGCAAATAGGCTGAGTGACATACGATGCCTCTGGCAGGTTTCTCTCCAGAGCTTGCTTTTAAAAAAAAACACTTTCTTTTTTTTCCTGCAGCACTGCTTTTGAGTTTAGACCTTTTCCTTGCATTTCTAGTAATGTATACACAGATGGATAGATAGATGCAGGAGGCTGAGGTGGAGTCCTGGGATCAGGGGTCCAACACAAAGACACGTAGCCAGGGACTGAAGGGTCAGACTTTGCAGCTGTACACCACCAAGCGTATCATGTGTAACTTCCTTTTCCTCCCTGGTATGTGTGCGCTTGCCGGTCTTCAGGCACTTGAGTAAGAGTGAAGGCGTTAGGGTTCTTAGCCAGTTCTGCTAGAAGTGTTTTAATGCCTGTTAGCGAGTCATTTAATCTCATGTGTGCCTCGGTTTCCCATTTGCCAGTGAAAACTGTGATAGTTCCCTGCTTCGCAGGGTTGGGGAAGATCATTTTTATCACATTTGTGAAGTACTCCCTCAATAAGGAGATGAGGACTATAAAGATTTAGAAATGAAGGGATACAATAAAAGCGTTATGCGGGCCCAGAAGCATTGTCG
Source organism: Morus bassanus (assembly GCA_031468815.1). NCBI lineage: Eukaryota > Metazoa > Chordata > Aves > Suliformes > Sulidae > Morus > Morus bassanus. The sequence goes on along the minus strand of CM062573.1, from coordinate 44,583,204 downwards.
TTGTGGAAGAGTAAAAGTACTTTTACATCTTTTGGTGTGTTCTTTTTACAGATGGGTTGGGGTGATTTGGGAGCCTTCGGAGAGCCTTCTAAGGAAACTCCTAACTTAGACCAGATGGCTTCAGAAGGGATGCTTTTCCTGGATTTTTATACTGCCAACCCCCTTTGTTCTCCGTGTAAGTAAACTTGAGTTTTAAACTAGCATATAAACATGCCACCTTCTGAGAAGATTGGGACGTTTGCCAGCATCTGACATGAACTAGCAACTAAACCAGTGATTACCCTCAGGGTAGAGTTTGGATTTGGTGCTTTGATCTTGCATTTTGCTCCCTTTTTATTTATGTTTTGATTGGAAAACCTACAATCTTCAGTTCATACAAAGCAGCATTTTAGTGATCAAATCAGTCCAGCTTAATGAATTTTTTTAAAGCATTCTGGTTTAGTATTCTAGCCTCAGTCAGTGCATTTTTTTCATCTTTCTTATTTTGGGATAAACAGACAAAGCAGTATCTAAATTGCTGCTGAACATGGTTTGTACAAGGTTTGTCTGATTCCGTTGGCTTTGGTGAGACTTTCGTGCAAGGAATGGCAGCAGGTTGTGTCCTGCTTTTGACCCTGGTGGCTTGCAAGATGCTTGGGCAAGGGACAAGAGATAAAAGAAACGTTTGGGTCTGGGAGACACAGATATTTTTATCCTTATTGTTTTTTCTGTGGGGTGGATTTTTTTTTCTTTCTTTTTTTCCTCAAACCTGATTGGCAGCCAAGAACTGAAACAAAAATGAGGAACAGGGGCTTTTTATTTGGCCTTTCATTTTGGATATAATTCGTCAGTGTGCTGATGACGTCCTGGCTCAGAAAAGGCATTTGAAATATGCTGAAGTCCTGCTAAGTCCAGTGGTGGTACTGCATATGCTTAAAGTTAAACATCTGTTTAAATGTTTCCTGCAGTCAGGACCTGACTTTTATTGTCAAAGCTGGACAGCTTTTTCTTCTCTATTACATGACTTTTGTTCAGGCAAGCTTGAAAACTTAGCCTTAAGCATGTAATCAGTTTGTGTTACGATTTCCTCTTACATATATACGTCAGGTATTCCTTTTAGAATTACTGAGAGAGGAGGGCTGCTACACTGACTATTGAAAGCAATTACTCATCAGCAGTGGGTAATTTAATAGAGGGGCCAAATTTCAGTCGGGTTTGTCCTGGAATAACTCAAATGGTGTCGTATCAGAACTTGGCTATCTCCGTGGCTCACTGGAGAGGGGAGTTGCTGCCTGTTCTAATGTGAGTCATCTTAGTAGCTGGCTGTGGCAAAAGGACACTGACGTGCTTCAGACAGTGCGCTGTCCTCAGCCTTAATATGATAAAAAAAATGAAGATTAAGCAGAGAATGCATGTAAAATAAAATGTTTTTTGTTGTTGTTTGCAGCAAGGGCAGCGCTGTTGACGGGCCGTCTCCCAGTCAGGAATGGGTTTTACACCACGAATGCACATGCCAGAAACGGTATGGGCTTCATTCCTGATTTGCCTTCCTCTCTTGATTTCCCTCTGTGCTTTGTAGGAAGTTTTGCTTTGAACAAAGGCTTGGCTCGGTAATCTTCCCCTGTGGATCTTCCAGAGTGGCGCAAACAGATTACCATGTTAACTGCTGGTAATAAGCGTGAAATTTATTGCTCCCTCCTCATCAAGCAGAAAACCTCCTCAAATTAAGAGACATAAACAAGGCTGGTTGATCCATTTGCTTCTGCTGGCTGAGAAGTGTTTCCTCTGGGCAGTCTAATTGGTGTCTGGTGAAAGAAAGTCACGTGGGCTCTATGTTGACACCCCAGAGTAAAGAACAAACCGCTTACAGTTTTATTCAGCAGCCAGTTTTCTAACCATTTCAGCCTTGGCAGTTTTATAGCACTGTTGTGCCCATGGTGCTTCCAGGGAAGATTACCAGTTCATAACGTTTCTGGGTTGATTTTGGTTCCAGCGTGACAGGCGCCGCGTGAGACAGTGCATGCTTGGGCAAGAGTCAGCAGCTACGTACTGATTCATGCTCCATATTGGCAAGCGTGCTTGGCTACCTCCGTCCCAGCCAAAGTCACACCTTAGATTCTCAAGGGCCAGAGAACTGTGGACTGTGAGATACATCATTTCTTTCAGCTATTGCAGTCCAAGCAAGTTTAGCAATCATTTGATTTAGGAAAAAAATGCCTTCGTTTTAGAAAATATAAAGCAAATTTACGGGAGTAAAGGCAACTCCAGTGCGCTCCTAAAGCACTTGCTTTCTTTATGACAACCCCCAGCCCCTTTCAAGGGTCTCGCCTTCATTCTGCGATGGCAGCCCCCTTTGTTCATCGGCCGTGGTGTGCGAGTGGGTGGGGATCTCCCGTTGATCTCCCTGAATCGACTTGTTCTCTTCACCTTGTGACCTGGGAGGACTTCCAAAGAGTGATGTTGCTGGGATGTCAAACTAATTGCTATTTCTGATCCAGCAATAATGCTTCTAATGATGGGAGGCCATGAGGTATTTGTTCTAATATTTGTAAGAGTCAGAAAGCCTTTTTTTTGTTTGTTTTATGCAGCATACACGCCACAGGATATAGTAGGAGGAATCCCAGATTCTGAATTACTGCTTCCGGAGTTGCTGAAGAAAGCTGGCTACATCAATAAGATCATTGGCAAATGGTAAACTTATTTTAAGATCTCTTGCTTTGAGTTTTCAGTATGTGTTGTGAAGGAGCGGCAGAACAACCAGAACCACAGGGAAAAAACTGTTTTGAAGCTCAGATGTCCAACTTTTAAATCTGTGGTGGATCTTCCCCCCTGCTGTGATCAATTTCTGAACTGAGTGTTACCATTACAAGTACATACATATATTTTCATACAAAGATTTGAAGGGGTTTTTATATGTGCATATCTATATATATTTATAAACCTTTCAACTCCTTGTGCTTTCATCCATATATCACGCTACTTAATTTAATCAAAAACCACCGAGATGTTCTATTGGAACTTGCCTTGAGCACCTATGTGCTTTTTATCTTTGGCTCCTGCTATAGGTTACTTTTTTTTGTTAATAGAGTAGACTAAATTGTGAAAGCTTCTTTTTGGGGAGGTAGAAGTGTGTGGTATAGAAATAGAGATGCAGACATCTCCAGGGCTACACTGAAGGTGGTTCATCAAGGATAGACGGTCAGGGTGGATAAGAATAGGCTCAATCGGGATAGTTGATACCAGGTGTTTTAAAAGATCTAGAGGACTGATCCAATACTCTGTGAATATTGTCCTTTGATTTTATAGACTTTCATGGAATTACAGTATAATCTTTGTAGAGGATACAGAAGAACTTCTAAAAACAGATGTTTTGTGATGTCTGCGAAGAATCGGAAGGGAAAAGCCTGAAATATTCAGATCAAACAAGCACGGTGGGATTAACAGTGTAATAGTTGAAACTGGTCCATTTGTAACATTCGAATTTCAAACGCGCTTGTGGGCTGTAATGGAATCCCATGAGGCCTGGGGATCTCTGAACAGTTGATTCACAGCTTGGAACAGTGCTGTAATAAATAAATGCATAAATACCAACTTCAAAACTGCATAGACACCAGAGGAGTGCTGCTTGGTTAACAGAGTAATTGTTAATGAAGAGACTTCGGACAGGAGTAGCATCGGAGGGATACTGTTTAGGAAAGTGATGGCATACAATTTATTTAACAGTTTTGTTAATAAGTTAGAGAAGAGTGAGTTTGAGTTGTGGTTGGATTCACCGGTGCTGCTGAAATTGGGAAGAAAGCAAACTAACCTAAGACAGTGAATTATTTATTACTACAAATCCAAACAGCGGAGTGGCCGTGAAGAATCGGATCAGTGGGCTGAATGCAATAAGATGCAGTTCGGTGCTAATAAATGTAAATTCATATACCCAGGGAAAAGAAATAAACAACGCAAATACAGATTGGTTCCAGGCAGTTATTTGGAAAACAGCAAATCTGGAAGGACCTGCAGCTGTTAGCAAGAAGCAGACTCAATAGGAATGTGCAGTGCACTGTCATTGTGGACCCAAGAACTGTTATCCTGGACAGGACTGGGGAATGACCCTGTATAGCAGCAGTCTCTCTCATTTGTGCATACCACCTGCTTCCTAGAAAGGTGTAAAGAAATGCAAAGTACAGTAGTTAAATTCGAGTCTCATCCTAGCCACGCATAGAATTTTAGGGCTTTTAAAGATTTTTAAGTTTTCCAGCAGAAGAGTTTTATATCCTTTCAACATCCCTTCTAAAAACTTTTCAGGGTCTCCTGTGACAGTAAGTTCCACAGTTTAATTACAAGTTTGCAAGTCAAGTATTTTCCATGACAAGCTTAGAATTTGTTGCATTTCATTAAATATCTCTCTATTTTTTGTGTTGCAAGAGGGAGAGAATAATCAGCATCTCAGTAATTATTTGATACCTTTTTCAAGTCTCTTCCTCTGTTCTAAGTTCTCTTAGGGCCTTAGAATAAAATATGTTTTCATGTCCCCTGTGGTAGAAACAGCCAGGAATAGCTTTGTGTTATCGTGTATATAAATGAGGAAGGGGTCGAATCCTGCAGGTCAGACCTGCAGTTTCAGTTACCTCGCCAAGATATGATCATAGCTGGAATGATGATTATTTTCTGTTATAACTCATTTTGGAATAGCTCAGAGTAACACCATGGATCATTTTACTTCAGGTAATGCATTTTATGCCCCTTATGTTCAGAAAGTGTGCAGAGGGCGATGGCAAAAAATGGACAGCTTGCAGATGCAGGCTTGTGAGTGGAAGCTGGAATGATTAAATAAACGTTAAGCTACAAAGATCTCCTTTAGAGACTGGGAGAGGATGGGCATTCTGTATATTCAAGATAGTATAAGTGAAGGAAATGGAGAACTTGCGGTATAGAAGTTGGAGACTAGAGAGGAGCTTCATCGTGAAGTTAAGGATGGAGGATTTTCAAGCTGCATGGAAGGATGGAGCTGTCATCAGGAGAAGCTAAACGTTGTTTTATGTTCACATGTGAACATAAAGAACTCATTCCCATTTACATTCAGGTCTCTCTGTACTGTTTTGGCAGCATGAATACTCCATAAAGGGAATGCAGATAAAATGGTACATTCCATGAGTTTTACCTTGTGTTTTTACAGCTTAGTGGTATAAAAGTGACTTGTCATAGATCAGAATCCGTAAGTAAAACATCATGTGCGTCTTTGCAATGGCTTTGGGCAGTGTAGTCCATCAGTACAGATGATCGAGACAGCGTGAGAGAAGACACCAATAGGAGGAAATAATGGAAAACAAAGATTGGACAGTAGACTAAAATGGGATATATGTAATCACTGGAGTGAGCCTGCATGGATGCGCTTGCAACAAGTATGAGAAAGATCAAGACAATGCTCTGCAGTCATTTATTTGATTAAAATGCTTGAAGTTTTTCTTCGGAGGCAAAGATTGTTTTCTTGCATGCCATTCTGGTGAGATTATTATTTGCTTCTTTGCAGCAGAATTTTAACTCATCTGTTTCTTTTGTTCCTAGGCATCTGGGTCACAGGCCCCAGTTCCACCCCCTGAAGCATGGGTTTGATGAATGGTTTGGATCCCCGAACTGCCACTTTGGACCTTTTGATAACAGAGCGCTCCCCAATATCCCTGTGTATAGGGACTGGGAAATGATTGGCAGGTAATTCAGCTCCTTGCCTGGTAATGTTATTTTCTTTGCTTTCCCTGCTGATATTACAGTGCTGGAAGATAAGTGCTAGCATAGCAAACCCATTTGGGTGAAAAGGGGTTGACAAAACCAGCAGCTGCTTCAGAATCAGAGTTACAGACTCGGTTGGATGGGCAGCAATCTACAGGTACTTCACCCTGTACAGAGGACTTTTATAGCATATCAAGCATTGGGAATATCCTGCCTCATATATGATGTGAGATGCTTACTACGGATTGCCCTAACTGTCCTGCGGTTCAGCAGTAAGCCAGTGCAGGAGAGATGCTTGTAATAGTTAATGAAACACAGGAACGACCCTTCTGGGTCAGGCCCGAGGTCCATTTAATCCGTTATACTCTGCAATGACTGCTGGTAGTGAATGCTTATAGAATGGGTATAAGAAAACAGCTACATGGAATAGTCCTTCTCTTGTATGGTTGTCCACCTTCCTAAACTGAAGGTTGTGTCCAGATCTTTAATAGCCACTGACTTAACTTCCACGAACTAGTCTTGCCTCTTTCCTAAACCCGTTGGTATTTCTGGACTCTACAACGTCCTGTGCCAGGATCTCATCTCTTGCTTTGCCCTCATACTTTTCAACAGGACTTGCCCTCTAGTCTGGGGATGGCCGATACCCAGCCTTACAAGGCCTGGGTGGTGGTTTGCATTGGAGCTAAGGCAGAATTAAGGGAAAGCCTTGTGGGAAAACACACAAGGCAGGCAGAAACAGGGAGGTATACATTAACCATCAAGAGGTGTGTGAATTTCACGTCTAGGAGAGGAAGTGAGGATAGTCCTTCCTGGGGGAAGAAGAGGTTTTGAAGGCAATGCTGGCAGTGAAAGGTACTCAAGCGCCGTTGCCTGGGCAGTGCCTGCTGCTTCTCAGTTGTGATGGTGGCACTCTGACTTTTCCAGTCAAAGCTGAGACAATACAGACCTACTCCTATGGTATTGATGCCCGTCAGAGACTCGGCAGGGTAGTCGACTACTAAACTTTATTCTAAACTCCTAAACCGCTTCTTGTAGGAATCCTGTCTTCCTCATCTCTACCTTACCATCTAAATTTAAAGTTGAAGCTTGCTAAATATGAAGGTAGATGTTTGACTTTGAGGGTTAATAAAGGTCTGAGTACCAAGGCCAACCTGGAAGTTGTGTGTGGACCATCTAGGGATGTGACTGCTCTGCAGTGCCTCCCTCCCAGAGACGTTTGCTTATCCTGTTGCGCCCTAAAGGCTTCCTGTGATGATTTCACTCTACTACTTCTCTTGGAAGCTGCTTCCATTCTGTACTGAAAGGCCTCTTTATTCCTTCTCTTCCTGTTTGTAATAACCTTTTGTCTGTTTGCGTAACACCATTCTATGCTCCAAGTCTGCAGTCTGTGCCATTCTTGTCCATTCACTTTTGAGCCTGGTATCATCTTATTTCACTTGCTGTTATTCTCCTGAAGACTGCCCCCACCCTTTTTTGCTTAATTGGTCTCTAAAGATATTTCAAATGTAATGTTTTCAAGCAGCCCAAGTCCTGATTCCAGGATTGCTCTGTCTCACTGGAAGTTGTGTACTTCTGAAAATTTTACTCACATATCAAACATCTCTCTGTTGAAGGAGTAGTGGCATGAGTTCTTTAAGCCTACTACCCCGTTCTCAGAGCGTAACAGTGAAAGGTCGGTGGCTCAGGTTTGCCTAAAACTTGCGATTGTCAAAGCTTGGATCTAGCTGTTTCGCTGCTTTCTCCCATAAGAAAAAATATGGTGACATTGTTTTAAATATCTGAAGAGAGTTTGCTGAGTAGCAACTGTGACCTGTTTGTCACCTACTTACACAGTAAGTAAAGGGGGGAAAAAAAGCCTTGTTATATATTATAACAATATATAACTATGTTATATATTCCTTAGAATTGATTTTTTTTTCTCTGATTCATTTTACCTTAAGATATTACGAAGATTTCAAAATTGATTTGAAGACGGGTGAAGCCAACTTGACTCAGATCTACCTGCAGGTACTGTCTATTTTAATACTGTTTTTTAAGCCACAATGACTTTATGCTTCTTTTTTTGGAGAGTTTTAGATGGCAGAGGATGATTCCATTAAATTCATTTTTATTGTTGTTTACAGGAAGCTCTTGATTTTATTAGCAAGCAGCAGGCCAGCCAGCAGCCATTCTTTTTATACTGGGCAATTGATGCTACCCACGCTCCTGTTTATGCCTCCAAACATTTCTTGGGCACTAGTCAGAGAGGACTGTAAGTCTTGTTTTTGTGGGTGTTGGTTTTTTGGGGTTTTTTTAATTAATACCTCATGCTGCAGGAAACCTAAGCAAAGTTTATTAGATCCAAGTATATAGATTATTTGTCAAAAGTGTATGTGTGTGCTGAAATACATTAGTTAGTGAGGACTTTGCTTAGATTGTTCTTCAATAATTTTGCTGTAATCTGAAATGAAGATCATGTGACTAAAATGGGGGAGAAGGGGGAGTTTGAGCTCCTTTTCCAGTTGTGTGAGTAATGAAGTGCTGTATGTGGCACAGATGATTTTTTGGAAGCCTTTTGTATGATTAGTGCCTGTTTTAAAAGCCTGTAAATCAGACCAGCAAGTAGAAAAGCATGCATGAAAAACGCAATTTACAGGAGGCAAAGAGCTCTGTAGATATTGTGAGCCTTGCTTCTGAGAGTGTGGTTTCAAACCAGCATCCATAAGCAAAACTGTGTTATTAGCTTCAAGTCTATGGCAAAGTGGTTTTGCCTATATTTGAGAACTTTATAGCTAAATTTATGTCAGTTGCTGGTCTCTGTCCAAGATTGGCTCACATCTGAACAAATTCTGACTCTTAATACCCAAGAGGGATTGCTCTCTGCAGGTAGGAGACACGGGTTTTGCAGTGACAGTGGAAAACTTTATTACAGTACATGCTGCACAAAAGAAGTATTTCTCTCTGCAGCACAGGTATAAATTACGTCCGCTAAAAGCGTTGTGGCCGATTGCAATGCATTATGCTGTGTGATGCTTTCCCTCTTTTGCTGCCTTTAATGCTTTGCATCTACTTTTGCCTCAGATATGGGGATGCCGTGCGAGAAATTGATGATAGCATTGGAAAAATCCTAAAACATCTTCAGAAGCTGGGTATCAGTGAGAACACTTTTGTGTTTTTCACCTCTGATAATGGGGCTGCTCTCATTTCAGCTCCTAAACAAGGTGAGTCTCAGATGAATAAACCTGGGCTGGGGTTGTGAAATCAAAGATCAAATCTCCATGTCTTGGGGTGGGGGGGAAGAGACCTGTACATGGGGTTTTCCTTTATGCAGTTAGGAGAAGCCTCAAAATGCAGAGCATTTATGTTTAGAGTTAGCTTATGTTCATTACATCTGGTCACTGCTGGAGGAGGTATCCTTGGCTAAATGGACTTTTGGCCTAACCCAGTATGGTGGTTCACCTGAGTGCATTTCCACTTTGTGCTCCACTGTCAGGGAATGAATATTTTTTAATTTATTTAGGACCAGGCACAATAACTTAGCAGGGAGTTTATTCTCCATCTGCCAAATGCATATTTGAGCTTTCTGGGCAACTACAGACAGTTCAAGAGTCCCTCCTTCTTAAGCTCTCATGAAAAATATGAAGAAGAAAAAGTATTTTTGTTACTTCACAGGTTTTCTTTTGTTTAAATGATTGTTTCTCTCAGAGTCGTTGCAAATTGATTTTATAACCCACTCTCTTCTATTTGGAGGCAGGCTGTCTTGTGGTTATTGGACCAGAGAGCACGGAGTATCCTGAGTTCTGATTTCAGTTGAACCACTGTGTTTGACTTTGTGTGACTTGGAATCAGTCACGAGACCTCCCTGTTTGTTCCTCAGCAAACTTAGCTACAAGGCTGGGTTAAAAACCCAGACGTTCCTGCAAAGCACTTGCTATCTCTGAGAGTAAACTTCCAGGGAATGCATGATTATTTCTCTCAGTCTGGTATCTCCAGCTAATACTGCTCTACTACTTTAAAATGATTATGAAGAAAAATACTATTTTGCCTGAAAGTGTCAGATTTCCTTTAGTTACAAACAGCAGTTAACATCCTTAAAGGGAAGGAAAACACTAGCAAAGTATTTTCTGTTTGTTTGGTTTTCGGGTTTTTTTTCCTTTGTTTGGTTGATAGCAAGTTGTGTTTAACTGTCATTTTCTCCCTGACCTGAAAAGACACTCCTCAAATTTCATCATAAAGGGGTATTTAAAAAAAAACAATACAACAAACAAACAAAATAACAACAAAAAAACCCAATCCAAAACAACTCTGGACATGTTATTTGAAGAAGCATTTATGCAGAAATGAAAATTCATTTAAAACTAGCCTAAAAACTTCCTAATTGACAGTGTCCCTTTGAAATATGGTATTGGCAGATCGTGGGTTTTATGGCTGCTTTTCTCTCTCTAGGAGGAAGCAATGGTCGTTTTCTATGTGGCAAACAAACCACCTTTGAAGGTGGCATGAGAGAGCCAGCTATTGCTTGGTGGCCCGGACATATACCTGCAGGAGGGGTGAGTATCTGCTTTGAACAATTCTGATCGGTCTTAAGTGGACTGAAGTGAATGGAGAGTGGTTCTTGCTGGATTCAGTGGGCTTTGGATCAGACTTTTAACATGCCCAATGTGCCAGTCCAGATGCTTGTCTAAATAAGGAGTTGAGTGCTGTCCCTAGAGAAGGATGCTGTTCCTGTTTGTTATTGCAAATTTGCATCTCGACTGTCTGTGATCAACAGTTCTGTGAGCACTGAGCGGTCTGGTCTTTTTGTCTTCCTGCTTTATTTGAACCCTTTACTCTTTTGGAGCACAGTATTTTTAGTGGGTTACATGTTTGAACAAATTGGAGAATAAAGACACGTTGCTAATGTGTGTCCCAGCCTAGAGCAGGAGCGTGTTGCCCACACCCACTCTCTGTGCCCTGAAGTATCAAGTGATTTGACCCTCACGGCTCTCGCTTTGGTGTTTGATAAAAGTTCCACTTGGGGAGGTCTAGATACCAGACCATTGCTCTTTCCTGCCTGTACACAAATTCAGATCTGATCACTTCAAAATAATCCTCCAGTGGCACTACCAGCCTCTCTTGTCCCCGTTCTCATTAAAGAAAGACGCAATCAATTCTTCTGCAGGCAGGGTTCACAGTAAATAATACGGATTCCCACCCCTTTGTGAGTATCTCTCATCCCTGAAGAAAGTGATACTTCATTAACTGGGCACTGTGCTTAAGACTGCAAGCTATTAATAAATAAAACTTTTTCTAAGTTGCATTCCTTTTCAGGGGTTTAATTGAGTCAGGAAAATGATAATTTATCATTTACATTTAGGAGGAAGCCATCAGATAGCTTAGATCTGCAGCTGAGGGCAGAAGGGTAGTTTGGTTTCATCGTTTTTAAAGAGTTCACAAAACCTACTAGGGATGTTTTATTGTTTTTTTAATTTGAAATAAAAACAGTCTTTTTGTTTAAATTTAAACATTTCCATAAAGCCTTTACAAGCCAAGTACAACAGCCTTGGGCTAGCATACGAGAACATGAAACTGAAGCTGACTGTTTTGTTTTCCATGTCCAAACTGAATAATGTGCTAAAAGTAAACATGCATTATAAATGGGGACAAATAAATACCAAATTTAAAAATTCTTTCCATTGTAGTAACTCTGCGGATAATTAGGAACATGAGTAGAGAAATCATTGTGCCTGCTTATTTTCTATCCGTAAGTGGCCGGCACCTCTCCCGCAGGTAGTCCTTTGCATGTAGTGCAGCAGCAAAGCTTTATGTAGAGCAACACGTTCTCAGTAGCCTGGTGTGATGCATGGCTTCCTGCTCGAGGCCACAGCTGAAGATGCTGTTTGAACTCCTGTGAACAGTCATTTCTGTGCAGAGTTAACATGTTTGCGTAGGTGGGTGAACTGACCAATACCGTGCTGTCATGAGCCCGTGCACGCTCAGCGAGCTGGAGAGTGTGCTTAAGGCTTATTGGGCAGGTATGCGCCCAACAGTCCTCTCCTCCACCACTGCTGATATCATCCTTGGCACTTGAGCATGTGCTTAACTTTAAATCCTTCCCATCCTGGGCTCCAATTCACAGTGCTGCCTGCCAGATGTCTACACGTGCAGGTGTTATGCTCTCAGATGTCCTCTTGGACTCCGCTCGGGTACATTGAGAAGCCTGTTCTAAACTCTGTCCCCAGGATGTGCTGCTTTGCTCTGAGTTAGACCCCATATGATGCTACTGATAAGTAAATATGTGATAGCTACTTATATGTCTTTTCTGCTTGTATTCTTGCCGTCGAGGCTCCAGCAATGGTACCCACAGCAGCACTGACCGCAGGTGAGAGGTTTGGCATTGCTTCCGTGTAATACAGCTCACGCTACGTTGGCCTGTAGGGCGCCTGTAGTTATTGCTTCATAATTGCCTGAATTACATAGTGAGTGAAGAGACACATGTTTGCTAGTACATTTTTGGCTTCTTTTCTGTTTCTTACAGAGTCTGTAGTTTCAACATCATCTTGACTGTGAGTTTAAACTGGTCAGCCTAAGTCCTGTGTTGTCCAAGAATCTGTAAAATGTGGGAAAACTGCTTCAAAGTCTCTCATTGCTCTTTCTTTTCAAAAGAGTTAAAGGAAACAAAGGCTTGGGAGCCCTGAACCAGGGCAGAAGCAAAGAGCTTCTCGGGAGTACCAAGCACAAAGCTGAAGGGTCGTCAACTCCTTCCTGCACTGGGCTTGCTCCCAGTGCAATGGTTGTTCCCTTCTAGCCGTGGACGTTTTGAGGAGCAGGCGAAGGGCCAGCGACCACTTCAGCTGGCACAACTTAGCCAGAAAAAGAGGACTTGTGTCTCTGGCCAGTGAAATCCAGTTCTTGGGTGGAAGGCTCATCCCGCTGATGGGATCTGGCAGTTTATTAATAATCTTATTGATAAATAGGATTGGGGGGCTTTGTTTCTATTAAAGGGTACACTTATTTGCTTAAATAAACCTTTTTATTTAAACAAGTTAGGTGACAGGATTGTGAACACTTGACAGGACATTGGTAGAGGTTAGGATAATTGGTGCAGTCAGCTGATTTGCAGTTTTTTAGGGGAGAGGGATGCCTCGGGAGTGCGTGTTGCTCTTGGCATCAACATTCAGTTAATTCTCGTCCCCCATCAGGAATATGTATTCACACACAAGCAGCCTTTCTGCAGTTTCCTCCTCAGCTATGTTTTCCAGGTGAATTCACAACAAATCAGCATTTCAACATTCCCCACATCACATCTGTCTTCTGGAAGGATCCAGCTGGGAAAAAAAAATCATATTCTGTTGGTATTTGAATCATCCTCCTCTCTTCCCTCACCCTCCTCCCCTTCCTCTCTCGTGCCTGCTTCCTGAAGGAGAAAAGAACATATCAACCCAAAGACAGCATTGCAACCTTTTCTTCACTATCTCCCATGGGGCGCAAATTGAAATTGAATTAGACAGGGATATCAGGTCTGCTCGCTGTGATAACTGTAAAAGGATTTTATTTAAAAACACCCTGACATTTGTTCACCCAGTTTCAAATATTTAGCTTTCCTCCTTTCCATTCCTGGCGGGGGCGACTTTATTAATTGTCGCCTTTGATTCAGAGTTAAAGCTTGAAAGCACTGATAACAGCAGTGGTGACTATTTCTTCTAGCAACGTGGCCCACAGCAAAAGGATTTCATTTTCTTAAAGACGTTATGTGTATACTGAGAGTTTATTAAAAAGAAGGGTGGGAAGGAGGGGGGAAAAAATCAGCTCTTACGTGCGTAATACCGGCTGTTTCTCACTGATATGAGCAATATCTGATCTCACTCTTTTTTATATATTATTTATTTTCTCTGGGCTGTTGCCCTCTCTGGATTTTTCTTTTTCTTTTCTTAAAAAAAAAAAAAAAAAAAAAAAAGGGAAAGGCAACTAGAATGAAAGAGCACTGTTGACAGGAGAAAATGGTAATTTTTTTTATTTTTCTCTGAAAATACTTCAAAGTTTTATATAAATATTAACCTTTTTTTCCCCCCCTTTCTTCAGTGTGGTGCTGCAGAGCACAGATAAATCCAAGTGGCTCTGGCATGGGCATTTAATTTCCTTAAGAAGTTTTCTCTGCTTCACGGAAGAATGTTGTCTGAGACCAGAAACATAATTGGATGATTAAAGAGAGTCATCTACATCTGGTTATGGTTAATAAGGGCCAGTACAAGAAGACCATGGTGGCCCCACAGAATTGTCACAAGGAGATGTATGAATTAGGTGATATTAGAGGCACGAGTCTCAGGTCAGTGATTGCCTCTTGCTGCCTGTTATCAAAAGATTGAGGCGAGGGAATGGAGCGACAACAAGAAAAGTGGCTTGGATTTGCCTTATAAATTGTGAGAGGTCTAATTACAAAAAGTCTCAGACACTAGTTTGCTCGCCTGCTCCTGACGTAGCAGTTGTCAGAGAGCAGGCGTGTGCCAGATCTCCTCTTTATTAGACTCCAAGTGCTGTGTATGGTGTTCTGCTGACCCCGCAGCTCTCCGAAGGCACACTCGGGGTAAATTAGCCGGCAGATGAGCCTGCAAGGGACTGAGCATCTTTGCTGAGATGCTGAGCACTTGTAATCCCCTTTGGCTTCAGAGGGAGTGCAGCGTTCCCGACACCAGTGGTTCATGAGGCTGTCCAGCTCTGTAATGTGTGAGCTGATGGTTTGGTTTTGGGGTTATTTTTTTTTTTGGATGCCTGTGTACTGGTTTTTTATTAATGTCAGTCCTTTCTGAGTGCACATCTGAGACCAGAGAAGAGCCTGTGCAAGGGGACGGTCCAAGGAGCATGCAGCACTGTCTGCCATGGTTAACCTCATGGATGACACAGCCACCTTTGGTTCTCCCCAGCGGTCCATGTTTGCCAAATGGCTGCTGGGAGAGCAAGAAGCAGGGTTGCCCCATCGGAGGGCTCAGTTCTGTTTCCTTCCCCACAGCTATGTATCGGAAGATCCCCATCCTTTTCTCCATGCAGAAAGGGAATTTCATCCATATATCTGCTTTTTGTGAGGGATTTGTGGGCTAATCTCTATTTGTCACTGCCTACAAGGACAGAGCACGACCTCTTTCAGGCTGCCTGCTGCAGCAGTGTCCATGAACAAGGCTTAACCTCAAATGCCTGAGACCTTCTGCAAGATGTATTGATCTTGGTCAACTGATCCAACTGCTTTCTTGGGCAAGGGTTTCCATGGTCAGGCTTCCTCTTGTGCTTAGAGCGTTGCACTTTGATTTCTTCTTAAGAGTCGTGGAAGTATTCTTGCATGCAGCTTTAATATTATGTGTTCCTGCCAACCCCTTTTGATGAATAAAAGACATTAAAATTTGAAATTACTGTAATCAAGTAGTGTGATGTTGTAATGTTAAACTTGTAATCAGTCCCCTGCATGTTGCTTTCTCCAGCTTTTTTTTTCAAACATGTTAATTCTTCCTTTAACTCTTCACTTTTTTCAGCCCAGTCTCTTAATAAAAGGCTTAGCATCCCAGCAAAAACAGCATTTTCCCTTCAGTTTTTTTTTCTAGAGACAGCATCTCGCAAAAATTCATTTATCATGTTATCATTTGCTGTTATATTTAAATAATTAGTGTCAGCTTACAGGCTGGGGGTCTGTTTGTGTGTAGAAAGAGGATTCAGAGATAAAAAGTCTTTGATAGTCCCAGCATTGTAATGTTCACACTGACATTCACAAGGCTGCTGCTAGGACTTGGACTTCAGTCAGAAAGTGCTTCTGTACTTACAGATGTGGGCTTATATCAGACGGCTTCTTGTCTCCGAACAAGTGGTATGGCTGAAAAGGCTCTTTTCATGCTGCATCTTGTGCTGGTGGATCCTGGTGCAAAACAGCCTTGCTTTTGGTTTGAACGTATCTGCTTCAATTTAGTGTGTCGCTGGCTAATTAAACATCCTACAGCAGATAACTGTAGCATACCACAAGGAGGATGGGAGCAAAGATTCAGAAAGGATCAGTCAGAACAGACTTTTTAGATTTTTAAAACATAAATAATTAAGACTAGAGAGATAAGTATGGCTTCCAATTAAGGAAGGACAAAAAAAAAAGCAAGGGGAGAAAAAAAAAGCTTGTACATCTCCATTGGAGCCAAAACCAGATGTTTTTCTCCCTTATTAAAATATATACTAAAAATACCACAACTTTACAGTTCTTGAATTGTTGGAAATGGTTTGCAGATGAAGTCATCCGGCTCTCTTTGTTATTATCCATCTATCCCTGTGCTTTTTGGGAACTCTCTCAGGGTATTCTGGGCTCCAGAGATGACCTGGAGAGGGAACAAATCAAGGACTTTTTTTTTTTTTTTCCCCTTAGTTTAAGTGCTGATTTTTCAATCCACAAATGACTTGGAATTTGCTAAATTAAGTTAAACTCTGTGAGAACATGCTCCTGTAAAGTAGATGTGTAGAGAGAAGTGAGAAGAAAGAGAGGAAAATGAAAAAATGATCCAAAATGCAAACGATCCCTGGAAGTGGAGAATTACGGATCATCGCCTTTATTATTTTAATAGGAGGTTTGCTGGTGACTGCAGCACTGTAAAGGGAGATATTCTCAAAAGGTGCTTAGCAGAGGAGGTTCAGGAAGCAATACTCCTGCTTTGGTGGAAACCAGCCTGTTTCGTTGGGGCTTTGACTGAAGGTCTTTTTGTAAATGTGATTCTGTTGATTTTTCAGGTCAGTCATCAGCTGGGCAATGTGATGGATCTCTTCACCACCAGCCTCTCCCTGGCGGGACTGCAGCCTCCCAGTGACAGACAGATTGACGGCATTGACCTTTTACCTGCCATCTTGCAGGGCAAGCTAATTGACAGGTTAGTTATGAGCCCAGAGCTCCAACCCTTGCCTCCAAACTGAAGCGATGCCAAATTTTGGTTAAATTGAGTTTACAGAAATATTTTATAAACTGAATTGATGCATCTTTGCTCGGTGAGGTGGGGTAGCACCAGAGCTTTTCACTGTGTGCTAATTCTCTGGTGGGGCAAGCAGAGGTGGGATTTACTGACATGTGGCATGTTGCCATACTGTGGAGTCTGGGGACAGAGGAAAATGTCAGGAGGTTAGCAGGGATCCCTGGAACAACATATGGCAATAGGGGAGATAAAAGCCTGAGAACTGTAGCCTGGGTAGGGGAGAATACATTATTTATTACTGGAAAAGCATCCAAGAGTATGCTGGGTCTTTACAGCCCCTGCTTGAGAGAGGCTGGAGATAAAGGCTGGGCTGCTGCGGATGAACTGGAAGCCCACCTCCTCCCAAGGTCCCGTTTCTGTGGATGCTTTTGCAAGAATAGATTTGTGTTAAAGGCCTGGGATCTTTATGGGTGTGGAGGAGTGCTGTCAGCTGTTGGGTACAGGCACTAAGACCTGACAGCAAATATCCTTGACTCTCGTTGGAAGGACTGAAGGTCAAGAGAGGTCTTGCAGTTGTGATTTTGATGACGAATTTGGCAGCCCAGGAAATCTGAATACAAACGTATTCTTTCTCTGAGACAGCGAGAAAATATATGTATGGAAAACATATTTGATGACTTTTCTGTGTTGGATATAAGGCTTTGTTCCGTAAAACTGCTTTTGTGCCCATTAACGCAAGAAGCATGCGTACCATGTCACCTGAGAGCTCAGCCAGTGGCTGACATGAGGCATTGCATGTTCCTCAAACACAGCCGATCCCATCTTTACTTCTGAAAGTTTGTAAACTTTTGTTGTTTTAAGAGAGAATTTCATTGCAGCCACCAACCCCTTGGAACTGGTGCTGTTTGTGTTACAATAGCTGTCACTCAAGGTGCATCATGGCTTTTTTCCTTTCTTTTTTTGCTTCTTTCCTGCTCCCCCCCCCCCCCCCCCCCCCCGATCTGACCAGGCCACAGTTTCCACAGCCCCCAAAAACTTTCCAGGAGATGTAGTTGTTGTGTTCTTTTAAGCTTAAAAAGGAAAAAGTGAACGGGGAGAAAAGAAATCAGTAATAGCAGAATTTTGAGTACAAGCTGTAATCCTCTTTCAAAGATGGAAAATATTTTTTTTTAAAAAAGCAAAAACCTAACCCCCACACCTTCAGTCAAAGGGGCGCATAATAGCTTGTCCAATAGTGAGTGTTTATGGCAAGGAAAAAGGAGACTGGCATGCTTTGTGGCATATCTGTTTGGGTTTTGTTAATGGGATTGGTTTAGATCAGGTTCTGCACTTTGGCAGATCTCTCAAGCTGCCTTTATTTCACCGGCCTTTCAGGTGCGTTAAGGACGCAGGAGTGGGCTCTGCTGGCAGCAGCGCTTCCCCTTTGTTCACGAGCAGTTCCTGGTGACAATGGAGAAAGGCTCATTGTTTCTGCAAAGAAACTGCAGGGGAGGCTACGATTTTAAAATAGAGCTCTAAGGCCACTCCTGTCATTCAGACGGGGATATTTTAATCTTATCTTGCATTTAGGGACTGTTTTTTCCAGGTGGCATCACTGGATTGAGTAGTTTTTGCTGAGTGGCATCTCTGAACGAAAGACAAAGATGTATGTACCCTGCCCACAATAATAAACAGCTTCACGATCTCATCCTGTCAGCAGCCTGAAACAACTGGAGAGAAGAGCTGACTAAGTCTGATGTCCTTGTGTGATGAGCTACACCAACAAATCAAACCTCTCTCCTGCAGATAGTCTGTTTCAGTAAAATTTTGTACCATTCCCTCAAAAAACAAGAATGTGTTATTGGGGAAACCAACAGGAACATTGCTGGGATGCCCAGGGGAAGGGTAGTGCATGTACACGGTTGCAGACCAAATGCTTCGAGCGAGGTGCATTTCTCAAATATATTTTTAATTAGGAAAACCTCCAGGAAAAAATTGCAGTTTTCAGTGGTATGTTTAGATGATGCAAAGCGAGATTTTGGGAAAGAAAATGGACGGGAGTTAAAAATAAAGCATGTCTGGCTGCCAGGTTTTTCCATATGGAGTTTTTCTGAGATGTCATCCAGAACCGACCAGCATCTGGTGTCCTCCCCGGCCACCCTGTCCATGTGCCACTAACAGCACATAGCTTGGTGCCGCTGTAAAGAGGCTGAGCATCACATATTCTGTGAATCCCCGTTTCTCTCTCGCACACACACACGCGCCACTTCTGAGACATTTGGTGTTTAAATCGGCACGCTCTGTAGGAAATAACAGGGTCTGATAGTTCAAGGATTAACAATCACTGGCAGCCAAGCTGTATAATGTTTCATTCTTGCGCCCTGTGAGCTCTCAACTTGATGAACACTTTAAAAAATGTTAATTGAAAACCTTGCAGTGGAGACTATTAGGAGGCAGCCTGTTTCTGACTGATAGCCGAATCGGAAGTCAGACGCCATTAAAGTGTTTGTCTCCCTTATCAGCAAGGCTGCTGCGGCGGTGGCTGCCCGGGCCCGTCGCGTTGGTGTTTCTCATGCAGCTTTGCTCTCCTTCTTAGGCCCATATTCTATTATCGTGGCAACGAGATGATGGCGGTGAGGGTCGGGCTTTACAAGGCTCACTACTGGACCTGGAGCAACTCCTGGGAGGAGTACAGCAAGGTAACAGGACAACTGACCTGCACCCTTGTCTCATTCATTCTCCTGGAGAAAAATAATCCTTTAAAGCAGAGTTTTAAATTGGGGAGTGTCGCTGTGCACTTGCAAGCCAGTCTTTTATTCACAGCCTCTTAAGAGCTACTGGATCTGCTGCAAAATCTAAGCAGACTGGTGTCACAGCATCCCTCTGCTGAAGTTGGAGACAAGCAGAGGAAAACAAGCAAAATTCCAGTTGTTCTGAGAAGCGCTCCCTTTAATCAGCGCTAATGCCCCTTAATATGAAGCTTCTTTCCCTGCTGAATTCTGGGATTTCACATGTACCCTTACAAAGTTTGGAGTCTGATGCCGAATTGATCATGTATCTCACAATTTCAAAGACCTGGTGCCCTGAACTATTTAAATGGAATAGGGATGGGTTTCTTGTGGTTTTTTTTTTTCTGTTTTGTTTTGGTTTTTGTTTTGGTTTGGTTTTTTTTGTTTTGTTTTTTTTGGGTTTTTGTCTTGAAGGGGAAAAGGAAAGCTGTAGGAACTGCACAGTGGAAAGAACAGCAGTTGTTGAAAACCGTAGAGTACATGTGTTTAATCTATTATCAGCACTTTTGTGAGCCTGTATCACACTATAAGATGTTTTACGTTTTATTTGCCGAATAGGCACAGCTTTTGTAATTTCCTGGCTGATCTTCTCACAATTGGATGCTAAGCACTATTATTTTTCTTCTTTTGTATCTTTCTTGCCTCAGACTTGGGTAGTAAACTCTGGGGCATTTCTTGAATAGCAGGTTCACACATGTGCCTTGCTGATTATACCTTTAGACATGAACTAAATGCATTATGGCACAGCTCTCAGCAATTTTGACAGCAGGCTGGTATTGGGGAGGGGTTGTTTGTATGATTTATTTTTTTATGTCTTTCTGGGTTTTTTTCCACTTATGGTGGGTCCTCAAGGCATCACAGGTGCAGAAATAAGTGCTGATGACATTTGTGGATATAAAAGTGCATGGTTTCTTTCATTGGGATGTCCTGGGGGTAGAAGGAAACATCAGCTCCAAGGGAGTCATTTGCATTCAGGGCTGTAAATATGTGCGTTTGTCTTTTTAAGACTGTAATGCTCCAGGAGTCAAAGTTTCTGTTTTACATGGAGTAAGAAGGAAAGTTGGCTCCAGAAATGCATTGCACGCTCTGTCTCAATGCTAATTCTATGCAGCTAAAATGAGATAATGTGTTTGTCTAGGTTAGTATGTGAGTAAAACCCATATATCACACACGGCAGGATTTTCCCTATGTGAGAGACACTGGGAGCTTGTGTGTACGCGTGTATGGGTATATGAATGGGCTTAGAGGCATGCTTTTCCCATGTGCGTGGAAGAGAAAGTCACACGTCAGTAATGACTCTCCGTTGTAATATAAGCACATACACACACTCACATACCTGCCTGGGAAATAAACAAACGTTCGCGTTGATCTAAACTTATTTGTACATGTCTGAGTATGCGTGTAGCCGTGATAATGGGGACCAGTTACTCATTTCAGAGGCTCTCCTACTGAGAGCAATGGCAGTTGTGCAATTAAGGAATATTTATTTCTTTCTAAGTCTTTGTTTAACTACTGTCTGATAAAAGTCAGCAATTATACTGTACATCAGAGAGATGATTAAAAATTCACTTGCTTTCCTGCAGCTTGTATCACATGTGGTTGATGTGGGTAAAATTGGAGCACATTAGTGGGCAGACTAGCCGTTAACAACATGCAGAGGAAGCCGAGGCTAAAATTTGTTCCGATTCTCTTCATGTCCTCAAGCCATTAATTACAAGCCTTGCAAGTTTAAAAATAGAAATAAATCAGAATGCTGAACAGTTCCACAGTTCTGAGTCCTGTTTTAGGAGTTTTGTAATCTCACCTTACAATACAGTTGCCTCTTTTCAGTGGCTGGTGTTCTCAGTTGTGTTGATATTGGACTACAGTTATGCTGCCAGAATCAAAAAGGCCGATTTGTTTGGGAATTTCATTTGAAAAACATATTTAGATACATGCACATGTGTAGCATTAGGAATTCTGACTGCTGGCAGGTTTGCTGTTCGATAAGTTTGATTTGCCATCCCAGTAGAACTTCAGCTAATGAGGCCTTGTTAATTGTGTGATCGTTACCTTATTGTGAATCCAGTGTGATGATTTATTAAACTTTCAAATATGAAACTCTTTGTGTCTGAAGGTCCGAACTCAGGTCTGGAATAAACAAATGTATCTGGTTGGCATGTCATCCATTTGAAAGAGATCTGAAGTTGGCCAGGTGTGTCAAAACAGCTGTCTGCAAATTTTTAAGAGGTTTGTTTTATGGGTAGTTGAGTATCTCATTATTTTGACAGATACATGGCACGTTTTAGCCGAACCTGCTTTCGCTTTCAAAATTCCCTTGTTAATTGACAGTATGGGAAATCATCGGTACAGAAATCTTGCACTGTTTTTAATCCACACTTGGTGCATTTTTGTTTGACTTTTAGATGAGATTATACCATTAAATCAGCCAGAACCACATTTTCATGTTGATACTGGAAAATGTGAAATTGGTGCATGTCCTGGGTCTGTTTAGGACTACCATGACTTTCAGGATTATCTAGAAAGAATGCGTGCAATTTTGGCCTCTAACCTGGAAAGCTATGTGTTTGAATGTGGTATAAGTTAGTTAAGTAATAAAATATGTATATACAAATAAAAATGTACCAGAGAGAGGCAGCTTACAGAAAGCAAAGACTAGGAAAGCATAACAGAGATATGAAAGCTTCTCTCCTTATTGCACTTGGAATATTTACACTGGAAGGATCCCACACAAGCAGTACACAGGTTTACAGTCATCTTAGGCTCCCAGGACATTAACATGCCTTAGCTGGTCTGCATCCTCTGCCTTATGGCCGGGGATTAAAATTTGTCATCTTTCACAATGATGAAGTGTGCTGTTCTGTTCTTCCTATTTTTTTTATTTGTTTATTTGGTTTTTAACCCCCAAGCAATTTTTTCTAGTCTGACTCCTCTCATTAACTCTTGTGGTCTTTCTCAGTGCTGGAGGATACCTTGATGCTGTCTTTTCTGCTGACTTAACTTGATTACTTAGGTAACTTGCATTCTTGAATGGTTAGTCTCTTGAAAACGTAAAGGGAAGCATCACTCAACAGATGCAAGTGAGAGTAAGCGCTCTGTGGGATGTTTTTCTTGTAGACTGCATAGGACGCTTATTTGGGTCTGTTTACCTGACTTCCACCTCCTTTCAAATTGGTGGCTCGTGTTTAGATAGTTTGAGATATCTGACGTTTGAGGGGTGATAAATGGGACAGAGGTAGATGAAAAGACACTTCACTTGAAAAGTACGTTTATATTTTTAAATAGTACAGATTTGTAAATAGTTTGGTAGAGGGAGAGAAATCTTCACCCTGCACAAGACCTGAGCCCCTGTTGCTCAAGGACTGGTGGATATCAGAGCATAAGCTCTTCCACCTCATTGACCACCTTTCTTCTTGTAGCAAAAATCAGCAGTGATAAAAACTGCCGTGTGTTGTGTATTGGAGCAGAAGTAAGAACTAAGGATACGCCTGGGGAGCTCCCTCTCTTGTATGGCATAAGACACGCAGGACTTTTACTGGAAGTCTCCTGTAAAATGCTGTTCTTGTTGCTCTCATCATCCATCCTTTTAGCCTGTCAGTCATGCTTGTTCATTACCAAATTTGAACTGCACTGCAAAGTACATGCCAAATAATGCATGTGAACTTGGCACTTCTGTTTTATTGCTGCCAATGCCCGCAGCCATGACGCTGGGTGCACAGCTTCCCATTCCGAAAATATGAACGCTCGGAGTCTGCATTGCTGTGAGTTATTTTGTCCACTGGATTGAAGGGAGAGGTACATTTCATCCTCTTTGTTTGGAAGGAGAGGTCTGAAAGGGGAAAAAATTGGTTATTCTCTATGGATCTATCTGAGTAGCCAGCAGGTCCTTCAGGAATTGCCTAATTTAATGCGATGTAGAGGAGGCAGGAGTATGAGCTGGCAGGAGAAAGGAAATTTCCTTTTCTCTGCCTGCCACAGAGACTATCCAGCAGAGAATAGTTCTTGTGCTCTCCAAGAGCAGTGATGCAAGAAGGGGAAAAAATAATTAAGAAAAAATATGGAAAACGCCCTTTAGTTCATTGGAGAGTGGCTGATAACATCAACCTTTATGCTGTCAGCTTAGTATCTTGTTAGTAGTCTTCAGTGGTTTTTCATGAGAGCTCCTGTGTCTTTAAATGATTGGTGTAGGTGCCTGCCAGAAGACCCTGTTGTTTTAATGTAAAATGCCAAAGGGGTCATTCCTGCTGCAGTCTGTCTGATTGCCCTTCTCCTCAACGTGAAGGGATCGATAAAGCCTTTTCGGCAAGGGGGATGTGAAGTCAAGTAGAACCTCACAAATAATGACATTTGATTGTGGTCCTCTGAGCATATGAGCTAGCCATTGATCGCTTCTGCTTGAGAGCCACTGGAGGCTTGCTGATCTGCCCATCTTCGGGGGTCTCTTCCAGACAGTTAACACATTAGAAGCAATTTTTGTTCAACAGGGTTGAAACTTGGCAGTCACACTCTTGGGTGTCTGGTCATTCGGAGCCCAAGTTTGGGAGGCTTTTGCTGGGAATTGCCAGGAGAGTGAGAACGGCCACTTACCCGTGCTGTGACAAACAGTAACAACCAACATTCCTGGCTTTAATTAACCGCTCTTCTTTTCTCCTTCCAATATTAATACAGTTTTTCTCCTCTGGGTTTTGTGTGGCGGAATGAGAAGACATAACCAGGAGACAGACCCCAGATTTGCTGCGCCACTATTAAAATCTGCAGCCGCCTGTCAAGTCGGAGGGATCTGGGGTAGCGCCAGGGTGACGAATTGCCAGAGGGCTTACGTTAACACAAGTGGTGATTCCATCACTTGGCGGAAAGCCCAAACTGGCAACCGGCTGTATTTGTCTCATGTCTATATTGACATAGCATCTGTGGTCCATTTGCTCTGGAAATTAAAGCATAAGCTGTGCAACCAATAGCCGCTAGATCTTATGAACGGAAAAACAATCCAGGTTACACGATTGCTGGGGAGAAGGGCAGAAAGACGTGCTCACTGAAAGGTTTACCTGATCTGCAGGAAATGGTTTTTACAAAAAAAAAAAAAGGGGGTTGCTGGAATTTCTGCTACAGCAAACAGGTGTGTGCAGTGGTGCAAAATGCTGTGCCTGTGCAGGAGACTGGGTGCAGGAGCTGAGCTATTTCTGGTTGCCATCTGATGCTCTTGTATGGGCTCCCTTAGAAGGCACAGACATGCTCTAGATAGGATCTTCTCGTTTGGCTTTCATGCTTTTATAATTGAGGAGAAAAGGTCCAAGAATTTGCTTAAAGACAGGGAGTGACCTTTCTACTTTGTTTAATCAGTGTTACCTGTAAACAGGCAAATTACCTTGGCTGGTGTGCAGACTAAAATATTAGGCACGTGCTTTAACTGGCTATCAATCCCCTGCATTTTGTTATTAACAGTCTGCCAAATAAATAGCTTAAAGGAAATAACAGCAGATTAATTAGTAGCTGATTTGGGTTTTGTTACCCCAATGGGTAGGGCAGGCATAGCTACCTCTTTGCTTTTCTCCAACATAACACAGCTTTACTTTTGGGTGAAGTTGCCATGCTCTTGGCAGTGCCAGAGAGTTGAAGCTGGTCCTTTGTCAGCATAAATGGGAGAGCTCCTCTGCAGCCCCAGAATGATGTTGCTTTTGCTCCAGCTGAGAACCTGGCACAGTTGCATTTATTGTTAAAGCCTGCAGTGTTCTTGGGGTCTATGGGACATGTTTTGTGTAATGAAGAAGCAAGAAATGATCCAAAATGGTGACATGATTTAAAATTATCACCTATAAGAGAGTCCCCTTCCTCACCAGGCCTGTTGTCCTGCAGCCTGCTTGGGGAAGCAGAGCTGGAGGGCAGCTCCTTCTTCCCATCAAAGACACACACAAGGAGTTCTGGCACGTCCCTCTGCCCCAGCTCCCAGTACGACACACGACCAAATTTGCACGTTCTCCAAGCAACCAGAGGCGTTGCCCAGATGCTCCAGAGGGTGGATTGTCTCGTCTTTAAATACTTCTCAAATCTCAAGCAGATTTAATTTATACTGGTTTTGCTCCAGAAAAGAAAACCAGTCCAGACTTGGGGATCCCAGACTTTCAGTTCATTGGTATAGCTGATTTTTCTCTTTCCATCCTGACAACTGAAAATGCTTTGACTTACAAAAAAAAACCACCAGATTACACAGAGTTGTGGATGATAAGTTAAGGGACAGAAGACTAGGCTCCTCTACTGTATCTGTAGTTTATTACTTAGCATGATGCTGGAAAATGCCTTGATCAGGGGTGTGAGGATATAATTTTACCTGTTACTTTTGCTCCTTTGTTGATGAGCAGGTAGGAAATATTTTAAGCTCTCTGTAGGTTGAATATTGGTAGTCACACAGTACATAAAAATAACAATAGTCAATTTTATTTGTGGAGATAAAGTTGAAAGGCCTTAGAAAGTTAAAGGGTGGTTTCAGCCATATTTTAGGAGAGTTATTTAATGTCATAAAATGGTATGCTTGTTTTGTTTTGGTTTGGTTTTTTTTTTTTGCTTAGTTTATTTTTTCCCCTATAGACTACTTTTGAAGAGGGCATTGAGTGCTTAGATTAGGAAGACAGATAGCTTTTGGCTAGTGGCATCAGGCAAGTTGTCACGGCACTTTCTTTCCTAGGAGTCTTTGGGACGTAGCCTGGGCTGTGTTCTCGAGTCTCAGCTACAAGGGTTTTCTAAGAAACAAAAGATGAAATGTAAACAGAGCAATGTATAAACAAATACCCAAGAGACTAAAATCTTCTTTCAAACTAAAGCATTTGCAGCCGAAGAGCATTGTACCAATTAGCAGGCTCTTAATTAAATTGCTTGTTTGATTTGCATCCAAATTATAATTTGGCTGTTATGTAGACTTTGATACCTTTTCATTAACTGTTCCTTTTGAGAGGAAAAAAAAATATCTGTTTTTCACTGTATGTTTCAGAGGCCTGTGGCATCACAAGGTGGAAAGGTCAATCATTTTTGTATCCATTTAAAGTCCATTATTGGTAGGCCACTACAACCTATCAAGCAACTCTCTTATTTTTCCAGTCAGTGATTCAGGAATCTATAGCTCTGTGCAGATAAATGGGATTTCATGGGCTTCTAAACTTCTTGCTTTATTGAAAAGCAGAATATTAACTGCTCCACTGACCAGCTGTCCATTTAAAAACACAGGATATTTTTAGAAAATTGTTTGCCAATCAAATCCTACCAACATCTGTAGAGAGCCTTTTCAGTTTGTTTGTTTTAGAAGCAAATGCTACAGCTGCTTTCCCACCTCCATTGAAATATTCCCATTTACCTTCTCTCCATGTCTCTGTCCGTGTCTCGGGGCATTCTGAGGTATTGTAAGGAGCGCAGCGTGTTAGCTGGAATTGTAAAACCGAGCTTTAACAAGTCCATTTGGTGCTAGTCCTTGCTGGTCTGCGGGGCCCCCTGCTTTATTTGCTGTTCAGTGTAATTAGTGCTTTGCATTTTTTGCTATTCCCAGGGCTTAAATGGGTTCTGTTAGCCCTCAAGACTGCAGGCCAGGCTCTAGGTGATTAGGGAGCTCGACACCTGGCTAATATCCAGCTGGGCTTTGGGAGATGCAGCCTGGCAAGGCGTGCAAGGGCAGACGCAGAGAGCTTGCTGCTCTGGACTTGCGAGCAGGCAGCTCGCTCTGTCCCTCGGTGGCCAGCGAGCACTTTAACCCGTTGCTGCTAGCAAAGGGAGAGTCCTAGTACTTGTGCCCTCCATACCCACTGCTGCTGCTGGGGAAGTCCTGTCTTCTGTCCCCCTAGACTTGAGTGTTAGTGGCAGGAATGTCTCCAGACTTAACACAGTTCTTCCAGCCCCACTCTCATTCCCAGGTGAGTGCCTCAGGTGAGATGCTATAAATCAGATCAACAAATGCACCCATTTCTTTAAAATTAACCAGATTTGCTTCAGTCTTCAGTGAAACAGATCCTTCAGCTCTGGTGTCAGGTGCTGGCAAGCCGAGTTTTCAGGGAGGCTAGCAGGTGCCCATTGCCTCTCAGGGTGATGCCCCTTGGTTTGGTTGGGTGTTTCCCCTGGGACTGTTGCTTTTCGATCAGACATGCCAAGTGATCTGATCCTCTCTGTGTATTTCAAAGCTGTAGAAATCAAAGAGAGAAGAAACTTTCCACATGTAAAATTCTTATGATTAAATGGTTTCACCTCTGTCTTGTTTTGCCATTTCATTTTAATGAATATTTTATAGAGATTATTTTTTTATAAGGCAGAAATGTAAGGCCTGCTCCAGCTTTCATGACAGCGCAACGTCAACGTTGTCACCTTATTCTACCCCATCAGATCAGAATCCATTTTGCAGACTGAAGTGGACTCTCAGTTAAAATCATTCTGGGTTTTGTGGGTATATTGGAACAAGACGCTGAAGAAAGTGGCATCAGCTAAAATTTTGCTCCCTCCCCTGCTTCACCCTTGATGACCTCTTTCCTGTTAACTGCAGGGCATTGATTTCTGTCCTGGGCAGAATGTCTCTGGAGTGACAACACATACACAGGAGGAGCACACTACCCTGCCGCTGCTTTTCCACCTGGGGAGGGACCCTGGAGAGAAGTACCCATTAAGGTAAGCCAGTTAACGAAGATGTGAAAACTCTCAGCGTTGTCAGCGTATGCTTTCTATAATTCTTTTGCCTTGGTAGCTGCTTCTTGCAATCTGGTTGAAAACTGTTCCACAAAGCCATTACTGGTGAGAGTAGTAAAGAGGAAGGAACAAGCCTTGGTTTTCAAATGGTCAAGCTAGATGGATGTGCACATGTCCATGGCTCGACTTGTCAGTCTGGTGGTTCTTGATCTGTGTCCTACCACCCCTGATGGAGGAGGCGAAACACTCGCTTTTGGACGGGACAGCGCCGAGTGCGGCACGGTTGTGGAATAAAGCAGTGGTGCTGGTGAGCGTGTGCATTGGAGCTGTGATTCTCTGTGTGTTTTGGGGCTAGGGAAGAAATTTCTAGTGATCTTTGCGTACTCTGCGGTGGTTTGCCTCTGTGCATTGGAATCTGTGGAAGGCAAACATGGTAACCTTCCAATCTCCTAGGCCCTGCTAAAGGAGCTTCTCCAGAGGGTCTTTAGCAAGTGGACTTTCTGCCCAATCATGTTCCCTCCTTGGACTCTTCCGGCTGTCTGAATCCATTTTCCTATAAGCCTACTATTGAAATATTTATCTCCAGCACACACCATGCCCTGAGAGATTTCTGTAAGGATTTATGTACTCATCAGCCAGCAGAGCCCACATATAAACCTGCCACCTCTAAAAAAGCTCCCAAGGTGTCCCTGCCTTCCTCCCTCCTTCCTTCTACTGACTGAGTTTTACCCTGCAGCAAAACTGGCTGCAAATGGGGGCATGCAGCCTCATCCCTCGCCAGTGGCTCCGACTCGGAGAATGTGGAAATAAATAAAGAGAAAACTAGTGCTACTGTGACTGCCTGCACAGAAATGGTTTTGTGCAGCAGCTTTAACAGAGAGATGTGTTCTGAGCTGACAGGACTGCAATTACTCAACTGTTTTAAATAATTGAGTGGATACACTCGCTCCATTACTTTCAAAGGAACTGAGCCTATGCTGTCCACTAAGTGTTTTCACTAGAGAGAGAAGGGGAGGAAAAATATTTTAACTTCTCTCTCACTTAACAGACAAGCACCCTAGAGGTGCATTACGTAGTGTATGAAGCTCTTCAGAAGCCCAGCACGTTAGCTCTCGCTTTCTATTGCATTTCAGCGCGAATGAATAAAGCAAATCTGCAGCTCTTGTATTTTAAATTCAGCTCAGTGAAACTGCACTACTGGGTTGGGATTCCAGATGAGACTATGCCCTGTTCAGTTTAACAACTATTTTATTTTAGGAAGATGAGTGGATAGAAATGACCTCTTTTTCCACAAATCAAACAAATGGGTAGCATTACGTGAACTGCAGTGTGCCCACTGCATGTGTTTCCTCCGAATTTGAGGGAGAGGAGCTCTTCCCTGAGAAGTGTTTGCAGGCCACCTGCTTCCCTGTCGTTATTTAGATGTTCTTTCCCACCACCATGGATTGAGCATTGAAATAAATTCCAGTGCTATATCTGCAATCATTTCTCATACAGTTCCATTGATTTTTGGACACTCACAAGCTGTTGCTTTGCTTGAATTTTATGGCAAGATTATGACATGACCATGGAAAGCTGTGATGTTTTTTAATATGCAGACCCTAATAGAAAGCCTCTTTTTAGTAAATGAATCTTCCTTTCTGCAGCACGTTCTGTTGCTATTGTCTCCTCTCTGGTCACAGTGGAAAACTCATGGGAAGTGGGTCTCCTATATTGAATGTGGTAATTAAATTATCCTCATTTGTGGAGCTGTTACTGTTGTGTATTTTTATTTAGCTTAATTATCCCCCTTGGCAGACAGCCTGTTGGGAGTCCCGACACTAATGTTTCTCAGAAGGGAATCCAGCATTCTCCTCGAAGCGAGCATCTGTCTGTCCGTACATGCTGGGTGTGCTCGTATCGCTTGTGCTCCAGCCCAAGGTTTGTGTGTGTTCGCAGTCCATGTTGGCCACGCTCCTCTGTCCATCCTCCTGTAGCCCTGGAGGAACAGGGTCTATCACATAGC
Organism: Morus bassanus; assembly: GCA_031468815.1. Classification (NCBI taxonomy): domain Eukaryota; kingdom Metazoa; phylum Chordata; class Aves; order Suliformes; family Sulidae; genus Morus; species Morus bassanus. The sequence continues at coordinate 44,553,199 of CM062573.1, read as the reverse complement.
TCTTTCACTAGCTTGGCTCTTCTGGCGTGTCGTTAGGTTGCCAAAGCATTTAGAAAAATTTGCGTTGCACCCCTGTGTTGTTGGTACCTTTCCCTCTTTTATGTCATTTATTTTTACCACTGCGCTTTGTTAAATCTGTACTGGATTTTATTAGTTTTTCTGGTGCTGTGAAGGAGGCTGCGAAGGAGCAGCATGGCACACCGATGCCCTGTTCTCTCTGCCTGCTTTTGTTCATTTTTTATTTCATTTACTCCTTACTTTAGTGCAGCCTTTTCTTCTTCCTAAAACTGTTTTCATTATCTGTCGCTTCTCTCAGTTTGCATTAGTTTGGAGCAGGGTCACATTCAAAACCACCAGTAAGAGGTTTCATTGCTGCGCACGAAGGCCAGGCATCACATGCACCTGCAGAAAGATTTACTGCTTATATATTCGGGCTCCCTCTAGGATCCTAGAGGATCTCAGAGCCAGGGCATCCTAGAAATCAATCAGCTCAGTCAACTGCGGCAACACTCTTGACTTGCAAGGTGCTTATGTTCAGGCAGTCTCATCTGAAATGTCTATGGGTTGTGACATTGTGCACACAAGGTGCTGGATGACACTAAGAGACTTTTTCAAGGCTACGATTTCAGTTCATCTCAGAACAGGGGGATTAGCCTTTTCAGTCTTTGTTGGAGAACTGGCTGCTGAAGGGATCGCTGAAGATACAAATCCTTCAAGATCTAGAGACAGCATGTAAAGTTTTCAGTTCCCTTGGTTCTGTGGTGAAGCAGGACAAGTCCTTCCTCTTCCTGACACAGTTCACTGGATTTCCTGGAGCCTGCTTGGAAACAATATCACCAAAAGCTTATCTCCCACAGGAGCACTTTTCATGCAGTGGAAAAACTGGTCAGGCAATTACAGGCAGGTCCTGTCATCATGTTGAGGACACGACTGGCAGTTCTGAGCCATATGGCACCCTGCACTTATGTTCCCCTTCATGTAAGGCTGTGCATGCGTCCCTCTGCATGTCTGACTCTAGGAACAGACCCTCCCAACAGGGTTGTGACTGTTCCTTCCTGCTATTGCCACTCAGGTTTTGGCTGGAACGCCTCCTGCACCCCAGCGTCTGCCAAGAGACGCAGTTGTGTTTGCCTCCTTCACCGTGGAAGGTAACTACTGACGTTTCTCAGTCTGGACTGGAAATTCACCCCAGCAATCCAAGAGCCTCACAGACCTTGCATTTTCTTAGCTGGGTTTCATAGCAGTGCCAAATGCGTGTTACAAGTTCTCACACTGCCTGAGCTTGCCCGGGTGATGCCATATTTACATGATCAGATCAATGGACTGGATGGAGCAAGATCTATGTCCTGTAGTTGACCTTCAGGACTAACATGCTCAGCACCAGTACCAGATATACATTCACTACCAAGCTCTTTTCCCCGCCTCTCTCCTGGAAAGAGAAGGACTCTCCTGAGAACTGCAGAACTCTGGGGTCCTAGCAGTGAGAGTAGCTTGGTGCCATAGGACAAGCTCAATATTTATATGGCTGCAGGATGAGGTAGGGCATGGACACGCCTGCAGGTACTGATGGGGCAAAATTGGCATCTGGAGAGGTGCGTGCTTGTAATAAGAACGCCTGTAATACCGGAGTACATGTGGGCAAGATATTTCAAAGAAGTGGGGTTACTGGTAAATAACCTTTCTTTTGGTAGCCAAAACTGGTAATGTAAATGTAACTGGGCTTATATATGTAAGAGTTACCTTGTTATCTGGTCCTGGTGTAGTGAGAAGTGAACTGTTTGTGTCTTTTGTCATCCAAGAGATTCATTAGATCTGTGTAGGCTGTGGGACAGAAGATAGCTCTTTTTTATAGCTCTCAACTTTAAAACATAAAGAAGATCGTGTGTTAGGCAGCACACAAAGCAGAAGCATTTCTCTAAGTCTAAGCAGTTATTTGTTTCCTCCCTAGATGCAATTACTAGGGGGTTTTTGCTTCGTAGAAAAACACTCAAACTGTGGGGTGCCTTTGTCACCAAATTTATCAGAATGCAGAACTACAAGATCTGATAGGTGTTTTTCTGTACTGAATTCTGTTATGTGTGGAGTATTGTGTGTCCGGTAAGTAACATAGAGGGAACTTGTTTCTCCATTCAAACCATATGTGACAAATGCAGTAAAATTATCTGTTGATAACATCTTCACAACCAGTTACTACCCAAGTCACAGATTACTGTTTATACACGCCTTTACTAAAATACTTCATTGCCAGTCAGGAAGAACAGAAGTAATAATAATATATAGCAAAAACTGGCACAGCTTAAAATATAGTTAACAAAATACCCAGTGCAGACTAAAGTAGAGAGAGTGTTTTGAGTCAGACGCCAAAGATGCTAAAAGAATTTATAACAGAAATCTCTGAAATTCTGTCAGTTTGAGCCAGAGGTGCGAAGCCTTAATAACAGGTGAGTACAGCGTGCTCATGTGTTGTTGGTACTCCAGGTTAGTAGCGCTCTGCTTTGAGCGATTAGCCTCTGTTCAAAACTGAGGTTACTAAAATTTGAACGTCAAAATACCTGTGTTTTACTTCGGGTAATAGCTTTTACTATTATGGAAAAAATGGAAGTCAGAAGGCTTGGTTGATGAACATAATGATTTTAGAACACATTAATTAACAAGAGAGCTCACAAGTGCCTATTTCGAGCAGATGGAAAATCCAGGAAATCATCAGAGGGGTAATTGCACTGGTTATGGAGCCAGAAAAGAAGGGAGGAAGCTCCTGAAGGGAAGCGAAAGGGGAAAGGATCTGATAGAAAAGTTGCCAGTCTCACCTTACTGATCAGGGCAGAAACCTTGCTGTGGGGAAAAGAGAGAAGGTGCAAAATGGGGAAAAAAATGTGTATAACAAAGAGCAGGGAAGATGCTGGCTCCTCATCTTGAAAAAGAGGGAAATGGCACTAGCTGCATTGCAGGGGTGAATTAGCTGCTGCCACAGGAGAGGAAAACTAAAGCTATGGAAATTGTGAAGAGCTATGGATAAAGAGCCTCAGTGATGCCAGTAAAAAACATCCAGCATCAACCGCGCAGGGGCTGAACACAGAAAGGTTGTCAGAAGTATGCAAGCCAGGCGTGACAGCCGGTACGCAGCCAGCTCTGGAGGGAAGAGGGCTGAAGAAGAATACGCCTGTGGAGGAGAGGCGCTAGCCTAATATCGGAGGCAAACTCTCCATCGATAGCTGCTCTTTGCCCAGTCCTGGATCAGCGCTCTGCTGCATTGTGGCACACTGTCTGATCAACCTGTAACTTCTGCTTAATCGTAGCAGACCAACAGCCTGCAGGTATTTTGATGAGTAACTGTCTAGACTAGAGTGCTGCTGTATAAAAAGGAATATTGAAGTAAAAAGCCATATGAACCAGTTTCAAAAATGCAAAATGCACTTTGAAATGGACATCTTCAGAGACAGGCCCAGGCAGAGAGTAGCCTGAAGGACATGTTGCTTAAATTATGATTAAGAAATACCACTGAAGCAACTAGCAGGAGGATCAGATGGACAGTCGTTATCTTCCGTCCCCTATTCACACAGCGACCACGGCTTTACATAGTCGCTCTGCCTTTATCCCCTGTGCCGTTTGAACGCTGTGGTCGCTTGCAATGAAATCCAGCAGAAAGGCAGGATTCTTGAAGCCGGGAAGTTACAACTTCCATGACATTGAGTGACCAGGTAGAGGATCAGCAGGATCACATCTTGCTGCAAGGAAAGCTATGGACACTGTTAGAGAATCCACACAGGTGAGAGGCACCATCAATACTCCAGGTATTCGTGTGGCTAACTGGCCACGTGCCCCGCAGATGCTGCTGGACCAGAGAGGTGAATTGGGGTGTGAGCAGCCCAGCGTTCCTGTTCAATTCCTTTTTTGTTTTCCTTTGGCCCTGTGGATCTTTCCAGTCATTGCAAATTGCCGTGTTTCAGCAGCAGAGCCCCAAACCTCTTGTCTCTCTCGTGTACTGTGCAGACTTTACATTGCAAATAAGCTTGGTAATAGAAGAGAAGAACTGAGGAAGACTGAAAAATCGGACAAGATCAAGACTTGGATACTGAGCAGCCTCACAGCACTGGTAACAGATAAAATCAAATTACCTGAATCTAGGTGTATTTCACAATTAAAAATAATGTTTTTAATTAAAATAATTCCAGTGGAGAAGGAAGTAAAAGAGACAAAACATTAGCCAAGTTTTATGCTCTTCCCATAACTTCATGTGCATCTGGTAAAACACGCTATAAATCTGAAAGCTGCTATTAAGAGCCCACTGTCAGGTTTCTATGAAGTGCACTATATAATACCCATTTTGTTACATTTCTCTCAATAATAACATGGTCCTGTCGCTCCCAGGATAGACATACTGTGCTGCGCCCGTATATGAATCACCAGGACGACGTATGAAACATCAAGATCTAGATTTTAAAGAATGCTCTTTAATTTGCTCCAGTTCTGATCTATTTGAAGGTGTATTTATGGTGTTAGAGAATCGCCCTCTCCTCCTCCTTACAGCTCAGGAGATAGCAGACCTGAGGGTGAAAGACTCTGACGACCGCAAGATTAAACCAGAGCTCGAACACCGAAGGCAGCGTGTGAGACAAACTCTCCTTCTTCCAAACCTGAATTTCAGTGTAGGGCATGGTGGGGTTAATAGCAGAGCGGGTTACACTGGAGTTGTTTGGAGAGGGAGGAGATGGGAACAGATTGCCAAGGCACAATTACACTAAATGAAGGAAGCACAGGCCACACCTGTGCCTGGGACCCAGCACTCGCAATCCAGCCCTGATTGGATCTCCAGAGACTTCCCGGAGGTAAAGTGTCAATTAGTGTAATGACCCTGGACTTTGTCCACTCCGTTCCCTCATTCTGAGCATGGAATAATTTCATGTACGCTGGGGGATCTCTTTTAGCAAACTCCTCACAACACCACCTGCTCACCCTCTCATTCTTCTAGTGCAATTCCCAGCTCTCCTTCTGCAGGATTGTTGAACTAGAATACAAAATGCAGCATGCCCCGGAGGCAGCGAGGTCTGGATCTTCATGCAGACAATAATGCCCAAACACCTGTATAGATAATATCATTTTTTTGGAACAGAGAATGTAGCAAACCCCGCCCTTGCAGCCCCGTCCTGCATATGCATTCAGGGAAATGATGGGACTCCACGTAGGAGTAAGAGAGGTTCCCAGCTCCGTTAACAGCTCAGACTGATTACCATGAAGTAATTATCCCCATCTTACATACAGATTAAAGGCACTCTTCTCTTTTAGACTTTTGTCTCAAAATGCGCTTCTTGTATAGGGCTGGAGACAGTTTCAACCCCTGTATGCAGTCAGTAAATTCCTTACAAATTGCTGCATGGATATTGGATCTTGGTGCGCATTGTGGAGCTAAACAGGGCTGTCTGAGCAAAACCTGAGCTCATCAGAGGGAGGAATGGGGATCTTCATGGGGCCGAGACAGGAAAACCAACCCTCACCACCAGCACAGCTTTGTCTCTGCTCCAGTTTCACGTGAATGCCGGCCCTGGGGCTGGTGCCATCCTGCAGGCGTTGCAGTCCCCTGCTATGCACGGAGACTTGATACACCTCTGGATGAGGAAGATAGTTCATGTCTTCAACTGAAGCATCTGAAGACGATCTGTGATGATCTTCCAGTATTGAATGACACCTTACAGCACTCGGGTTCGTCACTGTCAGTGTACTTCAACACAAGGAAGACAGCTGCAATCAGATATGCTTTAAACTAGTGTCAACAGGTTTAGCCAGCTTAAGAGCTTGTTAAGCCCTACTGAGACAAGGTTTATAGGTTAGCAGTACGACTTAGAGCATAATCTAAACATGTTCTTTAGCTTTAGCCAGCTTTGTACTTAGGTGAGAAGTGCGAGTCTTTTATATGTGCCAAGCTGTTTCTATCGTGCTTTGGGGAAGTCATTCAGCCTATGCTAAATGCTGAAATAATGTAAAAGTGTAGAAGCTGCAGAGGAGAGCAGTTCAAAAGCACCAGGAGCTGAGGTTAGGCCAAGATTTCCTGTCACTGCTGAGCTAGCTGAAAAAGCCAGGAGTGTCCTGAACATGGGAATTAAAGCAAGAAGACGATTTAAATGACTCAAGCCTACTTTGTTATACTGCAGCATTCACATGTCTTAGGTTGCTCATGAGCGACAATGCCGTGGATAAATGCAGTAGTCAAGATTATAGCAAAAAGATTTTTTTCGTTGCAACAGGACTGGCATATTTGGAGCAAAAAGCAGCAGTCATGACAACATATTGTTTATCTTTCATCCAGACCACAGCTGTGTTTTACACTGGTCTGTCCAGATTATAGCTAATTTGGAATCCTATGTATGAAAAGCCATTTCGATGGACAAAATTGGGCAATCTCTTTAGCACTTAAATATTTGCAAAGATGCTGTGGAGCTTAATTAGTTAGCAGAAACATTTATCTTATGGGTCCACTTCCAAAAGAAGATCTTAAATGCTGGAGAGATGACACAAGTATGTGACAGAAATAAACACATTAGACAGTTACAAGAGCAGCAGGAGGAGGCATTAAATGATTTGAAATCTAGAGTATCTGTTAGACTCTAACAATTGATTAAAATATGTATTAATTCATATTAATCCTTCATACGAGGATCTTAATGAAGTGTGATTAGCTCGGCTTTGGAAGAGCTTTCAAATCCTGGCACAATAGGTGCATTAGAAACTAAACCACTGAAATACATGTGTCTCCCTAAACTGTGTTTCACCTCTGTTTCCATCACTAGATTATGTAGGCTATAAAATGTTCCTGGCTCCCCCATTTCATCCGGACTCCAGCTCAGATGTCCAACATGCTGCGTGCGTCCCTGGTACTCGCCTGCAGTTTTAGGCAGACTCCCTCAGTGTGTTTGTCTCTGCAGCGTTTTCTCTCCGTGTGCAGGCTCTCCCGTGTTTGCTGTCCTCTGTGTGTCAACACAAGTTAGCTTTAAACCCTCTCTGCCTCTTTTAAAAATCTGTTTTGATTTTTTTCAAGCATGCTGCTGGGCTGGCAATCCTGTGCGCTTGAAATGTGACCAGAAGGCTTCCAGATAAAAATCTCGCCAAACTGAAAGGCCATTGTGCCACCGGGCTGCAACACTCAGAGCCAAGTGATTGCTGCCTTGAGTGTCTTCATCTGGGTGTGAGTCAGAGATGGTCTTTGGCAGCTCCCGAACTTCTGCCTGTCCTGCTGTTTTCAGCAGAGCCTTTGGGGCAGTGCAGGAGTAAGCAGCTGGCAGCTGAGCGCGCTAAGGTGGGATGCGTGGGGAGAGGAGCAAGCGCATTCGGGAGCTTTGCAAGAATAGTCTGAATTTCAGGGTGGTCCTTAGAGATCACACAGCCGGTCCCGGTGATAGCCTCTCCACCAGGATACAGCCAGCTGGGTGTGAGAGCAACAGATTAGTTTGCTCGAGCTTGTCATTTCAAATTCCCTTCCGGTTCTCTATCAGCAAAGCTCAGGCCCATCCCCACAATCAGCTTCTCTCTGGATGGTTGCCGAGATGTGATATTTATAGGGCTTACTGGAAACTGTTGGCACATTACTGGGCTTCAAAATGTGATTGTTTTTCAAAGAAGGAAATTAGCTGGAGTGTGGGGCTGGTGGCCAGCTTGGACTGTAAGCAAAGGGAGCCTGAGGTCAGGACCAAGCTGCATTGTTTCTTTTATCTTCAGAAGCAATTTGCCACTCTCTGTTTTTTAAGTGACTCTTAACGTGGTGGACAAAATGAGATCATTGGGTAGTAATCCTCCATTTTAGAAATACTTGAAGCGTTAGTGAAGTACACCCTGAACCACTTAAACAAGTACCTACTGGAGTAATCGGGTGGATAAAAATCTGGTAATTTATAACCCTGTATGAGGGCTTGGAGCATGACAGATGGGTCCCAGCTTGGAATAATAAAGCTGTAATGGAAGAATGTAGATGGGGCAGAACCCCAGGGTGGATGTTGCGAAATGGAGGAGGTATTCTTGTCTTGGACAAGTCACTTCTATTATTCTTCTCCATCTTCCTGTTTGCATAATATTAGTTCATCTTACTTGGTGATTGTGAAGTTTTACTAGCCAACGGTTGCATTTGAAACTCTTAGCTTGAGAACACTCTCGAAAAACAAAGTATTGACATTACCTTCGTTTCCCTACAATAAATGCCTCTGCGTGATGCATGTGTTCAGAAAAGCACTTGAAAGAGCAGAGGACGAACGCACAGAGAGCTGGGTCACCTCTTGGGTGACACACTGGAAGGATCGCCTCGGCAAACTTGTTTATGTACCAACGTGTCTGTCAAGGTGTTTGTCCTCTGTCTAGGAAGTTTCCCTTGATAATCATTTAAGGCACAGCTTGAGGACAACCCCAGAAGCACCCTTCTTTGTACATGCCACCTTTGCCAACAAGATCCCCCTCGGGAATCAACATGAGCTTGCAGTGCATCTGCCTGACTACAAAGCGACACATTTGGGGCCGCTGGGACTAGCGGTTTTGAAAGCTGAAGCCCCATGCTGACATGATCTGCCAGGAGCCATGTGCTGCTTTGCCGGGGAGGGCAAGCCATCTGCCATGCTCGCTGCCCTAAGCAGAGCATCTCAGACCTGCAGCCTCCAGGCCCAGCCAGGCTGGACTCCGTCAGCCCAGATGTTTCATTCCCCTACGGACCTGTGGGCAATTAGTGTCAACTGCATGTTTACGTACTCTTCTCCTTTGCTATGGCCCAAGAAAAGTCTTCTGACCTAGCTTAGTGATGAGGACACTGTAGTGGTGCCGTGTATGAAGCCCCACTAATAACCGCGGTATTTTTTTCATGTTCTAGTTTTGCCAGCGATGAATATCAAAGGGCTATGGAGCGAATATCTGTCGTCGTCCAGCAGCACAAAGTGACCATGGTGCCAGGGGAGCCACAGCTTAACGTGTGCGACAAGGCCGTCATGGTGAGTAGTTAAAGCATAAATACACTTGAGAATCCTTAGCTTAAAATATATTTTGTAAAGGCTTTAAAATGTCACCTAATGTGGGGAAGGGATGGAGAAGAGAGGCACGCTCGCCCGTCTGAAGGGCTGTCTGGCTGTTCCACAGAGGAGAGGGCTGTTTGTTACCTGTGGAATGCAGCAATGTAGGAAGGCTTATACAAAGTGAGTGGGGTTAACATGCTGTGATAAACTCTGTGGCTTCCTTCCTCAGAGATACGGCAGTATCTACAGCTGTAGCTCCTCCTTCTCCTTTCTAATCCCCTTCTGCAAATCTCAAAAGTCCTCTGTGTTTTGAGTGGTGGGACTGGGACAGTGGCTCTTTTTCAGTGATGGATGAAGATATCTTTGGTCTTGCTCGGTCTCTTCCAATTCCACCCATGCCTGACCTTTCCAAAGTCTTTATGGCTTGAAACATGACAAACATTTTCAGTTCTGTTTTCTGTTTCAAATTGCACGTTGGAAAGTTACAGTTTGGCTTTCCTGTCAAATGCTGCTTGGTTTGTTGAGAACCTGGGAAAGAAACTGGATGGTTTGTAGGAGGTAAAGTTGTCAGAGGACAAGAGTGTGTGTAGGCTAAGGGGATGTGCCTATAGACTGACACAAAATAGCAACAGGCAAAATCTTTCTGACGCTGAAATAATCTTCTGAAACAAAGAGTCAGTACCTGTGGCTTAGGGTCTATCTCCAGCCAGACAGAAAAGTACAAAATGTGGATCTGTGTCTCCTTAGTAAGAAGGCAAAGATCCCTTTTAGCTTTGTCACATCTTTTTATTTTTGGATGTTAAGTAGGAAAAAGATCTGAAGGACCATTGTTTCTGTGTTGTTTTCTTTCATTATTCAACTTTTCCCTTAATAAATAGTGTTCCGAGCTCCTCTGGGACCCTTTGGGTTCAGGCACTCTCCCCAGTGCCTGGCTGCTGCCAGAGACCTTCACTGGAAAGGCATTTCTTCTGTGCTAATTCCAACTCCAAAACTGGTTCATAAATTGTAGGCATACTCCACTGTTCTGCAGCTACCCTGGTGCAGTGTGTTTAGGTGCTGTGAAAACATCTGGGACCCCTGTTTGTCAACACCCAGTGTCTTTGGGTTGCATAACGGAAAAAGTGCTGGACTGGAGGTCCCATACTTGGTCCCGTACCCGAGCCCTCTCCTTGGGGCTATTGAGAGTCAGTCTTCTCCCTGAGAATGCCTTGTTCTATCTCAGTTGGGTAGAAGTTTTGCAGGCCATGGGCTGCCATGTCTGCTTTGGCTACGGCAATGTCCGGGACTTGGCCAAGTCCAGTTATGCCTGCCTAGTCCATACGCAGAGGCAGGTAATGACTGCTCCAATGCTTGGCCAAGCTCAAACCAGGCCCTTCAGGCTGTCTGAGGCAGAAAGCCCTCCCCGGTGGGCTGGAGGGTATTCTAATCCCAGGAGAAATGTTCAAATCCCAGCAGGAAACATTCTATTCTGTGTAAACTCCTAACGGGCTAATTACACGGTCACAAAACTAAAATAAACTGGCACCAAATTATAGCCTTTTGAGACCAGAAATGAAGATAAGCAAGTCTTTTTGGAATGATAGTATTGCTGGGGTTGACTGGGCCCTAAATCTGTCTTTGGAGGATGCTGGGAGATAAATATCACCTACTAATACTATGCCTAACACTGTCTTCTAAATTCTGTCACCTATTTATTTGATATGGGTATTTAAAATCCTTTCTGGGACAGAGGAGAAGAATTGTCTTTACTCATCCATGAGCAAAGCAGATGGATGGGTTTGTAGCTACTGCAGTATTGGGATTGATGTAAGCGCAGCAGCATCAGCCCTCCTGAGCAGGGGAAGTGTTTGCTGGCCCATCTGTGGTGTATCCCACCAGCAGTGTAGATTCAGCTCCCGCAGAGCCAGTTCTGCTATGTTTTCCTCATGTGGAAGTATAGGAGAAATTGCTCCATGCAGTGGAGCCGTGCTGGCTTGACTGCATGTTTGACTTGCAGAACACATGGTGTCCTCAGGGCTCTCAGCGCTTACAGATCCAGGAAAGCCAACTTGGACTGCAGGACTGAAGCAGATATGATTTGGTTTTTTTTCAAAAGAACAAGTATTTCATTTGTTTCTTTGGATCTCTGTTGCTTCTTCAGAGCAGTCAGGCATCTGAAATTTGTAGTGCTGGTTGCACATTTTAAAATTGAGAAACGGATTTAGAAAACAGCGTTAATTGTTCTTAAGCTGTCTGGAGCCTTTCGTGCAGTGAGGTGCCTTCCGCCAAAGCTCCCCTCTGCGGTCTGCTCCTTCTGCAGACATAGCTGGTGTCTCACTGCCATCTGTTGTCAGCTGTATGGAATAGAAACCTGCTCCGGCATTTTTTCTGGGGTTAAGCTTTTCTTGTACTCTATAGGAATTTAATTCCAAGAAAACGTAAATGACTTGAAGGATAAAAATACATAAAATGAAAGGCAATAGGTTGGAGCTTTGATAGGCGACAGCGGGAGTCTTCCATGGATAGATAGACTTTGAGAGAGGGACAGAGAACAAATGCAAAAGATTTCTGAAGGCAGAATGGGGATTGTAACCTGCCATTCACATTACCGCAGTCCCAAATTTTCAATGACAAAACCCCAATGAAACTGAAGAAGTTCTTCTATCCAAATTTCTTCTGTCATTAATCCCTTTGGAAACTGAGGTTTGCAGTGGGTTTCTGTGCTGCTGTCGTTTCTCTCTTGTACGCATACTGGAGAAACGTAGTTCAAGAAACATGGAAACAAGGGAGGCAAATAGTTTTGGTCTGCATGCACTGGAGTAGTTGTCTTATAAATGCCTCCTACTCCATCTGTTCATGAATTCATCCATCAAAATGCTCATTAAAATACAGGCATTCTTATCTCGCTCACACCCTTGGCCTTCTGTTGCTTTTTGCTTGTTTCTTCAAGCAAGTGCATGGATATCTTTGTGCTAAGAACGTTGACTCTTTTCTGGATCCCAGGAAAATTGGGTATTTCACCAAAACCTCATGGTCTGATTGCTCCATACTACTCCAGGAAAGAGAGGAAGGTCACCAGAATTCTAGCAGACTGCATTTGTACGGGAGAGACCACTGTATCCCAGAAGGGGAAATCAGCTGCTGCAGAAGGATCTGTAGTCTTTCCTAAAGCTTTTTTTGAATAGTGTTCGGAGTTGGGAAGTTGATGACCCCGGGAGCACTAGCTACAAGAGGAGTTTCATTTCTGAGGCAGGACATAAGAGCATTTTTGCGAGAATCAAAAAGTGTTGGTTAGGGTTAGAGCTTAGCAGATACTTGGTATGAATCATCTTTCTGTATATTTTTTGTTTGTTTTTAACAGAATTGGTCGCCTCCAGGCTGTGAGAAGCTAGGGAAGTGCCTGAAACCACCCAAGTCTGATCCCAAGAAGTGCTTTTGGCCTCACTGATGATCTCTGCAGCCCTCAAGAGCTACACAGAAAAGCTATAACCAACCAGACATATGGTTTACAAAGCGTGTCTTCTCATGTTGGCACTCCTGTTTATACAGGAAGGGTGTGATGTGTGTATGATATCATCATTTGCTCTTCCAAAAGGGCCAGTGTTTATATTGCTAGTGCTCAGGGTTTAGCTTGTACTCTTCTGTTGGTTTAGTTCTTTCCGTAAATGGTAACTTTTCAGCAAAGACTGTGTTCAGCGAAGACTGTAAAACCTCTCTGGACAACTACAACTCTGCCACCACCGCAGAAATGACACGGACGCACCTTTCCTCTTGTTCCTTCCACCCAACCTGCTCCCTCAAATCATTGCTCATTCGGATGCCCCAACAGCAGCCGTGGGAGCCTGTTCAGGAAACTTCCAGCCGCCAGAAAACCCTGCCCAAACTGCCCTTGTTTTGTTTGCCTGTAACTTGTTGTTTTAACATTTGATTTCCATTGTGAACTCTGGACTCCAACTTGTTTTTCCTTTCTTCCTAAACTTGCGAGTACTGGGTGCAGCTTCACAGCCCAGGCCACTGCTGTGCATCGCAAACGAGTGCTCCCTCCTGTTCCCGGCTAAGGGGTTGGCCCTTAGCCCTGCCTTCCTTCCATGTGTAGCTGCAAACATTCCCTAGGTAATGGTATAAAGAAATTTGAAGATAGTGTTCATGTAAGTATTGCCTTCTTGATGGTGTGCAGGATGTTCTTGGGGAGCTGGGGGTCAGTTGTTCATTTCAGGGTTTTTCTTGATTTCCAAAAATCTGGGTCCAAATATAGTTTAAGTCACACTTCTAGTCTCATGATCTGGGCCCAGCCAACTGCAGGCTCAGAAATGCCCGTTTACATCAGATGTTAACTCTTGACCCTGTTTCCAGTCTACGTTCTCTGAGGAATTCTCCTTGTGCAAACTTTCCATAGCCTGGGCGTAGCAGTTCTTTAAACAGAGTTCATGGTAAATGCTGATCCTTTGCACAATTTCACATTGCAAATTTCTCATCTGCTTTTGAGCCTGTTTCATACCCTTCGCTATTGCTAATAAACGTGTCTCAAACAAAACCGAGCAAGGTTACTCTGGGGCTTCAGGGGAGTAGCGAGAAGCAACCCCGAACATGCTGTTTGCACCACCCACAGCTCCATTTCTACCGCTTGTGTTTTATACAGTACACATGCCTTCTCCGCATGGCGTTGTGCTGCCTTGGGAAGAATCGAGGTGCTCTGTGTCTGTAAACAGCCCTACTTCCTTCCCAAGCAAAGCTTGGGCCTGGCTTGAGATGGGTTGAGAGCTCTGCTTCTCTGGTAACTGCTGTGCTACTGCCTGCTACGGGCTTCTCAGCTGCTTGTTCTTACCCTCCCTGTAACCCCAAATGCTCTCATTCTCTCCGTTCCCATGATTTATGCTACCTGTAATCCCCTCCACAGTAATTCCTAGTGTATATCTCATGAAGCTGGATAATCCTATAAGATTATAATAAGAATAGCGCTTGAGTCGGCTCTTACTGTTCCACCTATCAGAAATCACAGCCAACACTCCATCAGCTGGCAGAGCCTCTGAATCTCTGTGCATCTGCAAATGGCATTTGTTTATAATCCACATTTCTTAGCTGCCTTTTGATGTTCCTAATTGTCTTTCAAGTATATCAGGGCATTTCCAGTTCATCCATAACATTTCTCCTTGTTCTGACGTAGTGTGGATAGCTCACATCTTGAGGGATTCTGATCAGGCCGTTCCTCGGTGATGCTATGTGAGGACTGGTAGGAGGACTTGCAGCAGTCGTGTGCGTCTGTCAGCACAGGAGACCAGACAAAACCAATAACCTCCCATTTTCTGGGCGCCGTCCACCTCTGCTTTAGTGCTTCTGTCACCCAGAAGCGTTCAGAGCCCTGCAGTTCACTATTATCAGCAGATAAAGATACCACCAGAGGAGGGAGTCTGTCACTGCAACTCCCTGAAAATTGCTGTCAGCCCTCAAATAGTTATGAACATGTCCGCTCCGAATTGTAACAGCGGTTTGTCTTTCTACGTGCTGATTACTGTGAGATCGCATCGCGGGATTGGAGCTCATCCTCTGAGCACCAGCCCAGACACGTTTCTCGGTTCTTAGCGTTTGCAGTATGCACATCGTAAGGTACTGGATGCCTGCTGCCCCGTGTCCCCCGGCTGCCGCTTTGCTCTTCACTCTTTCACAGCTTGCAGTTTTGAAGATAATGCTTTTCCCCCGTCTGCATAACTTGCTTGGACAAGGCACCATGTTCTCAGCACACACAGTCCTCGTTCCTCATCGAAATAACCTCTCAGTACATAGATACTGGTTGTAAACTTTGCACTAGAAAGCTGGCTGCTGTAAGTGGATTGATGTCTGCTTATTATCTGCTTCATGTCCATTTATTATAAAAGATCAAAGCTTAATGTGAAGAAGCTACTGCTTTAAATTTAAAGAACAGTAGTTTTACAGCTGGATAGCTAGGAAGAATTTTATATCGATGCCTTTCCCAAAGATGTACAGATTTTAAAGCTGTGAGATGAAGAACTAATGAAGAAAAATAAACTAATTTATCAGAAATGCATTATATGATTTGTCTGTGTGCACCTGCAAAACAAGTGAATAACACCTTGCTTTGGGACAGTCTCACAGATACGCCTTCCAGATCACGGGACTGACTTGGGGTTAAAAATAGCTTGTTTTGTTTGCCCTGTATTATTTTTAACGTGGATCAATTTCCCAGCCCACACAGCTGCCCAAGTACAATTCGGAGGCTGGTGTGGGGACCAGGGGCGTACGTGGCCTGAGGCTGCGTCCCCCAGCGCAGCCGCAGGGCTGAGCGCTGCCAGCCCGCAGCATTAGCGTGGGGCAGCTCAAAAACACCCTTGGATCACAGAGCAGCCAGCGTGTATGACCCTTAATAATTACCCTGAGCCTCCAATCTGAAGTTGGTCCACGTGATAGTTGCCCGGTTTTGCGAACTGGCTGTACTGGGGCGGGTGTTGGCGTTGCAGGGGCTGCCTGCGGAACCTGCCGGGGGTTGCGTGTGCAATAGCGGTCGACAGAGGAGTGGGTCTGGTGGGGTTTGCTGGCCGGTCGGGGACCGGCAGCAGTGAAGCTGGTTTGCTGGTGGCTTTCTTTCTCAATCTGCAAGACATAAGAGCTAAAGGAAAGATGATGTCTGAGGCTGCTTCTATGTGATGTTCCTTTCTTTATGTTTAAATACATCAGCTAAACACTAAAAGCTTAGTATCTACTTGGGCTAAGAGTCCAAGGAATTTCTTTCTTGCCTTTAATTTCCAATTAGCTGAGCCTCTCGAGTCTCCCTGCTCTGCCCCTGAGGCTGTGTTATCATCCAACCCTCCATGCAGAGAAGCTTCTAAAATTGATGTAACTAATAATCGTGGAAAAAGTCCTACTGCATTTACAGTCTATGGCTGCAAAAATGGAGCCTTGATTTAAAATCCTACAGCGACAAATGGATTATTTCGGTGGCAAATTAGTCTCTGTGGACCAACAATTTGGGGATCCGAGCACTGGAATTGGAAACCGGAAGATCAATTCCGAACACTTAGAGCCAAGGTTAATGCCCTGCAAACTGTATTGAGTGCAGTGATGAAAGATAACATGCCTCTGCATTTTAAATGGAAAGCCGAGGGACATGGTATTAAAAGTGAAAATGGGCAAGTTCAGAACGAGAGCGAGCGATAGCCACATATTTGCTAATAAAACATTACGCTGTGTCTGGGGACTGAGTTTTCAGGCAAGTGCTGAGGATGACAGTGGGCTTTTACTAAAGAAACTGGAACTATTACTGCCGAGAAGGAAGCTGTTGAACTTGGGACACTCGCTGCCGCGTGGAAGCTGGCAGTTCTCGGTACCTGCCGAGTCGAGCCCTTCCCGAACGTGGTGGACAGCTTCCGAAATCCTCCTGCTTTCGCATAAAGCAGAGCGGACGAGGTGAGGATCTCCCAAAGGTTGGAGAACACTCTTTTTTTCCAGTGAGGACATCTTTGCAGCCACCATGCAAAATAATTTCAGCAGCTGAAGAAAGACCTTTTGAAGGTGAGAATGGTTTGAATCGGGGCTTTCTGGGGGAAGGCCGTGCTGGGAGGCAGTTTACTGTCTGCAGAGTTGCCAGCAGGCTCTTCAGCACAGCTAGACGAGAAATCTCTCCCCAGAGATCTTGCTGTTGTCCTCAGTACTGGGAAACTTAACAAACTACATGCACTTCTACTCTCCAAGAGTTACTCTTGAGTGCTTGTTCAGTATCCAAATAACTGGTTTGCAGTTTTGCAGAGTGGCTTGTTTTTCATTTCTCTTAACCGTTATAATATTTGGAAGTAGACTTTTGGTTTTGTTTCTGATAGTATTTGATGTGAGTTTTTCGTGTTATCAGCAGGCGACACAGCGGTGCCTCTTGCATTGAACTGGTAGTTTTTAAGAACAGTTGTAAGGGAAGAACTGAAATCTCATTTTAGGGTTGTTTTTTTTTTTTTTTCCTTTGGAAACTGGCTATTTTAAACACTAAGAAAAGACTCCATTTGCCTGTTTTCTTTATATCCCCTTCCACCGTTTATAGTTTTGTTGTTGCTTAAAGTCTAGTTCAGATTATATAAATCCTAAATAAAGGTGGATCCCTAGCCAAAAGCCTGTGGTCTCTTAGGAGTGTAAAAAAACCCCTGCCATCCAACTTCTCAGGAGAGCCAATCTGGCAGCTCTCTATGCCTTTGTCCTTCCTGGGGTCACTTAATACCCTTTTGGGCCGTATGTATGTTGGTAGCACGATTCCCATCTGAAAGGGATAGGGGCTGAAAAGCCCGTTGGCCCGTTCGCCAGCAGCGAGGAATGCGTGCCAAATCCATTAGTTCTGAATCGGACTCAAAATCCCCTCCTGGCTCGCCAGGCTGGCCAGAGGAGAGAGGGGGTTTGTGTCTTCTCCAAGGGCCTGATCCATCCTGTGGCAGCGGGCCGGAGGTGCTGGGTCCGGCTCTGTGCAAACAAGGATGCTGTGGAAGGGCAGAGCCGGTTCATGGTGCCTTCGCCTCTTTTAGGGGGGACAAAGCTAGCTCGTTATTCAGTACGGACTCTTCGGTCCCAAGCCCAGGGAGCTGGCTGGGGAACTGCATTCTTCTGCTGTTGAAATAAGATATTTCAAATTTTTTTTATTTTTTTTAAAAAATGGGTTTAAAGTGCATGTGTTTCTAAAGCTAAAATTGAAATGAAACGTTCCAGCAGATTTGAAAGGAAATTTTAGTTCTCATTTCCCCTTGTGGGGTATGTTGAAATTTTTGGGCATTTTTTTCCACTTCACACTGAAGTTTTAAAATCTTTAACGGAACAGAACCTTCCATACTCAGCACAGCTCTTCTAATTGCCTGGTTAAGCTGATTAGAACTAGCTCTCAAGCTTTTATACCCTCGGTTTCTATGTTCACCAGCTAATAACATCTCTCATATCAGGCTCTCAAAATACTTTAAATCTCTGATTACTTCTGTGTCCAAATGAGAGGCAAAGCCAGTGTCCACCCGCTACAGTCGCCTCTGGGGGGTCCAGGTCCGAGGCGGTGGTTCCTCTGCCAGGCACAGAACAGCCTAAACCTCTCCGGGCCCCAAGCGGATATCGAGACACCTCCCCGGTGATATTCCAGAGCTGAAGTCCTTTGACATCACATTTGGAAATTGGTCCTAGGAAAGTTCTTTTCAGATGGAAATTGCAGTAGGAGTCAGCACTGTTGTTTGAAAGGCTGAAAAATTACAGGGAAAACTAATTTACTTCGGATGTTAAAAACCAGTCTGTACTGGTAGGTGCAATTCACATCCTTTGAAATGGAGGATTAATGAGGGGGAGTTCTGACAGAGATTTGAGAAATGTTGCTCTTTAAACCTGAGCTGGCATGTGGCGTAATTTCTGGCAGCTGAACTGTTGGAAGTCCAATTTGGTGTAACCTTTATGCTCTTCCTGGCAGAACTGGTGGTGTCTGAGAGGCCTGATCCCGCATCAGAGGAGGAGAGATCCCCCCGGCTGCTTCTTCACCCGGCTGCTGGATGCGAAGGGACCGGTGGGAGCCCTCGGCAGCTTGTCCTGGTGAGAGCCGCTGGTTTTCCTGGGCTCGGTTGGCATGAGGGGCCTGGGAACCTTGCTTAGCCTCAGGAAGAATGCGGTGGTGTCTTCTGCTAGTAAGGGTGCTGATTGTGTAGGAGGGTCACAAACAAGAAAAGTGTGATGAAGGCCCCAGCTTGCGGCTCCTCCACTAGTGAGAGGCAGAAGGCAGGGGTGCCTGGTGTTTGCACTGCAGGCAAGCTGCAAAAGAGCCCTTTCCCAGCTCCTGCTTATTTCCGTGGGTAGGCAGATAAATTCCATCACTTCCATTTGCCAGGAAGAAGAGGAGCTGCTGGAATAGCTCATTGCCCGGTATCGCGGTTGGTGAGGTTACAAGAGAAACCCTTCCAGCTCATCCGAGGGAGCGAGGCCGTTGTGAACCCCCTGTTCCAGTGGAAGGCTATGCGCTTCGTCCGTGTTTGCTTCACTGGAACAGCTGCTAGAGAGGATTTTTCTGGTGCCAAAGAGATAATCTGACTTGAGGGAAAATCTTAGTCTGTAAGGGGACGGTTGTGAAAGGAGGCACGCTGACCTCCTGCGCAGGCTGTCTCTGGCAATAGAGAACTTAACAAGAAAGGGAGCGACCTTTGCACTGGCCTTCGGCTCGTCTCGTTTGCACCCCAGGTAGACATCCATTAAACAGGTGCCTTTTGCTGTCTATAGATGAATTAGGAAGAAAACAGAGCAGTGGAAGATTCAGTGTCCGGCAAATGATTCCCAAGGGTTTGCACCAAGCAGTGGGAACTATGCACCGACACAAGACGTGTCGGATGCCGGGATGCAGGCAGAATCGGGTGTCTTGCGAGGCGTGCTGTGCATATGAGCCCGTCACGGCTGAGTTGGAGAGGAAACCAGCTGCTCCTCCTGTGCGAGAGTCACTTCTTGTAGCTGGAAGGACTCATGGGGCGGTTGGGAGCAACTGGTCCAGCAAGAGTAGGAGAAAGCAGCTCTGCGTTCATTACCAGGCTGCTGCAGCCCTGAGCACACAGCCCATGGGATCCGCACCAAATTACTGCAAAATACCTGGCCAGCTGCTGGCACGCTGTCCCACACCTCAAAGACAAGCCCTGACGGCTGTCTGGAGGGTGGGGAGCTGAGGTGTCCCCATCGCAGCTATCAGCAGCGAGCCCCGAGCTCGGCCAGGGGTGTTGCGTGCTAGATCTGCCTTCGCTTTCTGCAGCGGGTTGTACCCAGATGCATTTGGAGCAGACCCAAGCCGTACTTGCTAATGTACGAGGAGATTTATACACATTCAGCAGTACATCTCCTGCCCACAATGGATTTTGCATGGACAAATGGCTATTCACCCATCAGGCGATGGGAGATGGGAGTTGTGTGAGAGTGCCCTGACCTGCCGTACGAAGGGGTGACACCGATAGCTGCTGAGCTGTTAGTCCAGGACCCAGGGCACTCGGACCGGCTGTGTTATCATCCCCCATGAGTGTAATCCAAACCAACGGTTTTAACAAGCACAAAATGCGATTCCAGGAGTTCACAAGAGGTGACAAGGGACAGAAAAGCAGGAAATAGTTTAGTTCTAACAAGCTTGCTATCTATGGAAGGTGCTGGTCAGGGGTGAAGTGGGGGTGGAAGTGTAACCCCTGGGCATGGGACTCCTTTCAGAAGCTGGCTGGGGCAAGGCAGGGTCCCAGGGCTCCATGCACTGGGGAAATATGGCTCCACACCCAGAAGGTACCACAGCACTCTTAGAGGGGAAACTGGGGCTCCACACACTGGGGTACCAGGGCTCCGTGCAGGAGGGACACCCAGCCTCTGTGCGCCGGGGTACAGAGCACTGTGTGCTGCAGGTGCATCGAGGTACCGGGGCTCCCTGCTTTGGGATACTGGGGCACTGGGGATACCAGAGCTCCATGCTCCAGGGTAGCAGGGCACCGTGCACTGGGAAGTTCGGGGCTCTGTGCATTGGGGTACCAGAGCCCCATGCACCGGGGCGGGGGGTGGGGAGGATTGGGGCTCCATGCACCAGGGGTATCGGTGCTCCGTGCTTGGGGGTGCCAGAGCTCCATGCACGGGGGGAATTGGGGCTCGATGCACTGGGGGGATCGGTGCTCCATGCATGCGGGTGCCAGAGCTCCATGCACTGGGAGGACTGATGCACTGTGCCCCAGGGTACAAGACCTCCATGCACTGAGGGGGTCAGGGCTCCAAGGTACCAGAGCTCCGTGCACCAGGGCGAGGGTGAGTGATTGGGGCTCCATGCCCCAAGGTGCCAGAGCTCCGTATACCTGGGGACTGGGGCTCTGTTCACTGGGGTATCAGAGCTCTATGCACCGAGGGGATTGGGTCTCAGTGCCCCAGGGTGCCAGAGCTCCATGCACTGGAGGGCATCAGAGCCCCGTGCACGGGGGTGCCAGAGCTCCGTGCATGGGGGGACTGGTGCTCTGTGCTTGGGGATGCCAGAGCTCCATGTACTGGGGGGATCGGAGCTCCATGCGTGGGGGTGCCAGAGCTCCATGTACCGGGGGTTTCAGAGCTCCATGCCCTGGGGATTCAGGGTGCCATGCACTGGGGGACTGATGCTCCATGCTCCGGGGTATCAGAGCTCCATGTACCCAGGGGATCGGAGCTCAATGCATGGGTGTGCCAGAGCTCCATGCATGGGGGAATTGGGGCTTGATGCACTAGGGGAATCAGTGATCGATGCATGCGGGTGCCAGAGTTCCATGTACTGGGGAATCGGAGCTCCGTGCCTGGAGGTGCTAGAGCTCCATGCCCTGGGGTTTCAGGGTGCCATGCACGGGGGGACTGATGCTCCGTGCCCCAGGGTGTCAGAGCTCCGTGCACCGGGGGGATCGGAACTCCATGCATTGGGGTGCCAGAGCTCCATGCCCTGGGGATTCAGAGTGCCACGCACCGGGGGGACTGATGCTCCGTGCCCTGGGGTATCAGAGCTCCATGCACCGAGGGGATCTGAGCTCCATGCATGGGGGTGGCAGAGCTCCATGTACCGGGGGGATTCAGAGCTCCATGCGTGGGGGTGCCAGAGCTCCATGTACCGGGGGATCTGAGCTCCATGCATGGGGGTGGCAGAGCTCCATGTACCGGGGGGATTCAGAGCTCCATGCGTGGGGGTGCCAGAGCTCCATGTACCGGGGGATCGGAGCTCCATGCATTGGGGTGCCAGAGCTCCATGCCCTGGGGATTCAGAGCGCCATGCACCGGGGGGACTGATGCTCCGTTCATGGGGGTGGCAGAGCTCCGTGCACCGGGCGGGTCGGAGCTCCATGCGTGGGGGTGCCAGAGCTCCATGCCCTGGGGATTCAGAGCTCCATGCACCGGGGGGACTGATGCTCCGTGCCCGGGGGTGCCAGAGCTCCGTGCACCGGTGGGGTCGGAGCTCCATGCGTGGGGGTGCCAGAGCTCCGTGCACCAGGGGGGTCGGAGCTCCATGCGTGGGGGTGCCAGAGCTCCCCGCCCCGAGCAGTCAGGGCTGCCCGCCCCGGGCACCAGACCCCGGTGCAGCGGGGTGCCCGGGCCCCGCGCCCCAGCCCAGCGCAGCCCCCGCAGCCCGGGGCCGGCGCTGCGCGCAGGCTGCGCCGGGAGGCGGCGCAGGGCCGGGGCTGCGCGGTGCGGGGCTGCGCAGAGCGCGGCCGCCATGAGCGAGCAGCGGCTGCGGCGGCTGCACGACCGAGTGCGGTCCTTTCCCGATTTCCCGGTGCCCGGCGTGCTTTTCCGGTGCGGGCGGGGACGGGGCTTTGCTGCCAACTCCTCTCCTCGCTGCCCGTCCCTCCCCTTGCCTCCTCCCGGCAGCGCAAGGACCCGCTTCCCCGGGGCTTAGGAGCTCGGTCGGGAGCCAGCCCAACCCCCGGGGGTAGCTAACTGCTCTCCCTCTCTTTGCAGCGATATCAGCCCCTTGCTGAAGGATCCTGCAGCTTTCAGGACTTTGATTGATCTTCTGGAAGATCATTTGAGGGCATCTTTCCCCAAAATCGACTTTATTGCGGGTGAGTGTTGGTTGCAACGTCTCTGAGGCCAGTGCAGAGCGTTGTGTCCTCCGGCTGCCCGGGCGGGAGGCGTGGGGGGACCCCTCTGCTAACAGGGCGGGGAATACTGTAGCCCTTGGACGCTATAATCACCCGAAGGTTGGCCTCTATCGTACGGTAACACCGGGACAAGTTATACTCTTAACTTGTTTCCACAATTTCCTGAAATACTGGGTTTGGATGTGGCAGACGCCATCTGGTGATACTTCAGTGCCAGTTTGGTAATTCGTTGCTTTCATCATTAAAAAGAGTCAGGGAGTACTGAAACTCTGACGTAAAGTCTTACGGGCATGCCTGTAAGGTGTCGCGCAGTCCCCACGGGCCGGCAGACCCTGTTCCACCATGTTTTCCTTCTCAGGGGGCTTTTTCAAGCCAACAA
Organism: Morus bassanus; assembly: GCA_031468815.1. Lineage (NCBI taxonomy): Eukaryota > Metazoa > Chordata > Aves > Suliformes > Sulidae > Morus > Morus bassanus. The sequence goes on along the minus strand of CM062573.1, from coordinate 44,530,298 downwards.
AAACAGCCTTTGTGGCGGTAACGCATTGCAACACACCTATGAAAGAGGCTGAGAATGGAAGTGCTTAGGAAGGCAGTGCTTGAGCTGGGCAATAGTCCAGAGTTCAAGGAGTCTAGACCAAACGTGGTCCGGGTGCCTCATGATAACTGAAGTCTGTCCCCCGGTGGTGCACAGTCTCTGGCTGTGTGGCCAAACTGATACCGGGGCTTAGCTGAGCTTATCTCTAAGAAGAAGAGCTAGAGGGGAGGCAGAATGGGCGGATGGGAGGGATCGATGCGGTGCCCCGAAGCCCATCAGCAGCACGTCTTGGTGAGCACAGGCAGCGCAGGAGTGTGGTGTGTGTTTTCAACCCGTAGAAATGACTGTGAGAGCAAATCGCTTCTAGAAACGCCCCCTGAACACAGGACGATAAACCTGGGGGTATCGTGCAAAGACGCCCCCAGTCGAACGGCTCTGTCCTGAGCGTTCGTGCTGCTCTGCTCCCCCCAGGCCTGGACTCCCGCGGCTTCCTCATAGGCCCCCCCCTGGCTCAGAGACTGGGGATCGGCTTCGTGCTGATACGGAAAAAGGGGAAGCTTCCCGGTCCGACCGAGACGGTCTCCTATGCCCTTGAGTATGGCAAGGTAATGCCTGGGGAGGAGAAAAGGGTTTCCAGGCTGGTTGATGGAGGGCTGGGGGGTGTCAGCGAGGGGATGGGGTGATAAAACCAGCGGGGTGGTCCCCAAGCTGGGTTTAGCAGCCAGTGCCGATGCCACGGGCAGCCTGGCATGGCACAAGCTTCAGGAGCGGCACTGAGCTTTGCTGTACCCCGGCACGGCAGCTCCCGCCCCGAGCCACAGACACGTGGCTTGTGTCGGTGAGCCACGCCATGATTTTTGTGGGACGTGATAAGACTTGGTGCTAAATGGCTTTCTTCTTGAATTCAGGGGCATGAACATGCAGTGTCTTTCCCACTCTTCCAGTAAGTGCTATAAGTAAACGCCTTTTATTGCATGGCTTCAAAACAGAGTGCTCGCCTCGTAACACCGCAGCCTCTCTGGTTAAAGAGCAGAGGTTTAAGCCTAATAACACGCTACCACTGGTAACTAACGGCAGCCAGGGACCGGCAGCAGAAACACCAAACCTAGGTGTTATTTGTGAGGATTGTTTGGGCCAACCCCTCCATGGGACAAGTTCGTCTCACACAGGACATGCCTGTGACGCTTTGGATCTGGCTTGGCGGTGCTGTCGAGGCAGAGCGCTCCAGCCCAGTGCATTACAGGAGATTTTCCCCGCTGGAGAACTGCTTCGGGATAAGGTTTCACGATGGGACCATAACTCACTTGATGAATGTTCAGGATCTTGACGTGCCAGAGGGTTGGCCCAGCAATCGCCTAACCGGCTATATATTTCCGTGACACTCCCCTGTAGCTGGAGTATGTGTTTTTGGGGTTTTAGGTGCTGAGTGTTAAGGTTGATCTCGCTGAAGACTTGTCTGCATTCCACCATGTGTTAGCAGTTTGTGAAGTGTTTCTCTGTAAGGCAAGACTAAAATGAAGCTACTCTTTCCACCCTGCAGGCTGAACTTGAAATCCAGAGTGACGCCGTGGAACCGGGACAAAAAGTCGTTATTGTAGATGACTTACTTGCAACTGGAGGTGAGAGAAGCAGATGGTGTTAGGGCACGTGTAACCCACATACACGTGCGTTCAGGAGCGGCTGTGGGGTTTGAAGCTTACCTTGGCACTGCTCCTCGAGTGACCATGTTTCTGCTCAACCTCTGTGTCGTGCAGGTACCATGTGTGCAGCCTGCGAGCTGATGAAGAGGCTGGAGGCTGAAGTCCTGGAGTGCCTGGTGATCATAGAGTTAAAACTCCTGAAAGGGTCAGAAAAGCTCAAGTCCATCCCTTTCTACTCTCTGCTGCAGTATGACTGAGGAGAAGGGAATGCACGCCCTGAGCTGTGCCCGAGTTTGGGCTTTATTCGGTGTCTCTTTCTTGAAGTCACGAGGGGGTGGGCAGGGGGGGAACCTACAGTTTTGATCCTGGCCAGATGCTATACAATTGTAAGTCCTATTTATTTTCCAAGCCACAGATTAAGCTGCGTTTAGTGTAAGGATCCTTTTCGGAGTTCATCCTTTTGGGAGGAAGGAACAGCCTGATCTTTTTTGGGGATGGAGACCAAGATGCAGCTTCGCTGATTCTTTTCTATTTTTTAGGAGACCAAAGTGAAAATACTGCTGCTGAGGCAGGAGAGGTCTGATAGCTTTGGGGGCCCAGCATTCCCTTTTGGCTGAGCCATGCCTGATCAGCCTCCTAGGAACCTGTTAAAAATTTGCCAAAGAAACACAGAAGATGGGCAAAAAGCGATTATTCGTCTAAGGGATAAATCCCTCTGTATTCGACCTCAGAGGATGATCTGGTTGCTCTCTGCTGTCGCTCACACCAGAACAGGTTGCTCTTACATTAAGGTAGTGCTTGTTAAGGAGAATTAAGCACCTGCCCAGCCCTATGTCATGAAATCAGGAGGCAGCCACTGCCAAAGCAACAGAGGTTGCTCAAATGCCATGTCAGCTTGCAGCTTGGCTCATGGTCTCTTTCCCTTGAGACCGCAGAAAGCTGAAGGTCTCTGTTGTAGGAAGCTATCTGCCTTCCCTTGGTCCAGAGTAGTTCTTAGCAGTGGATTTTGCAAAACTAGGAGCAATCTACATAATGAGAAGTAGCACACAGCTGGGCAACAGGCAGCAAGGAAGGGGGCTGTGCATGTGCTCGGGGCTGTTTGCCTGCCTTCTGTCTGGCAGCACTGGCACCTACCAAAGCCTGCGGCTCCAGCCGGGGCTGGCAGCTTTTGTTTAGCACAAATTCCCCATCTACTGCAACATATCTGGCTCCCTGGGCTGCTGCCTTCCCTCTGCTGTGCTCTCCTTGGGGGATCAGAACCTTGAAAGGACGATGTCGGTTTGGAGCCCATTCTTGTTGGTATGTTTAGCATCAGATAAGGCCACAGGAAAGAAAGAAAAGTTGTTATGCTTGCAGCCGAGCTCTGGTGGTCTCACTCAGGTTGTGCGATGGATGACGCGGGGTTTGGAGATGCGTGGTTCAGTTTGGTCACAGGAGTAGCTAAAACTCTGTGCCAAAACTTTCCCATGTCCAAAAACATTAGGGACTGTGTCCCTGTCCTAGCATGGGCTGAACTCACTGCTAAAATAAATGTTGACTTTTTCTAAACTGTCTCAGAGCTGTTCTTGGAGTAGCTGAAGCCATTAAATACTGTTGTGGTTTAGCCCCAGTCAGCAACTAAGCACGACACAGCCATGCGCTCGCTCCCGCCTGGTGGGATGGGGGAGAGAACAAGAAGAGTAAAAGTGAGACAACTCGTGGGTTGAGATGGAGACAGTTTAATAGATAAAGCAAAAGCCGCGTGTGCAAGCACAGCAAACCAAGGAGTTCATTCCCTCCTTCCCACGGGCAGGCGGGTGTTCAGCCATGCCCAGGAAAGCCGGGCTCCATCACGCCTAACGGTGACTTGGGAGGACAAACGCCATCACTCCCAACGTCCCCCCCTTCCTTCTTCTTCCCCCAGCTCTCTATGCTGAGCATGACACCATATGGTGTGGGACATCCCTGGGGTCAGTTGGGGTCACTGTCCCGGCCGTGTCCCCTCCCTACCCCTTGTGCCCCCCGCAGAGCATGGGAAGCTGAAGAGTCCTTGCCTAGTGTAAGCACCACTTAGCAACAACTAAAACATCTCCGCATTATCAACACTGTTTTTAGCACAAATCCCAACCACAGCGCCATACAAGCTACTATGAAGAAAATTAACTCTATCCCAGCCAAAACCAGAACAATTACCCTTGTGAGAGTCTTCCTCCAAACCCAGGCTGTCAGTGGAGAGCAAGGCTGTGGCGTGAGCTCCCCTCTAATGCTGAGAAGGAATTACTTGCCCAGGCTGAGCCGCAAAGGTATCTTTTCTCTGTGCCTGCCACCAACCTCAAGCTGGAGGAGGGGTACCCAGGCTGGTCCTGCTGGGTTGCAGTGGAAGCGCCCAGTGCCTGTGGCAGCATAGACCAAGCCCCCACAGCTCAGCTCACTTTCCCCACCCAGTGCATGGGGATGCTGCACACCCTGCCCTTATGCTTGTAAGGGCTATTACAGCTATTTTTATCACTGGTTCCTGAAAAGCCACTTCAGTGGCTGCTCAGTTTGTGCTGAGAAACACCATTCCCCTGGGAGAAACCTACCCCAGGGCACTTGTTTTCACAGCCAGCCCCTGCGTGGAGCCAAGGGAGGCAGTGCCTTGCCTGCATACTTGGCACAAGGCAAGGGTCCCTGCTGTGAGGTAGAGAAGGGAAAAATTGGTTCCACCCCAAAGAGCCGTGGAAAGCAGCTGCATGTTGTGGAAGCGAGCATAAGCCCTGCCGGTGCCAGAGCTGGCTGCGTGTGGGGCCAAGGGGTGACATCAGGGAATGTGGGGACTGTGCCTTCACGTGGGCCGGGCTGTGAGCAACCATTGATGTAATTGCTTGCATAGACAAGGCTGTGCAAGGGTGGCTTCCAGGCAGGAGGAAGGTTTTGTCCCAAGCAGCAGAAGGGGAGCTCGCTGCGGGCTCTCACGGGGCACGCGTGTGCCTGCCAGGCTGCCGAACACAGCTCCTCTCTGCTGTGCTGAGGACAGGACGTTCAGCCCAGCCTGCACCCAGAGCCCAGCCTTGCACCCCAGCCCTGCGCACCCCCCTCCCGCCTCCAGGCTGGGTTTAAACCCTCCTCCCTGGAAACAGGGCTACCTCCTGCCAGCAGTGCCGGCCAACTGGCCTGCGTGACAAGCAGGGTCCTGGAGGAGGAGGGCCTGCCTGCTCCCTCCATCACCGATGCTGCCAGCCTCCGAGAGCGGCTCTTCAGGTGGTGAAGCTTCCCCAGACCAGCATGGTCCCTCACCCAGCAGAATGAAGGACAGTCACCTTTCCATACCAAGCCATTGATGTCCCACACTAAAACCAGCCCAGTTTGGCTGGGAAAGCGGTGCGAGGTGTGCCCGATGCGGCACTGGGCAGCTCCCACCTCCTCCCCTGAACCCACGCTGCCCGTCCTGCGGCAAGCACTGACCTGACCTGGGCGCTGGGCCAAGCCAGCACCTCTGCAGCAATCAGCACCCTCTTTGTCCCTCTTCCCAAGCCACTTCAGCTGAGTGGCTGGGGCTTTCCCTTGGGAAAAAAGCCCCCCCTGCACCCACCCCCAAGCCCTGCCTGCTCCTGTCCCCGGGGGTGCTGCTCCACAGTCCCTATTTACAAAAGCTGCATTCAGTTCCCTGCAAACCCACGCTCACTTTTTCCAGTAAGCCTTTCTCCAGGAGCTGGATGACGCCCCAGCCCTTCCCTGCGTGTGCCGGCCGGCGCCAATTGCCACGGAGAACCGCGGCACTAACGCAGCACAGACCAGCAGCTCGCAGAGCAAGAGCACCGGGTTAACACAAGTCAGCTATATTTAAAACATTTAATACAAATATGTTTTGACAAGTCCTGTAGTTGTTTCTTCCAGCAAGTGCTGGAGATGCGTTTTACCTCCCTTAAAAACAGAACGAGGCCCAGACCTCCAAAAACATCAATTTGTGAATTCTTCTCTCACTCCTTCCTGCCCGTCACCATCTCACCCTGCCCAGTCCTGCCTCCACCCCACCAGAGCCCAGTTAACGGAATAAACGTCCTGCATCAAACCTTCAGGAGGATGCAGCAAAGCAAAGAGGTTACTAGCTCCTCTCCACCGCTTGCATCGTCACCCCAGGACACAGGACTGCATGCGTTCAGCTCGAGAGTTAGGGGAACTATGGTCCTCATGGACCCTGGTGGAGGAATTAGTTAAATTAAGGCGTTTTGCTCTTCCTCAGACATCCCCGAGGATGAGCCTCCCGACAGCCTGCACCAGAGTCCAGAGCGCAGTCGGGATTTGCTACATTTAGAGGTGATTGCACAGGGGAAGCCTCGACCCTTGGGGGGCTCAGAGGGCTTCTGCCTCTTTTGCTGCCTTTGTGAGCCGCTCCATGATGAGGCCGAGGTCCTTCCCTTTGTCCAGTTTGATGTAGGTGTCCGTCCTGATGGCATGGATCCCCACCCAGTCGGGCAGCAGCTCTGCGAAGAGGCGCAAGTGTTTCTCCATCTCACCTGCGAAAAGGAGCAGCAGCCACTGGGTCAGAGCTCAGCTCCCCAGCCCCTTCCTCCTGCAAAGACCCTCCTGCACCGGCAAGGGACCCCCCGGCCCCGGCTTTCCTACCAGGAGGCATCTGTGCATCGTAGCTCTCGGCCATACGGGCACAAAGCACCTCCATGGTCAGTGCCTGCTTCTTCTCGGCCACGAAGACGTTGCGCAGGATGCGGGCCATGGCCGGCAGCCGCCCCAGCATGGCGAGCCGCTCCTCCTGCCGCGGGTCCCGTGTCATCAGCGCCTGCAGCTTCTGCGCCTCCTTTGCCCGGATCTTGGGGAGCAGAGGAGACGGGGTGAGGCACAGGCAGGTCCCCCCCCCAGCACCGGTGTTACAGCCAGGACCAAATTACTCACCCTCTCAAGCAGGGCTTGGGACACCCCTTTCAGAGCGCTGGAGGTGCTGGCAGGGGACGGTGCTTTGGAAACCACCGATTCCCCCGCACCGGTTTCAGCGGTTCTTAAGGCCAGGTTGGCAAGAGCTTTTTCCATCTGCTCATGTGGAAGAGGAAGGAGGAGTTGGGTTACAGCTGGGAGCTGCTCACGCTGGAGGAAGAAGTTTCCCTTCCACCGCCCCCGCCGCCACCCCGCAGCCCAGCACATCTGACCCATCCCTGCCTGCACAGAGGACAGATTGGGGTGCTTCATTTCCTCTCCCAGCCCCAAAGTCAGTACTGACAGCTCCTTTAGCCCAAAACCAGTCCTACACCACAACCTGCAGCGTAACAGCCAGGCTTGCGTTCCCACCTGCCTACATCTTACAGTGCTCCAAGTCCTGTGGCTCTGAAACGATCCTTCCCGACCCCTATCGGGTAATATTTTCCTGGAGGGACGGCTAGTTTGAGGTCTGCCAGCCACAGACGGAGCCAGACCCCAGTCCCAGCTCACCTTGGGGATCAGCATCCCCCGAGCCGTGCTCAGCACCTCCTGGGCTGTGGTGAGCCTGTCCTCCTGAGGCGGCTGCGGCAGCTCCGCTGGGCTGATGTCCGGCACCTCATCCACATTGAAGCGGGGATGCCAGCGGGTCAGCTTCTCCTCCGGCACCACCATGGGAGGGCTGAGGGCGGCCAGAAACGCCTGGAGAGGGGCGAGAGCTGCGTCACGGCACCTGCGGGCCAGGTACGAGGGAGCCGGCCCTTACGCCGTACTCCCAGCACGGCTTGGCAACACACGGCAGCTGGCTTAGAGGAAATTCAGAGCCAGGAGAGATTCCAGCTGCCATCCTTTCCACCCACACCTGCCTGCCAAGAGCATCCCACAGGAACCAGTGATGTCCTGCAGCCCGGTTGCCAGCCCGCTCCTTCCATCCACTTCTCTAGATAGTGACCAGAGCGACCCCAGACCCCAAAAGCAGAGGTTGCTGGGGGGTCCCACCTTGTGGTGCTGCTTGACGATGTTCACCAGGTTGCGGTTGAACTCCTTCCTGCGCTCCAGCAAGCGCGACGCCGACAAGTGTGGGCGCCCATCCACTTTCTCCTCTGCAAGGAGGGACACAAGCATCACCCGCGGCACCTCGGCAAAGCGCGGCAACGCCACGACAGGGCCCAAACCTCGAGAGCCTCGGAAAGGACAGGAGCGGAGCCCTGCCGTGGGGCTGAGTTGCTGCCAGAATCACTGCCCTGTCATCCTCCCACCTGCCTCAAAGTGTTTTTCCACCTCCAACACGCTCAGGCCCTTATGCGTCAGATTATTAACGGGCCAAGCAGAGAGCATCCTTGGGGATTCAGGGATCCCAGCCAGGACCGAGCGCGTCCCAGCTCTTGGTGCCTCCCCGAGCCATACGTACCTTCCCCCAGCACCGGCTCCAGCGTGAGCTGGTAGTCAGACTTCTTCACGCCGTTGCCGAAAGTGGGGATGTTCTTCTCCTGGCGCAGCCTGTACGAGGCGGGGTATACCGCCTTGATCTGCCCCACATGCCGCTCCTCAAACTGCCTGCAACAGCACCCGGAGAGGTCAGGAACCTCAAGAGCTGGCATCAGGGCATCGGCCCTGACCGCTTCAGCTGGGACCCCGAAACGGGCTGCCCGCTGCTGCCAACTTACTTGCGCATTATGTCCTGCACCCCCTGCTTGACCTTCGCGAAGGTGATGGTCTCGGCGCGGTTGAAGAGCATCCCGGCGATGGTGTCCACGCTGCGGAACATTTCCGCCAGCACCTTGAACTTGTAGGGCAGCGTGAGCCCCGGGGGCAGGTCCTGGGCGAGGGTGTGGAACCGCTGGTACGCAGGGGCTTTCTCGCTGCCGGGAAAGGAGAGGGGTCAGGGTGCCCCAACACACAAAAGCCGCTGGGCACGGCGAACGTGGCACTGGGACAGCCCCGAGGGTGCAGCTGGGGACCGAGACCAGCCAGGATAGGGGTCCCACTGCCAACAGGGCTGGCCTCAGAGCCTAGGAGCTCTATGCCCACCCTGGTTAGGGGAGACCCCTCACCTCCTCTCATCCCAAAACTCTTCTCTGAGCAAGCTATGCCAGTACCTGGGTCACATCACCCACCCTCCATGTCCTGGGGACATGGATGCCCCAACGCTCACGGCAGAGTCAGGGTGGCTTAGACCACACTTGAGTTTTGCTTCGGAGAAGCCCTTTGCATGCAGCGGGGCCCGCCAGCGCTGCCACTGAGCCCCCACGCCCCCCTCACGCGGGTGGGAAGACCCCTGCAAAATGGCTGCGGGGCTGAGCAGCAGAAGGGGGCTGTGGGTGCCACCGGGACACCCCGATTACCCCTCAAAGCTGCTCCTCACCCAGCCTCTGCCGCAGGAGCTGCCGCCCCGGTGTCCCCGGATGGCTGTGCTCCCGGCACAGCTCCGCTGCCCGCTTTCTTCTCATGGATCCGCAGCTCCAGCTGCCGCACTCGCTCCAGACAGCTCCGTAGGTCGGTGCTGGCCTCGGCGGGGAGGGATGGCAGCTGGGCCAGCGCCTTCACCCTCCGCAGGCGGCATCGCAGCCCGGCCAGGTCCTCCTGGGTGGGGAGGGGGCACACGGTCAGAGCAGGGCTTGCACAGCAGCAAGAAACAGAAAAGACGGGAGCAGAAAGCCGGGCTCATCCCGTACCAACTGCAGGCGCCTGGTTGTCCCCGGGGAGGCTGTGCTGGGCTGTGTCCCCCCATCCTGCCCCCGGCCGGGGGAGCGGGTGGTGCTGGCCGGGGGGTCCGCTGCCAGGTCCAGCAAGGGTGGCGTCGGGGGCCGAGTGGTGGCCAGCGGTGAGGGGCTGGCAGCCTGCAAGAAAGCAGAGGAGCCTGAGAGGCTGCCCAGGGATGTGCGGGGAGCCCACCCGCCGAGACCCCCTCCCCGGTGGGTCCCCCCACAGCCTTGCACTGGGGATGTGGAGGGGAAGCCATGGTGGGGTCTGCACTAGGGGCAGAGGGCAAGCCCTGGGAGGGGGGTGGCCGCACCAGGAGAAGGGGGGAGCAAGCCCTGGGGCGGGGGGGGTGTCCGCACCAGGAGAAGGGGGGGGGGCAAGCCCTGAGGGGGGAGGGGGGGTGTCCGCACCAGAAGGGGGGGGGGGGGGGCAAGCCCTGAGGGGGGAGGGGGGGTGTCCGCACCAGGAGAAGGGGCAGGGGGCAAGCCCTGGGGCGGGGTGGGGGTGTCCGCACCAGGAGAAGGGGGGGGGGGGGGGCAAGCCCTGAGGGGGGGGGGTGTCCACACCAGGAGAAGGGGGAGGGGCAAGCCCTGAGGGGGGGGGTGTGTCCGCACCAGGAGAAGGTGGGGGCAAGCCCTGAGGGGGCAGGGGGGGTGTCCGCACCAGGAGAAGGGGGGGGGCAAGCCCGGGGAAGGGGTCAGCCCTTGCGGGGGGGGTGCCTGCTCCGAAGACAGTGCCCCGGTTTTAGGGTTCCCCGCTCACACCCATCCCCGTTTCAGGGCCGCAGCCCGGGGGGAGCGGCGCATCCGCACCCCCGGCGGCTCCCTACCGCCCCCGGCTCCCCATCCCGGTGCAGCTCCAGCCTCTTCCGCGCCGACTTCCCGCTCGGTTCCCCGGGCCGGGCCCGGGCCGGCGACTCCGCTTCCATCTCCCGGCGGCTCCGCTTCCTGCCCGCCAGCCCCGGCACGGCCGGGGCGCCGCCGCGGGCCGGGGTACGCGGTGAGGCGGGCAGCGGCGGCGGGGGGGCGCCGAGCCCCGCCGGGACCCCGTCCTCCCCCGCCTCCCGCCGCACCGGCGGCCCAGCAAGGCCAGCCTTAAACCGGCGGCCGCCGCCGCCCTTGGCCGGGGCTCCGGTAGCCGCCTTCGTGCGGCCGAAGAAGTCGGTGAGACGGAGCTGGGCCATGGCGGTGGCGGTACCGGTACCGGTACCGGTGGCGGCACCGGCGCGCCGACACGTGCGTCCACTACCAGGCGCGCCAAAACCCCCGCTCTTGGCGGGAACCCGCGTGGCCGCAGCACCGCCCACCGGGGGCCGGCAGGGGTCACGTGGAGCGGAATTGGCGCCACGGGGCTCTTAAAGGCGCAGTGCCTCTCTGTAGCGGCGCTACACGTGGGGGGGATCAGACCCGGGGGGGGCTGGGAGGGGATCAGACCCGTTTCGGGGGGGGGGTGCCCCACCTTGCCTCGTGCTGCAGTGCTTGGCTGAGGGGACCGTGGTGTCACTGTGTGTCCCCGCCTGTCATAGGGGTTGGAGGCTGGGGCAGGGGGCTGCAAGCTGGGGGACCCCGAGCGGGGCAAAGAACACCTGAAATGGCGCTGGCCCCGGCTAGCCCTTGGGCTGGTGGTCACCCTTCGGCCCTGCCCTCCCCACCGTGCTTAGGGCCGGGGAGCTGCTTGTTTCCCGCTCGCATGGGGCCAAGCCCTGCCCAGCTCCTGGCGAGAGCGTTGCGGTGGCTGTGGGGTCCCTCGAGGGACGCTGCCACTGCCGCCATCCCCCCCTCCACGGTTCCAGGCAGCGGGTGGTGCTCCGGCTAGGCGCAGCCGTGAGAACAAGGGGCTCCGGAGGCACCCGCAGCACGCCCTGCTCCGGCATCCCCCTGCCCCACGGCGTGGCCGCGCGCTAATGGCACTGCCCGGATGCGGGAGAAACTTGCTCGCCCATAAAACGCCTCGCTGGGCACTCAGGCCCTGCCCGCAGCGCATTACGGTGCCCATGCCGATCTCCAGCATCTCTCTCAAAGCCTGAGCGAGGCCGGCAAAGTGGAGCGGAGCCACTCAGGGCCGGATTCGGCTGCACGAGGCAGGGCTCTGGGGTGCCATTCCCCGCGCCCATTTACTTCCACAGCCTCCATTCCCAGCGCGGCTGCGGTGCGGTGGGTGCTCAGCGCCGGCCTGGGAGCGAGACGCCGGCGTAGGCGCCATGCACCACCCTTTCCTGGATCCATTCTGGATGGGGGGATGCAGCCCAGGGCTTTTACAGCGGTCATTTCCATCCCTGGGTCTCACAGACGTGGTGTTAACGCAGAGCCTCATGGCTCGAGGTTGACAAGCATTTTATTTATGGGGGTGAATCCTTCTGGGTCCCAGCAACGAGGGTTGATGCGCCTGGGCAGAGGGACCAAGTCCCTGCTCTGAGGATGCTCAGGGGCAGTTTGGGCACCCACAGCCCATCCCAGCTCCCACGAGGGACTGTGCCCAGCAAAACTCATCTGGACACAGGTGTTTGGGGGCCCTCGAGCCCGTCCTGCCTGCGGCTTGGGGGCTAACGGCGTGGGCAGATGTGTCTGGGAGGCTGCAGCTTCTGCGGCATATCTGGGGTCTGGGCCCAGGTGGGGGGAAGAGCCCCAAAAAGAGAGCGGAACCTGCCGAGGTGGGGGCCAGCGGCGTGCCAGCTGGATGCCAGTTTATTAAGTACTTTCGGAAAACAAATGTGGGGAAGCCAAAGAATGCGGAGAATTTCATGGGCTGATGCTTCCTGTTAGGGGCTGGGGCCGGCGGTTACCGGCACTGCCCGGGGTGCTGCCCGCTGCTGCCCTGCGGCCGCCGGCTTCGCTGCCCTGGCCGTGCCCATCGCCTTCCCAGCCAGGGCTCAGCTCGGGCCGCGGTGCTGAGCGTGGCACCCGGCTCCCAGCGGTGCGTGACCGTGCGCCCAGCTCCCCTCACCTGGGCACCCAACGCCACGGGTGCGTGGCGTCTGGCTCCCCAGGGCGCGTGGCGTGCACCCAGCTCTGGGGACACGGAACCGTGCGCCCGGCTTTGAGGACGCAGGACCCACAGGACCCTCGCCCTGTGCCCGAGCGGAGCACTCAGCCTCAATTAGCTCCAGCTTCTTTTTTTTTTTTTTTAACAAAGCAAACAGGAAACACATCAGCTATTTTTTTTTTTATTTTTTTGTTTTATTTTTTTTTTTTCCCACCCTGCCACAGATGCCCTTGCTGCCGGGGTGCTGCGAGGCCCGGGCTCGGCCCCCCTCCTCACCCCGGCCGCAGCGTATCGCTCCGATGGGCCGCCCCCCCCTTCCCACCCCGTCGGGGCTGAGACCGGCCAACTCGTAGCAGCGGTGACGGGGTTGCAGTGCCGGCGGGCGGCGCTAGGCGGGGCGGGCCGGGCCGGGCCGAGCCGAGCCGAGCCTAGCAAAGCGGAGGAGCCGTGCCGTGCCGAGCCGAGCCGAGCCGAGCCGAGCAAAGCGGAGGAGCCGTGCCGAACCGAGCCGAGCCGAGCCGAGCCGAGCCGAGCCGAGCCGAGCCGAGCCTAGCAAAGCGGAGGAGCCGTGCCGAGCCGGTCCAGCCCGCCGAGTGGGGCGGGAGGCGCCGCTTATAAAAGCGGCGGGAGGTGGCGGAGAAGGGGGGGGGGGGGGGGGAAGAAAACGCGTCCGTTTGCTGCGCTCCGGGACCGGCCAGCGGGGCCTGCCCAGCCCCGGCGGGGCGGAACGGAACGGCGGGGCACGGCTCGGCTCGGCTCGGCTCGGCGGGGCATGGGCCGCCGCCTGAAGGGATGGAGCGGCGGGTGCTGTGTGCGGGGCTGTACTGGCTGCTGCTGCCGCTCGCCCTGCTCGCCGGTGAGTGCGGGGGTTGCGGGTGGGTGCGGGGGGGGGGGGAGGTAGAGGGGTGTTGGGGTGCGCTGTGTTCCCCCACGCGTGAACCGGGTTGCGGTGTTTTTCACCCCGGGAGGAGCCGTCGGTGGCACCGGGGGAGGCGGGACCCCCACCCCAGCCCCACGCGGGACCACCCTGCACGGCCCCCCGACCCCCGCCCCAGCCCTACGCGGGACCACCCTGCACGCCCCCCACCCCACCCCAGCCCCACGGGGGAGCACCCTGCACGCTCCCCCCCCAACCCCACGCGGGACCTAGCCCACTCTCGGGAAATGCCGTAACTTCTCCGAGCCGGGCGCGGGGGCCGCGCTCCGTGTGTGTGTGTTTGTGTGTCCGTGTGTCCCCCCGTGGGCACCCACACCCCCGGCACCGGGCACCGGTTGGGGCTGAGACCGTCCCGATTGAGGCACCCCTGTGTCACCCCGCTCGCTCCTCTGCCTCTTGCAAGGTGGGGGGCAAAGAGGGTTCTGGGACACGAGGGTGCTCGGGGGCCAGCGCTGGGATGGGCGATGCTCAGGGGGCAGCGGCACCCATCCCGGCTCAGTGTTTGGGTACCGTCCCGGTGCTGCGGCGGGGAGCGGGGCACCCACCTCGGCTGCAGCAGCCTCTGCAGGGCCGTAGCTCCCAAGCTGCTCCCAGCTTGTTTTAAGCAACGTTGGCCTTTGAAGGCAGATGCACCACCCACCGAGGCAACTGTCTGGCTACCGGCCTGGAAAATACCCGCGTCCTGGGACGCACAGAACAAGAATTGGCTCTTTGAACCCCGGCTGCTTGGGGGAGCCCGTTCGGGGACTCTCCGTTTACCTTTACGTAGACGCAAAGGAAAAACCTCTCCGTAAACAGGATTGTTCAACGGGCTCCTTGTGCCCAGGCACGGGCAGGGTCCGGCTGCCGCCGCCGGCGGGCTCGCACCGCCCGTGCCGGGGGGTCTGCAGCCCCGGGTGAGCGGTGGCGTGACTTTTGGGGTAGCATCACCTGGAGAGGGGGACAAGCGCCCGACCGGAGCCGCGTCTAGCCGAGCAGCTCCTGTCGCGGCTGCGTTTCGGGGAGCCGGGCTGGGGTGCACGGTGCTGGCCGTGCCGCCGGCACAGTGCGAGCCTCGCTGGCAGAGGAAGTTGGTGACTGTTGAAAAAGCTTCTCTTTATTTGCTCTCGTTTGCTCGAGGAGTGACTCAGTGCATCGTGCAGGATGTGAGGAGGTTAATTATAACCCTGCCTAAGAACGGAGCTGGGAAGGGAAGGTGGCCGTGCGCTGCTTGCACAAGGCCTCCCTGGCTGGTGGGGCGGCAGCCGCTGCTCCGGGGCGCGGGATCTGCCGGGCGCATCCCATGGGTGCACGGGGCGACACGTGGCCTTTGGGCGCGGCCTCGTGCATGGGGCCCTTTTGCCCCAATTATGACGATTTGGCCCCAAATCGTGCCAAGGCTTGCTTGCCCGCTCGCCCCTCTCCGGCACGGGATGTTGTGTCGGAGACCCACCGTCTCCCACTGCTGGTGGTGCTGGTGGTGTTGGTGTTCCCCACCTCATACCCCCCCCCCCCAGTGAGCTTGTACGTGGCTTTTTTAAATTTGGGGCCCCTGCTTGGGTGGGGGCTGCCCTGGGAGAGCAGCTCCCTCCTGCTCCAGCTGCTTGTCAAAATAGCCGTGTGGGTGACTCAGCGGGGTCTGGGGCTCCTGGGACCTTGCACCTGCACTGAGGGGGAAACTGAGGCACAGGGGGGGACGTGGCTCATCCTGCTGCACCTCGGGGTGGGGGGGCGGCAGAGAGGAAAAGCCCCAGAGCACAACCCGCCTGCGTCCCTTCCTTCCCCGGCAATTAGGCTCTTCCCAAACGTCCGGAGGATGTTTGCTCGCGGCTCCCGGCCAGCTCGGGGCGGGTGGAGGCGCAAGAGCTGGGCCCCTCGGCATGGCTCGGGGCAGCCCCCCGCTTCCCACGGGCTGGCACGGGCACGGTGCGGCTCCCAGCCGTATTCCCACGCGGTGCAGGGAGCTGCCTCGGCTCTGTCCTGCCTGGTGGGGATGTTGGGGTGCGGGTGGCACAGCCTGCCGTGCCTTCCCACCAGTGCACATCCCACGTGTGGGGTGACCGCGGTGGGGGAACCAGGCAGCTCCGCACCGGGACCCCTGGGCTGGGTGATGGTCCTGGCTCCCAGCTCCAGCGCGGCTCCGTGGTGCTTGGGCAGAAATGATGGGTGAGGGCGGCAGTCCCCCTCCCTGGGGCTGCAGTGCCCCCCGAACCGGGGGGCCTGACCCGGGGTGAGGTGAGGACACGGCCCCTCCTGGCTGAGCCCCCCGCCCAGCCCAGGAGGCGATGGGGTGCCTGGGGGTCCCTGGGGGGTCCTGGCCAGCCCTGGGTGCCGCAGTGGGCCGGTGCCCAGCTGGGTGCTGGCAGGCGTGTGGGCTGCAGCCAGCTGCCTCCTGCGGTCAGGTGCTTTTTATAAAGTGCAGGGAAATAAAAAAAGTGGAGAAAGAAAAAAAAAAAAAAAAAAAAAAGCCACCGCTGTCTCCAAGAGCAATAACTCCAGTTTCCTCCCCAGGCGCACAGGGGGATGGGAGGTGCTGGGCCAGGGTGCCCATCTCCCCTTGCAAAGCCCCCGCAGGGCCCCACGGAGGTGGGTGATGCTGTGGGGGCTCCCCGGGGGTGCAGTGGGTCCCCACGCTGCCCCTGGGGCTCGCCCCGCTAGCTGGGGAGCAGCTCTGGGTCCCGGTGGGGTTGCTGCAGGCTGGGTTTGTAGGGGCTTTATTGCTCTTGTTTGCAAAGCCCGGGCACGGCCAGGTTTAACCCTTTGCCTCCTCTGCACCTCGGTTGCAGCAGAGTGCTGGGGTGTCCATCGGGGCTGAGCGAGGAGGGGAGGGTGTTTGGATGCTGCTTGGCGCTGCCGTATGGCAGACACCATCACGGCCCCGAGCTGCGTGTGGGAATTCTTATGGTGGATCTGGGAACGTCCCAGTGCGACGAGAACGTGGGTCCTCATGCGCAGGCAGGTGTGCAAGCAGCTGGGCACGGGCATCCCGGTGCTGAGCCCACGGCTCCGGGGGCCCTAAGGGCTGCTCCGGCCCCTTGGCATGGGCTGTTCCGGTCCTGGTGTGTGCCCGGTGTAGGGGCTGCAGCCTCACGACTGTGGGTGCTGGGCAAGGAGGTGTCCCCAGGCACTGGGGTGGCAGCGAGCACCAGTCCCCAAAGCCACTGCGTTTCCTGTCCCGTTGCACGAGCCGCAGGCCGGCTGCTGGGGTTTCCCAGGCTGGCAGCCACGGCACCCGCTGGCACCCAGCCTGGTGCCCTCGCGGGGCAGCTCCCGCAGCATCCCCGGGGAGCCGGGCTGGCCGCTGTCTCGGCGCTGGCAGGAGTGGGATTAACTTTCCACAAAAACAGGATATGGTGGGTGAACCGGCGGGGGCTGCTCCCTCTTCCCGGAAAGACGAGCCGGGGCTGGGGCTGGGAAAGTGCCGGTGGCTGGCTCTGCTGGCCCAGGGGCTCGCTGCTTTGGAGCTGACCAGATTTTGGGATGGGGAGATCCTCTGTGACTGGGGTTTGTTAGCCTGCCTCTTGTTTGCAGCCAGCGGGTGCAGAGTGCAGGGTTCTGGTGTAAAGTGACGCCCTGGGGACACTGTCTGGGTCCCCCAAGCTCCAGAGACCCCAGTTGGGGGCTGTTAGCCAGGAGACGGTACCCGGCTAGGGGAAGCGGCTTTGCAGAGCTGCCCAGCTCTGGCAGCAGGTAACGGGCCTGTGTGAAAATAGCAGGGCAGGCAGGGAATTAAAGAGCTCTGCTAATCAATCCTGAGCAGCCACAGGTCCCTGCAGAGGCAGCGGCTGTGCCGGTGCCAGTCGGGGTATGGGCTGTGCATGGGCACAGGGTGGATGGTGCTGCGGGGCCGGTGCATGGGGCTCCCCCATTGCCGGCGGGGTCCGGGGAGCCCCCTTTCCCCATGCAGCTGGGTATGGATCCATCCCTGGGAGCCAGCTGGGCACGGGATGCTGGTTTGCAGGGAGGGGGCTGCAGCGGACCCCGACCCTCTCCCGCAACCGCCTTTCCCACACTTCCCCAGCCCGATTGCAATGGGAGAGATCCCGGTGCCGGCTCTCCCTGGCCGCCCCCACCCTTGCCACCAGGTCCCTGCCTTCCCCTGGGGTCCCCGATGACCTCCTTCCCCTCCCACGGGGACATCTTGGGAGATCAAAGGCCGGCATGAAGGAAACCCGGCATATCTCGCCCAGCTCTCCGGCGCTGCAATTTATCCTCCTGCCGGCACATTAACATCGTTAATATTTCAAGTGCTGCTGGCTGCCAGCGCCGGCCGCGGTGGCGGTGAACTCCCTGGCAGCGTGGGAGCTGGGTCGGCTGCTCCCAACTCCCTGGGGTCACAGGGCTGGGGAAGGGGAGGTTTGGGGTGCGGATCTGGGGTAACTTTGCTGGGGGTACAAGGGGGATGCTCAGCGTGGGCCAGATCCTGCCCCGTGCGTGCAGCAGAGGCGAGACCGTGGGGCATTGTGGGCGACGGATGCTGATCGCACGGGGAGGGCGACGGTGGGTGCCACGGTGCTGCACCCACCCACGCACCCACCCACCCGCCTGGCTCCCCGCAGGGACGATGGGTGCGGGAAGGCGGGTTTTGCCGCGGGGCCGCTCTCCCTGCCACCCCGCTCTCCCCACACGTCAAACTGGTTTTTCTCCCCACGCCAGCGCTTTTCCTGCCATCAGCACGGTGGGGAACCGGTTTCCTCTGACTGCAGGATGGAGCACCCACGTACTGTCGGCACGGCGTGCCCCAGTGCAGCCAGCCCTGCTGAGGAGGCGTGGGTGCAAAGCCGGGCACCGCGGGTGCTCCCAAAGTGGGCTGCGTCGTGCCGGAGGGGCTGCTCCCTGCCCGGCACACCATCAGTGTTTTTTCCCCTTTTTCATACTCGAGCCCTTAAAAGCTGGTTGAAGCCAGCGAGCACTGACCACCCTGCCAGGAGCTTTGCTGGTGATGCCTTGAGCTGGGGCAGAGAGGCAGCCGCCGGCCAGAGGGTCCCATGGTGCTGGTGGCATAAAAGACGTGGGTCACGCTGTTGCTTCAGGCACGGGTGGTCCCTGCAGCATATATGTGCCCCCCGGTGCCCAGCAATGGCTGTGGGTCTCCCCACGGTGCCCACAATCACCGTCCTCCCCACAACTCTTGGGCAGACCCCAGCCCAGGTGATGCCAGCGGGGCTCCGGCACAGCCGGTCCCTTCCGTGCCACTAGCACCCGCAGGGTGGCCACGGCTGGGACGGGGGCTCATGCTGGGGCTGGTTCACCCAAAGGGGTGAGGTGGGCAGTGGGGTGGGTGCTAGGATGGGGGGTGCCGGTGGCTGATGGGGGGCTGACTGGCTCCCACGTAAGCCAGAGCGGCGGCTCGCCCCCGGCCGGGAAGGCTCCTCTCAGCCCAGTCGCCGCTGGCGCAGGAAGGGGAATATTTGCTCCATGAGATCATGGTTTGCCGAAACACAGCGTGCGGGGAGGTGACGCGTCCTGGGGTCACCGCGAAGAGGCGGCTGGCGGGATGGCAGTCCCGGTCTTCCCACCCTGGGCTCCCTGTGCCCCCCACCCGTGCTCGGAGGCTGCCTGCGCTCCCCAGGGGAGGGAGGCAGCTGGGGACCCTGCTGTGGGGCTGGGGGCTGGCTTTAGCCCCGATGGGTGCTGCGTGGGACATGCCCCAGGCTGTCGGGTGCATTCCTGGGTGCCTCTCCTCTCACTGCCCCGGCACCCTCCGAGTATCACCCACCATCTCCGGGGTGGCAGGCACCCTCCAAGGATCACCCACCATCTCCGGGCTGGCAGGCTGCTCACGGGGGGCTGCACTGGGTCCCCCCCGGCCACCCCGTCCATCGCCCCAGGATGTGCCATCCCATTGAAACCTCGTAAACACAGGAAGGGCCGTGCCGGGCTGGCGGAGCTGAGCATGCCTGGCTTGCCCCCTCCTCACCCCCACAGCCCCACGGGGCCGGGGGCTGCCCTCTCAGCCCCCACTGCCTTGCCCCCTTCCCAAGTGGGGTGCCAAGGGCAGCAGGTCCCTGCCCTGGCCATGCAGAGCCAAGGTCCCCGACGCCAGTTCCCTGTGGCTGTCCCCTCCCCAGGCTGTCCCAGAGGGATCCCCCCTACCCAGAGTGGGGTTCCCCCCAGCCTGCTGGGGGGCGCGCAGGGACACGTCCCTCTGGTTTGCAGGGGAGGGGATGGAGGGATGCCCTGGGACTGCCTGGAGCAGGGGCACAGTTAAAAAGCAAAGCCACCATGCTGTGCAGCCCCCCGTAACTCCCTTCCTCTCCAGCCAGGCACTGATTTGGTGGGTGTCTCGCAGTGGCCGTGCCCATCACCGTGGCCTCATGGCTGGTCGGCCGCAGGGCTGCCCCGCCGCTGGTCGCAGGTCTCGTCCGGGGCATGTGTTGGTGTCTGTCACGGTTTGCCTGGTGTGTGCATGCAGCTGATGGGAACGCTGTGTCCCCCAGCCACGGTGGCAGCTGCCCTGGGATGTCCCCACCGTGCGGTCCCCGTCTCCGCTGGCGGCAGCTCTGCGGGGTGCTGGCTCAGCCCCGCTCCCTGCCCAGCTCCTCCGACAGTTGCACGCCTGCAAACAAGCTGTAATTTAGGTCTAAAAATAAGCGAGAGGGAAGGTGGTGAGCTGGTGGCGCACCCGAAGCAGGACTGGGTGCAGGTGAGGGGCTGTGCCAGCCAGGGTGGGGGTCCCAGCTTGGCCACGGGGGTCCCAGCTCGGCCTCAGGGTCCCTGCGAACCTTGGCGTGATCTTGCAGGAATGTTGTGGAAATGCGGCAGATTTTGTTCATTGCTCTTGTACCCCTGTCACCCCACGTGTCTGGGACCTCTGGTGTGTCCCCCTTGCTGTGCCACCCATGCTGGTCACCGGGACTGACCCAGCCCGGGCTCCTGACCATGTCCCTCTCTTCCTACTGGCATATGTGGGGGGCTTGAGCCCCTGTCCAAGACTGCCCCTCAT
The DNA here is from genome assembly GCA_031468815.1 of Morus bassanus. NCBI lineage: Eukaryota > Metazoa > Chordata > Aves > Suliformes > Sulidae > Morus > Morus bassanus. The sequence continues at coordinate 44,510,206 of CM062573.1, read as the reverse complement.
TTTGGGGTACCTCTCATTTTGGGGTGTGCCTCACCTCCTGCTCCGGCATCCCTCGCTGTGCAGGTCGGGATGCCATCCTCAGGGATCCCCGGGGCAGGGGGATGCAGCCAGGAGCCTGGTGGGGTGCGGCGCCCTCCCCGTGCCGCATCCCTGGTGCTAACCCTGCCTGTACCTCTGCCCCCAGCCTGCCTCTTCCGCTTCAACGTCCTCTCCCTGGTGTACCTGCTCTTCCTGCTGCTCCTGCCCTGGTTCCCGGGGCCTACCCAGCGCTCTGCCGGAGGTAAGGGGCTCAGCCTGGGGCGCGGGGACCGGGCAGGGCATGGTGGGCACCAGGGTGGGCAGCACGCAGGCAGCTCTGGCCCGGGGGGAGCTGAGCAGCGCGGGGGCTGCCAGCCGCTCTCCAGCGGGTACCTGCCCTCCTTTCCCTGCGGTTTCCCCCCGGCCGGGCAGCGTGGCTCCGCATGGCAGCCTCGCTCTGTTAATTATAGCCCGGCGCGGCTATTAATAGGCTTCCAGCTGCAAAACGGCCAGTTTTGAGCCCCAACCTCATTAACCAGAAACCTCAGGGCTGGGCTGTGCCCACTGGGTGGGCAGGGGTGTACCACGAGCAGCCCCTCCACCCTGCCCGGGCACGTGGGGCACGTCCCCCGCGGTGGGACACGTGTGGGGGATGCTGGGGATGCACCACCCACGGCGGGTGCATGGGACATGTCCCCCCGCAGTTGGCACCGGGTGTCCATAGCCCTGCTGTCTCCCTGCCCTCCGTACCAGGCTGAGCCATGCTGTAACACAAGCTGGCAGCGCCTGGCATGGCCGCAGCTAAAAGCTCTGCCCTCTGAATATTTCATGGGCTCACACAGCCCCAGAGCCTGGGCACTGCCGAGAGCCTTCGTGCGGGTTTACAGGAAAAAACAAGTGGAAGGAGAGTTTTTGGCCCGGAGCCGCCCCCCGGCCGGCGTGCAGCTGCGGTGGGCTCGCTGCCTGTCCCGTGGCCAGGAAAATGGGCGTGCGGCCCGGGGAGCTGGGTGGGATGGGGGCACGGCTGCAGCTGGTGGAAGGTCTGACGGGGCTCGCGGTGCGGGGGACCCCCGGCGCCCACCCACAGCCCCACCGCAGGATGTTCCATCAGGGATTGGGAGGGGGATGGTGGACTACATCCCGATGCCAGTCCTGGTGCAGTGGGGCTGGGAAGCGCCCGGTGCCAGGTAGGTGGGAGTGTGGTCCCAGAGCCCTGGCTCCCTGCATTGCCCCGTGCCTCGGTTTCTCCAGTAACGCAGCAGAAAGGATGCTGTTAGGCTGTGCTGGATGCACGGTGAGACATGCAAGGTCCTGGTGGGACCGTGTCCCTGGGGCAGACCCCGGCATCTCTAGGCACAGTCGCAGTGCGCCCCTTCCCAGCTCTTCCCGAGGGTGCTGGGTCCCCGCTGGGGATGGTGGCACATCCCGGGGTCACCTCAGGTGATGGGTAATGGGGTGCCCGTGTCTCGCAGGTCACACTGGCTGCCTCCTCAAAGTTCTGCTGGGGACCAGCATCCTCTTCCTCCTCGCCCATTTTGTTTTCCAAATATGCCTGTACACGCTGCCCATCCTGGACCAGCTGCTGGGGCCCAGCTGTGAGTATGGAGTGCCAGGGCAGCCTGCCATGGGGGTGCCCACACCTGCCCTTGCCCTCCTGTACCTCCGCTCTCCCAGGCTTCACTCCCTCCCCGTGGTGCCCCAGGGCTGGACCCCCAGATGGTGACATGTGGGTGCAGGGATCCCATCCTTCTGGGTGCTGGGGGGCTGCTGAGGCTCTGCAGGGTCCCAGCCACATGCCCAGCTCTGGGAGCGTGCTGTGCCATGCCAGGGTGCCTGCTCAGTGGCCGCTGCACTGAGCACAGACCCCATCCTGGGCTCCCATGGATGTGGGGTGCTCTCCGCATAGGAAAGCCGCCTGCTTTGGGTGGGCTCAGAGCCTGCCCGTGCAGGGTCTTCCGAACTCAGCGCCTCCCTGCTTCCCCACAGGCAGCACCTGGGAGGTCCTTGCCCGGCACATCGGGGTCACCAGGTAAGGGTACCCTGGCGGTGTGGGGCTGGGGGCTGACAGTGGTGCTGGGGGCACCCCCGAGCCCTCCCCTGCCCCGCGCTCCCCCTCCAGGCTGGACTTGAGCGACATCCCCAACTCGGTGCGTCTCGTGGCACCCGACGTCGGCATCCTGCTGGTCTCATCCCTCTGCCTGTGCCTGTGCCGCCGCCTTGTCCCCAAGGCCAGCGCTGCCACCCGCGGCCGGAGACCGGAGTCCCTGGAGCCCCTTGAGCGGGTGAGAGCCAACCCCGGCGCCGTCGGCAGCTTCCCGCCCGCCACATCCTGCCGAGCCCCTGCCAGCCTCCCCTGGGACTGGCGGCAGCCGGTCCCCGTCCCCTCCCCAGGGAGGGCCGCCTGGGACACGGGGACTTGGCATGGGGACGTCTCCAGTGGCCGAGGACCCAGGTTGGGGCAGTTTTGGCCACATGGCTGAGTGGGCAGTGGTGGAGGGCTGGGTCATCATCACGGCACCCCGTACGGGCCGGGGTGACTCAGCCGCGGAGGAGTGCCCGTGTTTGCTCCCGCGTTGCCATAGGGATCCCAGCAAACAGCCCGGCCCCACAGCATCCGAGCGCAGTGCCCGCACCCCCAGGTTCCGGCTGGCACCGTCACACCAAACCCCCTGGGCTTAGGAAGGGCAGTGGGGTGGGCAAACATGGGGTGCTGGCACCCAGCTTGAGCTCGCCGGCAGGGTGCAGGGCTGGGTGCCATGCCATGCCACGCCACGCCGTGCCATGTCAGCCCTGCCTGGTGGTGCCAGTGGGATGCCAGGACGCTGTGCTCGTGGCACCAGAGTCACCCAGGCGGACACCCCAAGCTGATGGCACCTCCTAGCTCAGCAAACACCCCTCGGGGCTCAGCCCCGTTTTGGGGTGCTCCCCACTGGTCTGGGCTGTTGTGGCGGGTGCTCGCCTGCCCGGCTCCGGCCATGGCCAGGCTGTAATCGGAGCACTGGCCGATGCGAATGCTTTTGCTGTGAGCGCGGGGCCAGCGCGGGAGGCAGTCTGGAAAAAAGCTCAGTGCTGGGAACCTGGGTGCTGGCGCCAAGAAAAACAGCAGCCTTTTGGAGGCGCTTTCCAAGCGGCTAATGAGATAAACACAGCCAGGTGCCGGGCTGCGCGCCCGCACAGCACCGGGCAGGGCGCCCCGGCCGTCCACCCGTGCTCTCCCTCAAGTGGGGAAACTGAGGCACGGCCAGGAGCAGCCTGGAGCTGGTGGGCTGCCTGGGGTCGGGCCACGAGGCTCATGCCGTACTCTCCTTACCTGGCAGGGGGAAGAGGATGACGTGGAGTGGCACGGTGGCACAGCTGACGGGGACACGCCACTCAGCGCCAGGCTGCGGGTGACGGCTCACTGGCTGCTCTGGGAGGCTGGGAAGGGCCTGGCCATCCTGCTGCTGGCCTTGGCCGGTGGGTGTGGGACATGGAGGGCATGTGGGGAGTTGGGGGGTGTCTCGGTGGCCATGCAGCCAGAGGGGATGCTCGGTCCAGGGGGATGCTCGGCCGGGGGCTGCATGGCCGGAGGATGCTCAGCTGCACACTGACTGCCCATGGGGCGCTGCTCCCCAGGGATCACCCTGCCCTCCGCCTCCTCCAGCATCTACTACCTGCTCTTTGTGGGGCTGTGCACATGGTGGGCCTGCCACCTCCCCACCAGCCGCCCGGCCTTCGACACCCTCTGCGTCCTCGTCGGCGTCTACGCCGGTGGCCACCTCCTCTGCCTCTATGCCTACCAGGCACCCTTTGTCCAGGGGGTCTTCCCGCCCCCCACCATCTGGGCACGGTGAGTGCCCGGGGTGGGAGCCGTGCCGTGGGTCCCCATGCTGCCCTGGTTGAGCGGCCAGCCCGGCACCCCGCTTGGCCCCCGTCCCACTGCCAGCTGCAGCGGGTCCCCGGGGAGGGTGGCCGGAGGCTGCCCGGTGAAGCTGTGTGCCATGCCAGTGCCGGGACAGGACCCTGGCTGGCAGTGGGGGTCCCGGCTCAGGCGGGTGATAATGCCACCTGCTCTGTCCCCGCAGGGTGTTCGGCTTCAAGGACATCGTCCTGTACCGCAACTGCTCCTGGCCCAATGCTCTGGTGCTCAACACTGACCACCCTTGGCCCGTCTACGCCAACCCCGGCATCCTGCTCCTGCTCTACTACACCATGGCCACCCTGGTGAAGCTGCGCCGGCTGGACGCCAGGGTGAGGGGCTGCCTGTGCCGATGCCCGGTGCGCCCTGCTGCTCTGACTGCCCCAGTCCTGGCACTGGGGGTGCCCAGTGGAGGGGAGGCGGGGGGCAGTGGGGTGCCTGCAGCTGGGGGGTGCCTCGGCAGGGGGATGGGGCATGATCCTGCTCCCCCAGTGGCTGCAGTGGGGTGCCCTGAGCTGGCTCCTGCCCCTTGCAGAGAACTGCGGTGCCGGCACAGCCACCGGCAAGGTGCCCAGAGAGGGAGCTGGTGGAGCTGGAGAGCTGGCCCAAGGACACTGACGGCGTGGCTGAGGACGCCAAGGTGGGTTTGGGGGGGCTGTGCCCCCCAAGCGATGCCCAGGCTGGGGGGGAATGGGTGCGGGGTGCTCCAGGGGTGCCAGGGTGGGCTCTGAGCCCTCTCTGTCCCCCAGCCCATGCTGTCCCCCAGCACCGGGAAGCCAGGCAGCGATCCCGAGAACTGCACCGTCCATGTCATGGGCAACTCACCGCAGCCAGGTAAGCCCATCCTTGCCGCCTCCCACTCCCCAAGCCCTGCTCGCGGCCCGGGGGGCAGCTCACGGTCCCCCTCCCTGTGGCCAGGCAGGAGGCGTCCGGCGGAGCGACTGCCTCTGCACACCCTGGGCCATGTCGTCATGAACCAGAGCTATGTCTGCGCCCTCATCGCCATGATGGTAAGGGGCTGGGGATGGGACGGACATGGGGGACACCTCCCGGATTGAGCCCGGGTGAACGACCACATCCTGCCTGCCCACAGGTGTGGAGCATCACCTACCACAGCTGGCTGACCTTCGTGCTGCTGCTCTGGGCATGCCTCATCTGGACGGTGCGGAGCCGGCATCACTTCGCCATGCTCTGCTCGCCCTTCCTCCTCCTCTACGGCATCGCTCTCTGCAGCCTGCAGTACGTCTGGGGCATGGATCTGGCCCCCGAGCTGCCCACCCGTGTTGGCTTCATGAGCCTCGAGCAGCTGGGGCTGGTGCACCCCAAATATCCCTGCTTGGACCTAGGTGCCAAGGTAAGACTGGTGACCCTGTCCCTGTCCTCGCTGGCACTCGGCTGTTCCCACTCACTGCCTGTCCCCACAGCTCCTGCTCACCCTCACCTTCTGGCTGCTGCTGCGGCAGTTCGTTAAGGAGAAGCTGCTAACGAGGAGGGGCCCGGCCACCCCGCTTTTGGAGGTGACCGTCTCGGACACGGGTGAGGGCTCCCGGCGTCACCCACTCGGAGGGACCCTGTGCCAGGCTGAGCATCCCTGGGGTGCGAGTGCCTAGAGGCAGGCAGCTGCCGGGGAGAGGGGAACACGCGTGCCCCCCACCCGGCTGCCTGCAGCCCCTTCCCTGCCTTGCAGAGCCCAGCCGGCAGCGGGATGTGCTGAAGGCGCTGGGGGTTCTGGTGCGGGATTTCTACGCCAAATACTGGATCTGCGTCTGCGCCGGCATGTTCATCGTGGTGAGCTTCGCCGGGCGCCTCGTCGTCTACAAGATCGTCTATATGTTCCTCTTCCTCCTCTGCCTCACCCTCTTCCAGGTAGGGGGGTCTGGGGACCCCTCCCCATCCCCATCCCCATCCCCGGCGTGGCCCTGCTGATGTCCCCGTCCCTGCAGGTGTACTACAGCCTTTGGCGCAAGGTGTTGAAGGGCTTCTGGTGGCTGGTGGTGGCGTACACCATGCTGGTGCTCATCGCCATCTACACCTTCCAGTTCGAGGACTTTCCCATGTACTGGAGGAACCTGACAGGACTCACTGATGAGCAGTGAGTGTCCCCAACCCACCACAGGGTCCCCACCACCACCAGCCCCGTGGTGGCACCAGGGCACGGCAGAGGGATGCATTGCACATGGGGAAACTGAGGCACGGGGGGAGTTGGGGTTGAACCGTGGTGTGCTGGCTTGATGCCTGTGTGGGGTGGGATGGATGTGGCTCCACACTGACCCTCCTCTCCCTGCCCAGACTGGGCGACCTGGGCCTGGAGCAGTTCAGCGTCTCCGAGCTCTTCTCTAGCACCCTCATCCCGGGCTTCTTCCTCCTGGCCTGCATCCTCCAGCTCCATTACTTCCACCGTCCGTTCATGCACATCACTGACCTGGAGCATGTCCCTGCTGCCACCCCACCAACCAGCCGCATCCCCAGGTAGAGCCCCGTGCTGGGGTGAACCCCCCCGCACCCCGAGCCCCCTGTCCCCCTGCTGAGCTCTCCTCCCCGCAGGCCTGAGGACCTGCACGGGAGCCGGCTGCTGCGGGATGCGGCCGCTGCCGAGAGTGCCGGGACGGGCGACTCTGACACCGCGTCACAGGGTACCGGGCAGGGACAGCGGGGACAGGGTGCTGGGAAGGGGCTGGGAGGGGATGGGGATGCATTGGGGTGTCCTTCAAGCCAGGGTGGGGTAGGGGGATGCAGGGGTGGATTGGGGTGTCCTCCAAGTCTTGGAGGGTACGGGGATGGATTGGGGTGTCCTCCGAGTCTGGGAGGGTATGGGGATGGATTGGGGTATCCTCTGAGCCAGGAAGGGCTGGTAGGGTACGGAGGTGGCTTGGGGTGTCCTCTGAGTCTGGGAGGGTATGGGAATGGGATGGGGCATCCTCCAAGCCAGGAAGGGGCTGGAGGAGTGCAGGGATGGATCGGGTTGTCCTCCAAGCATGGGAGGCTACCAGGATGGGTTGGGGTGTTCTCCAAGCCAGAGTGGCTGCGGAGGTGTCTGTGACTGTCTGTGTCCCCACAGTGCCCACCAAATGGGGACTGGTGCTGGAGCGCCTGATCGTGCTGGGCTGGACCTTCTCGGACACGCTGACCCGTGGGCAGGTCTTTGTGGGGCGCCTGCTGGAGCTCCACGTCCTCAAGCTAGTGGCTCTCTACACCGTCTGGGTGGCCCTGCAGGAGGTACCAGGCTCAGGACCCTGGGGTGGGGGGGCTCAGCCGGGCGCCCTGGGGTGCTGACACAGCTGCTGCCCCAGGTATCGCTGATGAACTTCTTGCTGGTGCTGCTGTGGGCCTTTGCCATGCCCTACTGCCGCTTCCGCCACATGGCCTCCTGCCTCTCCACCGTCTGGACCTGCATCATCATCGTCTGCAAGATGCTCTACCAGCTCAAGATTGTCGACCCCAGCGAGTACTCCAGCAACTGCACCCAGGTGCCTGGGCGGCCATGCCAGGGGGATGCTCAGTTCTCGGGGCGCCTTGTGGCGGCACAGGGTGGGTTCCCTGGCTGGAGATGGCGTCTGGCGGCAGGGGCGAGGGGTGCTGACACCCGGTGGCGCTCCCCTTTGCAGCCCCAGCTCAACAGCACCAACCTGAGCCCGGAGGAGCTGGGCAACTCCACGCTGTACCACGGCCCCGTGGACCCCGCCAACTGGTTCGGCATCCGCAAGGGTTACCCCAACCTGGGCTACATCCAGGTGGGTGCGGGGACATCTCCCAGTCCGTGGGGACCACGTCGGGGAATGCTCAGCGGCGTGCCGTGGTCCTGAGCACCTCCTCTCCCCCCCGCCAGAACCATCTCCTGGTGCTGCTGCTGCTGGTGTTCGAGGCGGTGGTGTACCGGCGCCAGGAGTACTACCGCAAGCAGCACCAGCTGGTGGCCCCCGTCACCGAGACCATCTTTGAGGACATCTCCCGTGAGCACCTCGACCACGGCCTCAGCAGCTGCGCCAAATACTTTCTCAACTACTTCTACTACAAGTTTGGCTTGGAGGTGGGGAGCGGGTGCCGCGGGGGGGGTCCCACCCCTCGCAGCACCCCAGGGCTGAGCCTCTGCATTCCACCCCCTCCCAGATCTGCTTCCTGATGACTGTGAACGTGATCGGGCAGCGGATGAACTTCATGGTGATCCTGCACGGCTGCTGGCTGGTCGTCATCCTAACGCGGCGCCGGCGGGCGGCCATTGCCCGCCTCTGGCCCAAGTACTGCCTCTTCCTCGTCATCTTCCTCCTCTACCAGTACCTGCTGTGCGTGGGCATGCCGCCCGCCCTCTGCGTGGGTAAGGGACAGGGGGCCGTGGGGGGCACCCATCCTTTGCAGGGGCCAGGGAGGCGGAGGTCTGTGCATGGGCAGGCTGCCCACCTTGGGTAAGGGGCTGGGGGGACGGCGTCGAGTGTGCCCACCGCCCCCCAGACTATCCGTGGCGCTGGAGCCGGACCCTCCCCATCAACTCGGCGCTCATCAAGTGGCTCTACCTGCCCGACTTCTTTGTAGCCCCCAAATCCACCAACCTCATCAGTGAGTACCCCCTCAGCCCCTGGCAGCCCCCTACCCATGGGGTGCCCTGTCCTCCTACTCCAGCCCCTGGCACCCCCCCTGCCCACGGGGTGCCCTGTCCCCCCACTCCAGCCCCTGGCAGACCCCTGCCCATGGGGTGCCCTGTCCCCCCACTCCAGCCCCTGGCAGCCCTCCCTGCCCGCGGGGTGCCCCAGCCCCTGGCAGACCCCTGCCCATGGGGTGCCCTGTCCCCCCACTCCAGCCCCTGGCAGCCCCCCTGCCCACGGGGTGCCCCAGCCCCAGCCATGGGGGTCCCATCCTGCACCCCCCCAGGAGGGTGAAAAGAGGGGTGTGTGGGAGGAGCTAAAAGAGCCACACCCCTTTGGGGTGGAGCTTAGTATGTGCCCACCCCCTTTTGGGAGGAGGAGCTGGGGAAAATCCCTCCCTTTTTGGGAGGAGCTTGGTTGAAATCCCACCCCATTTTGGGAGGAGGGGTCTGGGGAGAGCCACACCGTGGGGAGGGGCTTGATGAAAGCCACACCCCAATTGGGAGGAGGAGTCTGGGGAGAGCCACGCCCCCCCAGGGGGGCTTAATGAACCCCACATTGCAGGGGAGGCGTGGCTGGAATGCCACACCCCTTTGGGGAGGGGTTTGGTGAGTGTCACGCCCTTTTTGGGGGACGGGCGTGGCCTATCAGAGCCCCGCCCCACCCCGGGCTGAGCCATGTGCCCGCAGACGACTTCGTGCTGCTGCTGTGTGCGGCCCAGCAGTGGCGGGTGTTCGAGGCCGAGCGCACCGAGGAGTGGCTGAGGGTGGCCGGCGAGAACAGCGACCGGCTCGACCTGGCGCGGGTCCCCCGCAACCCCACGCCCAACTTCATCCACTGCCGGTGGGTGTCTGCTGCAGCGCGGCACCGCGGCATGGGGCTGGGATGGGCTGGGGCACCTGGGGCTATGGGGATGGGACCCCCAGCTCTGGGATGGGACCCCCTGGCAGTGGGACCTGCTGGGCTGGGATTCCCTAGGATGGGGATGGGATCCCACCAGCACTGGGGACCCCTTTGGGTTGGGGAGACCCTCCCCTCTGTGCTGGGCTGGAACAGAACCCTCTGCCACCAGGATGGTACCCCCACATCTCGGACAGGAGCACCCTGAGGCTGTGCTGGGACCCCTGGGGAAGATGGGGTGGTCCAGGACAGCCCCGGTGATGGTGCAGGACCCCTGTGGGCACTGGGAACCCATAAACTGGGACAAGGCACTTTATCCCCCAAGACAGGGTTGAGGCAGGGTCTGGGACCATGCTGGTTTGATTGGGGCATGGGGTAGCGCCTTGCTGCACCCCAAACCCAGGTGGTGCCAAACGTGGGTGCTGGGAGGGGATTGGGGACCCTGCTCTGAGCGCCACATCCCGCAGGTCATACCTGGACATGGCGAAGGTGGTGGTCTTCCGCTACCTCTTCTGGTTTGTCCTGGTGGTGGTCTTCATCACCGGGGCCACCCGCATCAGCCTCTTCGGCCTCGGCTACCTGCTGGCCTGCTTCTACCTCCTGCTCTTCGGCACCGCCATGCTGCGCAAACCAGTACGGGCTCGCCTCGTGCTCTGGGACTGCCTCATCCTCTACAACATCACCGTCATCATCTCTAAAAACATGCTGTCGGTGAGGGCTGCCAGGTCCTGGCCATGCAACGGCCCCTGGGCTGCTCCTTGGGGCCACCCACCCCCTGGGCATCCCCTGGGTGGGGAGGGGACGGGTGGCAGCACTGTCCCCCTCTTGCCATCCCCGGGCAAACCCCGTGCTCTGCCCTCTCTCCCTGCAGCTCCTTTCCTGCGTCTTCGTGCAGCAGATGCAGAGCAACTTCTGCTGGGTGATCCAGCTCTTCAGCCTGGTCTGCACCGTCAAGGGCTACTACGACCGTGAGTTGCTGACCTGGGGGCTCTGAGGGTGCGGGTTTGGGCTGCTGCCTGACGTGCCTGCATCTCTGCCTGCCAGCCAAGGAGATGGGCAAGGACCAGGACTGCTCGCTGCCCGTGGAGGAGGCCGGCATCATCTGGGACAGCATCTGCTTCTTCTTCCTCCTGCTCCAGCGCCGCGTCTTCCTCAGCTACTACTTTTTGCACGTCATGCTGGACCTCCAGGCCTCTGCCCTGCAGGCCTCCAGGTGGGGCTGGGGTCCTGGAGGGTCTCCGTGGGTGCCGGGGTGCCGGTGCCCCCCTCACTTTCCCGCCGTCCCCGTCCCCACAGGGGCGTCGCGCTGTTCAAGGCCAGCATCCTGAAGAGCATACGCTCCCACCAGCAAGCAGAGAAGAAGTCGCTGGCCCAGCTGAAGCGGCAGTGAGTGGGTTTTGGGGGGCACCTGGGACCCCCTCCCCCTGCAGCCGCCAGCACCTTGGAGCACCCCTGTGTGGGTGGGGTGGATGGGGGTGCCCCTGGGGGATTTGGGGGAGCAGGTTTCGCAGCAGCCTCTGCCTGGCAGGATGGAGCGGATCCGAGCCAAGCAGGAGAAGTACCACCAGGAGCGGCTGCCCGGCGGCACCGGCGAGGGGCAGGATGAGGCCAGGCCAGGTGAGAGCTGGGGGGTCCCTCCCGTCCCCCCCACCCCTCTCTGGGAACAGCAGGGTGACCGCGATCCATCGCCGACGCCTGTCCCGGCGGAACCCCACGGAGCATTGCGGTGAACCCCCCTCCCTCCCCCCCCGGCTCGCCCTTGCACCAGGGGTGGGTGCACCGAGCGTGGCCGAGCTCAGCCCCAACCCGTCTGCTGTTCCACAGCGCCCGGCAGCCCGGCGGACCCTTCCCAGCAGAGGGAGCGGTGGTGGCGGCCATGGTTAGACCACGCCGCAGGTACTGCCCCGGCACGGGGCCATAACGGGGCGCAGCCCCTCGGCAAGGTCCCTCCGCAGGGGACTGCTAACACCCGCGGGGAGCGGCAGTGACGGTGCTTTCGGCAAGGTGACGCCCTGCATGTCCCCTGTCCCCGTGCTGGGCTGCAGGGCACTAACCAGGGCTTCTCCGCTTCCCAACACTAACGGGGTGTTGGACTGGGGGTGCCAGGCTGGGTTTGGGGTAACCGGCATCGGTCACCTCCAAACGCCGGCACCGGTGGGACCCTGCTCTGGGGACGTGGGAGTTGAGTCTTTGTTCCCAATGGAGATCCCCACGAGTGTCCTCAGCACCATACTGGCATCGCCGTGTCAGGCAGAGAGCCTTGGGGAGTTGGCGGCTATGCCGTGACACCCCGTGCCATGCCACCGGGCACCGGCCATACCACGACACCCCATGCCGTGGCACTGGCTGTACTATGACACCTGTCCCGTGCCGCCCTGGCAGTGCTGCATTCAGGGGAATACTTCCTCTTTGAGTCGGACAGCGAGGAGGAGGAGGAGGCAGCGGCGGTGCCGGAGGAGCCGCGGCCGGGAAGGCAGAGTGCCTTCCAGGTGAGCGTGGCTGGGGGGCTGGGGGGTCATCAGGTGGTACCCATGGGGTACTGACAGCCCCTCTCCCCCGTCTCCAGCTTGCCTACCAAGCCTGGGTGACCAACACCAGGACGGCGCTGCGGCAGCAGGAGCAGGAGCAGCTGGAGACACCCGCCGCCGAGGTCGCTGCGGGTGGGTCTGGCTTACCCCAAAATGGGGCTGCGGGGTCCAGGAGGGGACGCAGCCCTGTCCTGCACCCGCTGTTTGCCCTGGCAGTGGTCGGCATCCCGTAATGGGGCATTGCCTCGGTAGGGTTCCCAGCTTGTGTGTGTGTGTGTGTTTGCGTGTGTGTGGACTCTCTGATGGCTACAACGGGGTTGGGCACAAGCCGTGCAGCTCTCCTTTGGCACCTGCGCTGGTTTTTAAGCAGGATGGGAGGGATGGGGGATGGGGCAATGAGTGGGGGAGCCCCAAAAGAGGCCAGAAACTATGTCTATACCCCGCTGAGCCGGTGCTACCCCTTCCTGGGGGGGGTCTGACCCTTGCAGGGGACAACGGAGGGAGGGAGGAGGAGTTGGAGGCGCCCGAAGAGGCTGAAGGCGAGGAGGAAGGCTCCGGTAGGTGGGCGGCAAGACCGCAGTGCAGGGGGGTGCTGGGGTGGGGGGTCTGAGCGGGTGTGAAGTGACACTCCCCCTCCCCTCACTCTGCCAGAGCGGGGCAACGTGGTGCAACGGGCGCTGAACACCCTGCGGTTCCTGTGGGTGCTGTGCCGGGCCATGGTGGACGGGCTGACGCAGTGGCTGGACACCTGCACCCGGGAGCACGCTGACATGTCCACCGTCCTGCGCCTCGAGAGATACGTCCTCACGCGCCGGCTGGCCACAGTGAGCCCAGGGGGGACACTGGGGCACGGGGCGGGGGGCGGCAGCCCTGCGCTGGCACTGACCCCCTGCCCGCTGCAGGGAGAGGATGTGCACCGTGGGGTCCTGGATGAGCTCTACCTGCCACCATTGGAGGAGCCCCCCGAGGAGCCGAGCCCACAGGGGGCCAGGGGTGCAGACCCCCAAAATGGCATCGCTTCCAGGCAGGTGCATAGATACCCCCCGAGGGGGCAGCCAGCAGTGCTGCAGGCAGGGGCCAGTGGGCAGGGGGCTCACCCCTGTCCCCCTGCCATCCCCAGCGGGCACCAAGGAGCCACCTCCGCCCCGGTGGGATGCCCGCTGCCCACCGGCAGCCAGGAGCAGGTGACAACCTGGGGGTCCCGGATGGCCGGGTCTCGGGAGCTCCTGGCCCTGCCCCAGAACCGCAGCCGGACAGCCAGCGAGCTCCTCCTGAGCAGGTACAGGGACGTGGGGACGGTGGGGCCGGGGCTGGAGGGCAGCGGGGCTGGCTCACCCCCCTCCGCGCCCCGCAGGCGGCTGTATTTCCCCGAGCTGGAAGAGTCAGAGCAGTTTTATCAGTCCCACAACCGGTTCCTGAAACTGCTGCTGGCTGGGTACCGCTGCGTAGCCGCCCACTCCGAGCTGCTCTGCTACTTCATCATCATCCTCAACAACATGGTGACCGCCTCTGTCATCTCCCTCTTCCTGCCCATCCTCGTCTTCCTCTGGGCCATGCTCTCCATCCCCCGGCCCAGCAAGCGCTTCTGGATGACGGCCATCATCTTCACCGAGGTGGGCGGAGGGTGGCCGGGGAAAGGACGGTGCCACCCAGCCCCCGGCTGCCAACCACTGACCCCAGCGTCCCCACAGGTGATGGTGGTGGTGAAATACCTCTTCCAGTTTGGGTTCTTCCCCTGGAATGGCTACGCCATGCTAGTGCGCAATGAGGGTAAGCCCTTCTTCCCACCCCGCATCCTGGGCTTGGAGAAGACCGACCGCTACATCAAGTACGACCTCGTCCAGCTCCTGGCGCTCTTCTTCCATCGCTCCCTGCTGCTGGTGAGCTCCATGGCATGGGCACCACCGTGGGCATCACCTGGGTGGGCGTCCCCAGGAGCTGGAGGCGCTCCTGGGGGTAATGGGGGCTCTGGAGAGCACCCAGTGGGTGCTTGGTGGCTCTGCCTTGGTTTCTACCCATGGCACCCATTGCTGGTTGGGTGTCTGGGGTGCAATGGGAGCCAATGCTGCAGGATGGGGGGCGAGGTGCATGGGTTGGGGGGCATCAGGAACCCCATCCCCCTGACTGCGCTTCTCCCCAGGCCTATGGGCTGTGGGACCACGAGGAGAACCCCTTCCCCAAGAAGAAGGTGGAGGCGGAGCAGGTGGAGGATGAGGAAGAGGAGGAGAGGCAGGAGGAAGCAGTGTCCCCGCCACTGGCGGTGGGTGAGGAAGGGATGGAGGCGGGGACACTGGGTGCAGCTGTGGGGCCAGAGCTGGAGGGTGATGCCGTGGGGCAAGAAGAGGGGGCTGGGGCCACGCAGCTCCGCTTCAGGAGGAAGAAGCGTCGTGGGAAGAAGCAGCCGGAGGCAGCTCCAGAGGAAGGTGAGCACCGGTTTCCAGCCCTCGTGCCCCAGTGAGGGGCAAGGCTGGTGTCCCCTAGGGTGGAGGGGTACTGGGTCTGGGCAGGATATGGCCCTGCAGGACCCCAGGCTGTCATCCATGCTGTGCCTCAGTCGCAGGGGATGGGGAGGAGGAGGAGGAGGAGGAGGACGAGGAAGAAGAGGCAAAACAGAGCCATGCTCAGAAGAAACTGAAGGCATTTGGGCTGCAGGTCAAGCTCTTCTTCCTCACCATGTGAGTGTCCCATGGCACTGGTTGGGGTGGGGGGATGCAGGGTGCAGCCCCCCAGTCACCCATCCCCTCTGTCCCCTGTCCCCTCCAGGGCACAGAACATGTACCGGCCGGTGCACCGGTTCTTCTGGGACATCCTGCACACTCAGCACCGGGCGGCCACTGACGTCTACGCCTTCATGTTCCTGGCCGACGTCGTTGACTTCATCATCATCATCTTTGGCTTCTGGGCTTTCGGGGTGAGCAGGGGGTTCCCGCAGGGCACCGACTGGCCAGCTCCCACCGCAGGTTCGGGCCAGGCCATATCCTGACCTCTCCTGCATCCCCAGAAACACTCGGCAGCCGCTGACATCACCTCCTCGCTGTCGGATGACCAAGTGCCAGAGGCCTTCCTGGTCATGCTGCTCATCCAGTTCACTACCATGGTCATCGACCGTGCGCTCTACCTCCGCAAGACTGTGCTGGGCAAGCTCATCTTCCAGGTCATCCTGGTCTTCAGCATCCACCTCTGGATGTTCTTCATCCTGCCGGCCGTCACCGAAAGGTACCGAGCATCCCCCGAGGATAATCCCAAGGGCACGTCTTGGTCCTAGGGTGACACCTTTGTGTCCCCAAGCCCCCGTGGTGGCCGAGCCTGGCCGGGGAGGTGGCCAGAGGGGTGACACCTCCCTCCCGCAGGTTGTTCAGCCTCAACACGGTGGCGCAGCTGTGGTACTTCGTGAAGTGCATCTACTTCTCACTATCAGCCTACCAGATCCGCTGCGGTTACCCCACCCGCATCCTGGGCAACTTCCTCACCAAGAAATACAACCACCTCAACCTCTTCCTCTTCCAGGGGTATGGCACAGGGCCGCGTGGACCCCCGGGCACCCAGAGGGTGCTGTACCAGCCCCCTCTCCCCGTGTTCCCCCCAGGTTTCGCCTCGTGCCCTTCCTGGTGGAGCTGCGGGCTGTCATGGACTGGGTCTGGACGGACACCACACTCTCCCTCTCCAACTGGATGTGCGTGGAGGACATCTACGCCAACATCTTCATCATCAAGTGCAGCCGTGAGACAGAGAAGGTACGGCCTCACTGCACTGCAAAAGGCCCCCCCAGTAAGCCCCCTGTTGCTTGGGGTCACCCCAAGCCCACCTGGCACCGTATACTGTCTCCCCCCCTCCCAGAAATACCCCCAGCCCAAGGGCCAGAAGAAGAAGAAGATTGTGAAGTACGGCATGGGGGGCCTCATCATCCTCTTCCTCGTGGCCATCATCTGGTTCCCGCTGCTCTTCATGTCGCTGGTGCGCTCCGTGGTGGGCGTTGTGAACCACCCCATCGACGTCACCGTCACCCTCAAGCTGGGGGGGTATGAGGTGAGGATTGGGGGGGCGCGGGGGGAGTGCTGGGGTGCCCAGCCCAGATGCTGGGGTCCCCTGCCCAGCTGATGGTGCCCCCTGCCCCCTGCAGCCGCTGTTCACCATGAGCGCCCAGCAGCAATCCATCCAGCCCTTCACCCCCCAGGACTACGAAGCCCTCACCAACGAGTTTGAGAGGCAGCCGGTAAATCCTTCCGCCCACCCCAAACCCCGCTACTTGCTCCATTCCTCGGGGTGCCTGGGGGGGCTGGCAGAGCCAGGGGTGCCCCAGGATGGGGGGGGGGGTGTCCTTGGGCAGGGGGCTGAGCTGTGGCCTGCCCCCCCCCCCGCCTCGTGCCAGGTGGCCATGCAGTTCATCACACTGTACGGCTACGAGGACATCGTGACGGCCCGCATCGAGGGCAGCTCGGGCTCGCTCTGGAGCATCAGCCCCCCAAGCCGGGAGCAGATGCGGCGGGAGCTGCAGAACGGCTCCTCCGACATCACCCTCCGCCTCACCTGGACCTTCCAGAGGTACCGCCAGCACGGTGTTGGGGCGGGGGGCAGCCCTGCCTGCACCCCTCAACACACTCAGCCTCTGCTCCCCACAGGGACCTGGGCAAGGGGGGGACGGTGGAGCACACCTTCGACAAGCACACCACCGACCTGCAGCCCGGTGCGCCCCAGCGCATGGAGCTGGCCCAGCTGCTGCAGGGCACCCGTGACACCCCCGTGTGAGTGTTGCCGGGAGGCGGGACACAGGACCCCCATGCTTTGCGGGATGGTCCCCCCGCAACCTGCTGACCCCATTCTCTTGCAGGCAAGTGCCCAAACTCTTCCCCAAATACATCCGGGCGCCCAACGGCCCTGAAGCCAACCCTGTTAAGCAGCTGCTGCCAGGTGAGTCCCACCACGTGTCCCCCCTCTCAAAAAAAAAAAAAAAAAATCAGCATTGGGGGCACATTGGTGGCTGTGCTGTGCCCTGATGGTGCCACCCCCTGCGGCAGATGGGGAGGACAGCTACCTGGATGTGGAGGTGCAGCTGAAACGGGACCGTGCGGGCGCTGGCCAAGGAGGAAACAGCTCCTTGGAGTGGTGGGTGGTGCGGCTGAAGGATGCCCCTCCTCACAACGGCAACATCCTCCCCATGGTCATCTTCAATGATAAAGTCAGCCCCCCCAGCCTGGGCTTCTTGGCTGGCTATGGGTACGTGGAGGGAGTCTGTTGGGGAGGGGGTGGGGGGGGTACCAACCACCCGGCTGCACCCCAAAAGCACCCGAAAGAGGTGCAAAGCCAGGTAGGGGTGGGATACAGGATGCGCCCCCGCCTCTTGCAGGATCATGGGGCTGTACGTCTCCATCGTGCTGGTGATCGGGAAGTTCGTGCGGGGTTTCTTCAGTGAGATCTCGCACTCCATCATGTTTGAGGAGCTGCCCTGCGTGGACCGTATCCTGAAGCTGTGCCAGGACATCTTCCTGGTGCGGGAGACGGGGGAGCTGGAGCTGGAGGAAGAGCTCTACGCCAAGCTCATCTTCCTCTACCGCTCTCCCGAGACCATGATCAAGTGGACGCGGGAGAAGGAGTAAAGGGAAGGGGCTCTGGGCCCCCCCACCCCACCCCAGGGACATCACCGCCAATGCCTTAAACAGCCCACCTGCAAAGCTGGGGCCTCATCCTGCCGGGGGAGGCAATGGGATGCAGGGTGCTCAGCACTCGCTTTTAGGGAGGAATGTTTTTTTTTCTCATGTTGCTTTGAAGCCATCCAACCTGTGGAGACCAAGTCGTGCCTTCCAAGGGTGGGGTGGGGAAGCAGGAGCCGGCCCCGCCACCCACTGGGCACCCCTGGCTGCCAGGTTGGGTGGGTGGGGGGGTTGGTCAGGAGCTGGCCTGTGCCCCCTCCCCACTTTCCACAGCCCTGCTCCAGAACCAGGTTGAACTGAAAAGCAATAGCCCCCCAGAACAGGGGGCCCTGGGTCATGGTCCCCCCCTGCAGCTGAGAGGGGGGCTGGCAGCCCCAGTTGGACTCTAGATACTACTTGTGATTTTTGGTTTGTATTTTTTTTTAATTAATTCAAACGGTTTATTTATACAGATATCTAATAAAATAAAACTGAGGTCTCCGGCTGATGTGCCGCTGGGGTGGGGAGAGGGGGGTGCAGGGTGGGACTGGGAACTTGCTGCCCCTGGCAGGTACCAGCACCCCTGGCCCCCACTGAATGGGGGCTGTGGGCTCTCCCTGCCCCGTGGCTGTAACCAAAACGGGGTGTAAAAGCAGCTGCCTGGATGCCAGGGGTCACCAGGGGCTCTGGTCCCCCACCATCCTATGGGGTGTCCCTGGGGAGGGTGTCACCCAGCCCCCCTGGTGCCCCAGAGAGACAGGGGTCTGTGTCCCGCGCTGTTCCCAGCCCCTTCAGCTCTCGCCGGGCTCCTCATCCTCCAGTGGGACCTCCTGGCTCTGCTGCTTCATCTGTGCTCTGTGAGGAATGGACACGGCGTGAACGGATGGACCCAGCATCGGGGGCCAAGCTGGCAGGAAGGGGACCCCCGTCCCCCCTACCTGCAGATCCTGCGCTGGGCCTCAGCGCGCACGTAGGGTGGCAGCGTGGCGAGGGGGCCCTGCAAGAGAGGGGCCATGGGGATAGGGACCCCCATCCCTGAGGAAAGCCGCCCCGCTGTGCCCCAAAAGCCTTACCAGTTCCTTGAAGGTGAGGCGGCAGCTGTAGCACAGCAGTGGGATGAAGGCAGCTCTGCTCTCAGCCCTGCGGGGACAGGGACCCTCAGCGGTGCCGGTGCGGTGGCCCCAGTGCCTGCACGGCATCCCCCATGCCCACACACTCACCCCACTGCCAGGGCGTCCTGGCAGCACCCGTCCCCTTCCAGCTCTGGCTCATCCATGATCAGCGTGGGCTCCAGGGCCAACTCCTCCTCTGCAAGAGCCAGAGGGCAGGGCTGTGACTGGGGGTGCATGGCTGCCCCCCCTAATCCCCCGTACCCCCCACCACCTGCCCCACTCACCCCCGGCGATGTCCAGGGCGCACAGGCAGAGCAGGCAGCGCTCGGACTCGCTGCTCGCCTTGGCCGGAGCCGGGCTTAGCTTCTCACCCGTCCTGCAGCCAACACGGCGGGGGGGTGAGCGGGTGTACCCCTGCTCGCCCCCAACGCCACCCTGGGGTGCCCCTGCGCAGGGGATGCCGTACCGGTAGACGGTGCTGATGGTGGAGGGGAAATCCTCCTGCAGCCCCAGGAGGAAGCGCTCCATCAGGCGGTGGATGCTGGGCTTCTCCCGGCGCTGGGGGAGCAAGCGGAGAGGGCAGGGGTGGGATGGGGGAGTGCCGTCCCAGCCGTGGGGACGCAGAGCTCAGGATCCCCCCGCGGGGGACAGGGGATACCCCTACCTTGGTAGGGAGGGGTGGCGTGATGACGGTGGGGACATCAAAGAAGTGGTTGTAGAAGGCAATCTCCTTGGCCATGTACTCCCGCATGGGACGCACCACCATCACATCGCCATGGCGGTCATCCACGAAGCCCTGCGGATGCGCAGGCTGTCGAGGGACTGCGCCGCCACCAAGGCACAGACCTCTCCCCTCCCCACCATGGTATCATGCCACTCCTCTGGGTGAGGACAGCCATCCCCAGGTCGGGGACAGGGTGCCAGCAGGCTGCTCACCGTGTCAATGGCGAGGAAGGCGCCGCGACCCAGCGCTAGGTTGGTGAGGAGCTTGATGGCCACACGGGTGCAGCTCTCGCCTGTCATCACCTTGGCATAGCCCCTGGTCCGGGCTGTCTGCAGGATGAGGTGGGTCCTGGGGAACAAAGTGATGCTAGCTCAGAGCTACCGCGCCATGGCCGGTGCTGATGCCGGTCAGGATCGGCCCCTCACCGCAGCATCTGCAGGAGCTCCTCTCTTGCTGTCGGTGTCTCCACGGCCTCAAAAAGCTGTAGCAGCTCCTGGGTGCGGGCAGCAGCGGGCAGGCGGGAGGCAGCCAAGTCCCCCAGCTGGGTGCTGAGGCTGGGCGGCGAGATGCCACCGTCCCCATCCCCCTCCTGCCGCTGCTGCTGGATGAAGCCCTCCACGGCCTCCTTGTAGGAGGGGCTGGGCTCATCAGAACCCGCTGGCCCCGGCCGCAAGATGGATGCGGGCAGCTCCAGCGCCTGTGGGGCAGAGATGGGTACCAGGGTGGGGCTGGGGGCAGCCAGGCGTGTCCCCCTGCCCCAGCATGTCCCCCCTGCCACCCCCGTACCTGCTCCAGGTGGGCCAAGTGGTAGGGGAAGCCGGTCGCCTGCAGCAGGGTCTCCATGTGGGCCAGGCTCTGCTCCCGCTGCGCTGGGCTCTGCCCACGCACCGCTCCCTCTGCAAGGCAGGCGGGCAGCACCGGGGCCACCACTGCGGTGAGAAGGGGGCACCTACCTCCCACCCCCGGGTGAGGGGGACACCCCGCGGTGCCATGGCCTCGCTGGGCTCAGTGGCAGCCCCCAGCCCTGGCAGGGTGCAGATGGTCCCTATGCTGGGTGCAGGCAGCGGGGCAGGGAAAAGGCAGCAATCAGGCAGCAGGGCCAATCCTTACCGTCGACATAGATGAGGCCAGGGACAAAGCGGAGCCTCTTGGCCGTCTCCCGGCTGAGCCCCTGGCAGAGGCGCAGGGTGATGGGGGTGGGTGAGCCATGCCCCTCCCCCCAGACCCCCCTATCATCCCCACTCTCACCTCCTGGACCTGCCGGAGCATGGCGCTGGAGGCTGGCCCCCCCGACAGTGCCAACAGCACCTGCGGGGACAGGAGGGACGGTCAGCAGCCCCGGAGGTGCCACTGGGGTCTCCCCAATGTCTATGTTCCCCCTCCAGGTACCTTCTCTCCTGGGAAGATGACGCGGTTCTTGCCCAGCATCGCGCGGAACTTGTGCACGAAGTACTCACGGAAGCAGCCACTGCGGGGTCGCAGAGGCACGGCCCTGAGGCGCAGCGTGTCCCACGGCCCCCAGCCCCCAAGTCCCCGAGCCCCGTGTCTCCAAGCCTTGGTGTCCCTGAGACCCGATGTCCCCAAGCCACAATATTCCTGTGCCCTGCTGTCCCCGAGCACCCTGCCTCCAAGCCCTGCTGTCCCCAAGCCTTTATGTCCTTGAGTCCCAATGTCCCCAAGACCTGCTGTCCCCAAGACCCGATGTCCCCAGTCCCGATCTCGGTCCCTCACCGGCAGAAGGCGTCCCCGACGCGGATGACGAGGGCGGCAGAGCCCTGCCCACACTTCACGCAGGGCCGTGGGTGGCTGCGGGGACACGGGTCGTCACCGGGCTGAACCGGGGGCACTGGCACCCCAGGGGTGGTACCGGCCGGCGGGGGTGGCAAGCCCGGTTCCCGGGGCAGCACCAGGCGGTACCGGGGACAGTACCGGGAGGGTACGGAAGGCAGAACCAGGAGATACCAGGGAGGTACCGAAAGAATACCGGGGGGATACCGGAGGTGGCACTAGAGGGGGATTGGAGGCAGTACTGGGGACAACACCAGGGGCAGCTCCGGGGGGTACTGGAGGGATAACGGGGGCAGCACCGGGGGATACCAGGGACAGCACTGGGAGCAGCTCCGAGGGGTACCGGAGGAATAATGGGGACAGCACCGGGGGTGGTACCGGGGGCAGCTCCAGGGGGGTACCGGAGGGATAACGGGGACAGCACCCGGGGGGGTACCGGGGGCAGCTCCAGGGGGGTACCGGAGGGATAACGGGGACAGCACCGGGGGGGTACCGGAGGCAGCTCCAGGGGGGTACCGGAGGGATAACGGGGACAGCACCCGGGGGGTACTGGGGGCAGCTCCAGGGGAGTACCGGAGGGATAACGGGGACAGCACCGGGGGGGTACCGGAGGCAGCTCCAGGGGGGTACCGGAGGGATAACGGGGACAGCATCCGGGGGGTACCGGGGGCAGCTCCAGGGGAGTACCGGAGGGATAACGGGGACAGCACCGGGGGGGTACCAGAGGCCAGCACTGGCGAGGGGGGTACCGGCGGGATACCAGGGACAGTAACGGGGTGCTACGGGGGCGATACCAGGGGGGTTCACGAGGGTAGCACCAGGGGGGAACTGAGGGGAGTACCGGGGAGGTACCGGAGGCAGCAAGGGGGAGATACCCAGGGAGTACCGGGGACAGTATCGGGGACGGTACCGGGAGCGTCCCCGGGGGCCCAGCCCGGGTCCCGTGTCGGGCTCCCACCTGTGTCCGTGGGCGCGGCGGCGCCGTGCCGATGCCGTGTCCGCCCCGCACCCTCCATCCTCCCCCGCCGCCTCGCACATGGCAGCCCCGGCCCGGCCCGGCCCGGCCCGGCCCGTTCCCGCTCCGCTCCGCTCCGCTCCGCTAGCGGCGCGCAGCGATGACGCGACGGCGCGCGGTGACGTCAGGGCACCGCCCCGTCCCCCCCCGTCGCCGCCGCCGCCGCCATGTTCCGGAGCCTGCTGGTGGCGGCGGCGCAGCGGCCTCAGGCCCCGGGCGGGCCCCCCCGGCCGCCGCCCCCCGCCGGCCCCGCCGCCGAGGCGCTGGAGGCCCAGTTCAGCTGCCCCATCTGCCTGGAGGTCTTCCACCGCGCCGTCGGCATCGCGGGATGCGGACACACGTGAGGCGGGGGCCGGGGCGGCGGGGACCCCCCCCCTCACCCCGGCCTGTCCCAAACCCCCGGGCCGGACCCGCCGCGCTCGCTGGGCGCCCCCCTTGCACCGGAACCGGAACGGGGCGTGCTGCCTTGTGACCCCAGCCGGTACCGGGACCCCTATCCCACCCTCCAGTCCGGCACCGGGACCCCCGTCCCAACCCCCTCCAGTCCGGCACCGGGACCCCCGTCCTACCGCCCTGTGCGGTAACGGGACCCCTGTCCCACTAATCCCCCTCCAAGCCCGGTACCGGGACCCCCATCCCATCCCCCTCCCCGCTTCACGGTACCGGGACCCCCATCCCATATCCCCCCCCCCCTTCCCGGTACCGGGACCCTCATTCTCCCCCCCCTTCCCGGTACCGGGACCCTCATCACATTCCTTCCCTTCTCCCCCTCCTCCCCCCCCCCTTCCCGGTACTAGGACCCCCATCTCAATATCCCCACCCTTCCCAGTACCGGGACCCCCATCTCAATCCCCCCCACCCCCTCCCTTCCCGGTACCGGGACCCCCATCCCACCCCCCCATCTCGGTATAGGGACCCCCATCCCACCCCCTCCCCCCCAAGCCTGGCACCGGGACCCCTGTCCCACCCCTCAGCTCCTACCTGGGCCCCCCTTCCAGCCTGGTGCCAGGACCCCCATTTTTCCCCCTCTATTGCCCCTCTCAGCCCAGTACTGGGCCCCCCCAGCCCACCCCCCTGGGCGGTGCTTGGCCTCCCTCCCTCCTGCTCGGCCCTGGGACCCCCATCCCACCCCTAGCTGCTCCGCCAGCACCGGGCACCTTCCCTCTCTCCGAGCGCCTTCCCCTCCCAGGGGGCTGGGTGCTGCCCTATGTCCCCACACCACGTCCCCCAGCCCGGACCCGGTGTGGGGTGCACCCAAGGGTCCTCCCCCTACGGGCCACCCTCGCCCCAGCCCCCTTCTCCCTCTGCTCCCAGACCCGGCTCCTGCCCCCAGGATCTCCCCCAGAGTCTGCTCCCAGCGCCCCGGCAGTGCCAGCTGGGGTCTCGCCAGGGTGGAAATCCTCCCCTGACCACCCTGTTTGGGCCACCCATGTGTGCTGTGCCCTGGTCCCTGGGGAGAGGCTGCCCGGGATGCTGCCGCTTGTCTCCCCAGCATTTTGGTGACACCATGTCCCCCTTTTGTGGCCGGTTTCTGGGACACACCTTCGTCTCCCGTTGAGGCCGTGGCTTTGCTTGGTGCCCCAGGGCAGTCTTGCTTCCCCCCCACCAGCTCGTTTTGGGGCTGGGGGGTGATGGGGGTGATGCCAGGGGGCTGGGACAAGGGGCACTGTCACTTTGCCCCCACCGTGCCCACTCCCAGCGCAGTGGCAGAGGCTTAGAAGCGTTTCATTCCCCCGTTCTGGGTGACATGAGCTGGGTGTGCAGGCGGAGGGGATGGGGACACTGTGACAATTGACTTTGTGGGGACCCAGCCCGTTTGCCTCGTGCCCGGGGGCACCTTCCTGCACTTCCTCTCCGCTGCTTTGATTTCTCATCTGTGCTCCTGCAGGCATAAGGACCTTGAAAGGAGGTGAGCTGGGCTCTGACATGCTCGCTTGCTTTATTCCTCCATGGCCTGGATGCCTGGCACCCATTTTTTTTTTGGCTCCATTCATATCTGTTCCCAGCCATGGGTCTCAGAGCAGCAGCGTTGTCTGAGCCCCAGCTGCATATGCAAGGAGCTTCTCTGGGGCTTGGACTGTGCCTGGCCTCCCCACACCCTCTCCCTAAGCTTCCAGTTCTGTCCAGTTCTCCCAGTGGGGATGCCCTGCAGCCTGGGGTGCACAGGAGGCCCTGAGAGCAGGTGTGCCCCAGGGCTGGGGTCCCGCTTCCCCTCCTTCTCCTGGCCTGGGGCCGCTGCTGGGCCACTCAGCACTGCCTTCTGTGCCCCCAGGTTTTGTGGGGAGTGCCTGCAGCCCTGCCTCCAAGTGCCGTCCCCGCTCTGCCCGCTCTGCCGCATGCCGTTCGACCCCAAGAAGGTGGAGAAGGCTTCCAGTGTGGAGAAACAGCTTTCGTCCTACAAAGCTCCCTGCAGAGGCTGCAGCAAGAAGGTAAAGCTCATGGGGGGGAAGGCTGCCTGTCTGCATCTTGCGTGGGCACGGCTTCGTTGGGCTGCCGATGCCGCAGCCGTGGCACCGGGGGAGCGAGGTCGCTTGCTCCTCCTTGTTCGGTGGGTCCCCAAACTGTGCCTGCAAGGTGTAGTGTCTCCTGGGTGTCACGGCTGCAGCCCTGAGCCAGGAGAGCAGGGCCGCACGGAGATGGAGGTGCTCTCTCCTAGCTGCCTTTGTCAGCAGACCGGAGCTATTATTAGACAGTGGGGACCTTCAGAAGCAGGCTGAGGTTTTCCTGCAACACGGGAGAAGCTGAGACAAACCAGCTCTGCTGCTGCTCCTGATGAGGGTAAGGATTTAGGTCTTGCTTAAGGTGCCGTGATCCTGACGGCCGCAGGGGAGCTGAACCACCAGCATGGCCTTGGCCCAGCCCGGGGCAGTCTGGTCTAGGATGCTTCAGGGACTGGCTGTGATTCATGGTGCGTCTCTGCTGATGCATTTTCTGGCTTCTGTTAACTTCAGGGATCTTGTAACTCCCTGGCTGTGGCCCAGGAATGATCCTGTACGGTGTCAGAACAGTTTGGGGTTTCTGCCTGTCAGCAGTTCCTCTTTTGCGAAGGAAAATAGAACTAGTGCTACAATAATGCAGCCTGGGAGGCTTGTGTGTGACCTCTGGGGACACGTGCAGCGAGCATGCAGCCCCAAATCTCTGTCCTGCGAGCAAGGATGGGCTGGTGCAGCATTTCCATGCTGGTGTGGGTCATCTTGCATAGACCAGTGTTTGCTCTGACGTTGGTTGACCAAAACTGCTCTCCTGACCTGTAGCAGAGGCTCCAGCGCTGCGTCCGGAACGTGTTCCTGCAGCCTCCGGGAACGTTTCTTTCCTTGTTCTCCAGGTGACCCTTGCAAAAATGCGCTCTCACGTCTCGTCCTGCGCGAAGGTGCAGGAGCAGATGGCCAACTGCCCCAAGTTCGTTCCAGTTGTCCCCACGTCCCAGCCTATTCCCAGGTACTGATGCGTGTTGGGTAGGGAAACATGTCCCTCCTTGCAGACTGCACTGGTGCTCCCCTCCCTTAAAAACCCTAAAATCCAAGTTTTACTTTTCCCCTGGGTGATCACAGGGAGAAACATTTCCCTCCTGGCATTGGCAGCCCCTGCACTGCCCTATGTTTCCAAGTGTGGCATGGGAGGAAGGACTGACCAAACCAGGGTGGTTCAGCCTGTGGCTGGGGTGGGAATGGGGGCAGCTGGGTGAGTTTGGAAAGAGTTGGTCCAGTCCTTTCCGAGGGGATCTGAGCTCCTCCTTGCTCTCTTCAGCAATATTCCCAATCGCTCGACGTTTGTGTGCCCGTACTGCGGGGCCCGGAACCTGGACCAGCAGGAGCTGGTGAAGCACTGCATGGAGAACCACCGCAATGACCCCAACAAAGTGGTGAGCGCTGGGACAGGCTGGTTCTGTGCGGGGTAACTCCTGGAAATCCAAATACATGTAGCCAATCCTGCATCTGAGGCCACTGGCATGCAGAGCTGCTGCTGCACATAAAGTACAGCTGTATTTCCAGCTCATTTAGTTTGTTTTAAATCCCTTTGACGGGAGGTGGGGACCTGCCTCTGCTTGCTTTGCTAGGGGCTCTCTGGAACGAGCTGCCTACATCCCCCTGTGCCTGTGACCCGGGTGGTGCGGGATTTCCTCTCCCCATCCCTGCTGGGTTGACCGAGGTGGGGGACTTGCAGCTCTGGAATGGCCTCAGAGGCGCTTGCACATGTGCAAGTAACTTGTCAGTGGGCTAAAAGGAGCCGGGGCCACATGCCAGGGGCTCTGTGCACCGAGGGATCTGCTGGGGGGAGTGGGGGGACCCTTATTTAGGATATCTTCTGCAGGAC
This sequence comes from Morus bassanus, assembly GCA_031468815.1. Lineage (NCBI taxonomy): Eukaryota > Metazoa > Chordata > Aves > Suliformes > Sulidae > Morus > Morus bassanus. The sequence goes on along the minus strand of CM062573.1, from coordinate 44,483,705 downwards.
ACCCTGAGAGGGGTGAGAGAGGGGGCACTGCTACTCGCTTCTCCCTCATGTTGTGGCTGCACCAGCTGCCCTGGGGGAGGCAGACGGGTCTGTGCCCACGAGTCATGGTTCCCCTTTGTCCCTGCCTGCTGCAGGTGTGCCCAGTCTGCTCAGCCATGCCTTGGGGGGACCCCAGCTACAAGAGCGCCAACTTCCTCCAGCACCTTCTTCACAGGCACAAGTTCTCCTACGACACCTTTGTGGTGAGTACGGCCCTGAGCCGAAACGGAGTCATCTTCCCCGTGTCCTACCCTCAGCGGCTGGGAGATGAAAGCGACCCTTCCCTTCCTGTGCCAAGACCAGCCCGTCCCGCTGTGCAGCCCCTCGGGAGGGGAAGGGGACGGATCTTCCTTTGGGCTTTGCGGGAGGCACGCGGCACACGTGTAGCTCCACTTGGGAGGCCCCCACGGGTGTGGGGCTGGGCTCCCTGGGGGGTGCTGGAGCTGGTCGTCATGAGACACACCAGGAAAACCTCTCTGAAGGAGGAGAGGGAAACATTACCGCACTCTGTGAAGATGGGTTGTTGTTTCCTCCACCTGCTCCGCTAAACTCTTCCCCTGAGGAATTGTAACACAAAAGCCCTTTTCTTTGAGGCTTTCACAAGTAGTGGGAGCGGAATAGCCCATCCTCGGGGCTTGTGGGGCCTGGCTGCTGCATGTGGGGGCCCATGGCCCCCCTCTCTGACCCCTCGCTGTGTGGGGTAAGGGTGTGATTGCCCAGCCTTGGCTGCAGGGACCGAGGGGAGGTTTTGTTAGCATCCTGCTTCTATTGCAGGGGCGTTAGACTTTAGGAAAAGGAACCTCCAACTATTTACAGAGAAATATCCCCACTTAGGGAGTGATTGCTGTGATGCATAAACCCAAACAGGAACACTGGAGAAGGCCGCGGCCTTGCTAGAAGGCTTTGCCCACAGCATCTTGCATGGGCATGTTTCATCCCTGCCCGCTGCCAGGTCTCAGAGCAGGGCTGACAATGACGGATTCCAGGCAGGAGAGGGACCGTGGGTGCAATGGTCATCCCAGAAAGCATGAAATTACTGGGACCTGTTTGTCAGAGGAGATGGAGGCTCACAGCCTCGGGAGGACGATAAGGAGCAGGAAGGGCTCCTCGCCGCGGCCACCCCCATGCTTGGTTGGAGGCTACGTGGCCCGGCCGTGCCAACTCTCCTGACCGCCCCCTCTCCTTTTTTTCTTTTTAGGACTATAACATCGATGAGGAGGCAGCGTTGCAGGCTGCCCTGGCACTGTCGCTCTCCGAGAACTGAGGGTGACTGCGGAGCATTGGTTCAGACCCCATCACACCCCATCTCCTTTTGCACACTCAGCCTTCCTACCGGGGCGGCATGGAGTTCATCAACCCCCCGGCACCCCTGGAGACCCGCTGCTGCCTCTCTTCCCTCTCTTCTCTGGGCAAATCCCACCTTGTTTAAGAAGGTGGAGTCTCTTCAGTGTTGTGCTGGACCGGTGAGTGAGCAGAGACGTCCGCTACTGGGAGAATAGAGGAGTCTGCACCGAAGGGCTGGGATTGTTCCTCGGTTAAACATTTCATATCCGTATACGGAGTATATACCTGTATCCAGATCTATTTATTATTAGATGCTTTTTTGCACCGTCTGTCTTCACGCTCTCTGTTGCAATTGAATAGGTACGTGAAACTATGATGCATTTTATGCAGAAATGCCCTAGTTTGAAACTGCAATCATCCACGTCCTTTTTGAAAAGGAAGAAAGTGGCACGGAGCATCTTTTTTTAAACTCTACAAGGCTGTTTCCAGAGATGTCGGTCTGTCCCGTTCCCCGCGCTGCAGGCAGGAGCTGCCTCCTTTGCCTCCTACTGCGCAGGCCAGGCTGAATCCCGGGGTGAGACGGTTGCCCTCGTGTGCCCTGTGATGGCAGTGGGTTCGGAGGAGTCCGCGGGGATGGCGTCTGGCGTCCGGTGAAACTCTCGCCTTCCTCATTTTGTACCGGCTCTTGTGATACTGAGATCTTGCATTTTTCTACGTTGATCGGCGTGATGCCTTTTCCACGTTTTATAGAGTGGGAACAGAAGCTGTTACTCTTCACACTGCAATATCCGTCACCGGGGACAAGAGTATTTTTATGGAACATTATTAAGAAAGTATATTTTTTAAAAAAAAATAACCAAACAAACGAACATGCTGTGGATTTGAAATCAAGCAGGAGGCAGGAGCCGGACCCCGGGCCGGCGGGTGGGACTCTGCGGGGGACATGGGAAGCGTGCGGATGTCCTCTTCGGTTGTTTCTGGGCTGTCCCTTCCCTTGTCGGTGTGTTTCTCCGCAGCGGGTGGTGATGGAGAAGAGGCCGGGTCAGAGCAGCACCTTGTCACCCGGAGGAGCGGGTGCTGAGCGGCTCGCCCGGCTGCCTTTTTGAGGAGCAGCAGCACTGCTTGCGTTCTCCAACAGCTGCTTGGCCGGTGGTGCTCTCTGAGCTCCTGACCCTCTCCAGGACGTGTGGTCGGGCTCGGGATGGCTTAACCCCTGCAGGCAGAGCTCTGTGGCACTGCTGGATGTGGCCGCGGGCAGAGCGTAATTGGAGCCGTGGGTTTCTGCCTGCGAGTGTGCGGTGAGGGAGCAGGTCCGTTGTGGTGTGCTGGCGCTCCGTGCTGAGCAGATGGGTGTGTGGGAGGGATGTCTGCCCGCGCAGGATCCCATCCCCGACGCTGAGCATCTTGTCTCCCTGAAATAGGGGATTGCACCTCCCTTTCCCAGGTCTCTCCCTGGGAATAGAGCACACCTGGGCAGATGTTGATCTGAGAGATGCTCCACAGCATCCCGGTGATCTCTCCCCCGGGGTCCCCTTCCTCTCTGCCCTGCCTGCTGCTGGTGGAGTTTGCTGCTAGGCTGGGAGAGGGTGGAAGGGAGATCTCTGCCAGCCTGAGGACGGCCCCCGTGTGCAGCAGAAGTTGCGTCCCATCTGAAGGGACATCATTGCTGGTGCTTGGGGGTGAGGAGCTTTGTGCTGGGACTCTGCCACCCTTTGGGGTCACACCAGTGACAAGATCAGCCTAAGGCTCACGGTGAGGATCTGCGGGGAGGTGGTGATTCACGATACCCACAGACCTGCCATGACGCCTTCCAGCAAGGGTTTGCAGAGAAGAGGTGTGGGAGAGCAATCCCTCTGCACGTTCCTGCTCGGAGAAGTGCCCTTTCGTGGTTTATCTGAGACCTGGCTCCAGCTCCAGCTCTGCTCTAGCAATACTGTCTTGTTTTTTACTTTTGATTTAAATAGTACTGGGTGTTTCTGGGGGGCTGTGAGCTCCCCTGTGCCGCCAGCAGCCCTATGAGGAGCGTGCAGAGACCATCTGCTCCCCTGGCAGAGGACAGGAAAAGGGCTAGAGCTGCTCCACTCCCCTCCCTTGAGCCAGGCTCGCGAGGAGGGATGGGGTCTTCTCATACCAGCACGGCATTGCTGGCATCTGCCCAGCTTGGGGGTTGTCCTTGGGATGGAGAGCGCTGGTATCTCCCAAAAGGGACCCAGGAGGGTTTCCCTGTCCCCTCCTCAGCTGGGACCCTCGGGTCCTGGAGCAGCCTCCATTGGAGCTCTCACTTGCAGGGAGCTCCCTGCCTCTGGGACAGCACTATTAACCTCTCTGTCTCTTTCCTTCTCCTCCTCTTCCTTTTTGCCCCACAATGCCAGAGCAGGGGCAGCAACAGCTGCTTTTGTAAAGCACTTTAAGGCCCAGGTTGCGAGGGCGCAGGCAGGCGCTGCGCTGCACGGGCACCTCCTGCCTCTCTCCCCGCTTCGCACGGGGGTTCGGCTCCGGCTCTGCCCGCTGCCAGCTGGGCTGCGCCGGGGATCCCACCGTGCTGCCGGCCGCGCTCGTCAGTGTGTTACCCGCGCCTTTTTGCATAACTAGAACTTTTAATGAGACCTACTGTTTTTTGAAGAAGAATAAAATCAATGACGTATTTGTAGCAAACCATTTTTCTCAATAAAGGCAGTTTCATCCACGGGTGGTCTCCCTGTGCGGTCTCTGCCATAGCTCCGGTGTGCAGGAGTCGGCTTGCGGTGGGTGCCCCCCACCCTGGCTTATCTGGGCTGCTCCTTCTCTGAACAGGGCTCATCCCCAAATCGTCAATTCCTGTTAACAGCAGTGGTGCGGCTGCCGTGGGGTTTGGCAATGCCGTTTCACCGCCCTGGGCTCTCCCAGCCCTTATCACCCCCAGATCAAGCACTTCACAACCCGCTGTCCCAGTGCTGGCTGTTGCCAAACCTGCTGGGGGGATCCCCCCGCGCCCCTCCTGGCACCCCCCAGCTGTGTGTGCTGCTGCCAGCAGCCGTGTCCCCTCCCTGGCAGCGGGGTCCTGGCACTCGGAGGGAGGACGGATGGAGGACAGTTGGCACCACACACTGTCCCCAAAGCCTTGCTGGGCACTGGCCAGGGGAATGCAGCGGGTGTTTCTTCTCCGGGTGTCCCGGGGAAGGTGCCCTGGCTCTGAGCCCCCGTGGGGCTGTCGGGTTTCCCCAGGGACACGGGCTGGCTCTGCGCAGCCGATCCCTCCAACCCGGGCACGGGCTGCACCCGGGCCCCCTCCCCGAGGGACCGATCCTGGGAGCAGCCGCTGGTGTCCCCTCGGAGGGGTACGGGGGTTCACCCTTGTCCCAGCACTGGCCAGAGTGTGGCTCCTGTCCCCGGGGGCAGTAAAAGTCTTGGGGATACAGTGGCCAGGGCTGATCACATTGAAGAACTGCCTTCCCTGCCCCCTGGCCCTTCCCAAGTGGCCCCTGCGAGGCTTTCCGGGAAGGCACCGTGGCGGAGGGGACAGGCGTGTGGCCATGCAGCCCCACCGGTGACTGCGCCTGTCCCTGCAAGGAGAGAGGGTGTCAGGGGTCCCCGTGAGCCGAGGTGCCTGCCCCATCCTACCCCAGGGAGGGTCACGCCGGGTGCGAGCCAGCCCAGCTGGGCAGGGGGATGCTGCGGGCGGTGGGAGCCCATCTGGAGGGCGTGTGGGGTGGCAGTGCGGGGGGACAGGGCTGTCCCCAAAGCCGTCCCTTGCACCTGCAGCGCTGCGTGCTGGCGGCCAAGGCCAGCCCTCGGGCGGCGGTTGGCCCCGGGGCTCCCCGGGGGCTGCCCATGCTAATGAGCCCTGGGGCCTTATGGCACCTGCTGGCACCCGCGGGGACACGGCGCAGGGACACGGCGCAGGAACACGGCCCTGCCTGGCCTGCCCCGTCGCCCTGCCTGGCTGGCCATGCCCCGCTCCTTCCTGGTGAAGAAGCCCTCCAGCACCCGCATCCCCAACTACGGCCAGCTCGACACCCGTGCTCACGGTAAGGCTGCGTGGCTCCGCCTGCACCGGGGACCCCCGGGGACCCTCAGCTCCTGCTGCCACCCCATGCCCGACGGTGGGCAGGGGCTCCCTGGCTGGGCTTGGGGTGATGCCCTGTGCCACGATGCCGGGGGACCCCCTGGCGCTGTGCCTGCTGCTGCCAGCCTCATCCCGGGGGGCTCAGCCAGCCAGGCAGAGATGCTGGTGACAGTGCTGGGGACGGGGCGAGAATTGGGGTCACCTGGAGGCTTTCCAGGGTTAGGCATGCAGGATCCTCCCCTCCAACATACTCCCATTCTCCCCACCCATATGGGGGTCCCTGAGCTGCTGGGGGTCAGGAGCAGTGGGTGCTTGCCAGCATGGTGTCTGCCCCCCCCCCCCCCATGATGCCCCTGGGGATGCCCAGATTTTGGGCTTCACCCAGCCCCAGGTTAGCCGGCACCTGGGGACAAGCTGGGCTCCAGCAGGCACTGGGGGTGTCTGTGGCTCTCCTTTTGCAGGGGAAGGACCGGTTTTGTTCTGTTTTGCAGTGGGCGCATCAGTTCAGCCATGCACGGGGGTGGGAGCAGAGGGGGGACCTGGTGCAGATGAGCCCCTGCTGAGTGCGTGACTCCCGGGGGGCTCCAGGGACCGGGTGGGCAGCCCAGCTGCCATCCCTCATCCCTTAACCCCCCCTCCTCACTCCTGCAGAGCTTGACGGCTTGTGTGACTGTGGGGGACTTCTCCCCCACGGCTGCCACCAGCCCCCTGTGCCCCCTGCTCCCCCCCACCTGCAGGACCACCTCCTCACCCGCTTCTCCCTCCCACTGCCCCCTGATGCCAAGACTCCCCCCATCCCAACGGGTACCCCCCTGAAGGACACCCAGACCCTCAACCTGCCCCTGCGGCAGAGGAGCTTCAGCTGCCGGCACTGCACCCGGGCATACGCCAGCCTGGGCGCCCTGAAGATGCACATACGCACCCACACCCTGCCCTGCCTCTGCCGCCTCTGTGGCAAAGCCTTCTCCCGGCCCTGGCTGCTCCAGGGCCACATTCGCACCCACACAGGTAAGGATGGGACCCCTGGCTGCTGCTGGCCTTGCCAGCACCTCTGCTTTTTGGGGATGAGGACTGCAAAATCGCTGTCCGTCTGGGCTCGGCATCGCTTGCTCTCTGGGAGGGACTTTCCTGGGGTGGGCACAGCCGGGGATCCCGGTGCTGGGGGTGGCTGGGGTGCAGGCACACACTGTGAGTCCTGTGGGACACCCCACAGCAGGTGCCATTGTAATATCACCCACCGGGAAGGCACTGATGGGTTTTGGGGATTCCTGGGAAGCGCTGGGGGTCCGGGATAGACATGGGGAAAGGTGATGAGAACAGCACGTGAGGGGACAGGGCACAGGGGTTCGGAGGGACCTTTGGTACGGGGGTGCCCTGACCGCGTGTCCTGCAGGGGAGAAGCCCTTTGCCTGCCCCCACTGCAGCCGGGCCTTCGCCGACCGCTCCAACCTCCGCGCCCACCTCCAGACCCACTTGGATGTCAAGAAGTACCGGTGCCGTGCCTGCGCCAGGACCTTCTCCCGCATGTCGCTGCTGGCCCGGCACGAGGAGGGGGGATGCTGCGGGGCATCCTGAGTCTCCCCCCCCGCCATGCACAGCCACCCCCAGGAAGGCAGCGAGCCCCACGCCATGCCATGCTGTGCCGTGTTGGTGCAACACCCCAAGAAGGGACACGAGAGTGACTGTCTGGATTGTCACAGTGGGTCACCGAAGCTCCGTGGTGGCTCTCCGGTGTCTCTGGCGCCTGGCCCGTTCCCCCGCTGCTCTCAGGCGCCGAGGAGGATTCTTACCCCTTACATCGCAGGAGACATTAAAAGCGGAGCCAAGCACTGTGGGTGTGAGCGGAGAAAGTGTCCTTTATTGCTGCTGGGGCTGTCCCTGCTCGGCCGGCGTCGTGTCCTGCCAGTCCCGGGGCAAGATTCGGCCAGAGCCCGGCTGCCAGCCCCTCCGTGTGTTCTGTAGAGCATCCTCCTCCCTCTCCTGCATCCCCCTGCCAGGAGAACGGGGACAGCGCTGCTGAGGGATGGAGCAGGGCCCCTGGCTGGCCTCGTGCCCCCAAAAAAGGGACTTGGTGGCCTTTTGGGCTTGGGGTTGCATGGCCCCAGTGCCGTGCTGGGGTCTGGGCTGGCCAAGTGGGCCTGGGATGGCACAGACAGGACAAGGACACCTGCAAGTGGCCCTGAGCATCCCCGTGGCACGGTGAGGCTCGGGGTGATGGTGGTGGGAATATCCCCGTCACGGGGGTCCCGGTGCCCTCCCCACAGTGGCAGGGACAGCCCCATCCCTGCTGGTGTCACCCCAGGCGCTGGGGCACAGGGTGGGGGACGGTTTGGGTGGGTGCCGGAGGAAGCCGCCGCATGCATCCCGTGCTATTTGCAGCTCTGCCCGGCTAAATCGGGCCCCGCACCTGTGCCGGCGGCGGGGGGAAAGAATCCCACACCCCAAAATAGCTGCATGCCGGCCCCTCCCCTCCCTCCCATGGAAAATGCTTATAAATACCTAGGGGGGCACGGCTGGGGAGCCCCCACCCCACCACCAAGGGGGTCCCCAAAGCTCCCTGCTATGGAGAGAGGTGGGATGGGGGGGATGCTGCTCCCCTCATTCCCCCGGGTGTTTATTCAGGGTGGGATGGGACCCACTCCTGCCCCCCCCTCCGGCGGTGACCCCATGGGAGCGGGGCTGTGCCTGCTGGTCCCGCCGTGTCACCCACGTGTCCGGCGTGTGCCACCCGCCACCCCCGGGCACCCGGATTTGTGGGATATTTTCCGCTGTGAGTGATAAAAATAGTCCTGGGGGGGGGGGCACACGCAGCGGGACCTGGCTGGGGGTGCCCATGGGGGGCGGTCTGGGGCCACCTGGGGGAGTGGGGTTGTCTCCCAGCCCCTGGCGTGCTGGGTGCACTGGGAGCACTGGGTGGGGGCACTGGGAGCACTGGAGGCTCTGGGTCTACTGGGATTGCTGCGAGCACTTCGGGGGGACTGGGAGCACTGAATGGATGTCGAGGGCACTGGGAGCGCTGGAGGGGCACTGGGATACTGGGGTACTGGGCATACTGGGAGCACTGAGGGCTGCAAAGGCACTGGAGGCACTGGGATATTGGGGGCCCTGAAGGCTCTGGGACTACCGGGGATATTGGGAGCACTGGCGTGTGGGGGTTACAGGGGCTTTGGGGGTACTGAGGGCACGGGGAGCCCTGGGGTAGCACTGGAGCACTGGGGTGTTGGGGGTAGAGGGATGTTCGGGGGCACTGGGAGCACTGGAGGGGTAGTGGGGACACTGGGGCAGTGCTGGGGTAACTGGGAGCACTGGTGTATTGAGGGTATTGAGGGCACGGGGAGCCCTGGGGTAGCACCGGAGCACTGGGGTGTTGGGGGTAGGGGGGTGTTCGGGGGCACTGGGAGTACTGGGAGCACTGGTGGGGTACTGGGGACACCGGGACCACCCGCTCGACCCCGCCGCCGGCGGCCCGCAGCGGCGCATGCGCAGTTTCTTCCCGACTCGAAGATGGCGCCCCCGCAGGCCCGTCCCAGCGCCGTCAGGGAGCGGAGAGAGGCGGGGCCGCTCCGTGGTCCGATCGCTCCCATTGGGCGTCGGGTGCCGGGCGTTGCGGCGCTGGCCAATGGCGAGGCGGAGAGCCGCCACAGGCGAGGGCCACGTGGGTGGTGCGGGGGCGGGGCTTGAGGCCGCCCGCCCCTTGCCGGCAGCGCCCCGGGAGCGCGGCGCGATGGCGGAGGAGCCGGGGCTCGCCGTGGTCACCTGCACGGCCCCCGTCAACATCGCCGTCATCAAGTACTGTGAGTACCGGCGTCCGCGCGCGGGTGGCGGCTGTCCCTGCGGCCGGGACCCCCCCCGGCTCCTGGGGAGTCCCCGGGACGCGACCCCCGGGGGCGGCGGGGACGAGCGGGGCGGAGACCCCCGGGGCGGGGCGGGCCGGCGTCGGGACGGGTTTGGCACCTGCCTGGCGGTGGGAGTGAGCAAAGGTGGCGTGACAGGCCGTGCCGTGCCGTGCCAATCCATGCCGAGCCGTGCCAAGCTGTGCCAAGCCATGCCGTGACGTGCCATGCCATGCCGTGCCATGCCGTGCTGTGCCAAGCCATGCAATGCCGTGCCATGTCGTGCCCTGCCATGCCCTGCCATGCCACGCTGTGCAGTGCCATGCCGTGCCGTGCCATGCCAAGCCATGCCAGGCTGTGCCATGCCATGCCGTGCCATGCCGTGCTGTGCCAAGCCATGCAATGCCGTGCCATGTCGTGCCCTGCCATGCCACGCTGTGCAGTGCCATGCCGTGCCGTGCCATGCCAAGCCATGCCAGGCTGTGCCATGCCATGCCGTGCCATGCCGTGCTGTGCCAAGCCATGCAATGCCATGCCATGCCATGCCACACTGTGCAGTGCCATGCCGTGCCGTGCCAAGCTCTGCCATGCCATGCCAATCTGTGCGGTGCCATGCCATGCCATGCCGTGCCATTCCGTGTGAAGACATGCTGTGCAGTGCCATGCCGTGCTGTGCTGTGCAGTGCCAAGCAGTGCCATGCCACACCTTGCCGTGCCACGCTGTGCTGTGCCATGCCATGCTGGGCCAAGCTGTGCCATGCCATGCCACGCCGTGCAGTGCCGTGCCATGCCATGCCATTCCATGCCGTGCCGTGCCTTGCTGTGCCGTGCCATGCTGTGCCATGCTGTGCAGTGCCGTGCCGTGCCATGCCGTGCCACACTGTGCAGTGCCATGCCGTGTCGTGCCGTGCCTTGCCATGCCGTGCTGTGCCATGCCATGCTATGCCATGCTGTGCTATGCCATGCTGTGCTGTGCCATGCCATGCCATGCCAAGCTGTGCCAAGCCATGCCACTCTGTGCAGTGCCATGCCGTGCCATTCTGTGCCATGCCATACGATGCCGTGCCGTGCCTTGCTCTGCCATGCCATGCTGTGCCATGCTGTGCTATGCCCAGTGGTGCTGTGCCATGCCAGGCCATGCCATGCCATGCCATAGTGTGCCATGCCAACCTATGACAACCAGTGACATGCTGTGCTTCATCATGCCATGCCACTCCGTGCCATGCCAAGCTGTGCCATGCTGTGCCGTGCTATGCCATGCCCAGCAGTGCCATGCCATGCCATGCCATTCCATGCTATAGTGTGCCGAGCCAACCTATGACAAGTTGCGACATGCTGTGCTTCACCATGCCTTGCCACTCTGTGCCATGCTGAACTGTGCCATGCCAAGCTCTTCCATGCCATGCCAAGCTGTGCCACGCCATGCCATGCTGTGTTGTGCCATGCTGTGCCATGCCCAGTGGTGCCGTGCCCTGCCATGCCATGCCGTGCTATGCCATGCCATGCCATGCCATAGTGTGCCAAGCCAACCTATGACAAGTTGTGACATGCTGTGTTTCACCATGCCATGCCACTCTGTGCCATGCCGACCTGCACCGTGCCAGGCTGTGCTGTACCAGTGCCGAGCCAACTTATGGCAAGCTGTGCTAAGCTATGCCGTGCCATGCCATGTGGTGCCATATGGTGCTGTGCTATGCCAAGCTGTGCCATGCCGTGCCGTCTCTTGCAGGGGGCAAGCGGGACAACGACCTGATCCTGCCCATCAACTCCTCCCTGAGCGTGACACTGCACCAGGACCAGGTTGGTGTGGGGGTCAGGGTCAGGATCAGGCCCCTCTACCCCCCAGTCCATGCCCGGGGGGTGCTGGGCCCCCCATCCGCCGTGCTCACCCCCCCCCTCTCCCCGGCAGCTGAAGACCACCACCACGGCCGCCGCCAGCCGGGATTTCACGGAGGACCGGCTGTGGCTGAACGGGGAGGAGGCCGACGTGGGGCACCCCCGGCTGCAGGCCTGCCTGCGGGAGGGTGAGCGTCCCCCCACCCCGTTGCACCCCCGGGGGCCAGGCGGGGTGTCCCCCACACCAACCCCCCTGCCTGGCTCCTGTCCCCTCACAGTGCGGCGCCTGGCCCGGAAACGCCGGGGTGACAGCACCGAGGACACAGCCCCGCTCAGCCTCTCCTACAAAATCCACATCGCCACCGAGAACAACTTCCCCACCGCTGCCGGCTTGGCGTCCTCCGCCGCCGGCTACGCCTGCCTGGGTGGGTGAGCGGGGGCGCGGGTGGCACCAGGAGTGGGGTGGCAGGGGTGTCCCCTCCCCTGACCCAGTCCCCTTCCCGCAGTGTCGGCGCTGGCGCGGCTGTACGGCGTGGAGGGCGAGCTGTCGGAGGTGGCGCGGCGCGGCTCGGGCAGCGCCTGCCGCAGCATGTTGGGGGGCTTCGTGCAGTGGCAGCGGGGCGAGCGGCCCGACGGCAGGGACAGCCTCGCCCACCAAGTGGCCCCCGAGACGCACTGGCTGGAGCTCAGGGTCCTCGTCCTGGTGGTGAGGGGCTGGGGAAGGGGCACGGCTGTACCCTCCCCCGGCTGGGAGGGTGCTGGGAGCACCCCAACCCCGCACGGGTGCGGATCCCGGGGCTCAGGGGATCTCCCTCGGTGGGTCTGGGGGTTCAGGGGGGGGTCACATCCCACCCTCTGTGCCACTCTCCAGGTCAGTGGGGAGAAGAAGCAAGTGGGCAGCACGGCGGGGATGCAGACCAGCGTGGAAACCAGCCCCTTGCTGAAGGTACGGGGCAACGGGCCTGATCCTGCCGCAGGCAGCTGCCTGCCTCCTGCCTGCAGGCAGGGTTTGGGGTCCTGTTTCCCTTGGGGGGGACATTTTTCCATGCTGGGGGACAGGGAGGGGGGGGCAGGGGGGCTGCGCTCGCGATGCCACCCAAGCGAAGCCCAAAGGGTTGCGGTGCCACGGGTGTCCCCGAACTGGGGTGACGGCATCCCGCCCGCCGCGACAGCACCGGGCGGAGGCGGTGGTGCCGGAGCGCCTGGCCCTGATGATACGGCACATCCGTGAGCGGGACTTCGAGGGCTTCGGACGGCTCACCATGCAGGACAGCAACCAGTTCCACGCCACCTGCCTCGACACCTTCCCCCCCATTTTCTACCTCAACGACCTCTCGCGGCACATCATCGCCCTGGTACACCGCTTCAACGCCCACCACGGGTGCACCAAGGTACCGGCCGGCCTCGCGGCGCTCCCAGTTTGCCGCGGTGCCGTGGTGGTCCCTCACCAGGTCCCCGTGTCCCCCCCGCCGCCATCCCGCCGCAGGTAGCCTACACCTTTGACGCTGGCCCCAACGCCGTCATCTTCACGTTGGCCGACACCGTGGCCGAGTTCGTGGAGGTGGTGAGACGCAGCTTCCCCCCCGCCGCCAACGGGGACCAGTAAGGGCAATCCCATCTCTTACTGGGGGGGGAGCGGGATGGCGGGGGCTGCGGACAGAGGGGCAGGGACTGAGCGCTCAGCCGTGCCGCAGGTTCGTGCGGGGGCTGCCCGTCGGCTCGGCCTCGCTGCCGGAGGAGCTGCTCGCGGCCGTGGTGACGGAGCCGGTGCCGGGAGCCATCCGGTACATCCTGCACACCAAGGTACGGGGCTGGGGGGGCTGGGGGGGTGCGTGGGGCAGGGGGACCCTTCTGCCCAGCCTCTGCGGCAAGGCTATGGCCCCGTCCCCAGGGGTGTGCAGGAGCCCCCGTCCCTGTCCCCATCCCCAGGGGGGTGTGTGGGACCCCATCCCTCTTCCCAGGGGTACACAGGGCACCGTCCCTGTCCCCATCCCCACGGGGGTGTGTGGGACCCCATCCCCAGCAGGGTGTGCAGGGGCCCCCATCCCTGTCCCCAGGGGTGTGCTGGGACCCCCATCCCCAGGGGCGTGTGCAGGACCCTGTCCCTATCCCCACGGGTGTGCGTGACACCCCATCCCTGTCCCCAGGGATGTGCAGGACCCTGTCCCTAGACATGTTCCCACTGGTGTGAGCCAGGGGGTGGCTTTTTGGGGTCCATGGGGCCCAGAGCTGCCCCACATCCCCGATGGGGGGTTCCCTGCAGCTCCCTGGTGCCAGGATCCGGCCCCCGCTCCCCCTAACCCGTTTCCTGCCCCACAGCCTGGCCCCGGCCCCCAGCTCGTGGATGACCCCAGCCAGCACCTCCTGGGAGCGGACGGGATGCCCCACCGCCGCACCTGAGCCCCGGTGACACCGCTGGGGACAGCCGTGACACACCGGCAGGGGGGCTCTGCCGGTGCCAGCCGGGGGGGGATCGTGGCGCTGAGGCCGGCCTGGTGCAAAGCCGTCCCCAGCCCTGGGGTGAGATGTGACCCCGGGGGCTGGTTTTTACTCTTTTGTAAGGAAATAGAGCTTTTCCAACTGCAGCACTGGTTTGGGGTGTGTGGGCTCCGCGGGCGGTGCTGGAGGCAGGGGGGGGCATCGCCAGCCTAAAGGTGGGGGGCACGAAACAGGGCCAGTTCCTCCGAACGGCTGGGACTGGGACTGATCCTGTCCCCCATCATCCCAGGTGTCCCTTGTGGGGCTGATCCTGTCCCCCTGCACAGTCCCCGTCACCCCACATGGCCCCTGTCCCCTCCCACATCCCTTGAGGGGCTGGTCCTGTCCCTTATCCCCCCAGTTGTCCCCACTGGGACTGATCCTGTCTCCCCACATGGCTTCTGTCCCCACCATGGCCCCTGTCACCCCCCGTGTCCCGTGTGGGGCTGATCCCGTCCCCCTGGACCGGAGTGGTCGCATCCCTCTGGACCGCCCCTGTCACCCCGACATGTCCCCTGTCCCCCCGTGACCCTTGTGGGGCAGGTCCTGTCCCCGCACGGCCCCCGTGTCCCGGTACGCCCCGGGGGGGGGGGGGTGTCCCCAGCCTGGCCCGGGGCCGGTGCTGTGCCCCTTTGCGGGGACCGAGAGGGTCCCCACGGGGGGGCGTGGCCAGTGGAATAGGGGCGTGGCCTACGGGAGGGGGCGTGGCATCAGGCGAAGGGGGCTACTTTGTAGCGCCGCATCCGCCTTCCGGGTCGGGCTGAGCCGAGCCTAACAGAGCCGAGCCTAGCCTAGCCATGGGGCAGATCGAGTGGGCCATGTGGGCTAACGAGCAGGCGCTGGCGGCCGGGCTCAGTGAGTGGGGGGGCCCGGGGGGGTGGAGGGGCAGGGGGTGCAGAGGGGTGTGGGTGCAGGAGTAGGGGGCTTGAGGGGCTGCAGGGGCTGGGTGGGTGATGGGGTCCTGGGAGCTGCAGAGGGTCCCGGGCGCCCCCGCCCCGCGCAGTGACCCCCCGGGACCGCCCCCGTCCCCGGGTGTCCCCGCACCGGCCCGATGCAGCCCGTGTCCCCCGGGTGCAGCCCGCGGCTGGAGGAAGTCAGCGCCCGGTTTCGGGGGGGAGATCGGGGGGGGGGGGGGCGGACACCGAGCCCCGGGGGGGGTCCCGGCCCCTCCGACCGGGGGGCGCTGGGGGCTTCCGGGGTGGCGCAAGCGGGAGGCACCGGGAAGTCCCTGCCCCGCTGGGGATGTTCAGGGCTAGAGCCTCCTCTTCCTCCTCCTCCTCTTCTTCCTCCTCGTCCCCCTCTCCCCAGTTTTCCCGCCCACGCAGGGCAGCCAGAGGGGAGCAAAGCTCGTGGGTGGAGGTGGCATGTGGCCGCGGGGCCAAAAACCTCCCCCCAAAGCCCACCGGCCCAGAGCCCCCCGCAGTTCCCTGAATCCAGAGCGTCCCACACACAGCATCTCCCCAACACCCCACATGTCGGGGTCCCTGGGGCTATAATCCTGGGTTTGGGGGGCTATAATCCCGGGTTGGGGGTTTGTATCCTAGGTTTGGGGGGCTATAATCCTGGGTTAGGGGTTTGTATCCTAGGTTTGGGGGGCTGTATCCCAGGTTGGGGGTTTGTATCCTAGGTTTGGGGGGCTGTGTCCCCGCTTGGGGGGGCTGTATCCCCGAGCAGGGACCCCACCAGCCCTGCTCTGTTCCCACAGTCATGCTGACGGGCGGGATCGTGGCCATGGCGGGGCAGTTCAAGGGCTGGTACTTTGCAGTGTACGCCATGTATCCTTACGGAGAGGATCTGCGGGGAAAACCCTGCGCCGATTTGGGTGGGAGGCATGGATGGGGCGGGGGAGACATCCTCCTCCTCCCCAGTCTGGGCCCAAATCACTCTTTCCCTGCCCCAAACAGCCCTTTTTTGGGGTGAGGGTTGTGCCTAGGGTCTAATCCTGGCCCCGAGCACCCCTTTCCTTGACCCACCCCTGCAGCGTGGCAGGCGTCTTGGTCTGCCTGCTCGAGTACCCCAGGAGCAAGCGGAAAAAGGGCTCCACCATGGAGAGGTGGTAAGTGATGTGTTCCCACCCTCACCCCCCGGATTGGGGGTCCTGGTACCCGCCCCCCCAAAAAATACAGGGATAAGGCACCAGGGCCGGGAGCGGTGGGGTGGGAGCAGGGCTGGATCCCATGGGTGAGTTCTCTGGGGTGTCCCATGCGGGGACAGCGTGGGGATGGGGATCCCTCAGGGCTGGGTGCCCCCATTTGGGGGTGAACACCGCCTCTGACCCCCCCAGTGTTGCTCTGCAGCGGCCAGAAGTACATGACGGCGGTGGTGAAGGTGTTTGGGCCCCTCACGAGGAATTACTACATCCGAGCCATCCTGCACGCTGTGTAAGTGGGGTCCGGGGTCAGGGCGGGGGTGCAGACCTCCCCAGGCCCCACCGAACCCCCAATCTCTTGCACAGCCTGGCCGTCCCCGCTGGTTTCCTCCTCTCCACCATCCTGGGCACCGTCTGCCTGGGCATCGCGAGCGGCATCTACCTGCTGGTGAGTGCAGAGTGGCTTTGGGGGGGGAGATTTGGGGGGCTGGGGGCCTGGCTGGAGGAGGGGACCCCCCCCGATGGCCCCCATGGCTTTGCAGGCGGCGGTGCGTGGGGAGGAGTGGAGACCCATCGAGCAGAAGCCCCGGGAGAGGCCGCACGTGGGGGACACCATCAAGCAGCCACCCAGCAACCCCCCGCCCCGGCCCCCCGCTGACGTCCGCAAGAAGCAGCCGGCGGAGGTGGGGGGGCAGGTGAACCCCATCCCCGTCGAGGCTGAGTAACGGCGGGGGGTCCTCCTGCCGCTTCTGTGCCGCTCGCACTCCCACTTCCCAGCTGCACCCCCATCCCTCGGGGCAAACCGGGGTGCTTGGCTCCTGGGGATCCCCAAGTCCCCAGGGATGCTCAGCTCCTTGGTGGGTCCCCAGCTCCTGGGGATGACCAAATCCCTGGGGATCGCCAGGTCCCCAAGGGATCCCCAAATCCCCAGGGATGCTCAGGTTGCTCTGGGGTCTCCAGCTTCCAGAGGCTCCCCAGCTCCTGGGGATCCCCAAATCTCTGGGGATGCTTAGCTCTCCATGGGCTGCTCAGCTCCTGGGGATCCCCAAATCCCTGAGTACTGCCCAGCTCTCATGGGCTCCCCAGCTCCTGGGGATCCCCAAATCTCTGAGCATGCTTAGCTCTCCATGGGCTGCCCAGCTCCTGGGTATCCCCAAATCCTCAGGGATGCTCAGCTCCCTGAGGGGTCCCCAGCTCCCAGGGGCTCCCTAGCTCTGGTTGGATCCCCAAGGGTGCTCAGTTCTCTGGGGTATCCCCAGCTCCTGGGGATCCCCAAATCCCTGAGGATGCTCAGCTCCCCGAGAGGTTCCTGGCAACCCAAGTGATCCCCAGCTCCGGGGATCCCCAAATCCCTGGGGGTGCTCAGTGCCCTGGGGGATCCCCAGCTCTCCAAGCAGTCCCCAGTTCCTTGGAAGATCCCTGAATCCCTAGGGAACTCCAGCTCTCTGGGGAATCCCCAGCTCCCTGAGAGGTTCCCCAGGCCCCACAGGGACAGGGGGGATCAGGCAGCTCTGCTCCCTGCACTGGCTCTGGCTGTTTTCTGACACTTCTGCAGTTGCTGTTGCAATAAAAAGTGGGAAAGGCTCTGGCTCCCCCTGCCTCTCGCTCCCCTGGGGGGGCTGCGGCTGCTGGGTTTGGGTTTGCGGGGGATTTTAAGGACAAACAGCCCGATTATGGGCAAACCCCGTGGTGCAGCAGAAGCTGAGGTAGGTGAATGCAGAGTGCGGCCGCTGCAGGGCCGTGTCCCTCCTGCCATGGGGAGGGGGGCCGGGAGGACCCCCATGCTGCTGTGCCCTCCTGAAATCTTCTGTGGACCCAATGGTGGGGTGAAGCTGGGGGGGACATGCGTGGTGGCACATGGTCCTCAGGGGTGGACCTGCACCCCAACTGCACAGCATGTCCCAGAGGAGCCCCCAAAGGCTGTTGTCACCCCTGGGAGGGGAGGGAGGGAACATTTCCCATCCCACTTGTGGGTGCTGGGGGGCATCTGGGTGTGACATGGGGGGACAAGGAACAGCCATGTCCATGCGCTGCAGAGTCGTGACAAATCCTTGATGCCCCCCCTCCCGACCCTGGGCATCAGCTGCTCTGGGCCCCCTCTGCCCCCTATGTGAACCCTGGTCTGGTGAGGGGTGCAGCTGCCCCACAGCACCCATGGGTGCTGGCAGGGCACGTGGGTCGGCCCCAGCAGGTGGCGCTGGGTCCGTGGAACGCTGGTGCCCGGGGGGCAGAGCCGTGGGAAAGGTGTGGGTGGTGGGGTGCTGCGGGTGCTGGGGCTGGTCACCCCCGGGGCTGGGGGAGTGGGGCACCCCCCTGCCCTGCCACCCTCTGCATTGCCTCCCAGTTCCTCCTGCACTGGGGGCACTGGTGCTTTGCCCACTGTGCTGGGGCTGAGAGATGCCCCCGCAGCTGAGCATCACCCCATGGGACACCTGTGGACTCGACTCCATCCCCACCTGCACCCCTTTGCCCCCTGCACCAACGTCCCCACCACCCTGGCTGGGAGCAGAGCAAGGACCATGCCTGGGGCTCGGCCTTTATTTGCACGCTGCCGGCATTAAATAGCACATATAGAGGAGAAAATAAATAGTTCTGCGGGGGAATAAATAACCAGCGAGCCCCTGGGCAGCGCTCACAGGGTCCGGCCGTGGGGTCTTGGGCACCATGGGCTGATGCTGGACCCGGAGTCGCAGCCTTTGCCGGGGGGGTCAGCAATAAATACAGGTTAAAAAAAAAAAAAGTCCCCCAGCAGCAAGGCTTATAAATAACTCATAAATAACAAGGTGAGGGTTTGCGGGGACACCCGGCTATGGGGGGGGGGAGGGGTGTGGGCGCCGGGTGGGTGCTCTAAAACAAGCACGGGTGAGGGTGGCTGTGGTGACATGGTCACGCTACGGGGCTCCACGGGAGCTGGGGGGCTCAGCGCCCGGTGCGGGGCAGGACGCAGGTGCAGCCCACCGGCACCCTGATGTAGTCCACCTCGAAGGTGACGAGGCCAGGGCCGGTGGGGCGTGGGCAGGGCTTGCGCCGCAGGACCATCATGGTCTGGTGGATGGCCACCGAGTTGAGCGATGTCGTCTCCCGACCCGTCTTGACATCCACGCAGCCGCTGCAGAGGCACTCGGCGAAGGCCAGCTTGCGCGGGTAGCGGTTCTCATCCTCGTCAATGCTGTGGGTGGAGGGGGCACGGTCAGCAAGCCCCTTCCCCTGTGCCCCGCCAAGTCACCCCATGCTTGGATCAACCCCTCTGGGCAGGCAACGGGGATGCCCCCGGGAAGGGGCAGGCGAGGGATGCTCGCCGGCACGGGGCAGCGGGTCCCAGGCAGGGGCACTCACCGGTAGCGCCATGGGGAGATGGAGCGCTCGTTGGGCTCGCTGTGGAGGCCGGCGCGGAGCTGCAGCGCGGGGCAGGTGCGTTCGCGGTGGCGACGGTGGCGACGGTGGCCGGTGGCCTCCTGCAAGCGCTCCAGCTGCGGCACCAGCTGCACCGGCACGTAGTGGTCCCAGCGCAGGCTGCGGCCCAGGAGGTGCGCGGGGGCCTCGCCGTCCCGCAGCTCGCCCGCGCTGTAGCAGTGGACGTGGGGATGGTGCGGGGGGCTGCTGGGGCGGCGCAGGCCCCGGCACAGCACCAGGACACCCAGCAGCGCCAGGGCACCGAACCAGCCCTGCACAAGAGCCCGGGTCAGAGGGGGACACCAGCATCCCACAGGGCACCCTGCCCTGGCAGCCACCCCCTGCCCTCCTGGGGACACGGCCCGGAGCAGCGCCCCACAGCCCCTGCTGCCCTGGGGGGGGGTCCCTTAGGGGTCATCTCGCAGTCCCCCACCCCCCCCAAGCCCTGGAGGGCTTTGCCATGCAGAGCACCAGCACATGTGCCTGCACCCTCACCCCAAAAGCATGAGCACGCACCCACATATGCACCGGCACCCAGAGCACCGGCACACACGTGCACACAGGCATACAAAAACACAGAGCGCACAAGCACACATGTATATACACACTCCCCCCACCACACCCCCCCAAGATGTAGCATGCATATATGCATGTGTGCATGCACACACATACAGCTGTACATCCACAGAGAACACCTGTATATACAAACACACACAGAGTGCCAGCACACATCTAGCTATGCACAAATATACACAGCACATCAGCGCGTGCGCACACACCCCCCACCCCCCCACCCGCCCCCCCGGTACCCGGAGCACCAGCACTTGTGCATGCAAGCATAAAGAATACAAGCACATGTGCATAACAGACACATTAGCACCAATGTGCGTGCATGCACGTGTACAGGCACACATAGATACATGCATGCCCCTCCTCATTGCCCTTCCATGCAGATGCACATAAACACGTGTGTACGCACACACACCACACAAAGCGAGGTATCAGCCTGTGTGCATCTACACACCCACACGGAGGTAAAAGCACATATGCTTACATGGACATATGCATTTCTGCAAACACACACACACACACACACACACACACACGGAAAAATTGTATGATTCTATGACAGACACATATAGTTTAGCAGCATACATCCAAACTACCCTTCCACGTGCACACAGACACACACACACACACACAGCAGCCCCACCAGCCTTCACGTGTCCACGACTCCAGCTGGGGAGCCCTTATGCACACACACACATGCAAACACACACACACACACGTGTGTGCGCACCCCACCTCCGCCCCCCCCCCCCATATCACGCACAAGGCATGCACACCCCACCCCACCCCCCCGCCATGCACATACGTGCACGCCCACGCTCTCACCCCATCCCAGCTGCCACCCCGCGCTCACGCCGCTGGCACCCACATCCCTCAGCCCCCCCGCCCCGGACCCGGCGTTACCATCAGGTGGGCGTCGAGGGTGTGGGAGCACGGAGAGGGGGGGGGCCCTTAGGAACTGCTGCCCTGGGGATGCGGGCGGCCGAGTGGCAGCACCGCCGCCGCCGCCGCCTTTATATAGAGCTTGGGCAGGTGATGTACACACACCTGGAAACTCCAGCTCTGGCTGCCTTCCTCCTCCCCGCGGGCCGTCGTACTTCCTTCTCAACCCAGCGTGTTCCAGCCCGGAAATCGGCTCCTGACACCCTCAAAATTGAGGTGGGGATGTGTGTGTGTGTGTGTGGGGGGGGGCTGATGGGGATGCACGTGCACAGACTCGTAGGGCAGGGGGTGTCCATCAGTTTGGATGCCCTGAGGATGGACATGGAGCAGTGTGGGGTTGTGTGGTCCAGGTCGTTGGAGGGCTGGGGCGACGGTGGACGGGTACCCAGGGCATCCCGCGCCCGCCCGGCGCCCATCCACCATTGCCCCAGCCCTCCCGCAAACCCCCAGGGATGGGATCGCTGTGCCCCAGGCCACGGCCCCAGCCCTTGCCCCATTGCGTAAGCCCAACAGTGATATCACTGTCACGTTCCCGGAGTAGAAATCCCAAATTGGGCAACACTGGAAAAGGCTGAAGGGCTGTGTCTACCCTCTTTGATGCTCCCTGGTCCCATATCGAGGGATGTCCCGGTGGCATGGAGGCTTAAAGCCGGGATGATGGTGCTGAGCAGAGAGGGGAGGATGCGGTGGGACCAGAGGAGCTGGTTCAAGGAAGAGTAGATGTTTTCTTTTCCCCCTCTTTTCCTCCCTGTGGAGACCCACATCATTCAAGAAGCCCCCTTTGCATCCCATCCCACTGCAGAGCCGGATTTGGGCTCGCCGGTGCGCCCTGCTCACCGTCGAGGGGCTCGCCTGGACCACGGCCCCCTGCCAGTACCGTACGTGCCACTGCTGCACCGCAGGCTCAGCGCCTTCGGTGTGCAGAGCAAGGAAGGGATTCGGGGTCAGGGCTCAGGCTCTGATCCCGTAGCAGCCCAGCTGTCCCAGTACAGCAGAAAGCATGGTACTGGGGGGAGCACGTGGGACCAGGCACAGCCACGCTTTGCTCTTTTACCAGAGAGATGGGAATTGCACCCCTTTCTGTGGTTACTTTATGGGGTGCCACACGCCCTGAGCAGGCAGGGACAAGGCACAGAGCCTCCCGCAGCAGCACACGAGAGGGGAGCAGGGACCTCACACACCAGCCCCTGAAGGTTTGGATGAGCACAGAGGCACCCTCAGATTGTGCCAGGTGAAATCAGCAACGCCACAGGCTGCAGAACCCCCCGCTCCCCTCCCCAGCAGGGCCTTGGCCCTGCTAGTATTTAATCCCAGTGGGATACTGGTTTAATACTGGGTGCAAGGAGCAAGGTGGGCAGCCACAGGCTTGGAGGTTCCACAGCACGGGGGGTGCACAGGGGGGCTGAGGGGCAGCAGGTGCCTGCAGCGAGGGGATGCGGTGCTCCCTGCCAAGAGATAGAGCAGCTCTTCCGGCTCCAGGCTGGTGCCTGTGCCGGCAGCAGAGCCGGTGCAACCACAGGGTCAGCAGGAGAGCAGGAAAAATAAACTACACAGCCCAAAGATGGGTGGGACAGGCCCCCCAAGGCAAGGGAAAGGGAGGACAGGGGCAGGTAGAGAAGAGCAGAGGAAGGAAAAACTGGTTATCAAAATACTTTATTTCAGGGAGATCCCTCAAAAAAAAAAAAAAAAAAGAAAAAAAAAAGGAAAAAAAGGACCCTCCTTGTTAGACAGACATCCCCACAACACCTTCAGGGCTCCTTTTAAATCAACTAAAACAAGCCGATGCTTAAAATAAAAGACAGGTCATTTTCCCAATCAGACTTTAGTCAAGAATATATATATATTTTTGTTCCTGGGGTGGGAGGGCAGGGGGAGAAGGTGATGTTGCCAGTAGTTCACAGCAGTTTTCGGCTCTCTCGTTACACAGTATATAGAACTGCATTGCTGAAGACACTCAACACACAGCAGGGCTAACTAGGAGAATACAACTCAAGGCTAGCAAAGAGGAGAGGGCAGAGAGAAAGAGAGGAATAGTGAGAGCATCCGATGGGGCTGGAGTCCTCTGTGCATAATTTACACGGAACCGGCGGCAGCAGAGCCAGGGGCTGGCCCCACTCGCCCTTCGGGAGCCAGAGTGAGTCGTCGCGGGCGTCTCAGCTGACAAAACTTCAATATTTTTTTTTTTGTGTGGTTTTTTTTTTAAAAAGAATCGCAGCCAAAATAAGACAGAACTGCAAAATCCCAAAGTGGCCGCTTTTACACTATTTATAAAAACATGAACAGTCACTAAGGGGCAGAGCGGTGCTCCGCGCACGGCCCACTATACTTTCCCCGGGATTTTGGCCCGCTTGCGAGCGATGGCATCTTCCACCGCCTTGAGCTGCTTCAGGAGCTCCTCCCGTCGTGACAGGGTGCTGGACTTGCCCGCCTTGGCGCCCGTGGGGCCCGGCTCGGATGCTTTGCCTGGTATGCTCGTGACTTTGCTGGAGCTCTTGGACTGAGGTGAGAGCTGGCGTTTCCTGGCAGGGAGAGAGAGGAGAGGGTGGTGAGAGGGTGCTCACCGGCAGCACGCCGCGCTGGAAACAAACCCCTTTGGTATCTGCTCCGGCAGAAAGCATCGCCCTAAGCACCAGTGGAAGAGAACAGGTTCAAGATGCAAGGCCTGGGGTTGGAAAACCAGCTGAAACGGTGGAAGATCAGCTGCTCCAGGGGGATCCCAAAATTGAAACTCGGTGCCACGGCCGCCACAACAGTACCCCCCAAGGGCCGTGCTGGCTGATGTGAGCGGCTTGCTGGGGGATGCACATGTGCAAGGGAGCTCATGGTCACACGAGCCAAGCGGGGAGAGCATCACGGGTAAGTGCAGGGCAGCCCTGGAGAACCCCCATGGTCTCAAATCCTGACAGCTCCTGCCCTGCGATGCCGCCGGCTCTCGTGGTGCAGATCTGGCAGTTGCAGGGAGCTCACGAACACCCAGCGCTGCACTCCAGTCCTGCTCCAGTGCTGCTTTGCTGCAGACGGAAACCATTGCTGCGGGAGCAAAGCAAAGCTGGGGGAACGCTGCCTCCCCTGCACGCGGGGAGTCTGGCTGGCCCCGTGTGGGGAGGACGAAGCCACCGGTCCCCCACGCTGGCTGCAGTGGCTTTTCCTGGATCTGTGACCAGGGCTGGAGGACAGTGGCCTGCGGCTCTTCGCACCGCAGGCCCCACTTCCCCTTATGGTGGGACAAGGATGACAGGACCAGGAAGCAGACCGGCATGACGAGCCTGCCAGGGTTTTGCAGCGCTGCTGGCTCGGTAACACACTTGCAGGCACAGGCTGAGCCTCGACCGGCTCTTTCTAATGACTCAGACCATTTGGGAAAGCCCGCACCACTGCTGCTGGCAGGTATCAGCGGTGGGAGACACCGTCCCCTCTGCTAACGCTGCTTGCACCCTTTCGTACTACACTTAAGAGAAACGGGGCTGTGCAAGCGTGCCCCAAACAACCCCAAGGAGTTCAAAACAGGACAAAGACCTACCATTTGGCTACCCTAGAGAAACCCAGCGTGTCCTTAACCACCCCAGTGCCTGGGCACATTGAACGCATCACACGACACTGCCAAACCAAACAGCAGTAGGCAGAAGAGGGTCAAGAACCAAGGATGCGGTCAACACCACCAGTCTAGAACGGCTGAGGTTGCTCTTCACTGCTAGAAAATAGGACCTCAGGGCCTGAAGGACAGGGCTGCGGCAGCCAGGGCTAGGTTTTGGTTTGGGAAGACTGACACACAGAAATTGAGGCTCGCTCGTGCCCCAGGCTGAGGAGAGGGGATGACACAAGTCCTGCAGGCCAAGGAACACAGGGGTGCAGGACAGGGCTGCGTCCGTTTGCTCACAGAGAGACATGACACTAGAGAAATACAAAGCAGCGCTGGCTGGCTACGGGCAAGGAGGACCGAGGAAGCTTTAGGTGTGCCACAGAAGGTGCTCCACAACGCTTTAGCCAAAGGGCTCTGAGCACAGCATAGCCCAAGGCCCCTGGAGCCACACATCCAGTTCTGTAATGGGATATTCCCAGCACGGCAGCGGGTGCAGACTGCCAAGAAATCGGACATGAGCTGGTCACCTGTCACCAGAGGGGATAGAAAAGCACAAAGCCAGGGCTAGTCACCATTCAGTCTCATGAGGGGCCACATTTTAACATTGCACAGCAGCAGAGCGAGTGGATGAGGGTATGCCAGGCTACGAAGAAAGGGAGTCAGGCACCCGAGCCAGGTGCCACGAGGAGCTCGGCAGCGGGGTGAAGGGGTCGTAACTTTCTTTCTCATTAGCACTATGCAGTGCTAGCGAGAGGCAGAGGCACTGGCATGACTGAGCTTGCACCTAATCCAGTTGGCTCTTCTTGCTGGGACTGACCTCAAGAAAACCCCCAGGCTCCTGCTTGTTTCTGAGCTGCAATGGCTTAGCTGGTGGCTTCCACATGAAGCCGAGCACCTCTGGCCCAGGGAGCTTTGCATCCTTCCTCACGCTGTGCCTCCACGACAACTGGAAACTAGGGCCATAGAGCCTCACAGCTGCCCCAAGAGGAGGGACTGAACCACTGGAGAAGTGCGAGCCCCAGCCTGGCCCACAAGAGACCCATGAGAACAAGCGAGCACTGACCTGTCTGTCTGCGCAGGAGAAGGTTTCGGGTTCTGGCCCCTCTGTCGCTCTTGCTTGGGTGAAGAGAGTCTCCCGGTCGCCTTCCTGTCACGAGAGCCTATCGGGAGAAGAAATGGTGAGACATTCTCACTCTTCGCCAAGGTACAGGTTGCTACCCTGCCTACTAAACCATCTCAGCAGTGTAAAGATGCTCTCTTCAGAGCCACCAGATCTAGTCAGTAAAAAGCCAAGTACAGCAGCAGCCAGAAAAGGAACCTACTACTGTTTTGCACCCTGTCTTCAGGGGGAGCAGGAAAGCTAGTCAAGGCTGTGATCCACGGTCAGTTGTACAAAACCTCACCTGCGGGGAGCTGCGGGGGCCCTCTCCTCACCCTCCGGCTGCTGGAACAAGGCTCCTCCACTGCACTTTTATGCCGTGCTTTGCTTGCAAACCTGTGGGGCAAGGATGGCCCTCGCAGACGGAGGCAGTGCTCCATTATCCCCTGGCTGATCATCTGGTTTGTGCGTAATGGGCACAGCGGCACCCGAGCTGGCTCCGCGCTGGCCAGATAACAGGGTGTATTGGCTTAAAGAGCGCTGGGTGAGTGCAGCTCTGCTGCTTTCGGAGCCAGCTGGGACCAATCCACGGGCGACATCACCCCCGTGTTTACTCAGCACAGACTGAACCATTGTGCCCTGCCTGAACAAAGCTGCCGTGGGGACTTGCTGGTGGTGGGAAGCCTGCTGGGGTCCTGCAACAGCATTATCCAGCTTTGCTGCAGTGGGTTTGCCAACCGCTGTTATCCCAGTGCACAGAGGGGCAGCTATAGCTGGAAGGCAGACTGTGTGCCCGCAGGGCTGCCTGTGAGCCCCGGGGACGAGCCAAGCAGCACGCCTTGCTATACAGCACTGGGACAGCAATGCTGGTGGGCTGCTGATCTCACTTTCAGTAGCACTCCAGAGAGCAAAGGCACTCGGTTTCTCAGAGCACCAGCCACCTGTGTGTTAGGGCAGCCCTCTGCTCCTGAAGACTGACACCGTGAGAAAGGCAAGGCTGCAGACACTGCAGATCTGATCACAGCAAGGTTACAGAACAGGGAAGCGACACTGAGGGCACAAACACCGGCCGGCTTTGTGCTGCGACACTAGAGCGCAGGCTGCACGCCACAGGGTGCCTCCTGCTCAGTCCTAAAGCAGTCAAGGGTACGGTTGTCACCAGGAGGTCAGGCTGAGCTGCCTTCAGGGCTTGTGTCCCATTTGCCACCGCTTAAAAATGCTTTATAATGTACAGACAACAAATAGAGTATATAATTACATCTACATCTATGTATCTATAAAATCAGCACAGTTTGCTAGGTCGGCCCATTCATTTATCTGCAGCTCAGCAGTAGTTGTGAACTAGATCCTAGTGAACTTCAACCTCACCCAGTCCCTTCCATGCTGCCTTTGCAGGAGTTGAATGCAACCAGGCTATTAGCACAGAAATTTTTTTCTGGCTGGCACCCAGAGTCAACAAGATACACCTACAGCCGAGAAAACAGGGAAAACAACATCACGTGTCAATGCTGGCTTGTACGTCAAAACCAGGCACCTCTGGCCGACGACTCCCCTGCTTTGTTTTTCAGCAGCGACAACAAAGGCTGGAGCGTGGCATTCAGGTCCCTCTCGATGCGGCTCGCTAGCTCTGTTTTCCGAGGTGCTAACACAGGAGGACACTTGGAAAGCCCGTGTCTTTCTAAACATACGGGGCAGATCAGATTGTGTCACACGCAAGTGGGGAAATCGTCTCACTTCGCAGGATGGGTGATCTAGCCAATTATTGCAGCAATCCTGGAGGCCTTGGCAGCCCGTGCTCCCTTTCTAAGCACTGACACAAGCCTTTCTATCAGGAGAACTAAAATCCATTGCGATGCGCCGAAACACAAGGCAGAGAAGACCCCGGCATACAGTAAGGGAAAACCCTATGAATTCCAGAGCCGTATCCAACGACATTACTAGAGAACAGGAGCCCGCTATGGGATGGATGTGTACCTACAGCAGAGGCGAGCATGCTGTGTCTTCAACGTGAGGGCTTGCCTTTTTTTTTTTTTTTTTGCAGTGGAGTTACGCAGACATAGTGGAGCCAAGGTACTCACAACGCGCACCGCAAGACAGCTAGGCAAGGCCGGGTTTGGCCTGCCCAGGGCTGACCTCACCTCGCTTACTTCACAAACCGGAGCGTCTCACCTCCACCGTGTTTTTTTGCAGCAGGACAGCTAATACGCCCGCTTTATCTGGTGGCAATCGCACACACTGAGGTTTTGGAAGGACGAATGCCTGCAATTAGCCTCTCCAGCGAGTAGACTTGCAGCAGGGACTTTCACAGGACATTTGTCGCTGGAGCACCGCTTTGAGCAGCGGAGCGGGAACCCAGCCAGGCCAGGAGTCCCTGGGATGGCTGATGTCTCACCTCTGTCAGGTGACAAGTTGGCCCGTTTGGCTGGAGGAGAGGTCGGCCTGTCTTTGTCTGCTGGCTCGTATCTCTTCCTACTTCCTTTGTCAGCTGCCTAAAATGGAATTAAAACAGACAATGGAGCTGAGCAGCCACTGGGGCGGGAAGCAGGCAGAGATATTTCCTGCAACGGGAGCCTGCGATGCAATGGCTCGCGCACACACATCTCCTATTAAAATTTGTGCATCCCAGTCCCAACCATTACTGGCACCATTTAATTCCCCTACTACTGTAAGCAAACAGCAACACCCTCTGGCATTGGGGCTAATGCTGCACTGTGTTTCATGGGCTATTTTCATAATTGCCAGAAACAGGAAAATAGCAGCATTTTGTAGAGGTTTGTTTTCAGCAGCACCAAGGATAGCAAATGTCAAAGAGGCATGTAGAGCTGTGCCTTATTCCACAATCCGACCGTGCCAGCCAGTAGTTATGTGTAATTACACACTCCTCACAGAGCATGCTTCACAGACTCGATAAAGGCACCTCACGTCATAGCACAGGGAAGTAGAGAAAACTGCGGCCTCACATTGCAATGGGGAATTTGGACTGTCAGAAAAAAACACTAACGCTTCAAAACAGGAACCTACCCACGTGACTGGGGCCAACACCCTGCTCCGGCACAAAACCCCATGAGGCCGAAGTCTCCCACACGATCTGGATTGCAATCTCAGCCGAAGGCACCAAACTGGGGCACCAGGCTCAGCTGTAAATGGGAAAGAGCCAGGCTCCCCGTGGAAAGCGCGGCTGGTGGCAGGCACCCCAGAGAGGTGAGGCAATCGCCACTTTTACCTCCTGACTCAGTTAATGACTCGTCAGCAGTTTGCTCCAGAGCGGGCAGTGGGAGGAGAGCTCGCTCGGAAGCGTGCGGGGAGCATGCTTTCAGTGGGCAAGGCCCCGGCACATGTGGGACTGTGCCGTGTGTGCACGCCTTCACCTCGGTGCTCCGGCTGCAGCCTTCGAGAAAGCGGGGAAGAGCCCTTGAAGCTGCAGCAGGAATGTGCCCCAGGGGAGCCGCCAACACAGTCCCAAACTCAAGCCACCACAGGGTGTATGCTGTCAAACTGGTTTTGTCTGCCGCCCTTCAATCCCAGCTGCAGACCTACAGCATGGAGCCTGGAGCTCCCCTTCTGCCAGCCCCGAGCCCCAGAATCCATCCCATCGGCTCTTCGGAACCCCCGTGCGGAGAGAAGAGCACCCACCCCACCTCTCACCTTATTCAAGAGCGTCAGTTTGATCTCTTTGTGAGCGCTGAAGCCCCCTTGCTGAGACTGGGGGGCTGAGGGCTGCTGGGTCTGGAGGAGCTGCTGCGATTTGCTCCCCTGGGTGGGCTTGGCTGATTTCAGGAGCTGAGCAGGCACATCCCGTTTCCGCTTCTCTTCTTTAGCGCTATCTTCTTTTTTTGACTTTCCTGTTGAAACCAGAGAGCAGATGTAGTGACTTGCGGCCAATTCCTTTCACCTGCCCTCCCTTTGGAGGGCAGGGCACGAGGATGCTGCTCCAGGGACTGAAAAAGCCCACACCAGTTAGCATAGCACGTGGCCCCAAGGTTAAAAGATTCAGGAAACCAGAATTTCCGCAGAGAGGATGCTTAACATAAAAGACAAAGAACAAAAGGCTCTTGCCGCCAACTCTGCTACGGTCTAAAAGAACAGAGGAAGAGCAACATGACATTGGAGTTGTCCAGAAGATTTAGCATCACCTCGCAAGGGTGAAAGAGAACAAGGTAAGAGAGGGGGCATCAGGCAGAACTCCCAGGCAGGAAAAGGCATCTTTACAGCCAGAGACACAGGGATGGAAGGACGTGAATGTGTATTTGCTCCACAGCCTCCCTCCTCCACGGTCTCACCCTCCTCAGGTGAAGCCTCTGGGCTCCCCTAGTCTACGCCAGCCACAAGCATCTGCCTATGCTCAACAACTTTCCTGGAGCCCATAATATCACCAAGCAAGCCGTATGCAGATCTCTGCTCCCTGCTTCTTTTCCCAGGACCCCTTGGAGAAGAAAATACCAAACCAGGTACCTCTACCTTTCTTCTGCTGCGCTGGGGTTGGGGATCGGGAGCTGGCTGAGGAAACAGGACTGGCCAAGTCCGCGTACATGTCTTCGGAGTCGGCGCTGCGTACAGAGCTGCTGCTAGAGGAGGCACTAGAGACAGAAGAAACGCTGCTCACGCTCAGGGACCTGGAAAGAGCCAACAGCCCGTTACAGTCACAAACGCAACAGGAACCAGGCAGCAATGAGACAGACACCTTTGTTTTAATTCCCCTGAGTGGCTGGGATGTTAGAAAGCTGCTAAGGCAGGCAATAACCAGGAAGAGATAAAGGCTGTATCTCCTGGGGTGCCAGTGATATGAAAAATCCCAAACATGTTAGATGCAGGTCTAGAAAGTACTGTTTATAAATAAACAGGATTAAGGCAACATGTAAACAGTCACTGTTTCCCCAGGTAAACAAGAAGTGAAAGCAGGGTGTGCGCTACCACATACAGGTCAGTGTTACGGCTCAGGTCAAGGGTTCCCTGGCAATGTTTTTGTTGTTTGGTGCACATTTATTCACGGAGGCTTTAAAAGCCCTGGAGTCCTACAGCCCACAGCTCCTGCCCAGCTCCCCAGGGTACACGAGAGCCCAGCTGCCTGTTTTGAGGATGTACGCACTGTCACGACTGATAACGACAGGGAAGACGGCTGTAAGATGACTATCTTCTAATAGTGCCTATAAGATGGCTATCTTCTAATGGATTCACAACATTAAAAACGTCAGACAATCATTATATTAAGGAAGACTTTCTACTTAGAAATGTATCAGACAAAAATATAGGCCTATGCATCAGCCTTCCCTTCAGGGGCACACCACCACCACCACTTCGCTATACCGAAGCGACTCCAAAAATCCCAGCTAGCTGGGAGCCAGCTGGCATCGCAGCCACTGCCACGGGACCAGGCGTACGCTAACTACATGAATATTCAGGCAGCCTCTCCAGCAGGTTCTGCAGGCCACACCGACTTTTGCCCAGCGCCTGTTCTGCCAGCAACGTCCAAGCTCACTTGCTGGAAGCTGGCTTGCATATGACTGAACAGGCTGCGGCAGCTGCAGCGTAGACAAGCCCTAGAACAAGCTGCAAAGTTGCTACGCGCTGGGATCCTGACAGAGGCAAGTTCTGAGAGGTCTCATCGACTGCTGCAATGGCAACTGGATGAGCCAGAAAATCCTTCTCCAGGAAAGCTCCAGGCTGCAAGGTTGTGACAGCAAATCTGGTTTAGGCACAGACTATATTTCCTGTGTTTCCTTCTTTTCAATGCACCTGTAAAAGCAGCAAGCATGGCCCCAGTGCCACACAAGCAACACCTGCATTAAGTTTTCCCCATCTTCTCCTCTCAAGCCTGCTCCAGTACAGCAGGGCAGCGCAGAGCCAGCGTGCCCGAGTGCTCTCTGAACCTCTTGCATCACCCCTGCCTGATCTGATGAATGCGACAAGCATGTAGTAAACAAGTTTGTATTTCCGTAAAATAATGCGGATGTTGAACCTTGGAGTTTCACAGGGTTCAGATACGTGAATTACCACTGGTCAGAGCCAAGTCCTACTTAATCCACTAGTTTTACACTGTTGGTCTACTTTTAAATCTGTATCACAGGGAAGCGTTGTGTTTCAAGGCTGCTTGTGAGGTTTCAGGGATTCCTGTGTGCAAACAGATGCAAAAAAAAAAAAAAAAACAGAACAAAGAACTTGAAAGAGGTTTATTTCATGACTCTTTACTGGAGGGAGCTAGCTGTTTACAAATCCCGCAGACTAACAGCCATATAACTATTCACTTGGGGCTAAACACAAAGGGAACTGGCCGTGCAACTTTACCAAAGTAAAAATATCATTAGCTGGGCCTTTTAGGTATTTTCTGACCTACCTCTCCTGACAGGCCAAGCATCCTCCCTAAGGATATTCAGTAACCAGAGGCAGTAGAGGTTTAGAAGAGCAATGCTCCATAGCCCTAAACTGTTACCTTGTAAATAAATTAGGATGTGGGATCACCCTGGCCATAAGGAGATGCTTTGGTCATAATTTAGGTGAAAATGGGCAGTTTGGCACACCTGACAGATTCTTTTCTTGAAGGACCCACAAGGACACTACCAACATTGTACTACTGCCATGATTCAGGACTCCGGATTTGTACCACCACACAAAGAAACAATCTTGTTTCAAGTCCTAGTTACCTATAGCTTCTGATACTTGAAGGTAGAGAGAGCTTTCGCTGCAAAAAATCACAACAGTTAAGAATACTTATAGCATCCTCCTACTTCAGCAAAGGTAATGAAGGGTTGAGGCTGTACCTGGATTTCCTGGACCCAGACGGGGAGTGGGAGACTGAGGCAGACGACGATCTGGAATGAGATCTGGAGAGAGACCGAGACAAGGACCTAGATCGGGAACTGGAACCACTGTAGCTGCTGGCACTGCCACTGATGCTGCCGCTGATAGTCCGCCTGCAAGATAGCAAACGACGTCCTCACCTCGCTGTGCTCCGCCGTGAAACGGGGTTAGAAGAAAGTGTTTAGGGACAGTTTGAGCATGATGCTGTTGTCCTGTACTGTGTACAAGATTGGTGCTTTGCAAATGTAATTGGTTCAGATGTTCTTCTCAGCCTTATGTTCCCAGTCCTGAGGAAGCATCTGTTTTCTGAACAGTAGGTATTTTATGCAAGACTCAGTAATGGTAATGAAAGCCAGGCAAGGAATGAGCTAAAGCACCTTAATCCTGTACTGACACCGGGAGCAAATGCTTCCTACAAAGAAAAATTGATAACTGCGTAACACAGTGGGACTACCTTGTATTGCAGGCTATACAAATAATCATACACATATTTTGTGACTAACACACCAGGACTAACACAAATAGAGCTGTTTTGTCATTTGCACAGCAGGGAGAGCGTAGGGCAGTGGGGTTTGTGTGGGTATAAGCATAAAGAAAACCCCCAACCAAACCTCAAGATTGGAATAAAGAATAAGGGAAGGTGGCTGAACACATCCAAGGTTACTATTAACTAGTTAAAGTAAGTGAAATCCAAACTAGAACTGATGGAGTTTCTAAGGAAGAGAAACTATCATGATCAGTTTTCACCTATGGAGACATAACTGCTCAGCCCAGGCCTTTTCTTTAGCTACTGGGGAGAAACAGCAGGTGTAATCCCATGTAAAATTAAGAATTGACTCAGGATGCTTCTGAAATCCTGAACAGAAAACAGGCTTAGAGCCATCTTCAAAACACACTGACAAAAAACATCATTCCATGATCCAAGAAAACCATATATACCTTACTGCAGGTGTAAATCATTCTCAGTCTCCTTGTGTGCTCATAAAACAGACACTTTTAGTAAACGCATTTCTTAGGCACCAAGCTACTGCTTCCATAGACTAAACACATAGGTACTGTACTGCTATTTCAAAACCTCTAATATAAGGATGCATGATGAGTTTCAGCTGTGCTTAGCTGACTCCGTGCCCCTCCAAGAACAGGCAATGCTACCTGCATTTATCCTGTAACATTTTTAAATACAGTACAATGGATTAAGCCTGATAAACATATTTAAATCCAGACAAACGCTCCTTCTTTGAAAACCATCAGAAGCCTCTCTCATTTCAAATGCAAAGGGAGGCGAAAAAGGCAAGAAAAACAGAGGACAGACGGAACAAGTCACTTGAAACATTCAAACTAGTCACACAGGATGAAGCCAGGAAGAAAAAGGAAGCCAGCAAGTTGTGTACTGGGGACAGCAAAAGTAGCAGAGTTTCTCCTCCTCTCCTCCAGCGGTACTGCTGGATGCTGACAAACCAGCTCCTGGGACCACAAAGATACTCCCTGCATACTGGCATGTGTTTAGAGTAAACAGGGTGCAAATCCATCACCACAAACCTCGACCCTCCAACACATCAGATCTCCTCTCTGGACCAAACGCACCTCTGCTTCCTTGCTGTGCGGCCTCCACAACCGGCGGCTCTCAAACATGCCTTTTTTTGCACTGCAGATCCTGCCTTTTGCCACATTTCATGTATTCCACCTACTTCATCCCCCAGCCACCCTTCAAAGGCAGGAGCCACTTGCTGTGGCAAGTCACCAGCATTCACCCTCAACTTCTTCCCTCTCTTCCCATTTCCTTCCTGCCCCAGGAAACAGGTTTCTCCTTTAATACTGAAGAGCCCTGGTAGTTGGTACTCCTAAGAGAAACCCAGGATTTGCTCTATCTTCCAGGAGATCAAGCCTCACTCCACCCCACAGCTTTCTTACCTCCTGGGTGGAGTCCTTGTCTGACGTTCCTTCCTCCTTGCCTCCCGATTATCCCCTGGTTTGGCTGGCTCCGGTGCAGCTGCTGTAATTTTAGTGGGTGGCTGAGGGACTGGAAGGGCAGCTAGTTTCTTCACAGATTTTTCACTATAAAAATGAAAATTTTCATGTGCGTGATCAAAGTTGGTAGGTTCAGAACACAGACATTTTCAAAGGCGATGAAAGGTACTCACCTTCGTTGTTCACTAAATATTATACAGATATAATTACTGTAGCTACAGATACGTGGCTATTTCACCAAAACACTCTCCAACAATACGGATTCCCCTAAAGGGATCTGTTTCCCGTATTCCAAATCAAGTCACCTTTTCAGAGACAAGCTACTATACAACAGCCAATTCTGGAGACGTTTCACTTGTAAATTAACTCATGAAGGAGACTGTGGAATTGCTGTCGTTTCTTATCCATTTGATTCTGTGCATTTTTATCCAGAACACATACACCTACTTAAAATCTGCCAGTCAGGCTTCAGAATCAAACGCACACAGTTTATGCAAAAATGCTCTTCTTCACTCCGTCACACGGATTAGCAGGGTGCAAAAGAGCCCGTGTGTGCAAATATCCCCTGACCCCGTCCCTTTGCTCGCGTTACCCTGCGGAACATTTGATGGGTAACACCATCGCAGAGGAGCGCTACGCAGCGTTTTCGTGACTTTATCTAGCACCCACTACACGAGATGGGAATCGCTTTGGCTCTTCAGGACTGCTCACTTCGGGGCTCAGAGTGCTCCAACCTCTGCTCTAATAGCTGGTTACTGCTCAACATCCCCAGCACTGATGTCACGCCTACTATTAACTGGGGAGGAGGTGGCTGTCTGCATACAAAAATAGAGACTGTTAATTCCTCCTCTTGTGCTTACAAGTATCTGTACTCATCCTCTGCAGGACACAGGATTAAGCGCATGCAATATTACGCAGCGAAAACAACCCCCGTGCTAGCGCAGGCTGCTGGCTGGTGTCGCGGGTTACCAAATCAGCACTCTGATGTGCGCTAGAAGGGTGTAAAGACATCGCTGCAGGCGGGGAGCGTGCCCTTAAAGGGCTGAACCCTCCGAGTTGAGAAGACAGGAAAAAAAAAAAGCAGGTCAATAAGTTACAAGAACTGTGGCAAAGGGGATTGTCCCATATTCTGGAGAATTCAGGGGGATTCCCAAGGTGTAATTTATTTCCAGGTCACCTTAAAAGGGGTGACATCACTACAGCATTGTGTCACCCTCCAACGTATCCATAATTTACTATGTATTACAGGAGTTTGTGAAATAGCAACTTCAAGTATTTAAAAGAGCAGGAGCACCAGCATAATACGCCAAAAACAGTTTCATAGCTGGTTTAGTTTGTCTCCAATGTTAAAAGTAGCTGAAGCTGAACCATTTCTTTATTCTAAGGCTGTGCATTAACTAAAGCCACAGTAGAGGAATGAATGAAACTTTCTCATAGCTCCTGTATAAACATATCGGCACATACAGAAGGTTTAAATAGTAAATCACGCGTGTGTTTAAACACTCATGTATACATGACAGGGGCCTCGATGCGGCACTTAGGGACATGGTTTAGTGGTGGACTTGGCAGTGTTAGGGTAATGGTTGGACTCAATCTTAAGGATCTTTTCCAACCTAGATGATTCTGTGATTCTGTATAATACTGAAGGATACATGTACAGTTTAACTTGGATTTAATAAGTGAAAGTGTCATCATTTAATTAAATATGCAAAGCTAAGCATTCTTCTATGTGGGTCATATTTTGCATCTTCCTTTTCTTCCTTAAACCGTCAACCAGATCAGAAGGATTAGGGGATCAGGGATTAGGCTACTGTTTGGAGCCTCTTCTGCACTGCATGAAGATGATACGAAGATGACAGATGATGGAAGACAAACAGAGACGAAGCCTTACCCTTTACCAGCAGGTGGTAATAACTCCCCTTTAGCCTTCGCAAGTGGCTTGTGTGGAGACGGTGTTGGAGAAGGAGAGGGTGAGGATGAGAAGGATCGTGATCTAGAAAGGAAGGACACATCACCCAGCTCAGTCTCTGGGACTGAGGAAGGCTTTCCTGGCTTTCAGTGCATTTAGCCACCACTCCCTCCTTCGGCTAGCGGCTGCATCCCAGGAACTAGTCCCCATGGGTCTGAGCTTATCCTAGTTTTATATCTGGACTCTGTTCAACAAAATCAATTTCTGTCACCAGATCAGTGGTAAAAGTAAAAAACAAATGGAAAAAATAAGGTCGGCTGCAAGAGAGGCACTCTCAGGTATTCCACACCAACACCCGAGGATTTTTCCATACTCTCTGTATTCTATCCTCAGGGAGAATATGTCTACAGGAAAGTAAGTGGGATTTCAAGTTGCAAGTTCAGCATGATTTGTTTCAACCTGCTTTATGTTCTGTAACTCCTAGTGCAGTTTATCCTTTAAACAGCAGTGGAAAAAAAAAAATATTGTGAGAAAGACACAAAAAATACATCTAACTGCATATCTGTAATTGCCAGAACACAAAGAGCAAAATCAAGCGGCGTGTATCAAAGCCAACAGATCAAAGAGCAAGAGCTGTTTCCTAAGATCAGGACTGACCAAAGAGGCAAGCCACTTACACAGCACACCAGATGCTGGCGTTCAAGTGATTCACCCCACCACCAAGACTGGAAGCTCCCTTCTTGCAGCCTTGTACCTCAGAGAGCCAGACACCTCGGCGACTGGCTTTCTGAAGAACAGTTTGGCACTTGGGTGTTCCTCACCCTCCTTCCTACCTTCAGAGAGAGGCATTTTAATCGAAGTGTGTCACCTATGCTTGGCGTTGTCCTGCAAGGAACAGAGCCTGAAATGGGGTGGATGGGGGAAGGTCAGCCTGCTCCCCAAAAACACCTATGTGCTTGCAGCGACATCAACTCCCACCTGAGCCTTTCCTAGGAGAAACCACCTCTCCAAAAGTGACACTCTGCACTCCCATCAACTGCGTGATCCACTCTGGGTATCTGTGCGATTTCAGCTCTGAAGAGGTGCCTATCTAGGGAGCCAGTTCTCCTACTATGCATATTCCAGACTTGGGAAACTGTCTGCAGGGGCAAGGAAGTGGCAGAGCAATAAACACGCCTCTCTTTAATCAGCATGGGACATTGAATTGCTACTTTGAAGTGTCAGGACCATCACAAGACAACTGCACAACCGCTTTAATAAAGAAATGTGATTTGCCTGTTTAAATAGAAATTCAAGTGCAACAGAAAAAGAGATGCCAGTAACTCCTTCCAATCATAAAATGCAAATGATGGCAACATTAATCTCAGTTGGGCTCCTACAACCGCTCAACTACCACAGGCACGGGCAACAGCCCAGCCACAACAGCGCGGTACTCGTGGGTGGGGGTACCGGGGAGAGGAGGGGGTGGCTGACGTATCCGCTTCATTCAACAACCAAACAGGCAGGCTGCCTTGCAGTCTATCGTATTTCCCTCACTCAGGAAAGTGGTTTGAATGTTTTATCTCAAGGGTTGGCTATTTGCTTTTAAGTAGCAGCAAAAGTAGCTGTTAGCAAGTGTTTGGAAAACAGTATACCATTACTTTCAAATCCAAGGAGCCATTACCTGGACCTGCTGCCTGAGAAAGAGCTGTGTCTCGAAGAGCGACTAGAGTAAGAGCTGTAAGAAGATGATCTGGAACGAGACCGCGAGGAACCTGAACCAGAATAGGTGGATGAACGAGAAGAGGACCTGAAAGAAAAGTATTAAAATTCAGTGCCTCTCGAGAAGTCCTCTGAGACCAAGGTCCTGTTTCCAGTACACTCTTCCCAAGTTTTAACACTGCTCCAAAAGTTACCTGCCTTTTCCTCTGTGGTCTGCCAGGACTACAGCCTCTCCTCGGTCCCCTCTTTTCTTTTAGAGAGGATCCCGTTGTTGCTACCCGCTTTGCACCCTTGAATAGGCCTCCCCTCCTTTAGCGAATGACTTTCCATCCCTTTTTGAGAACTCCTTCTACACAATTTTATGCCAGATAATACCCTGATAGGTTGGGTCACACAGGTATGAGAAAACAAAAATCTCAGGTGCAGTGATCCCAGCAAGAAAAGCTATCTACTTCAGGAGGGCTTTGGTTTTTAGATCCATATCTTCAATTCAGCGTGTTCCTCATTCCTCTCTGATACTTTTTCCCCCTCTTTCCAGGAGCTTCAAATTCAAGCATTTAAAGAAAACAGATCCAGCTTATGCCTCAACTCTCCTAGATTCAGGGCGCTTCTTTCTGAAAAGTGTTTTTTATCTTGCACCCGTTGGTTTCCTAGCTCCACTGCAGCCCTCTAGGGTTCTGTCAAGCCTCCACAACCCCTGTTTCTCCCCAGTAGCACCAGCATGCTCTTCCTGGAGTGGGCTCACCTCATCCCTCCAGCACTCCTGGAGCGAAGAGGCTCCAAATCTTACAGCTTCCAGCTCCTTCTGCTCCTATTAAGGTCAGTTTTCACATAGGTGAGCTACTAATCACTTGGACTGCTTCCACATCTAATTTCCCTGAAGAGTGACTTTTCCAAGGATCTGTCTTGTCTTAGTCTTCAACAGACCACATCACAGCACCCACAGTTATGTGCCCCCTTTAGCTTCCATCTCACCACCTATATGCTGGCATTCACAGCTGCTACTGAGCAGCAAGCCTTCAACTGCTTTCCCAAACATCTCACCATCTTCCACCGACAAGAAAGAGTCATGCCGCATTCCCTGACACACTAACAAGGCTCGGATGTGACGTGCTCTTCGCCTTCACTCACCTTGAAGAGCCAGAAGCAGATGCTGAAGAAGCAGAGGTTTTTCGGCGCCTACGTGCACGGCTGGGAGAGACAGAGACACCAAGTTTCTTTTTGGGGGACTTGGATCGGCGCCATGGGTCCTTCCATTCATCTGCTCTCTTCGACTGAGTGGTGGTAATTGCGGTTGCCTCCTTCTCCTTCTTTGGCGGCTCAGGCTGACGGCTGGAAAACAGAGGAGTTAAGTACCTGGGATTTTTTAATCTAGTAAGGCTAACAGAAACACAGGGCCAGGAGAAGATCTCAGAAATTCATCCTTCATAGCGGTACTAGCTCTTAACCTCCACTGCAGGATATTCAGCATCATTTTGGGGTGATGAAACGTTAGAACAGCTATCATTTTGTAAATCAGCGACAGCAAGCCCACCAAAACCACAGTACCTGCAAATTTTGTGAACTCCTTTGTTACACTGACCAAGCAGCGACCTGCCAGTTGATTTCAGCTTTGACTTTTGGCCTCCAACGAGTGGACACAAGCACACGTAAAAGGGAAGGGAATGGGAAACCTGTTTCTTCCTACACCTATGCCAAGTAGCTAGAGCTGAAGCAACCCAAACCTGGTAGGCAGCCCCCAGTGCAATGAAAATACTCAGAGCTAGACTAAGGACAGACTTTTGAGGGTGCATCTGAAACACCATCTCGATACAGCAAACTGCTGGAAACAACCAGCAGGCACTAAGATTCAGCCTGAATTACTCTCCTACAGTTCCCTTATCAGAACATCACGTGGGACTGTGTCACAAGCCTTACCACAGCCAAGACAAATTGATCTGCTTTTACCCTTACAAAGAGGACGGTTACCTCATCAGCTGAGCATAAAGCAGTTTCACGATGGCTGTTTTGTCACCGTACTATTCTCTAGGTGTTTATAAACACCATCAAACATGTGCTCTCCTGTCGCTGATAACCATGAAGACGTGACGAGTCAGGCTAGACACCCTCCATATCCTTCCTTCCTTTTTAAGGGCTCTAGTTGCGTTTCCCCTTTTTCTTTGGTGCTTCGAGCTTCCCATCTCCTCCACAACCCTCTGAAAAATAATTCAGGGCTAACTTTTCAGCATCCGCACTGGATAGTTCCTTAAGTACTCCAGGCTGAGTTTCTTCAGGCCTAGACTCACCTCTCTTATCTATGGGTGATTTAACTTATTATCTCTCTTATCTATGGGTGATTTAAGTTGGGATTTTTCCTCACCCATACTCTAACCTGCACACGACTGTTCAATTACCTGCTCATAACCTTCTTCCTCGAGTTTCAGGCAAAGTTTGTTCTTGCTTAAAGCTTTATGAAGTCTGTTGCACTCATCAAATTACCAGTACAATGATGCGTTTATTCCTTTCTCAAAATAATGAGCCCTCTCGCTCTAAGAATTTGGGGGAGGAAAGGCACCTTCCATCGCTGGGTTCAGCCAGTACCACCCCATTAGTCACACGACTGAAGCAACCACTCCCCACGCAACTTCCTCTACCTTTTGAGATAAAAAGAGCAACCTCCAAGTTTTCTAATAATTCTACAGACTGCGTTTCTTGCCGCAACACTTCTTCAGACAACAGGATAATTAAAGCTCTTCGTTAGCAGCCCATTCTGCCCTTTGAAGGCTTCACTAGTCACCAAGAAGTCTCATCTCCTCCTTGCTGGGCAGTATTGAAACACAGCCTGAACACAGTTAAAACTCCCATGGCCTCTCACCTCTTCCCTGACTCCACAACTTGTATATGCTGACTTTAAAGTCCAGTGCAGTATCCTACTCTTTCCCTACCTTTGCTGATAGCACTACAGCAATTTTACAAT
This sequence comes from Morus bassanus, assembly GCA_031468815.1. NCBI lineage: Eukaryota > Metazoa > Chordata > Aves > Suliformes > Sulidae > Morus > Morus bassanus. Next base: position 44,443,188 of record CM062573.1, on the reverse strand, counting down.
TTGTCCCACAGGTATCTCTGTATATACAGAATTTTACGGGAGGAAAAACTCTTCTTTCACATTCACCTCTCCCACAAACGTCATTCCAGCTTCAGAAGAGAACGCTTACGTATTAACACACAAAATTGCTGACTGCCTAGTAAGAGAGTCCCAAGTAGGGTTATGGCTCAGCATTATTCACCAGCATCTTCATTCAGCATCATCACCCTTTCTAGTGCTGCTCTAACATACGCTATTTAACACAGCACATGTTATTTGCAGTGGGTTGGTCTAGTTTTCCACATTATAGCCACACATATAGATATGGAGGAAGACCATGACTCTGAATATGGGGTTGAGATAGACTGGACCTATCATTTATACTCTGATAACACTAAATAGTTGTAGCGGGGTCAAGCTCTCGTTCCAGCAGAGGTAGTACAAACTCATTTTGCAGCCATCTCGACCTCTGCAGTATCTTTAAAGTAACTAAGCACAAAGCAAGAAGAAAAAGGTCAGGAATGGCCTACACACCTTGCATCAAGCAGCAGGCTAAACAGCAGAAAGGAGGAGGAGAACACCATGCGAGGATGCTCGTGATTAACACTAGACTACGTCCTGCTCTCATGTCCCTTGCCGAGGGACCGCACTCTGCATGCTTCCAGAGATGCAGGGGGAATATTCTGCTGGCACAGGTGGGCAGAGAGGCAGTATCCATCTCAAGACCAAGATAAAGCCTGCTGAGAAGCTTTTCACTGCAGTGTCCAAGGTGACAAACGTGAAAGCCAACAAACCAACGAGTGACCTTGCCCCTCTCCAGACTCAACTCTCTCCTGCAAGAGTTTTCAGAAAGAAAAGTCTCCTACAGAATTTATTCTCTCTCTCAAAAAAACAACTCACCCACATTCATATCCAACAGCAGCACACCCTGGGAGCTGGACCTCAGCTCCAACCCCACGTGGGAACAACTTACACTGAACTCCACAACTTGGGCGCGAGCTTGGAGCAAAGATGACTATGAAAGCAAATCTCATTACTTGCACCTATTACCTGGTTTGATGCAATTCTCTCTCGATGAAGTCACTTTCTGGAGGAAAGGTTTTTTTCCCCAGGAAAACCACAACAGAAAGCCTCATTTCTGGATATGCTTTGGCGTTTTGACTCAGCAGTAAATATGTTACCATACTATAGCCAAGAAAGAAAGATGATGCGCGTGTCAGGACATTTTCAAAGTCTTTCCTCAAGAGCTACCTGCGTGCCCAACATGTAGCATCACTAAATAAACTTGTTCAACTTAATATGAGGGACTGGTATCTGATGGCTCTTGGCTCGTCTCTTCCAGCGGAATTCAGGAGTCAGAACTGAAAGTAAGCCGGAGCAACTGCCAAGGTCCTCACCATCCACCTTAGACTAACATCTCAATTACAGCCTGTACGAGTTTCACCGAAGAGACTATTAGAGGCTAGCAGTGCACGAAACGGTTGGTGTTTCAATCAAATTTACTCCCGCATACCGATACCCTGTAGTTGCTGGGATGAAAGCAGAGGAAGCCGTAAGGCTCGCAGAGGAAAGCCCGCTGAGAAGAGGCAGCAGGCAGGCGGCCTGTGGCTCCCAGCCCAGATCGGGCAGGAAGGCTGCCCAGAGTTACGCCGAATACGATAGCTGCTCCTGGTGCTGCACTGCTGGGTAGGCTGAACGACGTATTTGACTCTGAGAAGGGGGAGGCTCTCTCCTCACTTTCAATCTTACAGCTGGGTAATTTTCTCTTCCCGCCTTGTGCTGCATCTGGCACTTGTTGGAGCTCTCCATGTGCCAACTGAACTCCTTAATTCAACAGGGAGAGGGAAAAAAAAAAATAAAAGTAGTTTGCTCCTGGGTCAGCGAGTCCAACCAGCCCATGGCAGGGTTTGAACAACTGTGGGAGCTGACCCACGGCGAGCAGAGGAGGGGAGAAAAAGCCAGGCTGCTTCGGGGTGGCAAGCCATGAGATCAGCTCACGGCACTTGACGTGAGCTCATCCTCAGCCCAGCAGTGCAGTGCTCACCCAGGCTGCTGCAGTCCACGCTGCCGGCAAACCTAACGCACTTCGGCACAGAGAGTGGCTGGCAAAAACGTCACGTGCTACCAAAGCACATGTGTGAATCCCAGTCTCCTTTTTCACCAAATTCCAATTTTTAGGAAACATTTCAAATTCTTGAGAATTAACTCCCTAATTAGGTAAGCCTATGTGCCACGAGATTAAAAAAAAAAAAAATTACAGAGGGAGTAAGAGAGACTGACAAGATGGACTGATAAAAGCAGCTTAATTTCCTTCCAGAGCCCCGAGAAGCAGCATCCTGCGTCACCAGGGCACGAGCAAGGTCTGCAGAGCTTAGTATTTCTGAAGCCCATTTTAACCTTAAAATAACTAAATGCTTTATTTTCCAGAACGAACACGTTAATGCATATTTGGCTGGAATTTAATTACAGCAATCAAGCGGAGAACTGAAGCTGAACATGGCTTTGGCAATGAGAGGAGGAACAAAGGCAGATCCAGCTGGCAACGCAAACCACAGCGTAGGTCAGCCAGCTCCCAGCCGCACGCGCTCCGGCTCCCAAATAAACCCTGCTTGAAGCACGTCACTGAATTCGACAAGAATTTGGAGGGGGAAAAGCAGAGCCACACGGCTCAAGTTTTCCTCCTCATGTATTATGCAAATGACACCAAAGCATTTCTAATCTTAAAGGGGAAAATAAGCTTCCCAGGGAAAGTACTTCCTTCCTTCCCCCTCCCCATGAGACACGGTTCCCACAGGTAACGCAAACCTTATCACCCACAGTCACCAGTGACGTCAGCCTGGCTCCAGGGCTATTGTTTTGGCCAGCAGTTACAGCTCAATTTTCTGAAAGAGTAAAGTCCACTGATGATTTAAAAGCCTTTTTGTTTCTCGCAGGAAAGCAAGCGTTGCCTCAGCGGCCCCGGCACGAGTTTTCCTTCGGTGTCAGTGGAATTTTCCAGAGGAAGCGGACTCGAGGAACGACTGGAGCCATGTGCCAAGGCAGTTGTGAAGGGACCTGCAATTGCTGCAGAATAAACTTCAGCAGCGTGCAAGCACACTGGAAGATTTTTCCTGTCTCGGCACAATAAAGTCACTCGTGTGGCTGGAGAGGGACGACAGCTCCTGAAAGCCACCTACATGTGGCTACGACGGGAAACGCTGAACCTTGGAACCAGTGCTAATTGATCTTGGTGAAATATTAGCAAAGATATGCTTTTCTCAAGACGTTTCACTCTAAAGCAGAGTTATCAGTTGCTTTAAAAAAAAAAAAAGATTTCTTCAAAGCCTGATGAGGAGAGGCTTTGAAATTAAATAGTGGAGATACAATCTGAACCTACAGTATGAAATCATCACAGCAGGTAGATAAACATATCTGAGATGTGATCTACCCTAAGGGGTGAGCATTTGATGCCTTGAGAGCCTCCTCTAAATGAGAGGGACCCGCATGCAGCGATTCTGCCCCAGTCTTTGCAATGGTTTAATAAAATCCAGTGTGGGAGATCTCTCCCGTAATTCCAACTCTGAAATGCCAAAGAAAAATACATTCCTTGAGATCCACATCTGAGTCACTCGATGCCCTTCATCTTGATTTACAGTTACGAAACCCTTCTCCTTTTACTGTGGAAGCGGAGGCAGAACCTCAAGAACCATGAAGACTAACGAAAACTCCAGTCAACAGAAATGCTTTGTGGAGAACTTTGAAAAGTTTTGCTGATTTAGTTCCCGGAGAGATTTTATTATCACTAACTTCCCAAGTGAACTGGGAGCATAAATGAAAGCAAAGCCGTCTAACCAGGTTCCATCGCTCTGGCTGGAAGCTGCACCACAAAAAATGGGGATGTAAACAAGTTATTATAATGTTTTATCACCGTGGTGTTACCATACAGGGCACTCGACTAGGAGTCTGAAGAACTGCATAGCAGCACGGGGCACGTTCTGTACGTAGAGAGAAGGGAAATCCTCTTCTGGGTGACGCTGCACTGTGTAGCACCAAAGGCAGAACGGTAGACCCGCTGTGTGCAGGAGGAACAGAGGTCTGGATCAAGCCTCCTTCAGCCCAGGAAACCCTGCAGCCCAGGGCCATTTGCTTCTTTTAACTCACTACACTCCAAGAAGCTGCCCAGGAAAGGTGCGGACTCCTGGAGAGCAAATCTGTGCCTCCTGAGAGAGGCTGCTTTTCCCCCTCAGTAACCTTTCACAGATGTTAAGACTAATTCAGAGCACTTCAGTGTCCTACCAATGCCTGACTCGAAACCAGGAAGAGCACACAGTTGTCTATCCTGCCTGCTCTTCCTCTTGTGGCAGGACAAACAGGAACAAATGAAGGATTCCTTATAAAACAGCTGACTTTTCCACAGGGAAAACTATGAGAAGACAAAATCCACCAGCCTACTGCACCATCTTTATACAACAGGATGAGATGCTATTACTAGGCCCACCAAAACACCTAGCTCTATTTGAGCTGCTTTCATACAGAGCCCCTACACTCAAAAAATAGGGAGCAGATCCAGCTGGCATCCTGGGAGACCACCAGTAGCTGTCGGGAAGGACGACAAAGACCCAGGGACACTTAGAATTACAGATTCTTCTGAAAAAACGAGTTCAGTCGGTTTGTGATCACACACATACACACACACAATCATGAATCACTCCATTTGCATTCCCTTACTTTTGCCACTCCTTTATCTAATCACTCTCATTCCAACACTTTCTAACTTGCAAGCCCTGGGTAACCTCCATTCATTGATTTTAGACTCCAGGTTATCCTGTTCATTAACATGCTCACCCCAGCGATTAACAACGACCTATTACAAAGACAATTTGAACTAGCTTGAAAAAATAATGCAAGGGTGAGCTCTGCCAAGAGAGCACGTAACCTTTTGTCCCAGGGTCTGCAGCATTATATAGCATCTCACAATTGAGGGCTATTGCCACCTCAATAGAAGCTGGAAAGAAGCACAGCACTCCTTGCTGGAAGGGTTTTGCAAAGGATTTATGATTTGTTACAGAATAGCTGCCCTTTCTGACATTGCTTTAAATTTTAGAGTCCCTACTTGCAGGTGTTATTTTTATTTTTTAATGGCTGCGTAAGTGCACTCCATCAATAATCTCTAGCCCAGCTGAAGAAAACTTCCTTCCAAAAAACTGTTGTGTGTGCAATAATCACAGGATGGTTCACCGGGACACTGCTCCTTCCTGGCAGCTTCGGAGCTGCTGTCACCTCCTGTCCAGATTCTGGAACATCTCTGAGGACAGCCACCTCCTCCTCCTCCTCACCCTAACCTGACACCGGCGTTCCACAGAATTTGGGGTCCGTATCATGGGCCCTGACCAAACTTGTCTGTGTGGAAAGAGCTTTTAGGTCAGACTTCAGGACAAACTTCCTCGACAACTGGAGATGACAAAATTTCTCACCCAAAGGTTCATTTTGCCATGCTGCTTCTCATCAGGCCCCACAGCACCCCCCACCCCTCCCCAAGGAAACTCAGGTGGGAAAGAAACCAATGCCCATCTCGCAGACCTGCAGCACGGGATCGCTGCTTCTTTGTCCTCCTCGCTTGGTTGACAACCACCTAGCGCCACCCCAGCCAACAAGGCAGCGATACTGAGGCTGCTGCCCTCGCCACTGGGTCCAATTCCTCAATGTCCCTCAGTGCTTTGGAAATACAACCGCTAACAGGTCCCACGCCACTAACTGCGTTGCTTAATGCGCTCCTCAAACAATCAGGTTCGCTCGGATGATGGCGGGATAAAGACCTATGCAACAATAGAAGGATTAAAGCAAATTACTATTTCTGTGTGTGAGGCCTTTGCTCACCGCTAAAGACCAGCAGCCCGGGTAAGAACATCTTGCACTGCTCTAAGCCTCTTCAAATGAAGTATTTCATGCCACTTCTTTATCCCTGAAATCATTTGCACAACAGTGAGCTACACTGGCAAGATAGAGATATAAAGCAGAAATTTTGCACTCAGCAAAATCAGTCACAGCCTGGGGCATCAGAACTCGTTCTGGAGATGGGGAGCACAAGGACAGACAGCCAAGTTATCCCTCTAATTGATCATAAAGTGTCCTGGCTTGTTCAAGTGTTCGATGCCTGAGGAGGGAGGAGGCGGCGGCACAATTTTACTAGCATTGCAATCAAGATTATAAACTTCTTGGAGAGCTTGGGGAAAAAAAAAACAAACCAACAACACCCAAAGCATAAAGGAGCAATTGCACACTCCTTCAAAAAAAGTCCAATCTACATGTGACAATCCTACCTGAAGCCCAAACACTTCTCTTCTTTTAAATTTAACATGTCTCTTAAAATGTTCAAGGAGAAACATTTGCCACTGAGTCCGTTAGGGTTTACAATCTTTGTTTGTTGTTAAATTCTAATCCTCCTCATCTGCAGCAAGCAGTGATGCCAGGAAGTCCTCTGGCTTCTCCGTGTTATTAGCCTTAACTGCTCCACTGTTGTTTAGAGATCAGATTCAACCTTCCTGCTTTCAATATAATGGAAAGGGAATTTGTTTTCATGTTCCTGGCTATTTGCTTTTTGAGTTGTCTTTCATCCCTTTCAACTCCGTGTTCTGTACATCATAGCCTGTTCCTTCCTCCAGCCTCTACTTGAGGGAGCTCGTATGCTGATGGATAGACCGGCATCTACCTGTAATTACAGACATCCTCAGCTCTGCCTTTGGCAAAGCTCGTTGCTGGTTGCACAACCCCTGTGGAGCAGTTTTCCAGTATCCCCAGCTCATTAGTAAGGGAAGAGCAGGGCCGCGTGGGCTCCGGCTGGAAGCGGCACTGCCTTTGGTGCAGGAATGTTAACGGGCAGCTGCCTGCAGCCCGGCGCGAGCCAGCCCCCGTCGCCGCATGACGCCTGGAAAGGCCGGACTTGCCAAAAGCTGGGATCTAGTGATTAGGGAAAGCCCGGAGTCTATAAATAGACCGGCAGGTGAGTGCTACGCCACTATCATGCATCCTGCTGCCCAGGAAGCGCGTAGCAATCAAGTGTTTTACACATTAAACAAACTCGGGAGCGGTTTAATCCCGAGGTGCCAAACCTGACCCTCTGCAGCATGACAGGAAGGTATTTGGAGAAAAGGTGAGACGGCTCAAACTGCTGCACTGCCACAAGGAAGTTTGGAGCCTGTCAAAAAGGTTACGTGGGACAAAATGGCACTGCCCAGAGCCAAGTCACACCATACGCGTGATGGAGGCTTCTGGGGAACGCAACATAGGTAAACACAAACTGCTGGATGAGGGATGTCTTCTCCCAGGGAAAAGAAGTTGAGTTATGCTTTCACTTTGTTAAAACACTTTCTCAAAACTTATTTCTGCGGTTTTATTTTCTCTGCAAACATCCATACACCTGTAAATGCTGCAGTAAGAGCGCTCATGTTGACAGGGGTTTCAACAGTGGGAACTGAAGTCCCACTAAGAGTACTTGGAGAGCTGCCTTCAACAACGTAGGGCCTTTGGGTTTACTGGTAAGTCCTCCCATTAATTCCACTCTCCTCTAAGAGGTGATACTGTGTGCAGGTGCTGACCTATGATTTTTTTTTTTCTGGAGATTTTTAAGCTTTCTGCTCCATACTAGCTTCAACACAAAATTAAAAATGCTTCTTGCCACCAGCTTTTAAAGCCCCGCGCAAACGAAGCCAAAAGCAAGCCCTGCTTGCTATCCCTCTCTCCCAGCTCTCTGTCTGGCCCTACAGTCATAAGTGCTTGCGTTACAGGACCAGGCTGAGGACACTTCCAACAGTAGATTCTCTACGATCCACTTCTAGAAAGAATAGCAGACTTAAAACAAAAAAAAAATCATAGATTTGTATCAAGGACTATTGTTAATTTACCAAGACTCGTCTTAAGAAGCCTGTTTGAGAGATCCAAGAGGGATCCACAGCTCCCTTAAGCGGTGCTCATGTCAGAGACGGGGCATGGGAGGGAAGCAGGTAACCTGTATCCACAAAGCATGTAACGTCACAAACACCGTAAATCCCATCTCTCGGCTCACACAGACAGTTACATGGGGCGAGATGGAACTAAGATTGGCGAACACAGCCATCGCTCCTACCCACCAAACCTTGGGCAGCACTAACAGCAAAAGCTCTCCCACAAAGCCCTGCCCCATGACCCAGCACGGGTGTGAAGGGAAGGAACAACCAGCAGCCCCAGCCTCGCACGCAGTGATCCCAGTCACAGTGACTGTTAATGACTAACAACCTGAGCTGCCAATCAGCTGATGTCACTTTCATCATCGTTGTCATCATCACATGGTTCTGGACAGCAAGATCTCTTCCATCACTAACCCAAGGAGAGCACAAACCAACAGCAAATGTGGTAATTAGGGTGCACAAATTATGGTTGTAAGTGAAGATCATAATTAAATGTAGCATATGATTAAATATATTCCTATAACCACTCTGACATTGCTACTGCACCAAAGCGCTCGAAAGACGCTTTCAAACTGTCCTGAAACTGTGACTTCCTCTTGGAAAAAAGGGTCATCACCAAAAATCAGCTTTCCTTCTAACAATGCAAACAAAAACTCTGGGTCAGACTCAAGACTAAACCCTGCTCCCACCTGAAACCACACAATTCCACATGGCACCTCATTCCAGGCCTTCTTAGCCCTGTTCTTCGTTAAAACACACTCTTCCTCATGCTCATGATGTTTCACACCTTCCTCTAGCGCTTGAGAAACAACACAGGCATCAGGCAGAAGGAGAAGCTCCAATGTATCTTGGGAAGCAGCTTCCCTGCACCCCTCTTTGCTCCAGCACACACATACACACGCTTGTGTGTCCACATGTTCCTTGACACACTGTCAGAAGGCTCCGTCTGCCACTAGTTTCCAAGACACTGACACTGCTAATCAGCTCTCCTGGAGATGTCCTTCAGCAGGAAATTTGACACTTTTCTCCAATTCTGAACCAAAAACTGTTGTGACATTAGAAATTCCCATAAGACAAGTTCTATATTCAGCTGTTGTATTTATAGAGTGCTTTATAAATATGTCTAATACACAGTACGCTGGTAAGCCACAGTACTTAAATAACTGACAGAGAAACAAAATAGGATTCACTTTTGAAATTCCTAGACTTTTAGTCTGCCTGGTTCAATTCTCTCTTTCACACAGGTCAGAACCAGGATTTTCAGAAAAAAAAATGGGCAGAAGTAAAAAACCTGACTCCTCACTGCAATTCCACCGTAACACCTTAGCAGAGACTCATTTCAAGGCGTACAATGCCTTTACCTTTTCTAGCCTCTTTCAGGAGTTTTATTTAATAGATCTCTAGATACTTTTGCTATTCACAAACTCCCAAACCAACCCTGGTTCTTGTCAAAGGACGTTTGTCAAGGCCTCAAAGGGAGTTGCCGGCATCTGCAGGACTCCCTCAGCACTGGGGACTCAGCCAACCTCCCAAGATGAACTCTAGCCTCAAGGGAACAAGCCGAACACCTCCGTACCTATAGGACAGATGCTCTCCTCCTTTTAGAGTCAACTTACACACACTCGGTTCTTACTGACGTTTTAGCTCCACTTAGTGGCCAGCAAGGCTCATTAAAAGCATTGCCTTCTCTTGAAACTACCGCTTTACTCAAGAGTTGTGGACAACAGGGATCTTCTTCATTGTGAGGGCGCGAGCCTGGTTCGTGATCCACAGCTAAAACAACGTCAATTGAAATATCAAGTCTGAATTCCAGCAAACACTTACCTCGCTAGCAGCGGGGACCGGGGCTTTGGTTTTTCTTTCTCCTTTTCACGTTCCCTGTCCCTGTCCCGGTCTCGGTCCCTGTCCCGGTCCCTATGCTGCCTGTCTTTTTCATCTCTCTTCACTCGTTCTCTCTCGCGTTCCCACTCTTCTTTCCGCCGCTGGCGCTCCTTGTCACGCTCCCGTTCCCTTTCTCGTTCTCGCTCCCGCTGGCGCCGCTCTCGCTCCCGTTCTCGCTCCCTCTCGCGTTCCCTTTCTCGTTGTCTGTTCTCTCTTTCCCTTTCCCGTTCTCGCTCTCTTTCCTTTAAAAAGAAAAGAGAAATCATCGTGACGCTGTGGTAACATCTCCTAAAAAAGCGGGCAGCAAGGTTTCAAAGTCTTGGACTGTAAGCAACAACATACGCCCTCCCATGTTAGAGCAAAGTATTGAGATAAATAATCTGGAGCTTGCTGGCCATCGCTGTTTGCTGAGGAGACAGAAAACGGAGAGGAACAAAACACCACATCATATTCACCACAGCTGTAATTTTCAAAGGCAGCAGTCAAAGATTAATTTGGCTTATCATGCTTATTAAAGAAATGTACTGATGTTTACAAGTATTTACTCTCATTGCTAATCATGTTTATAACATGCTAATTAGCTTTACAAGCAAGCACCATGAAAATAATTGATGGTGCATCACATGCAACAATAGTGAGGACAGGCTCCTGTTTATGCACTGCTTCTGTAGAACAGCAAGGTCTCACAGCACAGGGAAAGCCGCTTTTTAAAGGATGTGACGATACCAGTGAAAAGCTCCCCACTGAGCAGGATTTATTATTTTTGCCACTACTCGCGAGGCACAATAGTTTGCATGAGGGCAAAAGGAAGCGGAGGGAAAGGGTTCATAGCCTTATTTTCACTGAGCCTTACAGCAGCGCAACACCAACCAACTGCATCTGGGATTTTAGCAGCTGGCTGGGTGCTTTCCTCGCCTGACTCAAAGCGACTAACGTGCAACTCCACCGGTGGTGGACAGTCATGCTGGAGCCTCCGTCTGTACACAAAGCACGCCCGTCCAAATCTAATCCTTTCTGTCTGTCCCAATAACTAACAAGCAAACCGTTCCTCAGTCAGGTTATTTCTGGGAAACTCTCTCCCTCTCCAACATTTCCAAGAACGACTGCAGATGCGGCCGTAAGCGCCGCACAGCTGCCTGGTACACAGAGGAGCAGCCAGTGCCCATGAGGAGGAATCATCTTCCCATCTCAGACATGCTTTTGCCTCCATCACGCTGAAACAGAGTATCCTCCCATCCCTGCACCTAGAGTGTGTTCTGCGCAGTAATTAAGATTTAACTATTTGTAAGATTAGGCATCTTGATTGTACAGGAAAAGTCCTGTTTCAACCACTGCACTGGAAACATGACAAGCACCAGAAGTACCTGGAAGAAAGTTGAAAGGAAAAGCACGGAAAGGGGTATTACCTTACTTACTCTGTAGTTACGGTATGGATCTGGGTCTGTATACTGAACCCTGAAATTCTCATACTGCCCACCACGCCAGAACCGTTCTATTTCATAGTCATAATAGGGATCTGTATAGGGATCAAGCCTACAATGAAAAACAGGGAAGGTTAGAAAGGGAAATACCACCTTGTCGCCACACAGAACACTACGTATTCTAGGTCAGGTCTTAGTCACTGTGCACTGACAAGAAAAAACATGTTCAACAAAGTACGACCGTACAAAGTGGTTTATTTTCTACATATCCCAGACAGAAATAGCCTTTTTTAAGTGAAGCTTATCAGAGAAAAGCACAAACCTTTCTTGATAAACGCAAAAAGAGAAGCACTACGAACCAAATTCAGCCTTCAAATCAATGTGGTCAAAATGCAGAAACACCAACTGCTTTTTATAGCCACTTCAAATGTATGCAAATATAACAGAACATGTTTTGCCTCATTGATTTAGAGCTGCGTTTTCGGTCCATGCACACCGAGCTAATCTCAAGCACCCTCACATCAGAAGTGGAACGGATCGTGATCTCCTACTCCCCTGCCACCGGAGGTGATGGGTGCACCCCAGTGCCACCAGCACAGGACACAAGCTGTTGCTGAGCTTTCCACTGGGAGAAGCTAAGCTTCGAGGGCAGGCCAGCAACGCTCTGCCCCTACGCCTGGAATTACTCCATGCAATGAAGGTAACCGCATCTGCGGCTGATATTCTCCAGTGGAAAACAGGTGCTGGCCCTCCGGCACGCAAATGAACTGGCAAGCACACCCTGCTCAATTGCAGAACTGTAATTACTTTTGGGGAGGAAAAGGATCTAAACCCCACCCTCCTTAAATCCGTAACATTTCCTCCATTTGACGATTTCTGTTAACATTATTTGATGTTTTTAATTCATGTACTCAACAGTACCCAATCCCTGCCAGCCACCTGGAGTGAAAATATCAGATCCATTGTAAAGATGGGGAGGTGGGTACAGGAAACAAGAAACTTCCAGGGCCACAGAGGAGTCAGTGGCAGAACTAAGATCATAAAGCAAATGCTCCCAACTTCCAAATTACCCATAATGAGACTCTGACTTGTAAGCAAGAGGAATAAAGGGCCCACTTTTGCATTTTAAAAAGCGCCAAATAATCTAAAACAGGCTAAGATGTAAGTGCTGCCCTGCAAGTCAAGCGGCTACCTATATTTCTTTCAGTGCTTTTAAATGGTTTAAGATTTCTATTTTTGTCTGAAACAATAAGCCAAGGGAAAGAGTACCAGGGAATCTTGAATACTGATGCTTAATTCAGCAACAAACTCCTGATGCCAACCAGACGACAGTCTGGATTTGGTGACATCAGGCGTTCAGAGAGACACGAAGGAAAACTCTGAAAGAAAAGGAAACTCTTTACTTTTTAACCCAGCCTCAAATCCAAATCTCCCCATTCCCTTCCTCTAACATTTGTGGACTTTCTGTTCATTTAAACAAGCATCACTGCTGTGCATTTAGATAATTCAGTGCTTAAATCCGTAGGCAAATAATTGGTATCACCCAAAAATCAAATACATCCACTCAGTTAATAAACCGCCCACCACACCCGATGGGACAGCGGTCTGTGGCCTAGGAAGTTTTAAGAAGTACAATGGAGAAAGGAAAGGGAATATTTTCTTACAGTTGCAACAGTACTGGAATCAAAGACCTGCTTACCCATAGTTAATGTTTTCTTTGATGTCCACCTCCCTATAGTTTTTCAAAAAAGAAAAAGGGATTCATGAACTATTTAGGCATCTTCATATGTCACAAGACAGTCCTGAAAGCATTTATTAACATCCCAGCTGCACCACCAGTGGTTAGTTTGCTGCAAGGTGTCAATCTGTGCAATAAGCGTGTGTGCGTGTGTGTGTGTGAGAAAAATCACCATTTTCTAGACTTTACAGCAGCAGCAACTTCATAACTTTTGCCTTTACACACAATGAAAGTATTTTAATGCCACAGTCTGGTTATACATAAAGGTGCTTGAATTTTCAGGAATTCCATTTGTTTGATTATTTCTGTTTAACACTGGCTACGTGCAATATATTTTTTCCTTGACTATATGAAAAAACAAAGTCCTGTACCTAACACAACCATTCTTACATCAGTGGCACAAAACAACTAGAACGCTGATGCTAGTTTTCGTATACACTCATAAAATAAAGATACTATATGGTAAACCCACAGAGCACTGGCAATAATATGTCCCAGGTGCAACTGAAAGCCTTCTCAGAGGAAGAGAAGACCAAGACACAGACCGATTTCTACACAGGAAAAAATTAATATGGGGCGACTGTTTTGTTACAGTCTGCAGAACTGAGTAGATAGGTTCTTTTTAAGATAGGGAAAGGAACTGCACTCCAGAGCAAATCAAAGACTACTGAAAAAAAGCTTAACCTGCTCCTTTTCAGACTTTTTTTTGCAGTTCATTCACTCTAAAATAGACAGAACCAAGCCTTGCAAACACTTTCTCTGTGAGTAGAAATAATCCATAGTCTGTACATGCAGGAAGAACAGAGGATGTGTAAGCAAGAGAGAAAGAGAGATTCACCTGTATGCCTGCAGAACACAAGCCTCTCTCTCAATAATTGTTCTTACATTCCATTTCTTGGCTCAAGAACTACTAAGCAAGTCTCTCAGAGCTGACTTATTCATCCTTGCAACCCGCTCTCAGTCGTGACAGGAGCATGTCTGAGGTCTTCAACATTTTATGTTTTACCTTCTTAAAAACCCAATTGCCTAAACCCTTACGTTTAGGGTGTTTGTTTTGGCCCGGGCCATGCCCTCACCGCTAACAGGTTTGCTTTCTGACCAGTGTCTTACTAAAGAGTTTATCTGGGACTGGTCAAGATGTTTGTTAAGACCAGCTGCTGTGCTAATGCTCTTGCAAATAAACACCCAGCTGGCTGAGACAGTACAAATGCTGCCCTGAAGCTCTTGGATGTTGAGCATATTACAACTTCGCAGCCCCAGCTTTAGCATTTTAAAACTCTCACGGGTTGGAATAAGAAAAAGAGGGGAAAAAAAAGTCGGAAGAACACACTGGTGTGAGGTAAGCAACACACAACTAGAAAGCATCCTTGAGGGACCAGCGTGCCAACATTGAAGGCAGAAAGGTTTAAAGACAACTGTAAAGGAAGGTAGCGTTGAAGTTTCTAACCGGTGCACATTCTGCCTAATGGAAGTTGTTTCCATTTTCTGAGGTGAGCATTCCTCCAGTCTGGAGGAATGAGTTAACTGAAGGCTGCCATACTGCACTACAATTCCCACCCATCTATTCCACGTAGCAAAAATAAGACTGCATCTTACGCTGGATCTCTGACGTCTCTGGTGATGCGGTAATTCCAGTCACGGAAAAACTCGTTTTCTTTGTCAAATTCACGCTCATCTTCTCCAATAGTCACAGTGAACCTCTTCTCCTCAAAGTCAGGCTCCTGTTCTTTTCTCATAGTTGCCTTTTTTAATACCTGCCATAACATAAAAATAAAAACATTGTGAAGAGAGAACATTTCTGAGGCACAGAGGAGTTGCAGTGTGAAAAATCCTTCACTTGGGAGAAACTGGCTCTTCAACTAAAGCATCCTTCTTCTGCCCAAGTCTTATGAATGTGCAGGACACTGGACTTTTCGTGACACAGAGAGGTTAATTCACTATTCCATCAGCTCAGAACAGCAGCAGACAGGTAATAAAAGTTTTACATATGCTGACCCCATTTTCTGAAATGATCAGACACATGTATCCTATAGGTGCTAGAGAAACAGGTACTGAAGTAAAGGGAACTTGGATCAGCTTAAAAAGTTTTGCTTTGTGGTGGGCTTGACTTTAACATCCCTGAACTGGTCAGGGCCACAGGCTCTCCCTAGCTCATGTTAATATAAAAAAAAACCAAACCTGGCCGCTAACTTCTCTTGACTGTGCAATAAATGTGATGTACAACAAGACGCAGTTAATAAGTTAAAAGGCAGGCTCCTTAAAAAGAGCAAGACACTACACGCTCCATCCTGCTCTCCATGAAACAAGCAAGTGGGTTTTAGAGACAGCATGCTTCTTGAGGGTGCCGTTTACCTCTTTAGCATGGCGGAGTCCTCTCTCCCAGGCACTTTCTGTTGGAGGGTCTGGAGGGGGTGGAGGTAAGATTTCATCAACAACTGGCCCTCCCTGTTAGAAAGGTAAGAAGAGGAAGGAGACAGACACCTGACATTAGCTTTAAGTAGCAAACTCATGCTTTGTAAACAGTTACCCTGGAGTACCTCTGGAGATGTATCAGCAGGACATAAGCTGGGACACACATGAAAAATTATTCCCCTCTATTCACAACTTCAACACCACCTTTTAAAAAGCACGTATCCAACAGACGTATTGAATTTTGCTGAAGTACTAGCTCAAATAAAATCCTCACTTTTCCTAGAGCAGGAGACAAAAGCTATGTGCAGAAGCCATAAATTCACAGAAAAGATGTCCATACCCAAGGGTTGGCTGGCATCAGTGGGTGAGGGCCGATAGGAGGAGCTCCGTTTGGGGAGAAGGGCTCAGGCTTGGAGATCAAGGAGTAGTTTCCTTTGTCATTCACGCCAGGGTGAATAAATCGACAGTTCATGCCCCAAGTACAGTGACCTGTGGAAATACAGTCCTATTAGACCCCTGTAGGCTATGCCTACAGCAAGCATTTGTTCAGCCCCACAACCATTTAAAAGCCACCAAGGAATGCTGTTTCAGACATGAGACTTTTCTTCTCTCCAACTTTGTTGAGATTCATCTGTTTTCATACCCATGGAAAGACACTTGCCACCCGCCACCTTCCCAGAGAGGACAAATAGATCCAGTCACAGATGGATGAACATACAAGAACCTTATTATGGCGGGGAGAAGGGAGGGATGGATGTATACACACCATTAAGTAAATGCTGTAATAAGCCTATGAACTCTTCAAGTCTTATTAATGACAAACATTTCAAGTTAGGAGCTTTACCTTTTACAGAAAACAATGAACACAACCTGACAGCAAAGGAAGCATCACAGCGCATTCAAAACAAACAGCGCTCTGGTGAGGCACGAAGTACACCAAAGCTTTTCTCTCCAGCCAACTCTCCAGGCTTGCCAGCACAAAGCAGGAAAGGAGACATCGCTATGGAGAGCGGCACATAAATCTGAAGCTGCTCACTAGCTTCAGGTACCACCCCCAAAGAGATGGTAACACTCAGGAGTCTCTAACAGGATACAGAGCTAATTCCCAACTTTATTTTAGCTTGCCTTAGAAACAAAACCCTTTTTTGTTTTTCTTCCAGTAATCCACTCAACATCAGGCAACAGACATTTTGCAGATTTCCCAGCAGACACCTGCATCACAAAGTCATCGCTAATTCTGCACTAGCTGGGGCATTAGCACATTGACTTTAGAGGCAATGGAGCAGTTAACACCACTGTGGCCCAAGGAGGAATCCCTGATCTCGGCCGGCAGGGCAGCAACATGTCAGAAATTCACACTGCACCAGGGTCCCTGGAAGTGCTCCTCATCAGTCCCAGATTAAGCACGAGCTGGTGTTTTCTGTCAGAGGTAACACTGGGTGCTTTTGTACTGTCAAACATGAGGAGAGCACAAATCCCTTTGCACAGCAGCTCACAGAGCAACACATCCTTTCTCAACGCCTGAGCACGGGGTGTAGGGGCTGCCAGACACCTACACAAACACTTACTATTCCTACTGAAGTGTCAAGGGGAATGATTACCCTGACAAGTAACGGGCCCTGCTACATAGGTCAAGGTGGCTATGCATTGAGCTACTTCACTGGAAGGCTTCGCAAGCTAGTCATTCATGCCACTGGACAGATGCCGCCACGTGAGTGCTCCTCAGACGCAGGAAGAACAAAAATCTGAATGTCTTCAAGGTCCTGTGTGAGCAGTGCCTGATCTCCCTGGTGCCAATAAAGCCTTTTAGTAGCTAGCAAGAGTGGATGTCAACATTATCTGAACCCACGCCAAATCAAAGAAGAAAAAAAAAAAGAAAACCATGGCAGGAGATCCTGCAGCCTGAACTTTGACTCGGGCAAATATTTCCACGCTGCATGCAGGTGTACGTCACGCTAAGGATTCAGGAACAAACAGCTCTCCTTGCCGAGGGACTTCCCTGTTCCACCATCATCACCAACATGTTTGTGTCTCAGCACAGCCAGCAAATTTGATGCCGGAAGACATTCAGGAAGCCGAGTATGTGATATCTGATGGTCACATCTCCGGAAACCCCCTACGCAATTCCCTACATTGCGTACGTCACTGATGCAAGGAATAAGAGACTCCACCCTTTTTTTAATTTCAGATTTTCATAAATTGTTCTAAGGGCAACTGTAAATAAAACCAAGTAAATGAGCAAACATTAAGTGAGATGAAGCTAAAGGAAGCAGAGGAGGGCTATAATCAGTTTAAATAAAAAAACTTTTGTAAAACCTACTCTCTACGCTAAAAAAAAATTGCAGGATAGTGTAAGATAGCTGTTTTGCAGTTGCATGAACTTTGGGGAATGTCCTATTAAGAATAAAAAAAGAAATATAATTGGTTAGGCTTAGAAGTTTCAAGTCTTAGGTCTCATTCGCAGTAAGAAACATGTTTTATCATTTCGTACTCTCATTCCTTCCAACCGAGACTGCCAAGCCCAATCATATTTCAGAAATGTGCTATCTGATACAGTGTGGAGCAATCTTCCAGCTTGAGGAAAAAGCTTCTATTTACACGAGGATTATTTTTTTCCATCTGACCATTTCCTCAGCCCAGTGGAAGTACTGGCCACCGGCACGTCTCACCCTGTCAGGTCCAATGTCACCCCTCTTGCTGGGGTTTCTGGGTTGCCTGTGAAAACATCTATACGTGAGTCGCCAACACCTGACACCACTAGACAGGCAATGCAGGAACCTGGTCAACAGACGCATCTGCAGGGGCTGCAGCGGCTCGGTGGATGTCAGCATGGTGTCACATCGATACGTCTTACCAGGAAACAGCATTTCTAGCCCTATTTTAAATTTTAGAATTTCATCAAATGTCTTTTAATAACTGGGGAAGTAAGACGGATATGGGATTGCAAGAAACAATTATGTTTTGGCAAGGCATGAGCTTGATAAGAAATAACGAGTATTTGCCTTTTTTGTTTTCCACGGCATAACCTCTAAGCAATAGTTGATTGCTAAATCAGCCCAAGCAGTTTTATTCCATGCTGTTTTAAAAACACTAGCAAGTTTTATTTGCTTCCACCGGGCTCACCATACAAAAAAGGCAAAGCAATTTTTGCATACTGTCTCTATGTAAATTCAGCACCTGGCCACCAAGGAACAGAAAGGTGAT
This sequence comes from Morus bassanus, assembly GCA_031468815.1. Classification (NCBI taxonomy): domain Eukaryota; kingdom Metazoa; phylum Chordata; class Aves; order Suliformes; family Sulidae; genus Morus; species Morus bassanus. The sequence goes on along the minus strand of CM062573.1, from coordinate 44,424,631 downwards.
ACTGAGGATGCCTGGGGAAGCGTTTATCATGTAGGCAGCAGCCTAACAGGTACAAAACCAAACAAGAAAAATGACAGCATCTTTGGTTTTCTTCCACCATGACAGCATGTCATTACCTTTCATAAAGAATCGGCAGGTGGGACGTGGCCTCACTTTTCTGTCGCTGGGGTCTTTAACTTCTCCTTCTTCTAAGTCATCATCCTGGAACAGACAGACAAGCTGACATTTCACGTGGTGCGTTTTCTGCAGCGACTTGACATTTCACAATATGGTCAAATATCAGTCACTGAAAACACACCCTGGAGCAAAACACAAGAGAAAAGTAATATAAAGTTACAATAAATACCCCTGAGCACCTTCGCAATGCGCTGCTACAAACAAGAAGATGCATCAACTTCAGCGTTTCAAAGGTGACTGCAAAACCCTTCGGGCATTACGGACATCTTGGTGCCACACCACAGACCAAGGTTTCAAGCTGCACTGTTTTACCTGATATATGCTTGAAGGCTCAAAATCAACAGTAGAGTGCATGAAGCTCTTATACCTCAGCTGAACGAGGCTGGCTGTGCACTTTTAGCTTTCGAGGCAAATGAGCTAAATCGTGTTACCTTTCCTTCCTGCAGACTAACAGCGCGCACACCGACGGCTACTGCGGCTCCAATGGCGTGGGTAATACCACTACCCTTCAGAGCCTTTACACTGGACTGTCCCCTGCTCAGCGCTCATCCCTATTTAGCTCAAGCCAATTCCTTCTGTTCATTGATTTAAAATACATAGTGGTATCCCTGCATTAATGCAATAACCCCATATAGACATGACACACATATACATCAGGTTCTGAGGGATGACTGCTGTTACAATAACTAATTATAAAACGCTTCCCCACAACGCCAAGCGACAATCTCGCACACAAGCTTTTCAGGAAAAAAAGTCATACTTATTTCTTCCAGTCCTCTCTGGCAACAGCTTGACACCTTCCCTTCTACTCAGCTCCACACGGGAGTTGTGAACCACCTCTAACAAAACTCTGTTATCCCCAGGCACAGCAGCCCCAGGAAGAAATTCTGGGAGATGGAGGTTGCTTCAAAGATTAAGAACCACAAGGGACGAGCGTGAAATAACAGTCATGAAACACCTCCAGAAGAAAGTTGTTGAAACTTTAAAGTAGCAGCCTTTGCCTTTGTTCTCCAGGGGCAAAAAAGCCTTCATGGCTTCACCGGGCTGCATCCGAAAAGTCAGAAGGAGCTAAAGCGAGGTGGCGATGCAGAAGGCACAGGCATAACGACCAAAGAGTGGTCAGAGGTATCTGGCAAGGGAATCAGTTATTTATCCTAAAAGGCAGCCTGGCCTTCCCTCGGTCTGCCTCCATTTCACTGCCACAGAAGTTTTCAGCATATGAAACACATCTGAAGAGGGAGCATCTGGTGGAGGCCCTCCCTTTGCGTGGCAATCGCAGCAGCCCTGTGGCAGCAACAGCAGTTGTCTACATGGAAAAGATTAAGAAAGTTATGTACTTTGATCAATTTAGCAGCTGGAAAGGAGGAAAAACCATCACTTGGCTGTAGATAAACAAAGGATGTACAGAGAGATGGATTAACAGCCTCTTCTGCTGCATTCCTCTGAGGGCAATACAAGGAGAGCTCTCCTGAACAGGAGCGGATTTTAAAGACTACACATACGTTCAAATTAAAATTTGCATTAATATTCCCCACCCACCCAAGACAGAACTCTGAAAGCAGAATAAAATGCAGAGATTTAACAGTTTCCCCCAAAGCTGGGGATGGCATTCAGTGCCGCGTGAATGGTATAACCAGCTCAACTCTGCTTCTTTCAAAAGAACTGTGTGAAGTCTTTGCAAATGCTGTACTTGAACAAAAGGGGAAAGTATTTATTTCTGTGAGGTCTCCTTGGAATCAGGCAGCTGGGAACCCTGTTATGAGTTAATGTATGAAAACCAGAGTACAGATTCATCTTGTGCTTTGTAAGGAGAGCGCTCCCAAGAATGCCTTAGACTCTAAAGAAAAGCATTCATATTTTAATCAAGAAGCAGGCATGGAGTCAGGACTCCAGGAATTTTTTTTTTTTCTCTGCCTGGACTCTCCCACAACGCACTGAAATTCCTTCTAACTGAATCAGAAATATACAAAACTTTTGGCAAATACGTGTTTAAGAAAAGCACCTGCCAGAACGGGCATGAAGAAGAAAAATAACATCACCTCTTTTTAAGCAACAGAACTAGTCAAAGCACCATTAGAGTAATAAATACACAACATACCACTCTGCAATAAAAAGGGAGGAGGGTCTCTCCAGCAAGGCTCCGCAAGCATCCTGAGCACGTGGCCAGCTCAGCTACAGAGCAACGGGGACTGGGAGGCAACTCTTGGGCATCTCCCAAGTCTGAACCCTCCCCTCCCTGGCTGAGAAGCCCCACCAGTGACCCCATCCCCAGTCCACCGCTTCCTTGCCTGGTCACCAGGATATTGTCACAACACTGCCCCAACCCAGTTGAGCTGTGCAGGAGCACTTTTGGCATGGACAGCCAGGAGCAGAGCCAGCCAGGTGCTCTGGACTGGCAACTTCTCTTTGCAGTACTTTGCATTCCCACTATTTGGATTCAGGTAAGGTGTCCACCAGACCAGGAACCCACAGGAGGGTTTCTACTCTACTGCTAGAATCACTTTGTCCTGTTTTCTTCTGCCTGCAAGAGGGAAACTGGTATTAAGTTGTATTAAATAAAACTGCTGTACTGCAGTGCTTCCGAACTAAAGACAAACATGGATAAAGAGTGCTATTTGCCCTAATCACCAATGCAATTAAAACCAGGTTTTGATTTTTCTAGATAGATGCGTTTGCTCTCAGCTGTGAAACAGTAGCTACCGGGACTGCACACCCCCAAACACATCACCCAAACCACGCACAGGAGCTGCCTGGTTAGGCACTTTCCAGAAAGCTCAGCACTCTCCATTCCTCCTTCCACGCGCCCAGACGCTGCCAGAGCCCAACAAACAGCTCAGGGCCATGGGCTTCCCGCACACACCTGATGCCTCAAGCACACGGCAGCCACTCTACAGCACCAGCCTCTCAACCTAAACTGACGAAACAGCTTATGAACACCAAATCCATGGCTAAGTAATTTGCTGGCAGCATCACTCCAAAGTCCTCTGAGAGCTGAGGCAGAACAGTTTCTTAAAGCACTGGAGTCCTTCCATATTCAACAGGAGCAAAGCTTATTTGTGACGGCTCTGACAATATTTGGCACCAAGTTTTTCTAGAGTACATGGCACCAGACATCCTAGCCACTGAGTTTAGGACTTGGTACATAGTATGCTCTTACCTCCAAAGAAAAAGTGTGTTACTTGCACACTGGGGACGCAGCTAACACATATTCGCGTCAAAGAAGGAAGAAGGCATGGCAGTCTAGCAGCCAAACAGTTCTGAAACACAAGGATAGGTCTCTCCCTGCAGGACTTTGCCCACCTCGGACCAGCTCCTACTTACATCAATTTCTCCATCATCAATTTCTCCATCGTCTTCTTCTTTCTTCTTCTCCTTGAGGGGATCCTGGCTGTCCTTTTCATCATCACTTTTGCTGCTGGATTTTTTCTCATCTTCATGGGCATCATCTCCTTTCTCCTCTTCCTCATCATCCTCACCGGCAGCTTTCTCACCATCCTCCTCTGCAGCAGCAGCACTTGGTTCCTCAGGAACTTCCTCATCATAGTCCAACTCATGCTCATCTAGTTCACGGGTGACAGAGGACGCTTCGTCACCAGGGTCATTTGTCCGATCTTCCTCCTCTCCTTTGCGAGGCGGAGGGCTCTTCAGCTCCCCGCTTTGCTCGTTGTTGTCAGACTCCTGAGACTTGGTTTCACTTAAGTGGTCCTCTTCATCCGAGTGGTTCTCCTCTTCACCGTGACTCAGTCCCCTGGCTGCATCCTCCTCCTCCTCTCCCAGGACGCTGCCTTGCCTACCCTCTCCATCAAGTTCCCGGTCTGAACCGCTCTCCTTCAGGACTTCGTCATCAGAAAGCTGCTGGTCCTCTTCATCAGGAGAGCAGGGGTTTCGCTCAGGGCTGTCGGAAACGTCCATCAGTACCTAATAGTCTGCACAGGGTAGAAAACAACACTTGTTATGGGGAAACAAGCTGGGAAATCAAGAAAGGCTCACCTTGCAGAATTCGTCCTCTTCTATTTTACCTCCTAAGGAAGAAAAGGTTCCTTGAATTCATGAACATGGTTTATCATAGTACCTTCAAGAAGAAAATACGGAGTTTAAACTGCATAAAGAACTGATTGCAATATTGACCCAGACTAGATAAGAGTGTGTTGCTACCCTTCACATACAACGATGGAGCTCGAGGGTGGAATTTTATCTACAAGCCTCATGCTGAACCTCATGAAGTTCAACAAGGCCAAGTGCGAGGTCCTGCACGTGGGTCAGGACAGCCCCCGGTATCAGTATGGGCTGGGGGATGAAGGGGTTGAGAGCAGCCCTGCAGAGGAAGACTTGGGGGTACTGGGGGACGAAAAGCTGGACATGACCCAGCAATGTGCGCTCGCAGCCCAGAAAGCCAACATTATCCTGGGCTGCATCCCCAGCAGCGTGGGCAGCGGGGCGAGGGAGGGGATTCTGCCCCTCCGCTCCGCTCTGGTGAGACCCCCCTGCAGTGCTGCGTCCAGCTCTGGGGTCCTCAGCACGGGACAGACATGGACCTGTTGGAGCGGGGCCAGAGGAGGCCACAAAAATGATCTCAGGGCTGGAGCACCTCGGCTACAAGGACAGGCTGAGAGAGTTGGGGTTGTTCAGCCTGGAGAAGAGAAGGCTGAGGGGAGACCTTATTGCAGCCTTTCAGTACTTAAAGGGGGACTATAGGAAGGATGGGGGCAATCTCTTTAGCAAGGCCTGATGTGACAGGACAAGGAGGAATGGCTTTAAACTAAAGGAGGAGAGATTTAAGCTGGATGTAAGGAAGAAATTTTTTACAATGAGGGTGGTAAAGCACTGGAACAGGTTGCCCAGAGAGGTTGTGGAGACCCCATCCCTAGAAACACTCAAGGTCAGGTTGGACGGGGCTCTGAGCAACCTGATCTAGTTGGGGATGTCCCTGCCCATGGCAGGGGTTTGGACTAGATGGCCTCTAAAGGTCCCTTCCAACCCAAACCATTCTATGATTCTAAGCTCCGATAGGTAAGGCTGCACAAGCACTCCCACCAAATCACTGTTAGAAATCCCAAGGTAGCCGCCTCACCCCAGGCACAATCAGCAGTGGCATTTCTTCTGCGAACAAGTGAATGAGCTTCAGAACATAGGGCCAGGTTTTCAGGTGTATTTTCTAACTATAAGCACATGGCACCACAAATTGCACGGACTCCTGAAGAGGCACAGGAGCACAGCTTAGAGGGATTCTGGAAAACAGCCTATATATTTACAGTACTTGTTACGCTGCATCCAGAATAGATATGAAAGCAAGGACAGTATTCATCCATGGAAACTCTTGGATTTTTAATCATGTTTAATTTAGACAGTGCACTTATTACTATCTCATCTCCACCCACTTTATACAGTAAAGATTCAAAATTCCTTCAAAGAAGCAGATCAACTTCATCACTGTCTGCATCGTGCACTTTTGCTAGAAGCTCAGTATGAACATGTGCTTGGTATGAATAAGTTAAAAATTAGACGTCTGCTTAGAATAAGCATAATAAATGCAAGAGGAAGGGAGAAGATGTAAAGCAGGAAAAACACCCAACCCATACATCTATCTATTTTACTCCACAAAACAAAAAACCCCATGAATTATAGCAGAACCATCTGACCCAAGAACTGGGTGAGCTGTCTTTTCCTAGGAAGATTACTAGACATCTAGACAAAAGCTCTCAGTGATTAAAAACTCGTACCCTTCGGCTGTGGTCTCTTGCTGCAGCATGTCCTTACCCCTATAAACAACAATGGCAACTCCCTCCTCGCTCCCCTCAGCAATAACCAACAGTGCTTCAGCCGCCTCAGAAGAGCCCAAGCTGAGAAAGGCGTCTCGGCAGGTTTTCCAACACCGAGGTGCCCAACTCTCAGGGAGATAAAAGCACCCGCTGTAGTTCTCTGGTTGTACCAGTGGAACAGTTCAACAGAGGCATCGGCTCCTCTCAGGGTGGCACCTTTCCAGGGGACTAAACTCACTGTTTCAGTATATGCCACCTCCTCCTCCAAACCCAAAGATCTGTACAGGAACAAGCTTGGGCAGCCATCAGACAGAAATGAAAAGCTAAAGACAAATCCAAGGCTTAGAGAAGCACATTTAGGGCTAAAGAAAAGCCATGGGATTACAAATGAACAAGATTTCTTCACCTGAATACACATCATGATTTCCTTCAGCTGCTCCCAGCTATGACCTCCCCACAAGCACATTTACTGCTAGTGCAACAAAGACATGGCATAACTTACCAGATTTTTACCTGCTATTTTTAAGACCTTTGGAGCAGAAATGCCACAAAACCAAGAATCTGGCAGCTCCTTTAAACACATCCAGCAATCCTTCCTGAAATAAAAGTTACTCCCACTAGGCAGCTCTGCACTACTTAACCTTTTCCTGACCTGCCCTGTCACTTTTCTCTGCTACACTCTTCCAACTGGTTCTGCATAGTAAAGGTTATTATTTACTAAAGGTTATTATTTACCATCAAAGAGCAAGAACAGACAGGCAGAAGGCACACCAAGCCACAGCATCCAAACAGACTGCCACGCGCTGTAAACACAACCAAAACAAATCCAAGCCTCCACAGCATCTGAAGCCCAAAATGTTTTGGTAATGACAGAATCAGGGACCTCAGTGCTGAAATACAGCAGGAGGGTAAACGTGGGGAACATGCAGCATTTATTCTGTGTGTTAAGAGCCTGTGCCTGGAAATCGGGAAGGCATGACAACTTTGTTACCCGTGCTACTCATTGCTTCTTCATAAACTTTGCAGGACCAGGGCTGTTGTATTTATGTCTTGTACGCTGCCACATGTACCGTCATTGCTGAGATAGCATCTCTTGCCTTCGCTGTAGTGAAGACGTTATTAGCTGGTGTTTGCTGCAAACTCTCAAGATGAAAGTCACCCTCAAGAAAACGCAGCTCGTTATATTATGGGAGGTCTGCAGAGAAGGGGCTAAGAACATTTCTCAAAAATAAAAAAGAAAAAGCGCTCCCAGAAGCAGTCCAAGTCTATACGTTAGTACCCAGCAACTTTGCTCTACTTCAGGTCTTCAAAGCCCTGCATAAACATCAGCTAATTGATAAATGTGAGGATGATCTAAACATTCGACAGGGCCCTGAGCAGCAGCAGAGTCACATTTTGAGCTTCCTACCCGCTACTCTTGCTTCTCGGCACATTTGAAGAAGTTGACTCTCGCTCACAACCAAAGTTGTGATTTTACTGAAAAGTTAAAAGCCAAATTAAAAGACAACAATTGCCTCCTGGTTATAGTGGCTCCTGGGAGTTAAACAGGATGTAATCTGAAACAAATTATATTCTCACTAAGTATATAAAGGTTGATGCTGAGTCCATAAACACTTGCACAAATTGTTATTGGCTTTAAGAGCAATTTTATGGCAGCAATTTTTAATTGCCTAAGTGCCTGAGAAGTTACACTTTGCGTGCACGTAGAACAACTTAGCGTATTACATCTGAAAGGTCAGCCTTAAGAGGCCAGTAGAAATATAAAAGCTGTCAAGTGCAGATGTATTCAGGAAATTTATTTTCTGATTTCTTGCAAATAAGTGGCACCCAAGAAAAAGTGTTTAAGAGAAATAGATGCCTTTCTGCATTCGACATCGAGACCTTCAGAGGGATGGGGGGAAACAAATGTGAATGCATTCTCACCACCAGCTAAGGTGATATGCATAAAACATTCACCTCCACCGGCAGCTATTAAAGCTATTATAAAAATCCAGTGCATCCCTCAGTTACAATCATTTCCTATTAATTTCCATCAGCAGAAATGATATGAAACACAATAAATGACAGCCCAGTTGGAAAGAGTTCATGAAATCCAGACAATTTTGGTGTGTATTTCCCTGGATTCAAAAAACAGCAAGTTTCCCTTTGGCAACAGGGTCTTACGTCCTCCCCGGTGCCTCTACCTGCACATGCAGTGATGCAATGCACAGAAAGCACGTATAGTTCCTCCGCCACCTCTTACGCTGAATTATTTCGGTGAGAGCCACAGTTCAGCCAGTCTCCAAAGGCTGTTATTCCAAGTTCACCAGCAGAGAAGAAAAGATACTCCAAAATCAATGAACCAGATTTTTGCTTCAACAGCATGGAAATGCCCCAAAGCAGACCCATGATATGAAAAGGTAAAATCAGAAGCAGGAAAAAAATAGTGAGATGGAAATTAAAAGAAAACTGTCAGACTAATGACAGAACAGGACTAGAAAGCATTCCTCCTGCATGATGGCAAGATACTGCTCTAGCTGCCATCCAAAAGTTAGGCTAGCCTCTCACTCACTGCCACAGCAACTCCTGCAACGGCGGAGATCAAGACAATAACGTGTCCTCCTGCCACTCCCTAGCCCCGTGCGGCCCCAAGGCTCTGAGCCCAGGAGAAAAGAGAGGGAAGAAGGCATAGCATTCCAACAACGAGCTTACGGGCAACAGCAATGTCGCAGAAGCACGGTCTGAGATGGAAGAATGCCTTATCGCTGACCCAGGCGGTATTACTTGTAGTCGCTCCTTCGTAGAAGAAAGAAATAATTGAATGTCATGAAAGGCAAGAGTACCACAGGAAGAATTTTGTGAAGTGCTAGAGTACTTGCTCTAGCCACTCAAGCTTCCTTTCAAGCTCCAATGGATTTAGTCTTTGCATAGGAGCAAGTTTAACTCCAGTTTTAAGTGCATGTCCCAAGCGCCGTCTCAGAATAATCTGCAAATCACAGTTTATCCCAAATCTCTGGAATCCTGCAAGGTCTTTTTTGAGGTGTTTTTTGGGGAAGGTGGTTTGGGTTTTTTTGTTTATTTGGGGTTTTTTTGCTTTCCACTCTCCTTTAGTTATGCATGCAGGCAAATACCAGAAAAATCTAAGAAAAATGTCTACATGGCAGTATTTCAAGTTGAGCAATACTGACATAAGTGGTAGAACAGAAATCCACAGGTTTCATTCCTCATCATAAACTTGGAATTTTTGTGCCTTAAAACCAAGCCAGCTTCTTACTGTCTTCAAGACCAGTTATAAAAGCAAAAAATTAACTTCTAACCTACCGATAAGATTGTTTGGCTTTTAGCTTAGGACGATGGGGCAAGAACCAGGTATATAGTAACACTTCTCATTTAGCAGTGTTTTACCTTCAGAGGTATCTTTCAAATTACAGGCAGTTCAGGCAAAGCTGACTTTGGTCAAAGCTGCACAACTCCTATTTCAAAGCTGACTTATTTTGCTCAAAGTGCATCGAATTTTCATTTTCTGCATGTCTGAAGGAGACTAGTTCAGAACAGGTCACCAAGCCTTTCAGACGAGGTTTACAAAACCCTCATTTTACCAGGCTGAACAAGTTGGTACAGCCTTTCCATCGAGAGGCTTTGGAGCAAACGCTCCAAAGTGGGGTGTACTTGCAGCCAAAATTGCCTTTTAGTGCCTCTAGGATCACTTGTGCATGCCTCATCGAGTTGAAAGCCCCTTAAAAGCAGCTCACACATTCTCGGTAGAGAAGCTGAGGATTTGGCAGCTGAACTTTCCAGCCATCCCACCTGCAGAAAGCACATGCCATCCTCCCAGGTGTGAGCCAGATGGCACTCACTGTCCCCACAGATAGCACTCAGGTTGAACAAGACTTTAACTCCAGTTGGTCCTCCTGGATTCTCATGCCTCCAGCTAGTCCCCACTGGCTTGCAGTGTCCCTGCAAGTGCTGCACTCAGCTACAACCGAGAACACCTGGCAGTTTTTGCAAACCTAATTTCGGCCCTTTGGTCACAGGCTACCCAGAAATGACAGAAAGCACTTTGAAGAGACATACCTAGCACCATCGAGGAGCAGGATGAGAAAGGCTAGACCAGCCCAGTGTTCTAAGGGACATTCAGCTGCAATGATCTGCAGCTTCCTTTAGCACAAACTTGCCTTTTCTCCCTGCAGCGCCTCGCCTCACTCTCCGTACGCGCACAGGCTGCTGGAAGAGGCACAGAGAGCACCCCTTGTTCAGCACGCAGCCCTGACTTGCCTCCGAGGCAGCTGGTTTGCACACAGAATCAGGTCTGGTGGAAGAGAGCAGCTCTTAGTTACACAGTTCGTATGCAACAGGAGGCAATGCTGAAGTTTCACAGACCAAGCTCTGGAATTTTTCAAACTCGGGAATGAAGTGTTAACTACTCCTTAACTTTGTCAGTGTTTCATGGCTTGCATACGGTGGAACAGAGACGCTCCTTCTAAGCCAGGCATTCATGTGGCCACCCTCACCTGCAAGGACTTGGATGCAGTAATGAAGGGCTCGTCTTGTTCTCTGTTCCCATTTAAGTCTCACAGCCTCATTGGAAAAGATTTAAAATTACAGATTCCCCCCTACCCCTCTCACACAGGTAAGAAGGCACTCTACACTGAGGAGGTGTTAGGGAAATTTAAATTCACCTGCTTCAGCCACATTATAGTATGCTTTTTCCGAAGCTTAACGATATCCAAGACTTTTTTTTAACTTAAAATACCGCATTGAGATTAAGAAGCCTTGACACAGCACTAAAGGCAGTAAGGGAAAGCCCTTTGTTACTTAAGTTGCCTTTTAAACCTCAACTTCAAGATTGCCAGGTAATCCCAGGATACATTTTAAATAATATTTTAACCTTACACTTTTGTTATGTGATTTGCCCACGGCATGAGGTAGATGAGTCAGAGCGCTGGAATTCTTAGCAGCATGTCTGTTTTCAAGATCAAGCCCAACTTCTACTCTCTGCTAAATGAACAGCGCCAAAAGGTGCAAAACTAGGAGGAAGAAATGCCAACCAGGTTTTAGTCTGTGGTCGCACATGTACCTTGTATGCCGCTCTAAGGCATTGCAGCCTTTCACAGACACGCATTCCAGATCCATGGCTCTCGACAGCGTCTGTTGCTGGCAGGAGGCTCAAATTCTGTTTCTTATTGCCCTATGATGTGCTGTTTTCAATTAGAACTCATGAAAAGTTTAGGCGGCATCTTCAATTAAACCAATAAAGTTAAGCTTCGTGTAAAACTAACTGACTTGCTGCTGCAGGTGGTGTCTTGGCAGCAGATGAACTGGAACTAGCATGGAAAGGACTACCTCAGGATGGCAGCTTACTCTAACCCACTGCAGCACCTATAGGATAAAGCTGTGAGTTAAGACAGGATTTGAAACAGCTACCAAGGAAAAAATACTCCTGGCAAGCATTCTTTCCATTCATTAAATTCCTCCCTCCAAGGCTGAGCTTTTATACGATGCCACAAAAAGCTTTTTCCAAGTGAATAAAGAATACACCTTGGATATCGTATGCGAACCAACGGCTCAGACGGTTCCAGCACCTTCAGTAGCAGGAAGGCACTGAGTATCCTACAGAAAACTGGGGCTTGACAGAGCCATCAGCTTCAATCTTGAAGTCCTACAAATCATCAGTCAAGTGGCAGGAACCAAGCACATACCCAACTTCTGTACCCCCCCGCAGAGACCTTGCAGCTCGCAGGGTGGTCAAGGGACAGACGCGAAGGAAAGAAGCAAGGAACCTCTTTGCTTCAGGCAGAAATCTTTGTGATAGAAAGGAGAAAAACTACTTTCTAACAGCCAAGCAGCTTGATGCAAAATCAAAATGGTTTCCATTAATTGGATATACGAAAACCAGGGGTTAATGTAGAACAGAAAAGTTCTGGAACATGGTCTAAGTCAAGCTGTGAGGACAGGTGAGAAGAGAAACACGCCACCAAAAGATTTTGGGAACAAAGAATTGGAAAACAGAAACAATGGGCAGGTACCACAATGGGGAAAAAATATGGAAGAGTAGCAACAACAGGAGGAGAAGGAAATAAAATGCCTCGTGATCCAGGAAAGGAGCACCACATAAAACTGAAAAGACACGTAGAACAAAAGCAAAGCACCCAGTCCTCTGCTTTGAATGAAACGATGGTCATTAACAAGGCTAGTTAACAAAATACACACTTATCTGCCATCCTCAGAGAGGCACTGACTTTGAAGATGCATAGCAAACTTCAATTACCTACAGCTGTCAGGAAAGCTTTTAATGCAGAAAACCAAGCTGCTTTTCAGTATTAATTTAAGAGAACTGCTTGGTGACTGCCATTTTCAATGAGCTGAGTTTTAAAGAAGAACTCAGAGAGCTCCGATCTGGAATGTTACCCACTGCTTTCTGTCAGGCAGACTTTGGGACCAAAACCTGAAGAGAAACAGTACTGTAAAGAGCTGGAGTTTGTTTTCACAGTGTAACCGATTTTCCTATTGCTAGAGCACACACGGCTCTTCCTGCAGCTCTCTGCTGGCAAATCCTAATTTTGATTTATTAGTGCCTTGGTCCCTTGACAGAAAACAAGGATGATTATACCTGTATTCTGTAGGATTTGTGGATAATCACACTCAAGAGGCTAACTTTACTCAGAACATTGAATCAGCAGTCTTACAAAGAGCTGTCTTGATTAGACCGTGATCCTTTTCTTTAATCTAGACAAACCGTAGGAAGATCAGAAGAAAAAATTCACACCTTGGAGGTGTTGCCCTTGCTACAGCCAAAGCAGCACCGTTAACAGTTGTTTCCGAAGAGCTGAGCTACCGACAGCAGTAAAAGAAAATATTAGCGTAGATCTGAAAGGACAGCTCTGGGAAGAGACAACCCCGCTGAGACGACTCACAGAGGAGGGAATTTAAACGAATTGCAGCAGCTACGTGTTAGAGCATTCACAAAAACAACGGCAGCTCTGAGCAGGGAGGAGGGCAGACAACACAAACCAGTGTTCTACAGGCGATGCGCCCACCCATCGCAGAACGGACCCCCATGGGCAGCTGGTGCTGCTGTGGGTCCCCGGCCCTTCTCCCCACCCCGGCCCCCCGCTCCTCCCTTACCTCACAGAGCCTCCTGCCAGGCTGAGGTCCTCCTGTTGTGCCCCCCAGGCCAAGGCTGCTGGAGCTGTCGCTGTTCCCACCTGCCTGAGGGGAAAACAGGGGGGACAGTCAGAGCTGCTGTACCCCTGGGGTCCAACCACCCCCTGTGCTGCCCCCCAGAAGAGAAGCTGCCCCCCCCCAGCACCCCTAGTTGAGGCCATCCCCTTCCATAACACCCACCCAAAATTAAGCCCCCCCCCCCCAAGCTGGTGCTGCCCCCTTCCCACCCCCAGCATCCCCTATCTGGTTAGGGTCCCCCCCACCCCAAAACCCCTCCAAATAAGGCTGCACCCCCGCCAAATAAGGCGGGCCTCCTCAGACACCCCCCCCAAACCAGAGACCCCCCACCCCAAGCAGCCCCCGCCTCCATCCCACCCCCCCGCAAGGGCTGCCCTCCTCAACCCCTGCCCCGCTCCAAACCGGGGCTGCCGCCCTTCCATCGCCTCCAACCGGCGCTTCCCCCCCAGATTCCCCCCCCACTTCCCAAACCGGGACCCCTCGCACTGGGCCCGCCCCCCCATTCCCAGCAAGAGCCGCCCCTCCCCGGCCCGCCCCCCCCACCGCGGGGGGTGCCCCCACTCCCCAGCCTCCCCCACCGGGGCTGCCCCCCACCTCAGGCCGCTCTCCCCGGTTCCGCCGGCGCCCGGGCCCGCCCCCCCCTTTCCCTCCCCTCCCCTCCCCTCCCCTCCCCGGCGCTAGGCCGCAGCCGGCGCCTGCCGATGGCGGCGGTGCGGGGCAGCGGCTCACCTGTGCGGGCGGGCGCGGCGGGCCGGGTCGGGGCGGCGGAGGGGGGGGCTGGGCCGGGGGGAGGCGCGGGGAAGGGGAGGGGCGGCGAAGCGGCGGCGGCGGCGGCGCGGGACGGGGCCTCTACTCGCGGCGGCGCAGGGCGGCCATGGCGTGACGTCATCCAGGCGCGACGGCCGTGCGCGCCGGGGGGAGGGGAGGGGAGGGGAGGGGCAGGGCAGGCGGGCGGACGGGCGCGCTCCGCTCCCCTTCCCGCGCGCGTGCGCCACCGCGCCCCGGCCGCGCCTTAAAGGGGACGCGCACCCGGGGGGGGGGGGGGGCGGGGTGTGAGTGGGGGGGTGTGTGAACGGCGGGGAGCGTGCTCGCGTGGGCACACGAGGAGGGATGCGCACACACACGCACCCGCGAGGAGTGTACTATCTACCTGGACTTTATTAAAGCCTTCGACACTGTCTCCCACAGCATCCTCTCTAAACTGGGGAGATACGGATTTGATGGGTGGACTGTTTGGTGGATAAGGAATTGGTTGGATGGTCGCATCCAGAGGGTAGTGGTCAATGGCTCGATGTCCAGATGGAGACCGGTGACGAGTGGTGTCCTTCAGGGGTCCGTACTGGGACCAGTGCTGTTTAACATCTTCATCAATGACACAGACAGTGGGATCGAGTGCACCCTCAGCAAGTTTGCAGATGACACCAAGCTGAGCGGTGCAGTTGACTCACCAGAAGGATGGGATGTCATCCAAAGAGACCTGGACAAGCTGGAGAGGTGGGCCTGTGAGAACCTCGTGAGGTTCAACAAGGCCAAGTGCAAGGTCCTGCACCCAGGTCGGGGCAACCCCCGATATCAATACAGGCTACCCTTGAGCAGATCGACACTCCTGCCAAATTCGATGTCATCTGCAAACTTAATGAGGGTGCACTTGATCCCCTCATCCAGATCACTGATAAAGATATTAAACAAGACTGGTCCCAACACTGAGCCCTGGGGAACACCTCTTGTGACCGGCCACCAACTGGATTTAGCTCTGTTCACCACAACTCTCCAGGCTCGGTCATCCAGCCAGTTCTTTACCCAGCAAAGAGTACACCTGTCCGACCCAGGAGCCACCAGCTTCTCTAGGAGGATCATCACAGAATGCCCTGAGTGGGAAGAGACCCACAAGGATCGTCGAGCCCAGCTCCTGTCCCTGCAAAGGACAACCCCAAATTCACACCATGGCTCTGAGGGCGTTGTCCAAGTGCTTCTTGAATATCGCCAGCCTTGGCGCCGTGACTGCCTCCCTGGGGAGCCTGTTCCAGGGCTCCACCACCCTTTGGGGGAAGAACCTTCTCCTAATATCCAACCTAACACCCCCCCCCACCCGGCACATCTTCCTGCCATTCACAGAATCATAGAATCATAGAATGGTTTGGGTTGGAAGGGACCTTTAGAGGCCATCTAGTCCAAACCCCTGCCATGGGCAGGGACATCCCCAACTAGATCGGGTTGCTCAAAGCCCCGTCCAACCTGACCTTGGATGTCTCTAGGGATGGGACATCTCCCACCTCTCTGGGCAACCTGTTCCAGTGCTTTACCACCCTCATTGTAAAAAATTTCTTCCTTACATCCAGCTTAAATCTCCCCTCCTTTAGTTTAAAGCCATTCCTCCTTGTCCTGTCACAACAGGCCTTGCTAAAGAGATTGCCCCCATCCTTCCTATAGTCCCCCTTTAAGTACTGAAAGGCTGCAGTAAGGTCTCCCCGGAGCCTTCTCTTCTCCAGGCTGAACAACCCCAACTCTCTCAGCCTGTCCTCGTAGGAGAGGTGCTCCAGCCCTCGGATCATCTTTGTGGCCCAAGGACCATTGAGTCCAGCTCCTGTCCCTGCAAAGGACAACCCCAAATTCACACCATGGCTCTGAGGGCCTTGTCCAAGTGCTTCTTGACTCTCACCAGCCTTGGCACCGTGACTGCCTCCCTGGGGAGCCTGTTCCAGGGCTCCACCACCCTCTGGGGGAAGAACCTTCTCCTAATATCCAGCCTAACCCTCCCCTGGCACATCTTCCTGCCATGCCCTTGGGTCCTATCACTGGTCACCAGAGAGAAGAGATCCGCACCTTCCCCTCCTCCTCCTCCCCTTGTGAGGAAGCTGCAGATCGCCATGAGGTCTGCCCTCAGCCTCCCCTTCTCCAGGCTGGACAAACCAAGCGACTTCAGCCGCTCCTCATATGGCTTCCCCTCTAAACCCTTCACCAGCTTCATGGCCCTCCTCTGGACACTCTCCAGTAGCTTTATATCCTTGATGTCCTGTGGCGCCCAAAACTGCCCACAGCGCTCGAGGTGAGGCCGCCCCAGCACAGAGCAGAGCGGGACAATCCCCTCCCTCGACCGGCTGCAATGCAGTGCTTGATGCCCCCCAGGGCACGGCTGGCCCTCTCGGCTGCCAGGGCACACTGTTGGCTCATGTTCAACATGCAGCTAGACATGCATGTACGTGCACGTGCCATTCATGTGTAAGCGCGGGGATAGGCGTGCAAGCATGGTGAGATTTATGTACATGAATGCGTGTGTGCATGTGGAGGTGCGCACGCACGGGGAGGGTATGCGGCTGCATGCACATGCAGGTGTACAACATGCATGTACATGGGGATAGGCATGCACAGGGAGGTGCATGAACATGAATGCACGTGTGTGAAATGATGCATACACGCATGTGTGCACGCAGAGGGTTACACACATGTATGTGTGACTGTGGGTACAGACACGCATACCCACACGTGGAGCTATGCCTACATGCAGGTGTGCTCGTGGAGCTGCACATGTGAACATGCAGCTAGCCACGCCTGCATGCAGGCCCACGGAGATGTGCGCATGTGCATACACTCATGTTAACACATGCCTCCATGCATACACATGTGCAGAAATGTATGAACACACATGCACACACATGGACATACACATGAATGTACGTACGTAGACACACACACAGAGGTACAAATAATGCAAATGCACATCTGGATATGAACATCTATGGAGATAGACACACACACGTGGACATGTGCCTGCACACATGGAAGAATATATATGTGCACACAGAAGCATGCTGCACACATGCATACGAACATGCCGGAGGCGATGGCTCATGGCCACGGGGTGCAGACCCCCTGGGCAGCCCCTCTCACATCCCCAACCCGGCCTGCTCTGGCTCTCCCCGATGCCAACAGGAGCAAGGGCCAGCAGCTGCAGTGTGGTTGCAGGTCGCTGCCAGCCTGCTCAGCGCCCCGTCCCTCCCTGTTAATGACCTCCCCTTGCCAGTGCTCCCAACTGCCAGGGCTTCTCCCTCCCCAGGGGGCTGCTGCCCATGCTGAGTGCGTGCCCGCTCTCCTGGTCCTCCACCTGATCTGCCTTGGGGCTGCTGCTTTTGCAGGATCCCAAAGCCTGCAGCTTCTCCTTGCCCAGCCCAGGATGTGCCCCTGCACCCAGGGGCTGCTCGGCACCTTTGTGGCCCTGCTGACCCAGGCCCTGGCTCTGCATCCTTTGCAGCAGCCCCCTGCCCCAAGGTCCCGGGCCACCAGTCCCCCCTGGGCATGGCACCCAGCTCTGCTGCAGCTCGCCTGGGAGCCGCGGCTGCTCCTTCTCCTCTGGCTGGCTGGCTCCAACCACCCTTTGGCAACCCCAAGGCGCCAAACGCCATGGCCCTTGCCCCAATTGTCACAAGAACCCCATGGGCCCCTTGCCCTTCCCAGCTCGCCAGCCTGGGCCAAATTCAGCCCCGGGTGGTGCAGGGGAGGTGTCCTGGAGGTCCAAAATGCCCAGGAGGCTACTTGCTGGGGGCACTGGGAGGGGGCTCGCTGGGGGCACTGGAAGGCTGCTTGCTGGTGGCACTGGAAGGCTGCTTGCTAGGGGCACTAGGAGGGGGCTTACTGGTGGCATTGGGAGGGAGCTCACTGGCGGCACTGGGAGGGGGCTTACTGGGGGCACTGGGAGGCGGCTTGCTGGGGGCACCGGAAAGCAGCTTACAGGGGGCACTGGGGGGGGGCTCACTGGGGGCAGCCCATGGGATGCTGGCAGGTCTGGGCTGGGGGACACTCCTTCATCATCCCACCGCTGCCCCCGCCCCCTGCCCTGGCCCCACCCCTTGTGCCAGCAAGCCAGGAGGGGATTGGCTCAGGCAGGAGGGGGTGGGGCTGGGTGGGCGGAGTCTTTGTGTGACAGGTATATAAGGTGAGGTGGGCTAGTGGGGGGAAAGATCCTCTGCAGAGGTGTTGGTGTCTGCTGGGGGTAAGTGGGGAAGGGGAAGGGGAAGGGGAAGGGGAAGGGGAAGGGGAAGGGGAAGGGGAAGGGGAAGGGGAAGGGGAATTCCCTGGAGCAACAGGGTTGAGGTTGCCCCCATGGGTGCTCCTGACTCTCCAAAGCCTTCCTTGCCCCCCCGAGGGGCTGGGGTGAGGGTGCAGCCCCGTGCCTGTGTCTCACCTTTGCTCCAGCACTGACTCAGTCTCCCACGTGCTGTTTTGTGCAAGAGCTGCGCTGGCAGGCAGACTCTGCCCGGGCGGCCGCTGTCAGCCCGGCCAAAGGGCAGGCACAGCCCCTGCGTAAAGGCAGCTGTGCTGGGGTGCTGGCTCACCGCTGCGCTGGAGCTGAGGACAGGAGGTGCTGGTGGGAAGGGGTCTCCCATGGTGGAGAGGAGCTGGAGACCACCCCTGCCCAGGGCTGAATCCTTCTTCCCCAGCAGGCTGGACCCGTGCTCCTTGCAAAGATGGATTACGCCAAGTCCCTGAGCTTGCGCCTGGCTGCCCCTGTCTCCAAGTAAGTGCCGGAGAGCCACTATCCCTGGGCTGGGGAACATCAGAGCCCTCCCTGCTTCGGCACCTCTCAGCTCCCCGAGTGGATATGCTGCTCCCCACTGATGCTTGGGGGGGCTGGCGCTGGGTCTCAGGACACCCCAATTCCTCCCCAGATGTGTCTCAGCAAGTGCCTCCATGACCCAGCAGCTGCTCTCAAGCCCAGCCCCACAGCCCCGACCCTACCGCGTCTGCAACTGGGACCGCAGCCTGCGCAAGGGCATCATGGCACAGAGCCTCGCTGAGCTGCTGCGCCAGGTGAGCTGGGGGCAATGTGTCTGTCCGCTGGGGGACTGTCCATCTGCCCAGGTGGGCGGTGGGCTGGCCGCCCCCCAACCCTGCTCACCCCCAGCACCCTTGTAGGCTCAGAGCGCCCTGCTCGCCCCGGGTCCCATCTCGCTGGTGCTGGATGAGGACGGCACTGCCGTGGAGACAGAGTCTTTCTTCCGGACGCTGGAGGAGGGCACGGTGCTGATGGCCCTGAGCAAGGGGCAGACCTGGGCTGCCTCCAAGGTGAGTGCACCCCTGAGGGGTGGGAGCCTGGCTTGTCCCACCTGCATCCCACACCGGGATCAGTGGGGAGATGATGCTGGGCTGGGAGGTACCTGGGATGCTGGGTGAGGTGGGACCAGGAGGGTGGGTAACCCTGGTCCCACTCTCCCCTAGACGCCTGGCTACCAGCTGAGCCTGTCCCGTAAGCCCCCTCGGAGGATTGATGTTGCCTGCATCACCTTCGACCTCTATAAGACCAACCCGCGGGACCTGGGCTGTCTCAATGTCAAGGCCACTCTCTACGGCACCTATAGCATGTCCTACGACCTGCGCTGCTATGGGGCCAAGCGGCTGATGAAGTGAGTGTTGGGGGCCGGAGATGGCTCCGGGAGCAGGGATGCTGTGGTGGGCATCAGCCCCGCTGCCCGTACCCTCTGTGGGGTGCAAGGAGAGATGCTTACCCCCTTCCTTCCTGCCCAGGGAAGCCTTGCGCTGGACGCTCTTCACCATGCAGGCCACCGGCCATGTCCTGCTTGGCACCTCCTGCTACATGCAGCAGCTCCTGGATGCCACGGAGGAGCCGAAGGAGGCGGAGAGCAGCCCCCCACTGCAGAGCCTCCTGCCCTGCAGCCTGCCACCCCTGCCCCGCAGGAAGACGCTGCAGTGAGGGTCGGGTGCCCTGTCCCCACTCCTCTGTCACTCCCCGCCATCCCTTGGGGGTCCCAACACCCCACTAGGTCAATGCCTGGTGGGGGAGGCTGCTGTGATGCCTGGTACAGCCTCCCCTTGTGTTGTGCTGGCTGAATGTGGCCAGCTCTTCTCTGTAGTATGTATTACCCTGTAAATATATTTATTTAAGTAAAGCTCTGTTGACTCCAGCTGCATCTCATCTCACTTTTGCTGGGGGGGGGAGGCTTGAGGGGGGGAGGCTAAGCAACTTGCCCCACTTGGCATGCTGGGGCTGTGCGGGGTGGTGGTGCAAGAGTGTGCAAGGAGGGGACCTGTTGCAAGCGCTCCCAAAGGGAGCTGCTGCCTTTGTCCTCTTCCCTGTCACCCCAGTGCCCTAGCTGGCATGTAGAGCCTGGCCCCCACCCCCTGGTACAGCGCCAAGACCCCCTCCTGGCACTGCAGGCAAGCTAGGACGAGGGGAGGGTGCACCCCTCTTTCTGCGGGGTGTTTTAGCCCCCAGCATCCCCAGCCCCCTTAGCAGCCTTGTGCAGGGGGAGCCACTATGGCCCCAGCTGTGCCCCTATGGGGACTGCAACCACCCTGCAGCTCCAGGGATGCCATATGGGGAAAGAAAACAGAGCCTGGGGTGACACTGGGTTATATCAATCTGGCATGTGCATCCCTCATGGGGGAGAGTGGGAGACTGAGCTGGGCTCAGGGCAGTGCAACCTACCTGTGGCTGTGGGGGCTTCATTAGCCTGATCATTAATGAGCCATCAGCCTGCAGCCCAGCCCGGGGCACAGATGTGTGACACGTGGGATGAGGCGGGTGCCAGGGACAGCCTGGGGATGCTATGCTCTGCCCCGCTGTTGCAGGCTGTCCCTGCCACCCCGTGGCTATTAACACCTGCTGTCCCTGTCCCCAGCCCGATGCCCCTGACCCCACAGGGCCATGGTGGCCATGGCAGCCCCCACAGCATCCCCTGCCTGCACGCAGGTGGCAGCCTGGCTTTATTAGACATATTTATTTCTGTACACACTTATACACACGTTTCCCAGGGTTGCTTCATCCTCAGCTTCAGTGCCATCTCCTGGCAGGGTCTGGTCCATGGCTGGGGGCACACACACGCTTCCTAGGGTGCCTGGGGCCAAACCCAGCCGTGCCGTGCCCCCTCCCCATCCCTGTAGTGTCTACCTGGGGGCAGAGACCCCCTGCAGCTCCCCAGCTGGGGCAGGACCATGCACCTTCCCCCTGCCTCAGTTTCCCTGCAGCATCGGCCCTGGCTGCAGCAGGGGCAGAGGTAGGGGCAGCACATGCACTGGGGGCTGGGGGGGCCGGCCCCCCCCCCGCCAGCACCACGCTCCCCCCTGCGGGGTCCTCGGCCTGGGATGCACGGGACCCCCAACCCAGGGTGAAGTTTGGAGACACCGGAGGGGCCTCTGGATGCCAAAGCCACCCTGGCAGAGCCTCCTGGGGGTCCTCCATCACCCTGACCCCTGCAAGGGGGGTGCTAGACATCGGTTCCCAGTTCCCCCAGCCCCTGCAGCCCCCCTGAGCAGTGGTGGGGGGCAGTCGGGGGGGCTTTACTTGACGTGCTCGGCAGCGTGGGAGGAGCAGTAATACTTCTTGTGGGCGATGAAGGTGGAGAGGCTGCTGAACTTGATGTTGCAGAGGCGACAGTACCTGTGGTTGCCATTGGGCACGGGGCCGGGCACAGCCTTGGCCGGGGGTGTCTGCACCCCCCTGTCTGTGTAGGTGGGGGGTGTGGGGGGTTTGCGGGTGCCTTCCCGCAGTCCCTCGGGGGCTCCGGGTGAAGCGGGAGGCCGGGGTGAGGCAGGGGGTCGGGGGCTGCCGTCCTGACCCTCCTTGCCGTTGAAACTGTCCCGGCGAAGGCGGGGGGCAGGCGGGCGGGGGGGTGATGCCGCGGGCAGTGGGGGCTCGGGCGTCCTGCCAGCACCAGGCACCGGGGTGTCGGGGGGCCCCTGCCCGGCCACCGAAGGTTTGGCCACGAAGAGCCCGTGGGCGTTACGGAAGTGCTCAAGGAGGTCACCCTTGACGGCCCCATTGAGGGGACAGTAGGGACAAGCGGAGAGGGGTCCCTTCGCCCCCGGGGGCGGCAGGGGACCCTTGGGGTGACGCTGCAGCGAGTCCACCCCAGACGCACAGGGGTAGGGGATGCTGGGGCTCCCCGCCGGAGCTGCCCTCACCCGCAGTCCTTCAGGGTCCCCCTCGCCGGGGCTGCCAGGGCTACGCCGACCCTTGAGGGGGGTGGGCATGGCCCCCTTCATCTTCTGGAGGTGCTCGAGGGTGCGGGGCTGCAGCGGGGTGGCCGGGCACTGGTACTTCTTGTGGGCTAGGTAGCTGTCGAGGCTGTTGAAGCTGATGCGGCAGGCGGTGCATTCGTGGTAGTCGGCCAAGGGTAGCAGCGGTGCCGGTGCCGGTTCGCCCTGCCGCCGTGGCTTCTTGCTCAGGTCGATGGGACCATCGGCATCCGGGCTGGAATGGGGTTCGGGGGCAGCCCCCGGAGGGTCGGGGGCTGGTGGTGGCTCGGGGGCCGGTGGGGGTTCAGTGGCGCGGTGAGCAGCCCCGTGGATCTCGTAGAGCTTGCGGCGTTTGCGGGTGCGGAGGGGCTGGGGCAGGAAGGGGACTTTGGGGGCACTGGGGCGGCGCAGCGGGGGGTCGTGGCGGGAGGCGCAGTAGAAACGCTTGTGCACCACGTAGGTCTCGTGGCGGCTGAAGCGGATGTTGCACGCCTCGCACAGTGTCTTGCTGGGGTCCTCGTCCCCCTCGTCCCCCGCTGAGCTGCTGGGGCTCTGGCTGTCCTCGCTGCACCGCCCCGACCCCCCCTCTGCCTCAGGGGATCCCACTTTGCCACCCACCTCCTCCGCTTTCACCTCCAGCGGGGCGGCTGGCGGTGTGGCA
Organism: Morus bassanus; assembly: GCA_031468815.1. Lineage (NCBI taxonomy): Eukaryota > Metazoa > Chordata > Aves > Suliformes > Sulidae > Morus > Morus bassanus. Next base: position 44,401,903 of record CM062573.1, on the reverse strand, counting down.
TCCCGGCTGGCGTCCCCGTCCCCCGCTGGTGTCCCCTGCCCGTCACCTGCCAGGGGGGACAGCAGCGTCCCTGGGGCGGGAGGACCCTTGGGTGCCCCAGGGGGGGCTTTGAGCTTGCGTGCCCCGGGGGGGCTGTCCTCGGCGAGGTGCCGGCTAGAGCAGTAGAGGCGCTTGTGCACGTAGTAGTTGTTGATGTTGTTGAAGGTGATCTCGCACTCAAAGCACGTGGCACCCTTGGGCACCGGTGTGCCGGCGTAGATGGCGGGTGGCACGGCGCCGCCATGGCCCTGCTTCAGCCGGCTGTGCACCAGCTCCGACATCTTCGCCAGGATCTCCGACGCCTGCGGCACCACCGCAGCTTCGTGGCCGAACACATATTGGGGTAGGAAGACGCTGCCACCGGCCGTGCCTGTCCCCGGCTCGCTGGGCACCGGGCTGGAGCCCGGCGTGGGGCTGGCGAGCTCCGACTTGACCTTTGCCGAGGGCAGGCTGCGGGGGGATGAGGTCCGGGAGCAAGGGTCGGGGCTGCCACCCCCCTCCCCGGGGCCGCTGCTTTTCGGTGCCTCTGCCTTGCTCGCTGGGCTGCTGGCGGGCTCCTCCTTGATGCGGACGGCCTCACTGGAGGAGGAGGAGGAAGAGGAGGAGGAGGATGATGATGGACCTTCTCCGTTCTGTGGCTGAGCTGGTGGTGAGAGCTTGCCGGCCCTGGTGTCGGGGGGTGAGGCAGGCGGTGCCGGAGGGGGTACAGCGTCAGGGCCGGGTGGTGGAGTGGGCAGGGGGCCATGCAGCACCACGTGCTGCGGCAGTGCCGGCAGCCCCTCCGGAAGGAACGCCGGCAGGCTGCACTTCCGCAGGGACGCGTTGTTCGTCTGGCTCAGCCCTGCCAAGGGGAGAGAGGCACCGGTGTTACCTGACAACCCTGGCATGGGGATGCTTGCCCCATCCCCTGCCTCCCTCCCCGCAGACAGAGCCGGTCGGGGCCGCAGCCCTCCGTGGCAATGCCAGGCTCTGCGTGGGGCGCTGGCACACGTCCCCCCGCATGCCGCAGCCCACGGTACCCACCGGGAGCGAGGGGTTTGGCAGCGGGCAGGGCTGGCCCTGGCGAGTACACCTCTCCCTTGGAGCCTGGCTGGCAGATCATGTGGTTGGTGACCAAGTGGCTGTAGAGGATGTCCCTCGTGGTGGAGATGAAGCCGCAGCTGTGGCAGACGCCTGCGGGGAACGCAGCGTGGGGCTGAGCGGGCAGGACGGCACCCAGTGGGGCAGGGGGAGACTCGTGGGGAGCGGGTCCCCGTCCCCAGGCTGTACTGGAGGGGAGAGGGGTGTCCCCGTGGGGACACCGGGCAGCGCTCACTCACCGTTCAGGGTGTCTGTGTGCACCTTCAGGTGACGCTCGCAGTTGGCTTTCGTGGTGAAGGCAGAGAGGCAGATCAGGCAGACAAACGGCCGCTCTCCTGCAGGATAGATGGACAGGCAGCCACCTCAGCGCCAAGGGAAGGGGGACGGGGACCACGGGGACATCCCATGGGACTGTGCCAGCCAGGAGGGTGTGGGCTGCGGGAAGCGGGATGCCCTGTACAACTTTACAGGGCTGAGATGGGGGACGACCTACAAGCAAGTGGCCCCAAACCAGTAACCCAACTGGGGAAGAACCTCATCTAACTGGCCACTGTGCTGCAGCCCTGCAGCCTCCCTGCCCTTCCACCCCACCGGCTCCTGGGGGGTCCTTGCATGTGGCTTGGTGTCCACAGGCTGCAGCAGCGTGGTGTGCCGTACCGCTGTGGCTCCGCATGTGGATCTCCAGGGAGCTCGCGCTGGGGCAGCTCTTCTTGCACTGGGGGAAGGGGCAGACGCGCTCGTTAGGGTAGGTCTCCTTGGGTTTCTCCTCCAGGGCGGGCGAGCCAGCGCTCTGCCGGCTGGCACAGTAGTACATCAGGTGGGCTTGCAGGTTGCGCTCGCTTCGGTACCAGATCCCGCAGTCCTTGCACGGGAAGACGTCCTCTGCAGAGGGAAAGGGACGTACATCACTTCCATGATGGGCTGAGGAACGCCGGCATGGTCCTGGCCCCACGGGCTGCACCACGTCCCCCTCCCCGCCATGCTCTCCGTCCCTGGGCACTCACTGTTAACCACGGCGGTGGCCAGGATGGCGGCCATGCCGGCTTGCTGCGGCAGCAGCTGGATGTCCGAGTGCAGCGCGGCTGGATACGGTGAGTCACCGGGCTCCGCTTTCACCACGTGGTGGTTGGGGATGGCCGGCGGCTCCGCCAGCACGAAGGCACACACGGCCTCGTCCTCCTGCAGGGCACGCGTCGTCCGGCACCACAGGGCTTTGTCTGGGGGGACGGGCAGTGGTCAGCATGGACCCCCCCCCCAGACCCCCATCCTGCTGCTGCCTGCATGGCTCTGGGCCCTCCTGTCCCCTCTGTCCCTGTCCCTGCTGCTCTGGCAGCACCCGGTGCCTCCTCCCAGCCAAGGCTGAACTCCAGCCTGCCTGGAGATGGCGGTGTCTGCCCGTGCCTGAGTGCTGCCTGGCACAGCCCTGCCTGCTAGGATGCTCCCGCTTGGTCGTGCACCAATGCTTGCACCCATGCTTGCAGTAATGCTTGCACAGAGTCTTGCATTGAGTATTGCACCAATGCTCGCGCCGAGTCTTACACCTACACGTGCAGTAATGCTTGCACCAATGCTTGTGCTGAGTCTTGCACCAACGCTTGCACTGAGTCTTACACGGATATGTGAAGCAATGCTTGCATTGAGTCTTGCCCCAGCTGCATGCGGTAATGCTTGCACTAACGCTTGCAGCAATATTTGCACCAGCCACTGCATGCTGGGACCCTCCTCATCTCCTCCAGCAGCCAGACAGCTGGGAGGGGCTGGGACAGGGGACAAGCCCCAGGGACGGCCAGTGGTGGGTCATGGAGGAGATGGAGGAGCAGACGCTGCCCCAGCAGGCGTGGGGGGCCAGGGGCACCGGCTGGGGTGGGCAGGCTGGGGGCACGGCCGGTGCTGGGATGGACGTGGGACAGGGACTCATCCCTCCGCGGCAGCACCCAATCCCTCACCCAAGTGCCAGGGCAGCCATGCCCCCCCACCGCCCCGGATCCCCTCCTCGGGCACGGGGACGCACAGCACCGGTACCAACCCTTCCTGTAGATCACGGCGTTGGCGTCGGGCTCTCCAGGCACGAGGGGCAGCCGGGACAGCCAGCAGCTCTCATCCCCCAGCACGAGCGTCACGGGCGGGCTCTGCTGATGGCAGGGAGAGCGGGGTGAGCACCGCACCCCGAAACAGGGCTCAGGGTCGGGGGCTGGCAGTGGGGGGCCGCACCGCTCCCTCCTCAGCCAGCGCCCAGCTCTGCCTTCCCGCATCTCTAATGAATATTAATGAGCAGAAAGGGGTGGTGGGGGAATTAATCTGCCTGATCCTCTGATGGCTGCCGCGGTAACGATATGAAATCTAATTATTCGTCCCAATATTTCTAAACCCTCCAACTCAGCCTGACAGTCGCAGCCGGTTGAGGCCTTATCACTGCCAGGAGCTGAGTGCCGTCAGCGTGATAAACCCCACGTGCACGCGCTCGCACACGCGCGTGCACGTCCCGCGGGTGCAGACGCAGCACCAGCATGCTGCTGCTGGGGGAACCTGCCCGCCCGCCTGCGGAGAGCGGGTGGGAAATGGGGCTGGGGGCTTAGGGACACCCCTGCATAGGACGCAGGATGGGTGCTGCTGGTGGCGCGTGGGCTGAGCTCTCTCGGGGACTGCGGTGGCCCCTCCATGTCCTGTGCTGGGAGGGAGAGGAGGGTCTCAGCAGAGCTTTTGCAGATTTGCTCCATGCATGGGGGGACCCACAGGTGCCCCCCAATGGAGGGAGGCCCCTGCGGTGCCCAGGAGCCCTGCAGCACCCCAGGGTGATCCCAGCACCCCAAGGGCGCTCCCAGCACCCCAGGGTGCCCGCCCTGGCTCCCCTCCGCGGCCCCAGCCCCTGTGGCGAGCCGTTCCTTGTTCTCCCTGGAACAAAGAGGTCAGTGTCTCCGCTCTGCACCGACTCGATAACCATCGGAAACCCTATCTGTTCCGCATCCGCTGGGATGGCGTTATCGGGACGGCCCCATGCACTCGCTGTTCCCCCCTGCCGTGGGCACCACCCCAGGGATGGATGGCTGGGGGGGACGTGTGGCAGGGATGGAATTGGGGGACAGCCACAGGGTGAGCCAGCACGTGGGGCTCCATGGTCCCTTAGCACCCCTGGGCTGGCGCTGCCGGCGGGTTTGCACACCCTCCCGAGCAAGGCAGTTTTGGGGGGAGCCCTGTGGGACCACCTCGGGGGGGGCAGGCAGGCATCTTCCTCCTCCTCCTTCTCCTCCATCAGTGCAGCGATGGGCAGGCGTGATGCTCCATGCCACAGAGGCATTAAAGCCACCCAGTGTTCCCACTAAAACCCCAGGATGGGATAACCTCCCACATGGAGGTGAAGAGAAGAGCCAGGCAGGATTTGGGGGAGACCCCCTGTGCCCCCCGCCCTGCCACCAGCAACAAAGACGAAGGGACCCGAGGGCGACAGCCCGTATCAGGGATGGGGCTGCAATTCCTTCCTCGCTTCCCCGAGCAGAGATAGGGAGGGAGGCGAGCAGTGGAGGAGAGCAGGGCTGGGAATCATCAGCCGGGCTCGATAAGGGAGCTGCTGAAATGGGAGCAAAAATATTTAGACAATAAATGAAGTATCAGAAAAAAGCTGCGCATATCTTTAAGAAATCAATCATCCTGTACCGGGTGTCTGGACACACGGCGCCAACCGGGAGATAGGGAGCCAAACTGGGCAGATAAGGGTTAATCAAGGATTTAATTCGGCAAAGATAAACGGGCCTGAGCTAAAAAAAAAAAAGGAAAAAAAAAAAAGAAAAAAGAGCAAGGGAGAGAGGAGGAGGAGGAGGTGGGGATGGAGCCTGAGCGAGATTCTCTGGCCTCAAAGACCCTGGACTGGAGCTGCCTGCGTGCGTCTCCGGGGGGGAATGCAGGGGGAAGGATGCGGCTGGGATGTGAGGACCCAGCGCCTACAACACCCCCATGCGCACCCCACCCTGCCACATGCACACCCACCCACCCCCCGACGCTCGTCCTGGCGCAGCGTGCGGCCGATGCCTTGCTCCTGACACCGACAGCCACCAGCCCGCTGGTGCCCTGCGCCGCCTCCTCTCCCAACCCTTCACCAAGGGCTGCAGAGCCCTGGCGCTTTCCAGGCACAGCCAGAGTCCCCTGGGAGCAAATTTGGGGTGGGAAACCCAGATCCCACCTCCTCTGCGAGGACACACGTGCCACTGAGCAGCCTGCTTGCCTGCAGCCATGTGCAGGCAGGGACAGGAGGGGATGGCCAGCATCCTGACCCGCTGTGATGCTCTAATCTCGGGGCGGTGGGCAGCATATGGCAGAGACACCTCCTGGGCACCCAAACCCGGTGATTCCCACGGGGTCAGGAGCTCAGGCAGGGAAAAATCCCTCCCAAACCAACTCCCCTCCCCAAACAACTCGTCTCCTCGGGACTTTCCCCCAAACTGTCCCCGGCAGCCCACGGCACCATTGCTCCTTACCGTCTCGCTGTGCCCTGGAGATGCTGGCTCGCTGTGGATGCTGCCCTGGAAGGGTCCCCAGGAGAAGCCCTCGGGGAGGCTCCTGCGGGTTCGCACCCGCCTCTCCCCCTCCTGCACAGCCAGTTCCAGCTCATCTGTGGGGAGACAGGCACAGCATCAGCGCAATGCCCCGCAGCTGGACCCCTGGCCCGCGGCAGCTCCAGGTCCCCGGGGATGTGGGCACCCGCTTGGAGCTGAAAGTCGCTGGTGGGTGCCCTGGGGCTGCGTGTCTGCGGTGGGTGGGTGGGATCCAGCCGCTCACCAGGGTGTCCCGGCACGGCGGTGGAGAGGAAGGAGTATTTCCCATCCCCATACCCAAAGTCGCAGCAGCTTCAGGGCTTAATGGTTTTGATTATCTGATAAGCCTCTGGTTTAATGGGTTAGATAACATGTTAATACACTATGAAGGCTGCTCTAAAATGTTTTAACTGTGCCTTTGTCTTTCGGAGCGCAGATAAGATGGCAGGTAACCAATACGCAGATGGATGTGCGCTGACTGTCCTCAGCTGCGTGGTGGGAAGGGGCTGGATGCTGCACCCCAAAAAACAAGATGCTCCTTGAAAACGGCAAGCAACCCACCGGGCCACTGGCAGGGCAAGGTGCCCAGGGCACCCAGCTGTGTCCAGGAAGGCTCCCAGCACCCTGGGGTGCTCCAGGAGCAGCGGTGGGGTCCCCTCCCTGGGACCCTGCCATTGGAAAGAGCCCCCCTAGAGCCACGTGCCCAGAGCCCTGTCCTTCGAGAGCATCGTGGCAGACGCAGCCAGCACCCGGGTCCCGTGCACAGGGAGGAGGCTGCGCTCGTTTGAAGGCAAAATTGCTTTCAGAGCTGGAAGCGCGGGGAGGATAAAACGATCCCATGGCTGCGGAGATTGAAATCTGATGTCTTTATTAGCCGGGCTGACATCTGGATCCTCTTGGCGCTGGGGTGAGTTAAGGTGAGCGACTGGAAGTGCTGGGTGGTGAGTGCGGGTTGGCGGCGCCCACGATCGCCCGGGTCCCACTGTCATCTGTGGGTCACCTCCATCCACCAAGAAAGTCCTGTGCCGCTGGGGACGTGGCTCCGAGCGCATTCCAAGGGAGCAGCCGGTGCCCCTTGGCAAAACCCGCCGCCCACAGGGAGGTGGGCTGGGAAAAAGGTCTGCAAAGGTGTCAAAGGTCCCCGAGGTCTTTGGGGTCACCAGGCTCGTCCCCGTGCTTAGGCATGTGCCGCTCTCCATCCCTGTGCCGCAGCCTCCGGCATGTGCCGGCGAACGGAGAAATGCGCTCTGCCTGCAGCTCCTCTGCCGTGCCAGGGTGCAGGCAGGGCTGCCTGCCTTCCCCTTCCCACAGCACCTCCCGCCTGCAGCGCCTCGGTGCCTTTGACCTGGGAGCCCTCGGTGCTGGCATGGTGGCTGGCACGGTGGCTGGCACGCTCGGAAAAGCCACCCCGGCTGTGGGGATCCTGGCTTCATTTCTAGCTGGGATTTCATCCCCAGTGAAGCGGTTTTGGGAGCGAGTACGGCGCTGGCTCTGCCTGCCCTGTGTCCCTGGCATCCCCCTGCCTGTGCCCCCACCAGCTCCATCTCAGGATAGGGAGGAGGAGGAGCAGGGCAGAGGGCTGGGGCCTTTGAGGAGCCCATGGGATTTATTCCCTGGCATGAACTGGCACAGAGGAGGGGCAGCAGCAGCCCCTTGCCCGGCTGGTCCCTCCTGTGAAGGACCCAGGAGGCAAGCAGGGAGCAGAACCACCGGGCAGGATGCGGCCATCAGCGAGTGAGCGGGGCAGTCAGACCCTTGCACGGTGCACGTTGCTCCGTGTTGCCAATGGCCAGCTCCCGGCTGACTCCCAACGTGCTGCTGGGGTGCTGGGGTCCCTCCAGTCCCTCCATTGTGGTCCCAGCAACCCCAGGCCACTGTTCTTCACCCCACCGCCGGCTCCGTGGGGGGAACAGCAAACCCCCAAACTCCCAGGAGAGCCCCAACGGTGGTGGCTCCCTTCTGGCTTTGCCATCCTGTATAGCCTGGCTGCTTTTGGGGAACTGAGCCCAACTGCCACCTCCCCCCACTCCGTGCCCCCCCTTTTTGCCCCCCCTTCCCCCCGTCTCACTGGTAATCAGTGGCGTTTGGGTCAGGAGACCATGTCTCCGAGATAAGAGCGTTCGCCTGACACTTCCCATGTCAGAGCACTTCATCTTCTGTGTATCAATCCCCAGCAGAGAAAACACGCAGGCGCTGATAAAGAGAAAACCGTTCCAGACAGGGGGACAAAAATAGTGTTGCTGGAGCCGGCCCCACTCCCCGCCAGCACCCGACGGCCACGGCACCGGCCGGTGGCCCAATCCCCCAGTATCACCCCAAAAATGGGTTGGTGGCGAACCCGAGCCAGCGGTGCTGAGCAGTTCCTCGTCCGGGTGGGTGTCCCTGTGCCCGGCCAGGGATGCTGCCGGAGCCCCTGTGGTGCCCGGCTGCACCCACATTGATACACGCGGCATTGCTGCACTTCTTCCCTGGCACGGGGGAAACGATGCTGAGCCGGGACGGAGCAAACCGGGAGATGCTGCGTGTTCACACTGTCCGCGCTTCGGGAACAAAGCCCAAAGCAAGCGAGCAAGCCGCGTCCCCACGCGGGGACAACCACGCAGCGGGGAGCGAGCCCTATCCCTGCGCTCTGATGGCGCTGGATTCGGCCACATCACCCTGCCTGCAACCTGGGGAGGTTGGGAAGAGGTGGTGCCAGCCTGTGGGGTGCCCCAGGTGACCCCCCAGCAGCCTCCCCAGTGAGGAGCAAAGTCTGGAGGTGTGGGTCCTGCTCCGGTGCTGCCCTCCCCGCGGGATCCCCCTGGCAGGTGAACACCACCCCCGGTATCTCATCTGGCCATCGGTCGGTCCCTGGCCAGGCGGTGCCCCACCGTTATCGCAGGAGGGTTTATCTCCCAGATCATTAACTAAATTGGGCAGGGACTCAGCTGTTTGCTTTAGGTCACAAAGAAAAGCAGCAGAAAGGAAGGAAGGAGGGGAAAAAGCTCGTGGCGAGCTGGGTGCACCTGCTTGGTGTGGCACGGGCCCTGGTGCTCCGCTCGCTGCTGAAACATGGGGCACCGGGGCTCCTCCCTGCCCCCTGGGGCCAACAGCGCCTGCTCACCCGACACTGTGCCTCGGCTTATCTCCCCATCGAGAGGTTTCAAAGAAATAGGCTGAGCTGTGCTGGAGAGCAAAGATTAATCCTGTCATCACACCATGGCCACGCATCGGGCGATCAGTGCCTGGGAAGGCATGGCTGGCACCCCCGAGTCCCCACTGACCTGGGGGTCCCAGGTGGGCACATGGGGAGAGACGAAGCCTGTGGGGTTGCACGGTGCAGGTGAGGCATCACCGTGCAACACGGCTGCATCTTCCTCAGGTATGGGGCGAACACAGGACCAGGGTGTGATGAAGATGAACTTCTGCAAGAGCCCATCTGCAAGGTGACCCACAGCATCCTCACGGCCGGAGAAATAAATAGCACCGCCGGGCGAGGATGCACCACCAGGAGCGGCACTGAGCCAGGCCAGCTCCTGTGGCCACCTGCCTTTGCTCCTGGATGCTCTGGAGGTGCAGCCGCATCCATGCACCCACATTTGCTTTCCCTGTGGGAACGAGCAGGAGGGAATGGCAGAGGGTGCCCGGCTGGACCCAGGCAAACTCACCCATCCCATCCCAAGCAGCTCCTGCATCCCCTCGCCCTAACTGTATCCGCATGACTATAATCGAATCTGAATGAACCGGCTCTGCCCCTCGGCGGGGATCCAGGCTTGGAAGTCCCCAGAGTGTTTGCAGCTGCCTGGATACTATCTGGATAAATACTGCTATCGGAGAGTCACAGGACTGCATCCCAGCATCAGCTGCGCTGCACCGCTCCTATTAATACAGCACTTTGTGCCCGGCCCTGGGGGGCCACAGCGCTGGGTACGGCCCCTGAATGAGCCCCGGTGATGCCTGAGGGAATAGGGATGGACTGGTGGTCCCTGCTCCCATCCCAGCATGTGCGGGATGTCCCCATCGCATGGGAACCGCGAAGGAGGAAGGAGCATGGATCCATCCATCATCCATCCATCCATCCACCCATCCATCCATCCATCCATCCATCGGTACACAAGCTCCCATGGCTCTCCCGCTTCCACCCGGGGAAAGCCAAGATGGAGAAGCCCCGGCTCCCCCGGCAGCTCTGGCCCGGCCCCGCCGCATGCCCCAGCTGCTGTTTTTAGAAGCGGCGAGCGCGCGGCGGAAGGAATAAATCCTGACAACTCAACTAGCGAAATGATGTGATGGCACCGCTCCGATAAGATGGAGGGAGCCGATTGGGAAGAGTCTTAAGCTGTGAACACGCAGCATCTCCACTCTTCACCTCCGCTCACAAAGGGAAATCTCTCCAAAGGGGCTAAGGAGATTATCCCGGCTTTGCCGTCCCGGGTGCTCGAGTAATCAGGGCAGCCTTGGGGACGACAAAGGAGTGAGGAGGGTTTAAATTTGAGCCTTGCTGGGCTGCGCCTGCTTGGGCTCAGCCTGGGGTTGCTCTGGCCAAGCTGCTGCAGACTGAGGGGGGGACGGTTGTGGGAGAGCTGGGCTGCTGCCGGCTTTGCCCCCTCAGCTTTAGGGTGCAGGGGAGCACCCCATTGACCCGGGGGGGCGGGAGCTGAGGGGAGATTTCTGCCTTTATCGCTCCTGCCCATCGCTTGCAATTTATTGATTTTTTTTTTTTTTTTTTTTTTGACAGAGTACAAAAGCAAATCTTTATCAGGCTGAACCCTGCCCCTGGTTAATGGAGGAGCTGTGACCTACCTTGGAGAGTAGAGCAGGCACCTCCCGGTGCCCGAGGGGCCAGGGAGGGGGCGAGGTGAGGGGGCGATAGCACCTGGGAGGTGCTGCACCCCAAAAGGGCCGGGCACCCCGCTCGCCAGCTGTGGTGCACAGCTGGCAGGCATCGGCAGCGGGGCGGGTACCGGCCGTGCCACGCGTCACCCGGGAATCGCCCTTCCCTTATGCCCCACGTAAGCCGGGGTGCCCTGCCCCAGCAGGATGCGTCCCGATAAGCCTCCACGGGACATTTGTGTTCGGGGCGTTGCTGTGTCCTGCTGGGATGTGGCCCTGAGGGCATCCGTGGCCCTGAGGGGGTCCCTGTCCCCAGGGGGTCCCCATCCCAAGGGGGTCCCTATCCCAGGAAATAAATGGCAGCTGTGCCCATGGGGAAGGGGACAGGAATAAGCACTGGGAATAACATCAGAAAGTGCTCAGGGAGGATGGGAAGGAGGAAAACTTCCCGGCTCCCCTAGGGCTGTGCCACGGACCCCCTGTCCCTGCTCTGTCCTTGCTCGTGGGGCTGCTGGGACCCCCCGGCTCTGCCCAGGCTGGTGCCAGGCAGCGGGTAGGGGTGCACTGGGGGGGGCAGGAAGCTGGGGTGGGGAGGAAAAGGAGTGAAGGGGCCCCTGGAGCCGATGCAGAGGACAGATATCCCCTCCGGAAAGAGGAGGGGACCGCATGGGGGGGTTGCTGCCGCCCCACTGGGCAGGGCCTGCCTGCGGCGGGGAGGGAGGACCCCGGTGGGGGCAGCACCCAGATGGAGGAGGGGGGTGGGAGCTCAGCTTTGCACCAAGCCCAAAACCCGCCGGTGCTCTGAACCAGCCCAGGGCAGAGCGGCAAGGCAGCAGTGATTGACAGCTGTCAGTCACTGTGAGACAGAAGCATCGCCCTCAAGGCTCTCACCCCAAGTACGCAAGACATTTTTCTCCTTCCCAAGGGAAAATGGAGGGGAGGATGGGGACAGAGAGGGGGGCGCTGCCTGCACATCTCAACAGCCCCCGGTGCTGCCCAACGCAGGGGTGTTCCTCCACTCCAGCAGTGTCCCCGAACTGGTTTGAGCATCCTCCCACTCCTCAGCAATGTCCCCAAACCAGTCTGAGCATCCCTCCACCCCATTGGTGCCCCCAAATTGTCCTGAGCATCCCTCCACCCTGCAGTGTCCCCAGACAGAGGGCAGAGACCTGCAGGCACAGACCCCAGCAGACACAGGGTCCCCTTCGATGTCCCCAATCCAGGACAGGTGCCACCACCCCTGCTGGGACCATCCCCAGCCTGATGCCAAACATCCCGCTGCCTTCAGTGCCGGCACGTGGCTTTGCCGGACATAAGCCAGGCAAGGGGGGGTTCAGGACTCCAGGGAACCCCCTGACTTGGGGGGCTACTGCCCCAAAACCCCAACTTCTCCCCATCCTCCAGCAATCTAACACAAACACAACTATCTGCTGCTCAGCCCGGCTCCCAGCGATAAAAAGAAATAGCTGGAATAATTTTTCCCACCCACACATACCAGGGCGGAGGGGAAGGGGGAGCGATGGGGCAGATGCGGCACAGTGCCGGCCATCCGGACGAGCCATCCCTCCTCGCCGTGCCCTGCTCGCCCCGATAATAAACCTTGAGGTTTGCAGACAAACTCCGGGCAGCCAGAGATTATTCAAGCAGGAGTCGTGTCGCAGATAAACACAACCGAAGGCGAGTGGGAGACGAAGGGGAAGAGGGAGGCGGGGGGGGGGAAAGGGGAAAAAAAAAAAGTTTGCAGTTTTAATTAGATGCACCAAAAAAATAAGAAGTTGCTCTGTCCCATCCCAATACCCCACATGCAGGACTGGTGGTGAGGATGGATTTGGGGTTCGCGGCCAGTCCCGGGAGAGGCGGATCTTTCCCATGCTCTGGCCACCATTACCGCCCCGGAGCAATTAAATAATCCCCGAACAGACAAGCTGGCAGTGGAGGTTTGGGGGCTCAGCAAGGTGGAAATTTTGGTGGGGACCCAAACAGCGAAGCCGATGTAGGAAAGGGGGTTAGGAACCTCCTGGGAGCAACTGCTGCTCTTTTGGGACATGGTTGTTGGGGACAAGGCAAAAGCCACCCTGGTTTTGGCCCCGACTGCTCCATCCTTTCCCCACCAGTAGCCCATCAGTGTCCCCACAGGGACAAAAGCAAAAAGCTTCATCCCACCTTGCAGAAAGGCAAGCACCGGCCGGGCTTCCCAGGAGCTGCAGCCTCCTGGCAGCTCCCGGTGGGGATTCTCCAGTGTCTTGTAATGCGGTTGAGCAGCCTGTCCCTCAGTGGGGCTCTGCTCCCCTCCATTCCCCTGTCCCAACACCACATTTGTGAAATTTGTTGGAGCTTTTCACCTTATCCTTTTGGGAATATTGGCTGGACTTGGTCAGGTTGGCTGGGCAGCGATGGGGTGAGAGGCGACAGCCCTGGGAGGGGAGCTGGAGCTGCGGGTGCTCCCAAAAGTCTCCACTACCGGCCCCACTCCAGAGCAAACAAAAACGAGTGTGAAAGATGGAAACCTGCGGCATGGCAGAGAGCTGCTGGCAGGGCCACGGGGAAGGGTTTGGGGGAATTTGGGGTGGTCTGGGGGAACTGGGGAGGATGCGCATCCCCTCTCCGGACCCACCAGAGGATGAAGTGGCTGGCGCGAGCGGGCACAAAGCACGGCCACGCTCCATCCTGGGATCCCGTTGGGAAGCAGAACCAAGTCGGGGTGACCTAGCACCCCGGCTGAAGGGGCGGCACATCCGTAAAGACTCCCAACTTGAGGATTACAGCCTCCGGCTCCTAGGGATTTGCATATCAGCCGGGCGAGTGGCAGCCCCCTCCGGCGAACAAGGTCATTTCAAAGATAAAACAAAATAACTCTTTCTCCCTCGCCAGCGTGCAGGGCCAAGGAGCCCCATGGCGAGGTCCTGGCATGCCGTGTCCCCGTGCCGCTGAGCCTCTGGCACAGTGGTGCGCCCAGCAGGCAGCAGTTTTGGAGACCCAGAGGGCAAAGCCATACAGGGGGTGACCCTGTAGCCCCCCAAAAAGGGCCAGGGGAAGGTGAGACCCCGTAGGGCGCGAACAAAGGCACCCAGAGCAGCCCGCTTGCCCCCCCCCGCCGTGCCGCATCTTCGCGGCTGCCATTGCTGACATACGGCGGATCCTGCCAGATAAAAAAGAAAATTCAGGCTGCTCAGAGTTTCCCTTTTCGCCAGCTCCATCCCTGATAAGTGCAGAGCCTGCAGAGCGCCTGATAGACGGGCTATCGCGGCGGTTGGTGCGAAAGGAACACCCTATCGCTGCAGCATCGCCGGACCGCCATCAACTCCCAGCCACACAGAAATTAATACCACTCCAATTACCAGAATAGAGATGGGCTGGGAGAAGGCGATAATAAAATCTCTTTTACATAAAGAATGCAAATAGCCCGCTCCAGTGAGGAAAGGGGGGAAGGGGAGGCATGGCCAGAGTCGAGGCTTTGTGGTCCCTTTTGGGGAGCCCGTGGTTGATGGTGCTGCTGGGATATGGGGCTGCGTGGTGACATGACCCCCAGGATATGGGGACACCCATGGGTTTGGCACCGCAGCCCCCTCCCACCCTGCACTGGGATGCCAGCACCGGAGCTGGGAGCCCGGCAGTGCTGGGGGCAAAGGGCCGGGGAGCAGATAAGGAGCCGGGGCTGGCCTCGCAGCTCCTTCCTGCCCGGCACGCAGGAAGGGCCGGGATATCAGCGGGACCGGCAAGCGCTTCCCCTCGGATGGGGCGGGAAGGGGGAGCGGGGCCACGGCTCCCCACCGGGCCATGGGGATTTCAGCAGCTGCAGGAGCACGTGCGCCGGCAGCTGGCATTTCCCAGGGCTTCTCCATTGCCCAGCCCACGTGGGAGACCGGTGGCCTTGGATCCCGCCATTGCATCCACCACTGAAAGGCGATCGCTGTCCGGCACCGGGGTCACCCCTTCCCATCACATGCTGCACCACGGGGCTGCTCCGAAGCCAGATCACCCGGCATCACCCAGCTGGGAGCTCCCCTGGGAGGAGCGGGGTGTGGGCAGGGGCTGGCAGCATGAACGGGGCCCGAAACATGGCACATCCACCCCTTGGGGGTCTCAGCTCCCCCCGGCCCTGTCCCCATCCACTCGCTGGGTGCCGTCCCCACCGGACAGGCGCCCGCAAACCCAATCTGTGCGGAGGAGCCCCGACCATAACCCCATCAGCGGGTTGGTTTGGAGATAGCACAGCGATAGGGCGTGGGGTACCCACACAGCATGCCCGGCCTTGCCAGGCGCCGGTGGCCCCGGCGTGGAGATGCCGAGAGGGAGATAGACGGCTGTATTCGCTCCTTGGGGTTTTGATAACCATCACGAACCCGCTTGAGCGTCGCTCTTGTGGTTGCCAGGATGTTTGCAAAGTGCCCTCGCGAGCGCGGGGCAATGCAGGACGGGTCCAAATCGTCCGTGCACCGGAGAGCGTGATGCCAGCTGTGGGGCAGGCATCCCCACCGCTCCCGGATCATTTTTTATGGTCCCAACAGCAGCTTGGGGTTGTGGGGGACCACAACCATCATCTTATACCTCCTCTCCAAGCAGAAGTGCTGGTATTTGCAGCCTCCCCAGTCCCCAGTGCTCCCAGTCTTCCTCATACTGGTTTTTGCAAGAGGAGGCGAATGCTTGGGAGCTGCCTCCGCTGCTCCAGCCCGCACTCCAGCTGGGATGCTGGGATGGAGCGGGATGACCGGCCGCGCTCCGGAGGCTCACCTGGCCCATTCCAGGCATCCAGCTCCCGTGGGTTTTCTCCGGGATCTGGTTTCTCCGACTCCTTCGGACTCTCCGGGGCGTCTCTGGACTCTGCAGCAGGAGAGGGAAGGCAGCAGGTCACGTATGAGGAACTTCAGAGGCAGCACCCCACGGGAGTCAGGACCACGGGACCGGAGACACCCTGGGGCCAGGATGCATGTGGGTTCACCCTCGAGGATGTGCATGTGCATGGTGGGGGTTCCCCTCGAAATCCCTGTGTCCAAAACCACCCCCTTCCCGGCCGCAGGGTCCCGTGTGCCCCATGGGATGACCCATAAGGACAGCCAAGCCCACCCATGCATCCTCCCTGGGGATTTCTCGAGCCACCCCTGGGTGGGCACCCACCTCCCAGCCCCAAAACCCCCCTGGCAACTCTCCCATCCCACCGCGGGCCCCACGTCACCCGGTTCAGCCCCGCTCCCGTCATGGCTCTATTTGTGGCGTATTCACAGCAACTTGATAACAATTATTTTCTCCATTAACTGCTGCTGGAGATGCAGCTGATAAAGCCTATCTGCATATGACAGTGTGGAAGATTAGCGCCCAAAGTACATGTTTGCCTTGGCGTCCCGGGCGGATAACCAGCACGGAGCCCAATCGATCGGCGCCAGAGCGAACACCCAGGGGTGACGTCACCGGCATTGGAGATTATTAATACAGGTGATAAGCGGAATGATTAACATCAAATAAATCAATCACCGGGTATAAAAGTCCTATTATTTTTGGCTATAAATCAAAGTGCCTGGCATATCGATTTTTATCCATCGCGCTGAAAGCTTTAGTGGCCGTTATTGCTGCTCAGCGTTATCTCTGCTATCACCTTTTTATCGAGGCAGGCTAGTGCCAGGTGCAGCTCCACGCCCGGGCTCCCGGCTCCCTCGCCCCCAGCCCAGCTCCCCCATCAGATAAGAGCCGCTCGCTTCTCCCTGCTGCGGAGCAAAGTTTCTCAGCAAGCCTTCCCCGCCCCAGCTATCGGGGTGCTGGCGTGGATCACCCCCTTTCCCAGTGCATCACGGGTTGGCTCCTGTGGTTTTGGGGGACGCTTTGCTCCCCGGTTGCTGGTGGATGAAGGCAGTGGGCGCTTGCCGGGACTGGCCGGCTCCATTAGCCGGCGCAGCCTTGCCCTGCCGCGGTTATCTCGAAGGGCACTGCAAACATTAACTGATTAGGATTTGCCCCCACCTCTACAGGAAGGAACTTAAAGGATATCTGGGGACTGTTTCAGCCCGGCCCTGAAACGCAGCCACCTCTGGGGTGGGGCATGGCACGGCAGGGCGGCAGGCAGGCGGCGGTGCGGGCAGGAAGCAGGCAGCAACGGCCCCGTCCCCGCCATCCCCATCCGTGGCGCTGCCAGTGCCAGCACCTGCGGCCTCAGCGGCTGCTTTGCACCCCAAGGAGTCACTTTGCACCCCAAGAGGCCACTTTGCATCCCAGGAAGGGTCACTTTGCATCTCAGGAAGGGTCACTTTGTGCCCTGGGGCGGGTCACTTTGAGCCCTGGCGGGGGTCACTTTGCACCCCCACGTCCCTCCATCGCTGCCGGCAGCTCAGCACCGAGGCGGGTGAAAGGCGCTGAAACGGATATGTGGTGATGGTGCTCATTAGCAGCCACTGTGGTGAGCACCCCGCCTCCGTTTTCCAGCAGTCTGGCTTATGGCCCCCTCCCCGGCATGCTGCTGCCCCTGGCCGAGCCGAGATTCCTCCTGCCTGTGCCAGCCACGGGGAGCCCCCCCGTGCCAGGGAGCATCCTTGCTCCCGGCCGGTTGCTCGCCATCACCCTGGGGCCAGGCTGCCCGCAGAGGGTCCTGTCGCTGGCCCGAGGGTGCCCGGAGGGATGGAGCACCCCAGAGAGACCGGGGATCTCACTTAATCAACAGCCCACCCCTCGATGGGTGGGCAGGATGTTTCGTTTGCTAATTAATACCATGCCCCAACAGCGGAGATGATGCTCAGGATGCCGGCGTGCCCGGCAGGTTGCTCCAGTGGCAGAGCCCGTCCCCACGGCAGGGGGACACCAGGGGCAGCCCCCTGCCATCGCGGCGAGGCTCACCTTCACTGCCGGGGGGGCTGGAGGTGTCGCGCTCGGCAGAGCCCTCGCGGTCCGAGGCGGTCCCCTCCCTCTCCGAGGGGGTCTTCTCCCCCACCGGGCCGTCCTCGCCTTCCTCCATCGCTGCCAGGGAACCTGCCGAAACACAGTGGGGGCGGTTAGTGGGGGGAGAACCGGAGGACTAAAAACCCCAGTGGGTTTTCCCAGTTGGGATAGGAAGCAGCTGACGCCTTGGGGGTCCGGCAAAGGGCCCTTCCCTGGCCCACCATGGGCATGGTGCCGGGAGGCGATGCCCTGCAGCTCTGCACGCCATGGGAAGGAAAAACCCTGTCCCCGGCCAGTGCTATGGTCCAGCACCGTGCTGGGGTCCCTTGTCCCCTTGCAGAGAGGTGTTTATAGAGCCACCGCCTTGCTCCAGGGTGTCCCCCCGAGGGATGCCCGGTTCCCGCACAGACATTATTGGGAATGAGCCCCACACCCTCCCGGGAAGCGAGTGGGGTCCCTGCGTACCATGGACACATGGCTGCGGCATGGCGAGGTACCCAGCCCGCCGCACCGCTCACCCATGCCTCCCACCCAAAACCCCCCCGGCACCAGCCCCGAACATGGCGAGGGACCCCAGAGACCGTCCCCCACAGTCCCCAGCACCCCTTGCCTGGTGGGGGACCCACCAGAGCCCCCCATGATGCTCACAGCCCTCGACAAAGTGGGATACTGTGGGTGCCTGGTGGGGCCATGCTGCCACTGGAGGAGACTGTGGCGGGGACACAGCGTGCAAGAAGGATGCATGGAGGGTGCACATGGGGTGCACGTGGGGGACGCCCCAGCAGACCCCCCCCCCAACAGCCCAGCCAGCCCATGCTGCTGTTTCCACGGCAACGCAGCATCCCCATCCGCGTCGAAATCGAGAAAGAAAGAAACAGCGGCACACGCGGCTCGTGCTGCACGAAGCCGCGCCGGGGGCTGCCCGGTGCCCCATCCGGTACCACCCCGCCAAGCCCGGCACACGGGCAGGGGGAACGGCGCGGTGACAAACCGTCTGCAGACCTCAGCTGCTCTCTGTGACTCCAGGCATGTATATTTACAGCGGGAGAACAAAGAGCCCATAATCTATACAAAGCAGACAACAATGAGCGTGAATAAAGAGGCTGCCGGAGAAGGGAAGGCAATTTATTCTAATTCTGCTAATTTCAGTTCCAGCACAATTAAAAAGGCTCTGATAATATTCAGAAACAATCGCCAGCTAACAAATCGTTTCTCTCGCTGTAAATGAAACATTGTTAGGCTAATTTCTTCTTTCACGCCTTCACGGCTCTTGGGCTTCTGATAAAGTTAACCCGACTCTCGCCTGCTTCATGGCTTGGCACCTCCAGCCTGGCCGGAGAGGGATGGACGGGGCCAGGAAGGGACAGACGGGGCCGGGACCACACGTGGCACCCACCCAGGGGTGCTCAGACCACCCGCATCCTGCCCCAAAACACGGAGCCCCGGCCGGGAGGGAGACGGAGATGCCTCGTATAAATGCGATCATATAAAACCTGGGGTTTGGGTAGCGCAGCACCACTGCGTGCCTACGGGGATGATGGGTGGCCGGCAGCATCCCGGCACCATGTCACTGCGGTCCCTGGATGCATCCCCGCACCCAGCCCATCCCATTGCAAAATCCCGCTCCCAGCGCGCCCGCCCAAACCCAGGGAATGCTCCGGCCCTGGTGCTCCTGGCTGCGTGGGTTAAATGAACTACTGGATAGCTTAAAAAAAAAATTTTAAAAAAGGGGAAAAAAGAAAAAAAAAAAAAAAAAAAAAGGCGAGCAAGGGAGAGGGAGCGTGGAGCAGGGAGTGGAGCGTCACTTTTCCGGGATTGCTGGAAGCCCTGCACAGTTATCACCGCACACAGCCTCCCTCGGCTTGCCTGATCTGTCTATTCTTCATTAAGCAAATACGCCGAAATGGAAATGAAAACATAATAGCTATTTGATTTTCGGCGAGATATTTTGCATATTGGTTCAGTGCTGATAGTGGAATTTCATCAACTCCCTTTTTTCATGCTTTAAAACTGAATTACTGAGGCTGGCTTTACAGAGAGGGGAAGAGCCAAAAAATGCTCCCTTCCAAGATACTTCGCTTCGACGATTAACTCTTCTCCCTCCCTCCTTCTCCCTCTTTTTTTTTTTTTTTTTGATAACAAGGGAGGATTTCTTTTCTTTTTTCCCCCTCTTCTTTTTTTTAAAAAAATGATAGTGATTGTAAAAACTTGCAGGAAGCGGAGGCGATGTGCCCATGTCACCTGTGCGCAGGCTGGGGATGCGGGTCCGGGCGGGCGTGAGGGTCGGCATTTCTGGGGCTTTTCCAGCGTTAGGAAAACCCATCGTTACCCAGGTAATGATTTGATCATTTCACTCAAATTAAGATTCTCCTAGTGCAGGAACAATAAACCTTTCCTTGATTCTTTGCGCTTATCCAATAAATTAAATAAAAGGAAAAATAATGTAGAAAATAAAAAAGGAGGGGGGACTTCTCCAGGCTGCCAAGAGCGAGACCCTGGACGCTCCCAAAGCCGGCACGCAGACAAGAGCAAAGCGATAAGAGGCCTCGATAACAGATAGAAAATAGCAACAGCCCCAGACTTTCCCACCGGCTCTGGAGCGGGGAGGAGGAGGAGGAGGAGGAGGAGGAGGAGGAGGAGGAGGAGGAGGAGGAGGAGGAGTCCCCGTGGCAGAAAGCAGGTCCCACACTGAAAATACATGCAGGCTGGGGGCAACCTGCCATCGCCGTTTGGTGTTCATCGCCTCGCATCCGACTCCAAAAATTTATTATTTTTAAAAATAAAAAGGCTGGGCAGGCGGCGAGCCCAAGGGAGGGCTCCGGGAGCCGGGGACCGAGGGTGAGAGCCCGGATCCGGGCAGCCTCACACCCCAAACCTCACCTACAGGCACCTCAAAGCTCGTGGTGCAGCGAGCCCCCAGGGTGCTCGGCTCTGGGGTGTCACCCCCCGCCGGTGCCGGTGGGACCCGGGGGACGTCCCCAGCTCCACCGGGCTCGGCGGGACCACGCGGGCAGCACAATGGAAGCTCCCTTCTTCATCCTTCCAGCTCCTCCTTATCCCCGCGCTGGCCCTGAATCCATCTTCCAATTAAAAATAAAGCAAAACAATAATAATAATAATAAAACCCCAGTAACCCCCAGAGCAGCCGGGTGAAGCTCCCCACCGGGTCTCGGGGTGCATGAAGCACTGCCACGATGCTCATCCATCACCTTGTGATCGAGACGCGGGAAATCCAGCTCAGGCATCGCCTCCTTGGGCAGCGCCGCTGCCCCTAAATCGCCTTCTTTTCCCCCAAATTTTGCAGCCATGAGCAAAGGGCTGCAGTGCTGGGTACCGGGAGGGAAAGCTGCTGTCAGAGAGACTGGCAGCTGCTCCTGATCCTTCCTTGCACCGGCTGCAAAACCATCTCCGGTGATTCGGTGGGGTCTGGCACAGCCCGGGGATTCCCCGGGGTCTCATAGGAGGGTTGTGCCGTGTCCGCCCCACAGCAAGCAACGCCCAGAGAGCAACCTGGGCTGCAAATCCAAAAACCACCGGTATCTGATGGGACACCAGCCCACCTCTTCTCACCCAATTTTCCCCCAGAACATATTAATGTTCACTTTTACTGACGACCTCAGGTGCCCCCGAGCCCGTTCCCTGGGGATCGGGGATGCCAAGCACCGCGGCTGAGGGCAAACGAGGTTTCGGTGGCTGGGAAATGATGCCGGTCCTCAAAGGTCACATTATCCAGCAGGTTATTTTTTTCCCTCCCCTTGGTTGATGCTGCTGGGATCCAGCATTAAATTGTAAAGCTCTCCAAAAATGGGGGTCCTGGCGGCAGGTGAGACAGTCTCCCGCCGCCCCGGGACCCCCGTTTTGGATGAAAACGGACCTTTTTGAGCACAAATCAACCTTCTCCCCTATCAGCCCGGCTGCAGCATCCCAGGGCCTGGCTCCCCCTGCAGATATCGGCACATTAAATATCAGCCCCGTGCATGGAGCCGATAGCGGTTGGGGCCAGCCCCAGCCCCAGCCCCAGCGGTACCTATCTCTAATTAAGGGCCCTTCTCCATCACCCCCAGATAAAACTCTCCTCGATCCTTCCTGCCCTATGTTAAAAGGGCAAGAAAAAAAATGTTTGTGGAGCTGGTAGGTGGAGGGAGGGGTTTACAATGTATTTATAATAATTTATTAATAAATTATGCCTAATTTATCCAGGAATGAAGGTGGCAGGGGATGCTACGATTGCTGGTGGGATGCTGCAATTGCTCATGCGAAGGGATGCTGCGATTGCTTGGCGGAGGGGGGGAATTATAATAATTTATAATTAAATTTATAAAGTATTTAGTCCTAATTTATCCAGGGGGGGAATAAAGGATAGTGGGGGAGTGGAGGTGGTGGGGAATGCTGAGATTGCTGATGGGGGGGGTGGGTGCTGCGAATGCTCATGGTGGGTATTTATAACAATTTATTACTAAGTTTATAATGTATTGAGGCCTAATTTATCTAGGAGGGGAATGAGGGCTAGTGGGGGAATGAAGGTGGTGGTGGGTGCTGGGATTTCTCATGGCAGGGGAAGATGCTGCGAGTGCTCAGAGAAGATGCTGCAATTACTGATAGGGGGGGAGGCTCGTGGCTGCACCCCACAGCATCCCAACCACCACAAAAAAGCACCCGGGCTGGCATCCCCGTCTCGGCGACACAAAAACACCCCATCGATCCACCCGTGGGGCGCAGCACCCCGAGCATCCCTCCCCGATCCAGGGCACCGCTGCCCCCGGGGAGCCCCCGGCCGCAACCGTCGGGGAAGAAAAGAGCCGGGGAGAAGCAGAGCCTGAGAAAAAGCAGCCCTGCTGATAGGGGAGAGATTGGTTTCAGCCGGAGCTGCTCCCCCTGCCAAGTCCATATCCTATCTGCGCGGGGTGCAGTTACTTAACATTCATCACCGCCTGAACTCTGTAACTTTATCAGCGGCCGAGCATGGCGCCATCGCCGAGCCCAGCCATTCCCGGCGCTCAGATAGGGCCGATAAACCGCTGATAGATTACAGGAGATTGTTTCACTTCAGGGGCCGCGATTACTAATACTAATAGCGAGAGAGCCCGCATCATATCAAACAGCAGCCGGGGAGGGGGGACGGGGACGGCGGGGAGGGAACAGGCCGCGGGGGGCACGGGAAAATAATGAGAAAGAAAATACAGGGACAATGACAATGAAGTGACTTTACGTTTCAGATGGGGTCGATAACACCCTGGTAGATTTTAAGAGTGGTGAGAGCCTAATAGAGCCATCCCCGGCCCTGGCACATCAGATGGATGGGAGTAGATTGCTCCGGGAGAAGGGGATGCGATGCTTAACGCGGTCCTGCCTTCCCAGCTGGCGGCGGGGCTGGGGCGAGGAGATGTTCAAAGCACAAGAGGGAAACTGGGGCAGCTGGCGGGGCTCCTCTGCAGCCGGTGGAGAAGGACCGGTCCTTAGCAGGGGGACCCGGGCGCGTCCTCCATCCCAATCCCCATCCAAGAGCAGTTTGAGATGATTAACCCCGTACCGATCCGGGCAGAATTTGGGAAGCCTGGTGTGAGCCCACAGCTGGGGAGCAGCTGGATACCCCGATAATATGGAAAGAAACTCCATCCGTGAAGATCAGGCTCCAAATGTGCACGGGCGTGCAAGGCGGCACGGGCGTGCAAGGCCACCTTGCCACCGCTGTTCCTGCACCACTGCTGCTGGCCAAAGGGAGTTTTCCTGGGTGAAAAAAAATCCTCAGTTCTGGTACTTTTTCTCTCACCTGGAATAAAGCCGTTCCAGTCGGGAATGGCTGGGGGTGGATGCTCACCCCACAGCGCAGCCCCGTGGAGCCCATCAATAGCAGGTGACGGCGAGGCCAGAGGTCAAGCTCTTTGCTAATCTAGCGACAAATTACCCCAGAGATGCCGCGCCAGAGCCATCCCCCTCCCCGTGGGAAGCGGTTTCGGGCCCTGCCACGTCCATCCCGCTGCCAAAAGCTGCTGGGAGGGGAATGGGGACAGATTTCAGGCTCCACCCCGAGACTTTCAGTCCATGATAGCACCAGGCAAGGACAAGGATGGAGGGATGGGGACAAGGATGATGGTGGACATGGCTGAGAAGGCCACCAGACCTCCACTGCCAGCACCTTCACCCAGCACCCTCAACCCTCCTCTTCCTCCAACTCCGAGCAGCGTGGCCGTTCATGCCCAGCTCCGCAGATGCCGAGTTTGCCTCTGTGCAAATGCGCGTGCCTGCGCTGCCTTTTTTTTTTTCTTTTTTTTTTTTTTTTTTTCCTGTTCTTGGCATTTTGGTGGAGCGAGATAAGAGTAAAAAACAACAGAGCTGCTCGGAGAGTGAAAAAGGGAGATAGATAACGCAGATACCGACTCCTACACAAAACAGTCCTGGCTTTATCACTGCTTTTTATCACAGTTCCTCTAAAAAAAATAAAGAGAGCAGCCCAACTGGAATGGGGCAGCACATTAAAAAATGAACTTTATACTGTTTGCTCTTTAGTTTTATATTTAGATGAAACAAACTTAGATTCTTGTGGTTGATACCTTTTCCAGTTCACGGAACCAAAAAGTCTGGAAGCCCCATTTGCTCCAGTGGGGACGAGCGAGGAAACTCAAGTATCATTCAGAAAAGCAGATGTTAAGGGAGTGGTGCCTGCTCCCATGATCCGGCCTTGTTTGAGGCCACGGGCTGTGACGGTTCGAGCATCTTTAAGCCCGGATAGGGCAGTGGGATGAGGCCGGTCCCAAAGCATCCCGCTGGACCAGGCAGCATCCCACAGCAGAAGCAGCGAGGCTCACGCTGGAGATGGGTATAGAAAGGCAGATGGTTCCTGAGCATCCCCGGGCCCCTCTGGCCAGCTGCTGGTCCCTGGGGACAGCCAGAGCCCACCTGAGATGCCGCAGTGGCATTGGGATCCCGGCCACGTGCCGCAGCCACGTGGCATCGCTGCAGCTGGCAAAGCCAAACATCCCCGTGATGCCAGCGGGTCCCTGGCATCTGATGACAGCTTCTCCATCCCAGCGCAGGGACGCAACCGCATATGTAATACACCTGTCCACGTGGCTCCCAAAAATTCTTTGCCCACCGCGACGCCCCTCCCTGCCCCTGAGGGCACCGCACAGGGCTCTGCCCTCCCGCTGCCAACCCCAAGCATAGGCTGGGGAGGGCATTTTGGAGCAGAAAAACTCCAACCCACAGGGCATGGCCAGAAAGAGGGAAGGAAAAAAAAAAAAAATAATAAAAATGGACTGGAGGTTTTTCCCTCCCCTCGCACTCCCTTCCCTACCTTCTTTTTGAAAAACATAATTTATCTGTGTATTATCAAGAAATCCAGACACTTTAATCAGTGAGCTATGAAGTCAGTATTTCCATTCTTATCTAGCGGAGGAGTGGAAATGGAGAGCAGATAGGCAGCTCCGAGCCGGTCCGTGGTGGGGAATGTTAATGGGAGGAGCGGCAGAGCCATTGGCTACCGAGCTGCCGCTATCGCTGCCATTATCGGGGCGTTATCAAGGCAACCATCGCAGCGCAGTAATGGGGCCAGTTCAACTTTCCGCATTATCATAGGAGCTGGAAGTAGCATGAGAGGCCTCGGCTGGGAGACAGAGAAGCGAGCGAGTGGCCAAACTTCCCGGTGGAGCAGGGGGGTGATGCTAAAAGCAGCTTTTCCTCCCTGCGGTCCCCTGAGCTGGCGATGCGCGGGGTGATGCTCTCCTGCTCAAGCATCCTCTTGCACACTCCGAGTACTGACGCCGCCACGCATCCCCAAAGCCCCAGGTACCAACCCCGCCATGCATCCCCAAAGCCCCGGGCACTGACCCCGCCGCGCATCCCCAAAGGCCCGGGTACCGACCCCGCCACGCATCCCCAAAGCGCTGGGCCATGACCCCCGGCTCACCAAGGACAAGAGAAAACAATGCATCTATATTTCATCAGATGAACAAATTAGAGGAGCACATTTCCTCCACGCGCTATCAAATGGGAGATGTCAAGAAAATATGTTGATGTGAGAAAGAGGAGATAAAGAATTATTTTGGAGGAAAAAAGCCATGGAAGGCTCTTATCTGGAGTGACTCACAGGCACACACTCCTTAACCCCACTGCAGCCCAAGGTCAGCAGTTACATTCCTTTCGGCATTTCATCCCTTCCAAAAAAACATGTTGCTGCAGGAACAATGCGGAGCCTTTGCCGGGCAGCCATCGGAAGAGGGAACTGTATTACCCCCGAAACACTTGAACTTTCCTGATAAAATAAGCAGCGGGACAGCAGCCTGGCCAAGCCGGAGTGTCCAAAAGCCCTGAGTCAGGCAACAAAACCAGTCATGGGATGCATCGCAGAAAAAAAAAAAAAAAAAAAAAAAAAACACAAAAAAAAAAAAAAAAGAGAGATTGGCCTCCCGCTCCCATTCCTGCTCTTCCCCAATGGGGAAGAGCTGATTTCTTCTCCCCGCAGGAAGCAAAATCCATGCCCTCAGCCCAGCCATAGGACTCAGAGCCGGAGCGCGATGCGGGGCTGGCAGAGAGGCGTTTTCCACTTTTTCTTTTTCTTAAATAAAGAAATCTTAAAAGCATAAGGTTTCTCTGCTCCTGCTGTGCCCCCCCAGTTGCTCCAACCGGTGCTCGGGGCCACTCATATCCCCCTTGCTGGGCGGCCTCAGGTCCCAGCGCCCTGTTGTGCTGCCATGGAAGGTCTGGGCTGGTTTTCTCTCCGCAGCATCACCCCAGCCAGAGTTTTCTAAGGCAAATCATGTTGGGTTTTTTTTTTTTTTTTTTTTTTTGCAGTAGGATGGACAGCATGCATGGAAAACATGCTCTTCACTTCCCCAGAATGGGCGTATTTGACCCCAAATCCACCACCGCCAAGCAGGGCACAGCGGCTCCGTTCCCAAGCTGTGCCAGCCCTGCTGCTCCCGGTTTGGGCATCGTCGTCCCTTCTCTTCCCAGGGATGCGAGCGGCATCAACCTCCACAGTCAGCGCGGAGCTGGGAGCGTCGCACGGCACAGGGTGTCCCAGGGATGGCGGATGTGGACACGGTGACAACAGAGGACTTGGGCTCCCCAGTGACTTGATGCCATGTTGTCTTCGGGATGCTGCCATCGCTGGGTGGCTCTGAGGGGTTCCCAGGGAGGGACGGGGCTGCCCCTCTCCAGGAACCACGGATCACCTGCGCCATGGCACTATCTCCTTGCACAATCTGCTGCAACACCCATGGGGAAAGGATTACTTTCTTCCCAAGCCCTGATTGCAGAGCTGGCCGGCTCGCAACTTGGCGAAAGGGGAACCTGCAGCTTGCTAGGTGGCCTCGTGATTCACGACGGAAAATAAAACCTTGCCCAACTGCACAAGTTTGGAGCCAGCGCCATAAATCCCAGCCAGAGGTGGCTTTCCCACTCTGGTGTGGGATGTCAGGGTTGGTCCCCGTGGTGCGGGCACAGCTGTGGCTTCGTGCCTGCTCGGGGTGCCCGGGGACGGGGCAGCGCGGGGGTGTCCCCCGGGGGTGCGGGAGGCGGAAGAGCAGCAGCAGACACAAATCAACCCAACCCAAGCGCCCACGGGCCCTGGAAGCAGCCGCCTGCCAAACCCGCCGCAGCCTCCCTCGCCGGTGTGGCTGCCAGTGCCGCCTTCCCGCCCCACGGCCGGCAGCAGCCGGCAAGGACGTGCGCCGGGGCTCTCGGCAGAACAGGTTTTGCCACGCTGCTGGGTGCCCCATGCATGGCCGTGGCCAGCCTGGCTCCGGCACTCACCCTCCGAGCATCCCGCATGCATCCTCCCTGCCCGATGCGGAGATGGGGATGGCTAGGAAGGGCCATCCTGGGGATACACCCCGAGCAGGGTCCCAAAATGGGCTCGCAGGGTGCCCTGGCACCAAGAAGCACCCGTGTAGGACACCCACTACACATCCTGTGGCCAGCAGAGCACAGGGCCAGTGGCACGGGGCAGCCCAGAGCCCATTAAATGGATATATTGCTCCAGAGAGCGGCCGAGGTGAGCTGTCCCCTTGGCCACCAGCCGCTGAGCACGGTGCCGACCTCTCTCCCAGACGTGGGGCCTGCAGGGATGCTCACACCCGGACCACTGGCCATGGAAGAGGAGCAAAACGTCTTCCAGCATCACCAGCGGCTGGTCCAAGCCCTGCACTGAGCAGGAGCGCAGCTTCCCCACGGCGCTGCCGAGTTACCGGCGGGAAACGGCCGGCGATGGCTGGGAGAGCTTACCACGGCGTGCTGCGGGCTCTGCCGGATGCGTCCCACCAGCACCGCAGCATCGCCAGCCCAGCCTGGGCCATCCCACCCTGCGGGGACCATGATGGGTCCTCGCCTCTGGGAGCCCCCGATATCACCCACGGTGCATCCGAAGAGACTGGCAGCAGCTGGGATGGGCAGAGCCTCTGCGGGGGCAGATGTGCCATGGGGCTTTGCTGCCTGCAGTCCTGCCAGCACCGAGGAGCCGCCGTCACTTTGGGATGCCAGTGAGTCAGGGCTGGCAAATGCCTCGCGGGGGGGGTTTGCACAAGAGGGGAGGGGTTGGCAGGCAAGCAGGCAGCACCCGTGGGAGTAGCAGACGTGCGGGACATGGGGATGCCACCCCCGGGATGCCGGGAGCAGGGCACGGGGGCTGCAGCGCCGAGGCAGCTCCCGGGGAGGCGCAGAAAATACTGGTTTTGGGAGCGGAGTTGGGAGGCCCTGCCTGCACCCAGTTCATCCCTGGGTCCTCCCTGGGCAGCAGGCAGCAAACCCTCCCCACCCTGCAGAACAGCCCAGGGTAACGCGCCTCCCCAGATACCCTGCCGCCCACCCTGGCCCGGAGCATCCCACCCCAGCAGGTGGGGATGGGGAAACTGAGGCACGGGGGCTGGCTGTGATGGAAAAGTGCAGCAGCATCAGAGCGGCGGGAGGTGGGGGGGAAATGAAAAGAAAAAAAAACAACCAACCAAAAAAAAAAAAAAGGCAAGTGGAGGCAGTTAGTCACTTGCACGGACTGAAAGGAAAGGAGCAACTCAGCAAGTAAAGGGAACGGGAGAAGAGCGGGCAGGAGGCGTGCCGGGAGCATCCCACGCCACCGGCTCACCACGCCGCTGCTAAAAATAGACACCGGGTTGGCCACTGTCATCTTTACAAGAAATGCAGTTTTCCAAGCTCTCGGGAAGGATGGCTCCCGTGGTCCGGCTGGCACCGCGACACCCCATCCGGCACCATGACCCCCCGCCCGGCATCACCGCAGAGCCCACGCGTGGCCGGGGAGCAGCCGAGCTTGCAAAAGAGGAAAGGAAAAAAAGAAAAAAAAAAAACAAAACAAAACAAAAAAACCAAAAAACCCCAACCCAAACCACCCCATCAAGAGGCGGCAGGGTTTAACAGCGCAGATCGCACTCGCTATCTAACACCATCTAATAGCAATTTTCTAATTTTCTAACGAAAAATCCACAAACAAAAATATGACGGTGCTTTTGACTCCCTCCCACCCCCCACCCCCAGCCCATGCTTTTGCTCCTCAGAGCAGAATGGGAGATAACGATCTAAAAAGAAAGTCAAAGCTCTGATCAAACTAATGCAACATCTGCAGCTGATAACAGGCGCTGGGGAGAGCTCGGCTTCTCAACCCAGCTTGTTTCTCAGAGCACGTGGAGGGAAGAAGAAAAAAAAAAACCAAAACAAAAAACACCTTGAGAAATAAAAACACATATGCAGCTGCCCCCCCCATCAGATAATTAAAGGGCCTGCGTTAATCACATTCGCAATGGAACAAATTGTTGGAGCCCTTTTGCCCCTCTTCGCTGTGTTTGTTGTTGTAGCGAATCCTGCTCGGGTCTGGTGGGGAGAGATAAGTGGTCCTTATCTCCCCTGGCAATCTCTATCAGGATGGAGATCGGGCCTCTGCACTTATCAGGAGCTCAGATCTCCCGTAGCTGAAAGCAGAATAGAAAGGGAAAAGGAAGAAAAAAAAAAAAGAGAAAAGAAAAAAAAACACAAACAGGCCCCTGCAACTACTACAAAAATGTTCTTTTCCAGTTAATTTCAGAAGGAAAAAAAAAATATATATATATTAGAACAACAACAGAGGGAGAGGCACATCAGCAAGACGAGATCAATCTCCTGCTTATCAGCTTCCCCCATCGGAAGACCCGGCGCTGCGAGTGCACGCACAGGCAGCTGCCAGCAGCCTCGCTCATCAGCCGTGTGCCCGCACTCCCATGTTTGAAGTTAATAAATATAACAGGCTATCTGGGTTGGAGATCAACTCCTGCTCTCTATCAGCCCCTCACATCTATCTACCAGCAGAACAAAAGACAGACCAAAAAAAAAAAAATAAAGAGGGAAAAAAACCCAACCCTATAAAGCAGCAGCAGCAGCTGCAGGGAGGTTGTTGGTTTTACAGATACAGATGGAGTTGGGGGGCAAAAAGCAACTGCCCCCCACCCCGGGCAGGTACCCCGCAAAATTAAATAAGTAAATGCTCCGGGTGTTTTCTCCGCTATCGGAAGCCACCATGTAGATGCAATCGGCTTTCAAAGCCTCCCCACCGCTCGGGTGGTGCGGAGCGGGTGCTCTGGGGGGGGCTCAGAGGGACCCCACGTTGCTGGTACCCCCCGTCCCCCTCCATCGCTGCATCGCTCCAGCCCAAAAAGCGAAGAAGAAGTAGGTGGTTAAAGCAGCTGGTTAAATATAGTCCGGTGTCTGATCTTTGTCTTATCGCCCTTGGCGATCGCCCGCTCTCCCGGCGATCTCCCCTGCGAGCCTATCTGCGCATCGCATCGAGCTTTAAAAAAAACAAAACCCAAAACCCCAGAAGAGATGAAGCCAGAGCGAGAACATAGCGTCACCCAGGAAAATAAAATCAGCAGATACCAATCTGGAGGAGGTTTTTAATGCTCCAGCCGAGATGATAAAAAGGATAGACTTTGTGGAAACAGGTCCGGTCTGTACACGAGAGGAGTCTGGTTACCGGAGCCCTGATTCATGCATACCTTCCTCGGCGGGGAGAGCTGTCGGAGGCAGCGGCAAGGCGCTCCGCCGCGCTCGCTGGCTCTAATGACTGTTTTCATGTTGACACATACAGGAAGGGTTCCAAGCTTTCAGCTTTTAATCAGTTTTGGCCATCGCCGGTGGCCTGAGATCAGCCTCCCACTTTATCATTTCTTCACATCTCTGCAGAAAAGCAGCAGAGGAAGGAGATACGAGCCGCCTTCGCCCAGCCAAGCTGTCACGGCCTCATCCAGCCCCATTTTCCTCCCACCCCCCCTCAACCAAGGTCCACACCGGTGGGTGCTGGGACTGGACGGCCGTCCTGCCGTCCGTGCGTCCGTCCCCCACGCACGCAGCTATCGCCCGCATCGGTGTTGTTATTTCAACGGCTGCGACGCTACCGCTTGCTTCGGTCTTTACGCTCCCGGTTTAATGAGCTGGAGTTACCCAGGCAGGGATGGCCGGGCAGCCGGGCTTTTTGCCGAAATAAAGCCGCGGAAGTTGGATAAAGCTAAAGGAGAAAACTATCACCAAAAAAAAAAAAAAAAAAAAAAATAGGAGGCAGCTGGGACTACTTTTAACTCTACCCGGGTAAAAGTCTAGCTGAGCTTTATCACCAGAGCAATCACCCCAGGCAGGGAAACAGGTAGGTGCAACTCAGCCTTGCAATTATTTCAAGAGAAAGATAAAGCGAGATTATCACATGGTGGCCAGCCTTCCCTATCCTCCCATCTCCCTCTTATCGCCAGCTTCCATCGACTCAAGGGGGAAAGAAAAAAAAACACACACACACACCAGAGAGGAAGGGAGAAAAGCCGAGCTAAGCCCGTCACCGAAAAACTTCCAGCACTTTGCAGAATTTCTCAGCGTAGCCACGACATCCCCACCGGACCGAAACCGGATCCTGGCCGATGGGTCGGATCGCGGGGAGCACGACCCTCCGGAGCCGGGGAGACGCGGCCGGCGGCTGAAGTCCCGTGCGACCCCCACGGTGGTCCCTCCCGCTGTCAACCTGGGGTGTCATCACCCCGTCCCCGCCTGGGTTGGGGTGCGAAGCGGGAACGAGGCGGGTGCCACCGGGCAGGGCGAAACGTTTGAGGCCAGGGCGGTCAGCGGGGACGATGGCGGTCAGCGGGGACGATGGCACGCCGCGTCCGGCCGCACCGATGGCAAAGGGGGGGGGTGTCCCCGTGCGAAACGGGGAGCCCCCGGCAGGGTGAGGGTGCCGTACCAGGGGTGAGGAGCTGTTGGCAGGGCTGGGGAGCCCCAAGGGGGGGTTTGGGGAGCCCCGGGGGGGGGGCTTTGGGGAGTCCCTGGCGGGGGGCTTTGGGGAACCCCGGAGGGGGGCTTTGGGGAACCCCGGAGGGGGTGTGGGTTTGGGGACCCCCGTGGGGGGGGGTGTGGGTTTGGGGAGCCCCCCGCCCCGGCTCACGGCGCTGGATGGGAGGCAGGCGGGGGAGATAAGATCACAATTTCAGGCCGTCCCGACAGAGCGATGTTATCAGGACGGGACTTGCAGAACGGAATATTTTAAAGCCTTATCGGGGCCCCCATCGGGAGCCGGTACCGGAGCCACCGGGGGGAGGGGGCGGGGGGGGGGGGAGGAGACGGCGGGGACAGAGCCCGGGAGCAGGCACCCACCGCGGCCGTCCCGGGTGGGTACCGGGGGGGGTGAGGAGTACCGGAGGGGTGGGATGGGGGGGGGGGGGGGCGCCTCGGCGGGAGTGCTGCCACCGAGGGGGTGGTGCAAACAAAAAAAAAAAAAAAAAAACAAAAAAAAAAAGGGTTACACAGAAGGGGGGAGGTGGCGGCAGCGGGGGGGTGGGGGTGTGCCGGTACCGGAGACTCACGTTTAATCTGCCGGGGGTTGCTCTGTTTCCTCCTGGACATCGCTCGGCGGGGGGCGAGCCCGGCGCCCCGGCTGGCGGCTGGGCGGGCGGCAGGTGGGTGGCGGCGGGCGGGCCCCCGGTTGCTCTCATGCCCGCCCGCCCGCCCGCGCTGCCGGGGCCGGGGCCGGGGCCGGGGCCGGGGCCGGGGCCGGGGCCGGGGCCGGGCCGAGCGCGGCGGAGCGGAGCCGCCGCCGCCGCCGGATTTTCTCAATGGGGCGCCGCGGCCCGATCAAACCCGCGGAACGTTCCACGGGGGCGGGGCCAACCCCCGCCGAGCGCCCTCGCGGCCGCCCATAGGCCGACGACGGCCACGCCCACCGGATGGCGTAGCCGGCTGCCGCCGCGGCGCGGCGCGGCGCGGGGCGGGGCGGGGCGGGGAGGCGGGGGAGGGGGCGATCCCCCCCCCCAGGGGTCCCCAAAACCTCCTGTCTGTCCCCAGCGTCTCTTTGGGGTCCCCACGCTCCTCCGTGAGGGTCCCAGCCCCCTGCCGTGGGACGCTGACCCCCACCCCTTTGGGGTCCTGCCCCTCCCTTGGGGTCCCCAACTCCCCCTGCATGTCCCCAACTCCCCCCCATGGGGTCCCCAACCCTCCTTTGGGATCCAACTCCCCCTCTGGAGTCCCCAACCCTCCTTTGGGATCCAACTCCCCCTCTGGGGTCCCCAACCCACTCCTTTGGGGTCCCCAACCCACTCCTTTGGGGCTCCAGTCCCCCCTTTAGGGTTCCTAAGCCCCTCCTTTGGGACCCCAACCCCTTCTTTGGTGTCCCCAAACCCCCTCTTTGGGGTCCCCATCTCCCTTTGCACCCTCACCCCCCCTCCTCCAGAAGGTCCTAAATGCCCACGAGGCCACCAATCCCCCCTTTTGGGACCTCAGTCCTGCCCATTGGGGTTCCAACCCACCCTTTGGAGGTCCTCAAAGCCTCCTGTGGGACCCTCAAACCCCCCTGTGGGGCCCCCCAAACCTTTCTATGGGGTCCCCAAGGCCTCTCTTTAGGATCCCAAACCCCCTCTTAAAACCCTGCTCGTTTGTACATGGACGGTCCAAAAAGTCCCACTTGTCACTTCCAGGGTCACTGTGATCCCGGCTCGGGGCGGGGGTACACCCCAGGGTGCCCTGGGGACAGCCTAGGGGTGCTGGGGTCCCCCTCGGCATCATCCCAGCCAGTCCTCGCCACGAGCATGCAGCCAGGCGGCGATTTTGGGGCTAATTGCGGGGTAAAAAAAAGCAGCTTCTATTTTGGGTCCGTGATGGGAATATTCTTCTGTGAAAAATAACCGTTTCTGCCAAACCCGGCCCTTGGCCGTGGCCGATCTCAACTCAGGGGGCGTTTGCCGGCGGTGACGGCCGGTGCTTCCCAATTAGCGATGCAATTTTTTGGATCAGTGGGGGAGCAGGGGGCTGGTGGGCTGCGGGGACACGGCACGGCACAGCACAGCCCGGCACGGTGCGGCACAGCCCGGCGCGGCACAGCACGGTGGCTTGGCCGTGTCCCCTCTCCATCTACCCCTGGACATGGGGTGTGCTTTTTCTCCCCCCCCCTTCTCTTTTTCTTTTTTTAAAGGGTTTTTAATTAACTTCCTGTTCCAATGGTGGGATAATGAGTTTTAAGCAGCACATGATTCCAGTAAAGAGGTCAAGCCGGCAATGAGGATGTCAAAAGAAATTAAGTTAGGAATTAAGAAGAGTTCCAGGGGAGAAAAAAAAAAACCACCATTGAGGGAGGGAGATGTTGCCGAGGACAAGGCTTTGCTCTCCCCCCGCTTGGCCGGCCGCCCCTCAAAATGATCCTGATGGCGTTTTTCACCTTGTTTGGCCCCGAATCGCAGCCTTCCTGGAGACCGTCACACCCCAGGGCAGGCAGCTCTGCTTCCAGAGCCTGTCCCTTCCCTGTCACGGCTCACGTGCGTGATGAAATCAAGCCCCCGCCCGCAATGGCTTTGCAGGGTCCGGCCCAAGGAGACTTGAGTGGCCTCTGCTTTGCATCAGCCGTGATGGGCGCTGACGCCATCAGGGCCTGGGTGATGGGGAGCCGAGGCTCTGTTCTGCTGCTTTTGGGGGGTCTTCATCTGTGCCCCCGGCACGGCCGTCGGCATTTTGGGGTTGGGGGCCGGTGCAGTGCTGCAGAGCCAGCCGGCTCCTCCGGCACATCCATGGCATCACCCACTGACACCGCTCACGGCACCCGTGTTATTTACCCGCCACATTTGCTTATGCTGAGACAATTAGACAAACCATTTAATTAAATGCAGCACCAATAATTGCAAGGACCTGGTGGGGGGCTGGGGGTGAGCAGACACAAATAGGGCGCCCAAATTTCCTCTCCCCACCACGGAGCAGGGGGATGTTGGCTATTCCCGGCTCTTTGTGCTAGAAGAAGCAGCCACAGCATCCCTCGAGGGGCCGAGGGGACAGACCCTGGTTGCTGTCACACCCTTGGGGGGGGGGCCGCATCTCACCCTGCCGTACGAAGCCAAAAAAGCCTCGACTGAGCCAGTGGGTGCCGAACACCGGTGTGCAGCACTGCCCTGGGGAGGGGAGCCCAGCTACAGGGGGGGAACAGGTTGCAGTCCTTCCCCTTGCACATTCCTTGCCAGCGTCCTTTTAATTAGCTTTTTGGCACCATCCCAAAGCCTCTTAGATCCCCCCAGGCCTAAGAATTTGCCTTCACATCAAACAACACCGGACCAAGGGCTGGATCCCCGGCATGGGGACATCCCCGAGCCCCGCATCTCCCTGCCCCATCACCCCGCGCATCCCACCCTGCCATGCAGGGGACCCATGGGTGCCCCTGCATGGGGACAACTGGCATGGCGCTGGTGACAGTGGCATGGCTGGGTGTTCTTTTTCTTTCCCCCCTCCCCGATCCCGTTGTGTTTGCAGAGAGATTGTTATAGGGTAACAGAATAAATAGCGTGTTTTCCTGAGGAGTGAATTACACGCCTGCAGAGCAGAGATAATGTGCAAGCAGCCGTTTCCCCCATTGTGAGCGAGGTGACATCTTTTTATGGAGCTGTGTACATTTGTATTAGTGCCAATTAATCTGGGGTGATATTATTAGAGACGCAGGGAGAGGAGGTGTTGGCGGAGGAATGTAAATGGGAAAAGCTAAGGCGCTGCCTCGGCCATATTTCACAGGCGAGGGGCGGGTGGTGGCGATGCTGGGTGCTGTGCTGAGCACCCCGAGGGGGTCTGGGTGCCTGCAGAACCACGGGCTGCCCCAGCGGGTGGCACCATCCGCTGGCACAGCTCTGCCAAGGCTGCAGAAACAGCTATTTCCAGCTGCAAAAAGTAATGTTTTAGGATTTTTTTTATCTTTTGTCCCAGGAGGAAGGAATGGCATCTTGGTGCCCCTGCCTGCGGGCAGGCCAGGACCTGCAAGGCTGGGTGCTGGGTGCTCTGTGGAGGGGCCCTGCCACCTGCTGGCAGGAGAACCTGGCCCCGGGGTGCCACTTGTCACCTGCCTGTGGCTCAGCCCCAGGCAGCTGCTGGCAGCCCGGGGCCCTCTGCAGCTTAAGCACAGCTTGGGCACGGCTTGGGCATGTCCCTCCACTGCCTGGGCACAGCTTGGGCACGGCTTGGGCATGTCCCGTGCAGAGATGCTGCTGCAGGATTCGGGCCTTCCAGAAGCTGTGGTGGCAGCACAAAGGTTTTTGGGTTAAAACAAATGATGCTGGATGCTACCGAAGCCCAGTGGGAATGTGCAGATGAGCAGCCCCCGTGCCCCAAATTCAAGGCTGGGATTTCTCAGTGCTTATTTTTTCCCCTCTCATTGATCTCCTGCTGTAACTCACAAAAGGACTGATCCCCCTGTCCTTGGTGGTCAGGCAGCAAAGCCAGGCTGCAGCTCGAGGGGCATCGCTTCTGGCAGGACAGCAGCCCCTAGGCGGGTGCATCATTCCTGCGTTATCTCCCCAGCTCCCCCAGTGCTCTCATCCCTGCCTGGGCTCAGGATTTCCCTGCCTGAAGGCAATTCAGCATCAGGGATGCAAGAGCCCATGGGTGAGTGTGGTCCCTGTCTTGCACATAGGGCCAGGGGGACGTGGGAGCCGGGGTTTAAATTCCTGCTCTGCAAGGAATGGCCAGATTTGACTCACGAGCAAGAAAAAAAATATATAAATCTTTAGCCCCTGCTAGCAGCGTGACAACCATGGTGGATCCCGTTATCCTCCGGGCTTTACGGAGAGGCTTAAAGCACCTCCAGCTCAGGAACTTGGGTATGCAGCTGAGAAGAAAGGCCAGCTGGCTTTGGGGGGGCTTGACGAGCAAACAGTAGCTTGAAGGAAAATTTAGGGTGGTGGCAAGAAGCTGAGAAATTCTCTAAGGGCCTTTGTGCAATGCTAAGCACCCTCTGTTCAAACCCAGCCACGCTGGAAGCACCTCCGGGGCTGGCTGCAGGGTCGTCCCCATCTGCAGAGGGTGCAGATTGGGGCCGAGGATGGCGCAGACCAGCCGTGCATCCCGGTGGGGTGCAGCCCTGGGACCCCCGGATGTGCCGCATCCCGTGGGTGCCTCCCTGTGCCGCTGGCACCCGCTGAGCAGCGAGTTAATCTGCAGCCAGGAGAAGCCACCCGGCTTTGCCTTCCTTGCTGGAATTATGTTGACGGGGGCCTGCAATCTTCCAAGTGACAAGTGCTGCCGGATAATGCAGGACTCGGCAAACCTGAGGGCTTTAGGGAGCTGAGGGGGGCTGAGGGACGGGGACGGGGGGGTGTCACCCGCTCGGCAGGCGCTGAGACCGTGGGAGGGGGATGCTGGTGAGAGCAGGTGGGAGAGGATGAGGGAAAAAACTCCCATTCTCACTCAAAGGGAAAAGGGAAGAATTAAATATTTCAGTCTTAAAAGCTTTAAGAGCTGCAGGGATGATGCTCGCGTCTCCCTGGGGAGCAGCATTCAGGAGGGAGTGGTACCCAAGGCGAGCATCGCTCATGGTCTGTGCTGCAATAAGGTGGGTGCTGCTTTAGGACAGCGTCCCCGCACCCTGCCCAGGGCCCTGGAGAGGGGTCCCATCCCCTGCAGCAAACCTGTGGCTTCTGGGGGACTTCATTTCCAGGTGCCCAGGTTATGAATCTGGAGGTGCGGGAGAGCTACTGTAACACCCAGGCATGAAATACTCCTCTGCCCCGTAGGTTTGCTGCCCCGGTAAAATATAGTAGAGGGAAAACATAAAAGTCCCATTTCCAGCTCCATAATATTTCCTGCCAAAACAAAGTAAAATGTGCTGCCTTAAATTTTCTGCAAAATTCTTTTGAGGTTATTTTTTTCCCTAAATTAAGCCATACTAATTATTTTCAGCCACTTTATCTCCACTCTGCAACACACCAGGAGGGTGTAGGCGGCAAGCATTTTAAGCCTTCATAAACAAAAGAGTAGTTTGGAAAATAATTCTATCAATTAATCAAATTAATCCTGCAGTTTTAGTTACAAGCCCCAAGTGGCAAGGATTCTAGCCTGCGGTTAGGAGCTATCTCTCATTGACAGCGTTTAAATGTTATGATTGCAACAGTAATTAAAGAATATAATATGCCCAGCTTTGTGTCAGCCTCCTACCTTCAGACCTCAGCACTGTGGCGGCGGAGGTCAGCTTGAGGACAAATTGGTGATGACCAAACTGGGCCATCACCATCACCAACTGGTGATGACCAAACTGGGCCATTGCCATCACCAATGGATGATGACCAAACTGGGCCATTGCCATCATGTTGGGCTTTTTTTCCCCCCCTGGGACAAGACACCTGTGTCATGAGTAGAACTCAGGCAAGGTGCAGTGCGCCTCGAATCCTGTGTTCAGTTTTGGGCCCCTCAGGACAAGAAGGACATTGAGGTGCTGGAGCGTGTCCAGAGAAGGGCAACGGAGCTGGGGAAGGGTCTGGAGAACAAGTGTGATGGGGAGCGGCTGAGGGAGCTGGGGGGGTTTAGCCTGGAGAAGAGGAGGCTGAGGGGAGACCTTATCGCTCTCTGCAACTGCCTGAAAGGAGGTTGTGGTGAGGTGGGGGTTGGTTTCTTCTCCCAAGCAACATGCAATAGGACAAGAGGAAATGGCCTCAAGCTGCGCCAGGGGAGGTTTAGATTGGATATTCGGGAAAAATTCTTTGCTGAAAGAGTGGTCAGGCACCGGAACAGGCTGCCCAGAGAGGTGGTGGAGTCACCATCCCTGGGGGTGTTCAAACAACGTGTAGCCGTGGCACCTGGGGACATGGTTTAGGAGGCCTGGGGGGGTTGGGTTGGCAGTTGGACTTGATGATCCTGGAGGTCTTTTCCAACCTTAATGATTCTGTGATTCTATGATTCATTGAGAAGCTCCACCACTTTGCAAATGATTGCAAGGTAACAGCAGCGGCACCAACGTCCTCCTGTGGCCACTTCGCAGAGGACACCACGAAGATGTACAGAGCATCCAACTGTCAATTAGAAATATCATCGTTTGGTTAGAGAAGTGCCCGGGAGGAGGGGACCGCAGGGTACGGGACACAGCCAGGGAGAAACATCCCGCAAACACCACGCAGAGAGGAAATTTCTGTGAAAATATTGGAA
This sequence comes from Morus bassanus, assembly GCA_031468815.1. Lineage (NCBI taxonomy): Eukaryota > Metazoa > Chordata > Aves > Suliformes > Sulidae > Morus > Morus bassanus. Next base: position 44,363,195 of record CM062573.1, on the reverse strand, counting down.
TATATTTGAAAAGATTAATCATGTATGATTTTACAGTACCACCCCATATTTTCATCTCATACTTTATTTAACAATATTAAAGAGGCACTTTAAAAGCACACATACAACATCATAAAACGGCGTTTCCTGCTCTCTCTCTGCTTCTCTGACAAAATATCAAAATAAAAACTTTTGACAGAACACATTGCACCCAAGGTAAATTACCTACAATATTTTTATACAATACAAAGAATTGTAAAGATACATATTAACAGAATAAAGCCTCTTTTTTTTCCTTTTAAATCTAAAACAAAACAAAAAATAATTGCAGGACAGACGCAAAGTACTCTGACTGTTCATATCACATCAGTGCATTACTTCACCTCCTTGACTTGGGAGTATTTCAATAGTATTTTTAATTATCTTCCATGTCCTCGTTTGCACCTGAGATTTCTTTCCGGATTCAAAAGTTCGGTTGTATAACGTGCTCGTTTAACATGACGTAACCTTTTTGACACTATGGAGTACCAGCATACAGGATTTTTTTCCCTAAAGTTGTTTTTTTTTAAAAAAATTTTTTCCTGCTTCGTTTTCTTTTACAGGTAACGGCTACTTCCTAATGGTTCCCTTTTATTTTTTAATCAAGGAAGGCTGTATTCACATTACAAAAGAAGAATAGCACCAGTAACTGCATAGTAAAAAGCGGATACCTATATAGCCACTAACTCAATACAGTAAGATAGTTTAGAAGTGATACCGTTGAGGGCACTCGGACAGTACCGGTTCGGTGCGGTAAATTGGCACAGTTTTGTTGTTGCGCAACCCCCCTCCTCCCCCAAACAAAAAGAAAACATACACACACACGCATACACACACACAAAAAAAAAAAAAAAAAACCCCTAAAAAAATCAGAGTTTGTCACAAGTGTCAAGGTGCAGTTTGCTCGCGGTGGCGGCTCTGGTTACATCGTCTACAGTGGTCAAAGAGCGGCAGCATCCTCTGAAGGGCTCCGACAGCCCCGGCAGCCCCAGAGCCGGTTCGTTATTCTCTTGACGATGTAGAAACAAATTCATAGGGATGGCTGTCAAAATATAGGACACTTGGTTCTTAATTTAATTTTTTTTTTTTAATTGTATCATCTCTTAGGCCAGCTCCCAATTAAATGAATTGTACGGGATTATTTGTGCAAAATCTTCAAAAAAAAAAATTTGCTTTCTACAGTGTACTGCACCTTATGAATAAGACGTCTACGGAATGAAGTTCATCTCTTCAAGTACTTTGTACAAAGATAACACAGACATAGTCTCAAAAGGGTCTGAGATTTGCAAGTATCCTTATAACCTCAGCACTTCTGCAATAAAGCAATTGCTCTCGACGATTCAGTCTGCCCAAAGCGATTACAATTTCAGTTCATGAAAATCATCAGCAACATCAAAGTTCTAGCATTTGCATGATAAATCAGGTGAATTAAAGTAGATTAGTAGACACAAAGCAAACTATTTCACAGAGGCTGCAGTGCAAGTTCATTTAAGCTAGACAGAGAAATCATGCTACACAAACGAATTTAATGCTTTGATAATTTTTCCCTTGCAAACCCCATGAAAGCAGCTGAGGATCACCATAAGTCACTCCCATAAATTATTCTGAAGTATCTCTTCTTAAAGGAATTTTAAAGCTAGTTAATTTTTGCCCAAAGAGTTGGCTTAGCAGGTTGTTCTGGGACTCGGCGGTACGGTAGCTGGCTGAGCCGGCCGGCTTGGCACCCCGGGCGGCACGCGGGCTGTGCAAGGAGCCGCGCGGGGACGGTGCCGGCCCCTTGGCCAACACTTGGTGGAGGCTCTTCCCCAGAATGGCCTTCCTGCGTTTCACGTCCCCATTGGCGTGACGGAGCTCCCCCTTCTTCTGGTTGTAAGTGTCCAGGACCATCTTCTTCAGTTGGGTGCCCGTTTTGGGCTTGGGGACCAGTTTGTTGCAGTGCGTCTCCCTCCTCCCGGGGGAGAGGGCAGAAGCTTCGGCATTGCTCCAGCTGGTGCGTTTGAGCTCGCTGGTGCTCTCGCTCCTACCCGGGCATGGAGTCCGGGCTTTTTTCTTTTTCCCATCTCCCTCCATGTTCTCCCGGGAGCCGGAGCTGCTCCGGTGGCTCAAGGACTTGTGCTCTTTCCGCCTCTTGGGGTGAAGCTTGCCGGCGGCTTTCCTCAGCTCAACGTGGCTGTGTCTCACAACATTGCTGTCTGCCTCGCCTCTGGGCTGGTGGCCAGTGGATTTGCTTGGGTTGCCGCCTTGGTCCTTGGCATTAGTGCTGCTGTCCTTAGCCTCGGGCATGGCTTTCTCCTTCCCCGAAACAGCTTGCTGACCCTCCTCGATGCTGCTGCCAGGACTGCCCGTGCCGGGAGCAGCCTCACTGCTAGGCTGGCTACCCGCGGTCTTCTTCTGCAGGGTTGAATCTTTGGCAGCCCTGTTCAGTGTGGGTGATGCTATCTTGTCCTTCAGGGGCAGGGGATGGTGGACAGCCTCTGGAGATGTGGCCTTAGATGCACCTTCCCAAGAAGAGGTGTTGCTGGCACTGGGATTGCCCCACCTGTTGGTCTCCTTGGCCAGTGGAGCCTCTGCCTGTGGGGAAGGAAGCTCCGAGACCTTCTTGGCAAGTGGGAGAAATGGGATCTCATCCACGGCGTCGGTGGCTGCACTGGGATTTTCCAGGACACCCGCTATATATTCATCTTTGTTGCCTACACTTGTTCTTTTATGGGCATCAGCGTAGCCACATTTCTCGGTCAGGTGTGGAGGAGAGAGTTTTTGGGCTGTGGCCTGGTTACAAGCCAACCCAGCAAGGTCAATGGTATACTCGGGCGAGTCCAAGAAAGGAAGTGGTTTCCCATCAAACGGTCCTTTCTCCAGCTCCTCAACAGACAGGGCAGCAATATGGCCGAGCTCCGGACTGCTCACCACAGCCTGTGGCAAAGATGGGGAGAGGCAGGGTGGTGGAGGCAGGCTGTCAAACTGGGATTTCTCCATCTCCGCCAGGAGGTCAGAGAAGTCACCCACCAGGTCTTCTGTTTTCACGGAGGGTTGGGGCAGTGGTGCTCCTGGGTCTGTAGGGAAGGAGTCAGTGGGAGGCTGCAGGCTGGGGCTTGCAGCCTCTACCAGCTGAAGGTCACTAGTGTGGTCCAGGTGGACCGGTGAGCTGCGTGGGAGTGAGCTGCCATGGTGAGCAACCTTCCTCTTCTTGTTTGGCGGCATGCCCTCCCGGAGAGAGCCATCCTCTTTCACCTTTTCCCTGCCGTCTCTGGAGGCAATGCCAGGCCTCATGACCCCTCTGAATTTGAAAGTCTTGTTGCTTCCCACCAGGTGCTTCTCCATGTGCCGGTCGTACTGCTCTTTCTTGGAGAAGGTGTAGTTGCACATGCTGCAGATGAAGGACTTCTTGATAACGTGCATGACGTCTGCGCAGAGCTCGCAGGCGTACAGGGTGGTATGCTTGATCTCCTGCTCCTCTACTATCCTGTGCTCCTGGCTGAGGTGGTTTCGAAGCTCTTTGGTCTCCTGGTAGAACATTGGACACTTGTGGCACAAGTAAATCTTCTGTAAACTGTGCACGACTAAGTGCCGCTGGAGCTTGAAGGGTTTGGGAAACTGTTTGCCACAGTGATGGCAGTCCCTGGAAGGATCCTTGCAGTCTGGGTGCATGGGGACAGATTTTGGCGTGCCTTCGCTTTTTGCCATGTGCTCTGGAGACGGACTGGCAGATGCTTTAGAGGAGCTGGGTGCAGGTGGCTTCACCTTGATGTTGCTTTCCAAGGGGTCTTTCATTGCCTTGGCCTCCTGCTCAAGGGGCAGCTCCTTGGGGCTCTTGCTGTCTCTGCTAACCTCATGCTTGCTGCTGGGGTCAGCATGCCGGGAGGACCTGCTGGGCTTCCGATACATGATGGTGTTGAGGAAGTGGGTGACAGCGGCATTGTCCTCACCGAAGCAGGCTGGCAGGCCCATCACGGACTTCTGTGCTTGCCCCTTGCGAGCGAACTGGGTGGCGTGCTCCCGGAGGTGCTCGTTGTACATCCAGACGTCGGAAATCTCCTTCAGGCACATCCCGCAAGCCCACAGACCGGCTTTGTTTTTGGCGTGCTTCTCCTTCAGATGGTCCCTCAGCTGCTCCCGGGAGCTGAATTTGCGCTGGACACACATGTAGCAGGTAGGTGGAGGGGAAGGGTTATGGGAGAGCTTGTGGAAGTCCAGCTCCCCTAACGTCAGGAACCACTGGAAGCAGACTTTGCATTTGTACTGCTTGTCTTTGGCCTTGATGGTTATCTCACTGCGTTTTTTCCCCAACTTCCCATCTTCTAGCTTACTTCTGTGCTTGCTGTGCTGGCCCGGCTTCGGCTTGAAACTCACAGCATTGTCCTCTCCATGGCCAGGAAGATCTTCGCAAGGGCCGAAGAAGCACATGTCTCTCATTTTCAGCTTTGCGTTCAGCATCTCAATGTCAATGGTACGAAATTCAGGAGAGTCTGAATCTTCGTTAGCCTTGCCATCATAGGGCTCCTCCACCAGGTCGGGGGGCTCGGAGCTCGCTTCTCTGAGCGAATGCTCATCCTCAAGGTCCATCAGCGGCTCAAACATGTCCTCGGCAGAGAGGCTTTCTCCCTCCTTCTCCAGACTCCCCCAGATGTTCAAGCTGGGGATGTTGTCCATGTGGCTGTTTTGGCACAAGAAGGTTAGCATGTTGTCTTCCAGGTCAATGTCCTCCTTCCCTTGGTTGGTCTTCTCGCAGTCTGACGTCAGCACAATGCTTTTAGATTCGCTGGGAGCAGCATCTCCGCTCTTCGCCTTGCTGCTGTGACACATGTTTAGCATTAAGGCGTCATCGACAGAGATGGTTTCATGTTCGCAAGGGTCCTCCCTGGTGACACAGAAAGAGCTGGTTTCACTGAGGTCAGAAGCTAATCGGATCGTGAAGAGGTCGATGGCACCCGCTGGCCGGAGGTTTACCTCGGTGGCAGGCTTGGGTTTCTTGCTGCGCTTCCCATACACCCGTGTGCACTTTCTCCGGATGAACTGGTCATCCCGAGGGAACAGCTGGGAGAATGTGGAGTCATCATCAAACAAGCTCTGAAGGTCTGAGACGGCCGCACTCTCCACACAGTGCTCTCTGCCCAGTGGCACGTCTGCCTTCACCCATCGTTTTGGCTCTGCAGGAGGAGGGCTGGTCCCCAGCGCAGTCTGCAGAGTGCCTTGCCCAGGAGCCTTTTGGGTGGTTTCTGAATCACACGTCTGCAGCAGCAGATCCTCTTCAGCAGGAGCCGTGGGACCCTGCGGGGCATCGCTCTGGTTCTCAGCACTGCTGCCTGCTGCAGGACTGTCTCCTTTCTCAGCATCCATCTCCTCCATGCCATCAGCACCGTCTTTGCCTACCTTGCTCAATCCCTTCTCCACTTGCTTCACAAACCTGTTAACCCACTTTTTGCAAGCCTGCGTGTCTTCCACCCCTTTTGGATCTTCCACCTCCCCGGGACAGGCGACCGTGCCCGTTACTGACTCCTTGCTGATCATCTCCTTTGAAGACACCATCCTGTCACCCAGGTCCTCTGCAAGCTCAGCTGCACAAGGGGATTGTTTATCTTTTTGAGAGTGCTGGGTTGAGTTGGACCTATTTTGCTCCTCTGTAGAGATGCAACCACCTGGCTCATGCAAGCTCTCCATGATCCTGGGCAGACTGGAGCTGAGGACAGCAGGGGGAGAACCTGCGTTCTTCTCCAGCTCACATGGACCGTCGGGCTCATTTCTGCTGGGAAATACCTTTGCTTTCCTTCGTCTCACTTTCCTGTTTAGCTTCTTCTCAAAATTGCCGTTTACCTCTCCAGGATCTTTGCTTTGGTTCCTTCTGCCCTTTTCTCCCTTCCTGGCTTGCCGTCCCGAGTCTGGCTTCCCAGCTGCCGCCTCGCCTGCTCCCCTCGTATCTGAGCGCGGTCCCTTTGCCTTCATCTCCCTCTGCAGAACACGTGTGCGATGCAGCTCCTGGGACATCTCAAAGGAGATCACGCTGAGGTCACTGAGCACTCTGCTGACCACTTCTTGCATCTGTGCACTGGGCTCTTTCTCCAGGTCTGGGCATATTTTCTTGGAGATGTGTTCAGCATTGGTGGTTGGCATCTCTGAGCTGCAGGCTTTGTCTTTGACCGAAGTCTTCAGGCTCCTCCTGGGCACCTTTTGGGCTGCTTTTGCTGCCTTGTCTGTGGGAATCAAAGTGGACCTGGGAGTCTTGCTGGGCTGTGGTACGCCACCGTTCTTCACCTGGTGCTTGACAGCTTTGTGCCTGGTCAAGCCAGGCTTGGACCGGAAAGTGGCTGAACAAATGTCGCAGGTCACTGGGAGCCCATTTGGCTTCTTTTCTTTGTGAAGTTCGTTTTGGGAAGGGTTTGGAGTACTGTCCGGTGTGTTGCCCTCTCCTTGGCCTGTACCATTTAACACACAACTCCCAGCTTCTCCAGCCCCATGGCTTTTGGGTTTCTCCCCTTTTAAACTCTTCCCTCTGTTCTCTGTGGTTTTGGAAAGACCAAGTCTCACCTCTGCTGCCTCTGCAAATTCATGGCCATTTAATTCAGGAGGACCAAGATCTCCAATCCTTGTAAGACCTCTACTGAGAGCAGCTGGCACCTGCTGAACAACAAAACCATTGGACAAAGCCTCTGGTTCACTTTGATGTTTATTTCCATCATCAGGGCGGTTTTCAAGCTTGTTCTCTTGGTTCAGGTTTACCTCTCTTTCTCTGATCGGTGGAAAATCTGTCATGGGTTGGGTTGGGTAGTCTTGGGTTTCCGGATGAATGGAATTAATGACCATGTCTGTGATGGTGCACGCTTGGGTTTCTTGAAAATGAGAGCTTGACAGCACAGCACTGGCACTTTCGGGTACTTCTTTCCCAACACCCTCTTGGTTGAAAGGTGGCGAGCCGGGAAGAGAGCAGTCCTTTCCGTGCAGGTTCTGAGGACCATCCATCTCCAAGGCAGAGCCCAATAGACCATCGTCACACAGCAGAGCGCAGGGTCTTGCTGTCCTTTCTCTTTCAGGTGGTCCGTAGTTACCCAAAATGCCATCAGGGAGGTGACGGTGACTGTCCTCGACCACCTCCATCGGCACAGCCCCGCAGTGATGCAGCGAGGGAGGAAGGGTGGGTGCCCTTTTCCACGTCCCTTGCTCTACCGGGCTTACGGTGGGGTGATGGATGATATGACTGTTGGCCTCAGGAGGACACTTCTTCATGACGAATGAACTTGATGTGTTAAGTAGGGACACACCGTATTTCTTCTCATCTGAGAGCTGACTGCCAAAGCTGGGGACCTCTCTGCCCTCGGCCCCACCACTTTGCAAGCATTTGGGGTGAGAAAAATTGTTTGGCAAGGGCAGGCTGGCTGGAGATTCGCCCATGTAGTGACAGCCATTGAGGGACTTCTTGCCACTTCCTTCTCTGGGAACCTTTGCACTGACTGCGCCGGCTTTTGTCTCCTGCACCAAGTGCTGATCCTGGTGGAGATCCTCCTTGGAGGGACCGGGGGGACTGGTGGGACTTGCGGAAGCACTGCGCAGGGGCTGTGCCCCCTGTCCCACCTGATTCCTTTCCAGCCTCTCTGCTGCTGCACTGCCCAGAGCTTCTTTCTCGAGCAAACTATGGCTTAAATGGGATTGCTCATGTTTTTTAAATGCCAAGGTCGCTTTGTTTTTATCTTGCTCCTGCTCTTCCATGAGCTGATCAGCTTTCTTTCCTTGCCCTGGCAGTGGGGTCACTGCTGTGTTTTTGACTGGCGAGAGGTCATTATGCTCTCGGGAAGCACCATCTGCACAGATATTAATGTCATTCGGCTCCACATGCTCATTTGCTAAGTGCTGCAGCTCCGTTACATTATTTTGCAGCTCCGGCTTTGCAAACGTGGATTGTTTTGCACGGTAAGACCCCATCGCACCGAATGACTCCAGCTGCTCGCGTCCACCAGAGAAAAGCACAGCCTCTTTCACTGGGGCAGCAATATTTTCTGTGCTGCCTCCAATGGGGATGTTCCCCTCCCCTTGGGCAGGGCAATATGTCCGATTTTCCCCTTCCAAGGCACCACCACCCTCCTCTTTCTGCTCCGGCTGGACGCGGGCAGTGGCAGAGGGGTGGCTGGGAGCAAGCAGCATGGGGAAGCACGGCATCAACAGCTCCTCTTCATTGCTCTTCACCGTTCGGGCAACGAAGAGCTGGAGCTGCTGCAGAGGGTTGGCAGCAGTCTCCTGGGATGCCATCATCTTCTGGGAGCCACAGTCATTCTCCTTGGGCAGACTCAGCATATTGAACAGCAGCACTTTTTGCTTGCTGGCTTTGTCGCTGGGTCTGGGGGCCGGATAGGTGGTGGGGCTCTTCCTCTCCTCCGTTTCTTCCATCGACACAGACCCACCACCATCCCCTTTGAAGTCCATGGTGCTTTTTGCCATTTTGGGTGACTCGGGCCTGCTTAAGGGTCTTTCTTCTGTATCTGGGACCTCTTTGATGTGAGGTGAAAAGGCAAGATCCAAGGCTGGGGTGGGGCCTTGCTGAAAGCCATATTCAGGCTTATGGTTTGGAAGATGGGCATCAAACTTCTCCAGCTCTGCAGTACCAGCAAAGCTTTCATCTGCTTTCCCTGGCACAGGGAAGCTCTTGGCACCGCTCTGGCATGGCAGGGATGGCAGGGGATCTTTGGTCACTTCTGCTGCCTCTAGGGTCTTGGGGAACATGGTGACAACAGGGGGGCTTTTTGTCACGGGGTCTGTGTAGATGGGAGCCTCTGTTTGGTCTGGCGTGTGTGAGCCAGGTAGACTTTTGGAGGAAGACCCATTTTCCATCTTTCCAGGATCACTTTCCTCAGCAGCTGCAGCTCCCTGGAGCTGCTCACTTCTGTCTTTGGAGCAGAAATGGTCTGTGGTGAGCGGGGCTGATGTGCACATCCCTGTGTCCAGCGAGCCCAGCTCCACTGGGCAGGGCCAGGGCTCCCTGGGTCTCTCGTAGTCCCCATGGGTGCTCGTGATGGCCGGCTTCTCTCCCTCCAGCCTCTCCCCGACACAGAGGCTTGAACTGCCCAGCTCGTCTGCCAAAAACAGTCCTTTCTCCTCACCCGTCTCTTGCTCGACCGGCAGCGGTGGTAACTGCTCAGCCACCTGTCCTCGCAGATGGGCAGCAACGTGTTGCTCAGGTTTCTGAAGGACAACAGATGCCTCGCTATCCAGCTTGCTGGTTTGCAGTTGACTTTCCAGCTCTGTGACTAATCTCTTGATCTCCAGCTCATCGTCTGATATGTTGTTCATAAAAGTCACGTTATAATCCGTTATCCTGTCCGGCAGCGGCAGGGAGAGTTGGCTGGTGGGGACAGGTCCTTCCTCGGGGAATTTCTTGGCTAGTGGCTTCTCCACTGAAAGGCTGTGGAACTGAGTCATGTCTTCTGGCAGCATTGGAGCCACCTCCTCCATGAGGGACCAGTCTTTCTCTGGCATGAATGGTGGATATGGTTGCTCAAATGGCAGCGGCTTGCTGGGGGGATTGCCAGGACAGGCAAATGTTGTCACATAACCGTCCTTGCTCGCAGAAACACTCTCGTACAGCGGCGGATCAAACTCAGTGACGGGAAGCTCTCCAAATATTGAAGAGGAATCGAAGCTGAGAGGGGAGGAGACCTTGGCCTGTGGCGTTTCTGCGGTGTAGGGGGAGATGCTGGCGTGCTTCTGCTCGAAGGAGCTGGTGTTGATGTCATCCCGGCATAAGTACATGTCATCCATGTGCGAGGAGCCCATGGCTGGGGGCTTTGAGAAGAGGTTGTCATCGTAGTGACTAGGAAGGCCTTTGGGATCAAAAAATGTGTTGTCGCTGCTGACATATGGATCATGCGCCTTGGCAGTGAGCATCATCCCCACTGCATCACCCCCGTATGGGGCAACTGGCGTGGGATAGTCCTTCCGACCATCACAGAGCCCATGTGCCTTCAAGTATTTGATGCCTGCTTCCGAGTAGGCGGCACTCACGTTGCCAGGACTAGCTTCATTACCACTGTGAGATGGAGCAATTAGCTCTTCTGCATGGTACTTCAGCCCATCGCTTGTGAAAGGGGCAAACTGATGCCTCTGGTTGACCATGGTCAGCTTGGGTGAGTCCTGAGCCTCCAGGGTGGGTTCTCCCACCTCACCCGAGTGCTTTGCTGCTCCTTTGGGCTCCTCTGCACCCTCCTTACAGGAGAGCCCAACGGGGCTCCTGCCCGAGGCGGCTGTGCTGGGCAGCTGCCTTTCCTGGGGCTGCAGTAACGGCTCCTCCTTTGCACAGTCCGTCGCAGCAGCATCTGGTTCAGTACTCGGATGTGTCCTGGAGCCTGCTAGCAAATGTTTGGCTAAGCCAAACTGCCTGCTCCCCCTGGAAAAGTCCTCCTTGGTCTTCTGGCTCTTCTTTGGGCTCCTGTCCTCGGGAAGGCTGAGAGGAGTCCTTGGCGCACGTGCCAGGGTGCCCGAGCGCCTCCTCCTCTGTGTGCCTCCCTTCTCACTGCCCGAGCCGGCCCCATTGGTGCGGGGAGGGCTGGTGCCAGTCTCACCGGGCATGCTGTGGTTGCTGCCAGTAGATGACTGGCTGCTCCGTCTTTGGACTTTAGTGACACAATCCTTTTTCTTGGCATCCTCCTGGCTCAGGACCCCCCTGTGCTCCTCTGCCTCCCTCTTCTGACTGTCCCTTTTCCGGCTGTAGCTCCAGGCTGGGTCTTTCTCTTTGGCTCTCTCACTTCTTCCCGAGCATTTCTTGCTAAAGCTGTACTTGGTCCTCCCGATGAATCTCGTGCCATGCTTCTTCCTCCCCCGGGGCTTGCTGCACTCTGCCCCATCATCATCTGAGTCGGAGACGTAGTCATACTCCCGAAACCTGCCCTCCTTGGCAGCTGGCACCAGCCTCTCGGTGACCTGGGGGAACTGCGCCTGCTTACTGCTCTTCACCTGCAGTTTGTGGAGCTTGTTCTTTTGCTGCACAATCTTGTGAATGAGCTCCTTGCTCCACGTCCCGCTTCGGGGCTTCCGCTTCTTCACGTCCTTCATGGAGAACCTGGGTGGCTTGGAGCTCTTGGTGGCAACACCCGGCCCCACTTCACTCTTTGTTGGAGGCTCCTGGCTGAGCTTCCTGGGATGCTTTTGGCTGGAGGTGGACTTGGAGGAGGTGGTGGCCAGTGGGATGCTGTTCTTCCTACCTGCCCGCAGTCTGGCTGTCCTCTCTGCTCCCGCTACCCCGGGATCTGGCTCCTGGGCTGCCAACCTCCGTGCCACCCTCCCCTTGTGGAGGTGCTGCTTTCCTGCCCCTCTCTTTACCTGCTCCCCAGCCGGGTGGCCATCCTCATAAAAATAGCCGGCCTTGGGCTGGCCCGCTGCCTTCTCCTCCACTGCTGCCTGCTTTGATTTGCTCTCCGAGGCCAGGGCTTCCTTCGCCTTGTGGGACATCCCACCGCTGGCCGCCTTCATGCCCGTCAGCTCCTCGTCAGCAAACACGTCTATGAAGCTGCTGTCGATCTCTGGGTTATCCGACTGGTACCCCAGGCCGTTGAGGGCTTCGGTGATCAGGCTGTCCAGCTTGGCATCGTCGATGTCCAGGTCCGAGGCAGTGAGCGGTAGGGAGCTGGCAGCGAGGCCGTTGAAGAGGCCTCCCTTCAGAGCATCTTCCTTGCCCTCGCTTTTGCTTTCCCCATCCAGCAAGAAGTCATCGCTCTTGTTTAACACCAACAAATGCGCCTGGGGGTCTGGAGAGAGCCCTAGACTGGGGGGCTTGGGGGGCTCCGGGGGGAGCGCTTTCCGCCCCTCGGCTGCCCGGGGAGCATCCTTACCCTCTCCCTGGGGAGGAGGATGGGAGGTGCAGAACTGGCGGTGCTGCAGGAAGGAGGAGAGGTTGCTGTAGTTCTGGTCGCACTGCTTGCAGGTCAGGAGCACGTCCAGCTGGTCCAGGCTGGCGCTGCTGAGCGAGCTGGCCAGCAAGTGATGGGAGGAGTATGGCGGCGGAGGCTGCTCCCCGTCCAGCCCATCCGAGCAACCTTTGGCTACCTCCACAGTGGGTTTGTGGAAGGGGCTCGCTGGGGCGCATTTCAGGAGGCTGTCGTCTTTCAGGGCATCAGGAGCAAAGTGGAAGGCCTTGACGGAGTCCGGGGGGTGGTAATGAAGCGAGCCTGAGCTCAGGACATCGGAGGGGTGGAAGGTTTTGTTGCCGTCCTTGGGATGGCAGGGGTGCTGGAAGAAGGGAGAGGGAGTCAGCGCTCCGGACATCTGGCTGTCTTCAAAGGCAGGGTTGAGTGGGCTGCTGGACATGGGGGAGAGCGATGAGCAGGTGCTGCCGCAGGTGGGGTTGGGGACAGGGGACGGCAGCGGGGACTCGCAAGGCGAGGCAGCCACCAAGGCTGACGGCGGCAGGACTAGCGCTGGGCCCGACGAGCTCCTTGAGGGAGGAGGAGGAGGACCTCCTTGACCCATGCTGTAGAAGAGGGCTTTGCTTCTTGAATCGCAGGCGGGAGACCCTGGTTCCTTCCCACTTTCAAAAGAGAAAGCGCCTGTCGAGTTGGGGTCTCCCCTCTGGACCCCAAGGCTCTCTCCCGACAAGAGCTTTTTGCCATGATACCCCGGAGAGTTACTTATGGGGGGCCCTTTCTGGGCTTTCCCACTCCCCTGCCACTCCGACGTGCCCAGGGTGAAGGGGAGCTTCTGGCTGGTGATCTGTCTCGACAGCTCTAGCCTGTTTTGACCGGGCATTGCAGAAGTGAGGTGTATTTGCTGCCAAGGCATCCTGGCATTTTTCTGCCTGTGCTGCCTCTGCTCGGGGCCAGACTGGCACTCGAATGAGAACTGGTTTCCAACAGGGTTTGAATAAGGTGCTGAATTCTGATCCATGGAAGAAAACGCCTTAGCGGCACCTTCCCAAGCTTGCACAAGCCTGGGGTGGGTGGGTGCCGTAGTGGGAATGCTTGTCTCGAAAGGCACGGATCCTGCGCTGGCGCTGCCCGCGGGGGAACTGCAATAGGCTTTGCTCTGAAAGTGCACTTGGGGGAGAGAGTTTGGTGGCATGTTCCTTCTCAGAGGGCTGCTCTGGACCAGCAGCCGCGGGCTGGGGACACTGTCTTTCGCTGAGGCTTGCCTCTTACCGACTGGCTTTGGCATACTAGGCGAGTGTAAACTAGACGGAAAAACAGCTTGGTTTTCTTGGAAAGTGCTTGGGTTTTGGTCGATAGCACCAGACGACGAGAGAGCACCATTGGGGTCGGCGGGATGCTCGCTTCTGCCCTTGCAGCACGGCAGTGGGCCGTGGTGCGGGGCCGGCGGCGGCGGCGGCGGCGGGTGCAGGAACGGTGGCAGCGGCGGCGGCGGTGGGGCAGGCAGGCCGTACAGCCTGCCCTCGGGGGACACGCTCTCGTAGGAGCCGCTGCTCAGCACCTCCTCTTGCCACTCTCTGGAAGACGAGTGGAAGGTGAACGCGCCATGAGCCAGCTGGCCAGCGGCGAGCCCCACGTCCAGGTACTCCTGGCTCCCCGCATCGCTGCGGTACGGCTCCTTCCCCGAGTCGTGCAGCAGCTGGAAGGGGTACTGGCACGGCAAAGCCCCCAGACCATGGGTGCCAGCTTTGCTGCCCTCGGGGAAAGAGCTGGCCTTCTGCACTGAGACCCCATAGCTAGCACCGGCAAAGCTCTTCTCCGGGGAAGGCCAGGAGTCAGCCCCATTCGCCTGAAACTCTAAATAATGTAGCTGCCCATTGGTGCCGGGGCTCTTGAGGGGGATGCCGGCGGTGGGGGGCTGCCCTTTGGGGCCGTGGCGGGGAGCGGGCTGTGAGGTATAGTTGGCGGAGGTATGGCCGGTGGCGGCATCGGGGAAGCAGCGGCCGAAGCCGAGGTCTTCTTGCCGGAGCTCAGCCTCGCGCTGGGGGATGCTGGGCACATGGAAGCGGTAGCTGCCGGCCACGGGGCCGTGATTCTCCTCTGGCTTCTTCGGGGGGGTCACCTTCTGCTGGGGGTAGGCGATGCCGATGGTGGGGTTCGGCCGGGTGCCGGCAATGCTGAGCCGGTAAAGCTGATGGTGGCCCCGCTCACCCTTCCCCGAGCGCCGGCTGCGCTCGCGGGCTCGACCTTTCCCTGGGGGGGACTGGGGGCTGCCCTTGACCTCTCCCCAGGTGCCGTCGTTGCCAATCTTGGGTTTGCAGTGGAGGGATTTGAAGTCGATCTTTCCCACTTGCTGTGGCCGGATCACGGCTTCCCGCTGGCTGTGGGGCTCCTTGTCCTTGGGGCCGGGGAATGGGGACGTGCCCTCCCCACCGAGCGCCCTCCCATCCTTCTCCCCGCAGCCTTCAAAGCCAAAGTCTTTGTCGGGGTCTTTGGGGCCGGCCTCAGTATCGCCGATGGTGTAAACATGCTGGGTCTCTCCAGTCATGATACCGAGCGGGGGGAAAGGCTAGAAAGCCCCGTTTTCCCGTCCCGCTGCGAGCTGCCGTCCCTCCGTCACGGGCCTGGTCCTCCACTGATGGGCACCGGGGCGGTGAGAGGGGCAGCGGCTCCCCGGGGCCGGGGCGGCGCGGGGTCCCAAGCGCCGGTGGAGCTCTGCCGCATCGTTTCAGACCTGGAGAGGAGAAAAGAGGGAAAGAGCGGCCGTCAGCCGGAGAGGGGGCCAGCGGAGGGAGGGGAGATATTTTGGCCCCTTTTCTTGGCATTGCGGTGGGGAGGGGGACGGAGGAACGGGCAGCGCAACCCCCTTGAGCAGCCCTGGGGTGAAGCCCTCCAGCTTTGGCTCTTCAAAGGATGCTCCGAGCATTTCACCTTTGGCAAAAGCTGCTGACAGAGGCACTTTTTTTCCTCCCTGGGAAGCTATTTATGGGTACTACTTAGCAACACGAGCAGAAAAAGATGACAGAAGAGCTCCACCTACGGATTAGCGGGAAGGGCTGTCGGGCGGGCTGGGAGAGACATCCTGGGAAGGGCTCTCTGTCCCCGTGTCCCCATGTCCCTGTGTCCTGGCTCCTGTGGCCAGAGGGACGGCGAGGTTGGGCTGTGCAGCAAAACACTTTTGCTCCACCTCGATTCCCCCCCCAGCGCATCCCTTTGACCTTGCTGCCCCTCCACCGAACCATCGCTCTGAAACCCTGGGGGAAGGACTTGAGCTTCTGCTGCCTCTGCCTTAACTTTAACACCACCTGCAAATTGCCCTCGCAATTTTAGTCACTGTTAAGTAGGTGAAAGAATAAGAACTAAGTCCCCAATTTACCCGTTGATTTTACAATACAGGACTTCAGGGCATTAGATATGAAGCACAAGTCAAGTGCAGCCTTTTAAAAGGTGCCGCCAGGATTTTAGCCCCAAACACAGGTTATATTAAAAAGGAGAGTAAAACCCTGTTTTAAAGAGTCTCTTTTTAATAGTCTGTTGGAAACAGAAAGGGTTTCTTTCTCCTCCCTCGCTAGAAACACCTCTTTACTGTCTGCCACAGGGGCCAAAGGCATGATACTGCTGGGAGCTGGGGAGGGAGCAACCTGGTTGCAAAGAAGCATAAAATTCAGCTTATTAGTCTTCTCCTGGGTGTAATTCTTACAGCCCCCCAGCCCCATTCGGGGTCCACCGCAGGTTGCACAGCCTCGCCATCCCTGCCCAGCAGTGATCTGAGCAGAAAATGAGAATTTCTGCAAGAAAAGGGGAGCGACCTGCATCCATTCGGGGTCTCTGCAGCATGCATGGGTCGCCTATCAGTTCACATTTGATGCTTTGCATGCGCACAGCAGCCAGGGCGAGCGCCCAGTGCTCGGAGATGCTGCTACAGCACATATGCATTAATAATGTTATTGTGTATATATAGAGATAGCAGAGGCACGGCTGCATCCCCGCTGCTCCTTCTGCAAAGATGCCATGAGCCCTTGCAGGGAGGGGAAGGCAATGCAGCAGGGAGAGCCCAGGGGGGCTCCCCGGGGTCCCCTCTCTGATTCGAGCTGCCAGGCTCAAATTCCTCCACAATTTCACACCCTGCTAAGTGAAATGAATCCTAGGCTGATTTGGCCAGACCCTCTGCGCTCGCCCCTGCCCCCCCCACCGTGCACCGGCCAAAGCTCACACGCGGCCCTTTGGCAGGCAAGGGTTTTGCTTGCAAAACAATGCACCACTTATGCCGCTTCCAGCCACTACTGCAAAGCCTGTTTGCTGCTGTTTAAATTTGCAAAGGCTCCTTGCCAAGATAAAATACCCAAGGCCAGCGCTTGCTACATTATCACAGTCGTGCTCTTTCAGCCATATAAAGGAGCCCTTTTTTTTTTTTTTTTTAAGGAAAGGCTCGTTTGTGTATCTGTAAAGCTGCAGGATTTGCGTGGCAAAGGCTGGGGTTTGCTGGTGCGCTAGTGCTGAGTGCCAGGAGAAACAAACACCGTGCTCCCTGCGCCGGCAGGGTGATGGAGATGGGGAAAGCAGAGCGGGTGGCATGCAGGACTGTCCCGCTGATGAAAGGGATCCATGTGCCATGCCGGGATGCCTGGTGGCGTTGGCAGAGCCTGGGAAGGAGATTGTCATTAATTTATCCCATGCAAATGATAGATGGTGCATGGGGGTAAGGGCAAGGTGTAAATTATGGCTTTGTTCCCCAAAACTCCGATGCTTGTCCCCACGCCGGGGCTTGGGGGTCCTCTGTCCCTGTGTGGGGTGTCCCTCCTGCTCACTGCAGCCACGGTGCATCACCGTCTGCAAACCCAGCGGCGGGGCACGGTGGCATGGCAGCCCTGGGAGCAGCACGGTGCAGAAATCTGGGGCCTCTCGGTGAGGCTCAGCCAGCACTGCTCCCGATGGGGCGTTCGATAAGGAGGGCTGGGCGTGTTGATTTAAAGCGATATTCCCCAGGCAGCTGCCTGCATCCATCACCAGAGGGTTTACGGACCCAACTCAAACATAGTCCGCCCCTTGTGGGATGGGAAACCCAGAATAAAATGAAAGTAGGGACCATTTAATCTTTTTTTCTTACGGGCTCTCAGCCCGCTGCTTAGCCTGCCCCCGGGACCAGGCTCCTCTTTGGGTTACCACTGGCATCGCTTCTTGGGTTTTTGTTTCAGCTCCTGGAAGAGGAGGTGGAAAGGGATGGGACGGGGACAGAGGAAGGTTATGCTTTAAAAAAAGCATGTGATATTTATTACCCGGCTGCCTGGCTGCAGGGATAGCCGTGTGCCCTGCTGGGTGCTCAGCCCTTTTGCCCATCCCTGGAGCATCCTCCCACGCTGGGGCAGACATGGGGCCACCCACAGCCTCCTGCAGCCCCTCTGTGGCTCCGGGACACGGGGACAAGCCGAGCAGTGATGGCAGGAGCCTGGCTGGCAAGGCAGAGCCCGGCCTGCTGCTCCACGGGGCAGGTCCCATCCTGCCGGGAGCCCCAACATGCCAGATGGGTTGTGATTCACCACCTTGGCTCTCCAGCACCCAGAGCCAAGTGGCTCAGCTCCTTGCACCCTGAGAGCCAGCTGTGCCCAAGGGGCAGAGCTGAGGGTCCCCTGGGGCTGCCTGTGCCCCCCGAGCACCTTAGCACATTCCCATCCCAGCACGCATGTCCTGGGGGGGCTGCATCACCCCCAGCCCCGATAGCATCTCCTTCCAAAAAGAGAAGATCTGTGAATCCCACCAGCAGGATGCCGAAGCTTTGCATCTCAGCTGGGACACTGTATGGGGACCACACCACGAAGACCGAGGGGACCACCACGTCTCCACCGTGGGCAGGGCAGCAGCAAGTGTAGCATCTCCCTGGGTCTCAACCCCACTCTGGAGGAAACAGCGGTGAGGGAACAGAACGGTTGCATGAACAGCAAAAAAACCCCAACGCCCAACAAGAAAACCCCACCAGCTGAAGTGAAGCATGAAGAAAGGGCTGAAATGGTGGCATTGCCTGCAGAGAGGCAGGTTCAGCCTTGCTGCCCAGCCCCTGCCTGGGCTCAGCCACGCATCGCTCCGGGCAGAAGGAAAAACTTGGTGGGGAGCGGAGGGATGGCCTCACCGGGGCACTTGGGAGAGCTGGGTTCAGCGCTCGGCTCGGCTTCTCCCTTGCATGACCTTGGGTAAGTCAGTTAATCATGGTGACTCAGCCCTCCATCTGTAAATCAGGCCCGATAATGCTTCCCCTTGCCTATCTGCTCTTTGTATCGTCTATTGAGATTAGCAAGGCAGGGACTGTTCTTGCTATTTGTATGTACAGTGCCCAGTCCAGTGAAACCCTGATGGGGCTGGGAGACGTGCAGGGCTGGGTGTAAGGGACTCCGGTTGGGGTGGGGGTCCTGGGACCGAGGCTCCGGTCGGGGTTTGGCATGGGCAAGCTCAAAGGCTGCTCCTGCAAGGCGAATAAACAACCAGCCCAGGATGGGGCTGCTGTTATCTGGGTGGGTATCGCGGCCGGAGGCACTGTGGTTTTGGCAACGGCGGCTCAGGGACTGGCGTGGGAGTGGGTGGAAGGAAAAAAAAGTCAAGATGCCAGCAGGGTGGCATCACCCAGGCAAATGTCCTTTGCTGGGGCTGGTGGGAGGGAGATGGGCAGGGGGCATGTGGTGGTCCCAAAATGAAACCCTCTGGCTCTGCAGGCTTTCACCAGCTCCATGAGGTGCAGGGGTGACTCTGAACATGCTTTGGGTTTTTGTCCCCAAAAAGGGCCATTTAGCCACTGCCTAGAGGATTTAAATCCTACCCAGGCGGGTTGATCCTATCCAGGCACGGCTTTGGCTGGGGCTGTGAAAAATCCCTTCCCCTTGTGAACTGGCCCCTTCTCAAAGCCCAGCGCCTCTTTAAACTTTCTGCCTCCCACAGCCGGGCTGCTGCGGGGGCCAGAAAAGCAGCTGGGGAGGTCCCTGAGCATCCCTGCAGCCGGGGCTCGGGGGGGCTGGGGGCATCCCCTGAGCCTGTTGGGGATGAGGAGGAGAGCGTCTGGCTCCCAAAAATAGTATCTGACCCTGTGCTGTCAGCTGGCCCATACCTTGGCACCCTCCGCCGCTCAGCTACTGCCGGGACTCACTTTCACCTCCCATGAAATATGAATTTCTTGGCTGCAAAGGAAAGAGAAAAATATGTCAGGAATCTGTGTTTGGCTTGGCTGCCGGCACCGCGGCATGCGGGGAGCGCTCAGACGCCAAAAGGGGGGGTTTCCACCCCAAAATGCCCCGTCACAGCCAGCCCTAGCTGGGTCCCCGTGGGTGGGTGGCTTTGGCTGGGTGCGTGATCATAGGGTGCTGTGGGAGTGAGGAAACTGAGGCACAGATGGAGATGGGGTCCTGCCTCCCCCTCTTCTGCACCCCAGGTCCATCCCCTGTATCCCGGCCACTGCCTCTGCCGTTGGGGTCCTGCAGACCCGAAGTCTTGCAGGGGCTCATTGTAACTGCGGTCAGGATACGGCCCCGAGCAGCAGGAAGTGGCCTTGCTGGTGTGAGGAGGAGGAGGAGGAAGGGGAGACTGAGGACAGCCAAAGCCCAAACCACAGCCCCGGGCGCGCTCAGGACACCGGCCAGTGTCCGGCAGGTGCTGAGAACAGCCGCAGGGCAGCTGCCAACCTGCTGCCAGCCAGGCGTGATCCTGCACCCAGCCACGAGCCCAGGTCCTGCTGCCATCCCCGACCCTCAATGCCCCCAGCTGGGGGGTGACATGCTGGTCCCCGCCGTGCCCAGCCCCAAAGGTGGAGGAGCAGCCCACCTCCTGCCCATCTCCATCCCATACCGCATTGATCAGGCCACGCTCCCGAAACGGTGCTCACCTACATTACACCTTGGGAGTGAGCTGGGAAAATGGCCCTTTTTCCCAAGTTTGGGAAAAATGGGGGGATTTTAAGGGATCACTGTTACCTCCCTGCCAGCCCCCGGTCCAGCCTGGAGTTACGCCATGCTCGTCGCTCCCCACGAGCACATGGGTCATGTCCAGAAATATCAAATCCTGACATTAACCCATTTCCCGATCAAATAAAAAGCAAGATGGAGGGTCTGGTTCCTGCCTGGGCACGACGCATCTCACCAGGAGATGTGACACCTCCCTTGCCAGCCCTGGTCCCTGCTCCCCCGGGACCAAAGGGGATGGACAGAGGCTCTTTCTGAGAAAGGCTGGGGGGAGGCTGGAGCACCCCTTGGGCAGGAATCACAGCGGGAAGGAGCTGAGCCCTGGTACTGACAGTTTGAAAAGGACCTTGTAAGAGGGGCTGGGAAAGATGCTGGGGCTGTGTACACACACATGCACTCCTGGATGGTCTGGTCTGGCTGTGTCGGGGCAAGGAACACTGCGAGAAGTTGTTTCCAGCAGATTTTTCTGGCCCAAGGAGAAGTTGGAAGGTGATTCAGAAAGTTTGTTTCTTGCTTACGATGATCCAAAATTGATTTTCTGGATCTGAACAGGTTTGAATTTCCAAGCTGGTGAGAATCCAACTTTTGCTCAGGATCCAGATTTTGCAAACAGTCCTAATCCTTCCTCGGTTTATAATGTAAAATAGTGGAGGCGGGCAGGTCCCTGGGCGGGCATGGCCGAGCCTGGCAGCTCCCTGCGCACCCCATGAGATGTGGGGGTGTTGCAAGCCGGCATCTCGGCGCCGTGCCTGGGATCCATCCCAAACCTTCGTGCCGCCCGACCCGGAGGCGCTGCGAGAGGAGGTTGCACGTCTGGCAGAGGGGATGCCCCATGGGATACGGCACCGAGGAGGTGGCTGGGGTGGCGGGGAGAGGAGAAGACATGAGATACAGCTCAGACCTGGCTGGAGGTCACCCCAGTCCGATGTCTGCATGAAAAGGGATGGAAGGATCAGGCTGACCTGGCAAAGCAAATCCCGTAATTTCCTGGCTGGGTGGTCATGGGAGCTGGGTGTCAGTCAGCTACGGACACTCGCTCTGGTCCCATCCAAAGCAGCGGCCAACAGCCTCTGAGTCTTTTCCAAAGGAAATAAGATGGCTGGTGCTAGAGAGCGGTGAGGCTCTCCTGAGCTTCAGCTCAGCTTCTTCTCACCCATCGCGGAGCGGGAAAGGCAGCTGGGATGTGCCAAGCGGGGCCGGGAGCTGCCGAGGCAAACAGGGACGGGTTGGAGCAAGGTCAGGGTCAGCTCCCAAACTGCCCCCCCAGGCAAGGAGTTGGCCTGGTTCTGGTGTGTTTTGGCATGAGCAGAGCCCTTCAAAGTGTCTGCTTCCCCAAGAACCAGAGGCATCGGACATCTGGGACCTCCTCCCCTCCTGCTCGCTGAGCCTGAGACTGCAGTGAGTTTAATCTCTCCCCGGGAATCAGCAGAGGGGCTGGGCCTGACAGCAACATCTTTGTAGGGCTGTAATAAAGAATGACTTATTTTGACATTTATTTAAGAAATATTAATCTTTCATTTTCCTTCTAAATGCTCCTGTTTGCTAAGGAACTATCTGTTACCTAAGTGCTCCGATAAATCTTCTAAGGTAAAATTACATGTTAGATGCTGCCAGAAGGGTACATTTAAGAATGCTTCCTAAATTATCAACTGCATTAATCTTAATTACTTCGGTAAAAGTAGAGTCTGGCATTAGGGTGAACTAAATTGAACGGGTGTTTGTTTGTCTTTATCATATCACATATTTGAGATCATTTAACAGAACGCAGATAAAAGGCGCGTGGGGCAGCGAGGTACAGAGCAGCTGCCTAATGAAAATGATGGCTCCGGATGACAAAGAGCAGGTGGGAGGGGACCGCAGGAACCCCTGGGGTCCCTGACGTGGCAGGACCTGCCTGGGGTAGGGTGGTGCATGGGCAGAGGAGCACAGGAAAATATTAAAAAAAAAAAAAAAAAAAAAAAAATCAAAATTTACTCCTTAGACACTGTTTTGAGTGATTAAAGTAGAAGATTGGGAGGCTAAAAGCGGGTCAGTATCCCGCTGGGGGCTGGGGGAGGCGAAGGGCTCTGGGTACCAGTGCATCCCACACCACCCCATGGGTACCCTGGGGCATCCTGCTGCGGTGCAAATGGACAGAGTGGGATGGACCGCAGCCCGTGCTCAAGTTTGTGCTGAAACCTGGCTGCTGTCCCGCTTATTTGGAGACCCGCGGCGTCCCCGAGTGGGCCCAGGCCCTCGCTTCGACGTGAGTGCGTTGCTCAGTATTTTAAGGCACAGAAGTGAAATTAAGCGTGGGATTAAGTGCTCTCTTTCACTGGGGCCTTGGAGAGGTATTAAATATTGCTGCGACAAAAATCTCACCATCTCCCCTCGTCTGCGTGACCTGGGCGGATAGGTTATCAAAGCGGAGTGAATTTGCATAAGCCAAAAGGAAGGATTTTTCTCTCTCTCTCTCTCGCTCCCTTTTGTTTTAAATTTAACAAAAATTTGTCCATAGACACCCCTGTGCGTGGGATGCTGAAGGGGAGCTGGCGGAAGAAGGGGCGAAATGGTTCTGCGCGCTGCTGGAGATGCAGATAAAGGATGGATTTTGGGGAAGGGGAGCCCAGTGGCAACACCTTGACTGTCCCCAGCCCTGGCTGACCCCCTTGGGCATCGCCACGGCAAGGCACGCTGGTGTCCCACATTGCCAAATCCCCCTCGCCCCACTTGCCCAAGGTAGGGCCCTGCTCCTCATTTCTCTCCTAGCCTTCCATGACCCCAAAAAAAGGAAGAAAAAAGCAAAAAAGCAAAGGCAATGACACCGTTCCCAGGCCAATATCGCATTTCCTTCCTGCTGGTGGAGCCTGGGTCTGCTCCAAGCTGCCTTCCCCTCCACTCCCGCTCCCAGCCCTGGTCAAATGGGGACAGGAAACCCGAGAGCAATGAGCACATCGCTGGTATTTTCACCCAAGCCTCATTTAGCTCGTTGGCCTTTTGGCATCCTTCTCCTCCCCTTGCTCGGCGGCATGGCTGCCGAAGCGGCTGCTCGGGGGTGTTGGGGGGGGGCACAGCAGATGAGAATCTGCCCCACATTCATTTGGCCGGTTCTGCCTTTGGGCAGACACACGCACGCACACACGTATCTCCGAGTGAAATTAATTGGCTCATTGCAATTAACACGGTCACAGACTTCAACTGGGGTTGGCTGGATGCGTGTCAGCGAGTGCACGAATCCAGCCCTCACCCATCGGGGGGCTGCGAGCTCCCCGTCCATGGTGAGTGACCAAGGAAGGCCACTTTCCTGCAGGTCTCATCCTGTTGATGACAGCGATCCCCAGCGACACCAGTCTTGCTGAGCCCCAGCAGACAGTCTGACACCTCCCCGGCAGAGGCTGGTCTCTGCAAGAGCAGCAAAATCCCATTACTCCTCCCGAGGCTGCTCTGGCTTAAAGGGTGCAGTGGCCCCAGAGACCCACGTACCGCCGGGGTTCGGCAGACAGAGAGAGCGGCATTTTACGCCGGGGCTTAGATGGACCACGGGCGGCACGAGGAGCATCACGGCACCGGCCAGCAGCCCCAGGAGGGATGCTCTAAGCGCACCCACCAACCTGGTTCAGATGATCTTGTCACCCTGCCCTGGGCTTCTCCCTGAGCTCGGGCAGGAGGGATGACCCGCGGCGGGAGCCTTCCCAAGCCCATCCGTCCTGACACAGATCCCTCATCCCCTGCAACCCACCTGGCATCATCCCTGGTGGTACCCGACAGCCGCGGCAGCCATCCCAGCCTGGAGAGCAGAGATGCTCCTGTCCAGCCTGAGCTAGTTAAGGCAGGATCTGATAGGAGGAGACTCCTGCTAGATTTGGGGGCTTTTAAGCTGTCAACTTTCCTATAATTATTAGCGATGTTTTAAATAAGCTCTCTTCTGAAATTTGCTTCTGAAAGACAAGATTAATGAGCATTTCCTTTGGGGATTTATTGCACTGTTAATTATTCTCTTCCAGAAATTTGGTTTAGAATATTATCAGCTTTTTTTTTTTCAATTAAAAGTGATTATAATTTGCTCTGTATAAAAGAAGAGTGGATTTAAAAAAAAATTATAATATCCCCCCTTCCTGATTAAGTATAATAGTCAAGTGATGGAGATAAAAGTAGCCAGTGGCTCTGGCAGGCCACGCCGCGCAGACGTGAACTTGGCGTTCCCCCCCGCACTGCATCTCCATCCCTGGTGGGGTCCAGCTCTCGGGATAACGCAATGCATAGAGACCGACTTGCAATTTATGGGGATTTCCTGCAGAGGGAAGCAAAGGTGTCTGCAAGCAGCCGCCCAGCGCAGTGCCAACTTTGGACAGGGGGTTCGGGGAGGAGAAGGCTGGGGATGGTGAGACCCAGCGATGCTGCTCCAGCAGGCACCTTCTCCCAAATAATGTTTGGCTGCATTTTCAGGGCTCGTGGTGGAGGCCAGGAGATGCTCTGGGGGACACTGATCACTGTTGGATTGTGCAGTGGGAAGGTGTTGGTAGAAATGCTGGTTTCTCTTTTCACCGAAAAAAAATGCCTTTTTGCACCAGGAAAGCTGAGGGGTTTGAAGTGGGACCTGAGAAGGGATGGTTCTGGAGAAGGGACTCAGGTCCCCAAAATGCAGCCCAGGCCAGGCACCAGCGCCTTGCGGGTTCACAGGCCATTTGCCCTCCCCAGCAGACATTCCTCGTGCATCTCCCAAATGCAAAACATTCAGAAAATGCTCCGAATACAAATGCTTGCTTGGTGGGGGACGGATCCGATTACACCCAGGGCACAGGGGGGAGCAGCCCCATGCATGGCTTTGCTGGAAAACACCCTGCAGACGGCACAAGAACCCGAGACCACGTCCACTGCAAGGTTTGCTTTAACCCTACACTGTCCCTGCAAAAGCCCCGCTCCTTGGCTTGGCTGGTAGAAAGCAAACAAGATGTTGAGCTAAATGAAAAGGCTGGCTGGGAGATGCCCTGTACCAGCACGTCTCTCTCTGGGACAGGCAGATTTGGCTGGTCCCTGGTGGCTGGGGTGACCCGTGGGTGCTGTCCCATCCCTGTCCCCTGGCACACAGACCTCCGGTGGTGATGGGATGCTCCAGGCTGCACGAACGTGCTTCAGGTGCCACCTGCCCTGAGGAGCTGAGGCGCTTGTGTTGCTGCCTTGGAGGGCTTTGAGCAGCAAGCTGGGATCACGTATCCATGCCCAGACACCCAGGTGAGGGCCACAGCGCGGACTGAGTGGGATCACAGCGGTGCACAGCCTGGCCTCTGCAAGCGCAGTGTGTGTTGCCGTCTCCCAGTGCACCTTCCCTCTGCCTACCCAAACATGCCGGCCTGGGGCACTGGGACCTCCGACGGCAATGCCATGGGTATCCCCCCTCATCCAGCCCCGACGAGCTGGCACAGCGGCGTGGCCACACTGGCACCACTGGCTTGCATCCTCCGTGAGCTCACACACGCTCACACATGCACTGGTGACATCCCTGCGAAATCCCTGCCACTCTCAGGAGCGATGCCGGCTCCGTCCCCTCCCGCGGGAGCCCCGGCGCTCGCAGCTGACATTGTGCAGCCGTCCTCGGCTGCCTGCGACCTGCAGCTGTGGCACAGACGCTGCTGCAACACCCACACGGCCACATCCCTCCCCAACACTGCCAGAGAGCGGGGACCCCACCAGCCCCCGAAGCAAGAGAGGATCTTAATACCATGCCCTTAATTTACTGCCTATTTACTCCTTTCTGCAACTGATGTCCTCTGCTTGGCCACAGAAAACCCAGCTGGGAGCAGGTCCTTGCTGCCCAGCCCTTGGTTTATGTCTGCTCCACAGCATTTCCCCATTGCTTGGCCAGTGGCGTGCGGCAGCGCCTTGCCATCCTCCCCACACCAACGGGGAAGCAGATGGCTCACGGGCAGGAGGGAAGGGGAGCACCTGCGAGGAGGAAATCACATCCTGAAGAGCAGGGAGGGCAGCTGGGGAATTTTGGTGTGTCCCCCCGTTTAGGCTCCCTCTCCCATCCGTGGGGTTGGGATGTACCCGTGGGTACTGCATCACCACGGGGAGCTGCACCCACGGGAGGTGGGAACAGGGCTGCGGTGATTTTGATGGAGAATGACCTGTTTTGGCTTCCTCTGGATGGGGCTGCTGCCTGAAGCCAAGCTTGCCATTGCCTCCAGTACCTTGCATGGCGTTCCCTTGGGATTCACGGCCCTTTGGAGGCAGGAGGGATGTGCGACGCAGGAAACCACAGTGTGGGGTCAGGGGTTTAGGAAAGGGCTCAATGCTCAGACTCCAGCATCACCACAGCTCCTCCCCAGGACGGTCCTCAAGCTGTGCCGTGTCTGAGCTGCAAAATGCCCTGGCCACCCTGGTGCTGAGCTTTTAGCCCACACCGGGGCATAAGCACGCCAGGAATGTTGCATTTCGGGCAGCAGGACCCCAAAAAATGAGCTGTCCTGGTGCAGCCCCCTCCCACCCTGGCTGGCTGCGGACGCCAGCGCTGAGAGATGCTCTCTGTTCTCAACGGGAGCAGAAATGCTTGGGGCCAAGAAAAACGCGCGGAGCTATAAAAAGGCTGGCAAACAGAGGGACATTCATGGCAAACTTCAATCGGCTGGTTCGTAAAGATGCTGGTCGCAGTCGGGTGGGTTACACAGCCCCGGCAGCCCCAGCCAGGGAGCAGCGGAAGGCTGCCAGCTGCGGGCAGCGCCCAGGATGGCAAGCAGCTCCGTCCTCCCCCGCCGCCAACGTGATGTGGACGTGTCAAAGCATCAGTGATATATAAAAGTGGGATGGATTTGCACAGCCCACTCGTGCATCCATGGTTTGTTGGGGTGAGGATGAGCTAGACCAAAATCCAGCCATACTTTCTGTCGTCCCTCCCGGGTGTCCTGTCCGGCCACTCTCCAGGAGGGTGACAGCAGCCCGTGGCTGGCGGAGACCCTCCCGCGTCACGAAACATCAAAGCTGGACGGCCGGTCGGGTCAGGTTTGTTTGCAGGTGCCGAACACGAGTCCGGCACATGCCTAAAACTTCAAAGGGCGAGTAATGAAAAGCATTTTGCCGATGGGTTTCCAGGCACATGCAGTCCTTCCCACTGGTCCAGCTGCTGGGTGGCAGATGTGGGGGACACCTCCCTGTGCCCCAACCACAGCAGGAGAGGGCACACGCCAGGTGATACTCAGGTGGAGAAAATCCACCAAGAGGCTCCATGCTATTTCTTCTGCATTTTTTTCTTCTTTTCTTTTTCACCAGGCACCATCCATGGCAAGCGTGGTCGAATAACACCAATATTCATCGCCTGGACAAGCCCAGGCTCTGTTTGCTCAGGAGGCACATTTTCTCCGGAGACACACCAAGCGACAAAATCCCCTTCCTCATGCTGGTGTATTTTTCTTTCATCAGTTGAAAAAATTAGCAGAGGATATTCCAGAGGGCTGAAGAATGGCACCCTGCAAATATTCCTCTTCTGCTGGTGCTGCGTGAAGTGGAAAAGCACTTGGGGTCCAAGCCCATCCCTGCTGCTCTGGTCCAGGTACCGGTCTGGGGCAACATCCCTCCTTAGCGTGTGCTTGCAAGATGCAAAGTGGGGACCGGGAATTTCCCTTCTGCTTTGGGGTATGGTTTTCAGGTGGAGCAGGGAGATTTTAAGATGTCTCAAGGAGACCAGGTCTGAGGAAAGGACGCTGCTGCCCTTCCCACAGGGAAAATGCGGCTGCAGCTGCTCCCGGGGCTGAATCCCAGCGGTGAGGTGATGCTGCAAGCAAAAAGTGGCTGGAAAGCACAGAAA
This sequence comes from Morus bassanus, assembly GCA_031468815.1. NCBI lineage: Eukaryota > Metazoa > Chordata > Aves > Suliformes > Sulidae > Morus > Morus bassanus. Next base: position 44,335,623 of record CM062573.1, on the reverse strand, counting down.
TGGGGTGGGGATCTGGCCGTTGCCCCCGGCCTGGAGCGGGCAGCATCACCAGGGACCGGGCTCCATGCTTTGCCACGTGTCTTGTCCCTTTCCTCATCTTCATCCACTGAAGGAGGAATGACAAAGAACAACCCCCCCTCCTGCCCCTGACCCTCTGGGAGTGTGGAAAAAAAAGTGTATTTTTATATCCTGGCTGGAAAACCGAATTCTTCCAAACAGTGACAATATATATATATTTTTTTTTTTTATTTTTTTTTTTTTAAATCTTGCTTCTGAAGAATGGGTGAAACCCACTCATTAGCGGTTTCTTTCCAGACCCCAGTGGCAGGCAGATGTGGGTAGGAGAGAGCAGGGGCTTGGGGTATCACTCCCCATCTGACGGGCCACGCTCATCCCAGGATTATTTTTCCTCCCCTCAGAAAGCATCCCAGACAATACCTAATGCGATGGACACCGGAAACTATTTATTTCCCTCAGCTGTTTAGCAATGACTGAACCAGTGCTAATGCAATATTACTAAATCCTGCATACTTTTACAATGAATTCACAGACCAAGAGGTTTTTTTTTTCCTTCACCTGGAGATTTAATGCTGCTGGGAGCAGGCAGGAGATATTTTCAAGGGGAAGTCAGGCGGGATATTTGTGCCGCCATGGGGATGGGGCTGTGGAGCAAATAACTTTGTGGATCTCTCATCTGCCCCAGTTCTTTTTCTCCATTTTCCAGCAAAACGTTGCAACTAATAATTTTCACACATGGTGCAAGAGCTGCCGTAAAGTGGCTGCTTATTTCATTAACAGCCGCCGGCTGCTATCGGGTTTAGGGAAAGGGGGTGTTGGAGAAGGGCCGCCCGCGCCCCGTGGGGTATCGCTTTACCCCGTCGCTTCCTGCCCAGGTGAACCCACACAAACCCGCCTGTGTGATGGAAAACATTCGGGACCCGAGACACGTTTCCAACCGAAAACACAGGCTGCGATTCAGCTTCCCTCCCCTGCCTTCCAAGATGTCCTCCTTTTAACACAGAAAGTGGCATTTATCTCAGGATTCCTCAAACCCGCAGTATAAAAAAAAAAAAAAAATAGAGAAAAAATTAAATATAGGTCTGGGAGTTTGCCTGCGCCCTGCTGCCCGTCGCCTCGGGGCAGGCAGCGCTGCCTGCAACGCACCTGCCCCCCGGGTGGTTGGTGCCCCTCGTGTGTGTGGGGATGCTGGGGGGATGCTCCCAAAACAAACGACCCCGCGCAAGCAAGCAACCCTACAATAACAAGCCAGTGCCGGGATCGGCAAGAAGGAAACGGGTTCACCATCCCGGGCCCTCCTGAGATGGGGAGATGGAGGCACGGCGAGAGGACAACTCCCTCACGCCCGCGTCCGCTCCCGGTACGTCCCAGCATCCTGACACCCAGCCTGCCTTCCTCCGAGCCACCCTTTAATCTTCCTCGCCGCGTGTTTCTAAACTGAGAGGTACAATGATCGACCAGAGCAAGATTTTGTTTTGGTTTTTGTTTTTTTTTTTTTTTTTTTTTTTTTTTTGAAAGCTGGTTTGCAAAAACACATTATGAAGAGGAAGATGTGCTGCCTGCCTCTGCCCCACGACAGGGCCAGCAAGCACGGCGGGGGCTGCAGGGGATGCGAGGGCTTCACCCATTGTGCCTTACCAGGCCCAAACCCCGGCAGAGCTTGGGGATTACTCTTCCCTTTCATCGGATGCCAGGTTTCAGCCCAGGATTTATATGGTCAAATCCAAAATCCCTGGAAGGCAGGGCTTGGCGCAGTGGGAACACAGATGCTGCCTTTACCCTGCTGCTGTAATTATGCCACCAAACTTAGAAAGCAGCGGAAGAGCCGTATGTAGCGCTACAATTAGGAGGCTGTTTAATTGCAGTGCAATTGCGTATTGTTTTCCTCTCCCTGACTCCAGTTGCCAACAACCAGCTGAGCATCAGGAGCCACATCGCAAACGCAGGCAACGCTGGCTCCCCGGCAGTCCCCGCTCCGGCATCCTCTGAGCATCACTGCCGCGGTGATGCACGTGGCCGGACGGCTCTGGGGGACAAGAGGCTTGGTGACCCATCACAGACATATGGCCCCGTTGAGTCAAGAGCAGTGGACAGACTTGGCCGGAGCATCCAAATGGGGAAGGAGCCACCAAAATATGTATCTGCTTGATGAAAGATGCTTTCTTCAAGCAACAGACATCGTTCTCCTCTCCTTGGGGCTCCCCTTTTCCTGCCCAAGGCATGCTGGCTGGCCTCAGGAGCAGCCAGGAATGATTCCTCCCTGTCAGCCCAGAGATTAAAATGGATATATGCGTGGGAACCAGCAGCAGCAATGGAGACGACATGGGAGAGCAGCTGATTTATATCGCATTGCCCCTGCAAATGCTGTGCATAAATCCGGTGCTTTTCAAGGCAAAGTGTGAATCAGAATAGCTCCGCTCAACTTTGCTTTATCTCCTCGCTGTGTGACTCATCCTCGGAGCGTCGAGTTGGGCTTCCGACGGAAAAGTGATGGATGTGCATGGCCAGCAGACTGGCTTTGCATCGGGGATTTCACAGCGCCCAGCAGGAACACTGCCACCGCCAACTCCATCATTGTATATGAAGAAAATGAGGGTCCATGAGAAAAAACCCAGTTGTTCCCACCCTGACACAGGCAGGCACACACCAGTTTGGGCAGAGCCAACTTGGGTCCCCTGCTCTTGCACACAGGCGTTGCTGCAACCCCGGGGTTTAAGCTGATGCAAAGCCGCCCAAGGTGCTCACCCCAGGGCTGCAAGATGCCTCCATGGATTTATCCAGCTGTGGCACCAGGAGGAGGGATGCGTGGGGAGACCCGGAGCACATCCCCGGTGTCGGCAGCCCGGCTGGGGCTACGTGGCTCTGACAGAGGTGGAAAACATGAGCAGGGTCTGGCATCTTCTGCAGGACAGCTCTAGGTTGATGGCACTGCTGAAAGGTGAGATGGTAATGCTCAAATATCAGGTTTAAAGCGTTCTGAAAGTGGGAGCAAATCTGGGGAGAAAAATGGGGAGAGCTTTGTGTTCCCACCAGGGCTGGGGACTCCTCCAAGTCTCTCCCCAGCCGTGCTTTGGCAAGGCCCTTTAAAATGAACAGGCATGGTGGCTTAACTCTCCCATTTCATCACTTCAGTCCTAGAAGCATATATAATGCTTAGCAGTTGGCAAACAGGGCTGGGCATCCTCCCGTTGCAAAGGCTGAGATGCCCGATGTACCCAACGCTGTGAGTCCTCTGCTCCCCATGCTGCGGCGGTCGTAGGGGCTTTGCCGGAGGAGCCGGACACATCTCCTGCACCATGCAGGAAGGCGGCTCCTCTTGTTTTCACAGCTGATGTCAGGTCTGGAGAGGCTGCCGTGGAGCTACGCTGGGGAGGAAATGCAGCAGAGGGTCAGCCGTCAGCTGTGGCCGCTGCTGCCTGCACCTGGGCTTGTCTCGGACCCGTGCCGATGGGGAGGCTCCTGGATCTGCAGCCCACGGGGGTGCAGAGGAGGCTTTCCAGGGATGAGCTGTGGCTCCGAAGCCCTGCCAAGCTCTGCGCGCTTGGGAGCATGGGAGGAACGGCAGCATCGCTGGGTGATGCTCTAGCAAGATATCAGCACGGAGGGCCACCCATGTCTTGCAAAGCGCTCCAGAAGCTGCCTGCAGAATTGCTCGCTGGAAGGCACTAGGGGAGCGGAGACGTCTGACCAGACCCTGGTCTCGTCCCCGTCAGGTCCTCAGTCCTCCTCCCCCCGGGTTGTGTTGCACACACAGCCTGCGCAGGAGGTTACTTGGAGGTAGGGATGAAGAGCACGCAGTGGGGAGCTTGGGTGCAGCCGGCAGCATGGACACAGTGAGAGCCGCATGGACAACCACAAAGGGAGAGATGTCCCAGCAAAGCCCAGGGATGTGCCACCACCCTGGGCCCTGGTGACAGCAAGGATGCTGCTCGGGAAAAAACCCTGTCTGAGCCATGCTCCAGAGAAAGGCCAGAGAGCCCCTTCCCTTCCTTCCTTTAATGATCTGCTCTCAATGCAGTCATGGGCAAAAGGAAATATTTATATATAAAAGCAGACCCTCTGGGTTTCCCTTCATTGCACCCTGCTGTTGAATGCTTCCCAGAAGGCTGCGAAGAGCTCAGCCGAGCCCAACACACGCCTGTCCCCAGCAGCCAGTGTCACAGTGCAACTGCCATCAGCCTGTCCCCCTCTGTAAAAACAACAGGCAAAGAAAGAGCACTTTTGTTTCTTCCTCCTCTATTGACACAGCTGGGAGGGCTGGAGCCGGGGGAGGTTCCTCCTCCGGAGGGCCAAGAGCCTCCGCACACTTGCTTTGTAGCTCAGGCGGCGCTGGAAGAGGCAAAGCTCCTTCGCCCACTTCACACAGGCTTGCTGGATGCAGCCAGAGCATCCCTCGGCCTGTGCCTGGGCCCCGAGCGAGGGAAGTGGCAATGGGGAAAGATGTCATCCCAGCTGCTCCTGCTGGGTCCTCTCAGAGCTGGGAGCTCTGGGAAGGATCGTTCCCGGGATGACGGCGACGTGCAACGCCAAAGCTGTGGCTGCCAGCGCCGTGCTGTGCAAACCGAGCCCAGCCGAGCCGCCGATCGCTCCTCCCGTGCCCATCCACATCCAAGCCAAGGATGCTCCTATAATCCTGAAGCATTTGCACCACGGGCCGTGCTGTGCCGAGCTCCCCGCGTGCACGAGCTGCTGGCCTTTGCCTTCCCCTGCCCCGCAGCATCTTCCCGGCTCGGTTGGACACAGCATGATGCCAGCGCAGACGGACCCAGCAGCCGAGCTGGCGCGTGCCCGCAGGCAAGCCCTGCTCCTTGGCCAGCCCTGTGCCACTCTGCTTTTAACATGAAGGCACCAACCCCTCCTCTCCCTTCCATTTCTGGTGAAGAATCTGCTGCGCTGGCTTTTGCAGATGTCCAGTGCAGTTATTTTATTGCCATTTATTCTAAGCTCCCCAGTCAGCGCTGTAACGACATGGGGAAGAGATTAATTAATAAGCTGTAGAGAGGAGCTATATGCTTCCTCGTAAATAAACCCTTAGGTGTTGCTGTGTGCGTGTTCGCAGATTGCCGCGATTAGCTGGGATTTCGGGAGGAATCTGGTTCAATCTCTTTGGGCAGAATGTGCTCTCCAAGCCAAACTCGGGGCCTCATTCGGCCACCGTTTAAGAGCATGAAGCATCCTGCTCCACAGCCCTCCGCGAGCACCACCTCCAAGCATCCATCTCCTGGGATTTTGCCATTGACTTGCATGGAGCCGGGGCCAAATCCGGCCGCCCAGCCATTGCGTGATCGGTGGGTTTGCTCCTCTTTGCCTCTGGCCTCCGAGGCAAGAGACGAATGCAAAGCATTCCTTTATCTCCCTGCCTCTACCGAACGACAGGCAAAGCAATAAAATGCATTTTTTTATAGAGCTGTAAATTTAATTTCCTTTTAAACCATTTGCTTCCACTTATAACTCAATGGAAATCCTGCGCTGCTGGCAAAGCTGCAGCCTCCCTGTCCTGCCATCAATGTATAGAAGCAGAGGGCTGCAGTTTTTGGATGAGCTTAAAAGTTGATGGAAGGGAAGATGGGGTGGGGAAAGAGAGGAAAATTCTTAGGGCATTAAGGGCCTATTTTCCATCGTCCTCATGAACCTTCCTCAAAGGAAGAACTTGAGCTGCTTTATGGGGGCACAATTAAAGCTGTCTCTGTCTGCAGGATAAAAGTTCATCCCCGGACATCGCTGTGAAGCCGAGGATGCTGGTTGCAAGGGGGAGAAAATAATGATATTCTGGCCTGAATAACCACATAGGGCTTTAGGTTTGGTGCTAAGAAGCAAGGATAAGCAGCATGGGCTCATGCACGTGTCCAGCATCCTTACACCATCAGGAAACCAGAGGGAATTTTCCCAGTGAGCGAGGCGGTGGCACTGGGATCACCCGCCTTTGGTACGGGAGATCAACCTTGGCACGAAGCGGCGGGTGTTGGGTGTCGGGGTTGATCCCCTGGAGCGGACCCTTCCTTCAGCAGGACATCGATCAGGGCAGAGCCTGCCGCTCCGCCGCCCCTCCTGGGAGCTAAGGCACGTCCCTTGATGGGGCTGATAGGAAGCAAATGAACGGCTGCTACGGCACGATGGTCCTCAGCGAGGGATGCACGGTGGCCCCCATCTGGGGCACCCATCACTTGCGCAGCTGTGGGTCTACCATGCCAGGGACCTGGATCCGGACCACTCCTCTCCTCCAAAACCCCTCCAGCCTTTGCACAGGAGGCGTCTGCAGTCTGCACCCACAGCAGCTGCTGTCCCAGGAAGGAGCAGGACCGACGGACGGTGCTTGGCACTGTACAAGGGTGCCTGACCCACGCACCTCACCCCAAGGCTGTGAGCATCCTCCCCCAGCAATCAGCACCAAGCCATGGGCATGCTCTGGGCACCCGTTTCATGTCTCCTGCCCAAAGAGGGTGGCTGCACCCCCATCACCTACCTGGCACCCGAGGACTCCTCTCTCCTACTTGGGCTCCTCGCGAGCTCCAAACGTGCGGAGATCCATGGTGTGGCAAATCCCAAAGGCTGGAGAGGCCGTTCCCATTTGTTCTGGGTGGATCCTCCTGCGCTCGTGCCTGTCCTGTGCTGCTGGAAGGCAGCAGGCTGCTTACCAGTCGCCGGATCTGCGGGAGAAGGGAGCAACCTGGCTCAGCAGGGAAACACCTCCATGGGGATGCTGGAGATGGACTCCAAGCCACCGCTGCGGGGGCATCATCCTGCCACCCTGGGGTATTGAGTCCAAAGTACAGGAGCTATTTGGGAGAAGCTCTGATGCAGAAGCTATTCCAGAAAGCCAGCGCAGGGATTTTGGAAGAGCCACCCATCCCAGCTGGGAGGGGAATGCTGCAGCGGGATTCGCAGCGGGCTCCCACCAAAGCTACACGGTGCTGCCCCTGCCAAAACCAGCGCCCCTGCCAGGGGACAGCAAGGGGAAAGCAAGCACCCATGCACGCTGCCATCTCTCCTGCCTGCAGTCCACCCTCCTCGCTGCCAGTGCTGCCAGGCCCTGCCAGCCTGGGGAGGGCTGGGTGCTCTGGCTGCCAAAAACTGAGAGGTGCCTTGTGCGGAGGGATGCAGGCCACGTTCTCCCTGCCTTACAGCCTGTTGATCTTTGAGCTCTGTTTCTATCCTGCTTTCTAATTGAGTGATGAGGAATGAGGAAAAAAAGGCTCAAGATAGATCCGTGGGGGCCACTGCTGTCTCTACCGCTGCCTGTACCAGACTTCATGTCCAAGCCTTCCCCTCCTGCCCATCACCTCCCTCAGGGAGGCATGCCGGGCTGGCACGGGCTCTCCGGCCATGCTTCGGGATACCTGCCCGCAGCCTGACACCCAGCGCCCTCCTTGCCCCATGCTGGGGGAAGAGCTGCTTCCAAACACCTGCAAACACCTTCAAATCCCTCCTCCCTGCTCTCTGACCCCGCAACATTTCAGCTAATATTCAGGTTGTTTTTGGGGGATAGAGACCCCCCCTCCTGCTCTGTGCCTGTGCAGCACCCCCGCACGACATGCCCCGGACCATCAGAAAATAGAAGGGTATGAACAAACAATAACAGTTACGCTTCAAGCCCAGCTTAAGACATTGCATGAATCAAGCTCGATTCATCCCCATGTCCTGGGAAGAGGCTGCGTGACCCATGGCTCGTGGGCGCTGCTTATTAGCAACGTGGGACTTGTTTGCAAACTGAACCAAGCCCATCCATGTCCCTGTTAATCTGCTACAGGTGAGCAGAGCTCCCAGCGCCGGCTGCTTGAGACTGCTCCCATCCTGGAGTAATTTGCTGCTGCTTCGGGAAAGCTTCATGCTGTTGCTTCCAGATGGATCCACCTAAACAAGATGTGAGGGTGCCTTTTCAGGGTGAAATTTTGGGAAGGCAGCCACAGAAGCAAAGCAGAAAGGAGTTTTACAGTGACCCAGACGGGTGCAAGCCTGAAAACATCATCCCAATGTCCACGCCGTGCAGCTCCTCCGGAATCAGGATGTGACCCGTTTCCACCGCCCCAGGTCACAGCGGCACGACCAGATGTTCAAAACAGCGGTGGAGCACCCAAATCTTACCCAGGCCACAGTCCTGGGCTCCTTGAAGCATTAAATCTCCCCGAGCAGGCTGTGAGCTATGATATCGTCTCTTCTGCAAGCTCCCAACCCGGGGTGCGAGTGGTCCCAGCTGGGCCCTTGGACATCCCTCGGTGGCCACGGTCCTCGGATCTGAAGACGGGGTGATCCGTACCAAAGCTGCACCCGGTGCCGCAGGTTTAAAACCCCCATTAGCTTAAAGCGCGACGTGAAGCCCACTTCAAAAAGCTGCAGCTTCCTACTTGATAACATCAGGAGTCTGGATCAAAGGCTGCATCCTAGGAAGTCCAGCAAGGGAAGGGAAAATAAAATCACTTCCTCTGGAGCATTCCTCATTGCTGAACATCATCTGCTGGTTTAGGAAAATTAGACCATCGCGTTAAAATTATAGATGATGCCAAAGTGTTCTTCTCTAATGGCTTTACGGGGTTTGAAAGTGGCTTGCTAGCAGAGGGAAGGGGTGGCAGTGGGTCTCTGGTTCTGTTTGAACCCGGTCTTGCACACCAGGGTACATCCAGCTCTGCCCCGTGCGGGGATGTGGCTCCCGGCTTCTGTCACCCCAGAGGGGACAGGAGCAAAGGGAGAGGCTGCGAGCACAGCCCAGGATGGAGCGGGCAGCTGGGGACAGAGTGGCACTCAGCCACTCACGGGGACCCACTCTGTCCCTGGCAGGTCTCAGGTTCGGGAGCATCCCGTGCCCCTGGTGCCTTTTGGCACCTGGAGGCAGATAGTCCTCTTTTTAAGGCTGCTTCCGTGCCAGCTACAGGCATGGCTGTGGGCTTTGCAATCCTCCCTGCTTTTAAGTATTCCCAGTTGGCTGGTCCCTGCTGGGTTTGATATCAGCACTCTGGTATGCTGGCGCTGGGATATGGACTTTGCTGGAAGCCACCCTGGAGAACAGCCTCATCTTGTCCTCCAGCTCCAATAATAAGGTGAAAGTGAGTGAATCTCACCCAGCTGGGAGTTCCTCGCCCGGGGCACTGTGCAAGGCTGGGGTCTCTGGGCTGGGAGATGCCCAAAAGCTACTGCCACGTGTGGATGGAGAACAAGCTGTCACCCCGGGATGTCCTCGTCCCTGCTGAACCGGCGCTAGCCCTGCAGGACAATGCAGCATGCAGGGAACTCTGCCCGTGGCTCCTCCGAAAGCACGTGGTCCCGCGCAGCTGCTGAGGGAACGGGGCATGGAGCTGCCTCCTCTGCGGCTTTCACTTGGCCAGCCTGGCATTTCCTAACGCATTTTGCAGGACAGTGACTGTCTCAGCCTACTGGGAATCTCAAAGTCCCAAGAAACAGCAGCGAAATGGCCACATGCAATAAAAAGTCAAAGTCAAGAAACACAAGAAGAAGCCATGGGCAGCGCTGGTGCCCTGAGCTGACTCCGGGCAGAGGTTTTCCTCCTGGCTTTGCAAACCCCATCGCTGAGAGTCAGGGTAAAAGCAGACCAACTCTTTCATAAAGCTGGCTCTGACCACACCACCTTGAAACAATCCCGTTTCACCCACCAGCAAAACCCCAAAGACCCTGCAAAAGCCTGCAAATGCCCCATGCCGGCTGCCGCCTGAACCCTTTGCGGTGGGCTTTGCACCGGCTGGTTGGAGCAGAACCCCTGGCACCATCAACCATGCGCAGCTCTGGAGGTGTCTGGCATGCTCAGACCCACCCTGTGCCACCCGATGCTGCCAAGAGCACGGAGGCAAATCAGATGTACCACACAAGCGTGTGCCATGCGCACATACCACCAATTGTTGCTGAAATCCCTCTTGCAAACCCATCCTTTCCTCTGCCCTAACGTTCTGGGATGCATTTGCCAGATCCCCGTCCCAAGCACAAGCAGGGGCTGCTGCAGAGCCTGGACCCGAGTGAGCTACAGCTCCTCCTCACCCTCCTGCCCCTCGTTTCGCATCCCACAGCACGTGGGGACAGCGGACCCTTTCTCTGCCCTCCGCCTCTGCAATGATTAGTGCCTTTCAGGAACGGCCTTTTTTTTTTTTTTTTTTTGGCTAGCCGGCCCCAGATGAATAGCTCTGGGCAGAAGCGAGCAGACAGCATCCCCTGTATTCCACCCTTCATATGAAAACCAGATGCCACGAGTATGGTTACAAATCAAAGCTGACAGGGGGACGAGAGGTTTACTTAGGAATTGAGAGAGGGCACGAAACTTTTCAAAGGGGGCTACCGTGCAGCCCCCCGATGCACAAACCCCAAATTGTACCAACCCTCCATCCGCCCCGTGCCATGGAGCCTGAAAAATGCCGATAATCATCCCCTTTCACGTTATTCATGCTTTCCATTGGCTTTTCTAGAAATGATAACTGGATAAGGAGTTGTTACCTGGGGAGCCTTTTATTTTTGTTAGTTTTAACTTATCGCTGCTTGCATTTATACAGCTGGTTGGGAGGGCGCAGGGTACAGCCGAGCCTGGAAGAAAAGCCTTGCTCAGAGGGCGAGGTGGTGGCAGCATCCTGACGGGTACCGCGCTCTAATGAACTGTCAGCTTGCAGAGGGAGAGCTGATGAAACAGCTGGGCTAATGTTTAGTGACAGCCGCGATTTACTAATCCATCCGAGAAATAAATAGGAGCCGTGTGGAATAAAAGTGGAGTTCAAGCCCGACCCTCGCTGGGGCATTTGCAATGAAACAAAACGTCAGGTTTTATAAATGACCTTTTCATGTAAGTCCCCAGTGAGGCCCAGGAGGAAGTGGGGGCGGCTGCCCGAGGAAGCGCTTTGAAAGCTGCAAAGTCAGGAGGCTGGTACTGGATGTGGCCGAGGCCATGGCAGGGTGGGATCGGGGCTGGGATGAGTGGCAGGGAGATGATCTCCAGCCTGCCCGGCCAGAGGACCGTACCATCAGGGTGTGCATCTCCCACGTCTGCAGCACGCATCGGGGTGCGCAACTCCCGTTTAACCCCGGAGCTGCAGAGAGGAAGTCTCAGCTTTGACCTGTCATGGGCAAACAGGGCGAAGACCCCTATTTCTGACGCTGAGTAATGCTCAGATGTGCCGTTCCTGGCCTCGAGGGTTTATCTAGCCCCACCAAGAAGCTGTCCCGGCTGAGACGCAGGGCTGCATTGAAATATTCTCTGCAAGCCGAGCCCTCGCATCGCTGGTGTCACCGTCTCAGGGCTGCTCGTGCAAAGGGTGGTGGCTTTTGATGCCACAAAATTTCCTGGCTTGCTTGTCCTGTGAGCCAGGGCTGCCGGCAGCGACACCCTGACAGCCGTGGGAGGGATGTTGTATTGCAAAATCCGTTGGGATGCAGACTGGATCCGCACCGTGTGAGCCCTGTAACCGTCCCAAGGACCTCGCCGTGAACTCGGGGTTGTGAAACTCTCCCCAGCCGACACTGCCATCTGGGGAGCTCCATCCGTCCAGCTTGTGCATCTCCCAGGAAGGAATTCTCTCTACTGGAAAAAGAGATTTTTCAGAGCAACCTGCCTCTGCCTCCCAACAGCCCTCGCTGCCGTCACAGCCCAGGAAACTTGTCAGCTCGGGCGGTTGAAAGGATTGCTGCAACCAGTTGGCAGCAAAGATCGCTCGGACTGTGGAAGTGCTTTGGGATGAAAAGTATGTGATAAATTAAGATTACTACTCTTCCCTCTGATCAGCCAGGCACTGGTTTCCAGCACGGTGCTGGCCAGAAAAGTCTCACCGAGGGATTCTGGCCTCGCCCCGAGAGCTTGCGGTTGAATGAAAGCAGATATTTTACACCAGCGTCCAGAGTCTGCTTTGGGCTCTCAAAGTGACAGAGAATTCACCACAGCTTTCGTAATCTCTTCCAAAATTAATTATCCCCGCTTCTCAAAACCTTCTCGCTTGAATTCCTCAGCCTGCAGCTTCGGCGGCGGAGCCAGCAATGCTGCAGCGTGTGCGATGGGAGAGCCTCTGCCACCAGGTACTTTCCCTCCGGGTGGTATTTCAGGCAGTAATCAATTCCCTTTTAGCCTGCTCTTCAACAAGCTGAACAGATTGAACTGGATTCTCATCTCCTTTGCACTAAAACTGGTCTTAAAGCTCGCCCCTAAGCTCTTGCCATTATCATGCCCTGCTCCCATGGGAGCTCTGTGCCAAGCCATGGGCTCATTGCTCTGGCTCACGTGTGACCCGGGCACTTTGCTGTTGGAGATTTGCTGTGGGTTACTGCTGCGCCAACCTGCATAGCGTCTGCAGGCATCTGCAGGCATCTGCAGCATCCCTTTACGCTGCTTCCAAGTTAAAAAAAATAATCCTGAAGAGGGAAAAGCAGTGAGCAGAAGGAAGGGATCCCTCCAGGATGCTTGGGGAAACACCCGCCTTGCTCGCAATTCTTTGCTTGCAATTGCCTTGCTTGCAGTTCCTTGCTTGCAATTGAGGTGGAGGCAGGTGGAGGCTGGCAGGAAAGGGACTTCTGACTTCCAGCCAGACGGTGACGAAGCATCGGGGCAAGAAGCAGTGCCCCTTGCGCGGCAGCGGCAGGCAGGGACCTGGCACTGCTCCCTGGTGTGCAGCATTGCTGCCGGAGCCGTCGGGGAATGTGAGGCTGGGATTGCAGCTCATCTGTTCTCGCCCTGAGCAAGTTTCAAGGCAACGAAAAGCCAGTGCTTGACCCAAACACTCGCAGTGACAGCTAGAGCAGGTTTTCATTAAAACTTTTACCTCCTCGGGAGGAGATTCTCCAGCTGCGGCGTGCGCAGGTGAAGTAGGGCTTGAATTAATATAAATAACGTGGCAGATGCAAAACGTGGTGACAAGCTCTGCAAGGCCATGACGGGTTGCTGCCTCTCGTTTTGCCCGTGCCCCCATCGTGTGCTGAGCTGATGGAGAAGCAATGCGTACGAGATCTGCCAGGTGCCGGACGGGCACCCACCGCGCTGCCCTGCCGCCGGCCGGGGCAGTCGGTCCCCTCCGCTGTGGCATGATAAATGGCAATGAAGTGTTTCCCTGGACTGGGGGGGAGAAGAGGCCACTGAAACGTGTTCAGAAGGACTTTATATGAAATAAAACACTGGTCTTAGTGGAAATGCTATTGGGAAGCACATCACTCACTGCACTGCCAGAGCTGAAGGGAATATTATGGAAAAAGGGTTTATTACCCCAAAATGCAGGTGTGAGCCACTGCAGTTATTCAGTGATTAGTGTCCGCTGAGAAGATGGACAAAAAAAGCCCAAACTTTCCATTCCAAGAGCAATGCTCCACAACTAAATTCAGGGTCTTTTTTTTAAATTTCCAAGAGAATGCCAGTGGGATGGATGAAACAGAGACCCTGCACACACAGATACCGGTGCTGGTTCCTCCGCCGGCAGCAGCTCGCGTTGTACTTGGCCGCACTGCCCTTCTCACCCCCTCCCTGCGCCCTTCGGAGAGAGCCAGCACCCCAGGGTTGCACCACCAAGGACGGGCTCCGCGGCACATCCCGGCAGCCACGGTGTTGGGCAGTTTTGCCGGGGAGACGTGGGAATCCTCCCTGTCACGATCTCCCTCCCATGCCTCTGAACACTGGCCAAGGAAAACACCATTGTGTTGGGAGCAGACAAGGAGCTGGTGCCAGCGAGGTACGAACAGCCGGCTCATTGTGTCCCTCCGGCTGCCGGCTTAGCTCGGGGTTAGGTCAGCCTAAGCGTGCAGCTTTTCACTTCGAGCCTTCATTAATGTATAGAGGAAATGAGAAACATTACACGGTAGGGCTGGTTTGCGTGGAACACAAACCTGGATAAGGAAAATAATCCTCTTTCCCCAATGCGATGCTCTGGCGGCAAGTGATGGCCTGAAACAGGAGCAGAGCTGCTGCGAAACACAGGGCTCAGCGGCATGGGAGCGATGCTGTGGCCACTGGTCTTGCCCACACTCAGTCCAGCTCCTTCCAGCCCATCCCCTCCATCCAGCATCCCATCCCCCAGGTTGCTGGGATTAACAGGCAGGGTTTGGGGGTGCTCCCACTCCAGTGTGCTCCTTCCCCTCCCCTTTATTAATCCATTTGCTGAAGAACAGGCATCCCACACCGGACAACCAACCCAGCCCCTTTGGTGTTTATCCTCCAGGGGCTTTTCCAGCTTTGGAGGGGTGGAAAGGGACACCCAAGGCATGGGCTGGGACACTGGGACCGTGGTGGGCGAGGGCAGAGGGGACAGTTCCTGATGGGCTCCCCTTTCAGCTTCAGCTCACAAATCACCTGAAATAAGGTCATTTTAGTTCAGCAGCTCGGGGCTGTGTGAACTCCCCGACACCTCCTCCAACAGCTTCGTCAGCTTTGCCAGCCCAAGCTGCCTCCTGGGTATTTCCTGAAGGTTTTACAAGGTCTTTTAGAGAGATAAGAGCAACTGCATCCTCGGCATCCTCACATCCCTCTCCTGCCAGATTAGCCACTAGTGAAACCCACGGTCTGGAGGTTTGAAGCACCCACCTCTCCCTGCTTCCACTCTTGGAGCAGCGTGGACTCTCCTGCTCTGAGGCACCCGAATCCCTGCTCTGGGTGGGAGCAGCTTGTCCTTGCACCCAGCCAGCCTCGTCCAGGCAAACACCTCCCAGCCCTGCTCGCTCTGCTCTGTTCAGCACCTTTTTCCCATTCCCCAGCCCCCCTGCACGGACGCCTGCACCGGCTTCTCCCACTCTCCCCATTCCCATCGCTCCGGCAGGGTTAGGTGTCGGCACGGGGAGCCTGGCGTTTTCACACGTGTGCGAAGCACCATGCGTGCCACTGGCAGGCTGTCAATAAGCAGCATCACTCTCTCCAGTCCAAGAACTTCCTGGGCCCTTGTTTTGGTTTCAGCAAAGATAAAATGTCAACATTTTTAGGCACAGAGGGACAGCCGGATAGCCTGACCTGTCAACATCTAGAATGGAAAACACGCTCGTCAAGTACTCGGGATGAGGTTCTAATTACTCCCCGCATACCAGCCTGCATAAATACAGCGGAGCGGTCCAAGAAAAGCACACTTCCGACACGAAGAGCTTTTCCTGGAGTTACACACAGTCTCCTTTGCCCTGGGAGCTGGGTTTTGTCTCCAGTAGGTAGCAATTTTCTTCTGCTGGGTTTGAAGGGCTTTATGGAGGAGCTCCAGCCCAGGCAGCACTTCTCTGTGGAGGAAAAGAGCAGCACCCTCCACGGTGATGGGAACGGCGATGCTGCGGGACACGGCCCGGGGTCGGAGCATCTGAACGGTGCTGGCGTGGCCCCATGGGCCTTGGGGACATCGGCCACACCAATCCCAAAGCACCGGAGGATGCTGCGGGATGCTGACATCTCACTAGATGTCATCCTCGCTGACTTTGCTTCTGGGAAAGCCGAGCAGGGAAGAGATCTCATGCCTTGTATCATGGCACAAGTCAAACTCCCTCATCTTCATCAACAGCTTCCAGGCTCCCACATGCCTGTCAGGCATTGCAGGCAAAGAGACTCTATCCCAGAAAAATGCAACAAATTTGTTTGAAGTAAATCCTCAGCTCCCAGCCCCATGTCCTGGCTCCTCAGAGACGTGGTTTCTGCTTCCTTGCAGTAAGAAACCACCTCTTCAAAACGTCCACCTTGATTTTGGACAACCTGCCCTCTCTGGGCTGGCTCCAGGCTCCGGGGAGGCAGCTTTTGCCTAAAACCCGTGGTAAATAAATGCCTCCTGCCTTCCCGAGCATGGCAGCGGTGCTGCTGAGGGAGGTTGAGGAAGGGATGAGGATGGTCCGAGCCAGGGCACGTCAGTGCTGCTGGGTGGATTTGTGTTTACGTCAGGTTAATCGCCGTGAGAACTGGGTTCTCTGTTACAGACCTCCTCTGTATATTACAATTTCTGCATCATCAATGGGCAAGGGAGAAAATAAACTCAGTCGACGCTTAGAAAAACATTCAGGGGAGCAAAACTCCTTGCTTTAGAGTAAGAAGACCTTAAACCGCAGCTAGCCCAGCCATCAGCTCTGAGGACACTTGACCACGAGCAGGACCAAGGTTGGGCTGAAGAAACAGGAGACTCCTCGGAAGCCGGAAGGGTCCCAGCAGAAACTGGGACAGGATGGGAGGACACCTGGATCTGAACCAGCGCTGCCTCAGTTTGCACTCCAGCCTTTTCCCTGCTATGGATATTCCAGTTACAACTTCCTAGACGATAAACCGCTGCCTCCCAAATGGCACTTAAGGCCATAAGGGTGTCAGGTCTGGTGGGCACTTCCACGCCTTTCCCAAAACACCCTCCAAGGGTTTTGTCTGGCAGCTTCAGCCTTGCCATCTTCCAATTTTCAATCCCCAGGAAGAAAAGCCCAAGAGAAGGAAAGCAGGGCTGCAGCTTCATGCAACACATGGACCCTCTTCGGGAGGGTCTCGGGGGCGCGGCGGCAGTTGCAGGCAGCAGCAGAGCAGGCAGCGGCGCTGGCTGGGCTGTTTGAAGCCCCACGTGGGGGACCTGCCCTCTGCAATCCATTTAGCACTTGGCACCACTCAGAGGGCTATTTTTAAAAGGTATGCAACTGTCCCAGAAACCCAACTTTGAAGTGTGGTTCAAGGCTTTGTTGTTGTGAAAAGAAAGGGCTTTTTTTACGTTTGTAATTAAATGCAAACACAAGTGAGTTATTGGACCGGAGCCGGCCAAGGCAGGTCAGCTCCGCTCTATCCATCGGGGCTGGATGCTATCCCGCTCTGGTTTCACAGCACGCCTGATAGACCGCCGGCCTTCTCTCTGCTCTGTAAAATGCTGTGGTTTGCTGTCAATTAGAAAAAATTGTTTCCTGGCCACTGATAAGTACCAGGAGAGCACAGGGCTCCTTCCCATCCTCTGCAGCCCAGCGCTGGCATATGAAAATCATCGCCCGGCCTGGGGCGGGGTGGGCAGGGGGCTCGGTTAAAGGCAGTGCCAGTGGTGATCCCCAGCAGCGGGCCCTGGGCAGGAGGGGAAGTTGCTCTGTCCCCCGCTGCATCCTCTCCATGTGCATCCCTGCTCCCAGCCTGCCTCCTCCTCCTCTTCCTCCGAAGAGCCCAAGCATTTCCAGGGTCCGTGCTTTCAGCCAACTTTCTGCGTCGGCCAGGGGTAGGTGATGCCTGATCCAGGGAGACTCTAGAACTGCCCGGAGAGGCAATACCAGCCAGCCGGTGCCAAATGAACCCAGCAGCATCGCCCAAACACCTGCGGGCTGGCAGGAGGCGTCTATAGGAGCAGTTTGCATCTCTTGGCTGCGCGGTTTCAGATGTGGCAGGCAGAGCCACAAAGCTGCTTTAGCTTATCTTCGCCCCACAGCTGTACGGGACTGGAGAGCAGCCTTTCCCCGTTGCAGGGCTACCGAGTGTCTCCAACTCCGAGTCTACAGCCAGTCCTTCATCCGGGAGTCCTGACTGCAACAGCACGGTGCCGTTAAGAAGAAACATTAACTCACAGTGCAACGCCAGGAGAAAAGCAGGGGTCCCCTTACACTTCCCACCCAGGGAGGTATTTTGGAGGTGTTGCTGAGCGGGAAGCCCCAGGCCAGCACCCGGTGTTATTGCAGCCTGGTTTTAAACTGGGCTGGGGCGGGAGGGTGCTAATTAAACATGACAGCTTGACAGGAAGGGGCGTTAAATAATTCCTGCCACCCCGTTTGTCTGGGCAGCTCCGTGCGACCACGGGGAGGGGACAGGCAGTTCCCCTTAATTAAAAAGCAGCAGATCCAAACCAAAAATAGATCAGGCTCTTTTTTTAAGGGGACAGTGATGGTCGCCCACGGCTGCATTTTTCACATGCCTTCTGAAGATCTCTATCGATGCATGGGGAGGATGAGCTGGTTTGGGTCCTGCAGCTTGCTGTGTGTTGCACCCGGGGACGTGACCGTGCCCAGCTCCTTCCCGTGGGCTCCAGCAGCCCGTCCCATGCATGGGGCACTGGGTCAGAGCTGGTAGGTGATGCAGGAATGGAAAAGACCTTGCCGGCGGGCAAAGCGATGAGAGGGGAAGGAGTCGGTGCCAGGCGGATTTCAGAGCGCTGCCTGGAAGGCAGGTGGGCAGGCAGCAAGGGTTGGCACGGGGGAAGCCGGGCTTGCAAGGAGTCCAAAACGCAGTGCAAATACCTGCCTGCTGCCCTGCCAGCGCCCAGCGCTCGTGTGCTGCGCTCCTGAGCCCGCTCCCCGCCAGCCGGCCCTGCCAGGTCAGGAACAGGTGACCGTTAAATGTGTTTATAATGAAAGATTAAAAAAACAGATTAAAACCCAAAAGAAAACACAGGGGACTGCACAAGGACTGGTCCTTCCCTGCTGGATTTCATTCCTACATTTGCAGGACCCCGGAGGAAGGAGAGACGTGCATCCTCGCAGAGCGAAATGCACGCTCCTGCATCCTGCTGCGCGGTGGAAAGGGCTGATGCCAGCGACTCTGCGAGCACGGGAATGGTGAGAAAGGGTCAGACCTCAGGCCATTTTGTCTGCCCCCGCATCTCTGAGAGCATCCCATAGTGAAGGAATGGGAGGACAGCCCCAAGCGGGACCCTGCCCATGGGAATGCTGGCTCTGGTCATCATCAGCTACAGCCCTAAAGCTCCGGGTTGAATATTCCCTTCTGAACCAGACTTGTGGTAAATCTGGATGGTGTTCTTACGTATAAATGCCCTGTCCTTTTCTGAGATATGTCACGTTCTTGGTTTCAGCCTCTTCCACCAGTGGCTTCGTCCACAGGCTCTTTGCTCCAAGGTCTTCGAGGGCTATAAATAAGCAGAAACGCTGGATCCCAGTAACCTCAGACGATGCTCCACAGGGAGACCCCGGCTCTCGCACGCCTGATGGGTGTTATCCTGGAAAAGTCATGGCACATGTGCAGGGAGGAGGGAGTGCCCTGGCTGCCTGGGGTGCAGAGGGGCAGTCTGCACGAGACCCAAATCCTCCCTCCCAGCCGTCCCACCATCCCACACAGGCCGGGTTTCCCTGAATCCTGGCTCTGGTTCACCAAAGCTGGGGTTGGACATTGCTGCCAGCTCCTCCGGGATGCAGAGAGCCCATGACAGCAGCAGCACAGGGATCCCTGGTGTTGTGGGGGATGCTGCTAACCAGCTTGCAGACCACTGCCCTTTCGCTGGGCTGTGGTGTGAGTGCTAAGGCTTTAAAACAAGCAGCACCTCGGCAATGACTGCCATAGGGGCTCCGGCCAGCCAGCAGCTGGGATTTGGAGGGGACCAGGCAAACCCCAGATGACTCCTCGGTGTTTCCCAGGGTACGCAGCCGCGATGCCGTTTCCTCCGCGCAGCGCACAGTGCATCAATCTTTGCTTTGCTTGCGGTAACAGAAAGGCAAGGGCAGGCTCAGGCTTCCCAGGAAGCCACATCCATGCAAGTGGGTGTTAAGCGATGAGGAACACCATCGGCCGCCCCAGCTTCCCTTCCCCAACCCTCTGCCCTTCAGCAGGAGGGAGAGGAGAGTCCCTTCCCGTGCCGGAGCGGGAATTTAAACTGGGAAATCCTTTCACTTGCTGCCAAGCGGATGATGGAGAGACTGAGGCTGGCACAAAAGTATTGGCAAGCCAAGACCATGCTCCCTGCAAGTTATTCCCTGGAAGCCCAACTCTGATTTCGCTTAAGCGCATGTAAATGAGACCTAGCCCCACCAGGGCCGTTGCTCCCTGTATGTCGGCGCATCTGGGTTGAGGAATTAAAAGCTGGATTGCAGCCTGAGCTTCTGCAAACTGAATGCCCGGCAGTCAGGCGTAGATACCTTCAGAGGTTGATTCCCAGCTACATTAAGGCCCCTTTATGCTCCTCTAGCCATGTAAAGAGGTCTCTAAGTGAGTGTAAATTAAATTTAAGTTACTTTTGCTTCCTTTTTAAGGCCCCTTTATGCTTCCAATGAGGGGTAAAGGAGCCTTAGTGTGACTGTGAGGCAGGCAGGCTTCCCTGCCAGGCGCAGGCAGGTGAGAGCCCCTCCTGTGCTGCCTGCACTCGCCCATAAAGCAGGCTCAGCGGCTTTATGGGGTGCCGGCTCCAGCCGTGCCGGCGCGGGGCGTGACGGGGGCCGACGTCCCCGGGACAGCGGGTGTCTGGGCAAAGGCACGGCAGGTCAGCAGGAACCACATCAAGCCATCCCACATCCACGCGCTGCCAAGGCATCCTTTCCAAGGACGAGACAGACTGGGACGTGAATTTTAAATGCCCAGGAGATTTTTTTCCCTGCACAGGTGAAGGTATTTCCCCACGTACCCTGGCCAACTTACAACACAGATAACTTTATTCCGCCAGAGAGCATTTTTCCTGCACCAGCCTGGTTAGGATGTCTCTCTCCAAAGCTGTTGGCTGGTGGTGTGCTGCCAGTTCTTGCATTTATCCCAAAATACGACTGTATTTTTATGGTGCCAAAAGCAATTCCTGCCATTACTGCTCGTACAACGTTTGCTGACCGCAAGAGCGGTGCAGTAGCATACGGGATGGTACAACACAGGTGTGATGTGCTGCGATGCCAGCACCTCGCCACAAGCAAACCGCATCCTCAGCCTCTCCTCCCAGGCATGAGGACTGCCGATACATCCCGACCCTCTGCACAACCCCAAAAGCCGCTCTTCGACCCCGGTCCCACGAGTCACTCCCTAACAACTATGACAAATATGCTCAACTCATCCCAAGGTCTGTCTGTCCCCGCGGCATCTCTCCATCAGTGCACCTTGCGCCGGCGAAACCCCAGCCCGGTGAGGTCCCAGCTGGGGAAAATCACCTCTCCCAAGTGCTTGGGTGCCAAAAGCCTCCCTCCTTATGGGGCTGCGGGTGTTTTCCACGCTGCCAGGCCCAGGTTCCCGAAGCTGCTCAGCCCCGAAGGAGTTAAGGGAGCAGAGCGCGACTCGGATTCCTCCACCTAACCCTCCAAAGTCCCCGTATAACCAGACTTGGCACTTTGAGAAAGCTCCACAAATCCAGAGGCTAAAACGCGCTGCCTTCCGTTCGTTCGTCAAGAGAAGGCAAGTCCCAGCTAATTGAGGAAACAGAGCCTGCCCCCAGCCCCCTTCCAGGCTGCTTATTTATTTAGGGGCTTTTTTTTTCCCCTCTTTTTCCTCTTCCCCCCCCCCCCCCCCCCCTTCTGTTCTTCCCAGAGCAAACACGAGGAAAAGAAAGTGCAAATTAATTTGGTGGGACACGGCTGCAATTTATGATGCTCCCCAGCTGGTGAGGGCGGTTAACCCCATCGGTGCCCGGCACGGGTGGATGCAGGCACCCCGCTACCCCCGGGGGTGCAGCATCCTCCCGGCGCCCCTGTATCCCACAGGGAGGCTTCCCCATCCACCACCGCCTTGTTCTCCACTCCCCACGCAGGGAGAAGGCAACAGGAGCAGGAAGGCAAAGGGAAACAGTAGCAGATGACTTTTTCCCCCCTAAATCTCAGTTCTTTCCCTAATCTCAGTTTTTTTCCCCTAAACCTCATTTTTTTCCGTTTTCCCTTGTCTTGCTGCTGCTGAAGGTTTCCCAAGCGTACAGTAGGTTTTGGGTTTTTTGTTTTGGATTTTTTTAAAAATTTTTTTATTTTTTTTTTTTTAACTCCCTCTGACTACTGCACACAACTCAAAGGAAATCTGGGAAACCAAATTCTCAGCTCTCCAAAGCAGCAAATGGAAAGTCACTTAAAGGGACTTCTCCCTTAAAGCGGCAGCAGCTCTTTTCTTCGGCGGCGCAAAAAAAGGGGTTAACCCCCCTCACCCCCCCCTCACCCCCAAAAAAAAGCAACCCGACCGGGCTCAGCCCTCCCGCCCCGCCGTGCGGGGACGGGGCTGGGGCCACCCCAGGTGACAGCTCGTTGGCGACCCCCCCCCCCCCGCTCCTGTGACCACCGCTCCTCGCTGAGCGCCCCCCCCCCTTCCCCCCCCCCGGGACCCGTGGGAGCGGTCCCGGGGGGATGCACATCCCGGGAGTGGGGTGGGGCGGGGGAGCAAAACGGGGAGATGCCAGCACCCCGCGGTGTCCCCGCGTGTCCGCGACCCTTCACCACCACGCACACCATACTCCCGGGGGGGGTGTCCGTAAATCCCCCCGGGAGGCAGCGAGCACCGGCAGAAGGGTTAAGGGGGTGGGGGGGGGAGGAAAAAAATGAGGAGGAGAAGGAGGAAAGGAAGGACCGACATCAAAGGCAACTTCTCTGCTCAGCAGATGAGCAGACCTATCCTCACTTCATATTTTTTGCAGCTGAAGTCGGCGCTGGGGGGGGGGGGGGGAGCTGGATTAACTCTTTATCTCCCCTGGGGTCACCCCGCCGGGACAGAGGAGACACTTTCGCGGGAGAGGTGGGATCAATCGCAGCCGATGACAGGAGGAAAGAGGAGCCCGGTTCTCCGGGAGGGTTACCGGGAGCTGCCCCCAGCTCAGGGCAGGGGGGCCCTGGCATCGCCAGCTGCAAACCGGGGGCTGCTTTAGCCGTGTTGCGGGGGGCGGGGGGGGAGGGGGGAAAGGGGATGGCACTGATTTTTCTTTTAAAGTTCCGGGATGACACAAATAGCCCGAATACTCCGCAGCACAGGAGCATCATTTTTTAACTCTGACAAACCTCGTTGAGTTATTGAATGAGCAAGAAAGGGGAAAGGGGGAGAAAAGTTGTGTTAAAGGGACTTTGCAGAGCAAAAACGCAGGAGCCTGCAGCAAGGCGGATTAGCGAGGCGAACAAACCCTAGGAAACCACTGGCGCGGAGGTATTAAACCCCCAACACTGACATGTGGCAAACAGCACATTTTTCCTTTCCCCCCACCCCGTCCTTCGACCAAACAAAAATAATATTTACATGACATCAGGGAGCAAGCCTTAAATGACAAAAGGGTGTTTACCCACCTCATTATAAGTCGGCTGGAGGGGAAGGCTGCATTCTCCTCAGCGAGGGCTGAAAAATTAAAAAGTTGGGAAATTAAGAGCTGCCGTCTGGCCCTGTGCAGTTCCTCCGTAATCTGTGTATAAAAAGAGAAGTCTTCATTACTGACCACAGGCACGGAGCTGCGCTGCTCACGCCCCCTCCGCGCCGCACCAGCCAGTAGCACGCAGAAGTTGGGCTACGGGAGAAGGAGACAAGCTGAGCAGAGACTATAATGATTTATCTGCACCTCTGGGGGTGGGGGGGGGAGGGATAGAAAAGGGGGATAAAAAAAAAAAGGGCTTTGCTCCGAATATGACACGGGAGGAAAAGTGAGTCTTGCAGTTGCAGAAGAGTGACAGACGCGGGGATGTGCCAAGTCCCTAAGGACAAAAAAACCACACACCTCTTTAATCAGCCCTTTAGCCAAAGCCTTAATTAAAAATGCTGCTACAAAATATCAGATAATGGATTGCATTTTCAGGCCTCTCTGGAAAACCGGCTCATATGGCAATGTTTCTAAACTCCTGCCAGAGCAGGGAAAGCTGCCAGTTTTAGGTTACAATATCAAAGGCACGCATCCTCTGCACCAGCAGCCCGCTCCCAGTTACACCGGAGTAAATCCAGAGCCACCTCGCTGCCTTCGAGGCAGCTGGGGCTGATTTGCAGCAGAGCAGGATCAGGCCCTGCCCTGGCAAACTGCTGGGCTGCTCCAGCCTGCAGCACCGCTGGCGGAGGGAGAAATTTGGCCTCTTTATCCCCCAATCTGTGATCAGGTCTCCTCATGTCTCATGTTTAAAAAAAAAAAAAAAAAAAAAGAAAAAAGCAGCATTCTCCCAATTTGTAAGGATAAAAGGCCCAGAGGATTATCTGCTTTGCTCTCCTCTGACAGCAGCGGGTGTAATATTCGAAACCCCGCTCCGAGGCCAATATGACTTTCCATAGCAAGGGACCGATTGACATTTTTCACGTTGCGATGATTATTGCTGGAGCTCCTTAAGCGTAGAGAATGAGTTGTCATCTAATCTCAGCAATCAAGTGGAATCGCAATAAAACCCCTGGACTGGATGCCATCCAAGCAGCTCCGAACGGAGCAGCCCCTGGAAGAGCACATGCTTATTTACAACGACTGCAAACTGCCTTTGAAAAGTCAATCTGGCTTTTGCGGACTGCAATAGCGGGGCTGCACCAACTCTTGACATTGTTTGCAATAAAGCTCGCACGGTTTTGAATTACTCGTATTTAACATCTTTTTCTTTCTTTTTCTTTTTTTTTCTTTCAACCCCAGAAGTGAACAAACATTTCTTGGCATTGCTGGGTGACGGCTGCGCCCTGCGCATGGAAGGGAGGCACGGACAACCTCCCATCCATGGGTTTGCTCACATGACGTCCAATACCCTACGGAAACATGGTATATAATAATACACACCAGTTTGGATCAAAAGCTCTCCAAAGGCCTGTTGAATTTCAGCAAAGGCCTATTTTGATGAAAACCAGAACTATGGGGCTGAAAAACGCTGCTTTTGCCCGGCTTGCCTCCAGCCCGCCCCACCGAGCTTGTAGCCAGCTCTACATGGGTGAACCGGCCCAGGCTGATGGTGCTGCCCGCTCGTGCCCAGCATCCCGGCTCCCCCATCACCCTCCCAGCGCTGCTGAGGCTTCAGCACAGGCTCATTTTGCTTTTCGAAGGTAAGCATACGTGTGGCTTTTTGCAGCAGATCTTTCCTTGGGGAAAACACCCCAAACCATCCTTTGAATAGCAGGTCACTTCCCTACATCCATAGCATGCTGTATTCCAGCAAGGAGGGTACCAGCACGCCGGCCTTTAGCATCCATCTGGCAAATATCACTGCGAAACTTTACACAGAGTCCTCAATAGAGCATGCACATCCAGGAGGAGGGATGAAGGAGGAAAAAAAGCTCATTTTAGCTAATGAGTTAAGTCCAGAGGAACTTCCCCAAAGCCAAGGGAGCTACTACAGACTTGAACCCGGTCTAACAGCGAGCTGGCTCTGGCTCCCAGTCAGGGACTTTTTTAGAAGACTCATTCACAGGGCAAAACAATGAATTTTAAAATACATGCTGTATTCATAGATTTGTTTTGAACCCACTAACATGAAACCACTTATATAATTGTCACAGAGCAAACATCTCATTATGCACAATAATGCACAATAATGAAAGAAAAATTTCATTTTGGTGTCCCATCCTGTGTCTCCCCCCCACCAGTTCTGTGCTTTTTTGCCTTGGCCAAGATGTTTCTCATGTAACATAAATCAAACCCAGGTGCATCCTTCTGCATGAAGCACTTCGCTAATAAACGTTGCTTAAAATACATATATGACTGCATTAAAATAAAACCCAGCCCATCATTTGGAGGCCTCAGAATTCCCTTGCAGACCCAGGAATAGTGGTTTTTCCCCCAGGTAGTGACAAACCCATCAGCGTTTGATGCATTAGATATCACGATCGAGGTGCCCTGTTCTTCCTCACACTGGATTTCTTCCGTGATATCTAACTCACATCCCAATTCCCTAGAAATCAGGTGTGCTTGAAACTGTTCTCATTTTATACACAAGAAAATGATGTTTTCAACCAAGTACAGCTGGCCACATGCTTATTTTTTAATGGTATGAGGTTATGAGTATATAATAATTATATAATATTTATATACTATAGCGTCGGTTCATACAGAAGATTTCCCCCTGCTTTGCTCCCTTTTAGCCAAAGGCTTTCAGCATCTTGCTGTTGCAGGCCGGGCAATTTGAAGGACCACTGAGCAATGAGGCAATGAGCCGGGTCAGGATCTGGCTTCATAGCTCCTCCGCTCCATCAGGATGTTTCTTACGACGTACCCCGTGTTTGTGCAAGCGACGGGGTGAAAACAGGCTTTGGTCTGACCACAGCACGCATCAAGGATGTCTGATCCTGATCTGAATCCACAACTCTGATCTGCACAGCTTTGGAGCACGCGGGCTGGCCAAGCACCTGCATGGGATGGTGCCAAGGAAGGTGCTGAGGACCCAACCTCAGAGACAAGCCAGAAGCAGATTCATGGCCGGGAACTTTGCAGGCAGCATCGCCCATCTTTGCCGTCTGGTTGTTCTTTATTTCAGGCTCCTCAAAACCACAATCCAAGCGACTACAGGCTAGAAATCAGAGACCAAGGTAAGGGAGGTTGTCCCTACACCAACACCATCTGGAGTGCCAATGCAAAACCACGCTGCAGACCCGGCTGCGAGGACTCACGGGATGTTTTTGAACGGTGGCTCCAGACTGGGCAATCCAGCCAGGTAGCAGTGAAGCGCAGGGGCTGCTCAACGGGAAGAGGAGGTTGAGTAACCATGAACGGTTTCGATTTCAAGTCCAACGGGGTTTGCAAGGCGGATTTCAAACCCCCAGCCAGCAGCAGTTACTGTTGTTGTTAAAAGCATGTTTGTGGGGACGCGCTGTCTATGGGACAGAAGGAGTCAACGCTGTTCCCACCACATCTGGGTTTGCAGGAGACAAGACAAGCCATAAGGAACATCTGTGAGGTCTTGGACACCAGAAGGGTCACCACCGCTAGCGAAGAGACAGCACCTCTCCAACCCCTTATTCGACTTGGGTGCTCATCACCTGGGCTCCCCACCACCTCTCTTCATATTTGCACCCTTCCACAGAGAGAAGGCAACCACCAGCATGAGATGAAGGGAAAGAGTGATCCAAAGGCAGCAGCACTGTGAGACTCGGGGATGGCACCTCTGAAGACCCTGGCTGGCCTCGAAGGGCTTTGATTGAACACAATGAATCACCCAGGAGTCTGAGCTACTTGTGAGGCCTCCAAGAGCGGCAACTGAAGATATAAATCATTGATCAGGAAACTTAAATTCACCCCAGCTGAGTCACCACTACTTGCAGAATAATTGCAAAGGGCCAAAAGCCAAATAAGGTTCAACATTGCTGTGAACGATAGATGGTCAATGTGAAGCTAACATTTTGCTATCAATTTCTGTTGAGAAGCCCATCCCTTTTCTGTTGAAAAACTCATTGGAAGTTAATTTGCTTCACCAGCTCATCCATAAAAGCAGCAGCTCAGTAAGCGAGCCGGGCCAGGGCCGCGGGCTGATCTCATCTGGAGGGTGGCAGAGGGGGCGGCGAAAGCCACGGCTGCTCCGCGGTGCCTTGCTCTTCCTTCCCAAAGCAAATTCCCTCATCGTAACCCTTCTGTGACCCTCTGCGTCCCAGCACGGATTTCCTAGAAACTCATTTTCTCTCTTTCCTGTAATCTTGCTCTGGTAAAGGCTTGCTGAATAGCTTGACTTCCAAAAGAAAAGCTGACATCAACCAAAAGCATTTTCTGCCTAGGGAGACCTGCTCCCGTCCATCCCGCGTCTGCGTTGGGTTTCTTCTGTCCATCTCCCTTTTATAAAAGATTGAACTGGCTGCCAAGAGTGGGGTCAACATCCCCTGCTCAGCGCACGTTCACACGGGCACGGAGGGCAAGGCTAGTGCAAGGACAGCCAAGCCCATATGGTTTCAGCTATGGTACTTAAGACACGCATGTATACTATGCTGCAGTCCTGATGTGCACCCTTGGAGCGCTGCCGTGGCTTGGATGCAGCCAAATAAGCACCAGAAGATCCCAAAGCATCTTCTGAGGGGTCCGCAGGGTGGGCAGTGCCTCTCCTGTCTGCAGCTCCCCTGCCAGCTTGCAGAAAGTGCTGCAAACTCATCGCTGCGGTGGGTGGAAACGGGGTCTGCTCAGGGAAACTGAGGCATGGGGTAGTCGGGGCAGCATTCAGAGTTGCTTTTATAGCAGCAGTTCAGAAAAAAAAAACCCAAACCCCAAAGATTTTGGCTTTCTTGCTCTGCAGACCTCACGGGCAAACGGCAGGAGCGCGCGCGGGGCAGGTATTTGCACAGCCCTTATGCTAATAGGGTTGTAGCATCTCTTCCCAGCCCTTCGCAGCCTTTCAATCTGGGAATCCTGCTAATGAAAGGAAAACAGAGAGGAGCTGCGGAGCAGAGGCCCAGGGTGTGGTAACTCTAGAAGGCAGCAGAGGAGGGATGAATGAAACCTTTCACTGTGGTCCAGAGGAGCCAGTGGCACACAGGCTTGAGGAATTCAAGAGCTCTGCACACCAAAGCAGGCGGCGAAGACGTTTCGTGGGATGTGGAGACACAACTTTCCTTTAATTAGTGGGCAGGGAGGAAGGACGATGGAGGAGCTGCAAGAGGGGGGACGCGCCACGCTGGATGCAGACACCCCACGGGGGGAAAATAGTATGTGCATCGGCAGTTAGAAAGGAGACGAAGGAGGCTGGCTTCCCAAAAGCTGAAAAGCTGTCCTTATTTTTTCCTGTAATTATGTCTCTAAGGGATCACTAACATTTACATTTTTGTACGAGCTGTATAGTTTATTCACAGCCCCGCTCAGCAAAAGCTCCGCTAATAAATAGACTTATTGATGCTTGCACTTCTATACATTATGCTACATCCACGCTCAGACAACCAGCCTATTTTACCCTGCTCTATATTGTGAACAAATTATTCTCCTCTCCGGCGTGGTGCACTCCCACCCAGCCACGCGCCCCGCACGCCCCCAGCTGAGCCATGAATGGCCGCAGTGTACAGAGCCGCTTGCTCCCCTGCCTCTCAAAACACTTGCAGAGGGAAAAAAAAAACCAAACCCAAACCCAAACCAAAAAAGAAAAAGGACGGGGTATAAAGATTCCTTCACACTCTCTGCCTGGGATTATTTCACCTCCCCACCCCCCCTCCAGTCCCTTTTCCTACTCCAAAAATAAATATATAAGGAAAAAAGCAGAGGAAATGATTCCCTAATGCTTCTGCACAAAAATCCTGTGGCCTCGCTCCCCGTTGTCTTCCTCCTGCGGCCAGAACAAACTCTTTTCTCCTGCCCCTCATTGGGGGAGATTACTAGAGGGAAATGTTTTCCCTCCCACACTCTCAGCTGGCTTGAAATTATTTATATGAAACTTATCTGGAAGCTTCTCCCCAGCCCGAGCAGTGCTGGGCACCTCCAGGCCACGGGCAAAAGCCTGGGCGAGGTTGGTAAGAGCCGTAACCTACTCTCATGCATGAAACGAGTTGGGGAGGTCTCAGTCCTCTCCAGCATGGCCCGTGTCCATGCCACGGAACCACCCCGTGCACCAGAGGGTTTGGGGAGCGAGGCTGACCCCGGCTCATCCCTGTGCTGCACCTATCCAGTTGGCTGCGAATGCAGGAATTAGCCCAGCTCTTCCATTTTTATGACTTTTTCTTAAAGCCAACATCTTTTTTTTGACCTTTTTTTCCTCCCTGCTCTATGCATCCCTGCCTGCAGCCGCTGAGGCTGCCCGGGCACAGTGAAGCACCCCAGCACCAACAGCACACTGCACTGCAATGACCCACGCCCCAGCAAAGAGCTTTCCTTGCCCCATATCCCTTTCCAAGGGGGAGAAAAGCATTTCTGGCAGACATCAGTATCGGGATCGCTCCCGGCATCCCTGCTCACAGCCGAAGACCGCTCCGAAGGCAAATAGTACCCCTCTGTGCCTCCGGCACGCAGCGCCATGGACACATAGATGGCATTATATTTAGCTGGCCCCAGATCTCGGGCATAATATTTTTTTTAGCAGTGGACTAAATATTTTTAACATATGCAAACATGCATGACTGAGGCAGCTACAGAGCCGGGGAGTTGGGATGCTGATGGCCTTCCAGGGCAGAACAATGTCACCTTTCTACTCCCCGGCGCTGCCTGTCCCCAAGATGACGACCGTGCAGCTTGAGAGGGATGAGGAGAAGGGGACGAAGGAAAACGTGGAAGCTCTTCAGGATGAATTTTGCAATGGTATCACAGCGAACGGGTCCAAATTCCTCTGAGGCAGAGAGCCGGGGATGCACAGAGCAGCGGTCTGTCTCTCGGGCAAACATACCTGCGTGCGCGCCTGGCTTGGCCGAGTGGAAACGTTCCCGGCTTTAAGCAAACAGAGAGGTGCCGGGTCAAATAAGTGGAGCAGAAAGTTCTGTCGTAGGTAAATAGGTCACTGTCAGCCCTGGCTTGAGCGGTGCAGCCCAGCCATCCTGGGTACGTACCCCAGCACCCCCACCCCTGCTTTACAGGAGGGGAAACTGAGGCATGAGTGTCCCAGGAGCCTTGTGCATTTGGCCGCAGGAGGGAGAAGGGATGCTGCACTGGTACCTAACCCAGCGTTGATTCCCTGGTCCCATGGGCCAGCTCTGGATAAATTAATTTGGGTTAATGGCCCTTGTTTGTGCAGCAGCTTTGCTCTGTCCATCCGTCCCCCTGCCACTGCTGTGCTCCCCGCCGGCCACCTGGACGGTCAGTGAAACCACAGGCACCGGCGCAGAGGGTTGGTGATGGAGCGGTTGCAGAAACAGGGCGAGGAATCCCAAACTGAGCCGTCATCCTGCACCGCGAGCAGCAGCTTCGCCAGCTCAGCCCACCACTAGGCTGCTCGAGATGTGCAGAAATTCCCCAGTTTCATTGCTTAACTCTTTTTTTTTTTTTTGCACCATCGCTGTGGCAGGTATCAGGTGTCAGCAAAGCTAGGTGGCAGCAGGGAAACTGAGGCAGGGAGAGGAAAGGGAGCTGCCTGCCATGCTGGGCAGCCGGTCCATGGCTGGGCAAGGAGCTGGTGGCCAGTGTCTTCCACACTGCACGGCACACCGCAAAGCCTCTCCTGTGCTTCCCTGCATGCTGTGGCCATCAGGCCGGGTCACCTCGTTGGTGCTGGCTTCAGGTGGCTTTGTGCAAGCCCACCTCTAGGGCTTGAGCAGCTTTTGAACCGCAAAGAAGGCTCATGAGGCACACAATGGGGTTTTTCCAGGAAGGAGAGGGGCGGCAGGGACAGGGCTCTGCCCCACGGCAGCTCTCCCGGCCTCGCTGGGCGTCCTCCCCACACCATCACCCTGTCACATGCATTTCTGGCTCCTTATCTCAAAGCATCTCAGACATTTCTCCTTGCTAAACATCTGCAGCTCCCACATATGAGACACTGGTCTCAGCGGCGCATTATTTCTTCCAGGGGGCCAGATGTGGACGGGAGGCACGCGCCGTCCCCCGCCGGGGCTTCGCATCCTCTTCTTTCCCTGCAAACAGGCACATTTTCACTGCCAAAAATTGCCAGATTGTTGAAAGCTGGCTCCAGAATACCTCTATCAACCAACAACATCCAACAAAATCTCCCTTACACCTGGGACGGGGCTGGTATCACCCTGCCTGGGCGCAGGGTTGGGGTACATGAACCATCTCTGTTTCCAATGGTCGCGAGCATAAGCTCAGTCCAGTGTGTGGAAGCATGCGACGAGGAAGCTATAGGGGGGTGTCGCTTCCAAAAGCAAGAGCCGGACTAAATAGGAGCGTATTCCTGCTCTCCTTCCGAGTCACCAGACATTCGGAGCAGCTCACGGTGACTGAAGGCACCAACCCAGGACAGTCCCAGCACCAGAATAACCATTTTGTAGCCCAGACAGGTGGTGTCCCCCCAAGAGCTGGTGAAATCAAAGGGGGAACCCCAAGGTTACATCAGCTTGAAGTGTTGCAGGCTCAACCCAGAAGCATTACACGGGGCCTTGGCTCGGAGGATGCACTGGTCTTTAAAGGAACAACACGAGGTCGAACTTAGACATTTATTTCTTATATTTCTGCTAACAAAAGTGTATTTGCACCCAGAGCTGCCCTGGTGCCTCCGGCTGGGCTGGGGCGAGATGCCGTTAGAGCAGCAGAAGACCCGGTGCTGCCAAAGTCCTGCCGGCTTCGGCATGGGGCCGGGATTCGGCTGCTGGGTGATGTTGGCTCTCTCCAGCTGGGAGCTGATCGGCCGACGTGAGGATTTTGCTGCTTGGCTGTGCTGGCACGGCTGCGACGTGCGGACTAGGCTTGGGACGCGTAGAAACGTCTGCTTTAAAGCTTCCTTTTTAACTCTAATAAAAACAACCAAAGCTCGCCTTGCCTCTTCTCCTGCTGAGCCAAAAAACTGCCACCTTGTGCCCAGGGGCGAGAAACCGAGCAAAACCTGGCAATGGACAGGAGTGAAATGTCACCCTGAGGAATTGGTGGCGCTGGCTGAGCCGGAGGGGACCGCTGCGGGGTGGCACCAGGCTGCCATGCATCCCTCAGCCCTGCCTTGCCCACTGACAGCTTTGCAGCTCTGCCCCAGGGCTGCCCCCCGCTTCCCCCCAGCGCCGAGCCGCAGGCAGGCTCGTATTTGATTTGGAAGGACGTGTGATGCCTGCTAGAAGCGTGATGTTCCCTCTCCGACGCAATCCAGGAGGCAAGTGCCAGCACGGTTCCTGGGGAGCAGCCGAGGCAGCCGTGTGTCCTCCCGCTCCTGGCTCCTGGGCTGCCGCCCCCTTCTCTGCATAAACACGTCATTTATCCAGGGCTCCAGTGCTGTTTTGACCTTGCAGATTTGAAACTCAAGGGCTCAATTTTCTGGCTATTTAGATGCAGAAGGATTGTGATTATGCCAAAATAGGCATCTTAGAGGCGGCTGCATGTCGCTAAACCCTTTCCTGTACCTTTTGGGTTGAACTGATGCTGCAGAGCATCCAGCCAGGATGGAGCTCAGCCAGACCCAGGCTCCCTGCTCCCTTCCCTGTGTCACCAGCATCAGTCCTCGTGCATATCACGAGAGGCTGCTGGGATGCAGCATCTCGTTGCAGAGGTAGGATGTGGGCCATCTGCCTCCAGCACCGCCGCTGCTAGGGTAACCCCAGCAAAAGGAGGCGGGAGTCTGTGGCTCTGGGCAAGGTGAGAGGTGCAGAAAGCAGAGCTATAAACCATGCCCTTGGGTTGAAGGGCTGCGAGAGGGCCTGGGTGGCTGCAGGGGTGGCTGCTGGCATGGGCAGGAGGAGGATCCATGTTTCCTGTGGGTTTAGCATTGACAGTGGCCACAGCGTCCCTGCTGCAGCATCTTCACCTGTGCAGTGGGATTGCTGATGTGGACCTCTGTTTCAGGGTGTCCTCTGAAAAGAAGAGCTGGGAATGGTCCAGGAGTCAGGCAGCACCCTCCGCAGGGCACAGCCGCGGGGTGTCCCGGAGCCTGGCACCCAGCTCCTGCCACCTTGGGTGGTCACCTGCCCAGAGGGTGTCACCACATCTGCTTTTCCTGGTTCTTCTTGCTCGTTCAGGGACTGTGCTCGATACTGCAACAGGACTGAGTAATTTTCATTTTCCATTTGCAATCAGCTGAGTTAGTCTTGGATTTTCCAGTTTCACCATTTCAAAACGAAACTTCTGGGTGTTACCTGCAAAGGCAGGAGAACCGCTGAGCCCATTCTTGCCCCGCAGCTGGCCACAAACCCAGCTGGAGTTTAATCCTGTTTCTTTCGTTTTTTGCATTTTGAATTGAACAAGAATAATGAAGGAGGGAACCCCGCCTTCTTCTTCTACCTGTCTTTGACCCAAACATCCCCCAGTCCTGCAGGCACCATCCCAGAGTTACCGTGGCGTGTCTGGATGGACATGCGCCTGCTTAAGCCCTGCCACGGCTAGTGCAGAGCTGGCTGCAATGATGCACTGAGGACCAGGGTCATGGGACCGGTCCTGGCAACAGGGCACCGCGTCTAGTCCTGCTGCATCCTCCAATGTCACCGCAGCCATAAGCTTTCCCAAATTTCTCGTAAAGCCATTCGGGCTTTCCCCCTGCACCCCTCTCCATCCCGGCTCCCTTTCACACCAAGTGGCACAGACCGTCTTTAAAGTCTTATTGTAGATGCAGCAGTGCAGCCTGAATTTTACTTGAGTGCATGAATAAAAAGAAGCTTTTCTCAGAGTTTCAAGCAGCATGTGCGTTTAAAAAAAAAAAATAAAAAAGAAGACTAGGAGGAGGACAAGGTTGCTTGCCCATCTGTAGCCACCGGTACGAGCGCGGGGTCCTCTGCTCAGCATAGAGGGCTGCAGTCTCACCCCGAGGTGTGCCGGCAGCTCCCCTGTGCGTCCAGATGAAAGGACACCTCACAATCGCTGCTTAATGCCGGATAAGTGTTTTTCCTCAAAATTATGGGAGAGGAAATTCAATATTTTTTTAGGACTTGGCTTTGCATAATAATGACCGGCGCAGAGAGAACAATTCGGTATTCACACTCAACACAAACAAGCACCTTCCAATAACCTCACACCTCCGATTCCAGCCCAGCCACGGGTCAGGCACTGACCTGTCCCCGGCCGTCACCCGCGGTGCCACAGTGCCAGCACATGCTCCTGAGGCCTCCTGTCTCCCGTGGAGGACAGAAGGGTGCCAGCATTGTGTTACATCCACCTACAGCCACAGATACCCCCTAAGATGCTTCACAAGGCTGGGAGATGCAGGATACAGAATATATATATATATATATTTTTAATGCAGCATGGAGGATGGGAAAAGCAAGAAGATATCCTCTGGGAAGAGGAGAAAGGTCTCTCACCTTCGTGGTGGGAAGAGGAAGGGGCATGGTGGGAGTACGGCAGCTTTGCCCAGAAATGCCTGATTTCTGCTGGCACAGAGACCCAAGCCTAGCAGAAACATAGGGAGAGCCATCCGGAGCATGACTTTGGCCAACGCTCCTGAGAGGCTTCAAAACCACAGAGAACAAATTTAAGTTGCATCAAATGAATGAAGACAAGGTTGTTTCAGCCACACAAAAAACTACCTGGGAAGCTGAAGGCGGAGACGGGAGCCCTGCAGCCCCACATTGCACCAGACCCCACTTTTGGGCATCTCCCTCAAAACGTGTCTCACCATGTCCATGCCCTCTCATGAGCCCAACCTGCTCACGTCCTCCACCATTGTGGCATCCAGCCTGGGTTATCCTGGACCAGCCCCGGAGGCTGAGACCTTTTTTACACGTGTTTCTCAAGAGGAGCAGAATAGTCCGGCATCCCCCCACCTCCTGGAGGAGAAGGACCTCCATCACTCAGCAGCTGGACCCACGGCGATGTTAGCTCTCCGCCAAGGGCAGCCAAGGCACAGATTGTTATTTACATTTTGATAAACACTGACACATCTTTTGGAGCAGAAGGCAGCTTTTGAAATACATAGCAAAGGGGAAAATGAGCAGCAAGTTCACTAACCAAAACTTTCAAGGAGAAAATGTTCTGAATGGAGTGTAGGTAAGGCACAGGAGTCCCTGCCCCTGATCTCATTGCATTCTTCACCGAACCCTGGTTCTTCTTGTCTCCATCTTTTGCCATTTATTCCCTCTGCTCCCCTGCAGCCCTTTCTGAGCAGCTGCCCTTTGCTAGTAAACAGCCCACAGACCCAGGGCCAGCTTTCCCAGCACTAAAAGCCCACTTATTTCTGTTTGTCTTGACAAAACAGTAGCAGATTTGTGCTGTAAATCTCCATTAATGCAACAATCTACACTGGCTTGTTCCCATTAGCACTTGCCAAACGAGAAGAGGTTTGTGTTCGTGCACATGCGTGTGAGTGTGCACACACATCTCCCTCCTGCAAACAGCAGCCAGGGCTTTTGATGCAAGATCTTCCCATTAAACGTCAATATTCATAAGCAGAATCTAAATAGTTCAAAGCCCGACAAATTTAAACACACAAATGTCTTGTTGAGTCATTTCCTAGAAGGCTTCTTTCAAACAAAAGCCTGACACTTAATCCGTGCACATGCTATTCATGGAAACGGGGGGGAGCACAGGAGCGTTTGTCCAAAGTATATGGATACTCCTCATGCATTGTATAGGCACGAAAAGGATTTGAATAGCCCCTATGCATTGTACAGGCATAAAATAGCTTTTAGGCATCGAGGTGAAGGAGGATACCCTAAATATACACCGAAAATCAATGAATGAAATCCACCAAAACCAATGCAGTGAGGTGTGTGAGCCTAGTGCCCTGATGCTCAGCCCTAGCTCTTGCTCCAGCCAGCCCAAACCCTCAGCCTGCTCTTCTCCAAGGCATCTTCCTGAATAGAGACTTTTCCAGCAGAAGCAACTGGTTTTGGGGAACAGACCCTGCATTTCACAGCAGACTGACTCCAATGCGATGCAGCGTGCACCTCAGCTTAATTCACCTGCCTGCCCAGCCAGTCCCTGGTGAGCATTTTGGAAAGACGAAGCTCTCAAAGGAGTTTTGCTCAAGGGAGAGTGAGAAGCAGAGTGAACCCCTTGATAGCAGCTCAGCCCTGCTTGCTCCAGCTCTCTGCATTTTAAGCTCCTATTGCAGAGCAGATCCTCCAGCAACCACCCAGGGGGATGCAGCGGGTAGTGCACGGATGTGCTCAGCTCCTGATGGGTTTTAGGCCATCCCAATCACACGCAGCTCTGCGATGTCCTGGTCTCACTGACTTAGCCTTGCCTGTGTCAGGTTCCAGGTTCCTATTGATGTGGATGGGGGAAAAAAACACATTAAGAGCCTGGCAGTGAAGGGCTCTGGGGAAGCATGCATGGGTGCATGTAAAAGCAGGAGGTCCAACAGTCCGGAGCATCAAAGGTGGTACCAGCACAGCAGCACTCAGCACTGCCCCGCGGGCTCGGGAGCAAACCTGCTCTGGCAGAACACCAGCACTTCCTCTCTCCATTCCCTCCTCGTCCTGGCTTCGGCTGTGCAGCCTGTGCACGCTGCAGCCGGGAGCACGGCTGCGGGGCTGCCCGATGGGGTGCATCCCGATGGGGCGCATCCTGCTGGGGTGCATCCTGGTGGGATTTATCCTGCCGGGATTTATCCTGCTGTATGTTCGCCTGTGGCAAACAGGTGGCGATGTTGTACTCCAGGACTTCAGCTTCCAGCCCCCAAAAAAGCCGGCTGCTGTCAGAAATCGGCTCTCGGAGTCTCCCTGGCCCGTGTGCCCCCCAGGAGGCCTTTGAGAACCAACGGGAGAGGTGCCGTGATGAACCCAAGCTTTCTCCTTCACTTTAATTAAAATAAATGCAAGCCAAAGCTTCTCTTTCCATTCCCTTTTATCAAGGCAAGGGATAAAAAAAAATCCATCCTTTGCAAGCACATTTTTTCCCTTGAGCTTTGAAGTGAAGAAGAAAGTTAGGCTTGCAAGGAGAGTGGAGAGGATGCTCTGGGGAAGGTGCATCATCCCGCGGTTGCAGGCACAGGAGCAGGGACCTGGGACATTGCAAGGCTATGTCTCAAGCAGAGGGAAAAATTCCTGCAGGAAAGCAGAGATCTGCCCTGTAAAATGACTTCCATCCACAGCAGGTACCTGCACTGCCCGGGCTGGAGCACGAGGTCTGCGGGGACCTGTGTGTGCCCAAGGCACCAGAGCTGCAGGGAAGACAACTGGGTTGTGGGGTTATCTTGCAGCCCCCCCGGAGCCAGCAGCCCAGGGTCTTGCAGGGGACTGGCAGGACGGCGTGTCGCCGGAGCAATTCCTCATTTTGGAAGGAACCAAGTGCCTGCGGTGTGCTGGATGCTGTGCACACAGGGATTGCTTTGTGTGTGTCCCCAAGGGTTGCAGCACAGGGGACCAGGGGCACAGAGGGGACAAGGGCCACGGGAGTGGAGGTGGCAGTGCTGGGGCAGATGCCGGCATGGCAGCCCATGGCCACCACCTGCCCCATGCTCCTGGCCACGTGCCCTCGGGAGCACCTGGAGCGATGCCACCCAACACCTCCACAAAATCAGAAGCTGCCAAGAGCTTTGCATTGCTGCATCCCGTTTTTCCAGTGAAGCAAATCTGAAGTCACCGGAGTCCTCCTCTGAACCAAGTCCCTGTCCCTGCGCTGGAGCCTGTCTCTCATACTCCCCATCCTTCAAAAGGAAAGGTGGAGGAAGCTCAGGGGGAAGCTCCTTTGAGCCTCACCCTCGCCGTGCCGCTGGGCAGTTGATGCCTGCAGTCCAGGACGTGTTGAGCGGGTTGCAGAGCAGTGCCACAGGTTCCTGCAGACTGATGCCACTTCTCAGCAGAGCCCTCATGGCTCTCGGCACCGCAGACAGCCAGGCTCGTGGGTCACCGGTGATGCCAGACGATGGCGAGCAAGGGGACAAGGGCTCCAGATGGTACCAGGATGAAGGGCTCCATCCTCTTAACAAGCGTCGCCTGTTCAGAAAAAGGTGACTCCGCTATGCAGGTGACAGCCACAAATTCAAGGAGATCCTCAGCAGGTCTTGGGACGGCGGAGGCTGGAGACATGAGGGAGCATCCACAGGCATGGCAAAGACCAGCAAGATGAAAAATTATGATAATTGCAGGTGAAGAAAGCAATTCTCAGGGTGAGGTGAGATGGGCTCTGTGCTGTAGGACGCGTTCAAAAGCAGTTTGGGAAAAGCAGCTGCATTTCTCTTCTTAGAGGGATTTCCCTGACTTTCTGCTTGTCTTCAGTGCCTCTCTTGCAAGGATCTGTATTTTGCTGGCTAACCCACACCACGCATCCCAAAAATCCCATCTTGCAGAGGTGACAGGAGTCATCTAAGGTCACAACCAAACTGTTGCAGAGCTTAGGGGACAGGTCCCCTCTACCAACCCCAAATCCCATCCTCATCTTTCCACAGCGACTGGCATCACTGAAAAGTCAGAGTCTGTGACACAGCCCGTAGGACAGCAAACCAGCCCTAGCAATGACTGCCTGGCTCAAACACATGCACTTTTCCTTGCAGCAAGACTTACTGTCCTTAAACCCTGATAAATTATGGGAGCACAACTTGCCACGAGAGCCAGGGAACACATCTGCTGACGAGCTCGGACAGACCGACATCTGCCCGCAGAGACAGGCTGCCTATAAAGTTATGTATATAGAGAGAGTGACAGCTCAGAGCGGAAATAAATCTACCTGCACATGTAAAATGCCTTTGCTCGAGCGATGGCTTCCAGCCTTTCCAGCAGCAGCATGGCCACCCTGGGATAGCCACCTTGGAAAGAGTGCACTGGGTAAACCCACTTTTTTTCAGAGGTTTGCAGAGTAAAAGTCAGCTTTGTCCTTGCTTGGTATTCCCTTGAGCCTCAGCGGCAGGATGGGTACCTCCAGAAGTGATTCTTGGTCTCCCACCCTTGGATGAAGCCCAGGCATCTCCCCGGGACTGCTCAGCGAGCCCCTGCGGGGGTGGGGGGGAAAGCTGCAGGTGACTTCCCTGAAATATTCCCTGCACAATTCAGATCTTGAGGATCTGCATAAAAACCCAACATTGAACACCACTGGGATAACACCCTCCCTTCATCAGCTGAATTTCCCACTCTCTTAGGTGGCGCATGGTCAAGGCTTGATAACCTGACCTGTAATGAGCTGCTCTGGGGTGAAAGCTGCAGCCCAAAATGCACAGAGAAATACCACACGACATCTGAAACATCCTGTAACTAAGCATTAAAAAAAAAAAACCCAGCCTTAAGGACAGAAACCCGTAAATACCAGCTTCTCGCTCATGCTATCTAGCAGTCAGAGAACTACACGTTATTTGAAACCATCATAAATATTCGGGGATGTCTAATCTCCAAGGGCCGGCAGATTTGATGTGTGGATGCTGTCATCTAGGAACGAGCAGGGAGCAGCAGACATGCACTACTGACTCACACCACAGAGATGCTGGGAATCAGCTGCAGTTCCCCTGCTTTCATAATCTCACATATTTTATTTGCTTAAGGTTGTTGGTAACTGTTGCTTAGTAGTGGGCCATGGGCCCTTTAACACCTTTCTCCTCCAAGGACAGCCAGCCAAAGCGGATGGCGGAGGATCCAAGGGTGTTTAAAGCCCATGGGACCTGCGGGCAGCTCCTGCTAGCCGACTTTTGGGTCCCTGAGTGCTACAGTCCCCAAAAATCTACAGGAAAAATCAGAACAGCACAACTGGTTACTAATATATTTGTATTGGATGCATAACCAGCTGGTTACGGTGCAACTGAGACGGGGCTCGGCAGACTGGCAAAATCCACGTCCTTGGTGGGGCGAGGTGCGTTCCAGCTTTGGAAAGGACGCTCCCGTCTCCTTTGAAGTCAGCCGGAGCCAGCCTGACGGCCAGGCTTTGCCACCCGCAGCTGGCACGGCTGCTCCTGAACCCGCTGCTGAGCACGGAGCTCAAATCCTACCCACAAAAAAAAAAAAGAGGAATTGGCAATTTTAGCTTTTTCTTAGGTGGCGCAGTACAGCCACGAGCCGCGCTGGCAGCTCGCTGGGAGGGCATACAAGGTGAATCTCCGTGTCACTGTTTTAAACGATTTGGGGTGTATTAAGGAAAGGGTATGCTGAGAACTTGGAGTGGTAAGCCGGGCCTGGGGAGGCTGCATGGAAGTGGGTCACAGCACCCAGGAGACCTTGCCAAGGGTCACTTGGGCTTGTCCACCTCTGCCCGTGCCCGAGGTCCTTCCGTGGGTCCTCTGCTTGCACCCACCACAGGCAGGACACAAGGTGCTGGGGACGGGGAGCTGGGCAAGAGAGTTAAGAAAGGAGGCAATCCTCCTTGAATTTTCTCTTATTTTCTTAAAGCCGTGCTTGCAACAATAAAAAAGAAGCCGGTGCGATCTCCCCAGGTGCAGCAGGGATGCAGAGCTGGGTCCATCGCGAGGAGCTCACCCAGACGCCGTCCCGGTGCGCAATGCACGTGGACAAAGGTGCAGTTCTCACGCACAGAGAGCTCCTGCAAAGGGAAAAACCTCCCAGGAAGGTGGTCCTGTGGGTACGGCGGGGGGACACCTACCTGTGTCCCTCCACCGCCCAGGGAC
Source organism: Morus bassanus (assembly GCA_031468815.1). Taxonomy (NCBI): domain Eukaryota; kingdom Metazoa; phylum Chordata; class Aves; order Suliformes; family Sulidae; genus Morus; species Morus bassanus. The sequence goes on along the minus strand of CM062573.1, from coordinate 44,295,180 downwards.
AGGGGTTTGCAGGGGTCTGCTTTGGGCTGGGATGCAGCTGAACAGAGAGATGGTGCTTTTAGAGCAACTCTCATTAAGATTTTCTAGCTGTAACGGGTTACGAGGAAACAAGATGCTTCTGATGTAGGATTAAAAAGGCAATTGTGTCACCAATCTCACGGGGAGTCCCTAGGCCCCAAAAATTCAATTATCGTTGATATAATGTTAACCTCTATATGGATAAAATCAAGTTTTGTTTTGTTTTGTTTTTTTTTTTTAAGGACGTATTATTTGCAATGAGGAGCAGGGTATTGCGGGAGTTCACATAAACCCAGGAGCTGGGTGTCTGCCTTCCTTGAAATACACTCTCAGTGTCACAAGCTTGGATGCCTCTGCAATTGGAAAATCAAAACTACGGGGAGGTGGAAAATACAAAATTTGGGGACAGACCCGAAGACAGGCTGAGGATCTGTACGAGCGCTAAACTCGATGCAGCAGTTGAGTCGTCGGCTCATTTCTAACCGCTGTAAAGTGATATGTGCTTATCTTATCCCAGGAATAGTCCCAGGAACTCATCATCTTGAACGGGTTAATCGCATCTGGTTGGGAGCAAAACCTCTTCTGCATATTTTTCTTTCATTTACGATAAACAAAAATGCATGTTTTCACGGTGTGACTTTTTGTAAATTAAACAGCACTGTCGAGTCATCAGCTCCAGCGTGGATTTGTCTGCATAAGAGTTACTGGGTTTAGTCTTAACTAAAACTTTGCTCTGTCCTAAGTTTCTAAATTATTCCAAAAAAGCCATTTTTTACAGAAAAGGTAGGACCTGAGTGTGTGAGCCGCCGATGCTAACGTGCACAGGCTCCAAGAGAAAGGATGATAAAACCCTGACACAGTTTCTTTGCAAAGCCCCGGAAGAGGAGAACAATATTTTTTAATGCTATTAAAACTGCCCACGTATTTTTCAAAGGGGGACTAGAGGGTAAGGACTAAAGGCAGATGGGTTCTGCTTTACTCGCCGTTCCCGAGAGCAGCTTCCCAGCCCCGCTTTCCCGGGAGGTCCGCACCTGGGCGCAGGGGCCAGGCAGGGCTCGCCGGGGCATCGCCGTCCCCGGACACCACTCAGCAAACTTTCCAGCTGCAGAGCGAGCATGAAACACTGCCGTGTTTCCAGAAACATCGCCCTTTCCCCACCCCCAGCATTTCCACAGCCCAACCGCCGGCGATACAGAGAAACCCAAGGGATTTTCCAAGAGAATGCCCTCACCTTTCCTGCGGAGCCGGGAGCTGCCCTTTGCTGTCTTTCTAGTCTCTCACTGCACTATCTCCAGTCTTCCCGCAGCTCCCGCGGAGCTGGAAATATCATTAAGCTCCAGTGAAGCAAAAAAAAAAAAAAAATCCCAGGGAAAGCGTTGCAATATCCAAAGGGAGGGGAGTGAAGCCAGCGGGATGGCCGAGCCCCGGGTCCTTGCGAGCCCCGCTCCACCTGCACGCGCCTTGCTGGGATCTGACGATACCCTTCCGGCGTGGAGCAGGCATGAATACTTCTCTGGTGTCTGCTGATGACTTCACTTCATTAGCATGCTCCTGATAGTTCTCTCTGACTGTCTTTTTTACTGACTTTAAGGCTCTGCTAATCAAAATACTGTAGCGTTTAACTATTTCCTGACTCCAGGGTCTCGAAAGACGAAGCTCCGCGGGGCAACCAAACCCGCACGGGAGCAGGAACACAATCCATCACATCCACTAGCCCCAGCCTTCATCCAACAGCAATTCATGCCGTTGGGGTTTGCAGGTCACGGCTGCGACGTACGACTCTGAACGTGTTCCAATTTTATCCACTTAACGAGGGCGAAATGCTCCTCTGCTGTGCCAGACCTTTCAGTGCAGGAGGATGCAAAGAGGAAAGCACCTTCCACCTTTGGGGATGAGATTTATCCCCATAATCGTTTTATTTAAAGGAAGCTCAGGTGAAGGGTGAAGCGGTTCATAGGGTGCATTTATTAACCTGTGGCACTGCATCAAATGTCCCTTCAAGATGGGGTGGTGCATCCCAGCCGGGTCCCAGCCGATGCCACCCTCCAGAAGTGCCACCGCTGCCTTCACCTTCTTGCTTACGTGCTTCTGGAGCAGAGCTGACTTTCAGAGGGGAAGGAAAGCTGCATAACTCCTGGGTTAGAAGAGTGGAATGCAAGGCACAGAAAAATAAAGCAGTTCCGCCAAGAGCACACCTGGAGCATGTGACAGGACAAGGACTCTGCTCAGGGCTCCCAGGTGCCAGGCTCGTGCTTTCTCCTTAGGGTTTCTAGCTGGTTTGGAGTCCATGTCAGGTTTTACTTTAACAAAGAAAAAGAAAAGGAGTGGATTTTGCAACAGTGGGATAGGAAAAAAAAAAAAAAACAACCAAAAAAAGGAGACTGCGTTAAGTGTATGTGCAGTTTTCCCTGGGCGTGTGCGTCACCACCTGGTTGCACGTACCCATGCATCATACCCATGATCACGGACAACTGTGTTTCCGTGCGCGCCCGCGTGTGCCCATCAGCGCTTGCACCCAGGCGCGTGCCCACGTCCACCCCGTGCTGCGCTGGTACAGGCAGGCGCGGTGTCGCGGCACGCGCGGACGCCACGGCGAAGCACGCCTGCCCGTGCTGGCGCGTGGTCGTGCACACGTGTGTGCACGCACGGCGGCGGGGGGAACACCATGTTTAACCATTTGGGGCCCTGCTCTGAGCACCATCAATATCCCCAGGAAAAAAGCCATGCCTGCACTCTTACCCAATTAACACCCATTTGTTATAACTGAGAAAACTGGCCCCAAAAAGCCTTTAATAAAGGCCTGCTGTGGGGTTTGGGAACCGTGTCCGAAGCTGCCGTAGCAGGAGCAGCTGTGGGGTCTGTTGGGCTGGAGGCCTGATTCATACCCAGCAAAATGAGGTCAGGAGCAGATGAGTCTCCGAATGTTCATTTCTTCGCACAGGAGGTGACCCACATTTTTTACTCCTGATTCACAGCTCAGCTGCAGACACAGCTATCTTTAGCCCCAGAGAGAGACGCGGGGAGGCCGAGGGCCCCTCGGCAAAAGCCGTAAGGTCCAGGCTTCAGAGGGCTATGATTTTTTATGGTTATATATATACCTTCCCCTGCTTTCTACGGTGTCTCTCGCAGGAGAGCGGGACAAGCTCCAAGCGCAGGTTTGATGCGCTAACCAGAAGAAGTCCCGCACGGGCTCCAGGAGGATGGGGGTCTCCCCAGGATGCACCTACTGGGTGCCCACCCAGACAGAGCCCATCGCAACCCATGTTGGGACCCACTGGAAATGGGGCCAGCTGCAGAGAGGCAGGACACCAGGAGAGGGGGAGTTTCCAAAACCATCTCGCTGCTGGTGATACACGGGTTGATGGGACCAAGTTGCCGCCAGCACCCATCTTGCAATTGCCCCCGAGATGGGGGCCGGTCTTTGTCCATTCATTGTGCCTCCCCAGAAGATGGGGGCTCTGTTTATGCTGATAAAGGCAGAGGATGCTAAACAAATCCGTTCCCTGCTCCAGCTGGTCCCAGCGGAACTCGCAGGCACTTTCCCATGCCGTGGAAGAAACCCTTGCGGTCGTGGCTGTATCTAGCACCCAGAGCGCAGTTGCACAAATGATAACATTTTAGCAATGTTTATCCTTCTCCTTCAGGGCGGGATTTTTTTTTTTTATCTGTTTTCAGAGCCCTAAAGCACATGTTTACTTTCGCGATGAGTAAAGTCTCCAGCACTGGCACAGGGGAGTCTCCAGCGCTGGTGTGAGGTTAAGCATGTGCTTAAAGGGCTTGGACTAAATATGGCTTTTCTTTTCTTTCTTTTTTTTTTCTTTTTTTTTTTTTCTGAGCAAGGCCACAACGCAGCAAAAAACACATCCCTGGGACTGTTACAGGACAGCAATGGACATAAACAAGAGGGTTACTGCCTGTAACCACCACCCTCCTTGGGCAGAGGCTTCGGCAGAGGCTTGCAGAGAGAAATGGACTTTAAAACTGGCCCTAAATAGCCTCAGTTCCGATCTGCAACCTGCCACTTGAAGACATTACTTGGCATGCAGAATCAGTGCCCAGCTTTCTGCCTTTTTCGCCAGACACTGGCACAAATTGCCTGTCTAAATACAGTGACCTTCTCACAGACCAAGCGGTCTCCAGGAGAACTGAGCCAGGAACCTCAACAGGGTTTGCTCGACCCTCAAAATCATGTCAAGCCATGCCCAGAAGAGATTAAGGAGCTAGGACAGATCTCTTGGCATCCTGAGATCCTCTTCTACTGCCAAGCAGCAAATGGCCACTGGTGACACCTTATTTCTTCCTACTGGGGCGGATGGGAGGGCAAAAAGGGTTTGTCCACCAGCTTTTGCTGCAGGTGGGAACATCCCGCCAGGGACCATGCTGGCAGTCTCCCTTACAGCTTGCAGACCCATAAATATCCCCCTCTTGCAGCAGCGAGGGCTCTGCCAAGATCACCATGTCAGATGTATCTTCATCATAACCTTGATTTCTCTCATGGGTTTGGATGGCCTCCCTTTGAAAGCACGTAGCTTCCAACAGTTCCTTTTCTCATGTCAAGAAACATTGATTTAAAAGCCATAAACCTCAAGTGATGCTGCTTAAACCAGCAGTGTCAGATGATAACCGGGGGGAGAAAGCCCATGCACACATCCAGCTCACACCTGTAGTGCAACCGCAAGAAAAAAAGCAGGTCTGGCATTTGTTCGAGAGCTAACGTGGATTAGCAGAGTGAACTTAAAGCCCAGCAATTATTCTTGACTTGTTCCATGCATGGACACCAATCACACAAAGCAGACACCCCGCCAGGTCCCAAGATTAGGCAGGTTGGGATGGGTGGGTGCTGTCTGTCCATCCCTCTCTTCCCCTCCCAGTTATACCATGAAATATGACTCAACTATTTCATAACAAACACAAGTTGGGTAAAACCAAGAAAAAAATAAAAGCAGCAGCAGCACATGCTTTCTTAAATAATAAACATATAAAAATGTTAATTAAATCATGCTTTTCAACAGAGAATGATGGGTAAATACTTTCACACAATGCTGAAATCAACACAGCTTGCTTTTTTTTTTTATGTCTCCTTGCAGCCAAAGAGATGCAAAGACCAAGCTAGATGCGGGGTGCACAATATGCAAGCACTGCAAATCAAAGAGAGCCACTTTCTTCTGCAGGAAAACATCTTCTGCGCTAACGGAGGATGCCAAATGACTTAACATGCCACGAACGTCACTCTAAATGAGTCTGCGGCAACCAGAGATATGAGACCCAGATGTTTGATACTGGCCTCTAATTTTGTGCATCCACAACCTCCCGATTATGCTTGCAAACCACAGTGGTGAAGTTAAAAGCTTTGGGGCCTCCCACCTGGGACCATCACCCCTCCAAAGGGGGCATGGGTGAAAACCCACACTTGCAATTTGGGGCAAATAGCTCCACCGACCGGCAAGTAGACACCTGGAGGGGGTGAAGGCCTGCTTTGCTGAAATCCTTTTCAGCAATAGCAGGGTCTTGGTGCACGACCATTCCTTCAGAACCTCATTTGTCCTTCCTCAGGGATGCTGCACTGTTTTAAGGACAACTGTCTTCCCGGGTCCCCCCACGAGGTGAGCCCACCTTGCAGAGGAATCTGCTTGGTCTCATCTCCGCTTCTGCATACCCCCAACCCCCTCAGAGCTCTGCAATGATGCCAGGACCAGCAATTAAAAGAGGGGCTTGTGCCCCATGACATTTAGGGAATAAATCCTGCCCAACTGCAGGAGATATTGCACAGCTTGTTTTCCTTATGTCTCCTTTCAGATCCTGGAGACCACAGGTTCAAAACAGTTGGCTGCAGAGGAGCTATGAGCCCAGGCTGCCTCTGCTCACCTCTGCCCAAAGCTGGGAAATGAAGGATCCTGGGTCCCTCCTGGACACAACATCTGCCCAAACAAGACCAGTACTCTACCTCTGAAGCAAACAGATAGAGAGGGGCAGGCACGGGAAGGCAGAAGCAAACAAATTCCTCTGTAGCCGCTCGCCACTTGTAATGACTTTATGGTCTAGTCATTCCTGCAGCTCTCCTTTCTGTAGCATTACTCATGCTGCTGCAAGCTTCTCGGGAGAGTTTTGGTGTCAGGCTTCCCCAGCTGCCTTACTTAGTGTCATGCATGACCAAAATATCCTACCTCCTCCTCTAGAAGAATCCACTAATAGCTGATGTGCTTCTCCTACAGCCTCTGCAAAGGTCAAGTGTGGATGCTTGGTGACTGTCAAGCCTTCCCCACCCCACCAGGTCTTTACAAGCTATAAAACTATACGTTTCATAAAGGCTCGACAGGCTTTGTGTGGCTCCTTGTTGGCTCTCCAGCAGCTCTGCCCTTCCTAAAGTGCTTCTGGTGGCAATACGCCAGGGACACCCACAGAGCGTGCAGCCACGGGACGGGCTCGGTTATCGGTGGTAAGCTCCTCGCCAGCTGCTGGCTGGCACTGCATCGATTCAGGCTTTGCTATTTAAAACCTTGAGCATTCATGTATTAAAAAAAAAAACCCAGAGCGAGTGAAATGGCAAAGGAGATGGAGGTACACAGCAGCAAGAGGAGCAGAAACGGCACGTCTGGCATCGTTAATGGGCTCCAACGCTTTCAACAGCCACGTTGTGCTGATTTCCCGGGATTCTCCGAGTGCCTCCTCGGTGCTTACCGAGAGAACAGCCCTTGCTGAGCCAGCCCAAAAAGCAACAGGCGACTTCTTTGAAACCTGCTTATGAAGTTGCCGAACAATAGACTAGCAAGATCCCATGGATGGGCTTCAGCCTGCACCAAAGGCAGAACGGTGACGAAAAGCCAAAGGAGAAGGGACGTGGAAGCAACGGGCTTCCTAGAAACCCGACAGCCACTGTGCACATGGCTTCTGTAGCGAGCAGGAGGCATTCAGTGGCCTCTGTGTTGTGGGGAAATGCTTTGGGACGGTATTGAAGTGGCCTGAGTCAGACAAAAGCATTTTGACAATAATGTTCTGAGGCCAGAAATTAAATCTGAACAAAAAGTTGGAACTCGCCCAGCAGGGATAATACAGCATGTGTAAGAGCTTGCTGACTCCCAGCTGTTTGGAGAAAGCCATCCTTGCCACCATCCCCAGAGCTTTTCCTCCACCCTCTTGTAGAAAGTTCATCCCAGTTCTCATCCTCTCAACCCCACCAACTGATGCTGTCATTCCAGAGCAGAAAGAGTCTGGCTCTGCTGCCTCCACCCCTCGTCTGTTCTTCCTACGCTTTGAGTGAGGGCAAGATCCTCCTACGCAATGCCATGGTGAGCTCTTGCAACACAGAGCTGCCTTCGAGAGCATGGCTACAGCAGTCACAGTGATTTGTGCAGATGGAGCCGGAGCCTTGAACATGGACAGGAAGCCCATTACTGAGACACTGAGCTTTGCTTCTGCAAGAAAACCCCTGCTGAAAAGCACCGAGCGTTCCAACACTCATCTGAGCTGAGACGTGCTCTTCCAGCAACGTGGTGCAGTTGGACAAAAGTGGGTTGGAGCATCGTACCGCGTGCTCCCACGTACCCCAGGACCTCTGTCCCAAAGACATGAGCTCCAGAGGCCAGACCTGACCTCAGATGCACGGTCCTCCCATCCAGCCTCCTCCCCCCCATCTCTAGAGAGACCTTGAGGAACATTTCTGGCAGCAACTCCCTTCTCGCCATATGTGACAGAGCCCTGATAAGGGGGTGCAGCCCCGGCGGCTGACCCCAGCTTCACATCAGCATGATCCACCGAGCAGTGGGTCTCCCAGGCAGCCCCACTGTGCTTCCAGAACAAGCCTCCCTGTGAAACGCTTGATAGCCAGCATGTGTCTCCAGCTATACCGCAGGCATGAGCCAGAAAAACCATCAACATCAAAGACTAGATCCATACATCCAGTAACTCGGGACAGCAGGAGGGAAGCAACAGCCCCCAAAATTGGGCAGAAAACTGTCAAGCTGCATTCTTGGGAGCAGAGTTTTGTTGACGCCATTTCTGCCAAGGGGAGAGGGACGAGTCAACAAGCAGAGGCCACCGAGACAGTGCAGAGGGTCACCAGGAAAAATGCAGATGCCATAAACAGCAGTCGTGGAAGCAAAGGACACGATGGGAAACGCTTCCAAACTGCTTCAGAAGCGAAGAGGCAGCGCTTCGCTCCAGATGAAAGTAAACAAGCCCCATGAAGGGATGGATCCAGCCCCTTCTCATAGTGCTGCCGCTGCCCTGAGCATCTCCAAATGCCTCACTGGGGGCCGAGAAAGGAAAGTAATTTAACTGAGAACCAGCCAGATCGAGTCACCTTTCCCAGCCCCTGCGATATGTATGTGTTTCAGCAGTCACAGAACAATTTTCTTCAGATCTTCATTGCTCTTTGGAAGCTGGAGCCCCCTTTTTTCCCCTCTCCCATGCCAGGGTTTGTTTTTCCCCCATCACCTACGGCGCAGCTTGTTGCTGTAGGGCTGCTGCTGAAGGCTGGCTGGAAGTTCACCAGTCTGTGATGGGGGAACGCTTGGAAAAGTTGTAGATTTTGTTTTGCACAATATAGTTATATATTTGGTTTTTTTTTTTGTTTTTTTTTTTTTTTTTCTTTTTTTTTCTTTTTGGTATTTCTTGTTTTGCTGGAGTGATATTTTTGATGATTTGCACTGGGGGAGTGAGAAGCAATGCAGCAACTATTCTTTTCGCAGGCTCAGACAGGAGTGAAGAGACTTTGCAAACACCTGCAGCCAGATTATTTCCTACTCAGCAAAGCAGACATGATCCCCTTTCCATCCTGCTCACCCAAACCTGCATCACGCTTATGAATGTCTTTATCAAGCAAATACTATCTCCAAGGGGCGATGCAGGAGCCTAGCACAGCAAGAGTTGCTCTGGGACCCAGCACAAGCCCCAGGAGCAGCCCGGGAGGTGCTGATACCCCGGCACAACCAGCACAGACTAATAAAATGACGGAGATTTGCTGCTCATAGCAATCCCTGCTGAGAAGCGCCATTCCCATGGAGAAAGGTGACTTCTCCATCACAAGAACCACTGCTCGGCACTTCACTAACCCCACCACCCAGTAAATCATCCCAGTCCCAGGTGGGGGCTGGAAAAAGAACTGATTTTTTTGGTTCGTTGCAAATTCCGGTGAACCTGGAGGGGGGAAAGCACTCTGAGGTTAGCTCAGAGCAAAAAATTGAGGCTTGCTGAGCTGAAAAGCTGTGGGAAAAACCTGTTTCAGGGTGAGCACAGTACCTCATCCAGACCAAATCCATCTCAATTATTGTGGCATTTTGGCATTATCAAAGGAAACCGAGGGTGCTCCCAGTCCCAAATGGGAATTTGAAATGTTTTGAAATGTTCCAGGTATTTCAGGATGCGTTTCCCTTCGGTCCCCGAGGCAAGCGGTGCAGGGAAGCGGGGCGGGATCCATGCAGCAGCCTGCTGCTCTGTCCTTCCTTTTCCCTTTTACAAAAACTGTTCTGGCCAAAATTTTCCTTCCATTTGCACTGCTTCATTAAGGGACAGGTTGGATTTCTCAGGACTCTTGTCTTTCCCTTTGTTTTGTTTCCCAGGGATTTCTCCACTGGCTGCCTCCCCTGTCTTAGCTCCTAGTGTTCAGGCACAATAATATCCTCCAGGCAGCCGGAGAGATGTGATCTTAAAAAAAATAACATAGACAGCACCTCTGTGTTCATCACCAGCCTCTAAGATCCATTTTCTCCGAATTGAAAGGGACCCCGATGCCACACAGACCCAGCTTTGCAAAGCACTTACGCCCAGCCACAACACTAAACAGGAGCAAATTGGTTCCTGGAGTCAGCAGAGCCAGAGATGGGATCAGAGCACCACCGGCACTGGAGCATCAATTCTTTGAGAAAAGCCACCTCTTCTGGCTTCTACATCCCAGCAACAATCTGCACAGCATTGACAACCATTGCAACTCTTCATGTTCATGATGCCCTGGGAAATAAGGTGTTCTCCCCGGGTGGAAAATGCCACCATCCAGGCAGGTGCTGCGGGACCGGCTCTGGCCAAGACATCATTCCCGCATCTCAGCAGATCGCGTTGTTGTCTGATAGACCCTGGATGGGCTCAAGCCTGGGAGAAAAGCCACCTCCCAGCATTTTCAAAACCCAAGAGCTGTGCTAGCCCTCCCCCTCCTCTTTTTTCTGGCAGCTTTTTAATGAATAATCCCGTTAAAAACAAAGGAAATTACATTAAAAAGGAGCGTGTTAAAATAGCTTTAAGGGCCCGACTTTAACTGACACCTACAGTTACAACACGTTTTGCCAGAGCGTGAATCATGCACAGATTATCGGCCAACATGGGTGATTTCCATTATGCAGCCTGGAGTAGTTCAAGTCTGCTGGGCTGTTTGTACAGAGCTTGGCACAATCCTCTTGGATCTTCTCCCACTGGTGGTATAATTTCATTTAAAAGCCTTTGACTATTGTAGCCCTCCAAAGCAATAGAAACTAAGCGGGGATGGGGGGGGGAGGGGGGAGGGAAGAATTTTTTGTGGCTGGCCCGAGCTGTGAAATAGAAATCTTCCAGCACAAAGTGGAGAAAATGCATCTTTCGAAGACATTTGTCTTTGCTCACTGACCATAGCAGGGAGAGGGATTTATTTGCTTATTAACCACTAAAGCAAAAGGAATTTGATGATTTCTTAAGTGGCATCCTGGCCCATTGAGTTTAGGAACCTTCAAATTCATTTGGACCCCATGCAGAAGTCGCTTTTCTCTCCATACATGACCCCAAAAAGCTGCTCTCCTCCAAGTATACCCAAACTTTCCAGGCCTTCTCCTTGCTCCGGTGCTCGCCCACATCCATACTTCTCAAGCAGATCCTCCCCGCCTTCCTGCCAGCTTGGACCGAGCTCGTGGGAGAAAGCCAGCCAAAAAAAGCCATTTCTGGAATATTTTTTAAAGGTTTGGTTTGGAATTTTTGCTCCTTTTTGACACATGCAACAGCAACACCGCCAAGGGAAAACTCAGTGCTTGAGAACAGTGCTAGGTCAGAACATTTGATTTCTAATAAAAACGTAGTTATTTTCCAATTTTACAAAGGAAATGAAAATTTAAAGTTTGGTCAGATGAGGCGCTTTCACTTACAAATCCCACCTAGCCTGGCCTCAAGGGAAAGCGCCGGTGGGTTTTGTGGGGTGGGAGATGGGGGTCCATTCCCTCGTGTGAAGAGAAGACACCTCCTACCACGCAGGCCAAAGTCCCTATAAAAAATGCCAGGTTTAGATGGGCTCCAGGTCCTATTGGAAGCTGGGGCCACTTTTGCATCCTCTGCTGCCTGGTTATTTTCTTCCTAATAAATATTCTCCCTCTCCCAAGCCCTCCTCCCTTCCAAGAAGCCACATGCCATAAGGACCTGGCTGTGCTCAGGGACCCACAGACCTAAAGCAACTTCTCAGTCTTATAAGGCAGCAGCCAAATCCCAGGGCACTGCCCCAATTTGCTTTATTTTTTCCAGATATAAAGATGATTTGAACCATACAAAGACGAGACGTTCATCCCGCCCCAGCATCCGACCGCTGCCGGATTGTCATCTTGTTTGGGGCGCTGCTGCTGTCGGCCGCATCTCCGCGCGGGCATCGACCGCAGGCAGCTGGAAAATCCCACACCCCCTTCCCCAGGGGCAAAACAGTCCCAGTCACCACCAGAAATACCACCTGGGAAATATTTGGAAAAAATATTTGTCTGCTAGCACACATGCCTGCCCCATCTGTGGACCAGGCAAAGGCTTCCACGCTTCCTAGGATGAAGCGGAGAGGCAGAACATGCTCCGGGCGCACAGCCCGGAAAGCCAACGTCGGCTCTTCAGCAGCACGCGGGTGAAAAACTGCAAAGGCTGAGCCGAAAGGGCAGGTACCTCCACGGAGCTCACAAGCATCTGTCAGCAGTGGCTGGCTGCCAAACCCCTCCTTTTTAGTCTGCTACCGCTGCGTTTTCTAACAGCCCGCGGCTCCCCGGTTTCACGTGAGCATCTTCTGCCTCGACCATTGTTTCCAGTCCCACCTGCTCCAGCTTCTCCCCCTGCCCTGAGGGCTTCGGCAACGAGTTGCAGCATGTGGGATTTTCTTTTTTTTTTTTTAGCAGCCTGACACATGCCAAACCTGAAAAGGAGCTTGATAAACCCAAGGTCAGGAAGGAATTTTAACTCGGCTTAATTGCTAGGAGGCAATTCAGATCCGTAACATCCCTAGACGGGCAATACAAAGAAGTGAGACAGATCGTGTGGGAGCAGATCGGTAAAAGCTACAGAAAATATAAAGGGATTAGGTTGACTTTTTTGTTTGGGTTTTTTTGGAAATTACGTGTTCTGCCAGGCTTTCTTGGAGGCAAACATTTTTGTAGCGCAGCCAGCCTTGCCAGCCTCAAGTATGCAAAAGTCCTGAGTCAGATTTCGGAAGGCAAAGCAATACTGACTTAAAAATAATTAGACTGAAAAAAAATTACTTGATTTTCTATTCTACTCTCTATCCTTGCTCTTACAGCATTTTTTTCAGGTTTCCAGTTACATCATTTTTATCCTAAATGAACCCGTGAACCCCTGCGAATCCCCTGCCTCCGGCAGCTGGGGCTTTGAGGGACCCAGTGAGTATCGCAGGATTCGGGCTACCGCTGCCAAGGCTGGGGGAGCTGCATTTCTGCTGGGGGAGCTGCTTTCTGCGCCCATTCCTGTGCTCTGTTCCTCTCCCCATCCGGGGTGTGGATCCAGCTGCTGGTAGGGATGAGCTGCAGTGCCCGGCACTGCCTCCCCGGTGCTGTACCTGTGGCTGGAGGGGAATCCTCCTCCAGAGCGGTCCAGCCAGCACCTATCACAACCGCAGCTTCCATGCCAAGGCCTACAATTGGGAATAAATCCCTTTTCCCTGCTTTCGGCTGCTGGATTCAGCGCTTCGGCCAGAAATCTGGCCGGCGGGTTCGAGCCCGTCGTGCCTCGGCCGCCGCCTCTCGCGCTGCCCTTCCTTCCAAGAAAAATGGAAACAGGAGACGAAGGAACTTTCCTACGCTGCATCCAGCTTTGCCCGCTGCCAGATTATCATCATGATATTATATTAACGTGCAAATCATGATTGCTCACAATAAAAAAACATAAAAAGAACAGAACGCGCGTGCCAGAGAGAAGCAAAGCAGAAAGCCCATGAGCTCCAGCTCAGCCTTCGGCAGGACCTGCCCCAACGGCAAAGAGCAGATGAACCAGGACGGCTTCACCGAAAGGGTCTGGCTGAGCTCCACACAGGATTTGCCCCCCAGAAAGCATTTTAAGCAGCCAAGAGCCCCCTCTCCCCCACTGCCCTGTGCCGTGTTTTGTCTGAAGGGGCTCCCCGAGCTCCGGACGGGATGCATCATGCCGGGCATCTGCGCATGGGGGACATCAGGGCTCTGCCCCAGTGACACGGGCCAGGAGGGAGATATGAGATAGGTTTATGTGATTTGATCTGGGGGGATCAAGAACAAGTTGAATCAGATTCTTTTTTTTTTTTCCTTTTGAAGACACAATTATCTCCAAACCGATCCCCCTTAAAAAAGCAATGGTAGCCTCAAGAGGCAGGATTTCCACCCATCAACTGTTCATTTAAAATGTTTACAGGTTCAGCCCTCTGACTTCTAGGTTTTTGCATGAAAAAACCTGAAAGCAGCAAATGCTACATCACCACTCGCATTTATACAGGGCTTCCTACCCTCTGACAATCCCAAAGCTCGAGAGATCGATGCTGCTTTACAAACCATTGACTGCACAGACCCACGCGAACACACCGCTGACGTTATTAAAGGAACATTAAAGGTGCAAAAGCAAAGCTAGGAAATTCCAGAATTGCCGTTTCCTGAGCACCCTCAGAAAGCCTCTTTGTGTCTTTGCATTCCCATACCTGCTCTTTCTGCTGGCCTCCTCCCTCCTCCCGCAGCAAGCCCACTCTCGCCCATGCCTGCCCCAGCTGCGGGGTCCCCCCAGCCTCCGCCGTGCCCAGCGCTCCTGGGTTGGTTCGGGAGGCAGCTGGTACCCCAGCTGGATGGGTTATTTGGGGTAGGGAGCACTGGAGATGCCAGAGCCCCAGGCGGGAGGATGAAGGAGGTTACGGGAGCACGGCATGGCTGGGATGGCAGCCTCCCAGCCTCGCCGTCCCTCAGCGTGCCGATAGCCACAAAGGAGCACAGGCGTGCACGCTCTGCTGCAGCGGAGTCCCCGCTGATGTAAAATGAAGATGCCGGGTGGATTTCTGTGGTTTGGAGAAGCAGTGGAACTGAAATCGGGTCCCAAGCTGAGACTGCAGCTATTTTCCAGAGTTATTTTCAAGTAGTATCAGTTCCACCCTGAAATGCAAAGGCTTTCCACAAATACCCCCACCCACAACTCGCCAAAAATGCCAGCTTATCTCCCAAAAGCATCGGCATGGCGTCAGCATGTGTGGATACACGCAGGCTGGGGAGGAACAGAACGGGTGAGACTGGCTGAGAATTCAGATAAAAGCAGGAACAAAATCCCGTTGGGGCTGTTTTGGGCAAAGCAGTGTTGCATCTCCTCTTCCTGAACTAATACTTCTTTTTTTTTTTTTTAAATCCATCACATCATCATCAAACCTGAGGAGCTGATACTGGAAAAGACTTGGGAAGCCAAGGAGAAAAGCAAAGAAATTGCTTTCAGGACACACCTCAGGATCTTAGAGAAGAATAAAAGCAAAGCATAGCCTGGGCACACCACAATGTGGCCTGGGCACATCAGCCCCGGATCCTGATATCCCCAGGAAGGTTGTGTGTATCTGTGCACGTAAAAACATCCATATGCCCTAGATAAGTGCAATAAACTCAGAAACGCAGAGCGCCAGCTTCTTTCAGCTCCGCAAGTCACAGCCTAAGCAAGCTCCAGGAAAATCAAAACAAGGTAATTAAGAGCAGATTTGGCCCATAGCACTTTTTGTATACAAAATGCTTTGGAAACTAATTAAACCAACGTCCAAGGCAATGCTGTTACGTATCCAGAATGCCACGAATGTACCGGCGAGTGCCTCTGCCTGAGGACGGGGAAAGCATCAATAACCCCAAACCGGGCGTGATGGAGCTGCCACATCTGACATCCCCATCTCGCAACCAGCCTTCACAGGCAGGAGCTGGATTTACGAGGTGTCAGAGAGAGGAGGCGATGTCACTCGCAAAGGGTCATCCTTTTTGACCCAGGAACCACGCTGTGTGTTTAACCAAGCTCAAGCTGAAGGGAAACCTGGCTTTCTGCTGGCGGGGAGCTGGGCTGGGCTGGGAGGAGCAAGCCACACCAGCACACTGCTACTGGGAAGAAAGCAATGCTCCAGGGCAGAGCTGCCAGACTGTAGTTTTACGCCTCTTACAGACGCCAGAGCTTCTCAAACTACAAAATATTCTGATACATTAGAAGAGGGACAGGTAGCAGAAACCTCTTCTACAGGAGTCAGCGGCGAGCCGGAGCAACCTCCGGACTGCTCTGGGGCACTCTTGGCTTTTTGGTGATTCTCGCGTTTGTTCATGTTTTTATCTAAGCAATGGAAACAGAAGAATATTCCTTTCCTGAAAAGCCTAGCAAAACTACCCTCAAATGGGAGGCAGCAAAAACTCAAGCTGCAGGGTGGGAGTCGGGGAAAGCACCACTGGGGGGCAAAAAAAACAAGGAGCCGCTGACCCAGCAGGACGGGGAGAGGAGATGCAGCCCCGCGCTGGTGCTTTGTGAGGGCTCCCTAGGTGGGGTTTTGCAAAAACCAAGACATCTGGATGGAATACAATACATATTTATGCCATGATGCATGTCAAATGCATAGAAAACACCTCACCTACACGCTGGTACAAGACATCCAGAAAGGAGGAGCAGCCTCATCTCATCCACAGCCCTCCAAGCAGCCTCCAGCAACGCGCTGGGTCAGCCAGCAGCTCATTTCCCCCAATTTATGCTGAGGAAACAGCTTCTTAGCTCCTTCAGTCCCACGCAAAGGCTTTGCTGGTGTTTTTGAGCTCTTTGCTAGCCCATCTGCGGGACATGCCAGCCTGCTCAGATAGTAAATCCCTGCGGAGTCATGCTGGCCCCAGGTGGGACCAAATTTGTGCTGCTGGCGACTGCATCCCAGCAGCATCCCAGCGGAGATGGACGGAGCGGTACCCCAAAAGCCCAGCCGGGCTGATGGGCAATCACAGGGCTGCAAAGAGGAGTTGACGAAATACGAGTGAAAGCGTTGCTTGGCTCGGATGTGTAAATAGGAGAAACAGAAAAGGAAGAAGAGGTGGCAGAAGGAGTGGGGCTGCGTACGGAGGTAATTATTGACACACATATAGATAATAATGGATGCAGATGTTAATTCCCAGGGGCACAGCACGCCCTTCTCCTAGGGAAAATGAAGCATTGCAAAGAGGATACTTCCAAAAGGCCCCTTTATTTGTCCTCTAAGATCCTTGTCTTTCTGAGGCAGTCTGACACCCCAAAACTGCCCCAGACCCATATAAGAAGCGTTTCTTGGAGTTGGAGCCGCTCATGCTCTCTTTCCACTTTCAAAGTCTCTACAAATATTCAGCTTTGATATAAAAATACAGGCAAAATACGCAGGTGGATGATAGGAAACAGAAATGCTCCCCTCTTTTTCTCCAATAAATAAATTAAACCCCAGCTGGGCTGAACTTTGCCTGGCCATGTATTTTATTACTGATTCAGACTATTTATTGATGTCTTGCGACGGTCCCAATCATGGCGTAAAGAGACGCAGCCGTAGCCACATCCCAACATCTCCGCCATGTATCTGAGCAAAGCGTTTGCTTCAGCTCACATCTCTAGACAATAACAGATAAAAATAATAAAACTGCAGGAGATTAAAAATGCATAGCATTTGTCACCACTTCTAGGCCACAGCTTTCACCTTTTGCTTTTTGCTCAGCAAAATCAGACAGAAACCATTTTCCCTGCCTGCTTATTCTTGGTCAACCCTTTGAAATTCAGACCTTCTTGGGAGGAAACCCAGTAAAGACTGACCTTTCTTGAAACGCTCGTAAACCTTTTCTAATTTTTCCTTTTGCCTTAGTGTTCTGTGTTTTTATTGGGACCTGAATGTAGAGTTAGTCTCCCTTTTTATTTTCCTCCCCTTTCTTTTGCCACTGAATCTGACAGTGAACATCCCGGAGGAGCGGGAGTGTTCCACCCTTTCTGGTAGCAAATACTTTATGTTTCATTTTAGCCTTTTGTGGCTTCAAAGAAACAGCTTGAACTGCAGAAAGGGTCCAGATTGGCCAAGGAAACATGAAACATCGTAATATTTCTAATGTTAGAAGAATTTTTAAAAGGTTACATAGTGGAAAAACAAAATATGAAAACCTTGTGGAAGCAAGGAGGTTCCTCGAATGCTCCTGCCAGCCCCCCTGCTACTGCAAAAAAGGGCAAAAGAGGGGGGGAAAATGTCAAAAATCCCTCTTAAAAGCGAATTTCACCAAACAGAAGGAAAAGCATTTTAAATCCTGCAAAGCAGAAAATGCTCCAAAATGGTAAAAAGCTTTTCTCAACGTTTTTCCCATAGCTGACCTATTCTAATCATCATTTTCACTCTCTTTTTCTGGCACGCCAGCCCAAAGCCGCTGTGTGCATGTCCCTAAAGCTGCCTATGGACTTTCAAAACCTATTTTAATGGAAATGAAGCAGTAATGGAAACATTTTGATTTCCTATTAGCTTTCCTAAAACCATTTTACTACAAAAACCTAAACTTTGGGCTTAAGCCGTGCCGACAGATGCATCTCTTTAATTCTGTTTGCTGGCCTGACCCGAGCCCTGAGCCCGATGCTTTGGGCTGGCAGAAAAATACAGCTACCCATCACCGCTGGGTCCTGCAAGACTCAGCAGGCAGGCATTGACTTTGGGTATAGGAAATAGCATTTCAGGGAATATTTTATTTATGCAGAATAAAATAACGCCAGCAAGAAGCTGAGCTATCAACCCTGCCCATCATGAGGAGCTCGAATCACCAAGCAACCTGCACCGGTGTTTTTGGGCACATCATTCTTGAACGGCTCTAATGGAAACCAGGCACCAGTTTATTTGCTTCTCCCTCTGGCTTATCAAATGAGCTGGATGTTGCCACTGCGTTCCCCAGCCAAGAAAAGCTCCCTTTCTTTTTCTTTTCTTTTTTTTTTTTTTTTTTTTTTTCAGCTGTTCTTTCGCTTGAAGAATGAGGTGGTTTATGAGGATTTTCTTCACAGGGGGAAAAAAACCGCTCCAAACTATCAGCCCGTGCAGGCAGAGAATAAGCTGATTTTTCAACACTTCAAAATTATGTCATAAAGGCCCAGAAAGAGGCTTTGGCGAATATATAAACACAGAATCCAATAGAAGTCACAGGGTGATTAACTAAAACCAGTGTTTCCACAGGAATAATATCTACACAAACAGCCACATGCTTTGTTTAGCTAAATGAGTAACAGCAGTTCGGCTGCTGCCAAGTGTCTTTTTTTAACTAAAAAAAAAAAGAGATTTGAGAAAGATTGGCTCTTTTGTATAAAATGTAGTGTCGGAAGCAAAAGCCATACCCGATGGGCCTGACCTGGAGAAGTTTTGCCTTTATGGGATATATTATTGGCACTTGGCTTGGGGGGCTGTGTCCAGGAGCGCGGATGAGCCCAGTGCTAAATGCCCTCCGGTGCCCAAGAGCAGGCAGCTGCCCGCTCTGCCTGCACAGCTCACCCCAGCTGCCCTCGGCTGCATGCCGGAGGAAGCGCTGATTTGGGATGGGATGCTAAGAGACGTGGTCCAAAGCTCGCTTCTGGAAGGAGGGCACAGAGGGAAGGGGAAACTCCTCGTTATAAGCCCATTAATCATCAGCGTGGTCCTGCTGGAGGAGCGCCAGGATGGAGAGATTTGCTACCTGCTTCTCCAGCCACAGGCAGCGCTGGAACATCAGCATCTCGCGCAATGCACACGTCTCCGACACCAACCGATTGCTTCGGGTGAGGCACCGTGCTTGGCTCGGTCGCGGAGGCGAGAGGAGGGTGCAAACATTGCTGATTTTTCACGGGTCAGTAGGTCCAAAACAGACCTTAAGCCATATAAGATAGCAATAATATTGCCCTGCCTCTCCCAGGGCACCATTAACCCTTTGCAAACATCGGCGTGAGCCCTCGCAGCTGCCTGGAAAGGGATGGCAGGTGCCTCGCACGCCCTCCCCATGGGGATCCCTCCCCAGGGGAGCAATCAAGGGACAAACCTGGCAAACGGGGCAGCTGGGGGCACTGCCCACATCCTCCCTATTTCACCCTCCAGCTCTCCTCACCCACGCTCACATCTGCTTTTGCTCCTTCCCTGGGTGCTGGCTCCCTGCAGCATGCCAGCACCCAGCGCTTTGGCTTCGGTGGCAGCGCTGTGCACAAGCCACCCCGCTCCGAAAGCGATGCTCCCCCCTGCATCACCTTCTCCCCCTGCAAGATGCTTGCGCTGGCGTCCAGCAGCATCTCCCCTGCGGAGCAGAGCCATCGTGGTGGGCCACGGACGGAGAGGCAGCCCCATAGCACAGCCAGCTTGGAGGCCCGTTGGTGCCGACTGCGACATTGAACTCGAGCAGCTTCTTTAAAAGGCGGGGGGTGGGGAGGAATAAAAAAAAGTCCTTCCTTCTCATAACTGGAGGAGCAGCCCCTGGATTGTGTAATCGCATAAAACTTAGAGCGAGCGCTGGGCCCTGGAGGAAAGTTTCCTATGGAAAGACGTATAGTGCCGAGGGGCTGGAAAGGCTCCCGCTGCCCAGGCGCATGCAGCAGCCCAACGAGGGGCTGTAACCAGACCTCGCCGGCGATGTGAATGGCTTTAGCAGGGCACTTTCCTTCGTACAGCATGTGCCTTCGGCCCCGAGTTGCCATGGTAAAGGGTGAATCTTTGCAGTAAATAGTCTGTGCAGTGACGTCCCAGGTCAGGTTATAGACTTGCATCATTTGATTTGCATTTTATTCCCATTTCCCCCTCCCTGCCGCCTCTTCTTTTAAATAAAGACAAGCACAAAAATCCTCACGGCAAGGACCCCACATATTGCTCTGCAGCACCAGCTGAGACTTCAGTTAGAAAGTTTTCCTGGAACAAAAGCAACCCAGAAATGGGAAAGAAAGGCAGGCATAGCAGATCAGAGGTTAGAAAATAGACTTTTAGCTTCAGCAGCCTCAGGATTCATAACCTAAACCCTCACCCAGGAGAATACTTGAGTGCTTAGCTGAAGTTAAGCAGATGCTTAAGCCTACTCCTCTCCTTAAATATGCAAACTCATCATGAGTCATAGCGCTGACTTCATGGACATGGGGGAGTTGCAGAGGGGGTGAGGAAGGTGAAGGGCAGTCTCTGGATGGGACAGAAACTTCCCTGGCCAGGCAGTTCAGGCAAGCAGCGGCCATGAGCAGATTTTGGGTATGACACACATGGCCCAGGTCCAATGCTCAGCACCTTGAATCCATAACCTATCCTTTGACAGCAGCTGCAAACCAACTGTAAACGATATTTGAACAAAACTTGTCCAGAAATAAATGCATTAGTAGGTTTGCACACTCTTGCTGCTTAAGATAACCACAAGTAGATGTGTGTCTCACTTCCCTGCCCGCTTTCCTCCCTGGAGCTCCCGCTGGGAGTGGGAGAGGAGCAAGTGTTTGTGCACAAGGTGGAGGATTGACAGGCTTGAAACCATCCCCATGAAAGCTTGCACAGAGGCAGCGGGGACTGTGCGAGAGAAAAGGCAGAAGCTTCCCTCAAAAGATGTTGAGAGGCAGGAAAGCTCTGGAGGAAACGCGCTCGTTGCCAGTAACGCAGAGGTGTGGAAATACGAAGCAATTAAGACAAATGGCAACTGTGAAACAAGTCTTCTGGACCAAGAGGTTGCTTACAACAAATAAATAAACCCAGAGCCTGATTGCAAAGACAGATATTCACAGGAGCTGCTTCTGCACCGAGACTTGGAGCCTTTCTGCAGCCAGCGATCGCTCGGTGCGTTGTGAGCCCCCAGCCCTCTGCAAACCTCCTCCCCTGCTGAGCACGGCAGCCACCGCCGGGAGACGCGGTGCGGCCTCGGGATGCGGTCCCTTTAATTAAAAGCTTGTCATCAGATAGACAACAAACAAATGAAGCCACAACAACGATGAAAGCAAATAACCTGACGGTGTGGAAGGAGGGGAAGAGCCGTGAGCAGCACGGACTGCGGCATGTATGAATACCTCGTTAGCGCAGCAGCAATTAGTAGCCGCTCTGGTTTAATTGTACAACACCCTTAATCACAGTACAGCAGGCAATTCCCTACACTTTCGCTTCTGGCACACACTTCCTCCTCCTTAAATTAGCTGCGTGGAAACAGCTCATTAATGCACGCCTAAGCAAAGCTTGCTTAGGCCAGAAATAATTAGGTGCTATCTGTTTTGCTTATGCCCTTCTGGCTTTGGCCGTTTCAAAGGCTCAGACCTGAGCTCTAGAAGATCTCCCGGGACTATGGAAATCCTCTGCAGTCACCACACATGGAGGAACCCTTTGAGTGTGCTCAGGAATTCACTGTTGATCTGAGAAATTTGCCAGGAAAAAGTGGGGGAAACGCAGGTATTTTAGCAGAGCAGGAGGCTGCGGTATGACAGAAAGGTGAGGTGTTTTGCTGAGAGCTCACATCATGCACTGGGAAGCCGAGAAGCTAAAAACTCAATGCAACCCTTGGTGGGTGCTCGGGGGGCTGATGGGGAGCTGCGGTTAGAGCTGCATCAGTCTCCAGGACCTGGCTCTCACACGAGAAATTGCCGTGGCCGGGGGCTGCCGGCTCCCACCGCGGCTGATGCTGCTGGAACCAGCCACTTGCTTAAAGATAAGCTCAGTTTCAGGTGCGTTGTGGAGAACCAGAGTCAAAGCTCACGATGACAAGCGGTATCAAAGACTGATTAAGCAGAAAGGAGGAAGAGGTTTAAAATAAGAAGCGTTATTTAGATTAGAGCAGGTCCTACAGCTGGATTAGGTTCAAGATGAACAAAACTGTTCAAGCAGCAAAATCCTTAAAGGAAAGATCTGTATAGGATAATAGAGTGTGAAAATACAACACACAGAGGCAAATTCCTGATAACTTCCCAGATTCAGTCAAGGGAATATTGGGATTACTTCTCGTTTTGGCAGAAAAATAGTCCCTAGGATAACAGTAAAAAGGCTTTGAAGGTATAAGCCAAGCAAATAGGCTGGCTGAAGAGCCACGCACTAGATAGATGTGCAGATAAGCTGGGGTAGATATCATCTTTTCAGCGCTAGCCATGAGAAATGACTGTCTGTGCTCTTCACTTTCTAACAAACTTAATCGCTTCATGATGAACCAATGGCATTTCCACTTCCATATGCTTTTGATATTACTTAATAAACTTAATTAGAAAGCAGCCATCCTACTGGAAAAATAACATTTCAGAGGGTTCCCTCTCCCTGGTTAGGAACAGGCCACATTACATAACTGGATTTCTTTGCTGCTCCGTATTATCACAATTGGGTTAAATTCCACTATTCATTTTTACAATATGCGGAAAAGCTAATAACCGTAATCATTTTGCAAGTAGGTAATAAAATACCTGTCTGCCCAAGCTCACAGGTAATGCCTTAAAAGATATTGGGAATTATTAGGAAAGGATGTCCTGAGTCTGCGGCTCTTCCTACACAACTTATGAATTAAAGCCACCGAACATCCTGTGTGCAGGAGGAAAAAAGGGGAAAAAAACCTCAGGGTAATCTGCAAAGGGGTGAGCAGCGTTACCCATAGGGATGCTGAAACAAAACCCGCTCAGATAAATCCTCCCGGGGAGGAGATGGCAGTCAGGAGACCCTTCCTTGAGGTCACTCCAAACTGAGCGGACCAAACGCTGGGGTGCATTTCTCTTCCGACCTGCCTTGCGTCCCCCCAGGTCCCGCAGAGCCCGGCTGCTCGGCATCTGTGTCCCCCACGTGCTCCGGTGACGGGCACGCACGCCCTTTCCAGACGATTGGAACAGAAAGCAAAACCATCTGTATTGGTTTGAGGGAGGATGAAAACAACTAATATACATTTCACTCTTAATGTAAGGCACATTGCTGGTATTAGGGTGAGGGCTTGCCTGCAGATAAATCTTGTCATCCGTCCGGGATGAGCTTGCACCATGTGATGCACGGAAGCAGCAAAGCTTGCTCACTGGTTCAGCATCCACAGCATGTTGTGCAAGTTTGCACAGGGAGTTATTGGAACAAGGATCTCTCTAGGCAAACCCCAGGGCTTGCTACTTCAACAGCTGAGGTACCCTGCTCCTTGTGAGCTGTATCCCCACAGGGATCCGCACGTACGCTATAGTATGCATCCTTCACACCATCATGCTCTGGTCCTTCCTCTTCTTCTTCCCTGCAATGGACTCAGAGGTTTCCATTTTTTGAACTTAGGGGATATTATCCAATGGACTGTATTTCTTCAGTCACAACCATCCTCCTTATGGTTTGCGAATTACACTCTACGAGAAAGAAGCTGGCGTGTTCAACCAGCCATTAAGGGTTTGTTCTGTTTTGAAATTATTTGTTTCAAGAGACAGAAAACTGGACCAGTTTTAGCACTGCCTCCCCGATTTGGAGGTATTTCAGAGGCAATATAAATTTCAAGGCTTTTCTACAATGTGTAAGAAGAGTACAGAAGCCTACAAGATTCGAAGGTGAGTCTCCCACCTCAGCCAGGATCTTTCCAGCTGCAATGGGAAGTCATCACACCTGAGCAATGGGATAGTAGGAAAGGTCTCTGGGCTACAAATGGAAGACAACCACAAGCGGAGCAGAGATAAGATTGGTTTTCAACCCTCAGACTATTTTTACGACTAAAGATTTTCTTCCGTCTTTGCTTTCGTACAACAAATTGTCAAGCTTATTACAATACTCCACAAAAAATGTGATTAGCTTACAAGAACTGTGATGACCTTGTGATGGTTTCGGGAGCCTATGTACTGCCTGTGAATTCTGTTTGGTCACTGAGGACATTTTATGTCTATATTTTACGACTGAAAACTTCTTGAATGTGGAGCTTATCTGTTTTTCCCATTGCCTTTTTCCACCAACGAGCCTCTGGAAGCTCAGCAGCCAGAAACACAGGTACCGTTTAGGCAAACCGTTTTTTAAATCAGAATTCCAGTGCTGAAATAATGAAGCAACAGACCTGGTGAGATGCCTGGATTATATGCTGGGGCTGAGCAAGAATCATCTGGAAAAGGATGGGAAGATTACAAAAGAGAAGATCTCTCAGCGGTCGTTTTTGGAAACCAGCTGCAAAAGCAAGAAGAGCTCTGTGTGTTGGAGGAGAGCTCAGGTGCATCAAAGCAGGAGGAGGGAGGATATGGGATTATTTAGAGGGCTTGGACTCGTGTTCAAAGACCTTTCAAGAGGCATTAAAGAAAAAGAGGCAGAAAAACATACTTGGGCATTTATTATTTTGTCTAAATCTATGTGTTTCTTGGGTTAGCTAAAATAAAATGCCGGGGTTTCTTTGGAATAGCTGGTCTCCTCCAAGGCAAAGCTGGCACTGGGACAGTACGTGCTCTGATCACGCTGTACAGACTCCGTGCTCACTGCAGAGCACCCAAGTGACCTCGGGTGAATCCCTTAATCCATTTCCATTCTTGGAGCCGCGTCTGCCAGATGCTCGTAACCACGGCTCTGCTCTCCTTTGGCAACTCCTGGTCCTACTACAGCACAGCAACAACTAGCAGAGCTGAGAGGAGGAAGATGGGGGTTAAGTGATACTACCCACAATTTGGGGGTCATCGTAATACCTGGCCACAACATAAGCAATCAAAGGCAGCCTTTAACTCTGTTTTTTTCTGGCAGTCAAGTAATAACTACAATGTTGTTTTAATGTAACATCGAATATTTAACTTGAGATTGCTGGCATGCTCACACAGGGATATGACTGGGAGACAGGATGCACTAATATTTGCCAGTGAGACAGAACAGAAGACAAGAGATAAAGAACAGGATTACACACAGCACACTACATACTCACACAATAAAGAGCATTATTTCATTGCTCTTGGGACCATCGTGCAAACTAATTAAAATGGTATTTCAGTATATTGAATTAATGACTCCACTGAGGGCAAGAAAGATCTTATCAATAGGCGTTTTGAAACCTCATTTGCTTTAAAAAATGTACCAGATTGGTAATAATCTCAACAGTGAACTGGCAGAGTCAAGTAGAAACCCTCGTTTTGTCAAGGTTTGCGTGGGGATGAACGCTGCTGCTTTGTAGCTCTGCAGACCCCATCAGCGGGGCACAGCAGGACGAACACTGAGCATCACTCTGCACTCTGTGCACGGATATTGCTCTCTTCGTGGGAACTCTTACCTTCTCTTTAGCTTAAGGAAAGGATTTCTGGCTGGAAAGAAAGGCTGCAAGGAGTGGGGTATTTCGCCCAATTCACGTCTCCTGAAGGAGATGCCATGTTGTCTCCTTGCAGCCATGTAAAACGTCACCCACGCAACTCCTGGCTCTGCTTTGGGACGTTTTTTACCCACTGCAGTTCCTAGACTGGAGATGCTTTCGGTATGACTGACAGGGGCCTCCTGCATCATCTGCTAATGCCGAAAACTATATCAGATAGTCCTTTTCACAGATACAACCAGGCTCCAGCCTGGAACCAGCCAGGGTTTTGCCCCCACTTCTCCCATGAGAAGGACATGCATGACTCATGGCCACATACTATGCCAAAGTATGGATTGGTGTGTCTGAAGAACAAAACGAGAAATAAAATGCCTTGGCTTCCCTCCCTGCTCCTCCCCAGGCTCCCGGCAGCCTAGATCAGACCCTTGTGTGGTGCAGCCCACCATAGGCGATGACATGGGCTTCACTGCCTACGTGGTCCTCACGCAGCCCAGGGTCTGCAGGGTGAGCGGTGTGTCTACTCCGACATCTCGCTGCCCCATCGCAGCCATAAAGTCTTTCCCATGGTCCTGAAGTCAAGTCTCAGAGCAAGAATCAGTGCAAAACCAACAAAGTCCTGGAGAACGTGAACAGATGCCAAAAAGATAGATGGGAAAAACTTGCATTTCCAAGTGCCAGAGAAGACAATGAGACATAACAAAGCTCTTTGTTTGGGAGAAGGTTTTCTTTAGGGAAGAGGGGAAGAAGACTGGAGAGGGAGTGGGGGGAGTAATATTGCATCCCACACCCGTTCCAACAGTCAAATAATTCTATTGAAGCCAAAAATTTTTCATATCCAACCATCACATTTTGGTGCCAGAGAACTCCCCGGACAAACAACCTCCCTGAGAAGGGACATGTCCTGGGCTGGTCTAGCCAGATTTCCTTATTTGATATAAACCCCACCGCCCTTTGCTCAGCAGATGTATAGCAGAGTGGGCAGCAGGGATGTGCTGGGTTCATCGTGCACATGCAGTTCACATGCACAACAACCCTGTTCAGGTCCAACAGGGACTGGGACAGGCACAGAGGATCAGCTGGAGGCTGAGCATTTGCACTGCAAGAGAGGACTGGCTGTAGGGAAAAGGCAATGTGTCCTGGGGAGGAGCAGAAAAGTGGGATGAGATGTCATCTCACCTAACATCTGAGAAATTAGAGCTGAACTGTGCAGCTGCTGCATGCGGGTGTCACTGCAGGGATGTCAGCGCAGTCAGTCATCCTCCAGATACTCAGAGATCTCGACTGGCAGCGACAGGAAAGCCTCTGTCAGCTTTCGGCAGCTGATTAGGAGCAACGGGGAGCTTAACCGGGAGCCCGACCGTGTTGCAGCAGGGCTTCCATAAACCGACGCAGGCATCTGGGCGTTTTAAAGCAGCTCTGTGTGCTTTCTGGATGGCTGTTGCACATCAAGAAAACACCCATTACCACTTAGAAGGATTCAGGTTACGCAAAGGTCTCTTTTTAAAAGGTGCCGGAGCGTATGCAAACCTTTGGCCTCTGCTTGCAAAGGAGGTGATACACCTATAAAGGCAAACACGTGAAAACCGGAGTACACAGCTTTCCCGTGGTGACGTTTCAGATCTCCCACCCCAGGGTCTCAAGGTGCACGGCTCGCCTGGGCTCGGTCTAATGGTGCAGCATGCCCGTCTGCAGCGAGCTCCCACCTTCCCTCCAGCCCCAAGGAGCTGCAACGCCTTGACCTTGGCCAGTGAGGAGAGGAAGTGGCTACAGGAGCATCCAGGCTAGCACCCACCATCCCTCGGCGCGGGATACAGGATGTGTTAAATCCTCTTGCCGAGCATCAGCTTGGTAGCCACAGCAGAGCAAAGCTCAAGATCTGCTCCGGGGTAATTTGAGGCAGAGGATGAGGACTTGGAGCCATAAAACCTCATCCCCAGCAGGCTGCTGATGCAACTCCCCATAGACACCTGTTTTAGGACATGCCAGGTGCCTTTCTATGGCTATTAAGGAGGTGATTAGCGCAGGCTTAGGTGTCTGAGCTTTAGATGCCTAAGGTAAGGCAGGTGAATCCACGCTTCATCTGCTGAGGAGTTACCACTCCAGAGCAAAGACAGGCTAAGCCAGAAAACTCCCCACTCTGACAGAAAAAAAAAAAAAGCAAAAAAAAAAGCCCCTCGAGTGCATTGACCTCCCAGTGAACTGCATGGGGAGCAAAAATAACCTGTCAGTTAGGAGTAGCTGCTATCTCACCCATCATCACTGTTACCTGCGACAGCGGAGCTGACAGATCTCACCTGACGGCGGGCAGCGGCGCTGTCCCAGGGACTGAAGCACTTTCCTCTCCCCAGCTGGGCTGGGTTTCAAGGGAGCAACTACCAGCATCGTCACCGGCTGTCACCGGCACTGGGTCCCCTGGGATGGGAGGAGGGGGGGGGGTCCCATGTAGAGGAGAGCTACACTGGGGACCCCAAAAAGGAGAGGGGATTCTGCAAAGCAACAGCCCCAAGTGCTGGTATTTGAGGTGGTTATAACAGCAGTTCACGAGCACCCTTTTTTCCAGCCAGAATTTGCCAACAGCCAAGACTCTCTCCAACATGATGATATTTAACACTGAGGCCACTGCTGCCATTGTGCTGACTCACAGAATTCAGAGACAAGGCTCCTTGTAGGCTTAGAAAAACCTTAATTTAGATGGACTGTTGATTACTGTCTGCCACTTCGATAAAGCATGTTACGGGAGATCTCAGCCTACAGCTGACAGCCCAGCCTTGCAGTGAGGACCCTCCTAGGACCTGCATCTCCTCCCTGCTTGGGTGGGGAGCTTGGAGACGGCTGATGCTCGCCCCATCATTGTGGCGTTAGGCTTTGCAACAGCAGGTCTTGAGAACAAAGATCCAGCAGCATATGGCAAATCCCAGGCAGAAAATTACAAACATCAACATTTTTCATGCTGTTTCCCATCCAGGAACAGAGAACAACACGGAACGTGCTGGGAACTGGGCCCAGGGAAGGGAAGAGGCCCGTGTGGAGCAGAGATGGCTCTTGCTTAATGGGTATATGAATTTTTAAAATCTCCCTCCCTTTTTAGCAGTTTGGTGTCCGGATTCTGTGAAAGCCTCAGTATATTTCCTGGCTCACTCTTACCCTTTCCCACCGCTCTGTTTCTAGGAGAGAAAACGCCATGGTAAAGAGGTAAAGCAAAGCACTTGAGCTTACTCGCAGCACGCGAACAGGGGCTTCAGCTTTTGCAAAAACCCTTTTGAAACACCTCATTCTGCTGACTCAAGGACCCCTGGTTAAGCCCCAAGATAGCCACAGCAAGCCTGGCTGAGAAAGGGCAGCGGGAGAAGGGCCAACACACCAGCAGAAACGCTTTGGGACATCAACAGTGTGTGTTTTGCAGCCATTGGATGCAAAGGGGCTTTGCAAGGCACTCTGCTGCCCCGGCTTTCGGGAAACCCAATGCCACAAAAGGGGACATGCCGGTCTCTTACCCCACCGAGCAGCAGCTGAGCTCCATGCAGGGCAATTCAGCTGCCATTAAAAGAAAGAGCATCTTTTCCCTTCCAGACCATAAAACCTGTGGTTGTTATTTTCCAGTATTCCCCACTGACTTGCTCTTGCATTGGCATCTTCTCTTGCTAGAACAAGCCCTAAGACGGCTAAAATGATATGGTCAGAGCTGCCCTATCATGCTCCCTGGATGGATGGACCTGGATCTCAACAAACATAAATGCATTGAACCTCCCAGCGTCTGCACCTTGCTCACTGCAACTCACCTATCCCAATGTAAAGCAGCACGAGCCTGCTGACATCCGAGTGCTATCCAAAAAAAGAAAAAAGGCAGCTTCATCATAGTTTCTATGGTAAAAAGTACAAAGCAAATGATTTCAGTGCCGAAAGGGCTTCCCTGCACCGGAGAGCAAGATACGAGCTGCTGGAAGAGCTTAACCCCATGTGTGGGGACAAGGCGGCTCCAACAGGCCCCAGCCACCCAAGCCCTGCCATTGCCACAGCAACCCGCCCTGTTTGCATCGCCCGCGCTACTATTTCAGGGCTGTTCTCCAGCCTGCCAAAAGCAGTGCTTCGGTTGCTACGATAACAGGGATCTGTTTTCCACGCGTCCCAGTTCGCACCTGATGCTGAAGGAGTTTGACCTTTCCTTCCCTCCCCTCCGACAGCTCATTACGGTCAGCAGGAGATGGCAAGGAGAATAAAGCCCGACGGCGGCGTGCGCTCCAGCAGAAGGAATTGGAACCCAGCTTGAAAACACAGCTAATAAACTTGAAAGCCTGAGCCTATCTGAAGCCAGTTCCTTGATTTTTACAGTAACCCAAAGCATCGTTTGAGAAAAGCGCAGCCTCTCTGCAGCCGGGGCTGGGGCTTGGGGCAGAGGCATCATCCTCCAACAGCGCCGGGCAGAAGTGCCATGTACACCTCCAGACCCGCCAGCTGGACCGGTCTCCTTCGAGCCATGAGATATCTCTGCTCAAAAACCATGCCGTGCCCTTGCGATGATAAATAATCATCTAACTAGAGGCTGCTGAATCCCATCAGGATCAAGTGTGTTTTCCTAGCATCTTTTATCCTCCCCGTTTGTCCGACTGAACTTTGTGCTTCCCCCATAGCGGTAGGAATTTCCTGCTTCCTGAGACAGCAGTAAATACTTAAATACACTAAACGAGCTGCTGTGCTCATATTTTGGAGAGCGGGTCCTTGGTTTCTGCAAGAGCTGCCCTGCGCTGCCCATCGCCCGCAGCACCCCTCCCAGCCCTCACCCCGGTGCGGTGCATTTTTAAGTCAAGGCTTGGCAACAAGCTACCAGCATTTTTCTGGTACCAGCAAATATTGCTGTATTGAAGAGAATTCCCAATTCAGCAGGATTTCATGGAGCTTGAGAACAAAATCACTTTTCTTTTTTTTTTTTTTTTTAAATAGAAATCTTTCTCCCTGTTGCTGCTCTACTTCTAATTCTTAATTGGACGAGGCAGGTTCTTTCCTATTTTCAATATGGCTGTGCAAAATTATGAGATCCATTAGCTTTGCAAAGGAAAAAAAAAAGCTTTCTCAAATGATTTTCAAATTCTTCTTTGGAACACATGTGCTCTGTGGCAGGGTAATTTTGTTTAGGGTAATTCACTTGCGCTAATTTCCTGTAAGTCTTGCAAGATATATGACTATATATTTTGGTTATTTTCCACATATATTCAGCACTAATTTCCCTTGGAGCAATATTTATGTGCAAAATATCCCCAGAGATGATGGTTTTTTTTTTTTGTTTGCAGGAACAGTGGAAATGCCCAGTGGATCAGATCACCGGCTCGCTCAATTCAGCGTTCATCTGAGCTAGAAGGGAGCTGTTATTCCAAAATACATAGATACTGCCTCAAACACAGTCCCAACTTTCCCCAAGGTCCCGAGCTCTTGGAATTGTAGTTCTAATTAGTCTGGGTGACTTCATTTCAGTAAATTGCTCATAGCTGAAAAATGCTGTTTCTGTAAACTGCAAGCTATTGGTGAGCAGGTTGAATGGTGAACATTAGGAGTTCAATGGGATATTTTAGATGTATGCTTGAAATGAGTAAAATTTGATGAGGAGGCAGATGCTTAGTACTCAGGAAAAAAGAGGCCTGTCCAGAGATGCAGAGGCAGGAGCAAAAAAGCTTCAGCTGCCGAGCTCAGAAGAAACCTGTGCCCCGGGAGGGGAGTTCCCTTAATTCAAATCCTTGCTCCTGGCCCCAAAAAGCTCAGCGGTCTCCCCATCACAGAGGCAGCAGGGCTGGAGACAGATGCTGGGAGAGATGCAGCCCGGCGCAGGAGCATCTCCTCCCGGGCACTGCCTTTCCGTCATGTAGCATGGCTTTGCACACTTCCACGTCGCTTTTCTTTTAAATCATGGACTCTTTTCCTCACTATAACCTTGGTTTCAGGTCGACCCAAGGTAAATGCCTTTGCTTTTTTGGTTCAGCTGCTGATCTACAAATCCCAGCTGGCCACCGAGCCCCCGTTATAATTTGCTTTCACCTCCAGGTGGAGCGTTTCGGTTGCTGTTGCAGGGCTGAGCCCCGCTCTCCCTCCCAGCTGCTCAGCCGCCCGCCGCGGGGCCTCAACTGGACACCACACCACAAAAGAGAGAAAAAAAACCCCACCCATGCACAAATCCCAAATGCCACCACACACTTTGAGTCACCGTTTGCTAGGACAGATGGACGGCAGCCAAGTGGTCCCTCTTGCCTTGGTGCACGTGCAACAAGACCCACCACCACCATCCCTTGATGGTGGCAGCAAGGATGATCTGCAAAGGGCTGGATTTTGGGGATGTCCCAAGCAGGTGATGTGATGAAGGGATGCAAGCCTTGAGCACCTTCCCCGTGGCAGCATCGGCTCCCCTGGCAGCAGAAAGTTTCAATTTTGCTGGAGAAAGCATCTTATTCCAGGGTGGATTTTCACTCTCCAAGAAGCAGAACTGGAAAGCCGGTCACAAGCCAGGAAGGAAAAATTGCAAAACAGGAGTGGGGAGGAGGGGAGACCTGGATCAAAAACCACCCTCCTCACTTACAGGAAGGCAACTGGGAGAAAGCATGGTGTGGAAATGAACTTCCCAAAATAAAGGGAATTTAATGCTAACCAAAACACCCAGACACAGATGAACTTAATCATACTGAAGTGAGTGAAGGTCATTAAATAAACGGCCAAAGTCAAAGTGTTGAGATTGGGAATATATTTAGCTATCAGCTCTTAGGGAGAAAAAATAAACATTGGGAATTGCATGTCAAAGAGTTATCTGAAGCACTGAGACAAAGAGAAAAAAACAAATATGGGTCTTTGCTGACACATAACACACATAATGGCTCTTTCAGAAGGACGTGGGCAGGGGTTAGGAGCCGGTTAGGAAGGTAATGCTGCAACGGCAGGGGGATTTCCAAGACACTTTATATGCATTTACCTTCTCTGATTTCTTATTCTTATGCACCATAGTCCCAACACCACCATAAAATTTTTTAATGTTGACTGTGGTTGGTATAATACTGACGGCCACGGGCTGGTCCTTGGCTGCTGGCTGACCCTTGCATTTTGTCTCCCATTATTGCAATTAGTTTCCCTAATCACAAGGTGCGGTGGCTTGGGTGCGCGAGCGGCCTTGTCAACCATTTGCAACTCTGCGGTATAAAATGGGATATAAATTTTATACTCCTCCAGTTTTCCTTTCTATCAGCTTGGCAAAAGTCTGCATTTTTTAAACAGATGATCCAGCATTCAGTTCTTGCTAATGAATTTCACGTTCGTTTTGCCGTTGCAAGAAAATCCATGCAAAAAGAACAGACAACTTTTCAGCCTTTGTGTAAATCCGATATCCTGGAAACCAGTTGCGAGCTTTTGCACGGACAGATCCTCACGCTGGGCTTGGTGGCGGCGGCTGTTATTTGCGGCGCTCACCTGGCAGTCCTCTGCGTGCAAAGGTGTCCGTGAAACACGTGGGACTCATAAAATTGGAATTGGCCAGTTAGTCATCTGGAGCTTTTGACCTCGAATCACTCTTCAGTCTCCTGGATGGGGAGTTTCACTGGTTTTAATAGGACATGTGCTGAATAAAGCACTTGAGCCAATCTTTTCTGTCACACCTGCGCTACGGAAACATCTTTGCAAAGCGGTAAGCAGAAGAGTAATTTTCCTGATACGAATAAGCAAGGGCCCTTTGCACATGCAAACACGGTGCTTGGGGGGGCGGATGCAGCATTGCTGCGGAGCCCCTGTAGGAAGGATCTTTCGTGGAGCGATCACGAAATGGAAATGCAAGGGAATGAATCATCCTCTCTGAATCACAAGTCTGGACCAAAGAGATACCTGGACTGCAAATGCACGCACTCAACAAAAGTAAATAAATAAAAATCAGAGCTAAAAATTAGAGGTAATATCACCCCAAGAGTCAATGGGGATGCGCATCTGACTCCTATAGCTGATTTTAGAAGCATTAATGCGAGCTCTTAATGCCAGCAAAACCTCTGCTGGGCCCTCTAGATTTTCCTGAGCCATTAGACGGTCAAGAAAACAGCAGGCCACTGGATGCTTGTCAAACTCCATAGAAGAAACCGATAAAGCCATTTTTTCTATACAGGAATCAAAACCAGTGCATACAAATTTCCGCTCCCAAAAACATTTCAATGATTAGCTTTGATTAATGGTGCTGCCAGAGGATCATTCATCAGTATTAACTAACAACATCTTTTTCCACATTATTTCCAACTCCCTAGAAGCCAGAAAGTGAAATATGTTTCTCTTACGACATTCTTTTTACCCTGTTCCCAGCTGCATACTGGTTTTGTGGGTTTTTTAGCGGTGCCCACAAGACCTGCTCAGATGCAAGATGGTCGGTGAAGACCTTTGCATGGCACACGCTGGTCCTCCGTTAACAGGCTGCGGGCATCTCTCCTGCATTTGTTATCATAGGGTTGCTTAGGAGCACCCCTCACTGGAAGACTACTCAGTGTTGTTGAGCATCTAGAGTGATTCCCCTCGGACCATGTTTTTCTTTATGGCAGTTCTCTCCTGCAGAATTTGGAAACCAGGCCATCGCAGTCCTTTGATGCTGGTTTTGCAAAGATACAGCATGAGGAAAAATTAGGTCAGATTTTGGGCTGCAACAGCATCTTACCACCACCGAAGACAAAGGGAGGGCAGAGAGGGTGTCCCACACAGGGGGGACTTTGAACTCTGCGCTCTCCTGGAGCACCCAGGAAAACGTGGAAACAAAGCACAGAGTCACACACACACGCACGACCTCGATGGCCAAGATCTCCATGCTGCCCGAGGTATTCCCTGCTTCCCAAACGCGGGATTCGAGTGCTGGCTTTCACAGGCTGAACATTTGGGTTTCTACAGAGGAATTATTTTGGAAGGCGCAGTATAATCGTGGCTCACCCTGTAAGTAGCATCATTTCGTAAGAACATACACGTATGTAAATAAGGAAAGGGTGGCGCAACCTTTATGGCTGCAGGAATCAGGGAGCAGCCAGAGGTGTCTGGGGTGTCTTCAAGCAAACAAAACCTCACAAGCAAAGTCCGGCCCCTAGTCCCTGGGCATGAGAGCGCAGGAGAGAAAGCATTCCGCACTGTGTTCGGTGATTTACAAAATCAGGAGAAATAAGAGGCTATTTCCTTACTGTTGCTTGACCGCGTCCACACTCCAGCAGGCAGCAGTGCTGTCTATGATGGCCTTGGCATTAAGCCATGCTCCCTCTCCCGCTCCAGTCCCAGTCCCTCATCTGCTGCCAAGCACCTTTGGGAAGAAAAAAAAGAAAAACCATCAAGAGATTTTGTTAGCAAACAGAAAGGTCTGCGTTACTGCTCCTCTGTTTTCTTACTAATCACTTTATCCGGGGATATTACCAATAAAAACAGCAACTAAGGGAAAGCACCTAAGAAATTTTAGAAGAAAAACCTGAAAGGCAGAGCAAACATCACTTTTGATAGTGGTGCTAATGTCTGCCCTCCAGGTACGGGGCTGGGAAGGACTTTCCACCAAACTACACGTCTTCCTCCAGCTGGGGTGATGCTGCGGATGGAGTTAGGGCCCCTTGTAGCCCCCCAAACTTTGGTTCTTTCCCCAAACACCTGCCAGTCTTTTTAGTTACCAGCCAGCCCCTTGGGAGCAGCGGTTCCTCCAAGCTTGGGGAGATGAAGTGGTGGGGACCCAAACTGCTCCTCTCCGACACCATCTTCCTGGTGCTAAATTTGGGCATTTCCAGGAGATCAGAGGAGGCAACAATAAATCTCAGGGAAAGGCAGGGTTCTACCCCTGCTTCCTCTTCTTCCCCTGTTCCTCTCCAAGCCCAAGTGGTGGAGCAACCAGTGACCAGCTTGATGCACCTCCCATGGCAGGGTGTCCCCTGTCCCCAGCCCCGCCCCATGGCAGACCTGCCCATGATGATGGGCAGAGGGGCCAAGCTGCCCCCTGGCTCCCGCTGCAGCCTGCCATGGGTCAGCTTTCCACCGAGCCACAGAGAGCAACCATCATCCTTCTGACAGCTCGGGGGGGGGGGGGGGTTGTTTCCAGACCGCTGGACTCGCTTTCTGTCACTGCGGATAGGAAAAAATCTCCAGTCATCCAAAAATGGATTCCAGCAGGCCCTCCAGGTAATTCTTAAAGCTTGAGACAGGCCTGGAGAGCGATCGTTCTCCTCTTAATCCCCTAAAAACATCCACGGGAATGGCAAGCCGGCTTCCCCCACATGTCTGCCCCTTCCCCTGGAGCCCCATCTCTCCCTGAAGGGAGTCGGACACACAAAGGCTGCCTCAAATCTCGGCTTTCCCAAGAGTTTAGTTTCAGGTCAATGAGCCTATGAAGAATAATTGCATCGAAGGAATGGCACATGCCAGCTCTGTGATGTGATGCGGCTAGAAGGGCTTTCCCCAGCTGATGCTGGCTCCTGGGCCATGTTATTCCTGAACTGCCTGGATGCCGCCCCATCCTGGAAATGCCTGGACCTCATCCAGGCACTGAAAGCCCCTGGAGGTGTGCTCAGCTGGTGACCCTTCACTCCTTTTCCCATCAATATGTGTTTATATTTATGTGTTAACATAGTATAATATATTTATAATGTTTATAAACACACTTTATGTGTTTATACTTATTTATGCTTTGTATTAAGCTAGTATTAATGCAGGTGTCTCAACTATGTAGTGGGTAGGTAGAGATTGCAATGGTAAGAAAAATAAAGCTGATTACCTACTCCTTCAGCAAGCACACGTACCCATTCCAGGCAGGTGTGTATATGCTTCAGGAGCAATTTTCAGCAAACATTCACCAGCCCTTTCCAAAAACAGTCTGCCGGACAAACCTGTCTCCTGCCAGGCCACCTCTACTTTCCTTTTGGCCACTGGGCAGTATTCTCCACCAAGGTACACATGCACGTATACCCTCGCACGATACCCTCTGCCCCTTACTGCCAAAAACTGCCAAAAACAAACCAAAAAGAAGGCAGCTCACATGAACCAGAGGGATTGTGACAGATGGGCAAAACTAGAAACAACTCTTTGTATATGTGCTTTTTTTTTCTTTTTGGCTAGGAAACACCAGAAAATAAGGCCTTCTGTATCCAAATGGCCTCATTTTGCTTTAAGTGTTTCCCATTTTTAAAGCCTGTCCACAGCTGTGTATATAGTGCTCTATAAATATTTCATTGAGCCCGCAGCGCGAGCCCTTTCCTTCAAGTTCATCCTTCGACACTTCCTTTTCGCTCTTCAATGATGCTCAAGTAGGAGCTGCCTGGGGCTGACCCCAAGCTGTCAAACCTCCATGCGGCGCAGACCGGAGAGGTAGAAGTGATGATAACAGCTAATGAGATTGCGTAGTTATCATTTCTAGAGTTAGGATCATCACGACGCACTTTTTTTTCCACAGAGAGGATGGAAGCCAAACTGTAAAAGTTTTTTTTCTCCTTTTCTAATCATCAGCTCACTTGAATAAGGACAAGAAAGCATGATATCCTACCACCTCCTACCAAAACCAGATACAGCAGTGTTTCTAGGGACTACTGTGTTGAAAATGAGGATCACAGGATACAAGGAAAGAGAAACTGGGTATCAGCCCTCCTTGGGTGTCTCTAACTCTGCAGGTGACTTGCTGGAACAAGTGCAAGTGCCACTTGAAATGTCCCTTTTCCCAGCGCATCCTTTAATGTCCACAGAGAAGGAGCAAGGGTTAGCAGATTAAGGTTTCTCCTCCAAAAGCCTTTTTGGTGATCACCACCCAAGTCCCACTGGCACTGCTGAGGGTCCCCAACTTTAACATGGTGGTTTCTGTGCGGGATATTTCTCACCCCTATTCCTCCATCCCTTAAGGACTTTGCTCTTCATTCACATTAATATCACGCATGGTCCTCCCAGCCTCTGTCTAGGACTGGATCCATCCTTTGGTAGGTCTAAGCCAGCGCAAAGGATCCTGCCCAGTTTATTTGCACCCAATCCCAAGAAAAAAAAAAAAT
This sequence comes from Morus bassanus, assembly GCA_031468815.1. Classification (NCBI taxonomy): domain Eukaryota; kingdom Metazoa; phylum Chordata; class Aves; order Suliformes; family Sulidae; genus Morus; species Morus bassanus. The sequence goes on along the minus strand of CM062573.1, from coordinate 44,257,820 downwards.
AGGTCCTACATGAATGAAAAAAAGGAAAGGAGGAGAGAAAGCATGACTCCAGCAGTTTTCATGGCATCAGCAGGGCTGGAAACAGTGATGGCAATAATTGCCCATAGCCTCCCGAAAACTGCTTGTCACAGATTTTCCAAATGCTGAAAAATACAGAGATATATATTTGTAAGTAACCACCAGACTCAATCAGCTCATCTTGACCAAATACTCCACAATGACATTATTCCACAATGGCATAATCCTTAGAGAAAAACCACAGCATTCTTGGACCCCAAACAAAAACTCAACACACGTAATACCTAATGCTAGAGTGTACTTTATAACCTGCTTTCCTATGAGTCATTTTCCATCCCACTATCTGTTGAAAAATGCTTTTTTGTTTATGTATTAAAGATTCTGTCAATGGCTTTATTGATGACAGAAGAAGGGAGCGAACGAGGCAGAGATTCGGCATCCCGGAGACCTGCCACTGAATCTGGCCTAACTAAAGCCATCTGCTTGGGACAGGAGCCGCAGCCACCAGACCTGCTGCCAACATCAGTTTTTAAAGGGACAGTGCTAGAGCGGGCAGGATGCAGACTGGGCTTTGCATTTTAAAACAAAGTTGTGCTACAAAAAAAAAAAAAAAGGAGAGAGACATGCTTTTTAATTTACTGGGAAAGACATGGGATGGAAGGATGAAGTTGTTTTGTTTTGTTTTGACTGTCAAAGCCCAGTTTTCTTGGCGCAAATGGAAACACCCCCAGGCCTGTCTGGAAGAACCCGCGCTGGGCAGCGTTTCAGCCAGCTCAAGAAAACGGGCAAACAAAACCATGTACCAACCCAAAAAAGCAAAACTGGCTGGTCTAGCTCAATAGTCCGAAGCAAAGCTGCTATTCAGCCCTCGCCTGTGCTAGCGTCCGCGCAGTGGGACCTGTTTAAAGCCAGCAAGAGGCAGCTCAGCATCAGCCCCGCGGGTGCAAGGCAAAAGAAAGATAAACCACCCATTTATTTAATAAATGCATTTAATTGTGCTATTTGATCAATCTTCATAATCTCAACAGCTCAAGCCTGAGCCATGGGGGTTTATTTTCCAATTTAATCTTGGCAAGACCCATTTAAACACTATAAAGTGAGTAGCAGCATCTTGTGGGGATGTTGCAGGGAGCTGAAGGGCGCTGGATGGAGTTGGGGCTGCTGCGAGCTCGTACAAAGCCAGGCGAACATGGCGGGGCGGGTGCCCCAGCACCGACAGCAACAGCTCCAATCTTCAGTAGATGTTTAACCGTCTAAACCTCTTCATTTTGAGTTAGGGCACTCAACTCTGCTTCCCCAATCTGTTTTGGTGGCAAGCTACCAGGTCACTTGATAAAAGGAAGGCTGACCTTTCCTTCCCCTCCTGTAAAGAACTCCAAGTCTTTGCTTACAGGTTATGCTGGATGTTAGGACTTTCTAAAGGGAAAGAAGAAGAAGGCCTGCAGGCAGGGGTCTCAGGCGTGCTCCAGCTCTGGTTAGCCAAATCCAGCCAATGGCTCAGCCTAGCTTGCTCCATCCCGCTTAAGCTACACAAGACTGACAATCACCAGCCCACTGGCTGACCAGCCCAAATACCAGAGATCACCAAACAACGCAACCCGTCTGTGCTAATGACTGATGAAACAAGCAACAATGTGTTCATGGTCCACAGGAGATCAGATCAACCGATGGTTGTGATCCGTGCAATAGGCACCATGAATCAAAGGACTCGCAGCAGATACGCTTGCCCTCCGATGACAACCGTGCCACTGCCATGAAGTAGCACATTGTGTGGAGCTCTCGGCATATGGTGGGACTTGCTGTCCACATTAAAACTAATAATCACAGATCTAAAACTATAACATTAGGAATACCCTTGCTTCAAACAGAGGTTCTGTCTTCCCCAGCTTCAGCCAAATATAAAGAATAAACTCAAATATATGCATTTATATACACGTATCATAAATACACGACAAAAGCAAGACAGCCAAGTCAGGTCTCCTGACCTGTTTGCGGTGCTGACAGGAGATCCCTAGTGCAAATGTTACACGTTTGCCTTATATTCATTCTTAAACAAAATGAGCAAAGGTCAAAACTAAGTTCCCATAGGAGGGGAGGGCACATTTGCTGACCAGATGGTCACAAAATATGAAGGCCTCTTCTGTGAGCAGAATGGACAAACAGACGCTCTGCAGCCCTTCCGTCATTCCAACCTTCATGCTGTACAGTACACATATGCTTTTTCCCTTGGGCTTAGGCATCAGAGATGGAGTTTGGGAGTAGCAAAGCAGAGTGCAGGGAGGGTACCTTATTCATATGGTACCTGGTCTTGTACTGCACCAAGCCCAATGAAGCTCACCCTATAGCTCAAGCGCCTTCAAAAAGCCCTGTGCAAAGTCCCACCTTGGGATGAAACCCCTGTCTGCAGCACATGGGGTTTCATTTCCAATGTTTGGCACAACCCTAAAATTACTCAAGAGTAGTCTCTCAAAATCGGAGAAGGCCTGCTGGGGGAAGAAGAGAAAATGGACCCAAGGCTGGGATCAACACCAGTTTAACAATATTTCTCAGGACAACTGGGTTAACTTGCTGGTTTCTAAAAAGCACATAAAAAATTCCGATCCATTTGTCTCTCTTGGGGAGAAGCACCAAGGCTCAGTGGAGCGGGTTGCCTTCAGCAGCAACAGCTTCCCACCCTTTAGCGAGATGCTTTTACTGGGGATTTCTGTTACAGTGGTGTTGCACAGAGACTAGAGAGCTTGTGAAGAGCTGCAAGAGGAGGATCAGGGATCTATGGAACGGTGTTGCAGTGACTTTTCCCATTTACTACTGGCACCGCAGTCATGCCTAAGCCATACCTGGCCATGCAGGAGAAGACAAGGAAAGGCAGAGCTCTTTAAGCCTGTATCCTGCCATCAGCCAGTGGTTTGGTGACTGTGCTCCAGGTCCCACAACGGGGAAGACGCACATAGCAGCTTCATCCAGACCACAGAGCAGAACTCCCCCACGGAAAGCACTGTGCGAAATCTCAAAGGCAAAAAAACCCCCAAAAAACCCAACAGGGCCATGGCCCACAGTCAAAGCGCCTGGGTCCTATGGTCCTGGAAGCAATACTGCAGACTGAAAGCTGCAATGATTCCCAGTTGTTTCTGTTTTGTTTTCTTGGCCTAATTGCTTTCAGGCTGTCAATAGCTGCATGTCCTCCGCAGAGCCAAGCATAAATCTAGTCAAATCCTGACTTATCCTAGAGCAAAGAAACATCCTTATTGTTATTCTACCCAGGAACGCATGCATTTTTATCGGCCTGCGAAGTGCAATCAATACCCTTGGAGCAAAAGTACTGCCCACCTGCCACCTCCTCTTTCTCTATCCCACAAAGAGATTGAGCTTCTTACAACCTTTTTTTTCCTAGGTTGAACTACCAGGTAAGAACAAAGGTCTCCAATGGCGGGAGGATCGGTGCTCTTCAGCTGCAGCTTTTGTATCTCACTCCAAACGCTGAAGCTAATGCAATATGAAAACTATTACCCAATCACAGAGGAAAGCTAATTCTCCAGGACAGTCTGAAACATGCAAATATAACCATGATATTTGCCATTTGCAACACAATGGAAAATTGCTAATAAAAGTTCCCATTGTGTCGGGGTTGTAATACTAACCGCATGGTATTTCTCTCTCCCTCCTCCCTCCCTTCTCCTTTGCAGCCAGGCAGCTAAAAATGGCTTAAAACTTCCCAGCTCAAATGCTCGAGGTCAAAAGTGATGCTGAAGCACCAGAATAAAGGGTTTGAAGACTGTCTACTGCCCAGCCCGTTGCTCCCTACCAGGCTCAGGGGATGCAGTGCTCCCGCTCCATGCTCAAAGCCCAGGAGCACTGCCTGCAACTCCAGCTTGAGGATGGACCTCCCCGAAGTGCAGGAGGCTGTAACACTCCCTTCTAGCCCCCACTTAATGCCACCCCATGCTCTCAGCACCGTGCCACGGGATAAGCCTGGCCTCCCCCATCCCCAACATCTCCAAAACACCACGCCAGCACCATCCTTCCCACCCTGCCACTGAGCTGCTGCTCACATTGCCTCTGTCCCATGCAACGTGGTAAGAGACCTTTCCCCATCCTCCTGGCTGTGAGGGCACCTTGCTTTGGACACAGTTCTCACTCCTCCTTCCCCTAAAGGGAAAATGTACGCACACACACATGCTGCATTGATATCTGCCCACACCCTCATCCCAGCCCCAGGAAAGGAAGCCCAGACACAGGAATTAAAAACTGGGCCAGTATTTTCAAGGCTGGATGCCTGGAGTGGGGCTCCTTGATCCATCTTTCGGCTCAGAGACAAACGACCTGATTGCTTTACAACCCACGCGAGCACCTGCAGCTCCCGGCAGCCTCCTCCTTAAAGGGGGTCGACGCTTTCAGGGATGCCAAAGGAGGGATTGAAAACCCGACTCCAGGCTCCCTGCTTTGAGGGCTGTGAGGTTTCCCAAGGGTCCTTCCAACTCTGACTCACTTCCTTCTACGCCAGGCTTTTAGGCTTAAGCAATGAAGTGGTAGCAGCAGGACAGGAGTCAAAAACAGGCGAAAGGAAACAAGCGCAACTCACACCTCTGCCCTGCTTCTTTGGAAGGGCACTTGCCTCTTCCACTTTGTGCTTTTCCCCACAGCATCCTTTCTCCCACCAACATCTCATGCCCCAGAGCATCAGCATCTCTGTTCTGCCCCAGCCATTCCTCCGGCCCTTCCGTGGGAGGAAAGCGTGGGATTCAACTGTGGTGCGCACGAGATGCAAAACCCCACGCAGAACCTCAGATCTTGACAGGCTGCAGGAAAAACACCCATTACAGGGAAATTGGGGGCAATTAAGAGATTTCAGCTGAAACCGGTGGCTTCAGTGTTTCACCGAGGCAGCCAAATGGCTTTATTTCTATGTATTTGTTAGTAATCTCATTATTTACAGGACCCATGTGCTCTCTATTACCTCCCATATTCCGATATTGAAGGGACATCTGAGGCTGGTTAGCCTGTTTGTAACGGGTCCATCTTCAGCTTTTTGGTATTTCCTGGTTGGGACGTGACCAAATCAACACACTCCTCTTTCCACTTAAAAAAGAGTCCCTCCAAGGGACTGCACTAAGCAATTACCTCGTTCAGCAATTCCTAAGGGACAAGCTGCCTTGGGACTTTATAGGTCTTAGAAAAAAAACCCAAAAATTCAAAACTGAAAAACAACAAGAACGTAAAACCTCTTTGATTCCTGTAGTTGTCCACTGGTGAGTGCAGGCAAGGAAAATAGTTTGGGGATTAGGAACATTTCAAATGAGGAGGTATTTCAGGGTTCTGTTTAGGGTGGTGGTGGTGTTGATTTGCGAGTTAGCTGCAGATGTCAGCTGCACATCTGCAAGCAGAGGACACGCTGCCAGCACCTGAACCTCTTCCACTCGGTTTTCCCCTTTAACTTGCAGCTGACAGAGGCTCAGATGGACGAAGCCATATGAAGCAGCAGCATCCCTTCCTGGGTGCTGAAGGCATCTGCTCCAGCTGATTTAAGGAGCAGCAGTCTGAAAACTGGGTGGTGTTCGCATCTCTCTCCCCTGTGCCTCATGAGTATTACCATGCCATGAGGTGCAGGTTTGTTTTCCCTGCTGGCATTCCTACATTTCATGGTGTTGGTGTTCAGCAAATTTTTGCTTACAGCATCTTTCTTTTGCCCCGAGAATCTCATTCTGTATTCAACATCTGGTATGTTCAAGGAGATGAAGTTTGGGGAGGGTTTCCAAGCTGTTGGGTTCAGGCAGAGCAAGTGACTCACTGATGGCTTCAGCACGAGTTGGTGACCCATCCTCAGCCCCAAACAGGCACCCTCAGCTTGGCTTCCTTATGCCCACCCCTACCCAGCACAAAACCTGGGCAGCGAATGTGCTCCCCTCCTGACTTCACCATTCCCTGGAGCTGGTCCCATGGAGCAGCCCCCCACACCATCAACCAACCAAGTGGAAATCCTTTGAACGCAATATGGACAGCTTAGGAGACTTATTTCTGCAAACCACCAACAGGCTGATTTCTCTTCTAAAGACATGCCCATGAGCACCCATGTGAATACAGGATACATTTCTGGACACTTTGTGAACCACAATTATCGCCAAAACTCGTAGCATGTAATGAGACAGATTAAATTCTTCTCCAGGGCAGCCAAAGATGGTCACAGCTGGGATCCAGAGGTTGACATGCTGGGTTGAAAACTCCCTGTTAGAAAAGAGCCTGCCCTGTCTTGCCCTGTCCCCTCGAGAGATGAAACCGTGCTTGTTGCTTCCTGCAGGGAGGGGCATGCCATTGGGATGCACGGGTGGCAGGGCCTGCCAGGAAAGCTTAGTTGCTCTTATGACACTTGGAATAGAAGGAACTGAAGGGACAATTCCCAGGCAGCTGGGATGGGCATCTGCAGAGACGCTAATGCAGATTGGACCCTCCCTCCGCCCCCCCACGGACTCCCAAGAGCAGCTAAAAGCCATGCAAACCTGATCCCTGACAAGCCTGCCTCTATCATTCCCAGAAGCCACCTTCAACATCGTGACCTTACACATCATGGAGGTTATGACTGCCAGCAAGGATCCAACTTAGCATGTGCCCGTCAGCTGGAAGTGGGGGGGACCGTCACAAGCTGCAGCTCATGACCACCTTCATTGCTGCCAGATCCTGCTGGCACAGCTAGACAGGCAGATTTGCTGGCATTTCTAACTTCTCTGAGGTTCACGGGTGGCCCAGCATATGACAAAATATTGAGTTGTTAGCAAAGAAAAGAGATTTGGGCTGGAGTTCCTGGGTAAAACTGCCAGATGTGTCACTTTTACTCAGAGCCGAATTGGCAGATCATCGCTGCTGGGGAAAAAGCTGGAGGGGAAGGAAAGGAAATCAGTTTCCCAAGTCACCTGTTTTCTTTATGCCAGCGCTGCCAGCTTCATACCAAAAAGTACAGCCTGCAAATTTAACTTGTGCTACATGGGACCTCTTCTCCACTCCTCCACTCATTCTCCCACTCCCTCTGCATCCCTTGACTTGAGCCATTCCTAAGCATTTCACACCTAATTGTTTATTATCCCTAATGAACGTTCTCATGCATCCACCCCTCTCCTCGGATCTGTAGCTGGTTTTAATCGGGCAGCTCCATCCTCAGCGGAGAGAAGTTGTGCAATCTTTCGCACACATCTGCCACCAGCCCTGCCCCACCTCGACTGCTATTTATTTTAATCCCAAACAATGAGTCTCGAGGACTTTCTCTGGTCTGTCTATTCAGGGAGAAGTGTCAGTCACTGCAGGGGAAGAGAGGGACCTCACCGAGATAATGTTCCAGGCTGATGCTTAATCAACATGATGGCCTCATTAACAGCACAACCCAGATAACGCAATCCTTGCAGTGCTGGCATTCCTCTTTGCTGAGCAGGCGCATAATAAATCAAGAAGAGATTTGGTGGGAAAGAAAAGCCCTGCTCTGTTCCCATGTGCTCTGGTGGTAAAGCTTTCCGCCCCAAAGGCCCGAAAACCTCTGCTGGGATGGAGTAACTGGAGATGACCAACACTTCCTGCAAACACCTCCCTGACTCCCAACGCACCCGTCCCCAGCTGGACCCCGCAGGCTCCTACCGATGGTGAAGGCAGCAGTATGACCCTGCAATGGGCAGCTGGAAATCAGTGGCAGCCATCGGCAGAGATGCTGCAGTCAATTCTCCCCAGGGTAAAATCAGTCCCTGAAATCCCCCCGACATCCCTCAGCTGCTTTGGAAAGCTTTCCCTTTCCACTGCTCAGAGCCTCACACCTGATATGGGGCAAGGGAGATTTCGGCCCTTTATTTTTTTTCTCCTTCTTGGGTCTCTTTTTGCCTGCCTGTGATGATAATCTGAGCTCCTGCCTGGCAGGAGGCAGACAAATAAACAGGGCTGCACCGCTCGCAACTCAGCCTGAAACCACAGTGTCCTCGCCCCAGAGAAGCGCTCCTTGTGCAACCAGCTCGGCGTGTGCTCCTGGGAGCACATCCATTCACTGGAAAGCCTAAATGGAAACCCTTTGAAAACGGTGAGAACAAAAAGGGCATAGATCGGTCCTTGGTCCTGCAGAATGGAGCTCTGCTTGGCAGACACCCATCCCACAGGGAAAAAAAATATTCCACAATGTCTGTTTATTTTCCATCCATCCTTTCTAGGTAGCCTGCGTTGTGTGCTTGCCTTGTGAAGGAGCAAGAAGGTGAATTCGGGCACATTATGGACAACTTTCCTCATCCTGCAAATGCTTGCAGCCTCCTGATGCTGCTGCTGGCATCCACTGAGGGCTAAGAGATGAAGAACTGACCCAAGGCAGAGAATTGTCTTCTCCTCGTAGCCCCAGGTCTCCTGGAAATACCACAGGGAGGACTATAGCCTATGAGTATCCCAGAGAGGTTGCACGCTGGAGAATTCCAAGGGAGAGGGACAGAGGGAAAGGCCAAGAAGCAATCCAACAGCACAGCAAGTTTTCATTAAGACTGACTTCAGATTTGGCTTTCAAGCGCTTTTCAGATCCAAGCTGCTTTGCATAAAAGGACAGTTTTTACCCCAGTGAACATCATGGTTTAGATTTACATCAAGGCTTTTGGTCTGAGTCTGTTTTGCCTGCTGTGGGAATTTATGGGTAACTACTTTTTCCTTGGGAACTCTGGAGATGATGGAGCCCTCTTCCAAAAAGGCCTGCCGCATACTTGTTGGGATCTCACCTTGCACTTGGCAGCTGGAAGAATTTGACTGCATCTACCTGACATCCGGAAAAAATCCATGTGGTTTGGATTCAGAGGAACAGTCAAGAATTTTGAAAGCGGAGGACACAAAGAGTCCCACAGACAAAAACCACTAACATTCAAACAACCTCATGTCAAATACCTTGGTGCTGCTCTCATGTTCCCCAGCACAAGACTCTGTTGAGTCTCTTGATCTATTTGAAGGAAGGCAGTGGCTCACACAGACCAGCCAGCACGGCTCCCTCAACAGACCTATTCGTTCACGGCTCTATAATCGGAGACAGGCCTGAACAAAGCCCCAGATCAGAGAATGTCTAAATCTGGTGGAGGCAGGAAACTTCAAAATCCAAACCCAACCCCAGTTTTCTGAGAGAACTTTTTAATGGGGCTGAAGTACAAATCCACTTACAGATTTTTGAGGTGTTTGAAATCTGAACTGAAACTTGGACCCCTCTTTCCAGTTCATTTTTCAGCTCCTCTGCTGCTTGAGAAGCAGTAGTCTCCCTCCCAACTTCAGTGTACTTATTCTTCCATTTATCCCAGAATAACAGAATTCCTTCTCCAAGGGTTACCCTACAGGGTACCAGTACCTCGTAGAGAACTTCCTGGCAACTTGAAATGAAAATCTTTATGGCAGCTCCACTGCAAATGCTAAATGTGGTTTGCAGCTCTGCCTGAAAACAGGCAGACAGTGACTTAGGCAGATCTTCTGGTAACTTGGGTCCTGACTGTCAGTGAGCTTCACCTCCATTTCCACCGGGACTCTGGGACCTTTGTCATTCCAAAGCCCTTTTAAAATGTCATCACTTCAGCAGAGGCAAGTCAGTGGTTGAGCCAGGGCTGGCCTGCTGGGTGACGGAGTGATGAGACTAAAGCTTTGAACTTTGAACAGTCTGGAAAGCCATGAGAAGCCAGAGCAAGAGCTTACATCACCCTATCTCAGAGGCAAGCAAGCACGGATTCTCCCCAAGCCTTTGCGTTGTAGCCACTGTCGGACAGTTACGGGAAGCCAGGATGATGAACGTATGAATCATTGCAGCTAGATGCTCTCCTGGGAGGAAGGAGCAAGAGTTTCCTCGCAAGAAGTAGCTTTTTTCCACTGTAAATCTAAGCACAGTGATGAGTCTGAAAGGTCACTGGGGCTTGGCACTGGTTTGGCAACTGAGAGCCAGATGGCTTTGATGGGAAAGAGGATAACACTGTCTCCTTCTGAGTGCCTCCCTGCTAACAGGCTTCACCTACAGCTTGTCTGGTTCACTATGGACCAGCTTTGTTCACCTCCTGGCTGCTCTAAGGTGGGCAGAGGCCAAACATAGGCTTCTGCACAGCTGGAAATCCTGGTCCTACCTAAGGGAAGGGTAATTTTGTCTTCGGATTCAACAAGGGAAGGATTTTCAGCTGAGATCCCTATTTGTATTTTGAGAGGGCATCTCTAGTGATAGTGAACTAAATCTGCATGTATTCTGAGGGTCCCAAGTTGATCCAGAGCTTTTGAATTTGCAGTGAAGGTCTTGAACACCTATACCATCAGCGCTTCGCCCCCATGCAGATCTCAGCTTTGCCATTCAAATCGATGGGGTTCCTGATATGAGTCAGTTCTTTCCACACGTAATTGTTATTCGCTGAAGTCACTTTTGGATTTGGGAGAGGAGCATCAACATTAAAGGGCACATAGATAGGAAACCCTTCATCTGGAAACGTGGACAAGAAGATTTGCAGTGCTCCATGATGGAGCTGACACTGCTTTTGCAGTAGTGGTACCCAAGAGGAAAGCACTCAAACACTGGAGGCTTGAGCATCCTCAGGAGTGCTCTGGAGGGTGGGAGATAAAGCCCCACAAAAGCAGCTGTGCACAGCTTTAGCCCATCCAAGACTGACCTCTTCAGAAAGACTAGTGGTACCACAGTCAGAGGAAGAGCCAGCTAAAAGCAGAGTTTTCAGAGGAAGGGTAAGAAAAAAAGCAGGATGATGAAGATGACAAAAAAACCTCTGTGCAATTGTCCCTCAGCACTTCTATAACATTAATTAAAAGACATAGGAACAACCCGATGACATCGAGTGTAATAATGGCTTTCCAAGGTCCACCTAACTCAGTATTTTGTCACTAAAAGCAGCCAAAAGCAGATGCCTAGGGAAGGGTTTAAGAACACAATAAACATGTTGTGATTTTTTTTCCCCCAGAATATTCCCCCAGCCTCAAAAAAAATGCAGCTCAGGGATTTCCTGAGCTGAAGGAGGTGTTGTCTTTGAATTAAATAGGACTTGGGGGATTTCCCTTCTCAAACCTCTCCATTGTCCCTCGGTTAATAACAAGAGAAAGAAACATTGCAAACTATATTGATGATTAGGTGTCAGCCTAAAACACAAGGGAAGAAATCTAAATTAATTCATCTGCACCTAAAAGCCAGGTCAGAGAAAGCCCCATTTCTTCCTTTGACAACAAAACCTTGGTTCATTAACAAAAGTTCTGCAGTGAAATCTTTCCATTGACTTAATGGGACTGCTCTAACGTCCTTGGAAGGATTACTTCAACACTACAGGCTGAATCAGTTGGTTCATTAAGCAGCAAAGGTTGAGAAAATCCACAAGGGATTTCTTCATTGCACATTATTATTACTTCTACAAAACGTCTCCCTTGATTTTTCAACCAGCTGCAAGTTTTTGCTTTTAAAGCAAATGAATCAGGGACCCATCAGCACCCAAACACATCTGTGTGGAAGTGTTAACGGGCCTTTTGGGGTGAACCTTAGAGCTGGAGAATGGTATTTAAAGGCATTTGACTAGGAGGGACGGCAGGGGAGATAAGTCCTTCCTCGTCACACATCTGGAAGCGGCTGCAGCTGTACCTTTTACCCCTCCACAAAACCACTTTTATAAGGAATTTGCCATTTGCTCTGCATTGTTCCCTGTGACACACAACCTGGGCAAACACAGAATCTCATGCACAAAATAATGACCCCGTTGCACATCCTTCCCTGGATGGCATCCAAAGAATGCTGCTAGAGCTTCCTGCTCCACTGGAGAAATCGGTGAGTGTATTCAGCAGGACGTGTCTAGGCAGAAGACTTGGCCTAGAGGACCTGCCTCAGCCTAATTTCTGAATCAGGAATTTCTGCCTGGCTTAAACGAAGTTAATTTTCTTTGCCACTCTTGGTAATTGTTATAGAAAATTCATCACTCCGAGATCTTTTTTTCTTACTCTGCCTCCCTTCCACTGGCTTGACACTGCTTTGTGTTACCTTTCTTGGCCGTACACTAACATACCAGAAGTCTAAACTGCAGACTAGTGGCAACATCTTCATTGTCCATCACAAATACAAGACTCTAATCCGTGGTGGGAGACAGACACTATCAAGGGATGCACCTCCAACTCACTTCGGTACCCACTGATTTTTTTTTTCTTTTTTTGAGATCCTATCAAAATTGGGCATGAAAGGATCAAGAAAAAAATTATACAGCCTAGCAGCTCCTGGCTGGTGGTCCATGTACCACCAGTATAATGGAAAACAGCTGTAAGAGAAACACATATACAGTCACAGTCCTGCTCCTGCAAACAGCAAACACAGCATAGGGGAAAAAGAATTAAATCAAATACCAAATGAACATTCAAAATTTAGCTTCATTTCTGGTGATTCTAAAAAGCAACCATTTGCATGGGCACTGCCTTCTGGCAATTGCTGCTAGACAAATAAAAAAATCTTGGATTTTTTTTTTTTTAATGGTGTAAAAGTCCTTCAAATAAAAAGTTTGAGAAAGACCAATCTGGTCCCTCGTCTCAAGGCAGGGTGGACTGTATGGCATATCTGAGGGATGTCTGTCTGAATTATTTCTGAAGTCTGAATACAGGCAATGCAGGAGATGCAACTGGGTCCAGAACTGGCATTTCTGACTTCCCAGCCAGTATTACCTCAGCAAGCCTGAAGTCACTTGTGACACCACAACAGCAGAAGAAAAATACCAGTTTCAGCTCTGCTTTAGCAATATGGAAGAGGGTAATTTGTCTGGAAGATATTTCCCAGTTTACTTCTACGCAGACCCACATTCATAAGGCACCTCCTGATACCGCAACGATACCACCGGGCATGAAAACCTTTTAATTTTTTTCCTGGAAAACAGCAGAAAGAACAGAAGTGACTGGAGGAGAGCGTCTGCCTGGTTTCCACCCAAACCCTTTGAAACAACCCAAAGCTGCAGCACCGAGGCCTTCAAGGACATCGTGAAGTGCGTGGAAGAGTGTGTAACCAAAGGGAGTGATGGGAAGAGGATCTTGGAAAAAGGAGGAGAACGGCACCAAGTCAACACAGCACCAGGGCAGATGAAGAGAAGAAGCGGGAAAGAAGCTCTTCATCACACAAAACTGGCAAATTCCTCATTTCCATGGGAAATACAAATACATCCCACCATCTCTGTGCCTTGACTTTGTAGCCCATAAGCCCAGGACTTCCACATAGCATCAGATCAGCTAATTGACATTTAAGTCATTAGCAGTGCACCAAATTAATGTCAGGGCCTCCTGCATCGTTGGGCTGCTGGCTTGTTTTTGTAGCCCATACCCCAGAGAGAAGGCCCTGCTCATTGTTAATGAGGCATTTCAGCACCTACTCAGGATCGTTATTGGTCTCTAACGAGGGCAAAGGTGTTTGTGGTATTTGACCACTTGCCTAATTAGTTTATAGCACAAATGCTCCCTGCTGAGTAGGAGATTTATGAGCTTGAGTTTGTCCCGGAGAGCAGTGCTGGGAAGGGAGCTGATGGCTGCCCACATTCCTAGTTTCTCAAAGCACAGCTCCCACCTACCTGCTTATCCTACCGGTGAGACATCAAAAAACCAACTGGGGAGCTTCTGGGGAGCAGCACCACCCCACAGGTCATAGCTTGCTGCCCCCATGACTCACCCACGTGCATCTTCCCCCTGTGCATCTCTGAGGACAACTGCAGGCATGAAAGTCTACCTTGCAAGCGCTGGAGTCCAACCATTCCAAAGAGCCTTGGGTGAGATAGTTTTCCCCATGACACATCCAGCCCACAGCAGAACAGGGTCAACTGCTAATGTGAAACCTCTTTTGACTCAAGTCCCCGGCTTGCAGACCCCTCGGCGGCTATGGCCCACCCTACCAAACGGCTCCGTGGGCAGGAACCTTTGGCTATCACTGGACACCCCTTGCTGGTGTTGAGCAGCAAGCAAGGATGAAATCCAGCCTTTGCATTTGGAGAGCATGTTCTTGCTCTTCGGTATGGGCATCAGGGTGCCGACACCACGACTTGTAACATTGCAGATGGAGATGGAGACAACACCCCCAGGTCTTCACTCTCCTCCCCAAAGCCATGTTTGGGTGATCTACAAACTGGTTTTGCTTCAATTCTGCATCATGACTCTGCCTGATGTCCCTGGTAATGCCAGGAGGGTGTCACTTGAGAGGAGAACTCGATTTGACCTGGGCTCACAGTGCTCCTCACCACTGACAACCAGCATCACTGTACAGCAAGGATGATTCCACATCCTCAGTTTTGGTTGTTTCAGAGAGCATGCTGGGTTTCATTGCTAATGGGAGAACAATTGTGGTGGAGCTTCAGAAACTCCTCACACTAAATACTTCAGAAAAAGCATCAGGAATTCGGAGCTTTGACTAAACTGCATCTGAAACCTTTGGGATTGGAAATCCCCAATGCAACTTCAGTACCAAGAGAAGAGCTACTATTTGTTGGCCACCTCTTAAATCATACACTCAAAAATGTCCAGTGACTGGAAATAATTTCCCTCAAAATTTTCAGCTAATTAAAAAATGTTATAAATGCATCTTGGATTGCTAAAAATGGTTTGCTTTGCTTTCAACTATTAGATTCTTTCACATACATTTTTGAGTAAGATTTAGGAGAATTTCCAATGAAGAAGCGGTTTCAACCACCCTAAGAATGCCTCCCTTACAAAATCCAAAAGCCTTAACATCTAAAAAATGTGATATAAATGAAAAAAAGAAACAAACCCAGCATGTACACGCAATCAACTTTGTACACATCCATGTCTTCTGCACAGGATGAAAAGAACATTTAACACAAAACACGTTGCAGCAGCTCAGCTTTGCCATGGCTGAGCCGGCAACCCCGGGACTGCGCCCATGAGCTGCCCCGACGCCCGGCGCTGTGGTCCCCAAGATGCTCGGCTCCCCGAGGGCAGACACTGGCTCCGAGACACAAACCCCCTTCCAATGACCTCTTTTCTGTTTGCCTCAGCAGGAAGAGATGTTTGTTTGGTTTTTTAAGTCACAGCAAATAGCTTAATGCAAAGCAGGAGCAAACAAGCAGCAGGGCTTGCCAGACGCATAGCATCTTTCCTGCCTTTCGCCTGGGGCAGTACCGGTTCCCTTTGCATTTTTTTGTTCCTGTGAGCGTTTGGGCTGAGTTCATAAATCAATTCTGACAGTCCCCGTTGGTAACTGTGACGCCAGCCCATGTAGGGGACTGCGGAAACTAGCATCACTGCTGCGAGGATAAGGCTTAGCTTGACTGGGACAGCAATGGGCTCCCAAAAATATCCTGGTGCCTCCTTTCGCCTGGTTTCCCCCTTCCTCTGCTCCCAAAGGACACTTGCCATTACAGGGGCAAGCAGTGCCAGCAACCCCCCGGCTCCTCTCCAAAATCCTCATGTTACAGAAATAACCAATGCTAATCCATCAGCCCCATTTTCCTCTGTTTTTCCCTAATACCCATTCTCTAGTCCTTGGTAGGCACCCATGTGGGTTGTCCAAAGGTTGCTCACAGCAGTGGTTCCTGGTGCATCCCCCATTCCTGCCCCCGTTCGCCCTGCTCCTGCCCAGCGCCGTGGGTTTCTCAGCAGCATCGGCTTATGGTGTTGAGCAATATCTTGAGGGCAACAAGTGGAAAAATCACACTTCCAAGCGGGAGGTAATGAGATGCAATTCTGTCTGTACAGGACAATAAATCACCTCTTAAGACTTTTCTAGCCTTAAAATATGTGGAGCAGAGAGCAAGGATGTGGCCGACGAAGGAAGACTGGAAAGACTGAGGTTGCTTTTGCCAGAAGGAAAAGATGACAGCTGAAGAAAGATGCAATAGCAGTCTTCAGATCTGCAGCAAAGAGGAAAGGAATAAAATATGCTCCACATCCACTGAGCATAAGACAAGACATGCTTGAAGATATTCACCACCACCGCCTTAAACAATGAATCATGCTTTGTAGACAACGTCACATTCCTGAAAAGTCTCAATAAAGGCACATTCTGGACAGCAAAGTAAAACCAAGCAAAGCGTGCTCGTTTCCCCATCACCCAGGGCCAACACATCTCACCAAAGATTCTCAGCGCCCTCAGGGGCTTTTCAGCTATAATTGTTTTATTCATTAGCTGGAGCTCATTTGGTGTTTATTAATAGCCCAAACAAGATGATACAACAGTGTAGTAGAGGAGAAGAAAACAAAATAACATCTTTGTCTGAAAATTTACGGGCGGTTGGCAAGGAGGGAGAACTGATTGAGTCCAACGAGGGGTACACACCGGAGTCAGCCTGGTGCCAGCAAGCTGCCACTCGACAGGGACATTCAGCCATCACCTCTGCTGCTAGCCTCCTAGGATATGATCTTTTGTTCACTGCTCTCTACCTTACCTCTCCTCACCTGCAAAATGGGCGCAATGCTACTGTGCACCTATGCAATGCGTAGGGACGTGGGCGTTATGCATGGAGAAACAGGGCGTAAAAACCGTGTGGTGTTACTCTGTTTTCAGTTTAACCCACATGGACAGCCCCTTCTTTCCGATTTCTGATATGTCAAGACCTAGGAGAAAGTCTAGTCAAGTCGCTTAAATGGCGAGGAGCTCAGCATCTCTCTCCTACTGGGCTTTCAATTTAAAAAGCATTACACAGATGTAATTGGATTCAATTGCTACTACACATACCATCTGGGGCTGCAGCCACCGAGTAATATTCAATATCAAAAAGATTGTGTTTGGCACAGCCCCTAATGAGGGCAGCTGCAGCACACCCCAGCCAAGAAACTGTCAAAAAATGACAATCAAAAATAATTATGTAAAAAAAAAAAAAAAAGCAAAAGTATAATTGCCACAAAAACAAACGGGCGATACATTTACCTCATATGCCCACAGAGGACAAGCTGGATGTTTAATACGGTCTGCTTTAAATCAGGAAAACAATACCCGATTGCAGGGGAAAGCAGGGCAGAGCAGCTGCTGACAGGCGAGGCCCAAAGGTACAAATTTGACGCATGCTTGGCCTCCGCCACTGAAAAGATACAGACCATTGCCACAGCCACACTGGCAGCCCTTGCACACTTACAAAGGGTGCATCTTTGCGGTGCCGTTACCCACCCTGTGGTGACAACACTTCACCGCTGTGACATCTCAGCGGCTTCTACTGGGGCTCCAAAAAATCTCCTCCAAAGGAGACCTACGCCTGTTTCAATCACCACGGGGGAGCATCACAAACATGCACCATCAGCACGTGCTAAAGAGGAGCACTTTCTCCAAAAAGTCTGGAGTTGTCTGCACAAAACACCTGCTATTGGCTCCTCTTCATTTCCAGCTGCTAAATAATTGCTCAAACTTCTGCTGAGTTTATATCACACGTTCTCTCTTGCCAGGTAGGAGCTTGCTGTGGCTTCCAAAAGAAAATCTTCAATGCCAATGCATCAAGGAACACAAGCCAAAACCTCTCGTTGAAGCACACTTCTTGTCATCTGGGTGAATGAGATTGGGTGGAGATGACAGCTTTCTTTTTAAATTTTTGGAATAAAGCATGCTAAAAATCCAGCAGTAAATTTATTTAATAAATGAAGCAAATCTGAACTGAGCTCCAGATCCACACTGGCATTACATGCTTCCTCTCCAACCCTTTTTCCCGGAGAAACCCCTTCAGAAATGTGGGTCAGGTTTCAGCCTTTCTGTTGAGGTTACCAGCACGTTTGCCAGCTACACCACTCGTGATAGCAGGTTTTGCTGCATGGGCGTCTTTTCCGCCATGTCGGCGACTGAGATCCACCACCTCGGTTTCCATGAGTTACCAAACCCTCATCAGCAATCACGGCTCTTTGGTCACGGGCTGGATGCTAACCATAAAAGACTCCATATAGCACATTACCAACCTACCGAGCTGCTCCATGTTCCCCGAACCTGGGTATTAACTTCTCTCCTCTACATCATTTTGTGGTTTGTGGTGCTCTCAGAGGAGCCCAGCTGAGCTGTAACAGCCACATGTGTAATCAAACAAGGGGGGAGCAGATAAAGCTATGACTTTTTGGAGGCAGCTCCAGAAAGCACAAAGGGACCCAGGGAACAGCATCTCCCCTCGAGCTCCCGCCTGCATTGCCTCTTCATTACTGTGCAGTCGGAGGCTTCCTGAGACATGGACGTTTCCATTGCACGCCACTGCACTTGTGCTCAGCTAAATCACACGCTGTGATTTTGAAGTCAGTAAATAAAAATGCAGAATGGATACGATCCGAGTGCAGAATATAGTGTGCGTTCAGACACAAGGATCTTAATTAATGCACTCTCTGGTGCTCTACAGTGGGGGGCAAAGTGCACACAGGGTAAGTTATACGCCTTTATGGACCAAAACTTTGGCTACATATTCTCATTATCAATTCAAAATTTGCAATCAAAGCACCCTAACATCCTGCTGGCAATGCATAATTTAGAGGTAGGGGTCTCTGCTCTCTTTGCTACAGACATAACTTCCACTGACCACAGGGAAAGCTGCATGGCATTATACAGAGGAAAGAAGAGAACTAGAAAATTAATTCGAGTTCTCCACTGCTTTGAAAGTCAAATGCTGTTTTTGTTTTCAGGAGCTCATTAGGTAAATATTCAAGATGAGCCCAAACCACAACATTCAGCTCCAAATCCAAATTCTCCCAAAGATCAAGGGCACAAGGATCCAAGGTTTTGGTTCAGCAGTGAAGTCTGGCCTTCAATTTCTCTCAAGCTCAGGGGTAGGTGGATCAAAGTACAGTTTCTGGTCCATCTCTACAAAGTATCATACCTGCCCGGTGCAAGCAGGGAACCTGACCCGATGAGCCACGCACCAAAATCTTCATGTAGGAGACAGGCATGAGACACGTGCTGGGTGCCCCTGTATCCGAGGGGAACCCCCAGGAGGAGCGCACCAGGGGCTGAAGAGGTCCAGAGAGGTAAGAAGTTGACCTGGGACTTGGAATCCCTCCTCCATTACCGACTAGCTAAGCAACATACTAATTTTTTTTTTCTTTGCCACGTCTCCACTCTCTGTCTGTAAAATGGCAGCATCTCCCAGCCTTAGAAGAGTGTCATGAAGGTAAACAAATAAAAGAGACTGAAGTGCCTGGACACTTGTGTGCTGCAGCAGCCGCAGCTCATCACATGAAGAGCTAAAGATGTTAGAACAAGTAGCGCTCTACATACTTGATCTTTTTACGCCCCCTCATTTCCATTTCCTTATAATGGCTCAAAAGTAACTGGACCATGATGTTTCCCATACTTTGTCTAAACTGAGAGAAGAAAAAACATAAACATTCCAGCAACATCTAATGAGCCATTTTACTAATTGGCAATGAGGCGAAAAAACCTCCACTCTACTTTCCCTATATGTTCATGAGTACATCGAGTGTTTATGATACCAACCACAACGCTGCATTAACTGTGTTCCTTGCAAGATCACTGTGCATAGCTGGAAATCACAATCCTGTCCTTAGAAGGAATACAAAACAACGGCAATTTAAATAATAAAGAATTAATAACAGCATCTAGCACTAACGAGGACTTCCACAACATTTTACATCTTCCAAGTTTTAAGCAAATTAATTATTCCCATAAGCAACATAAAAGTCACGTGATGCACAACTCCAAAAGGATTGCGGGCAAAATAAGGAATAACTTTGCAAACTGTTTGTCATCCCAGTTTGTCCACTTTCCCCTGGAGAAGATGGCAGCCCATCAGGGAGGAGACTCAGATCTGTGCACGCCCGTGTATATCAAAGCAGCCAGGAGCACCGGGGCCACAAGAGAATCATCCAAAGAGACAGACCGGTGCCAACGCCCCTTCATGACAAAAGGGAACTCTAATTGCATCTGAAATAGGGGTTTTAGCAGCTAAAGTCGGATCCATAAATAAACCAAGATTAGGGATCACAATTTATTTTGCTTTGTATAATAATATCCAGACCCAACCGTAAGAGGGAAATTCTGCACCGCATTAGCATCCTGTGCAGGGCCAGCAGGGCTCGGCTCTGGCTGCAGCACGAGGATGCGCAGATGCTGTGCTCCTTGCGGAAACACCAGCCTGCTGCCTGCTCTGGCACCGCGCTGATGGCACCGCTCTGCCAGGGAGCATCCTGCCAGGTGATGGTCACCGTCACAGCACGGATATAGGCTGTGCCTACAAACAGCCCTACACCAGCCAAAATGGCAGCAATGAACTTCGAACCAAAGCACTTCGAACCAATTTTATGTGACCCAAGAGGTAGTAAAATAGGACTTGGAGAGGTTTCCAAGCAGAAGCACACATGCAGCAACCTTTACAGTGAGACGGACGCCCTTCCTGCATGCACACTTGGCTTTCAGAGCTTGCACAGGGGGACTCTAGCTCATGCCAGGAGCACCTACCTGAAGGGTTCACACACTGCAAGAGTCTACGTTATCTTATCTACGATTGTTTCTACAAGTAGGTAAGTCCACCTGGATCTCCACGCACATTTTCATACACTTCAAAAGTGCCCTTATTTTCAGAGTTGCTGAACATCCAAAATTTTTGGTAAAGTCATTGCGGGTACTCACCACCTCCAAAAATCACTTACCTATACAAAGGCCCAATTCAGCAAACACTTGACAAGCATTAAAGCACTTGAGTAGATCCATTGAGGTGGCTTGGACTGATGTGTTGTATTTCAAATCAGCCACTTGCAGATAGCCTAGAGAAGAACTCTCTCTTCTCCCCAGACTCCCTCTACCAAGTCAGGGCTGTGAGGTCCAAAACACGCTGTGAGTTGCTCTTTGCTAAACTGAAACCTCATCCACAAGGTTTGGCAAAAGCCAGGTCAATCCCCCCCTCTGCCTGTCTGGAAGCCAATGATCACAAGGATGATTATTTGATATTTATAGTATGGCGGTACCCAGAAGCTCCAGCGCAGAGCAGGACTCCATCCTCTGTGCAAACAAAACCCTTTGAAGGCAATAACTGCCTCTGCTCTGAGATGCTACAGGAGCTGCATCAGAGGCTTCCCAGGCACTCTGTAAACCCAGACAAAAGCTATAAAAACTGTGCTGCAGGGAAGAACTGGGAAATGGAGAATGCGATAGAAGGAATTTCTCCATCTATAACCATCGCAGCTCCATAAGGTTGTTTAAAATAGGGAACAGAGACTGTTTTCTTTGTGGAAATCCTATGTTTATTATTAGTTATGCCTCTGAGTATAAATAAATATGTAATGGATTGCATATTGGTTAATTCCCTTCATTGTGCACTTAATTGCTTCCTTGTTTGCTTTATACTTTCCACTCTGCTATATCCTCATATTTCAGCATAAGCTCATCCCTTCCACGTTTGTTTATTGTGTCTACATTTCCAGAAACTGAAAGGTCAAGAGAAAATATGATTTGTTATGGAACTTCCTAATACTAACATAGCTTTAACATACAGTACAGCTCCCCGCCCTCCCTTGGCACGCAGATTAGCAGCTGAGCCTGGCTTCCCTCCTACCTCAGACACGCACCAGCCTGAACACCAAGCTCAGTTCCAGCAAGGAGGCAACTTCCCTGAAATGTCCTCCTCTGTTTTCTTTCCCGGACAGGAGGCTTGTGTCTGAGCGCTCAGCTCATGTCCCTGAAGAGGACATTCTCCTAACCCACAGGACAGATGCTCCTTGGGCAGGGATGCTGCCAAAGCGGACGGCGCCCTGCCAGCACCTCCTCACCCTGGTTTTGTGGGGCCACCCTTGGCTGAGAAATGAGTCGTCAGCCCTTTTGGCACCATCTGATGATGCTTCCCAGCAGGACTGGTGGTTTTTGCTACGTGGATGCCCCCATGCACGAGTCGGAGCTGAGACCACTGTGTGCTCCAGAGCACAGCGAGCACCCCGAGGAGACCCACAGGGCAGGCGTGCTCGGCCAGGGCGCATCTGGACCTGGAGCAGTGATGTGGTTTTGAATGGTGAAGGTGTCACCTAGCACGGACAGCCTCTAAATCTGCTCCCTAACCCCCAGTGGGACATGACGCACACCCTGGCTGTGCACGTCTCATCACAGAAACCTCTGCAACCCACCTTTGCATACACCGTGATCTTCACTTCAAAAATTAGAGGGTGGAAGTTCACGGCACGCAACACACGACTTAACACTCGGGTCTTCACAGGGAGCTCCAGACACATGAGAAGTGGGTTCCATTTGTATTCGTTTCATGGGCAAAGCACTGTGTTTGCTTGCAGCAGAGGACATGGGTGGGAAGCATGCGCTCAAGATGAGTGCATATTTCGAAGGTGAATGCATGAGGGAAGTCACTCTGAGTTCATTATTGGAAGTACAGAGAAACACACACTTTTTCCAAACAAATATTAGATCAAGATGACGTTTGCGCGCAGCGTACAGATGCACCAGCTGCGGGCAGGAAGAAATGCGTCCCGTAGGATACAGCTGTACAAGTAGGTGTGTTGTGGAGGGTTTCTGTGCTCCCCTAAAGCATCCGGGAGCAGGCAGACCCGGAGGCACCGGTGGGACCGCACAGGGGGATGCCTGGAATTGCATGGACGCAATTACACCCTCTCGGAACAAGATGCCGGGAGTTGCAGAGACTGGGTTGAACACAAACTTAACATGGTAGAAAGAAAGGAGAAAGAGGAGCTTTGTCCGAATATCCTGCAACCCTCCCTTTGCACCACGCTTCCAGCAAACAGCCTTCATCCTTCCTACAGGGCTGTCATCCTTCTCCCAGCAAAACGACGTCCCGTAGATGCCTCCTTAGACAAGGGGAAGGCGTTATTGCCCTCAGGATCAGCAGTTGGTCCTGTTGCAGAGGCAAACCAGGCCATGTGCAATGTTTTCCTACCCTCCTACCCTGTCGTCACCGCCAGCCCCCGACTAGCACCAGCTTTTGTTTTGGGTTTGTTTTTTTTTTTTTTCCCCAAACCTGCCCTCAGACTATAAAGCTGCCCAGAGTTTCCAACAGGCAACTGGCTGTTAGGACTCCCGCCCTCAGTCTGGTTAGTTCTTGTACTTCTCAAAAAAAGGGCTGAGTTTTGGTAAGCAACCAGAGGCTTAAAATCCCTAACTCAACCTCAACAGAGGTAAGGAGAAAAATATGCAGAGACATCAAGCAAATTCCTGTCTAATTCCTCGGGAGACCCAATCAATGGAAGACTTCTCCTCTCTGTTTATTTTCTTCCCAGCAGAAGTCCCAGTCTGTCCTCTTCCTCTTCCAAAAACCCGATTGCGCTCCACACCCAGGAGCCGTGACATCAGAGGATATTTTAGGAAGGCAATTTTGTCCCCAACCCAGGTTTGGTCTCGTTCCCTTTCCCTCGCACAACCCTAGCCCAACCCCATTGCTTGCTGCAGAGGAAAGTCAAAGCTGGCTACTGGATGCCAAACCTGGAGGTAAAGTGGGAATTTAAAAAAGAAGGAATTGTCTTTTCCAGTAATTTCCCTCAGAAGAAATAATATGCTTGGCTTGTCTCTATGTTGATACAAGGGTGACTCATTAATCCAACAATGTGAGACTGTTTTAAGGTTAATGGCAGGCATCTAGAACTGGCATCATGTCAGTTGGCAGCTTCCGAGCTCAGCTAAAAAAATGCACTTTTATCGCTGTAATATATCCGGAATGCAGCCTTACCTAAAGATTTCATTCTCAGACTCATTTTTTAAGGCTATCCTCGGAGTCCATATGCTCTTGGCTCCAAGCTTTGCTTGCAAATTACCCTTGCAAGCCACTCGTGCCCACCCTTCGTGCCTTTGCGGTGTATTAGAGCCTAACCGCACCTCTGCATATTCTCATTTTACCCAGGTTTGGTCTAACCTGAAACTCTACAGATGAGGATGGACTCGGTCAGTTCACTGCAAGAGTTCAGCACAGGCAGGAGTTTTATAACTCTCTGAACACCCATTCGGCACCATCCCTTACAGTGTATCTGGGAGCACACTCCAAAATGTCTACTGACTTCCACCTGAGAGCTAAGGAAAAAGCTGCTCTCTCTCTCTCCCCAAAGTTTACTAGTTTTTCAAGGAGACCTCCAACAAAAACAACAACCGATAGTGGTAT
This sequence comes from Morus bassanus, assembly GCA_031468815.1. NCBI lineage: Eukaryota > Metazoa > Chordata > Aves > Suliformes > Sulidae > Morus > Morus bassanus. The sequence continues at coordinate 44,233,809 of CM062573.1, read as the reverse complement.
TTCTACTATGAAAAAAAAAAAAGAAAAGAGCTAAAATAACTACTTCCACCCTTCCTACATCATAAAACGAAGGAGAAAAAAATAAAAAAAAAGCAAGAATATTCTCTCCTTGCACGTCACCTCTGAATTTTCCTTTAACTTTTAAAAGATGTTTGCTTGGTTGGTTACAGCCATCCTGTGGACAAATGCCTACATCCTTACTCACAAAATGCTCAGGCAGAATTCCCAGGGAGAACAGTGGGCCAAGTCTTAAACCGCTTTATCCAGTCCTACCAAAGCAGGGCTCCGTTAGCCAGGGACATGCAGAGAGCTGGAAACTTAGCCTCCTCAAAGACGGTCAGGCTGCCCTAAACAAGAGAGGAGAATGGGAACAACGTATTTTTCAGCATCAAAGGCCTCTCCTCCCTTTTAAGAGGGACACCGGGGACTCTGAAACACTCTCCTGCAGCGCCGCAGACAGGCAGAAGGGTGATGCAAGCTCTATGGACTGAGCACCAGAGTGGCCATACCAGGACCCAAGACCCATCCAACGCAGGATTTGTTTCCAACAGTGGCTAAGAGCCATGGGAAGAGTATAAAAACCAGAAGCGCATAAAGTGATACTACCCCATTATACTCTATCAGCCTCCAGCTTTTTTGCATCACTGAGAGGTACCATGCCAGGTACTCTGTCTTTGTAGTTATTAGCCTTTGGCTCATGCTCCTGCCAAGGTCCCTATGGGGCAAGTTCTATGCTGGGCTTCCAAATCCCATAACCGTGCGTAGCTTCAAGGCACAGCATAACCACGTTTGCAAAAGCGGCCTGATGAGTTTAGTATTAGTCAGGTTAGGCCTCATTAAACATCTGCTTAGTGTTTGTAGGACCATGCCTCAATGCTTAGGGTTGTTTTTTTCCAAAGATAATGATCCTTTTTCCATCTGATTCCTAGCGACAGCACAATACATCATTCTAACCATGGGCAAAGCTCTCAAAATGCAAACCTGCTGCTGCAACTCTTTCAGAAATGTGCATCATAATCAGGCCTATAATACCAAACTTACACACCTATAAGCAGAACAGACAAGTCCCAGAGATTCAGCATTAGAAAACACATCTGCTGTTAGGCTTTTGAAAAACTGGCCTCCATTTATTAGGTACACAGGACTTAGAAAACGTAAATAAGCCCAATAAGTTATCTCTGCTTTCCGTCTTATGAAATCTTCCAGCTTTGTTTGTCTTGAGGAACAGACCACATCATATTCCTGAACTTGTCACACTGGGACATTTGTTCAGGCGCCATAAGCCTTTACCATCTTTTCCTGTACCTGCACATATTTTACTGAACCCCCCATTAAAAAAAAAAAGGTCACTCATTAACAGCCCACCTCCACAGTTCTCCATCCACCCACCCACCGCAGCCTGAGGACCCTGCCGCAAACTCCCACCCTCACCAGAAGCATCCACTGCAGAGAGAGCTCAACTCGGTTTCCAGAGTAAAGTAATTATGACAGAGAAAACGGAGAAAGATATTGCAAAGAGCCTGGAACTGCTGCCTCCCCAAAGGGCCACGGTCTGAGAAGGGACATCGCTGCATCTGAGAAGGGACACTGTCACGTGTCCACTTACCCCCAGCTTCGTGCTCTCCCTTGCAGGGAGATGGTGGTCTCTCTCCGCACCACGTAGCGAGAGCAGAAGCTGGGAAGGTACCACCAGCATAGCTAGGTCCCTTCCTAAAGGATGACAAAAGCCCACATGTAGGAGAGGGGCCTCCAAACCACAGCAGGAAAGGCTGTGGCTATCACAGCACAACACTTACTCCCGTCTGGGCAACGTGCACCTGAATATGTTCCATTCATGGGGCTCCATCATCCTCCTTCCCCCTTTTCTCTGGTTCTATATCTAAAACACTGATGCTCAACCAGAACTCTTGGGCATATCTGCAATAAAATCAAGCATTAACAACTACGCAGCTACTCCAAAGTGGATAATGGCATCAGAATGACTAAAGGTACAACTACGTGGGGAAGAATGGGATAATTCCAGTAACACCTCCATCGTGTGTTTAATCATGTAAGAGCAGACCATTTACTCCTGCAGTTCACGTGGTGAAGCATGTAAGAACAGTCCATACCCACGCTCTCCATCGGTTGTCACGTTAGAGTCCACATTAGCAACCCCACAATGGTGCCACGTGTTTTCAGATTCCACCACAGTGGGTACCTGTCCATCCGTGGTCAGGCGTGATGGCTACTGTCACTCATTAAACGCGTGACCCACTCGGAAGGCAACAGCACCAACTTTCACGGGCAGAGCCACACTAAGTGGTGAACACCTCACCTCTCCCTGCTATCATTTTGCTGCATGCAAAGGGCGCTTTAGACTTGCTGCAGTATTAAATTAGGAAGCAAGACTGCTCTGCTCCAGAAGCCCTTTTAGGCTGCTGCAGCCCCGAGCCTTTGGAGCAGGCGGGAGCAGAGCTGGCTGACAGCAGCAGAGGGCAGTGGTTGATTCACGCTGGCCAATTTGTCACGCTGTCATGATGCAAACATAGACACATGCTCCTAATAACTCTCCCCATAAACTACAGACATGTACAGTCTTAGCTGAAAGGTTAAGTCTGGGAAATCTAAGACAGCAGGTGAAACTAAAGGAGAACACAGACACCACGCCTTGATTCAGCGTCCGTTACGGCAATGATGTAAAAACAAGTAAGCAACAGCAATTACCCACGGCTCCCACCCGTGGAGGCAGAGATCACTACTGAGAACTTTATTCCTTCTTGTAAAGGTGCCTACTCTGCAGACAGCAGTGCTTCAGTCCAGGGGAAAAAAAAAAAAAAAAGACAAAGACAAAAAAAAAAGGACAAAAAAAAAAAGACACACTCAGCTCCAGTAACAACAAGTTTTTTACACGCTTCAAAAGTGGTTTTCTTTTTGAAAACCAGAAACAATTTTCAAGTAAAACAAACGTTTTCTGTTCTATTCAAACATCTTGGACAGTGACAGCCCTAATCTCCTTTGCGATTGCTCTTAATAAATCTTAATTAGGGTAGGAGATCCAGAAGCTTCAAATCCACTTGAGCATCTTTCATTCAGAAGGAGGGAATCCAGGCAAAAAGCCTCGCCAGCAATCAAATGGTCTGTTCCTCCTAAAGCACACCAACATCTCCCCTTAGCCATCCTCCTCCCCTCGCACGTACAAGGCTGAGATTATACAGCCATTTCCCTCTCATTTTATGAATGGCTTTTATTTTTTAATGCAATTTCTCCCCAGGCCAGAGAGTCCTAAGAGGAACAGAAGTAGAAAAGGGACAATTAAAGCCTTTTTTTTAACAGCTCCGGAAAGCCAGGCCACCGACTACGCTAATCGCTAACAGCTTTCATTACTATTCCTCCCCTTTCATTTCGCTGCACGTGAAGTTGGTGTACTTAAAGCAAAGAGCTGACCGTGCAAGGGAGAGGCGGGCTGAGGAGGACCAGCTGCTCTGCTGGGTGTCCCACACCGCCCTGCCAGAGCAACGTGGTCCAGATCCGTCATCATCCTCCTGCTCCTCCAGCCCACAGGCTCCCGTCCACGCTGCCCGATTCTCGGCAAAGCCCAGACCTCCCACATCCAGCCACCCGGCCACGTGTGGTTTCTTCCAGCCTCACCCACGGCGTGCTCTCCTCTTCCAGCCCCACGTTTCCCCATACACACAAGCCTTGACCCAGCTGTCCTCCAGCCCCAACACGCGCTCCTCTCCGTGTCACCCTGACATTTGAAGTTTCGGCTCCTAAGCAGACATCTCAGCCTTGGCCTGGGGCACCCAGTGGACGAAGAACAGCTGTGAAACACTTCAGCCCAGACAACAAACCATTTTCTAGAATTTAAAAGGTCAGGAACTAAATCCATCTTCTTGCACGGTGCCCGGCATTTTGCCACGATGCAAGGCCAGACCCTTCCACCGCTGACGTTTCCACAGCGTTACGAGAATGTTTCTGAGCAGGACACCGCTCTTGAGGGATGCTCGAGACCTTCTGGAGGATGTTAACCCAAGTACCACACATCCTACGTTCTCAGAGTTCATTTCAGCGTGCGCGAAGGCTTTCCCTTTCACAATTTGGCCCCTTTCCCTGCTGGCTGTGTGCCTGTAGCTGGCAGTTCAAGCATCCCAGCAGATCCATAAATAATTCAACAGCTTGCTAAAAAAAGTGATCAATCATGTTTATGGTTCTGAAACATGCAGAAACTGTAGGCAGAGTCAGAGACCCAGAGTACCAGGAATAAGTCAGAAGTCAGAGGGGGATATCGTAAGGCAAAGCATCAGAGAAGCCAGCTGCAATAGGACTGAGCTGTTCAGGGAGGAGGGAGGAAAAAACCCTTCGACTTTTAATTAAAACTTCAACAAAATAAAGAAAAAAAAAAAACAACCAACCCTTTTCCATTTCCAGACAAGAATATTTTAGGGCCCTGAACAGCCATGTGAGAAGTTCCAGCTAGAGTAAGCCTTTTTACACATCTTCCAGTAGCATATGCTTTAAAAATCACACGCATTTCTTTGGCTATTCGTGCCTATTTATTTCCCGGCTCTAGGAGCAAAGTATGCCACAGAGACAAATTTCATCCATCCTTATGGCTACTGGTCCTCTGCTGATATGCAAATACCAGCATTCATTCATGCTCTTTTTAAAGTTTATTACTCCACTTTCCATATTGCTGTTATTTTAGTAACGCCACCCGCACCAGAAATCGTAATTCCATATCCTGTAGTCTGCAGGTATTGGTGTAAAATTAAAAGACTATTTTCTTGCACAGAGATCTCCAAATCTTTCTGGCAGGGAGAACGTCTGACAACCGACTGGGCTCCAGCCCGCACTGCTGAGTGCTATTTTCTTTTCAGTTTTCCTTTCTTTGGCTGTTGTGCTAGATGTAGTGAAAAGAGACAGACTCTTTTTTATTTACGTATCTCACATATATGTAAAAGCAAAGTCTTACGTTAGCAGGGGGAGCGTGCCAGCATTCCAGACCCCCCCCAGTCACGCACCCTGGAGAGGTCCTCCCCACGTATCGATAGCAGAATGACACGCTGCCCATATTTTCTGCAGCATTTTCAGGCTAGAAAGAGGACCACACCAAAATCCTGAGGTAGAGTCAAATGCTCATTTTCCTCCTTATTCAGCGAGAAATGTGGGACATGGAGATGAACTTAGAGCTGAAATAGGCTGTTGCCTTCAGCTGCCCATCCACCCGCAGCCCTGAGCAATGGGGTTTGGAGCAAAATCGTGGGGTTGGGCTTAGGTGCCATACGCACCTACCTCCAACTTTCTGCAGCCTCCCATCACTGGATTAACTGACATTAAAGAGGAGGATAAAGGCAACAAAGGACTTTGAGATGGAAGGGATTGCCTTATTTCTGACTGTTGCAAGTGCAGGTATGTTCACAGTGAAGTATCTAATTCAGTTTTCAATGCCTGGAGCAGGAGAATTCCTGCTGCGCTGTTGGGGAAGCTGTGTTAGACCTTAAGGACAATCCCCCTGTAATAAGACATGCTATTGAACCTCCGAGCAGAAGTGTTGAATGCCAGAGTACCTAATACAACTCCACCGCTCACCTACACTGCAAAATCAGAGACAGTCCACCGTCCTTTTCTGTCCTGTCCTCATGGTACTGCTCTCCTCGTGGCTATGGAGTAAGAGAAGAGCTCCAAAGCAAGAAGATGACTGGGAAAATCCTGAGTTTCTTATGCAAAACCTCTTCACTCTGGAGCAAGAAATCCTAATCCAAAGCAAAAATAGCAAGGAAGAGTGCAGCTGCCTGCAAACACCAGCACTTATTTCTTTTCATGGAAGCAGGCAGACAGCTGAGAGGAGCAGGACAAATGCTGTGGACATTTTGGATTACTGGCCCAAGGAAAGAGAGATCCTGACACATTTCCTAAACATCGCAAAATGCTGAATCACCCTACTGACACCGCATGTCCCGTGTCATTTATCTTTCAATGATACATTCAAATCCAGCTCTTTACAAAAGCCATGGGTGCATGCATGTTTTCAAAAGCTTTGTAAACACAGCGACACTTCCAGAAGACCAGCTGGAGGGGACAACTCCCTTCCCAGCCCTCCATCCTGGCACGCTCCCCATGGCGCGGGACGCTGCCTTTGCACACCCTGCACTGCCTGCAGGACTCCAGCTCTCCCTGCCTTCTCCTGGGCCAGGGACGGCAGACTGCTCCTGCCTTTCCTTCCCACCTTCCTTCTTGCACACAGTTTCACTCCATCCTTCCCACACAGATACAGGTCTTGAAAGGAGTGTTTCAAAGCATAAACTCATTTAGCCTAGCTGAAAGCAAGTAGAAAGTTATTCCCCCTTTTTTTTTTTTTTTTTTGCTCCTTGTTCCCCCTTTCTCACTTGATGTCTGCAACAAGGCTTTCTGATTCAATTCCACCACGCCACACAAGCTCACAGAAGCATGGCCTGCGGCTAAGAGCAATAATAGAGACATTTCCTGGTTTAATCACATCTTTGATAAACTGCACAGCAAGAGCCCGCTTAGAGACACCGGCTGCCCAAGATGCACGGCTTTACGTGGGTGCATTGAAAGAAAAGATTTACATGAAGATGCAATCGCTTTTTAGCGCACTAGTTTGCTATGTCCTCAGATGTCACCCTGTAGCCAGCACGATCCAGCATCAGGGACCTGCTAGATTTGCATCCAACCAGGAATACGTTGGTGCTCCACAATGGTATCTCCTGGGACACTGGGTCAGTTCAGATCTCAGAGTCAGCTCACAGCACAAAAAAACCCAAACCAACCCCAAAAACCCAAACAAACCCAAAACCCAACCAACAGGTATAACGTGCAATCAGAAAACCTCAGCCTTCATTATCAGCGCTAGGAAGATAAATAGAAAGAAGGAAAATGAGGAAGAGGAAATCAAGGTGCCTGTTGTGCAGACTTTATGCATCATCCTCTTCAGACTGAAGGCTTTTGGGGAAATGCTCTACTACCTACGGAGGTTTCCCACATTGCCAGAAACAGATGTACAGGATTAGAGGAATACTCAGTTCCTCTTGCGCCCAGTCCTTCCCATGGACAGAGAGCTGAAGAAGCACACTGACATCTCAGGGCAAGGACCATAATGGTACCCTCGGGGTGAAACCTAAAACAACAACATGCCGTTATCCCACTAAGGAACAGGACCGGCTTATAGGTCTGGCAAAACCGAATAAAAAGCAGAAAAGGAAGGAAGGAGAGGAGAGAAACTGTGCTGGTGAAGATGCCGTGGCTGCACCCTGTGCCTTGTGCCTGGGAGGTGCGTGTTGGGTGAAGCAACAAAAGCACATAGCAGGAGATGGTGTCAAATCCATCTGCAACGCGTCTTCCTGGCTGTGAGGAGGGTGCCGGCTGCGTGCCTTTGAGTGAAAAGCTGTTTCCAAGATGTAATTGCCTCTGGCACCTTCTGTGGGACGGATGGGTGTTTAGAGGGTGCCTGTAATTCAATTGCCTCTGAAGGATGAAAGAAGCTTTTTTTCCTCTTTCAGGGAAAAAAAAAAAGAAAAAAAAAAGAAAAGAAAGGCGGGGGGGGAGGGGCGGGGAATTGGGAGGAAGAGAGAAAAGCAGAAAAGCATCCAGGTAACAGTTTCCTTTGGGAACAGGGTCCTCTAAAATGTAGGTGGTAGGACAAATAAGTTTCTGGAGAAGCTATATTGAGAACTTGGCCATGGTGAGCTTCCATCCAAAACATGCCTTATTGCTGTTGGGCTAGGAGGCTAATTGCAAGTCCAAAGAAAATTAAAAACAACTCAATGGAACTGAGCTTTGAAGACATTCAACTTCCAAATGCTATTTGGACACTGGCAAGCACATGCTCCGTTTCAAACTTGAGGAGAAGAGAAAACAAACATGCCACTACTGGGAACGCACTGGAGGTCTTTAGCTGGGGATATGGAGAGGAAGTTCCCTCGCCGGCCCACACAAACACACACACACAAGCTCACACAGTTGGATCAGTCGCTCAGAACAGAAGGAAATATTAAGCTCTTTTGGAGGCGGATGCTGGCCTCGTGTCTCCAGTGACCTGCCCCATCACATATCCTGCAGCTATTCCAGGGCACAAGAACTGCCATCCAGGAGGGCCAGCGCGCAGGTCCCCTGGCAGGGAGGAGCTGCAGCACCTCTGCGAGCTGAACATCATCATCGTGGGGTAAGGTATTTGCCTCATACTTTGTGCATCTGCTCCTAGGCGGTGGCAAGCATCCAAGAAACATCCCATTTCAGGTATCGCTGAGGAAGCTACACTTCACCTACCCACAGTATAAATGAGGGATTAGTGATATTAAACATGTTTTACAAACCCACGAAGTGCTCAGAAAACCCCACCACCGCCCGAGACGAGCAGAGCAAAGGAGGGAACCAGTGAATTGGACCTGCTTGCTTTTAGCATGGTTTGAGAAAACTAAAAGGTAGGAGAACTTACAGCAAGCCTGGATTTCTGCAAGGACGTAAGGGACCAGCATTGCCACCCATTCCACCTTGGCCAATGTCCAATGTTTCCTGCTCTGTCCTAACCATCAGCCACGGGTTGAGCTTTGCAGAAAACTTCTTCCATCCTTCCTGCCACCCCTGCATCCCTCTCTGCAAAGGGCATAACTGGACCATCCTGATAGTGGCACTCAGCACCCTTTGGTCTCTCCTGAGAGTGGGTTTTGGGTGAAGAACAGTGGGGTGGGGGCTGGACTCAAAGGTGGTATACAGGGCAATAGCTCCCCCAAAGGGTTTACACATCCTCAATCCATCAGCACGCTTTGGTAAGAGGCTGACCGCCTCTGCTGACCGCCTGCATGTAATTAGACCTGTGAGTGCACCTCTGGCAGGTCATTTTATTTCCCTCCTCCTCACATGTTTTTTATAGCCCCCCTGGCAAAGTGTTTGACAGCTTCACAACCTCGAATGTATTCAGCTGTGGGAGGGAGGGCAGAGCTGGCGTCTCCATTTCACAGCAGGGGCAGAGGAAAAGGAAGAAAGTCACTGGGGAAACATGGGCCAAAACAGAAAACGGACTTGGATCCCCCTAAATCTACAAAGCCACTCTGCTAAAACAAGGGATAATTTCCTTCATGAAGGCCAGCTACCATTACCAGCAATTAAACATCTCAAGTTTGTTGTTTGCAAGGCTCTGGGCACAGAGGAAGCCATGGAAAATGCTGCGCAGTGGCGATGGTGGTGGTATCTCTGCAGCCTGTGGTATGCAAGCTGGGGTATGGCTCTCCACGCTCACACCAGTGGTCACCAGCGCCCTGACCCTGCCAGCTGTCATTCCTCCCAAGCCCAATTTCCTCTTTAGCTGCTCTCAGCATTTTTGGGTTTCTTTTCCACAAGCATTGCAACACAACTGATAACATCGCTGCTGCTTTGCAGGGCAAGCAACAGGAAGCCTTTGTAAAGGCTCCTCGAGCAAATTTGCATCTGTGAACACAAAGGGGAACCACGTGATGTCAACAGAGAAAGAAAAGGAAAGAGTACAATTTATGGATGCTTTATTCCTATAGATGGTCAGTTCCAAAATTATCCTTAAAGGAAAAAACTTTCATTACTTCCTCTTGACAGTAGCAGATGTGGAAAGCCAGTGCCTGCCTCTGACGAGCAGACAGGCAAGTCACCCACTGCGAAGGGGATGGGGAGCAAGGTGAAAGAAGGGAGAAGCAGACCCCTGAAAGTCAACAGCATCAGTGACTTATTTGAGGACAGGGATGGGTGGGAATGCTGTATCCTCGCCTCTGCCGCTCTTCCTGGGCCAAGCACAGCCCTCCCTGACTTCGCTGCGGGCTGTGAGGGTATATCCTCCATGCTTTGCTTGCCCTTTCCACGCAGCAATGTGTGGGAGTCACCATCCTCGGCACCTTTGTCCCTATCGCCTCTCCCGAGGATGGACACGATAAGCCATGGAAGTTGGGCCAAATTTGGTCACCTGAAGGTGGCACTGGGAGAGGATTAAGAAGTGGGGACGGTAGAACAAATTAAGACACTGTAATTAAGCATTGCCACACATAGCATGCATGGTCTGAGACACATGATGGAAAGGAGCAGTTTCCTCCTTGCCCACCACCTTTCATATCTGCACCGAGTCCGGCTCCCATCCCCAGGACACCTCCCACCTGCCTGCTCAAGGGGAACACAGATCTGAGGCTGCTGTACTAAAATAAAATAAAATGGTAGATGACTGACTGATCCTGCCTATAATACAAATGACTTGCTAGAGACCAGCAAGAGATTTTATTTCCTAAAAACATTCACAGCCATCCTAGGAAGGGTAATTCCCATTTGTCAACTTGAGTTTTTCCTGGCAGTACCTTCTAATCTCTTGGCACCGGTTTGCAAGTTAAAGCAAACAGATGTGTACATTTGCAAATCTAACTCATGCACGCAAGTCAGGTGTGAGAGCTGATCAAAAGCCCCCTAACAAATGTCAGGACTGCATTTTGATGACAAATTAAGTTTTGATTAATTCTTTTAAGTGATCCATTTCCCCAGAAGATATCAACCATTCATCACAAATTTGGGAACAAATTTGTCTAGGTTTTGCTCCACCGCATTTTGTTCTCTCCAGAAGAAAAATCCAAGTTTTCCCTTGGGCAAAACCCTTTTTCTTTTAGCTCCAGCACAGCGTCATCTGCATATGCCATCACTAAACTGCGCTCTGTGAAGTTGGAGGGATCATAACAAATCTAACAGAAGCAGCAGCATAAAGCTGAAATTTTTTTTTTTTTAAATCATCTCTTTTCCCTGAGCACTCCCACAAACAGTTTCTATTAACCTCATGACAACTTATCCACCTTAAGAGCAAAGCTTGTGTGCAATATAATGCGTTGTTTCAGCGACTGCCAGGTACCCTGTGAGAACTTCCCACCGAGCGCTGGCCCTGTGGCAGCGACCCCATAAACCCAGCTGTAGCCTGATGGATGGGGCGAGGAGGACAGGTCTAGACCAGCTGCGTAGATGCGTGTCCCCGCTGCTGGCCATGGCAGCAGAGCCCAGCACCAGCTGATTGATGAGATCAGCTGCCTGGAGCTCGCTGTGTTGCTCCGCTGCCTCCGCTCCCGGAGCCGGCATGGGGCAGCATCGCTCTGCCGGGTCGTGCTCGTGCACCGATGAGCATATCAGGCTCTGAGGTTCCCTCCTAGCAGCACCTCTGGTACAAGCTATGGGATCAAGCCTACATCAGGTGTGGATGTTTTGAGGTGCCACGTGGCACAGGGTCATCCGTCCACATGGACTGGATGGGACATAGTGCTCCGTAACGTCCTGCCCCCCAACAAAACTCAGGATTAGGGACACGCCTCAGCGTGTGCACAAACCCCTTCTCCTCACTAACTTTACTATTTTCTCCTCCTTACAACCCAGCCAAGCAGTTTTCTGTGGTGGGGGAGGAGGGTGTTGTGTAAAGCCTACAGCCCCAGGGGAGCTTTTGAATTCCCTATCAGCAGCCAAGTCCTTCGGACAAGCTCCTCCGCACGCAAAGCTGCTGGGACAACCGAGGGCGTTTGTCAGCAGGATTTCCCTCCCCGTAATTTAAGGCAGGCGGGTGCTTAGGGAGGCTACAGTCTGCTTTCCTACAATAAAAATCCCATCATAACTCTCTAACAACTGGCCAACTTGTTCACACTCAGGTACACGGGGGCTATGCAAGCAGTCACATACTTCAGGTGCTACGAAACAGTTCCTAAACCACAGACAAAAGAAACCCAGAAGAGACAACCAGAGAGTCTGGCAGAGGAGGGGGCGAGCTGCTGCCACTCCCGTAGTTCCCCATCTTCTGTGTCCCTCCTCCCGAGGCTATCGGCAGTGTGAAATAGGAGCCAGATACAGTACCTGGAAGGAGGATCCTCTCCTCCTGCTCTGAAAAGCAATGCTTTAAAGTAAGGCCAAGTAGGCTGCAAACCTGCCTGGGCAGCTGAAGAGCCCTCGGGCAGAGCTCCTCCTTTATAGCTGTCACCATCAGCTACAGTTCAACATCACCGATGCAGTCCTGGGTCAGAGGTGCAGACTCAGAGGTTCAGTGGCAATTCTGGTAGGAGATGCCTTAATTTGTCCACCGGCTTTGTCAGTACACAGCGGGGACCGTGTCTGAATCTGTGCCGTGCAATCGTTGTCTTGCTGCAAAAACAACGAGCTCGAAATGTCTCCTGGATCCCACAGCTTGATGGCCTTCATCTCCAGGCTATGGAAACCCCTCCAGGACTTCAAAAATATTGGGAAGGGGCAACCCTCCAAGACATAGCTTGTGGATTGTGTACGTGTAAAATGCTAGGGCTGTATCTTCTACCCCCTAATCCAAACAAATAGCTGTTGTACTCAAGGTATTTTCCTTTCTTCACTTAAAAGAGACTAAAAAAAAAAAAAATCTGTTAAACTGGTGATTTTGCATCACCTGATCTGTCAAGCAGCAAGGTGCTCAACACTTTGGACCTCAACTTATCTTTCTACTTTATTGAGAATCATCAAGGGGAAACTGGATGGCACAAAACTTGAATCTAAAAAGCAATGGAACCACTTTAGAAATACCAACACATGGTAATTTCCTTTCTCCCCAAGGTTCACGTCCTCTACAGGTCTGGCTCATGAAGGCTTCAGAGCCAGAGGGGCAACAGTGAAAAATGGAAGAGTGAGACAGGTCCATATTTCAAACATACTTATCTACCATTGAACAAATCCGGATGCTTGGGAGAAGATACAAGTTTTTGCCTGAACAGGGACTTCAAGATTTGGCCAACATTGCTTTTTTGAGAATACCAGAGGAACTGAGTCTTTAGTAAAGCTGGGCAGTTCCCCCCTTAAATCCATTATCACTGCAATCCAGAAACAGCTGAGACATGCAAGTCTAGTCACAACTGACATCCTAATGACTCAACACTCAATAAAAAAAAAGAAAAATTAAAAAGTCAGCTAAGTTTTACCAGGCTAGGTGATGGAAATAGTTTAGTCAACTTAAAAGAAAAAAAAACAAAAAAAAACCCAAAAAACCAAAAAACAAAAAAATCTTCTGATCAGCTACAAGCCTGCATAGGCAGCATCGTACATCCTGACACCAGAAAGGAAGGTAAGGTTGGAAAAATGAATCTAGAAGACCCAGAGACCAAATGTATTTATAGGATAAACCCAAGCCTTGCTGATAGGGGAGGAATGTGCCCACAGTCACTATATTTTTATAGGGAGGGACTAGTCTAAAGTGGAATCAAAGTAACCCACAGAAAGATAATTTTCCTTCCCTTCCCTTTGCTATTCTTTAGAGTACTGGATAACAGATAACAATACTTAACTACTGGCATATAGAAGAATGACTGCAGTTTTACAGCATTTTTTGCCAGCGCTGTTATAGCCTGGAAACATTTCTCTACTAAAAAGACCAGGGAGCCATCAAACATTTAAGTGTGGGATCCAGTTCAAAGGCAGCATCCCTGGAAGGACCAGCATGTGGAAGATCCTCCTGTAATATTCAAATTACTCCTGCCTTTCTTCCAAGATAACTGGACAATGATCTGTGACCACCAAACCATCACTGGTTGAAGATACACTTGCTCTACGTGTATCTAACACCAGTAGGTTGAGACCTGGGGGTGCATTTAAAGCTGCTGTCAGCCAGGACCGGAGCACCCCAGAAACCCAGCTTTATACATGCCAGGGGCAGTCAGATGACTAAAGCATTTCAATACAGCGAGGTGGCTGCACTTCCAAGTGCCTTTTGAAACTGGTGCACCGGCTCCTCTGCGCTTCATCCCCCAGGAACATGGGAAGCGCGCACTCCAGTGAAGGAAGGACGTGCTACTGGAAATGACCAAAACCTCTGACGATGCTCAGATACTGCCAAAACAGAGCCACTTTCATTACTCACGGCTCTGCTCCTATCTGAAATGACCCACTTCCCACCGCCTGCTCCCCTGCCTTCCTGTTTAGACTGCAATTGCCCTGTCCTCCGTGCAGAGAGGCCCCGAGGTGCTGCCAACACGTACAAAGCGACAAGAGTGATCCCGTGGTCGGAGTCCAGGAATAGTGGAATTGCAAACATCTGCCCTGATGCTCTGCATTAGCACCAGCTGGTGAAACTTCACTTTGCCTGCTCTGAGCATGGGACCCTACGTGCTGCATTGTTCAGAGGGACATCTCATGGAAGCTACCAGGAGAGAGACAATCTCCCCATCTGATGGGGACACAGAGCAGTGCAGAGCTGAGCACACACCCCCAGGACATGGGATTGCTTTCTACCAGGGCTCTGCTGCCTGCAAACAGCCTCCGATCCCTGCCATAGGTGCCCAGGATTGCAATCCTAACCCAGCCCTTGCCTACTGTAGGGCGAGGATAAATTCAACCCCACAATGAGCACTCGTACTCTCATCCCTACCCCCGGCTGTCCTTCCAAAGCCAACACCGCATCACTGCATCTCTGCTCTTACAACAGATGCTTGGCAGAGTTGACACAGGGCTCACCTTGAGCCGTGCTAACAGATGCGCAGCCAGTGTCCTGCACGGGACGGCTGAGCCTCCTAGCAGCCAATACAGTGAGTTTTAGAGCTCAGTTTCTTAATCTTTTATTTACAACGCAACTCGATTATCAGCAGCACAAAAAACCTCCAGTCCTCCTTGACAGGAGCTAGTTGCGCCGCTGCGGAGGGAACAGCCTCTGCCCAGCGCCTGCCCCATAAGCCTGTCCCTTTCAAAGCATCCTCACCAGACATTCCTCCTCCTCCTCCCAGGCGGGAAAGTCTTTTTGAAACTGCCAGCTAGAAACCTCTGGGCTGATTCACAGCATTTGCATAACTTTGTGATGGGGCCGGTTGCTTTTTAAGGTGTTTAAAGGGCCACGTGCTCTGTCACACCCTGCCATCACGCACAATGTGGCACCTGGGTCAGCTCGTGGTGGAGGACCATGGGGAAAGCAGATGTGCCAGACTGCACTAGGAATCCATTCAGATGCAGACCATCTCATCAGATCCCAAAATTTAGCTTCTTCTGGCCATCATAGCAAACTCACAGAAGTGGGAACACCAGGACTTGCACTTTCCAACCTATGCCAGATCCATCCCATGGGGACTCGGTAAGAGTTTGGCATAAGCGGTCTAAAATGTTGCAAGAAGCTATGGAAGAGGTGATGACTTTGCTGGGAGAATGAGTACATCCTGGCTGCCGCTGGCTGTGGCGGTCTAGCCAGCATCTCCCACTCCCAGGCCTTACTGCCTCACCCCACGTATTTCAAATTCTTTTAAAGGTCTTGACTACTGAGCCAGTTTTCTGAGATGCTCAGAATCTCCACCACCACCAAGTCAGGAAGAACCACAAACGGGTCATACCTTAAAAAGGCAAACCAGACTTGCTCCTTAAGCATTCCTCCAGCATGACCATAGATTATCCTCAGACAGAATCAAGAGGACAGAGAGGTGTTGGGAAATACAGGGCACAGAGAAAGAGTAACATGACTTGCAGTGAACAGGGTCACACCGTGGAGTCACTAGCAGACTCAGGAATTACCTTGCCGCATCCCTTTGCTGAGTGACTCCTCGTGCTCTTTACCAGCGAACAACAACGCATGCATGCAAAGGAAGGAGATCTGAAGAACACAGCAATGGCTCGTTTGTGTTTCTGCTCGACTGCAGCTGGATGTTGCTCAGAGGCAAAGCTGATGGGGACTTGATTTATTTATTGGATGATGTACGCAATTCAAAAATATGGCACTGAACCCAGAGCTCTGCAGAGTCTGTTTAAAGGTGAACATAAATCAAAAAGCACTGAGGAAAACAGAAGATCCATGTGAGCTCCTACTGCATGCCACCTCCACCTGTTACCTTTTCGTTTGCCCCAAACTCATCAAGAGCTGCAGTTGTCCCACTTTACAAACTGCTCCTGGGGCTCAGCCCCACACGTCCCTTCCCACGCGCTGGTGGACTCCACCTCATGCAGCACTTGCACAACCCCATGTTCACACAATGCTATGTACAAAACTCAGTGACTCATCCCCCACAGCAACGGCAAACATCAAGGAGAATGGTAACCAATACACTCAGTCATTTTTTTTTTCCTAAGGATAATTTCCCCCATTGGCTTTTGGCTCCTGCACATGGTGCAAGAGCAGTGGG
Source organism: Morus bassanus (assembly GCA_031468815.1). Taxonomy (NCBI): domain Eukaryota; kingdom Metazoa; phylum Chordata; class Aves; order Suliformes; family Sulidae; genus Morus; species Morus bassanus. Next base: position 44,217,724 of record CM062573.1, on the reverse strand, counting down.
TTCTGTTTAGGCTCACCCCATTGGGTGTGTTAGACCAGGGCAAGGAAAAGCCACTTCAGAGGCTTTACTGCTGACGTTTATTTATACTTTACATCAACAAATCTCTTCATTTTTAATAACATTGTCATCTCACCTATGTAAAATATGTATTAAAATTAAAAACCATGAAGTTTGGATCTGTCACTGTAGGTTAGGTAAACGTCACTTCAATTTGCCATCAGTCCTATAGCAAATGCTCAAATTGTTCATATTATTCAGCCAACCCATTTTTAATTAAAAAAAAAAAAAAAAAAGAAGAACCTACAGCAGAATAACACAATTCATGCTCAGAATGTGTGACCAGTCCATGAGCTTTCCTCACCACAAAGGCCAACATAGAAAATTGCAGGCCTATCCCAACAAATCCCTGCCACAGAATTATAAGCAACTTGGACACAACATCTAACCTCCTACAGCAGGTCTCTCCCCTGGAGAGGCGTGTCTTGGTTCCAGGTATCTGCCAGTTTGTTGCCAAGAAATATAAGCAACCCAGAGCCCAAAACTAATTTTGTCCTAGCTGTTCAGAAGATACAATCGTACAAAACAATCAAACAATTGGATCGGGGTCTGAAGCAGGTGAAAGATGTGCTAGAAGATACAGTTCACCTCTTCCCCTCAGCTATGCAAACTGATCATCCCCTGATGTTTTTGTTGGCTGCACAAGGTTATTAAGAAGAACAGGCTCATGACGGCACCGTGCCATGCCGCCACAGGCACTCACCTGTATAACCCGGACTCAGCTGCTTCTCTATCCCGAAACAACCAACACATTAGTGATGATGATCTGGGGATTAGGGCAGCGTTACGTGGAAAGGGCAGTAAGAAGTTTATAAGATTAAACACCTTTTAAGTGCAATACGCACATATGAGCAGGAGCCTTTCCAAGGGAAAGCATTACTTCCAACTTCCTACCTACAACGGAGGGGAGAGTCCCTCTCCTCCCGCCAAGGCTGAAATTTAATACTAATCATGGATTAAGCTACAGAAGGAAATTCTTTGTCAATGCAAGATTTAAATCTGTGCAAACCTACAGCGGTTCCACAACAGCGTAAAAGCAAGCCCCGTCCATCATTTCCTTCCAGAGAAAGCCCAAAGCAGCAAGTCAAGTCTTGCTCCCCATAAATGAGCTGGAAACATAATAAATATTATTAAATTCCATTAGACACTACAAACTTGAAAGCCTTCTCTGGGGGAGGGGGTAATTTCTGACACAGGGATGATTGATTTCCAGTCGTTAGGAATGCGATGCTTGCTTAATAGAAGTAAAATACATGTATTTAATTCTTTCTCCTCACCAGGAAACTGCAACGCATATGGTTCTGTCAGTGCAGTAACTGTGGTGACAATGAGCTGCGGAACAAGGGCTCCTCAGCAGTAAGATAATGAGTAGGTCGTGACCTGCACCATTCACAGCTTAGTACTCATCACCGCAACATGACAGACGAGCCCTGGCAATTGTACATCTCCAAAAAGTGGAGCAGAAAAAGATGCACACAAAAATACACCACGCATAATGATGCTAACATGCCAAAGGACCTTGCTTTGTGTCACTCCTGTGTTTGACTATGCTGAAAACCACCTTTGTGTGCTTGCGCAGAGGCAGGTTTTAATACCTGCTTGGATATCCTTTAGTGCTTTCACACCATTGCCTGGATCCTCAGGCAGAGATCGCCAGAGAAGCTCCACGGACAGCAAAGGTAACATCAAGAATAGAGTGCCAAGTTGTGCCCGAGAAGGGGGTGTTGGGGGATCGCTCCCAGTCCTGCGGCACACAGCTTGCTCTGCATCCACTGCTACATGTTGTTCTTATCTTGCTCCTTCTTGGCCTGTTCTTCCTGACAGCAGTGCCGAAAGCACAAATCCCTCTCCAAGGATGAAGCTGGTGAAGTTCCATAACTGAACATGACACCAGGACTCCCACGCGCTCCCCGGAGGCCAGTTGAGCCCAGCCCTTCCAGCCTGGCCACTTCCATGCACCGCTTCCACGAGTCTAAGGTTTCTAAGAACTGGCCCCAGATGCTTGGAAGCTCAGGATGCAGCTAAAACAGCTCGTGTGGCCTTTAGCCTGGAAGGGCCGAGAAGGACAGGAGAAACCAAGCTGGGGTCACTTAACATCAAGCCTACGAGCCTCCCACTTCAGCCGAGCTTGGGGAACGCAGCTGCGGGGAAGCAACACGGGGGCTAACGCCCCTTCCCTGCTCTGCAGTGAAGCCCTGGGATGGGAGGTACAAACGTGGAAAGCCTGGTGGTGGGGGCTTCGAAAGCCAGCTCCTGTGGCCAGAGGTTAGAGCCAGAGACAAAGTCGCTAACTGAGGTCCTGTTTTCGACTTGGCTGTGCATCCTTGGCCAAAGTGCTCTGTCTCATCTGGGGAACAGAGATAACGGAGATGAAAGATACTGCATGCATGCGAAGAGCTTATTATTAGCTCGGCTCACAAGTTGGCAGGAAGAAACGCAGGTCCTTCCCTGGGCAGGGCAGAAAGTAGGCGCGTATAGCCTGCTCCGTGTAGTTTTTTTTTTTTTTGGTCTGTAATCGTACTCTGCTGTCATTAATACTGTACATCCAATCTGAGGCTTTCCTGATGTTTGGAGCCCAGCCACAGCCTCCTTGTTGTGTACACGCGGTTTTTCCCGCTGTTCTCGATGGCTCAGCAAACTGAGCTGTCTGTCCTGGCAGCATGTTATTCTCTGGGGAAAGAGATTCATCTGGTATTAAATTGCAAGCCGAAAACTTAGTCATATTTGCAGGTTTGGTTGTTGGGACATTAACTGGAGGCTGCTAGAAAGGCTTCTGGAGAGATGTTTGCAAAGAAAAGGAGAAAGCATGGGGTGTTGAGTCAAGCACATTACAACAGGGCCAGGTGGGGGTGAGGGGCAAACCACATGCTCGTGACCTACCTTTACATCAGTTTGAAGCATCAGATCTCAAACAGAGAGCATAGCAGGCATTATCTAAGTCAGCTACGTCAGGAGCTTTCTGCTCTCCCTGGACTATGGCTGACCAAGCACGGACACGTGCCGTTGCTCCTGCCTCTGACCTGGGCGACAGATTTGACCATTTCAGAGTACAGAGCTCACTTGCAAACACAGAAAATACCCGCATGCGTCAACAGTATCTTCGCCTACATGAATAAATCCATTCCCATAGAAACATCTGAGGAGAAAAGGGCAAAATACTGTTGGAACTAAACCAGCTCTTAAAAACACGCAGGAAGGGCCCCTGCTGCAGGACATCCCTAACAGGCTCCACCACATGGAACTTTGGTGTCATTTTTCCCTTGGGGTTCCCCTGGTCCGGCAGGATAAGCTCCCCCAAGAGCCCCATTGCCCTTTGCAGTCAGGTGGTAGTTAGGGATGAAGCTTCCCCGGACACGAGTCAGCCTAGCCTTTTTTATTCTTTTAACAGACACCAGAAAGTGGATTGGGTGAAGAGATCTGAGAAGCAAACACCTCTCAGGTACCCTAAGCCATGGCACATTTTTCATCATAGACAAATATAGCAAGGTTAAAGGCACTGTGAGAGCCACACAGAGCTTTGTGGAAGATCTGAACATCTCCAGTGCAGGAGGAGCATGGAAGAGCAGAAGGTAGAGATGGAGGGGGAGAGAAATGATCCGGAAATGGAGTTTTTCTGGGTTCTCTTCCAGGAAGAAGACTACGTCACGACTCTTCACAGCCCCTGTTTTCTAGGGAGACATATACATTTTTTTTTCCAAATTTATATATCTAGGCTTTGATTAATCCCAGGTAATTGCAGCATTTCAGCTACCACCTCTCTCAGAAAGAGCAGAGATCTTTCTTTCTAGATTTCCTCCACTGGCCCAGCAGCAGGTTGCTGTTAGCTTGTCCTGGGCTATGTCAGTGGAGGCTAAAAATAATTATCCTTAAAGGAAATCCAAACACTGCAATCTCCTCTTTCACTCACTACCTAATTAATAGTTTCCAGGTCACCCTGGCTTTCTGAGAACATCTGTTTGTTTTCACTACATTCAAGGAAAGTCAAAGCTGGCCTGAAAGGGGAATATGAAAGCGCGTTTAATGTTTGCATAGCCTCCCTTCCACAGACGTATCCGGATGTTGGGGCCTTCGGGTGGAAAAAGTGCATCCACAAAGGTAAATTCATGACTGCAGACCTACAGTGCGTGCGTTCTCAGTTCAGAGACAGCTATCCATCTCCGCAGTCACTAGCAGATTACCCGCAGGCAATTTTAGGACCATTTAAAAAAAAAAAAAAATACAGAAATAAATGCAACTGCTTAAAAAGACACCAGTGAGGTGCTTTAAAGTCTCTGGTGTCACTGTACGAGGAAGTTGCAGTCGGGCACATTTTTGTCCTTTGGTTTCTACATGTGGATGAGAACTGAGTCAGCGCATGCATACGCAGGAAAGGTCCTTTCTTTTTGTTTAAGTGAGGTTTGCGTGTATCCAGTCCTCACATTTATGGCAGGACACGGCACATTTACCTCGCTTTGTACGGACTTGGCAAAAGGCAGAACATCGGGTGGCTCTGAGCTTGCCACACAGGCTGGTGGCGTTGCTCCTACGCAGAAACATTGCTGTGACACGGCACCCCAGCTTCCCTCTGCTCCAGCTCTGCACAAAACAACACGCAAAGCTAGGAGAACAACTGCAGCATGAGTATTGGAGGTACATGGCAAGAAAGAGACATTGGAACAGGACAACGGATGTGCCATTAATAAAGATGGAAAATCATGGACAAACCGCTCCAGACAGCAAAGGCTGGGGAAGCAAGGAGGAGTCAACAGCACGAGGATGAGCAGAAGGAAGCACAGAGAGATACAGCCCCCAAAGGGAGTTTCTAAACGAAAAGCAGTGGGTAATAAAATGAATGGCGGCAGGGAAAGAGCTGGAAGATGGAGGAGATACGACTGTTCTGGCATTCCATACATCCAGGGACAGAGCCCGGCACCAGGAGCTCCCCCAGAGTCTGTCAGCACTTTCAACCCAGTCATCACTTCACAGCACAACCCTGATGCAAATCCCAAGCTGTAACACAAACAACACGGCTCTGCGGCTCAGATCCCAGCTCATCCCCAACTGTGGCCAAGGATGTACGTTCCTGCGCACCGCATGCCAGAAGGCAGCGCACTGGCTGGGTTGGGAGGCGCTGTCAAATTAAGCAGTCAGTCATTATTCTTCGTTATCAGAGCACTGTTCCACCCAAGAACACCAAGTCCTTGGGCGACAGGCACTGGAGGGACCTTTGGTAGCTTCTCAAGTGACATCAGCTGTGCAAGTGCTCACAGACAAGCAGAAACGACAGAGCTTTGCACGACCCACTGCACCTTGCACCTGCGCGCTCCGGGGAGGATGGGTTTGGGTTTGCCTGTGTTCTCTCTGCATCAGGGTGAAGCCAGCATCACAGTTCAGCCCACTACTGGCAGCCACTTGGGCTACATCATTCCCTCCTCCCTGCAGAAACTTTTTTAAGCAACAGGAGCAAAAAAACAAAATCAAGACACAAGGCCAACGGAGCAGCTCTGCTGTTCCTCCAGAGCTGCCAACCCCTGCTTGTAAGTCGACACATGTGCTACCCCATCCTTCCCTGCCCCACAGTTTCCCCTGCACTGGGACAGTGGGGGAGTTGCAAGAATAAACTTGAGGTTGCAAGAATAATCCTGCTTAAGCTCCAAGATCCTGGGATGTGACATTGCAAGGGGTAGGTGCATCTCAGGATTAATTAGCAGGGTACCTTCCACAGGGCTGAATATTAGTTTTAACATAATTCTCTTTTTCCTTGGTTGTGCTACTTCCTTAACAAAGATTCATATTTAACCTCTTTTACACTCAGTTCTATGCTTTAACATCACCCCCCAGACACCCCAGTGCCTGGCTCTGATTTTTCTGCCTCGCTGCTCAAGACATGGAAAAACAAGCGCAGAGCGGTGTCACTGGTATTTGATCCATTTCAAGAGAAGCTATATTTAAAAGCCAAACCCAACGTGCCATTCTGTTTACCGTAGGCAGATGGAATAACACGCGGCGCCTGGAGCTGCCCAGGCTGCGGGACAGCACGCGTGGTGGATGCACAGAGGCAGGCTTCCACGATAGATGCCTTGAACTGCAATGCAATTTGGACACTAGTTGGCTACGGGGTCATTTACTTGGCTGTACTTATTTTCCACAGATTTTTCTCAAATATTGGGTAGTAACATTAACCAACAATGCAGCAACCCACCAAAATCGTGAAAACTTAATTTAACAGTTTTCCCTAGCGCTGGTGAGACCACAGCTGAGCCTTATGTTTTCAATGCCAGACCAGCACATACACTCAAGATCAGTGTCATGGAGCAAGAGCCCCTGCATCCTAACCACACCGCCCAAACCACAGCAGGGATCCTCTTCAACCACAAGAAGTACTTTATCTTAGAAAATAAGGAGATCTTGTGGACGCATTTGAACAGCTTAAACTGTTGTCCTAAAGTCCAGTAAGTTGTACGGTTCACAAAAGCACAACCTGACCTTAATACACTCACTGCTGGCTTGCACCACAGTTAATTGAGATCTGAATCTACCCTTCTTGCATTTTAACAGCATCTAACCTGTATGCACTTGAGTCAAGAGCAAAGTGACCATGGACCTCAATAGCAAAGGATGGGGTCTTGTGCGGGGGCGACTGCTCTTGAGAACAGGCACAAGGGAACAAGCATCCGGGAAGCGCCACTTCCCAAGATCAAAGCATTAATTAAATACCAATTCATTCTCATGATGAGAAACTATGGCTGAGAAAGCACCCAGGATGCGGAGACTGGCACTATGGCTTACAATCAGGCAAATAAGAAATGAGATTCATTGACTTATTCAAGGGGTGAAAGAAGGTTATGTTTTCATTAGGAGTGAGAAGCTTTTGGTTTGTTTTCTCCTCTCAGCAAAGGAAAAACAGAAATAATCCTTTAAGTTCAGGACAACCAAAATGCAACACCAATCCCTTTGTTTTGGGTTTGGTAGCCTAAATAATTTTTCCCTTTTGCAAAAAGGATTACAAGGCAGGCAAGTTATGAAACGAAATGTTACTCCAAGATGGAAGAACATTAATATTTAATTCTGAAAATGTTGAAACAAAACATAGCTGCCCTTTACAAAAAGATTAGCTACTAGTGCCAATTCAGTAAACAATTTCAGTCAACCCCAAAATTGCATTTCTCAGCAAATAAACTATTTATCCTGAAAACGGTTGCCGAGACCTATGCAGACTCCAAAAATAAAGCGCTCCGCTATTTGAGCTCAGAGCAAATCTCCATCACTGCAACCATGCTATGACTTGGACCCTTTCTGAACATTCCCAAGCTATTATGTGGAAACATGTTTTTAAGAGGAACTTTGATCAAAGTGATTCCTTGGTGCTAAGTTTTGTTCTTAGGAGGAAAACAAGAGAAGTAATAGTATTTTGCTCCCTTATTCAGGAAAAAAGGGGGGTGGGAGATGGGAATTTTGCCAGGCACCCATACCAGGCACTTAAACAGGTTAAACGATCCATGTAAGCAGAGGTACCGGTTCTGAAAACGCATGACCCCATTACCTGGCTGTTAATATTTCTATATGGTCCTCCGCTTTGCCAGCCCATTTTGTGGGCTTTCGCAGTGGAAAGAATTGAGGGATTTTATAGTGGTGGCTACGCAGAAACAAGCCCCAGTAAATAGTAATAGCAGAACCATAGTCCCACTTGGGTTTGTTTGTTTGGTTTTTTTTAAACAGTGTTGACAGCAAAATCCTTTTGTCTTCTGGGAAAAGAGCAAATAGTCTCTAATAAAAGAGCAAACCCATGACCCTGCCAATTAAAGTCCTCCAAACCAGGCATCTTGGCTCCCTGCACGTTGAGACTTTTCTTCTGTTCCCAGCATCATGTCCGCTCCGGCAGAGTCCAAGAAGAGAGGAACCAGCACCCAAACTTCACTTGCTACATAGCAAAATAATCACACACATCCATACCTGGCAAAGACCTGCTTCTAGGCAAAGGCAGCTCTCAAGGGATGACACATGCAGACATCAGCAATAACAGGAACTAGTCTTGACCTTTCATGAGAAACAACACCCAAAAATTAAAGCCAGCAGAAGTAGCACAGCTAAGTTCATGCCACCCAAAGATGGTATTGACCTGCATAGATCCAGCAAGTTTGGTTTTTTTTTTTTTTTTTAATGAAAATACTGCCCAGAAGAAACACAAGAAACAAAATACTCACCCAAAACCCTTAAGGTTGAAAAAACTAATGATTAAGCAGGAGCTGAAAAAGTTTGTACCTGAGGCTTAGATCTTGTGTCTATCAAGGAAACGTGACTAAATATTACTGTTCCAGATGGGAAAACCTGTACAGTAACATTTAAATCACATATACAGCCAGCTCATGACTGAGGCAGCAAGAACTACTCTATTTGAACAAGCATACAAATCTTCCATTTTACCTGGTTTAAAGTCATCTGAGCTAAACCTGTTGTGCACATCTCTCTGTGAGAGGACTGAGAGATGGCAGAAGACAAGGCCTCTATTTTGCCAACGCCCCAGCCCTCCAGTGAAAAGTTTTCTTAAGATGCCTTGTCCCTAAGGAGGGATCCCCACACTGCGCTGCTCCAGCTGTTTAGACCACATCTCTATCCTTTCTTCTCCCCCTTTTCCCTCTCCTCCAAGACTCTCCTACCCCTCATCACCAGCATCAGCTTTCCCAACAAACTAAGAGGGCTGAGGCTGGAACAAAAATAGCCATCATTTGACATCACATTCCCCAACAATGTGTCTTGGTAATCAGGACAAATCCAGTCTCAGCTCCTGGCAAAGCTCCTCCTGGAAGAAGAAGACCTCTCAGACTAGGTCAGCATGAGATGGGAGTTCACTTGCTCCTCTAAACAGATATGTAAAAAAAAAAAAAAAATACCTAGGGTCTTATTCTGTTCACATTTACAACTAGTTCCACGCTGGGGAAATCCAGCTGATTTCCTTGGAGTTGCTCACAGTTTACATCACCATGAGCACGAGAAGAGTCGGGCCATTCACTGTGCGTGCTTCACAGCACTGGCTTGAGGCCATAATGATCTGATCTCAATCTACATTTTCATTAAGCTTGTGGGTGGTTCAGAGAGAGGGTTTTATTGGGCTCAGAGACAATAGGGTGCAGCTGTGAAGTTTGCATCCGGATCTGAACTCGCAAAGAGTTCAAATCCAGGGTTTTGGGTCAGATCCATCTCAAGCATTAATTTTCTAGATATCAAAATACCACCCTTGGGACTTGCAAAAGCAAGGCCAATTCTGGTGTACAACGGTGTAACAGCATTGCCCTCCATGGAGTCTGTCCTGATTTACACTAGAGGGAGATCAAAATTCATGCCAGGGCAGCAGGGAAGTTGTGCTTTATGTTCATTGCCATGATTCCAGTGGACACAATAACATCTGCTTGCTCCAAACCAGGAAAATATCCTAATGTGCTTCCCATCCATTAGTTATTATTGCCAGAAGAACTTTAAGTGCGTTTTGAGCTACTATTTTTGTTTTGGGAAGATATGCACAACTCCTCTGCTGTCACATCCAAATGAGTTTTTTCATCCTCCTCCCCTTCTCCCTGGCAGCTGCTCGTGCTGCATCTGTGCCGGTTGTGTGAACCGTGCGAGCGGTGTGTTTTTATAGCTGGGAACTGGCAGTCGGTGTCCTGGTACCTGCTGTGCTCTGGCTGCTGCTTCGCTGCAGCTCTGTGCGGGTTTAACCAAAGCTTCGCAGGACTCCACTCATTTCGCGCTCTGTGGAGGTTCATGCTTTCTTGCAAAAGCTTCGTAGTCAGGGACTGAAAATAAGGAAGGGAGGAAATGCAACCTCGAGCTCAGATACAACTTAGCGTTCAGCATACCTTGGCCAAACTAAAGGGCGTACGAGCTGGGGATAGCTTTCCAGTGACACCCCATGGTGAGGCCACAGGGATAAGCAAAGCCCAGGAAAGCTCATAAGGACCACAGGAGCTTCAATCCAACTTCAAAACGACCGCGATTCACCGTGCCATGAGCCTCTGGATTCAAAGGAGAGGGAGTTACCGCAGGAACAAGCCCAAGCCTGCTCTGCAACAACTGCCTGTGCTTACACCATCAGCCCTTTGCAAAAGGGAGGTAAATGGAATGAGCATTAAAAGAGGTTTAAGCATCTCCAGACCTCTTGAGTTTGCCATGAGAGAGCTGGACAGTCACCAACAAGCAAGTGACGGAGAGTAACTGGTCACCTTGCCAGAGTCTTTAGGCATGGTAAGATGCAGGGCAGCTCCTAGCAGCAGTCTCAGTGGATTTTTCTGGGACTCAGATGTTTAGCCCAATAATTATATTTTCAAAATCGTGGTAGGTGGCACATTGGCGTCTTCAAACACTAAGAATACTTTTGAAAATCAGCACTAGAACAATATTTAAACCTCTAATTTACCTCTATCAGAGAAGTATATCAGACAATCCTGATTCTCCCCATTCACAAAGCTTTGGCGACTCTGAGGCACGGGGTGCAATGCTGCGCCCCGCTTCCCATCCTGCCACATTCCCAGCTGCCGTGGCTCCCAGGTGGAGCCAAGCGTCACCGGTGGGGCCATCAGCTCTTTTGGGAAAGGACTCCCCACAAACCTGTGTCACTCAGGAGAACTTCAGTATTTGTTAACTAAAAAGTTTATTTTTAAATGAAAAACTGCTGCCTCCTCCTCTTAATATAATATCTCAAAAAATTGTCTGCTTCAGACTCAGACCTTTTGAGACCCTGAAACCCTGACAGAGAGCATTCAGCTTTTAGGTTACTGAAAAGCCAAAAGCTAAAGGAAAAATCTCAGATCAGAAACCTGCCAGTTGGTCGATATTTGAGACGGAGCTATGAAAAGTAGCTGCAAAATCTCCACTGAGCTAAGTGAAACTGGTCTCATCTCAGGAAGTTATAAGCAAAACAAAAGCTTCTTTTCCTGTAAGTGTACCAGCTTTGACGTACAGATTCTCATTTAGCAACAGAGTATATGGATTCAGTCATATCTAAAGAAGAGTTTTGAGTATTATTAGACCAGGATTTTCATTTCAAGATATACTACTGAATATCTAGAAAATACACGAGCCCCTCTCATAAGCAAGATGATGAGATTTTGGGAGGGGGGCTTACCACAGGGGGTTTCAGCCTGCCTGGCTTTTCCAGACCTCTGTAGAGGCTGACAGATGCTACAGGTGGACCCCTCCCCATGCAGGAGAAACAGGAGCTCCAATGCACTGCCCCATGGACAGCCTGACCTGAAAACTTCACGTTATGGAAATCTGGAGGCAGCCAGAGCCTTCCAAGCAGGGCAGGTGGTTTGCATCTTATCCCGAGGATGAAGGACCAAGAAGCGTTGGAGCCACCAGCATCCCCATGCAGCCAGCACGCCGGAGCTTGAGAAACGTGTTTAAAATGAACGACTACTTCTGCAAAGCCATTAATTTCACATTTAGCACTGAAGCATCTGTTATCTTTGAAAGAAACCTCCCAGCAGAAGCACAGGATGATTGCTGACATTAACTGTTATCTTTCTCGCGTGGTGGGATTAGCAACACTAACGACCACCTCCCAGCACGTGTCAGCTCTCGCTGCACCCCCGCAGCACTCTCCGGCTCGGGAAGGCTCGGTGACACCCCCGGGCACCGGCGGGGAGCTCCAGCACTGTGGCTGCAAGGGGAATTTGGCCCAGCATGTTTAAGTACATTCAGTTTAAAAGGTCAGGTTGAGAACTGCTTGCATGCTCTTTATGTCTGGAAATAGGAGGTAAGTGCAGCCATTACACATGGCTAAAATACATCTTAGTAAGAGATTCTTGGAAAGTCTCATAGTCTCAAGTGTCTTCACCTTTGGCCAAAAGCAAAGAAAGACTCGCTCCCACTTAGTCCATCTCAATCACAAACAGGGGGCCTTCTACAGCTGCATAAAACTGATGCTGGTGGGAATTAACACATGCAAAAATTCCTATGGAAAGCCAGTCCATCCCCTCCTTACTGCAGGGAAAAGAGTGATTTTATTTATTTTTTTTTTTTTTTTTAATTATTTTTTTTTTTTTTAAACCGCCAGATATAGGTTCAGGAATGGGGGAAGCAGCCGCATTGCTGCCCCCACCACCGAGCTAGCAGGCGGCCAGAGACAAATCCCTGCCTGCACCTCCAACTCCTCTCTCAGCCTGAGGAGCATCAGCAACTGGAACTAGCTCTTCCTCCCCTTGGCAGGTTGCTGCGGACAGCAGCACCCCAGTTGCTGTAACCGTTTCTTCTGCTGCCTGATTACCACTGTTTAAGTATGGAGTATGAAAATATGCTAGATGAGATTATGCAGCTTGTCCACGCCACAAAATGTCCCTGCGATTTCTAATCAAATGACTTGGGAACTGTATAATAGACAGTAGCGTACAGAAAATTTGTGTTAATCAATTATCCTGACAACTCAAAAGACAGAAAAACAAACATTCACCAAACAGATTACATCACTATCGCATTTCTATTAAAGTCAGATTCGTTTTAGATGACACTTGCTAGCAAGGATAGCAAGGGGACACTTCAAAGCAAAGAAACCTCCACAGAGCGCAAGAATAGGAGAATTCGAAGTATTTCTCCATGCATCTAACAAAAAAAAACCCCAAAACCCACAAAAACAAAAACAAACAAACAAACAAACAACAAAAAACCCCCCAAAAACAAACCCAAAAAACCAAACCCAAAACCAAAAACCAACCTTAAGACCTCACTGCCACAGGGTCTTAGAGAGGCCAAGAGGTAGCGGGATTCAAAAGGATTACATCTTTATATGTAAAGCAAGAATATTGGGATTACTAACATGAAATACTGAGAAAAACACTGGAGATTGAAAGAGCTGTACAGCCCCTCTTGCTCCAGAGCTTTTGGTAAAATTTAGCTACCAAGAGTCAAACCCAACTCCTCCCTTCGCAGGGGGTTGCCCAGCACCGGTTCCCTTGGAGCAGGCGGTCCCAGCGCCAGCGCTGGCTGGACGGGCTGAGGGCAGGGAGCAGGATTAGGGGTCTAAAAGGTGCCGGGTGGAACGTCTCAGCTCCGCCTGCCCGCTGCAGGTCTGTACAGCCCGGGGGGCCTGAAGGGGAAATAAATGACAGAAATAAAAAAATAAGTTGCCCAAGTGGAAAGAGCAGAACTAAGACGGGCAGGAATTTCTTCCTCTCACTCATCTTTAAGGGACAGCAGCTGGCAAGCTCAGCTGGCCCAAAGCTGCCCACTTCGACCCTGATGGCCCTGGCAATCTCCCTCTCTGGCCACAAACCTTAAATCCCATCGCAGGGGTGTCATGCCAGCTTTAAGAACCGGAGCAAGAAACAGAGCCAGCTACAACGCAGCAGCTGCTCCAGCACAGTCCCAGGTAGGCAGAATGTTAAGAGCACACAGCTGGAGCCCAGCCAGCCCAGCCCAGCCAACATCTGGCTTTACTTTATATTTTCTGTTGATGTTATGCATGAGGCTACGGAGCACCCACATCTTCCTCTGCATTTATCTCCTCTCAGGATCCTCATTGCAGCCCCTTGCTTTCAGCTGTTGTGTTTTATTTGGTTTGCACTAAAAAGTGTTCTTTAATTAAACAGTCCTTTTTTCTGGGTATGTTTCTGATTGTATCATATTTAAACCAGACCCCGGAGTCCAGATCTATATTTCTGACACAAACCAGAAAGCTCTCCATAGAACAGTTTCCCAAACCTTAATTACTTTTCTTTATGTTATTGCTTTTCTGCTTTAGAGGCCAATACAGGGTCTTGGGACAGAGAGCACGAAGCTGCAGTCTTGAAATTGCCCACAAAGCGAGGGCAATGGCAATACCAGGTTCCTGCCCTATCATTTGGGCAGGTGCTGTTAAGAAGCCACTGATATTTCATATCTAGTTCAGTCCCTGACACTCGAACTAGGGTAATAAATGGGGCTGCTCAGACTTATTCACCACGTGGAGAAATGCTTAGATCCTGCGCAGTAACTGCACGGAAACCCTCTGCTCTTTCTCCCATCAATTCTGTCTTTACTGTAGGTTACCATCTCCCCTTGAATATTCAAGCTGATACAGAACTTTTCCAGGACGGATAGCAGGTGCAGAGTTCGGGGATTTTATGGTCTGAGTTTTGGAAATCCTAGCTGCAAAACGCATCAGACCGGAGCACAACGCTTTGCTTGCCTCAAGGTGTTTCCAGAAGAAACAGCCAAACAAAAGGTAAGGAGGCACCATGGCGTCCTTACAGCAGCCCAGCAGCGGAAGCCAGCCCTGCAATGCAATTAAACAGTCGACCTTCCAAAGCTGTCGTTAATTGTCTGCAGGCAAAGGGAAGCACCGTCCGGCAAAGGAAGTTGGAAGGATCAGCAAAAAGCTCGGGGAGTTCAGCATGCTGCTGATGAGCGGATTATGTTACTGTTAGTTCTTAGACTTCCTTCCATAGGGACACTTACATATATTGAAGCCTGCACGAAAAAGCCACGCGCTTTTCAGACCAGCCAGCAGTTTAAACCATAGATCTAAAACTTAGGATAACGGATAGAAAGGCAGATGCAAAGTCTCATTCAGCATCACTGAATATGGGCTAATAAATCCTCCTTGGAGTTTCCAGGAACCCGGTGCATCTCGACTGCATACCGGTGCTTTTCTTTCCAATACACATTGTCAACACAATGACATAAGCTAGCACATACATCCCAATACGTGCACCTCTTGTCCAGCTCTTTGTTTCACTCGACTCACCATAAACATGCAACTCCCACTCTTTTGACTTCCACTGTCATTAATCTTTCTTCTTGGGAAAGTTTCAGCGATCAGTTAGTCTAAACCTACAGCAATGAAGTCATGCTTGCGGAGCTGTCGGGGGAACTGACTCAGAGGGGTAGTGACTCACCCGCCTGAGGCAAGCTTGCAGATCTCCATACGCTCACTCCTGGATCGGGCTGGTCCAGAGGGCTGTTTTAAGACATTGGCCATTGAAGCGTTTCGTAGAGAGTTTAGCACAGATGCGTCAGGAATGCTGGAGAATTAAGCAGTGTTGCAAGACCGTGAACGTGGTGCAAGTGAATGCAAGTGCACACATAGGTGAACACCAATCTCCATGCTTGCAGCTCTCTGCCAAGATGCCCGAAGATGAGAGGTGAAGATGAGTTGTGTCTTCACAGCAATCTGGGAAGACTTTGCTTTTTCCCCTATTCCCATGCTCTGTCACAGATTGAGGCTAAAGTTAGGAGGAAACCTAGACCGGAGGGGAGCTTCCAGAACTGCTCTTTGGCAGAGCTACCCGGGAGCAGACACACAGTAAGGACAGTTTTGTTTGGCAACTTGCTTGTAGGAATGTATATATATATTTTAATACCTTTGGCAAATAAAGGATCATAAAAAGAATAGTTGATTAGCCTTCCTGGCTGGGCAAAGAACGTACTTTAGGTTAAAAAATACGCTCTCAATTGAACAGCATGAAGCAAGAAAAAAACCACCCAAAATGTTTTATCTGCCTCTGAACCTGCCTTATGTATTGCTGATGCCACAAATCAGTGTCAGGGTGAGAGCACGTTACTCATGGAAAGTGAAACATAGGTGTGCCACACCTTCAGGGAAACATATTAGAGACTAATACCTTTTCAATCAGGTAAAAAACCTCCCATATTTATTAATCTGCTCTCATGATCTGGAATGAATTTCATCCAGCGTAAATCACTAGGCCGACAATGCAAATGAGCCAAAAGAGCAACCACATGTTTCACTGTGGAGTTGTTCTCTTCTTCCCTCCTTTTCCCTTCCTTTAATTGCCTGATGCTAATCCCAAAACCTGCAGACTTCCCTTTGCCCCCCAGCTTCTCACTAGCCTTGGGATCATATCAGCACCTTGACAGCTAATGTGAATTTCTTTCATACGGAGAAGGAAACTGCTCGATGCAGGTCTTCTCTAAAGCACTAAGACAACTCCTAAACGTTGCCTTAAAATGTACATGTTTTACGTGCGTGCCCAAAAAGCCTATTTCGGCATGATAGATGCATAAAATAAGTTATAGACTGTTAAAATGGTGTCACTTCTGTGTAAAATGCCCATAAAGGTAATTGGCCTGTCCCTTACATCATGTAAATCACTTCAAAAGTGCTGCAGGAAGCCTGTGCTTGGCCAATGTGAAGCAGTCCAAGAACGAAAGGCAACTTGCACGTGTAAAGGACATTTATGGACAAGATCCTAGCAGAAAGTCTGCAGGCACATGGCTGTCTAGGATATTTCGGTGGGACAGGGGAACTGATTTATGGTGGGCTACACCAAGCCGACCTGCGCTTCTGGGGATACGACACTCGGACCCAACGCTGCGAGCAGTGAAAGTCCATCAAATTTCTGTGAGAACCGGACTGGTGCTGCAGGCCTGGTCCAAAGCACAATGAGTTACTGGGAATGCATCCACTGATGACACTGGGCTTTACACCAGACTCGATGCAGATCTGGAAAGACACTTAGAAGATTCCTATTCTTAGGTACCCATGTGCTTTCTGGCATCCTATGAGGGGCCTACCTGTGTTACTTTTGAGCTATAATACTTTAGAATTCTAGTCCTAAACACACAAATGAATATTGAAGTTATTAGCAAGAAGAACTATGCCTTAAAGGTGTTTTGCAGAGATTCCCACAGAAGTTAGTGGAATGCCATCATTTATACTGGGATTTATCTTGCAAAATAACCACAAATGAAAAGGCATTTGTTAACTGAACAGCACATCCACACTTTAACGGTGGCATTGCAAACACTGCCAGGTTTCAATATTGGTGAAAAAGCACGTGGAAATGACACCAAAATTTGCCGTTCTATCAGCATTTGCAAAGTGTTGGTGTATGTTATTGCACAGCCCAGACTCTCCATCCAGGGGCAGTCACCAAGGGCAGAGACAGGTGAAGCAGTGCCTGTTCATTACTATTTCCATATCATAAAATAAATGCATACAATGTTTTACAGCGTGTAAAACATACTACCTGAACCACAAAAATCTCTGCCTTGGGGAGCTTAAAATATTAAAAAACCCCATGCTTAGGTACAGCTGCTGGCGAGACAGAGGAGGGTAGAGGTGCTTTAACTGGTGCGTCAGGGCACAGCTGGAAAACAAACTGCAGCGGACAGTTGGGCTTGATCCTGAAGGCAACTCGGGACAGATCTGGAGCAGATCAACCTCACGTTAAACAACCTCTACTGAAAAAGTACAGGCAGAAGGACCCAAAAGAAGAGAAATACAGGTGGAGTACCGAAGTTCTAGATGAATACTCTTGGCCACTAACCACACAGACACAAGCTCAACAGAAAAGTGGACGAGTCCAGAGAAAAATCACCTAGACGAGGGAGAGATCTTGGGCCTTCAAGCTCTCCTTTGGACATTTGTATATCAGAGGGCAAAGGATCTCTGTCAGCCAGCTGAATCTCATTTATTTGCAAGTTGTCAAATCCATGCAGTCAGAAAATAATGGTGCTTTGGCATTTTGAGCTAAATTTCACCATGAAATTCCACATGAAGATTAAGTTATGTTAAAAAAAGCTTGTTCTTGTCTTTTTTTTTCTTCCTCAAATTGAAGTCATATTAAAATGATAAAGATACACAAAGTTTCAGAGTTTCCCCATCCCAGCTACCAGCAGCACCACAACAAAAAAAAAACAACCACCCCCCAAAAAACCCCCCACCAGTAAAAAATTTAAAACAAACAAACCAACCAACCCACCCCCAAAACCCCCACAAACCAGCAGAACTGTTTTCAGTGAAATCCAAATGATTTACCAACCACTTCCCTAACATTTTCCCAAGGCTGGGAAACCCATCCTGTGAAAAAGCACTGCCTTCCTCAGGTATGAAATATCTATAAACCTTTATAAACCTGCCCTTTAAAGTCAGAGGATTCCTGCATTAGGTGAATGGCTATAGGGTTAGGCAGTTTATACTTAGTTTTTGATTTTCTTGTTTTACTGGTCATAGGTGGGAGAGCTCTGCATGGGATCCTCCCAGCCTCTCCCCATCCCATCATCCATCCCTGGCAGATACGGCCAAGAACAGATCCGAGATGCTTCTAGTCCGCAGGGAAATGCTGCGTACTCACAGCACCATCCCTGGAGTCTCAGAAGTCTTGGCGTGGGGGGTCCGGCATGTGCTAAAGAGACTTCCCAAGCCAGTTGCAATGCTTCATGCTTTAATACCTCTCCACCCAAGCCTCAAAAACACCACAAAAATGAGAAACAATGTCAAAAATCATGAGAAACCAAGCAGAAGTCGCAGCTGACCCAGACCCTCCCCTCTCGGCAGCTCACCCATCCAGGCACGCACACAAGCGGCCAATCTGCCGCAGTGCTGTGTCAGTGCAAAAACTTTTGCTCTCCATTAACTGACTCATAAGTTGGAAATCCACAAGCCATCACAAGAGTCTTGACGCATTCGTTGAGCTGTTGGTCAGAACATTATATTCTGGTAAACACGGGGCTAAGAGGGAGCCTCTAAATTTTGCTTGAAAAGGGATGCTTTCTGCTAGTGTGGGCAAGTGCCCTGCTCTTCCTTCCCCAGAGAAAAGCCCTACCATGCACCTAAGATGCTCTCTAGGCCTGTTGATGACTCTTGCTTCTACCCTACTGCAAAAAGAAGGGGGGATATGTCCATAACAGGCAGTGCCCTGATGGGAAGAGAGATCAGAGTTACTTCTGGAACAGAGAACAAAACATTTAACTGGGCTTTTAACATCCAGTCCATCATCTCTGCATACTTTGTGACAGCCACCGCACAACAAAATACTGCTCTGAGTGCCCCGGGAACCTCAGCCTCATGCCCATGTGAAGCAGGCTTGCCTCTGACCCCTTCCGGCTACATATCTTAATCCTTCTATTTTGGAGTTAGATAACACCACAGAAAACCCAATCAAAAAGTTAAAGAGAGAAGGAAATCTGCTATCCAAGCGGGTGTGGCAGGCCAAATTCGTTTCCTTCTTCAGCTGAATTTTCCCTGTTTTTAAGGTTTCATGCCTCTCTCCTCAAACATTGCCTTGAGCATTTGGATGCCCAAATATTACTGAACCAGCAAAAGTCAGAATCCAAATCATATTTGGATAGGTGGCTTTGCAAACTGGCTCCACAAATGTCATAAAGATACTCCTGGGAACTGGTTTTATCCAGAGACAAACATGCATCCAGCAAACAGAGCCCAGCCCAAGCCGTTGTGCTAAGCAGCAGGGGAAAAAAAAAAAAAAAAAAAAATCTCTTCCCCGGTCAACAGCATTTCAAAACCAATTAAAAAGCCTCGTAGGCCTGTGGATATGACCTGAACTGGCAAGTCTGGCAATGCTCTGGTTGTCAGAACAGAACACCACAAGGAGTGCTGTTGTCGGGAATTTTGCCACTGAAAACCCCCCCCCCCAAAAAAAAACCCAAACCAAAAAAACCACCAAACCCCAAACCCCACCACTTTTAGAGCTTTGTCATCTTCCTGTCTGTTAGAACTGAGATACTGGTTGTTTGCATAAGCTTCTGGCGCAGACCCAGCTCTCTGCAGTGTAAGTACAGCCACAGAACATCAGGATTTTCAGAAGCTGTTTCTTCTGAGTGTGTTAATGTGGCTTTTCAGGCAGTAGGAGATGGAGAAAGACTATCTTCAAGGAATCCTGTGTTAGTCTGCTTTATATAAAACAGCACCAAACAGCAGCCAAGTTGTCTCAATTTCCAACTCTGACTTAAAACATTTACCAATCTTCATTGGAAACCCATTGCCTGACATTCTGACAATGGGGGTTGTTGAAATTAGAGATGCCCAGGTCATTCTAAGGAGGTTTGCAGAGACAGATTCCCAAAGCTCGCTTCGTGGTGGTCCTCCAGAGGTTTGCCTGGCTGTTCTGCCAAACGCCGCATGCCTCTAGGCTATCACCAAACTGCATTAACGTTTCTAAGGGAGGTGGGTCTAAACCAGAGGATCACATCCAAATATCCTTAAAGCGGATATGAAATCCAAACCAAATAACTCAATTTAAGCTTTAGACTTGTCCATCTTTCCTTTACAGGAAGAGAAGAAACTCCACCTTCCAACACCTCCAAAACTGGAAATATTTTAACATCTAGGTCTGTCTGCGGCAGGCATTCAAGCCAAAAAAAAAATCAACCAAGTTGCTAGGGATCTGGACTAGGACCCAGGAGGCTTGGAGTCAGTTCCATACAGCTATCCAGGGTTAATCTCTCTTAATTTGCAAACAGCGTATGCCCACATCCAGCCCAATTTTGGAACAGAGATATTCTTTAAAAGCAAATAGTCCAATCCCGACAACCAGCAAGTGGGTAAACAGAGACCTATTCTTCAGAGGCAGCTGCGATGGGGCACAGACCAAACTCAGATTTGGAAGCCTGACAGCTTTTTGTCATGCAAACATGTTCAGGTTTGGATCCGAAGTCAACAACTTTGGCTGATCCCTAAATTCCACTCAAAAGTTGCAAGCATGAGGGGCTGACATTTGTGTACGCTCCGTGTAATCAAAGTGGCAGACTAAGCCAGTGCAAGCAATCTCTGAAGACTTGCCCATCGATCCTTTTTAATGCTTCATAATAAGCAAGCTTAGTAGTTTTGAAGCCATTAGGTTTGCATTGACGGAATTTATCCCATTAACCCTGCCAAATGTTTCAGTTTGCAGAACAGGAGTTGAAGTGAAGTGGCCAGGTTACACCTGCAAACATAAAACTGAAGAGCAAGCTCTAATTCTCTCCCAACAGTGCACACGTGTCTGCCTGAGGATGGTTTGATGAGCGCAAGATGATTACTGTGAAGGCATCATGCTGACAACGTTTTATCAACCACCATCTATTCTGGGCACTCTTTGGTTTAATCATCATAGGATTTGTTTAAAGGTTTGGGCCAGCCACAGCAGAGCACAGAGGCAAAGCTTTGCCTACTTTGCTCACAGCAGAGCAGTCCTGAAAGGTCAAACAAAGGGAAACCAAAGTGCATTTGCAGTGGCACAGTCTCGCGTTTCTAACACATCTTTCACCTTGAATGATGATCAAGCCAAGCACTTCCCAAGCGACGCCTTGGAAGGTTTCACTGGACTTGTGCCCACGGCTGTCAGTCGCAGCTACGCCTTCCACACAAGGGCTGTGCAACCGTCGGTATTGAAGGAACTGGGAACCTGCTCTTGGAGCAGGAGTTGTTGTGCATGGTGCTTTATAGGCACAGCAAGATGTTCTCTGACCCAGAAAGTTTGCTAATTAAAGAGACAATATAGGACCTGGAGGACTAAAGGAAGCTACGAAAGAGTACTGGGCAGTTTGCTTGACAGTGCCCTAAACCTGGCCGCAGCCTGGCAATCAGAATGAGGAAGATGCAATGGCTTCAGATGTATTTGCAGAAATTTTGCCCCACATTTGAGAGGCAGCAACAGGAAAGGCTAAAAAAAGGCCAGAAGGGAATAAAGAAAATCTCCAAAGAAAGACGAAGCCCTGAGAAAGGTTGGGGGAGCAACAGGAGACAGAGGATGGTGACACAGATATTGATGAAGGACAAAGCTGCCAGAAGAAAAGCACGGCCACAGGCAACAGAGTCCTGGAGACCAGGGCCAGAGCCCTGATTAAGCATAGTTTACAACTGCACGCAAGAGTAGCCGAACAAGGTAGAGTCTAGAAAAGGAATCAGTGGAGGGGAAACCTAAGCAGCATTTTGGATGAATGGCATCTTCAGTGAGCTTGGAAGTGCAGAAAGGGTGAGAGACCACATGGAAACTTGGGGCAGGCTTAAGGGTGGCGAACAAAGCATTTGTAATGAAATAGAATAACGTGTGTTCTGGGGAGAGAGCCGGGGGGGGGGGGGGGGGTGCGGCGAGAAGACCAAAGTAACAGGGAAGAAAGAGTCAGCGTTTTATGAGTTTCCCCTTGGAAAAAGCTCATGCAGAAAGGGCAGCCGGGGCTGGAGAGGGAGAGTGTGGGGAACCAGAGCAGTTCATCTGCAGCAGGATTTCAGACCCCTGCCAGCAGCATCGTGGCGGCCGTGCTCAAAAGCACCCTGCAAACAATGTGCGAAACACACTCACCTCTGAGTTCACCTTTCCTGGGAGTGAAACCGAGACCCGTCGTGCTCCAGCCCTGAAGTGTCGAGGTGGATGTTAAACAATGGATTTTCCTTCCTACCATGTGGAGCCAATATGGAAAGGCAGGTGGAAAGTGGTTTATGACTGCAAGTCGGGAGACTTCTCATCATGCCAGCTCTACAAATGACATCATTTCTCAGCAAATTGGCAGGAATTAATATACAGAAATTCCCGGTTTAGTCATTATAACGTTTTGCAGTGTGTTCTAGTTTAGATGCATGTGATGCTTCCAGCAACACACAACACCGCACTTCTCACAAGGCGCAGCTTGCAGCAGGATCTCTGTAAAATAAATTCTACCAATGCAATAAATCCATGGTTCAGGGGCAACTCCACAACGTTCAAAAGTACGGACTAACACACAAGTCCCTCTTCAATACTAAGCTTTTTCTATAAATCTGCAAGATATGCATTCACAAACTCATAGTGCTTTCCCCAAGACCGAGTCACGAAGCTCCCTTTAATTTGAGATTGGCTCAACCACAGGCAAAGCCAAGAAAGTTGCCACAGGCCTTAATCCATTAAAGCCATGCCATTGTGCTCCTCTCCAAACTCGGGGCTCAGCTGTATTAAGAAAGAAGCAGTGGTTCGTGGCTGCCATGCCCTGGAAAGGCATTTCCCAACATCTGTCCCAAAGTGGGCATGGAGAAAATGCAGTAGGAAATTGAAGTTAAAAAATCCAATGGGAAAGGCAAAGCTGGTCTGGGTCTGGTCTCTTCCCCATCATACGGCAGGAGGCCAGCACACTGGCATGGTAAGCAGCCACTGCAGACAGACTTACATCCCCCTGCCTTCCTCTCTGCTTCGCTTCCAGTAAATCCCCAACTGAATCAACATTCAGGCCAGGTACGGATCACTGTCCAAAACAGCCATTTCTGATCATTTAAAAGCATACATGAAGGTTTTCCAGAAGCAGACACAATAAACAAGCCAGCAAGCATATTTTCAACTTTCAAAAGCATCCTGGTCTTTTCCCTCCGTTTTCCTCCCTAGAATTTCTAAAGAAACACAAATTTCTCACCGACGTCCCGTGGTTTTCTCTCTTTTCCCTCCCTTGGGGAAGAACACCGAGAAGAGCCTGTTCATCACGGAAGCTGCCGTGGTGCTTCCTGCACGACACAGCGCCGTGTTTCTCCTGCCTCGCTGTCAGCGCTGCCTCGCGGAGCTGCTCCAGCGGCAGGCTCTGCTCCAGACCTAGTCTGCGTCTAAGCGTTGCCCACGCTAAGTCCCACACGTTCCCACGTTTCTTGCTATTCTTCTCATTTTCTGGAGAGCAAATGCCTGCGCCCCCAAGAAAGCTGCGAGCAGCCCTGGCCGGGGTCGTGTTGGTACACAGACTTGGGTGAAACGACCCAGCAGGCATCAATTAAAAAGGAAAAAAAAAATTAAAAATTGAGTAGCCCTGCTTTAAAGTACAAGAAACTGAGATTTAACTGCCTATAAATAATCCTACTACTTTTATTGCAAAGAAAAACATTTCAAAAGATATAGAGCCCTTTCATTTATGTATGTACAAGCAGAGATCAAATTTATGTTTCTCTTGCAACTATTAATACAAGCAACTAAACCAGCAGAGGAATCCAGGATCCTCACAGCATTTTAGAAACCCAGAAATATTTATGATCAGGCATTGGGCCTCTTAATATCTGAAAGGAGTATTGGAGGGAATGACTGGAGAATGCATTTTAAAAGATCTACTTCCCTCCCACTGGGAATTCAGTGTCTGAACCAGGAACAAATTTTAAAATGACATAACATTCCATAAAAGAAAAATATAGCACAAATATTTTGTTTGTACATAAAAATCATAGTTTTAATTAAAAGAAAAAACATATAGAGGTCTTATCGGGGTTTTTGGCAAGAAATAAGCGATACATTCAGTGTTATACAACCAAAAACTACTTGATATTTTTACCTCATTTTTTTTCTACCGACACACATTTCACAAGCAGAGTTATTGGAAGAATCTTATTCTGATTTTGCTTAAAAGAATAAAATGGATAACTGTACTCACTAAGTCCATTTTAATTGTGTCACTACAGATCAGTCCACTCAAGGTCACTGTCCTGAGTCCCTTAGGGAGGTGAGTTATCTCGCAGAAGAAATTCAGACCACCCTCTCTAGAGCTTGGCTTGTTCTCCAATTTTTGGCATTTGCCTAGTACCTTCATCCAGTTTTGGTTTACATCAATTGCAATTCCAGCTTAATTTCTCTTGGAACCAAACTCAGTGACTCAAACATAACGCAGTCCAAGGCATCAACTTCTGCCTGGTTTTTGGTGGAAATCATATGACATTTTCCCTTCTTCATGGCCTTTTTCATGGCTTCCACCCGCAAGTGTGAAATGACCTTCAAACCACCGACTCAGGATGGGTCATGCTCCATTTAGACCCGTATGCGTTCTGTTTGGGCAAAATCCTTTCTCAAGCTAAAAGCAACACACAGTCTGGGCACTCCTGAGAACTGACCAAAGCTCTCAGAGCTGCCTCTTGGTGTCTCGCTGAAAGCCACTGCTAGTCATGGAGAGCATCGCATTGAGCGGGCACACACATCCCTGCCTTGTCCCATCGCTTAACGTTCCCATTATTACCCAATGGAGTTCAAGCCTCACTGGCCCACTGCACAATTCCCTGTAAAACCATCATTCTTTTGTTGTCCCAGTTCATTTTGACCATTCCAGTGGCCACCATCACCACCAGCATCTCCTGAAAAGGCGGGGGGCCACACGTGTTGCCCGTGGCTATGCAAGGCAGCAATCCCAGCTGCAAGAACCAACACCTGAAATCACAACGAAGCAGACCAGTCCTCTGTACTCTGTGCCAATATCTTGATAACACACCCCGATACTCCAACCAGTGAGTCAAAGCATATTCAAAAGCAAGGCTGAGTCACCCCACAGTTATTTCACAGCAGGACTTTCCATGCCCTACTGTGGCCCTTGCAGCAAAGCTCAGCAGGGATCTGCTGTCTGATCCCACGGAGCGGGACAGAGTTGCAGAAGTCTGAAGATGACTCATGTCACACACATCAGTCTGGGCTTCTGGATTTTATTTTTACTTCAGCAAAATATTCAGCTTGCCCTGGAGCAAACCTATTAGTCATGCTCGCTTCTGGGAACGGTCAGAGTCCAAAAGGGTTATATGTGGTTTCCTTCTTTTTGATTTGATTATTATTCATCAGGAGAGAAATTCCTTCCTCTGCAGAAGCCCTATCTATCACGCATCCCTTAGATGGAATATAGGTCACCTAATTTCACCCCTGAAGAAACAAACATCTGCTGAGAAAAATCCCTTTCAGATTCCTGAGGAACTTTTTGGAACAGAAGAAACACTTGCTCCCCAGCCCCAGAACCCAACTCTGTCTCATTTTAATAAAGTCAGAAATGCTTGAGTTAAAGCACACAGTCTCCATCCTTTCAGAGGAGATCTATCCAGGGAAAACAGAAACTATCCAAAACAGCAAGTCATATTAGCATAGAGGTAGAATAAGACCCAGGCAATGATTAAGGGCTTTAGGAGGACCCTTGGGACATTCCACACGCACAAATTATGTGTTGCGTTTATTGCAATAGTGCTCTATGATTCAAAGATAAAACCATCTGCTATAACTTACAGCTATAACTCAGATATAACATGAATCTCAAAGCAAACACGTGCAGTCCTTGGGATGCTCTGCGGTATGCAGTGACTAATTACTCCAAGAGTGGACAGTGCACCACAGCATCTCCCCGAGCAAAGGGTCTCCAACTTTCCTTCCAAACATGGAGAAGACCTGTCTCTCAGCTCTGCTCCTCCACACGCAGAACAGGCATTTAAGCACTAGACATAGCAGAAAGTAGATGCTTTTCTCATCTTTTCATAGAACAGCATGTCCTAGGGGAGAGGGGTGGGGTGTTCTGATTAATAAGCAAAGTTAAAAGAAGATAAATTCAACTCCAACCCACTTCCAGCCATGGGTGCTTGTAGGGATCCTCCCTCAAAACTCCTCTTCCCATGTGCTAAGATCATCTCTCTAAAGACCCTTCCCATTTCCTCTCCATCCAGGTGGGCAGTAAATCACTCGCCATCAGGAGGTCAGCAACTCTCACTTAACTGTTTCCCAGCAGAGTCTCTGACTACAAACAGGACAGGATGTTTCATGCGAACACCGACAGCTTTTTGCGGTATTTTATGGTGGAAGAATTCACGTTTAAGAAAAATACCGTTAAAAACAACGCTATTTTGTACAAATTACTTTCACTGGGATGTAAAGAATGTGAAAAGTTTTCACAGTTTTAGTTGGACCGCAAGTACCTTTGCATTAGAAATATAAATAGCAACTTAATCCGAGCCAGACCTTTTCCCAAAGAGAGAAAATCCCTCAGATTTACTCCAACCCATCCAGATTTTATCTCACTCGCTGCTAATCCAGCTAACTTCTTCTGAGCTACCAGCAACAGCGAGACCAAAAAAATCACCGTGGGAAAACAACAACTTGTTTTAGAACATCTCAACTTGGAGCCACTGTCTTCAGACACAACATCCGTTAGCAAGATATATGGCATTTATCACTTCCAATGGCCCTTATTGTCAGGGGTAGCAGGGAAACACAGCTTGTGGAATTGGGAAAATGTGAATGCATCTCTAAGGAATCAAGCAGAGTTGCCTCTTCGCTGCGTCTGACTGCTTCTCAGCGTCCCACAAGTACCGCTCAGAACAGGACACGCTGCTGTTTCTTGAACTCCAGCTGAGCTTTCCATCGCTCACCCCACATTAATCCATTCCCTACCAGTTTGCTGTGTTTTTTAACCCTGGTTGAAACTCCCAATTTCCCAGTTCCAGCCAGTACCTCTGAGTAAAGATCAGAGTTGTCTCCAGTTCAGAGGCAGTGTTAAGAGCACAAGGAGGCCAAGTGACTTGCACAGAGGTAGAGTCTTGCAAGCTGATCACTTAATGAATTATAGTTCCTGCCCTGTCTTAAAATCATGCCGGGCTGCAATAGCCTGGGCTTCAAAATAAACTAGACTAACATATTTCACCAGATTTACAGGTTTTATTAAGTTTCCCCTACTAATGTGTTTTAAAGCCAAGATAGGCGCAATAATGTATCAGAGGACAAAATCCAGCTCTTGTTTTCCCTAAGCCATAATGAACCTTAAAGCTCGTTACAGCAATACTGTATGTCATACGATATATATATACAATATCAATACAGGCTGGGGGATGAAGGGATTGAGAGCAGCCCTGCGGAGGAGGACTTGGGGGTACTGGGGGACGAAAAGCTGGACATGACCCAGCAATGTGCGCTCGCAGCCCAGAAAGCCAACGTTATCCTGGGCTGCATCCCCAGCAGCGTGGGCAGCGGAGCGAGGGAGGGGATTCTGCCCCTCGGCTCCGCTCTGGTGAGACCCCCCTGCAGTGCTGCGTCCAGCTCTGGGGTCCTCAGCACGGGACAGACATGGACCTGTTGGAGCGGGGCCAGAGGAGGCCACAGAGATGATCCGAGGGCTGGAGCACCTCGGCTACAAGGACAGGCTGAGAGAGTTGGGGTTGTTCAGCCTGGAGAAGAGAAGGCTGCGGGGAGACCTTATTGCAGCCTTTCAGTACTTAAAGGGGGACTATAGGAAGGATGGGGGCAATCTCTTTAGCGAGGCCTGATGTGACAGGACAAGGAGGAATGGCTTTAAAATAAAGGAGGAGAGATTTAGACTGGATGTAAGGAAGAAATTCTTTACACTGAAGGTGGTAAAACACTGAAACGGGTTGCCCAGAGAGGTTGTGGAGGCCCCATCCCTAGAAACACTCAAGGTCAGGTTGGACGGGGCTCTGAGCAACCTGATCTAGTTGGGGATGTCCCTGCTCACTGTAGGGGGTTGGACTAGATGACCTCTAAAGGCCCCTTCCAACCCAAACCATTCTATGATTCAACACTGTTATTGCACATGTGCTTACCTCTGCTACAGACATCTTTGAAGCATGCAGCCAAGTGATATAAGACAATAATAGGGACACAGAAAATGTAAAGATTAGTAAAAACAACAACCACCAAGGATTTTGAGTAGACTTGCTTAGTGCAGAAAACCTTATTAATAAAGTCTGCATTCTGCAGTAAAGCACATGCAGAATCCCACAGATTTCACCTTCAAAGACTCGGTTGACCACTCGGTTTGTGAGACGCAATCCAGGGTAGGACACTTGGCTTACAGTATGGGATGCAGGAAGAAGCTAAGAAGGAAAATGCTGTAACGAATTCTGAGAGGAAAAGATGCACATAATTTAGTGTCTTGATCTGTTTTAAAGCACTTCCAGAAGTCTGCTTTTTTCCATATTGAACAATAACTATATATCTCATCAGAGTACAACTTGTTACAGCGGCAAATAGATACATATTTCTAAAGAAATAAAACAGCGAATCAAGCCTCGGCTAGACTTGCAAAGCATGCACATGTTTGCATTTCACAGCAAGGGCGAGGAGCACAAAGGTCCTTTGATTCCACAACTCCCCAAAAACACGAACTCCGCCCCCCGTCCCCACCACCTCCAGGCAAGGCTCCAGCTGGAAAAAGAGAAAAACCATTAAGACCAAACAAACAAACAAAAACCGCAAAACAAAAACAAAACAAAGAAAAAACCAAACCAAAACAAACAAACAAAAAAAACAACTCAGCCAGAAAACTGCCAAAACCATCCAAACTCCCCCTCACTGCCTGTTCCCTTCAGGAACAAGCTCGCAGATCCTGCTGGCTGATAGGAAGAGCGCCAAGCCCCAGCGAGCTCTCCCTCCTGTCCATTTGGGAGGAGTAGGTGGGACGGGGAAAGCGCGGGACAGGGTAGGGATGCAGCCCCGGAGCAAAGCCCATGGCGCACAGCCCCAGGAGCAGGGCGCCCGCTTCGACCTTCCTCCGCAGGCTGTGGTCCCAACCGTGGGGGCTTCCAGCTGCCGTGTGGGTGGCGGGGCTTGGTGGTCTGCAGCAAAGCTGTGGAAGACCCTCACCTTGAAGGTCACTGCCTCCATGTTTCCTTGCATTTGCCTCCAGGCAATGAGATCCCATGGGATTCTCCTGGTTATCTTTCCCAGATTCCTCTCCAGGAACTCAGCAGTGACGCACCTTTGCTTTCAGCTGTAGATCCCAAGGCAGTGTCTAGGCTACATTCACTATTTATTACAACATCCCCATTCCCGGTTCCCCGCTTATTCACCAAACAATGTCTATGCAGCCAGTTGACGCAAGTGGTGGGTGATCCGGAAGCCAGCTCCAGCCCCTGGGATCGCTCCGTCCTGCCCACTCATCCTTGCTGCGGAGAAGTGGCCGCGGCCACTGGCAAGAGCGGGGACTCCAGCTACATCTGCTGGAAGACGCATCATTTCTGTGTGGTCCTCAGAGGGAGCCCAACGTTGCTGACATCTCCACTCCCCCACTTTCCAGCCCAATCAAGCCTGCTCCAGTGCACAGTGTAGACCATCCTGAACTTTAGCATCTATAAAATTTGTAGCACAATCATTAACTGCGTCATTGTACAAATGCTCCCTGGCAGTTAAGTGCTTTCCTGCTAAGTGCATTCCCAAACTCTGCAAAGGAAGACTACAGCATGGAGAGATGCAGTCCGCATCCCCTTCAACTCCTGGAAGGTTTTGTCCAGGAGACATGAGAAGAGAGAAGGAAAGGCAACCCAGGCTGACACAGCTTGCTGCTCCTCCTCTGAGCTCTATCTAGCACTGAGCCTCCGGGATGCTCAACGCTGTTCTGACAGCAACGCCGGGCCAGCCGCGCGGCTGCAATACCTTAATACCAAATCAAAAGATGGGTCAATGCATAGACACCAATAGGAACTTTGGTATGATGCTTTATACCGGTCATTTGTCGCAAAACTGGTACTCTGGTTAGAGTTCGGAAGCCTACACACCACCCCCCAAGTTATCCTGCCCTTTTCTCCTCCTAAAAAGCCTACTCAAATACATTATCCTTGAAGGCAGCAGGCCTACTACCACCAGGAGAAGAGGGGCTACTTCTAACCCCAGGGAGCTGTGCAGGGAAGGTCACCGAGAGCAATTCCTCCCTGCTGAGGAAGATGGTGAGAAGGTAAGCCTCAATCTCCCTTTGAGATAAACCCCAGCCTCATCTCCATAACATGGCGTTATTTCCAAATTCCTCTTTGCACGCTCAGATCCCTTCCCCACACCTGGATGCTCAGAGCTGTGTCCTACCCTCCCCAGCAGCTCTGGCCCTCTGCCTCTCCTGCCTGGGGCTCCTAGAGAGCACAGGGATCCACTGCAGCTCCCCTGCCCCGGCTCTGCTGCTTGCACCTTGGAAACTGCCTCCTGGTCGAGGCAAGGAGAGCCTGTGCTCCATGCCAACCTCCAGCCTCCGCCCAAATATCTGACCCTGTATGACGGGAGCTCACATCTCATTGCAGCCCTGCACGAGTTGCGACACCTCTGGTGAACACGCAAGACAAATAGAGTGTTTACTCCCACTAAACCTAAAAAGGGAAGGCTGGGGATTTTTCCCCCCCGCTCTCTAAATTGCTCCCTAGATCAGTAACCACAAAGCAAACAATTGCCATCTGCAAAGACAGTATTCTCCTTGCAGGAAGGAGAGGGGGTGTGGAAAGGGCTCTCAGGAGAGGGCTCAGCTGCCGAGCAGGATGTTCTGATGAAAGACAATTAAATCAGAGCTGGTTAAAAGAAGGCAGGTGGGTTTTTCTCTCTTTCTTTTTTTTTCTTCTTTTTTTTTTTTTTATTTTTTTTTTTTATTTTTTGCACACACCAGTATTTGTTACTGGGGACAGTCCCTGCTTGCCTGCATGCCCCACACCTCATCCTGCCAACAAAAAGCCCCCACCCTGGACTCTCCCTCTCCTCCGGCTGGAAGGTAACACCAGGGATGCACTCTGCACCCAAAAGCCAAGAGTTATCACCTGCATTTTGTAGGAGGGAAAGCAGCATGGGAAGGGTGAACAACATGACCAGGGCCACACAGCAGGACCGAAAATAGAGTCCATAGATCCAGTTTCCACCTTCTGGCTGTAATCAGAAGAGGATTTTTCCTCCTGATGCAATTTCCCCTTCCACTCCTCCCTGCATATACATAAAGGTAAGGAAAGCCCATACAGCAAAGAGGAGGGATCTCATGTTTTATCCCAACTCATTAGCACGCAGTTCATTCTGCGTTGCTCAGCTATTAAAATTTGATGACAGCCCAGAAGACACCAGGAAATACCTCATTTTCACAAGTGTGCAGAAGACTCATCTGTTCACAGAAAAGCTGTACTCTCAGCTACATCATCATCATCTTAAGTCTACCTTTTCCCCTACCAATTCAAAGTAGGCTTAATGTTCCCTGAGCAATAAAGAGCAGGAAATTGGAAGTTTCAGTACGATTCTCAGACACACCGAATCCCCAGATCAAAAACTTACTTGCCCCTTGTGCAAGTTTGAAAGCTTGACTAAAGGGATTTTTCTTTTTCACTTTAGCAAAGATAGCTGAAATCCTGGACGGCATTCAGCAGAAATTTAGTTTAATTTAACAGGCATCCACCACAGCATAAATGCATTAAAGACATTAACATTACAATGAATTTAATCCAAATCTATATTATAATAGAGCCAGATGTTTGCTCTGACAATGAGCTCAGAGGAACTTCTATGCTCATTTACACCAACTGGAAATTTGGCAGAACAGAAGGGGAATGTTTGAGTTTCACAGAGCGCCATAAAGAAGTGCTAAAAGAGATTTGCACTAGAGGCATTAAAGGAGCGCTCTCATTTCTGATATCGCCTTAAACCCAGATTAAGACAACAATTTGTTTAGGCACTGTTGTCCCAGGACGACTTAGTTCGTGACTTGCCCAATGGACAGCTATCACCCATGCCTCTGAGAAGTGATGGGGATCGTAAGACCCTCTGCTGCAAAATATAACGTGGGAGTGAGAGCCCAGTCCTGGCGGGTTCATCGCTTTGTGCTCTCCCAGTATTATCACCAGCCTTTGCACCAGCAGCCGAGGTCCGCTACGGAAAAGTTAAAAACCTACACGTTATTTTCACTTTTCAGCGAAGACAAATATGAAGAGAGATGAAAGCCCAGGCACATTTTTTATTCTCCCACCTACATACCATTCATTCTCCACTCAAAGTACTACAACATTTTCAAAAAATACTGAATTATCCTCAAAAAGAGACACTCATACACAAAGGAGATGACTGGCACCTGTGAAAACATATTTTCCAACTAATTCCAGTGAAAAAGAACCTTATCCAAAGCAAATCTGAAAGCATCCCTAAAAGTGACACACGAGAATGATTTACGTTACACGTTGATTGATAACCGCATACCATCTTATTTGGTACCCAGTATATTTTTGTTACACAAGATTTCTAATAATGCTCACACAGTTGAGTTCAGAAGTTCGTATTTTGCCTGCAATGGTTGACTACAGATATAAAAAGAAATAATTTGTGGAGCGGGCTTCATTTACCATATGATTAAACCGAACTTGAGTACAAGGGACAGATTAATTTTTCTTCCTAATTCTTCCTGTTCTACACCGAACGACCTACCCTCAGAATCCATTTGTAGGGAGTCTGTCCATACCAGGAGGAAGCAGAAAGATTTCAAGCTATATTTAGGCGCGGCTTTGGTCTCTGCTATGTGGCACGGTTCGGGTATTGCCAACACGAAGGCGATGAGACCATCGTAGGGCTGAAAACTGGGCTCGCACGCCGCAAAACTCCTCTGCCAACACATCTGTCCAGATGTGCTTCCTCTCCGCTCTCCAGCGGTGGGCACAGATGCAATTTTGCACTGGACTCAGACTTACATTATGGCAAAAAAAGACAGTGCTAAAAGCAGCGTGGCCAACTGCTGCCAGGCGAAGAGCCACACCATGCTCAGTCCTGCAGCTGAAACACCAAGCTGGGCAGTACCACAGCTTTTCTCAGGGTCTGTGATTTTGGATGACTTGGAAAATCGCATTTCTGTGCCCACAAATAGGTTTCTGAGATGCCGTTGAACCAGGAGCAGTTTTCTTCAAAACACGTAGATCAAAGATTCGTTTGTTCAAATGCTGAGCTATTCACAACATCTGCTGGGTTGTTATTCTTTAGAAGTACTCAGGAACTCAACACAAACATATTAGCTGGAAGAAGAGAGTAGCAATGCATCTCCCTGCTTGGTTCTTTGCAAGATACATTTTTATTGCTCAAAATTACACATTTTTATTTGGACACAGCTTGTTAGGATGAGCAGACAGTTCAGGAAAATAAGAAGTGGCCCACGCCCTGAAAATCTTTTATCGCCAGCATTTCAACTGAAGACAGACATTTTTTTGAGGTTAGAAAACCCATTTTACTTTCGAGCTTATAAACTTCTACCCCTCTCTGGGAATCCAGGAAATTAGAAAATACTCTAAGAGGTTTTCTGGGGAGCGTTATCCAGTCTGGAAATACAAAGAGACTCCCTGCACTGCACAGATTTGGGACACACGCGTTCCCTGGGCTCAGGACATTCCTAACATCGACGCCGACTCCGGCCCAAGTCATCCTCAGCCTCCTGCTCCTTGACGAGCGGCAGGGTTTGAAAGACCCCAGCCCCCCCGTCACTCTGCTCCAGGTCTATTTTTGTGTGCGCACACACGCACATCCACACGCGCACAAAACCAACGAGGTCGCATTGCTAAAAGCAGGAGCTGCCATCTGAAAGCACTTTGGAGATGGGGTGTTCATGCATGTGGCGCAGTATAAATGTCAATATAAAGCAGCATGCACGTAAATTTTTAGATTTAAGCTTTACGAGGATGTGGAAGTAAACATCAGCAAAGCACTGGAGGTCTGCATCGAGAGCGCTACCTCTTACTCGACGGGTGTCCGAGAGGTTTCATGGATCTGCTCAGTAGCTTTGTTTTCTGAAGGACTGGTCCGGCACTCCCTTTGAATTCGCCTTCGAGCCGTTAGTACTTACACACATGGTCGCAACCACAGAAGGTTCAGCGGCATAAAGCTTTACAAGAAGTCATGAGAAAAGACAGAGCCCTGCCTGTGCAAAGGATTACGCGAAGGCATAGGAAAGTATAGCACAATTTACCACGAGTACCCTTTTTACCTTCAAATAACAGTTCATGTGTCCTATGGGCAAAAACCACCATGACCACAAGTCTTCTAACTTTGAATTATTGCATGAAAAGGTCCTGTTACAAGCCACGGAGGTCTATCAGGGGGTTATAGTAGCAGACATTTTATAGCCTTGCTGTCGTTCAGGCAGTTGACTTCAGAGTAGAAGAGATCTCTCAGGAAAGTCTGCAAGAAAAAGATATTCTTATGTAGCCTATAAATACCATTGACCCAAACTGTGAGGTGCTTACGCTGGCAAATTTTCAAGACACTATGTAAAGAAACCGGATCCCTCTATCCGTGATCAGATCTGCTCTTGATGGGGAACTTGCTAAATAAGACAAAACATGAGCCTGCTTCCAAATTCACTTAGCTCAACCTAAAACTTGAATTATTAGCTCATTGGTGATGGGAAGATAAAGTATTAAAAAAAAAAAAAGCCACCAAAACCAAAACAACATGGGTGACAGCATCCAGGTCACAGACCAGATGAGGAGAAGACTGAAGAAATGAAGGACCAATAACAGGAAGGAGAAGTTTTCCTAGACCATGTATCAGATTCAGTAACATTCTAATAGAAGAGTTTATGGACACCCTTAGTACAAACAAACTGAAAGCTTTTAAACAGAGAAGATTTCCACTGAAAAGCTGAAGGTTTGGTTTTTTTTTTCCTTGTGGAAACATGTCAATATCAATAAAAAGTTCATTGGAGAAATGTCACAGCAGCTGTGAGTGTTTTGTTGCAGCCTTCCTTCGCATAATTATTAACGTACTAACTATACAGTCAAAATTTGCTATTTAGATTTCTGACATTATCAGAATTAAAAATGTCCCCTTTTTCAGTAATATTCTTGATAGACACCACTCCACCTAAATTTCCTCAAGTGCACTGTTATTCACCCCAGATAGGACCTTTTTTTTCCACAAGATATAGGAACTTTCCCAGGAGAAGAATTTTGGTTTTCAGCTATTTTCAGTCATCATCCAATTATAAGCCAACCTCACAGAATATCTGGCTCCCAAGAACCATGGACTCACCTAGGATCTTCTTTACAAGGATATATATTTTTTTTTTTTAATGCTCAGAGGATGTATTCAGCTTTATTAAAAAAGATAAATATGATTTGGAAAAGGTCCTGTTTCTAATCAAAGATAGAGAGGAAAAAGGATGCAATTTGGAAAGGATGCAGCTGAACCAAGAGGAAGAAAGCTGAAGAAGAGTAAGTGACAGCGACCTCCTTCTAGCACCTTCCAATCTGTTTTCACACTTTGCCCATTCGTAAAAAGGACAAGGATTCTGTGCAAACAGAAAAAGAAAAAAAGACAAAAGGAAAGGTTTACTTCTGTCAAGTCAGATTACATTTCCGCAGTGGGAAGGCAGGGCGGGATGATGTCATTCCACCTCCTGCTTTCCATCAATTAGACACATTGAATGTGTATCACTAGTAACAGTGGAAACCCCAGAGTAGCTATGTATCACAGATAGGCTAAAGAAAGGAAATAAGCTAATTTCCTATTCAAATGCAAAGCATTATGATGATCCTTTTGCATTCGGGGCCCACTTCGCTCGTCCTCACAATCCGCATAAAGTGGTGATGAATTATCAAATCAATATTTTCCAGGCAAGGAACCTACACCAAAAAAAGAGCTCAAATCCAAAGTCAAAATCTGAATTAATCCTCAAGGCTTCCTGACAGCCCAGGCCATGGGATTTGTTCTTCTGGAGCTAGATCCATGCTCTATAAATATAAATATGCTCTGCATCTGACAATTAACTTCCTTAAGGAAACGTGTTCCTTCCTTCCTTCCATCTTTTTCTGATTACGGCTGGTCTGGATGGTTTGAGAGGCTGGAATAGGATGCTGAAGTCTTTGAAGACCTCTACTGTGTGGCATTCATTGTTAGAGTTTAATTTCCTGGAGCCTGTGCTCTGCCTCTATCAGAAGCATCCTCAAATTAATTTGAGGAAACAAGTACTAGGAGTATTACAATGACTTGCCCTAAGGCAAGCATCAATGCAGGGCAAGCCCTGAGCTCGAGGTAGCACCCCTTTGCAAGGTGACTCATCATAGAAAGAATTTGGTGTTTTTCCAGGCTCTGGGAATTGGTAACGGTATACAGAGCTAACAGCCTGCTCAAACCCAACCCACATCAATACAGCCCAAAGAGGCTACGTTTCAAGGGGTTACGAGAAATGAGCTGGAGAGCCTTTGGGCAGCATGTTTGGCAGGTGCCCATCCCAGGAAAGGGCCACCAACGCTCGTTTTTGGCTGCCGCGATGAGGGATCTCGCTAGCTGCAAGACCACCCGAGAGAATGGGAGGTATTTCAGCAAACATGACATTTGCACCGTGGTCGTTCTGGGGACACCTGCGCTCAGGAGAAAGCGGCCACTCAAGCATTTGCCACCAGGCACCACTCCTTGCGGTGCTCCAGACAAGCACCACGCAGCCACAACTGGTCCTAGACCCAGCTGCTCCCACACCGCGGAGCACATCTGGGAGCCCAGCTACCAGGAACAAAACAACTAAAAACATCTGGATCAGGAAATTAAGGCAGGGGGAGGGGAGAGGGATCAAAACGCCACACTGGAGCACTCCATCAGGCTCGGGAAGCGTGCAGAATGCAAATAAAAATTGAAATAAGTTTGTTTGCTAAAATTCAGAGACAAAACAGGTCTAACCTTATCTGAAAGGACTGTAACAAACCCAAAGCAGAGGCCGTGCCTTCCCAAGCAAACACGGAGTAGACCAAGAAAACAGAACCAGAGACAGTTCATCCCAGTATTGGCTTTTCACAATTAAATCCGCGTGTGTGTTTGCACAGAGGAGCTCGCTGAAATTTAAGCAAATAGCAGCAAACCTCAAAGAACAGGAGAAATCTCACTGCATCCCCAAAGAATGCAGCAGTGGAGATGTTGCAGAGATGCCAACTGGCAGGAAATGAGGAGGGAACACAGTATTCCTAAGAAACCTCCTCATTTTTCCCATTGATGATCTGAGCCAATCCAAAGGAGCAAGGAGGAGGGGGGGAGCTCAAACCTTTCCCCTGAATCAGGGTAAGAGGGAAAGAAAACACTGTAATTTCAAAATGAGCAGACCACACAGTAAAAGAGAAATAAAAATAGTAAAAGAAAGCAAGCGTATTTTCCTTTAGTCTTTCCTTATTTAACTATTTGTTCAGGACTAACCATACAAGATGTACCAAATTCAAAGTTTATATCAGTTTTCTGCCCATGGCCCATCCGTAAGGGCTGCAGGTCTCAGCATCTGCTCCAAGTCAGCTCACACGGAGCCTTCACAGGCGGTTTGGGGACCTCACAGCTGCTAGTGCCAAAACCAAGCAAGAGTAAGAGAGGATGAGACACGTGTAGGGGTGGCAAGGACAGCCAGGCTGCAATGAAAGCTCACCTTCTAGCAAAACCCATGAGGGGAAAACAAAAATGCAATAGGGTGGTCTGCTGTTCGTTGCAGAAGAGGGAGAACAGCCACTAAGGTATATCAGAAGTCTATAAAACTCAAAGCAAACCAACTACATTGTCCTCTACAGAAAGAAAAAAGCACGTGTGATTTGTTTTCTCAAAGGCAGCCCCTGGGCGAGCTGCCCTGAGGCCCGTGATGGTTTAGGGTAAGCCATGGTCCTGCTAGTGACAAAGCCCAGGCTGGCCAGCAGCTGAGCCTGCTGTCCTCAGCAAGTCTTCTGCCCTTGCAGGACTGAGTGGAAAAACATTTATTTAGCTATTGTTTGCAAAGGAGAGAGGCATGACTAAGGAGGAATCAGCTGGAGCTGCAGTATGAGAGATAGGAACTAAACTCCCAGCACAGATCAGCGTCTCCCAGAAGGTCCTGGAGAAGGGAACAAGGGGAGAAGTGCCACATCTTCAGCTGAAACCTTTGAGAGGACTCACCTAGAGGACATGATAAGTTGCTTGGTCACCAGAGAGAAGAGACTGGCAGATTTCTTCCAAAACCACCAAGAATCAGCCACCCCAGCAAACTAGCAAAACAACAGCTGTTAGGGACAGCCTCCCTGGGCACAAAAGGTGGAGACAGCTAAAGCCAAAAAACAAGGCTATCTCTCAGCAACTGAAAGGCTGGTTTGGATCACAAACAGCTACGAGATTTGGTGGGTTTGCCAGCATTCCCCATTATCCACTGGAGGGGCCCCACAAGCTTGTGGGGGCATTCGGCGCTGGAGATGGCCACCGGTACAGCAAGGCAGTGCTGGTGGAGGTCAGAGACCTACCGGAAAGCACCAGCCTTCCCCACAGGGTGCTATGGAGAGCTCAATCCAGAGAATTACTTCTGTGAAACCATTATCACAAATGGATATTGCTCAAAACCCACTGCACGGTCAAGCAACTCTAAACAACTTACACTGGGGCAAGCAGCTGGTCCATGCTGCCTGCTCTGAGAAGTAGCTGGAAAATAGCCTCAGGTCCAGGCAAAACAGTTTCACTAAAGCGAGAAGAGCTCCAACAGCTTTCTCAGGGGAGCCTGGTCCTCACCCCAGGCAATACAGCCTTGCACACTGGGCCAGGCTTTTGCTGAGGTAGCTGCCATGGTAGATGGTGGTTTCACCTCCAGCTGCACATTACCATCTCCCCAGCTGAGTCCCGTTAGCAGATCCACACGCACTGCTCACCAGCTGCAGTGCTGACTCAGCTAGATCCTCATCAGAGGTGCTTATAGCTAATTTGCAACCCCAGCTCAGCTCAGGGAAGAGTAACCTACCACCAGTGAGCCAGGGCTACCAGCATCTTAAACACCCACTGCCACTCCTGCAGCAAGCATCTGTGGGTATCCTGTTTAAACACTTGCTTTGGTACCAAAGGCAATTTCTCCTCCTGAATTCCTTGCATATTTCTTTCCTGCCAAAAAATTATTTAAATTATTTCGAGGCTGTCAAATCTTTAAAAAAAAAATCCACACTGCAGGCTAATTCTGAGGTATTTATATGGCAGCAACCCCTGTGACTTGCAGTCTGCACACCGAGCCCCAGCGTTATCAGAGCTGTCAGAGGCAGTCCCAGCACAGCTTGCTTGTTTGTTCTGGTGCTACTAGCACTGATTTCAGAGGGCAGGGGGGCAGGGAAATAAAAGCAAAAACACCCCTAGTTTGTATACAAAAATGTTGCAAAGTCATAAAGATGAACACACGCTGGCCTGCTTTCCTGAAACGCAGCCCTCGTTCCTATCACCCTTTGCGTGTATTGACCCACGCAGCAAGCTGGGATCCAGGCTGGCACGTGCCTCAGCAGCAGCCGTCACGGTGTGTCTGACCACGGGGACTGTTACTGCTGCTGATGGCAAGGGCTGGAGGCACAGAAGAATGCTCATCTCCCAAAGGGAGTTTCTGCTTTGACCAGTTCAAAAAATCCTAATTTTCCACTCCAGTATTTTATGGAAAATAGCTCAAGCCAAAGCTCTGGACGCAGCACTAGCTCGAGCAATTGGGCTGAGTGCTGGCAAGTGCTGGGGGGAACCTCCACCCCCCAACCCCAGCTCCCCAGGGGCTCCCTGCAAGGCCCTGAGCCCGACGTGGGGGACCTCTGAGCTCCTCTGTGTGCCGTACCCCTGCTGCAAGAGGCTGAAGTGACCCCACACAGGCCCACCACAGACAAAGCTTTAGCAAGTGCAACAGAGGCTGCGCAAACCTTCTATAGCTGAACTAGGCCAGCTCCACTAAGGAGCATCACTGGCAGCTGTGGCAATTTAATTCTGCAGGATGAATAAGGCATTGGATGCTACCCCAGCCCCTCTGTAAAGGCCACTCTCTCATTTCTAGCAGCTCTACAAGCCATTGCTTTCCAGCAGTCACCCATCCCAATTCACCCACCTCCCCAGCGACACTTGCTCCGACTCACTGGCTCCCAAAGGAGCCCCCGCATCTGTTTGCTCGGCTGTCTCCAACTGCAGGACTACCCAAGCAGCGCTGCCCAGAGAGCCACCGCAGCTCCCTCCGACGCTGCCAGGGGGAGAGGGCATAAGCCAAGTGGCCACATCCTCCCGATG
The DNA here is from genome assembly GCA_031468815.1 of Morus bassanus. NCBI lineage: Eukaryota > Metazoa > Chordata > Aves > Suliformes > Sulidae > Morus > Morus bassanus. The sequence goes on along the minus strand of CM062573.1, from coordinate 44,177,519 downwards.
TGCCAGCCAGAGCCAGCACAACGTTCCCCCTGTTTGAGCCAGCAGCAGCCACACGCACACCTGGAAAACCCAGCCACGGAGCTAAATCCATTTTCTGGGGTCTGCTCACCCTCTGGCAAAGCCCCCAAGCTGTTTGCAGCTGGTGGTTTTGCCCGCCTGCAGCATCCTTTTCATAGCTGTTCGCTGCTGTAGGCAAACTGCAGTGGCTGAAAGCATCAAAGGGAGGTGTGATGTGGTTTGAGAGGGAAAAAAGCGCAAAGAATCCTTTCTGCAGGAACACAGGCCCCTTGTAGACAAACAGAGTTTAATGGATAGATTCCCCTTTGCTTCTTAGTTTATGTTCACGACTTCCCTTGACCTCCGTGTACATAAGTGGTCTGAAAATTTCCCCAAGCCATTTATTTACAGCTGCAAACCACCACTTCCTATCTCACTCGAAACGTCAGAGCATTGCCAGCAATGTTTTGTTTTGCTATTCCCCAGACTGAAACATTTGTTGGGTGTTAGCAATATCTGAGATTGGAAACTACAGACACCAGACGGGACTGAGACTACCCGTTAGGATGTGTCCTTTCTACAGCTGCAGCAGTTGCAGGACATCAGAGCACAAGAAAAGTCCTGGAGACTGGAGGAACATGGTGTTGGATACCCTGAGCCACACAGTGCTTTCTTCTGTGATTCTGCCTACCCCTCCCCTGCCTTTGCCTCCCTTCTCCTTCTTATGCCGTAGCTCTCCTTTACCTCATTTGCACTTTCCTCTGCTTACACTCTGTTTCTTGTTCTGCCTAGGCACCACACTCGGCATGACAGATCCCAGCCGTGGCCTCCAGGCACTTCCGTGATAGCACTAAATAACGCTTTTAATAATATAGAGATCATCCAAAGAGCCTTCATAGGAAGTCTTAGCACTCCATCTCCTAAAGCAGTTTTCCCCTCCAGTATCTAACTTGTACAGTACTGGAGTTCCCTGAAAGCATCTTACTGAGATTCTGAGTTAAAGATGAAAGACAGTTTTTTAAGCTTCTAACGTTCACATGGAAAGCCCTTTTTGGCTAAAAACCTTCGAGCTTATTCTTAGCTCATAAGGGATTCAGATATGTGGAAAGTCTGGAGAAAGTTGGACAAGCCTGTACCAGAAGCAGATCAGAACCAGAGCCATCTCCCCAGACCCCCTGCTCGCTACCTCCATCACTTCTCCCCCTGCCCCAGCCCTCCACCCAAACACTTGGGCAAAGGAAGCTGATTTTTAATCACCCCTGGACTACACAAATTTGCATCTCATTTTGCTCATCCCTCTAATTTCGTGGGCTCCATTTAGCTACAGCTTTACTCCTTTCTCTTCAAATTAGGTACAACAGAAGTTCTCTCTTTACACTTTTTTTAAGCTATTCCTGCCAGATTCAGCCAGCTATCGTAGTAGTTCTGACCCTGGCAATATTTAGGCTTTCTGCACCCACCTGCAGAGACAAGCATGGGCATGGGCAAATACACAAGGATTAATTCATTGTATGTCTTGTGATCCTCCCTCCATCCCTGAGAGGAACAATTTCTTCCCTACACCTGCTTATGTGCCACAACCTTGGGTCATCTTTCCAACAGGAGCTGCCAGACAAGCTCAACTCCCTGGTATTACAGCAGGGTAACAGCGTGCACATGCACGTCCACATCCACACACGTGTATTTGCACTGCACAAGCACCTAACGTATGCCACCCTAGCACGCACGAGAGCAGAGCTGACAAACTGGACATGTGCACGCACACAACCCTGGTGCTTATTGAATAAGCATATGCACTTCACGGTGAAAAAATAGCCCTTGGAAATTCCTCACTGTGGGGGATTCAGCTGGACACAGACATCTTTCCCTGACATGAAATATTCTGCAAGCCCGACGCTCAGCTCCCGCGGACAGGATGCGGTAACTACATCTTCCCTCTCTCCTCCTCCTCCGAGGATCTGGCTGCCTAGTCTGGCTTTCATTGCAACACCTTTATTACCCCAACGTTCTTTCCCAGACAGCAGCATTTCCTCGTGTCGCAGCTCAGATGACAGGACGTTAACATGATGGAATGGTTTGCAAAGGTCAACGCAATTATTTGATGCTCTCAGAAAGTCTGGATTCCTTCAGGATTTCCCTTGCTTTTCTCTCACTACAAAAAAAAAAAGAGAGGGTGAAATGAAGGAAGGGGGGCAGCCAGCCCCAGCTCCAGGTGCAGCCCACCCCAAACCCTTCCCAGCCAGCTGAGCTCCCCGATGGGCATCTGCTAAAACCCCTAATATCAGCAGGAACAATCAGGTGGTCATGAGACATCGAGCTGCTGTCAGGAAATTTCTCCACCGTGGTTTGAGGTTATGTCTTTCAATATTATTTTCCTCAATCTCCCTTTTCTTGAAAATAATCAGTTTGCTAGATTCTTGCGGTAAAAAGCTTCCAGTAAGTTCCAGCGTGGAATCTAGGCAGAGGGACAGATTATCTGCTTGCAGTAGGACACCTCACTTAGAGCAGCCTAATAACATAAAAATGATATATTTTAAGTCCTGCTCCCTCAATAATACCTTTTAATGTACTCAACTTATTTTAACATTATAAATAAAAGTGCTGGCACACACTGAGGTTTCTTTTGGAAGGGGGGAGCGGCGTGCTCTCCAGCTCCTTAGCCTCTCCGAGGTTCGGTTGCCAACCTCAGAGCTGGAACTCCAAGTTACTTTAATAAGCAAAATATTCCATTTTCCATGTATTGTTGCTCTTCAGAATGGATTGAGTTCTTGGGAGTGACGATGAAAAGCTGCAGATTTCTTCAGAGCAAAACGCAAACCTCATCAAAACCCTATTACAGACTGTTAGGATGGGGCTGACTATCACCTGGACAGTCAGCTTCATACTTCTCCAGAAGAGGACTGGCTCTAACTTGCTGTGCCGGTGTCTCACCTCCATCAGCTCCGAGGTCCCTCCTGCTGCTGAAAGTTTGGTCACTCTTACCATGCTAGTCTCGGTGCAACAGAAGCCAAAAGATTATTTCAAACCCACATCCCTCTGCTGCTCCGAGTCCCAAAAGTCTGGAAAACTGCAAATCCAGACCCAAAACTTGGTACTTTGAGATCATCTTTTAATGTGGGAGGTTGGAAATAGCCCTGAAAAGATATTATCAGTGGTGTTTTCCATAGTTTCATGAACAAAACTTTCTCTACTTTTTGTTTTTAATAATTCCAGTGTAAATTGGAAGCTCTGGGGGATTTTTCCACATGTGCTAACACATTGCCTACAACCCCTTGGATGCGGGTCTGTTACTGTAGGGATGGCTTGTGTTGCTGACAGTACTAAGCACCTCATTCTCCAGGAAAGAAGAGCCGAAAGCCTTTTGCTGGAAAAAAAGAGAAAAGAAACTTGGCAACTTTGAGCCGATCGGAGGGAGAACGAGGCAGTATGACCAGCACCCGTATTCACAGATGGCTGGCAATACAAATACCTACTTATAACACGGCCCCACAGGGACCAGAAACTCTCTATTGCCTTTAGGCCTTTTGGAGGCAGGTTGGCTTCCTGGATAAATGGTTTTCTTGCTTCCAATGACTTCATCATGAAGA